>OX335681.1:16340000-18740000 GCA_946894065.1 Acleris literana
CGATAGCCAGCCGAAAGCTATTAAGAAGCTGGGAATACTGTACTTGCTTTTCAAAAAGTCGGAATCCCGTGCTGCCCAGGGATCTGCTATGAACTTCGAAAATTTAACGTTTTTTTAATATTTTTATTAAATAACTAAACTTTTTGTTTCCAAGTAGTGGTTTTCTACAGGAAATATTAAGGCTAAATGCGCTATCTGTGGAACATAATATCATATCCAAAAACGACAGATGCCAGAACTTTTGCAGGGTCTACTTATAATCGTTTGAGCAAAATATTTTTGTGCATTTATATAATTTCCCAAAAAGTTCTTTCCCGGCATACTTTATTTACTTTTGATGTAGTCACAAGTGTAACCTAACCTAATAGACGTTACAAGCGGTTTCGATACCCCGGTAATAAAACAAATACTTTCCTGAAAACTGCATCAAAATCGGTTCAGCCAAACGCGAGATAATCGCGAACAAACATACATACATACAGCGCCTCTATTCTAGGCGGTAAAAACGATATCGTAGTTTGTTTGTTGGTATTGTTATGACGTCAGCCGCCATTACTGTCGAGAAAATAAGAGCTATCAAAACTTTGACAATACGATAACAGATCAAATGCGATATTGTTTTAACCGTGTTGAATAGAGGCGCTGGTCGAACTGAGAACCTAATTTTTTTTGAAGTCGGTCAAAAACAATACAAAATGCTGTTTGAGGAATGAAAATTCGGGAAATGATACATCAAACCGACCAAAAATAAAATAATAATAATTAGATATGACCAAAAATATTTTGGCCAAACGGAAGACTCTCATTTCTGCAAGGTAATAATGTATTATTTTTCTGAACTTATTCCTATCACTTGTTATTTTTGTTAACATTTCGTTAAATGCTTAAACAAACGAAATATAAAATGTTTTCAAACCACGAAGGCGCGCTGAAATTTTAATATAAGTATACGTAAATTCCAAGTTTAAGTTAAATTTGTAAGTGTGGATAATTATGTAGGTATGGCTCACAGATCCCACTTAGCATCAGGTCGGTGAGCATGTTTGCCAGCACCATGTCATCAAAAAAATATTAGTGTGGTGCGACTTAGTTGATAGAGAATCTATGTAAATAAAAATCTCGTGTCACGGTGTTTGTGGTCAAACTCCTCCAAAAAGGCTCGACCGATTTTTATGATTTTTTTTATATATATTTTGTAGGTATACGAATAAGTTGTAAAGTATAATTTCATAGCGTTTGTACAAAAAATAAAAACCAGGTTGGCGCGCCGGGCGCGGACAGCTAGTAATATACTATAAAATAGCCTGACTCATGACCTCTTAAACAGTATTAAACTTAACATAAATACGTTTATATAATCATGATGACATTTTAATAATACATGCAAGTTCGTGGAAATGTGAACTAGCAATAAATCAATGTTGCAATAAATCTTTAGCATTTCCGCCGCAGGCGCAGTTCCTATTTGCAGTAAACCCGGAATATTTTTAAACACCCGGAGATTTACAGCCATTACGTGGCATGCAAACATTTCTGAGGAATATGATAAAAAAATATACGTACAAATTATTGATGTAGGTTAGTCATGATGCGATATTGCGATTAGGTTAGTTTGTTACTTTTGCAAGAATAATTAAGTTTTTAATTAACTGAGGAATGAGGAAAATAATACATGTATTGATTAAAACAAAATTAAATAGATAAAAAAACACTGATAAAATGACAATTCCTAATTTTACAATATCTCCTACACGAACCATGAAACCTAACTAAAAACCATCCCAAAATAAATTAATGCGTTCAAATCGGTTCACCCGTTTTGCAGTTACGATGCGACAGACAGATACATAGATACACAGATACCTACACAATATATATACAAACATAACTCGAACACACACATTCAATTTATAACACCCCTTTTTTGCGCCGGTGGTCAAAAATAAAGAACAATTTGGGATACACCGCATTTTGTTCATAAACCATAATCTTCTAGATAGTAAAATTACTAACCCATATTTTTGGACTATTATGTCAATTTTTAAAAGCTTTACCTTCGTTATTCATAAACGTATAATAAGCCTATTATAGATAAAGTATGCATTGTCTCTTTCTAAAAAATGTAAATATCATATTGACAGATAAAGCATGTTTTCAGCACACTTTAGCTATTATGCCTTTATGAATAAGAGGGTTAAACTATTACGCATTACCTATGCACCTTTAAGGGGTGCTTTAGGTAATCTCCGGCAGAGACCCGGCTACCAGAAACGACGACCTTTGGCCCTGGCAACATACAACTGCCGAACATTGCGGACCGACGAAAAGTTGCTGGAACTGGAGGAGGAATTGAGCAGGTTACGATGGGGAATCATAGGGTTGTCAGAAGTCCGTAGAGAGGGGGAGGACATGATAACCCTGAAGTCCGGTAACCTGCTCTATTTCCGGGAGGGCGACCACCAGTCCCAGGGAGGTGTCGGGTTTATCATCCACAAGTCCCTCGTGAACAACGTGGTGAAGATCGAGAGCGTGTCGAGCAGGGTAGCGTGCCTAGTACTCAGAATGACCCAACGATATTCGTTGAAGGTCATATAGGTATATGCGCCGACCTCGACACACTCCGACGATGAGATGGAGGCTATGTATGAGGATGTTTCCAGAGCTATGCATAGCTCCAAAACTCACTTCACGGTTGTTATGGGGGACTTCAACGCAAAGCTGGGTAAACGAGACGGTGAAGAGCAGAGAGTGGGGAATTTTGGAGTGGGGCACAGGAATCACCGGGGCCACCTACTGGCCAGTTTTATGGAGAAGGAGGGACTCTATATGATGAACTCCTTCTTCAGAAAACGTGAGCATAGGAAGTGGACCTGGATGAGCCCTGATGGTGTAACGAGGAATGAGATAGACTTTATCATGTCGACGAAAAAGCACATATTCAGTGATGTCTCCGTGATCAGTGCGGTTAAAACCGGGAGTGATCACCGTATGGTACGAGGCTCATTGAATATCCAGTTCAAGCTTGAAAGGTCTAGACTGATGAAGTCTACGCTCCGCCCGGCACCCGCTCAGCTCCAAAACCCCGAGAGCTTTCAGCTCGAACTTCAAAACCGTTTCGAGTGCCTAGGTAGCGACGTGGACGATTACAACGACGGGTTCGTGGAAGCTGTCCAAACGGTCGGGTCTAAGTTCTTCAAGATCCGCCGTACAAAAACCAAGACGCTCTCGGACTCCACCCTTAGGCTCATGGAGGTGAGGCGTGAAATGATTCTGCAGTCCTCTGGTGACGCTTGTCGCTATCGGCAGCTCAACAGACAGATCTCGAAGTCTCTGAAACGTGATATACGCCGATTCAATACTAAAAGTATTGAAGAGGCTATTGAGCGTAACAGGGGCTCTAAGGTCAGGGGCTGTCTGTTGGCCAAAGCCAACTGATGAAGCTGAAGACCGACGACGGCAGAGTCAATTCATCCAAACCTGAGCTATTGGCGGAAGTTGAGAAGTTTTATGGATAGCTGTACACGACAACCCGAACACCCGTCGAAAATCGAGCTAAAGACCCGAGGGCTAGATTAACCCGACACTATACCGAAGATCTCCCCGACGTCAGCCTGTACGAGATTAGTATGGTCCTCAAACAGCTTAAGAATGGCAAAGCCCCAGGTGAGGATGGAATTACAGCCGAACTTCTGAAGGCGGGTGGTAAACCCAGCCTTAGGGGCCTTCAGACGCCTGTTCAGCTCCGTCCTCCACGAAGGGAGAACGCCGAAAGCATGGAACAGAAGTGTGGTGGTTCTCTTCTTCAAGAAAGGTGATAAAACTTTGCTGAAGAATTATAGACCCATCTCACTTCTGAGCCATGTTTACAAGCTGTTTTCGAGGGTCATCACAAATCGTCTCGTGCGCAGGTTTGACGATTTCCAGCCTCCCGAACAAGCCGGTTTCCGAAAAGGCTATAGTACCGTAGACCACATACATGCGTTGCGGCAGGTTATACAGAAGACCGAAGAGTATAACCTCCCCCTTTGCCTTGCATTTGTGGACTACGAGAAATCCTTCGATTCGAACGAGACCTGGGCTGTACTGCAGTCTCTCCAGCGGTGCCAAGTTGACTACTGATATATCGAAGTGTTGAAGTGTCTGTACGAAAACGCCACTATGTCCGTCCGACTACAGGACCAAAGCACGAAGCCTATTCCTCTACAGCGGGGAGTCAGACAAGGAGATGTGGAAAGGACGAGGCATCAACATAAATGGCGAGTACATCACTCACCTTCGATTCGCTGACGATATCGTAGTCATGGCCGAGACCATGGAGGACCTCAGTGCAATGCTCGCTGACATCAGTGGAGTTTCCGACCGAGTTGGCTTGAGGATGAACATGGACAAGACGAAAGTCATGTCCAATGTCCATGTCGCGCCAACTCCCGTGATAGTCGCAGGCACTCCGCTCGAAGTTGTTGACGTATAAGGAAGCTCAAAGTCACTCAGAGGGCTATGGAGAGGGCTATGCTCGGGGTTTCTCTGCGTGATAGAATCAGAAATGATGATATCCGCAGTAGAACTAAGGTTACCGACATAGCCCGAAGAATAGCCAAACTTAAGTGGCAGTGGGCGGGGCACATTGCTCGCAGGACTGACGGCCGATGGGGTCAGAAGGTTCTTGAGTGGCGTCCGCGGACCGGGAGACGAGCTGTAGGTAGGCCTCCAACAAGATGGAGTGACGAACTTGTAAAGATCGCGGGAACGCGGTGGATGCGAAAAGCACAAGACCGGTCTGAGTGGAGAGCCTTGGGGGAGGCCTATGTCCAGCGGTGGACGTCTTTCGGCTAACATGATGATGATGATGATGATGCACCTTTACAAAATATTCGAAAAAACATAAAATGTTATCCAAAAATCCAATACGACGTCAAATAAAGATTCTTAAAGATCAACAGAAGTAAATACCTGCTTTATAATTAAAAGTATCAAATCCTTTTTTATATTTTTTTGTAATTACAAGCGCTAACGAGATAAAATCCAAATTAAAACTAAATCAGTTCAATGCAACTTCAAACACAAGGCGCCGCGTTCCACTTGGAGAACTCATCGGTTCGCGGCATAACGATCTGCCGCCGCTATTAAGACGTGATTGGAACGTGCACTGTTACCCTGCAAAATTAAATTGAGCGCAGCGTGAAGAAAATGTTTTTGTCCTCGACGCAAAAAGGTAATAAGTTTAACGTGTGTATGGGTATCTGTGAGTATGTCTGTGGTATCATAACTCCCAAATGGATGGACCTATTGGAACGCGGTATTTTTTAAAGTAAGCTTGTTCTTAGCCCCGTATTCATGGCAAATATATATTTGTTGCTCGCTTTCCAATTAGTCAACGAGTTATGTTATTAAAGATAAAAAAAGATAAAAGAAATTTATTCAGTAAGTAGGCCGCACGGGCACTTTTACACGTCAAGAATCTACCAGCGCTTCCCAAGAGAAGACCACTGCCGAGAAGAAACGCCGCAAGAAACTCAGCAGTCAGTCATTTTTTAAACATATTTCTTATTACAATGGTACTACTTAGTCTAGCATTATATAAAGCTATAAATATTAAATTAAATATAGTATTAAATAACATGCGTAGTTCAGCAGGAAAACATGCCAATTAAGAATCTTACGGGAGAGATAGAGAAAAAAAAAAACACATACTTATGTGTATATAAGATGGTGCGAGACGACCACATAAAAGTTTCGATATGTTTTCCTACATCAACGGTGTCCCCAAGACAAGATAAAGATTTTGCATTTGAATAAATTATTATTGACTAAGTTTCGGATTTAGGCCATGCATTTTTGTCTGTTAGATAGTCCTCGATCCTATAATACGCTTTAGACATTAACGACCTTTTCAAGTAACTTTTAAGTGCTGGAAAGGGTAACTTTAAAACTTCGTCAGGTAATTTATTATAGAAATGAATGCATTGACCAACAAATGATTTATATACTTTACGGACGCGGAATTTTCGGATAGCGATTTTATTTTTATTTCTGGTATTTAAATTATGTATATCAGAATTTTTGGTGAAAGAATCTAAATTTCTAATAACGTAAATAATATTCTCATAAATAAATTGAGACGCTACAGTCAAGATATTAATTTCTTTAAAAAGTTCTCTTAAAGAGTCACGGGAGTTTAAGTTGTAAATAGAACGAATGGCCCTTTTTTGTAACACAAATATAGTTTGTATGTCAGCTGCCTTACCCCAAACCAGAATACCGTACGACATGACACTATGGAAATAACTATAATAGACTAAGCGAGCTGTCTCAACATTGGTTAGTTGTCTAATTTTCCTAACGGCGTAAGCTGCCGAACTTAGTTTACCTGCCAGTACACCTATATGGGGACTCCATTGCAAATATTTATCTAATGTTATGCCTAAGAAAATTGCCTTATCTACCATTTGCAAACACTCGTCATTTAGAAAAATACTAGAATGTACCGGTTTAACATTAGGCAAAGCGAACCTAACACATTTCGTTTTCTTAGCATTTAGTAGCAAATTGTTGCTAGTAAACCAATTAAGTACTTTAACTAGTGTGGTGTTAATCCTACTGTAGTCTACGGATTTTCTATCTACCTTGAAAATTAGTGAAGTATCATCAGCAAAAAGTACAATATCACAAAGTTTATCTACTGTTGGTGGCAAGTCATTTATGTAAACCAAAAATAAAAAAGGACCTAAAATAGAGCCTTGAGGCACACCTATTTTCAATGTAGCTCCAACAGATTGCGTTTTGTTTACAACAACTGTTTGAGTTCTATCACTTAGATAAGAAGACATAAGGCTTAAAGCTTTGTTGGACAATCCATAATGTTCTAATTTTAAAATAAGGGTCGTATGATCCACGCAATCAAAAGCTTTAGAAAGATCACAAAATATTCCTACTGCATCGCAAGATTTCTCCCAACTGTTATATATATGTTTAATGAGTACAGATGCCGCATCAATTGTTGATCGACCTCTGGTAAAGCCAAACTGGTTATTGTTAAGTAGTTTATTTCTGTTAAAGTGACCTAACATATCCTTTAGCATTACTTTCTCAAAGACTTTACTTAAAACTGGTAGTATGGAAATGGGACGGAAGTTCGTTATATCACTCATCTCGCCCGATTTAAAAAGAGGTATTACTTTACTATATTTCATGAGATCTGGAAAGACCCCCTCTGATATGCAATTATTGTAGATTAATGCTAGATGGGGTGCAATTACATCTATGATATGAAAGAGTACCTTAACTGATGTGCCCCACAAATCTTCAGTCTTTTTTAAACTAAGTGATTTAAATATCTTGACTATTGAATCTGAATTTACAGGGCTGAAATCAAAGTTTATATTACATTTACTGACATTAGTGCTAAGTAATGATTGAGCTTCAACCGCGGATGATTTAAGACATTTCGTAGTATTAATGGCTATGTTAGAAAAATAATCTTCGAATGCTAAGGCAACGTCTTTATTTGACGTGATTTGTTGGTCACCTGTGTTCAGAGTGACTTGATTATCACGAGTTTTTGATTTTCCCGTTTCTCTATTTATAATATTCCATACAGTTTTTACCTTGTTGTCAGATGATTTAAGTTTGAGACTAAGAAAATTTGCCTTGGCAGTTAAACAAACTTGTTTAAAGGTCCTTGAATAATTCCTAACATAATTTAGAAAGTCAGCATTCTTATTTTCCTCCCTCTCTATATAGGTCATAAAGCCTATTTCTACTTTTATGAATGCCTGTAGTAGCCCATTCACTAAATTTTGTTTTCGACCTAGAAATAGTTTTCATTTTAAAATTGTTGTTAAATTGATGTAGAATTACGCCGAAGAAGTCTTTATAAATACTATTACACTCATTCTGTAAAAACGGTAACACTGTAAGATTACTCTGAACTTTATTTTTGAATAATTCCAAACGATTACTAGTTATAGGTCGGTATGTTATTGTATCAGGTTTTTGATAAAAATCATAGATGAAAGATGCCTTCTGACCACTATGGTCAGAATTAAAACAATTAAATATTTCTTTATCCAAACATTCGCAACTACAAAAAATATTATCTAAGCAGGTTGCACTACTAACACCTATCCGTGTGGGTTCTAAGAACAGATTACCTAAATTAAAAGATTTAAATAAACTAAGTAACCTAGTGGTATTATTTGAAGTTTCGAGTAAGTTAATATTAAAATCTCCACAAACTATAACATGCTTCTGGGTATTACATGCTAATTTTAACACATGTTCCATAGTAGATTCAAATGTGCAAAAGTCAGCCAACGGTGGTCTGTAAACACATATTATTATATAACTTTCTAGTTCTGCGCAAGAAATTTCTACAATCCTTTCTATCGATAGCTTTACAATATCCTTTCTTTCTTTGGATTTAAGAGTACTTTTTACAATTATAAAAGAGCCACCATGAATGGCAGTTTTTCTGGCAAAATAACTAACTAATTTAAAATTTAAAAAATCAAAAATTAATTGCTCTTGTCTAAGCCAATGTTCAGTAATGCACATAATTTGTACATTTTCATTATCTAAGAACAACCCTATTTCTAGTTCTTTGCTGGAAAAACCTTGAATATTTTGGTGAATTAAATTTATATTCAAGGGTGTTTCCGCTGTCCTATAATTTAGTTTAAATCATGAGGCAAGGCATTATTGCCAATAATGGCTTGTTGGGGCTGGGTACTACTGTATGTATTTGGTTCTATATTAAAAGCTAATAGGTCAACCAAGGTCAAAATATATTTCCTGGGCAAATGAATTTTTCCTGATGTTAGATCAAGTCGCTTTATAAATTTGTTTAAATCAAAGAAATGATATTTATTATTACAGCTTATAGCATTATATATTAAAGAATTAAAGTGTGCTATTCTATTATTATGACTAAATGGCATGCTTTGTGAGTATGGTAGCGCACATAGTATAATTTTACCTATGCCCCTAACTGGCTATTAACTGGCTAACCTAAATTGCCTCGTCAGAGAATTATTAACATTTAAAGTCCATGTATTTTAAATTTGGTGCAGGTTTCGTTAAAAAGCTCGGCAGGGAGTGCAGTGAGGGAAACTGAAATACGTACCTTTTCTTGTTACAATATGAATAAGACATAAAAACACACGTTTTTCAGTTTCCCTTACTGTGAATAAATTTGGCTTACTTGCCTACGAGTGGACGGGGCAACTTTAAATTACCGGTTAATACTTTGTTCAACGAATTGAAAAGCGAGTTATTTTAGAGAATAAAACCCCAGGGTTGGTAACGCATTTGCAGGCTTAGGATTGCAGTCTTGAGATTGTAGTTTTGAGATTACAAATGACTATGGGTGTCAGATTTCACTTACCATCACAGTTGCCTGTGTGCGCGTTTACAGTCTTCATACCAAAAAAAAACGTATGTGGTCACTCTGGTCACAAAATCTTACTAATATTATATTATAAATGCGAAAGTCTGTGTATGTCACAGAACAGAAAAAAACAGTAGAAGTGTCAAGTGGGCGTGTAACGTGTGGTATAGTTATGCGGAGTTCAGCGCAACCTACCATACTTTTGCCGCGATCGCTTATTTCGATATTTCGCTATTTCTAAAAAAGGAAATAAATCCAGAAGCATGCCTTATTGTGCTATTTTGGAATGTAAAAACGATAGCCGCACCAAAAACTTTTCCATGGTGGCGTGTTGTTTTTATGATAGTTTGAGTATTGGTGACAACATGTCTGATACTAAGCGAAGCTCATGCCACTTCCACTGTTTTTTGTATTCCGTAGTGTATGTGTTAGTTTGTTACTCCTTCACGCTGCAACGGGTGGACGGATTTGGACGGAATTTGAATTGGAGATAGCTTATTAAATGCCCTGGATTAAAACGCTTCTTTTCAACCCGGAAAATTTAAAAGTTCACGACATAATAACGATAAACGAAATCTATGCGGACGAAATAGCAGGGCTTCTGTCGATAAGGTCAAACGTTTCAGGCTGCCTCATTGAGAATGGACGCGCTAAAATGTGTTTTGTACGCTCTGACGGGACTAAAACTCGCCGCGCCGGTTCGCCGCATTCACTCGTTCACTCGTTCGACCGACCGAATGCCGTTTTTAAAGGAATAACACCCCAGAAGAGTAATTCATAATTGGGCGTTTTCCAAAAATAGTGTAACGAAGTTTTTTTTCCAGAATTCTTTTTTTTTGGTTTTATTTACTCAGAATCGTTGATACTATCGATCCTAATACAAGTAAAAAAGTGTCCCAAATATTCCATTCCAGATCGTCACATTTTTGTATGCAGCCTTTTTTTATTTATATGGTCGTGACGCACTGGAAGAAAAAACTTACATAGTAAAATCTGGAACATTTTTTTTCTTGTATCAGGATCGATAGTATCAACGATTCCGAGTAAGAAAAACAAAAAAAAACGAATTCTGGAAAAACAAGTTCATCAACACTTTTTTTGGAAAACGCCCAATTAAGTGCCTATACAAAACAAACCGAGAAAGTTACTTATTTTGCTTCTGGTAAACAATGAAAATACGTCAGTGAAATTTCTCTTTGTGCGATAAAAAGTTACGTACGTCAGTCAGAAACAGAATACGTCACCTGTTTCGTAAAACAAAACAAAGTAATTTTCAGGAAGCACAAAAAATACACAGTGCACCTACTACGGTACTTTATTTAATTTTCCTTTTCAAGCTGCGACAAAAAAGAGGTGTTATAATATTAACTTGTGTATCTGTGTGTGTGTGTGTGTGTGTGTGTTTGTCTGTGGCATCTTAGCTCCCAAATGGATCGGAATAGAGGCGGTTTTTTTTAAAGATAGCTAGTTCAATCGGGCTCAACTAATTTTAATAAAACCTAGCTAAGAACCATCCAGGGTTCAGAAACCTGGTTATTTTTTTGTACATTTAAAATAGAGCATTTCCATTTCGATTAAGCTCGAACAGAATCGATATTATTTTGATTCTGATCAAAGAAAAAAAATGAACGTTCTAAAATAACGGTTAATTTCGCGTGCTAATTTGTTCGCACCGCCATCATTTTGTCGTGTTTCCTACGCAACTAGCTAGCTCCTTAGTTGTATTTTCACTTGCTCAGCTTGAAGTAAAGCCGGCCATCGAACTGCAGGAAGAATCAAAAACTAAAAATACCAGGTTAATAATAATAATAATAATACATACATACATACATAATCTCACGCCTTCGTTCCCAGAGTGGGGTAGGCAGAGCTACAGAATTACAAACATCTCTAAAAACTTGTTGATAATTCTATAACCACAATTTGCACAATTAGGCTAAGATGTTTACCAGCGTATTAGTGACAGGTTGCAAGCCCATCGCCTAACAGTACTACGAGCCTTTATCCCCTTAGTCGTCTCTTACGACATCCACGGGAAGACATGGAGTGGCACTATTCTAACTCGGCAACCACACGAGGCAATAATAATAATAAGCATTTATTTCGAACAATAATGAATATACAGTTCATAGATGATTAGTAACACTACTCTTAAAACTATGTTAGTAAACGAGCACATATTTAAAATAAAATGTCCCCTCCGGACTCCACATGGACTGAGTTCCAGTGACAAACTATGGGACAGTGTAACCTATCAAGAATCTTGTTTAGGAGGCTGCTGAAACTGCCACTTGTTCGACGCATCAGGGAGGCAACTCTTTTGCGCATTATGGCCTGAAAGCCATCGACACGAGCCTCGGCAAACATGCCTGATGATATCCCAGTGATCATTACGCTTGCGAATCGATTCCGTTCGGATCGAGCGTTTACGAAAAACCTGACTAAGAACCATAATTAACTGGTATTTTTCGATTTGCCGCAGTGATTAAGCTTTATTTTAAACCACGCGCATATCAGTCTATTTTTTTGGCAGCAACGATGGAACAGACAGACAAACACACAGATACACACGTTAATCTTCACACACTCCGTTTTTTGTCTCTTGTTTAAAATATAGAAATTTTGATCATAATATATTTAATCAAACAATACTATGACAAAGCAAGCGATCACTTATTTCGTGGATCTTAAGTAGGGTCTTGGTGGCATAAGTGATAATCCGCCTGCATCGGCCCGGAGAGCCAGGGAAGATATAGGTTAAAATCTTAACCTTAATTTAATATAGTTTATTTAGAAAACTTTAACTAAAATAATAACCTTTTACTTGTATGATTGAACTTTAAATGTAACAGATATTACGTAACGTTATGCTCTAAAAGCATGCATTACATAACTGCGACAGAATACTCTTTTTCATCGCTTAAACGGCTAGAACAATGGCGCCGCGGGGGTGGGAAGTTTCGGGTTGTTTTTGTGGGGCTAGCTAGAGAGCGGTTTCAGAAACATGTTGTTTTTTTCTGTTGGAACTCAGTTGATGTCTGATTTTTTTTAATGATATTAAATGTCTGTTTAGCTATCTTAAATAAACGCTTTATCCGTCCAGAGGGCCCTGCCAAGATGCACTACGCTAACTAGCGTTTCTATTCGATTCGTTTTTAAACCAGTCGAATCGCGTCACTGGTAGACCACGTGACTTTTCGTATCACGTTATCTACCAGTGACGCGATTGGTTTAAAAACGAATCGAATAGAAACGTTAGTTAGCGTAGTGCATCTTGGCAGGGCCCTCTGACCGGTCACGTTCATGGTTCTCGTGATCAGTGTCTTTTTTTAAGGTTCCGTAGACAATGTGGCAAAAACGGAACCCTTTTAGTTTCGTCATGTCCGTCCGTATGTCACAGATGTTTTAATCAAACAGATGTATTGAAGAAATTTGAAGTAAAATTACAAAAATAAATACTTCTAGGAAGGGCCATGGGTGGGTGCGGAATGGGGTAGACTGAAAACCAGCGCTGCGAAGATTCGAGCACTCGCCTACGCTCGCAGCACATTCTGAGTCTGTGCCTTTTGTCACACCTTTTTTGAAGTGATAACTTCTTAACGGAGGGTAAACCATTTCGTTACGTAACGCGCGTTACTAGACAGCCTGTCTGGCTTCCCTTTCTCTCACGCATACGGCAGCGGTAGAACTAATTTTTAAACAATTTTTAAAATACAAAATGATACTGGAATCGGATGGGATTTGAACAACGGCACCATGGCGTCATAGACCTACCTCTCAGCCGCTAGGCCAATCGTAAGCTACAGGAATGGACGAAAATATTAAACGGTATTTGATCTTACCTGCTGTCGTCACCCCGTATTGCGTTTCTAAGCATAAATACTGTTGACAGTGAGCATAATTAACCTAAAACTATCACCGTTTTTGAAAGTGATTAGTTTAAGTTATTTGTTACTGGTTCGATTGTTTTGAAAATCGATATCTGAGGGGGCCCCTTGGGACTACAAACACGAACGCGTAATCAGATTTAAAAAAATGGCCGCCATTTTGAACTTTTTGAAGTGATAACTTCTTCCGGTACACATTAAACAAATATCAACTATTATGACATTTAGACGAACATTGTATGCTTGGTTAATGGACAAAAAAAATTATACTGTTGAGGAATTCTTTAATTTTGACCCAACCAAATTTTTATCTATTTCTGACTACATCTAATTAATTAACCTTAGTTCTTAATGAAGCTTAAATATATAAATTGTCCGACAAATTGAATTGTAAGGCATTTTTGCAAAATATGTTTAGATCTAAGTACCAACCATTTTTGAATGCTGAAATACGGCTCAGTGTGCGATCTGATATTTTATTTATATTTACTCAGTATGAAAGACCAAACTGTAAACCACATTTAATGCAAATAAAGATTACTTACTTACTTACTTACTTACTTATGGGAGGGTATAGTTCAATTTAGATTAGGTTAAGTCACGACTTCTGTCGGGCGTCCCGAGACGCACACGTTTTTTTATAAAATATTGTTTGTATTTTACTTGTTTTGGGTGACAATAAATACTTCTCATTTTTATTCTTATTCATACATGTTACATTAGCAGATTTTTTTCAGTTAACATCAAACGTATGGCCGTATTTTGTCATTTTATTTTAAAAACACTTTAGTTTTTTTCGATTTTCTAAATAGCATTAACTCAAAAAAAATGGTGACCAGGCATACCGCGTATACTTCAAAATATCCTCTTTCGTAATTTAATTCGTAACTATTCCCGGGCTTAGCTCACACTTGATTTGTTTGAGCCTCGTCTCCTTACAAATGAGGAGGTTTACGTGGACCATTATTCTCCTGCCCTAGTCTTCTGTTATCTGCGCTTTAGTCCGAGCAAACGACCGCGATTAGCAGACGTTATCTATTTGTTACAGTAAAGTAATGGGTGTTACAAAAAATATTCAGGTTTTTTAGTCTTTTTAGTGCAATAAGATTTAAAAAAGTCGTCTAGTTGTGCTCCTTACGCTCTTTTATGGGCCCTGCCAAGATGCATTGTGCTAACTAGCGTTTCTATTCGTTTTGTTTTAAACCAATCGCGTCACTGGTAGATCACGTGACTTTTCGTATCACGTCATCTACCAGTGACGCGATTGGTTTAAAAACGAAACGAATAGAAACGTTAGTTAGGGTGATGCATTTTGGCAGGGCCCTCAGAGCTGCTGAATAGACGCTGTTGAGGAGGCACCTGGCCATTTTTCATAATATATTTTTATATGAGAGTGACGCAAACAAGTATTCGGGTTACGTTATGGGAAGTATCACCGCCTATGAAATTAGACAACACAAGAAGGATTGTCAATTCGTTGCAGGCCTTTTGGGGAAATTACATTTCTTTTCTTAAAGTCCATGTGAAAATTGGTCGAAAACAACGCTGAGGGGAATTGGTGTGGTTAGTTTAAAACCGAAGCAGGAGCGCCCAAACACAACTAGTCGTGCTACGTCGAAGTTTTCTCAACTCATAAAAACACCTCGTTCATTAGAAGGAGGAGGTATACCATTCCGACGAAGGAGAACCAAAACATCTTAACTAACCAGAACTACTTTACGAATCGTAACCTTAAGTAATAGTCACAGAGTTTACTTTGGATGGATGAAGTTGGAGTTGTGATGTTTTAGTCATGCATTGATCATTTGTAATGCACCGTGTTGGTGAATAAGCGATAGAGGGTGACAACTCGAGGTTATTAAGCTCCGCTCTTCATTACATCAACTCCCTTTCGTGAATTAATTATGTCTGAGATCTTTCGCGTCAAAAATACGAAATAAATTTTAATGAAGTTTGACATGTAAATGTAAAAAACATTATGGGTGGATAGCGCCTTATGTCGGAACCCAATATTCAAACCGCGGATAGATAGGCTTACTTCGGATTGAAATTTGACACATTTTGTATGGGCAAATGTCAAATTTTAACCCGTAGTAAGGCTTATCTATCCGCGGTTTGAATATAGGGTTTGGCCGTTAGCCTTCCCCTTGTCGGATAAGGCCTGGGCGCTATTGAAGCTGGTTAAATTAGCGGTTATCTTAATAGGCCTTAAGATGTTTTTTTAAGTTGATTTTGTATCTGTTTGCTGTAACATGGAGCGACATGATAATGTTGATCAAGCTCTTTAATAAAGAGGAAAAAAACATTGTAAATGAAAAATAAACACGTTTATTTACAACAATAACGCATGGATAAAGAAAAAGGAAAAGAACCAGAAGAAAAACTAGAGGCTAAAAAGCTAGAGGTCCTGGGTTCAAATCCCGGTAAGGGCAGATGTTTGTGTGATGAGCGCGAGTATTTGTTTCTGAGTCTTGGATGTTTTCTATGTATCTAAGTATTTATTTCTCTATATAAGTATTTATATCGTTGTCTAGTACCCATAGTACAAGCCTAGAGCTTAGTTTGGGACTAGGGCAATTTGTGTGAGATCGTCCCTTGATATTTATTATTATTATTATTAAAATCCGATCGTTGGCGATACAGTGGCGATTCGTCCGATACCGACATGTGGACGCTTACCTTATTCCGACATAAACCTAAACTTGAAGCATCTTCATGCAATTAGGTATTTCCTTCTCACTTACGCATGAATGAACATGCGTCAAGTGTAGGTCAATAGACACTAGATAATCCCACATTGGCTATTAAACACTAGAACAATTTGAAAACTTGAATGCGTCATTTTTAGGGTTCCGTATCCGAATGGAGCCCAACGGGACCCTTTTAATATCCCTACGCTGTCCGTCCGTCCGTCCTAAATTAAAAGAGCTGTATCTTTTGAACCGATTTCATAATATGTGACGTTTTCTATGAAAAGGGACCTTATTGTCGATGGCGCTTCCGCCATTATTAAAGATGCTCCGATATAAATACATCGTAGCGTGACACAGTGCGGCGTAAGCTCCATCGACAATAAGGTCCCTTTACATATATAATGCCACAATTATGTGGTATTATGGCGGATTTACTAACAAATACTTTAAAAAAATACATAATAAAAGGGGCCCATATACAAGAAACGTTTTTTCCAACGTATTTTTATTTTTGTTGCATTGTAAAAACGGTAAAACTTATCTACAAGCGACAGATTTGGTATGATTATAGTACAGTCAACAGCATAAATAAGTGATCATTTATGTACCTTGTCGCTTTCAATCGTTTCACAATTTTGTATGACATTTCAAACACGACGTCAAAGTGACAAAGTACATAAATGATCACTGATCACTTATTTATGATGTTGACTGTACATATACTATATACTGTACATATACTACATATACTATGGCTGTAGGGAAGTACGCTGTGCCGAGGGTCACTAACTACTACGGTGACAGATGCATGCAGAAACGTCTACCCAACATTCTCAATAGCTTGCCCACAGATATTAGATTAGAGGCCAATAAGGCAAAGTTTAAAAGAAGAATGTTCAATTATTTTGTTAGTATTATATAAATAATAAAATTATTTTTTAAGTAAAGTTATATCCTAGTAAAGAGACTCAATGATCCCGCAGTCAAACTGTGTAAACGGTTTTGTGGGCCAATGTTCTATTAATGTATTGTAATTGTTTTTCGTTAATAAATTTAAATAAATAAATAAATAATAATTATATACTAAAAAAATACATGAGTTAGTTGAGCTCACACTGATTCGATTTGAAATCGAATTCTTAGTTTATAGGTCTTTAGTGTAAGTCAAATATATCAAGTACCTAACCATTAACATTCTTGTGAACTCTGTATTGTATTGGATGTTTTTGTCCCCTTAATCTTGATGCTTTAAGCAAACTGTGTATTCAAACACGAAATTGTATGTCTAATTTTGTACTTTATCTTTATTAGTTCTTGTGTGTACAAGACGCTTTTAAATGAGAACACACTGTGATGTTTCTCGCCGGACAGCTATATCACACAATATTACTTTTATGTTGTCCGGCAGCATGAGCACGTCATGCTCGCTCAAAGGTCTTTGCTTACGGCGGCGTCGTTGATCGGGTCGCCACCTTTCCGAACACATGGTTGAGGGAGGCGATGGCTGAGATATGCGTCATACTCGTGAACGGGTGCTGTTTGTGGGGTCCGGTCTGTTCACGTCTGCAATGACTTGTTGCTCAGTTAATGATTCCAGTTATGGCTTTTGACGTAGAGACCTCGTCGTGTTGTTCTCCTAGTCATTATTTTTAGTTTCATATATTTGACATGTAATCTTGATAATTTTTACTTTTGAATTTGTATTTTTTTTATATGTGATAGTTCTAATAATTTATATTTGTTGCTTTATTACCTTGTAATGTAACTTACTTTTAAGTATTATTGTATTTTATGTTTGAAAAAATGACCTTCTGCTGGAGTTTCTTGCGGCGCTTCTTCTCCGCAATGATGGTCTTGTCCGAAGCGCTAGTAGATTCACTGTATATTACCGACGTGTAAAAGAGCCCGTATGTGGCCAATTTACTGAATAAATATTTTGATTTTTTGATTTTGCTGGAAGAGCGAGATCTAACGTCACAAGTATTGTCATACTTACTAGGGTGATGGAACCAGTAATGGAAAAGGCACCAATAATAGACACTTGATTCTTATTTTACAGAAGATGAAGGGTTATTCATTTGTTTTACAACAATTAATTTAGGACCGTATGAAATTTGAATTAAGAGTGAAGTGTGCATTACTGGTGCCTGTCAGCTAAAAGTGTCATTATTGGTGCCGTCACCCTAGAAGGTCCCAACCCCATCCTTATTTTAAACATACTGATTGTAAACAATACCGTAAATCGGGGTTACTTTGATTTGCAGGGTGACTTTGATAGCACCTTCCATTCCACACAAATATGTATTTTTTGAGGAGTTGGAATACGCCTCCATATTTTTTTTTTCGTCATTGGTAACGGAGATAGTTGCTCCTTAAGAAAGTTAAAGTAGTGCGCGTGTTACTGTCTTATTTCTTATAGAAAAAAAAGAATGGTTGGTGCGCTTTTTGTCTTGATTTTTGAGGTAAACAAACTTCAAAAGTACCATGTTATGCAAAAACGCATGTTATTTGTATAGTGTCTTATTTTAAGCAAATCTAATTGTTGATATCGAAAAAGAACAACATAATTATATTCTATATTTCTTCAGATTTTACGCGCTTTTCATGGGGCTTACTTGAGATATTCATTCAAATATTTAGTTATATCAAATCTCATTCGAAAAACGGAATCTACGGTGCACGAGTCCACCAGTGACCAGTTTTAAAGCTCAGTTTTCCAAATGAATTCCTCGTATTGGTTCTCAAACAGTTTAAACTTACAATAAATAACAAAGTAACAATTGAGACAAGTTGTGAACTTGATAGTACTCCGGAACGTCAAAGCGAGACGAGCTCAAGTGGAGATCTAGTGCAGCACTGGTGCATCTCAAAGTGGTTAATTTCCGTCTGCCGGAGTGAAACTACGTGTAAAAGTCCCGGATAGTGCTGAATTGTACGAAAATGTACATGTATATTATATATAAGTGAGTGCGGTAATTTAGGGTGTATTTGCATGTGGGCGTTTTCACTAAAAAGTGTACACAATTAAGGACTGACATTAAGGAACTTTAACTTTGTCAGTTTTGTGATGAAAATTATCTATACATTGACGGGACGCAATGTATTGCTAATTTTCGTCACAAAACTGACAAAGTTAAAGTTTCTTAATTTCAGTCCTAAATTGGGTACCTACACTTTTTAGTGAAAATGCTCATATGTGGTTTTAAATAGGTAATAATAAAGAGGTAGGTAGGTTCGTTTTTTATTTAGTTTTCTATTACACTAAATCACGACAGAATTTAAATAAAAAGAGAGAATTTAAAGTACTTAATATTTTTTAACCGACTTCAAAAAAGGAGGAGGTTATACGTTCCACTGTATGTTTTTTTTTTTTTTTATGTATGTTCACCGATTACTCCGTCAATTGTCAACCGATTTTAAAATTTTTTTTTTGGTTTGATAGAGTATACTTCCGAGGTGGTCCCATTGTCACCAAATCTGTATCTGATGAGGGGATCAGTGAGGAATTGAGGGAACTCCTCAAATATTGTAGGCAAACATATAGCGATTTTAGTATTTTTAGTAACAAGTCCAGCATTTGCATTCAGAAAGTATCATTTGGTGTGGTGGAACTGATGATGAAGACCACAGATGGCCACCGGAACTCCTCAATGGTACCGATTTCAAGGGTGGCGATAAGATATCTCGATTAAGATAGTTGAGCGACTACCTACAACGAATAATATTTACTTGTTGAAATATGACTATGACTTCCCCGCGGCGTTGCTTGCGGCGCGCTTGATATAAGTTAAAGTTTCATTTTAACTAAGAAGTGGGACTACGTAACAGCGTATTATGATCACTAAAAAGTATAAAATAAAATAAATGTTTTAAAAAACAAAAAACGACCACAACATTTTCAACAAAAAGCCGACATCAGTTGGACTAACCTATTAGGTGCCTACAAATTTTAAAGAAGTTATTTTTTGCGTTTTTGAAGGCGGTTTTTTGTTTTTTTGATTAAGTGGTATTTTTTTATGCATACTCAAAAACGATTATTTTTAGAGCAGGTTATAAGTATATGAGGGCCTCTATTTCACTTTATCTTTAAACATATCATTGTCATTAATGTTAATTTTATTTTGGATCTAATTAACTTGACAGTTAAGGCGGCCGCGTAGTAAATAAGAGAAACGGTTTAAAAAACAATAATTATGGCTTAGACAGAGTGAAATAAGTAAAAACTAACTTATTTTTACATCGATTTTGAATTTAAAATAAATACCATTATGTTGCCATTATTACTGCACATTGATCTTTATAACAGCGTGATCCAGCTACTGTGGTTTTTATGGTTAAGAGCCAGAGATGACAGGGTTGATTGGTATAAATTAAACACGAGCCAGCCAGCGATAAGTATTAGCAAAAAGTGCAATGTAATATCAAAAAGTTCATACAAAAAGAGGGAAAGCGGATGAGGGAACAACGAGCCAATTAGCAAACAGTATAACACACAGTACTCAATATCACATTACTGGGATCCAAGGAAAAAAGGGTATAAGTCACCTAAAGATCACGTGAAAAAGGATATACAGTATTCCCAGCTTCTTAATAGCTTTCGGCTGGCTATTGCTATCACGCTTGCACTCGCAACTGACAGTATATTTGTCACTCGTGTGTCATAGAAAAACGAAGATTGCCGATCGTTATTAGGAAAATGGTTGCACTATAAATCTAGTATAGTCCGTTTATGTATATACCTTTTTCACTAGTTCACAAGTATTATTCGAAGATAATTCCGGGTTCAATGGGTGGTTAGTTCAGGAAGTATCCGTAAGGAGCGCCTCCTTCGATGGTGGTTTGATAACTAGGCTGGTGGTTTTTTTGTTGATCAAAAACGATTTTCAAAAATCTAAACTAAGCAGCAACCTATAACAATAAAATATTTCAAAGTAATGTCCCTAGATCACTAAAGTAGTAAGTCAGGCGAGCGAGGAGGTCACGTCGGGAAATGTGGTTGGCTGAGTCAACAAAGGAGATATATGTGTGTGCCTCATATGAGAAAAGACGGCTTACATACGAGTATATGCTGCGCATGTATACTTGTTATAATTTACTTTCTCGCCGAGGATAATCTTTCACGTAAACTGACAAGCAAACATAGAAGGGCTAGAAGAATAGAATAAATAATAGTACCTAAACTACAAGTTGGTAGAAATTGCATTCTACGATAGCTGACAACTTTTGAAAACGGTAGGAAATGTAGGCAGTTGACATTTATAACAGCGTAAGGGCGTAGTGTGACAAAGTTTAGGACTTACTTTTTATTTTCTCCCTTTCTTTTTTTACGGTATAATCCATAATTTAATCGACTTTCACTCCTCATTGATTACAATCCATAAAATCATAAGATCATGCATCATGATGTGATAATTACTAATTGAGGATACATCATTTTATGTAATTTCGTTTCAACGTTACTCTAATGCTATTTCTGCTGAAACCATGATGTCAGGAGATCTTAAACATTAATTACGTAGTTACAAAAAGCATCCACACACCCGTGCTTTAAATACGTCCAGAGTGCGTAGGTGTTTTTTTTTCCTTTTCTCCCTCTGTCTCTCTCGTAAGATTTTTTGCATGTTTTCCTGCTGAACTGTTATTTTTATAAGTATAATAAGTAATTTAATATTTATTGCTTTATATAATGCTAGACTAAGTAGTAACCATTGTAATATGTTTAAAAAATGACTGCTGAGTTCTTGCGGCGTTTCTTCTCGGCAGTGGTCTTCTCTTGGGAAGCGCTGGTAGATTCTTGACGTGTAAAAGTGCCCGTGCGGACTACTTACTGAATAAATATCTTTATCTTTATCTTTATCTTTATCTTTATCTTTATCTTTACATGAGACAGTCGAAATCAGAAGACCGCAGCGCCGGGCTGAGTGTTACACGATGGCCGACGATAGCGTTTTTAAGCGTCATTTAATAAACTCCTTTTGGCTTTAATAACTCGGCCTTATTATAACGCCTTGAAGGAGAATCCTTTAAAGAAACCAACGTCATATATTTCCAAAAATACTTAAAATTAACAAAAACAAATTCCTGTGTTAAACTATATGTTCAAAAACACTGTAACTCAAGATACTGTAATTTGCCGTTTAAAATGTTTTTTCGTTCATCCATCAATACATTACCTATAGTTAAAATAACTTTTTTTTTAATATGTCAAAAAAGTTAATAGTTTATTTTGGCAAGATATTGTTAACTTGAAATACTGTGTTTTTACTAAACTAGATGAAAAAAACTACATTAAGTTTTAAATGTATTTGACTTTATATAATTGCTTATGTAGGTACTTATTATTATTTCATCTTGATAACATTAAACTAAGTCCAATCTGTACCAACGAACATTTATGTCCTGCGGGCCTAGTATGGCTGCGTCTATATCGCGTGTTAAATGTGGATAAAGCATCCGTCACTCTCGTACCTATTTACGTGTCTGAAGGTGACGGATGCCTAATCCACACTTTGTCACGCGATAAACGCGGCCATATTAGACTCCCTGATAGGAGATTTAAACAACTCGTTCTTGAACGCGACGCACCAAATATTAACCTTCGAGTTAAAGTCGTCACAGCGCAAAAACCAGATTTAAGGTTGTGCATTCTCAGCTTACCCGCTTTATCCGTCGAGTGAGCGAGCTCGTTTATCGTTTTTGTCGCTGTTTCATCGAACGTTAGACAGAGACCCGTTTTTAAGAGAATCCTCGGGACAAATGATGCAGAAAAAAAGTATTTTTTTAAGTTTCCTTAGTCAACAAGGAACCCTTATAGTTCCGCCACGTCCGTCTGTCCGCGGTTTAACTCAGTGGCTATTGGTTCTACTAAGATATAATTTCGCATACTTATAAATTTAAATTACACCAACTAACTTGTAAAATTAAATCTAAAAAAACCGATTCCTCCCATAGGTACGTGTAAAGCAAAGGTGTTTTTTTACAATATGATAACATCGATTGAGTTATCATTGGATAGATTATTTTTTACTGGCCATAAAAGGAAAACGAGCAGGCACCTGATGGTGATCTTAAAAAATAATTTTGCACATAGTTACTATATTTTTTTAGATTTGGGACACCATAGAGTTCCCCTTAACTACAGCCAACTATCCAAAATAAAATCACATATTACGAATTTACAAGAAAATCTATCACGACTAAGTAGACTTAATTGGTTCATAGATACAGGCGACTAATGTGTTTTGTATCGGGGGCCTGTTGTTTGCCAAATGTATTGTTTCCCAACCGGTTCATTTGCCAACCCAATTTTTTTCCTATGACTGTATATATTTGAGGATTTATTTCAGTACCATCGTGTAGAACCCTTTAGGTTAGGTTAGGTTAGTCTATATAAAATCCTGAAATATTTAAGGTTACACAAAACAAAGCGAGTTGGTAAATGAAACGGTTGGGAAATGATACATTTGGCAAACATTTCGCCGAAACAAACCGCCAAATAACTTAAATAAGAAAATTAGTTTATATATACTTATTATTTTTCGAGATGGTTTTTTGTTTGTAATGACGGTGTCAAAACCCTACCTACACTGAATGTGGTCTGACATGTTCTTGCCTGGTTAATAAAATAAATTTAATTTCCCTGACATGAACAGTGTGCATGTCAGCTCCCTCACGGCACTCGTTCTACCCTTAATAACCATAATGAGGGTCTGACGCACATTGGCACCCGTGCATGCTAATCGTCACCCGCAAAGTATTGAGCACGAATAAAACAACAGCTGATTAATGACAAAACGACATAACGTCAAAAAAATTCACTCCAATTTAAATCAGAATGCGCCGCACGAAGTGTTAAATCGTTCGATATTCAATTTTGAGTTGTGTCCTTTTTGTATTCAAGCACATGTCCTTTACAGGTCTGTTGCTGACGTCATGTGGGGAGGAATGACAGAAACATTTTTATTTTCGAATAGCGGAAATTGTTTTATCTTTTGTATTGAATTGACTGGCCGCATTGTGATTTTGGTATATGTAAATCATCAATAACTGGCCACTTAAGAAATAGGTATCTAGCTAATAGTCATCAATAAAATAACTAGTATGGAGGCATTCCATCTTAGTCCTCAGTATTGGCAAAGCATTTGCGGTCTTAGGATTGTAATCTAGAGATTGTAGTCTTGAGAATGCGAAAGTCTATGGGTCACAGATCCTGCTTACCATCAGGTGGACTGTGCGCGCGTTTGTCTTCTCCAAGCCAAAAAAAAACAACGTGCTACATAAATACCTAAAAAAAAATTACAGAACTAATATCAACCCTTGATAGCTGTCATCTCAGTCATAGAAGTTGTATGACTGAGTGACAGCTTAATAAGGTTCAAATTCCAATTCAACATTCAAAATATTTATTCAGTAAATTTGCCATATGAGGGCTCTTTTACACGTCGGTAATATGCTGTAGAGTGAATCTACTAGCGCTTCGGACAAGACCATCAGCGGAGAAGAAGCGCCGCAAGAAACTCCAGCAGAAGGTAATTTTTTCCAAACATAAAATACAATAATACTTAAAAGTACGTCACACTACAAGGTAATAAAGAAATAAATAATTATTTTAAAACGAACACAACGTCGGTCTAGATGTGACACCTCGTAACTATTTTTTTTGGTAAAATGAGATTTTGATGCAGAAAGTTTCAAATAGTATTTCCGGTGTTAACTCGTAAATGTCTCCTGCGTTATAATTGATTTTGACGGAAAAAAACGACTAGAAGTGACACCTCTTAACAAGCATTCAACTGGTGTAACCTCGTAAGATCTACGTGAAACCTTGGTAATATTATCACGGAACAACTTTGTTAAGGTGGGACCTCGTAACTAAAAAGCAGTTTTTAGTCTCTCCTGAAAAGTTTCTCACTTTGCATATACGAGTTGTCACATCTAGACCGACGACAAATAAAATCAATAACATGCATTTAAAAATAGTGACTAGGAGAACAACATGACGAGGTCTCTACGTCAGAAACAGGTTGACATTATTTTTGTATTTCATTTTTTGAGAGGTTACGACCTCTGTTTAGTCTGCCCCTTCCTCGCTTCCCTTCTATATTTCCTTATGAGTGATGACCTTTATTAGGTCATCTTGTTGTATAATATGTCCTGCCATTTCACCTCTCCTGTTAACTATAGTCCTTTATAAAGTTATTTCTTTATTGACCTGGGAGCTATTGCCCTCGCAATCGCAATCGTTTTCATTTTAAAAGTCAGAGGCGAGTCTTCATACAAAATAAAAAAAAAGTTAAAAAAAACAAAAACCCGCCTTCAAAAAGCAAAAAATAACTTCTTTAAAATGGTAGGTAAATAGGTCAGTCCAACTGAAGTTTGCTTTTGGTTAAAATATTGTTGGACGCCGACTTCAGTTGGACTGACCTATTTAACTACCATTTTAAAGAAGTTATTTTTTGCTTTTTGAAGGCGGGTTTTTGTTTTTTTAAACTTTTTTTTTATTTTATACTTTTTAGTGATCATAATTATGCTGTTATTCTCCCATTTCTCAAGAAACAATAGAACATTTCAATCTCGCCGCAAGCAACGCCGTGGGAAAGTCATAGTCATATCCTCCTGTCCTCCTCCTTCTTTTGTTTGAAGTCGGTTAATGAAAACAATTGCTCCACTTTGAAGCCGATTGCGAGTGCGTTAAGCAATAGCGACGCTGGTTTAGGAAATTTTCATTGATTAGTTTGGGATTGGATATAATTATGCACTGTAGATCAAAACAGTACCAACTCAAAATACAACTGTATTCTACAATGAACTGTAATACAACTTCTTTGAACTTAAAACAATACAAGCAAGATTTTGGAGTTGATACTGTTTTGATCTAGTGTAATGTTCAATCACAAAAAAGGTAAAAGAACTATTTCTTGAGAATAGAATTCCGTAGGGTTATTGCAATTTATATTTATATTTACATTTATACGTTGCATATGCGACAGAATATGAGAGCCCTGTTTTGTTTTTAAGACCATATATTTGCTGTACCATGTTCTTTGTAAATAAATAAATACTTACTTACTTACTTACTTGAGTCAATGGACGGAATCAATATTTCTAAGATTAAATCGGCCATTGTATTCACTCGTTTGAAAACAACAAATATTTTTACTTATCCAGAGGTTCTAACCCGATTTAACCTGAATCTGATTGCCTGTGGAATTGAACGAACGAAAAATCTATTTAAATGTTCATCAAGCAGAAAAACTCTTTTATTTACTATAGTATCCGTACAATGATACAGGATGACTGCGAGGTCGTGATCCTAACTTAATTTTCCCAACTCTAAATGTTCAAGATTTTATTCGTAGAGTGGTTTTTGAATATGTAAAATACTTACTGTCCATGTAAGAGCGCAGTACTTGATTGATAGCTATCGATAATTATTATGTAAGCGAGTTTAGAACTTAAAGCAGTATAAATATAATATCTTTACAAAGGAAGTTAGATTAAGAAAGTATGTTTAAAATTATGCGAATAACAATTATGGTAGTAAAACGACTGTATCTGGTTCCAAAAATATATAACGAAGTTGATTGGTTAAGAGCAGACAAAAAAAGTAGCAAAAACGTAGCGAAAAATACCTTAACAGGAATGCTTTTGGAAAGGTTGTCGTAGGTAAACTTTCCAAAAGTATCCTTTCTTCCTCTTTTCAATAATATTAAAATGTAAACTTGTAAGTATGTTTACTTAATTAATTTGTAATTTAGGTGCATGCATAGCAAAAAATTTAATGTGAGCGCGATCTCTCCAACAAACTGTCTTTTTAGTTTGGCGGGTAAACTTGTAAAGATTACTTATTATGTACGCTTTGAAACAATACATTTAAAAAATAACAGATTAGCATTTTTTTTAAATAATATTGTTTCCCTAATCAATACTATAATAGCCACAACCGCTGGACCTAGGGACTTGACATTTGGACAGATTATACCTTAGGGACCTTAGCGGCACCAAGAAAGGATTTTCCGAAAATCGACACCCTACCGGGAAGAAATAGGTCCCCCTCTGTCTTCTGTAGGTCTTGCAGTAAATGTTACTATAAAACATATAATAAAATTAATATAATATATAAGTAAGTATTGTTTACTGCTTAAGACCTGCACAAACGATATCTAAATAGGAATAGCGTTAGTTTTATTTTTCAAAACGTCCGGGTTCGATTCCCGAGCTGAGAACATGTTTTTTTTTAAATGTATGAATGCAGTTTTCCTTATTAATAAAATGTGTTATCGTTCCTAAGAACAGATCTTCGTATGTCTTATAGTTTCAGACTTTCCCATACTGACCGATTTAAATGTTACATCCTGTATGTTATTTTTACAAGCATGTACTGTTCCACCATTGGGCAAAAGTCTAGGGCTTCCACTACACTTCTCTCGCCATAGATAGAACAGTACAGTGTACCTGTCCAATCTTTTTGAAAGGCTTCAATGTTGCCTGTTTTGTAAAAAAAACCAAAAAAAAAACATTTAATATCGTTGCTTTTTTCAATATTCAGCAAAAGCCTGACCGTGCAGCGAGCAAAGGGAATTTAAAAACAGTGCAACTTTGCAAGCCTGGATCCATTTTAAACCGAAAACGCTTCTATCAAAGTCGAAAATGGAATACTTGTAATGTGCTGTACACTTCGTAACAATTTCGCGAAATGGATTGGTGACGTCATCAATTTAATATTCTGCCATTATATTTTTCTCATTTGGATGCAAGCCAGGAATGGATTTTAAAGTTCAAATGAATATGGATGATTGTGTGGGTTAAGGGTTTGTTCGCCTTCATTCATTGCTTTAAAATGTCAATTGTTTAACAGTATAATGCTTTTTTTTTAAGTTTATAAATATGTATACACTCTAGTACATTGTCACTTTAATTATTGTGACGATTAATATATGGCAGTTTAAACATGACATTAAATAGACACGGTACTAAAGTGTATACATATTTATGAACTCGACTGTACCTATTTCATTATAGGTACATATAAACAAATTTAAGTAGTCGGATCTAACCTAGGTATCTACGTCTGGTTGTGATAAATGGGATAAAAAAAAACTCAGGATAAAGCACTATCGAGATAGAGACGATATTGGAGACAGAAGGACTCCTAAAAAATGGAACTATAAACTGTATGGTCTAGCAGTTTTCCGTCAATATCTTTTATGCACTCATCATTTGCTTTTCAAACCAAAGAAACGAATCCTAATTAGGTAGATCTACGTTAAGAACAGCGGAGATCATCTGATTAGCTCCTATATACCATAATATTGCATTGTTTTCGGGTTTACTAAGTATTCCTAATTTCAGCATTTCGGTAACGGCTATTTTTTTAATTAACTTGCAAGATTATAATTGTATTGACACACATACGAACAAAGCAAGTTAAATAAAAGCTTCTACATATTAAAAACCAAATAAATTGATTACAGCGCCATCTTTGGGCTCACGGCGAAACTAACAAGCTCCACGCTTTCCTCATTTACATCAAGGAAACTCTACCAACAGGTGGTCTGTTAGATCCGAGATGATAGGGCGATATCGCGATGTCGCTTTTAACTCTTATTGGACAGATTTAGGTAACACGGGCGAGGAAATAAATATCTGTCTTTGATTTTCACAATAAGATATTTAATAATGGATTGTGAAGGGTTGTATAGATGAATTACCGAGAGCGTGGAATTGTATATGTAGTGGTTATACCGTTCGCATGAAAAGGAAAACAATTTAGTTTTTTTTCTTAATTTAATGAGATTACCCTAAACAAGTGGAATAAGTATGTCCTTTTATTGCTTTTATAGCCTGGCCAAAAAGTCGAGCCAGTGGTGACAGCTGCAACTAAAAAAAATCCATACAAAATTGTTGCCATGTTTACGCATTTTACGTCAAAAATGTGACAGTTACGTAGAAAGTGGCGCCCTCATTTAATTTCTACTCTTTTTGGTCGCACTATAGTCGCTATCATTTATTAAAATTTTCATATTTTAAGGTTGGATATTGCTTATGGGACGGATGAAAATTATATGTAGTTCTCCTGATGACTTCTTGATCAAAATCATCTACTGCCGACGGACAAGTAGGTGTACAGTACTCCCAGGTTCTTAATAGAGTTCGGCTGGCTATCGCTATCACCCTCGCAACTGACATCTGTCACTCGTGTTTCATACAAAAACGAAGATTGCTGATCTATACTAAGAAAATGGTTGTACTGTACGTAACTTTTTCTTACTCTGAGAGGGGATTTTTTTCGTTGCTTTGTATTTGTCACTCTTACTCTCAGTTATAATTTTATAAATAGTCGAGACAGACACACCTGTAGCTTTTTCGAATAATTGAGCAGCGGTGTAAGGTGAATTTAATTTTTTCATTATTTCTAGTTCAAAATATTTATGACATATTTGTTTACTTTGACTCTCAATCGGACTAAAATTACTGCTACTTTCTGCCATATTTTCTGCAAACTGTGTAACTAACAATCGTACATGCCCAGTCTAAATAATTCTGAAAATTGCGAGAATGATAAAATAAGAGGTATATTTTAGCATTGCATTGTAAAAAGTATTTAGAATTTGACACTGACATTATTTTTGTACTGACTTTTTAATATATAACAATACTGTTTTTATGCTGATGGTATGAAAAGTTGAGGAAATTTAAATATAGAATGCCTGTGAAGACATATTACCACTACATATGCAATTCCACGCTCACGGTAATTCATCTATACTTTGAGAGTGAATGGTGACACAAGTTAAAAAAAAGTAAAGATGTATTTTTTTGAGAATAACAACTTATATATGAAACAGAATTATAATAACTTGTAATAGTTATGACTATTATTTATATAAAGATTTTCTGAAACAGTATAGAGAGCAAGAATGAAAAATCTAAACACGTGGCATATTTGTATCAGAAAAACGTTTTACTGATATTCGTCGGTTCGCTACACATGCCACCTGTCGCCAAATTTTGATTTTTTGACGAGACAAAGGAAATATTTCGTATATTGTGAAAGTGAGGGAGCGATAGGCGTTGTATGAATTGGTTATTTAGAGAGAAAAACTTCAATAATGCCAGGACGTGTTGGCGTGTCATATTATTATGTTGTGATACATATTTTCCCTTAATACTAGTATACCAATAATATACATGTAACTATGTGGATGCCATAGTTATTAGACAGCTGGATGGTAAAATATGGCAAACCGGTACATCATAACAAAAGACAAAAATACACAAATAGCAAAATAGGAGACGCTTTTAGTTTGTTTTTGTAAATTTAATACTGTATGCAAATAAAAATACGGTAAATAAAGGCGGCATCGTGGACAAAACTAGGATTTATGATTCGTTCAAGTGAGGTCCATCGTTTACATAATTATTATAGTACCTAATAATTACAAAAACAAAAAAAAAACATAATCCATAAATTATGTAGGTAATCTTGGATAAATAGCCTATAGAGCTATAGCTACTGGTAGTCAAGTCAAAATATAGTCAAATAAACTTATGGTCTAAGATCCGAATAGGAGACGATTTGCACCGGGCTGTTTATTCGATGAAAAGTATTTTATATCAAATTTAATACGCTAAATAATATTTGGTGAATAGGTAGGCTGAAAAATTTCAGTCCAGTACTATATCATTAAAAAAATATTAAAAATGAACTTGTTTTTTAAATTGCAAATACTGGTTTAATAGACAAATTACATACTAATTGAAACTATGAAGTCTATAGAATATGCAAACGATTGCGTAGCTACTTCTGCTGCTGACTGTTCTCTTGTAGCGATGTAACACAACACTTTAGTCAACAAAGTAAGTGACCAAGGATGCAGCCAAGAGGAATTCCTCTTTGCAAATAACTCTGTATTGACATAGTTCCGAACATCCGTCCGTCCAATATCCGCTTGCCAACTAACAGGCATTTTCCAAGATTTTAGTAGTAAAATACTTGAAATATCCTTGTTCATTGTGTAAGTGTTGCGTGTAGGTCAAAATTATAGTAAAAGGGTAAAAACTTAGGTACCTACTCGATTATTCAAAATTGTACAATAGACATATTTTAGCTTATAAGTATGCTTTGACACTTTCTGTCAAATTAAAATATCACAATGAGGTCAAAGAATATTTTAAACATACTTTAAATAGCATATGTTTATGAATAAGAGGGTTAATGAGATTGTAAGTTAAAAACAAGATCTAAGTAATTTATTATTGCTAGCTTATGCCCTAGACTCCGTTCGAATCCACCATCCCACGGGAACAGTGTATTTTACCGGGATTAATGTTAAGTCATAGTATAATTATCTTCATTCCGAATTTAATTGAAATTACTCCAGCCATTTCGTCGTCAAGGAGTACCTACGCCTCCTCACAAACCTTTGGATTAATAATAACATCAGTATTATAATACAAACACTGTATACATATTAATTATTTTATCCTAAACATTTACATTAGATACGTAAGTATTTGTAAAGTTGTTTTTCTCAAACATGCAATGGAATGTTGGCTTTATGTTAGTTATTTTAGGGTTCACAGTATCACGTTTCAGGCGGATCAACTCGAGAGAACTGCAAAGGAATTTCATACAAAATTGAAGGCCCAGGCCGGGAAGTTTTTTTTAAATATTAGTGTAAACATGGCGGCTGTGTTTATGAACAGGCTAAATAGCTGTTTTTTTTTAAATATACTAAGCCGTGCATCCAACCAAAGCGTTTGCATGTTTATTTAAAGTACCAGGAGAACAAAGGTAATTAGGGGTGCGTAGCGCAACTTAGATCGCAGGAGCGGTGCGCTGCGGAGCACCGGCGGAAGGAGGGCGCACACGACACAGCGCGGATGACCCAGCATTGTAGGTTACTTTTAATGTTTATGCAGTCCTAGTATTTGACATTGTAATTTTTGTTTTAATTATTTAACGAATTCTACGTTTGAGAAAAGCACTATACATACCTCGCCGTGAAAAGGGATTGCCAGCCCCGTAACTATCTATATGAACTCGGCCGGCAACCCCCTACTTCCCGGCCTCTGTAGTAATGTACTATTAATTAAAATTACTACAAACATAAAAATGTTCATTAAAAAAAAAACTGCCGCTGTCTTAGTTCATTTCCCTCTCTGATAAAACATCAGGATTTCGTAGTCATATAATACTGAAGCCTATATTGCTTCAACCTCACCGCAATAGCAGTCCGAAGGTATTCATGAATATTTCGTTACAAATTTCATGTCTCATCTGACATACATACATACCAGTACCATCAGCTTGCGGCTCAAAATGAATCTGTCACATGAATAAAATAAATTGAACAGGAAATAAATTGAATAAAACTGAAATAATAATTTCAATTTATGAATATGTGACACGTGCTTGGAGCACATACCATAAATTTTACGACCGTTTCCAATACAAATGTAATTTTAAAACCGATTTGCAAACTACACAAAGCATTTATGGCAACGAGTAGGACATCCGTCTTTCCATACTAACTTTGTGCAAGTTTTTCTTTGAAATGAAATGAAATAGTTTATTTGCTGAACATGGATTATGTTATGATAGGTTTTTGCATATATTTTTTAAATCAAATCAAATGCATTTATTAACCGACTTCAAAAAAGGAGGTTATACGATCCACTGTATGTTTTTTTTTTTAATGTATGTTCACCGATTACTCCGTCAATTGTGGACCGATTTAAAAAAATATTTTTTGGTTTAATAGAGTGTACTTCCGAAGTGGTCCCATTGTCACCAAATCTGTATCTGATGAGGGGATCAGTGAGGAATTGAGGGAACTCCTCAAATATTGTAGGCGAACATATAGCGATTTTAGTATTTTTAGTAACAAGTCCAGCATTTGCATTCAGAAAGTATCATTTGGTGAAGAGGAACTGATGATGAAGACCACAGATGGCCACCGGAACTCCTCAATGGTACCGATTTCAAGGGTGGCGATAAGATATCTCGATTAAGATAGTTGAGCGACTAGGGACAACGAATAATATTTACTTGTTGAAATATGACTATGACTTTCCCCCGGCGTTGCTTGCGACGCGCTTGATATAAGTTAAAGTTTCATTTCAACTAAGAAGTGGGACTACGTAACAGCGTATTATGATCACTAAAAAGTATAAAATAAAATAATTTAAAAAAAAAAAAAACCGCCTTAGATGCCTACAATTTTAAAGAAGTTATTTTTTGCGTTTTTGAAGGCGGTTTTTTGTTTTTTAAAACATTTATTTTTTTCATTACATTTAGACATTTAACATAGATACACAACAAAGTTGCGGTAATGAAAGAGGCGTGAGCACAGCTAGGCTGAATTTGAGCTCACCCGTGGTCAGACATGGAGAGAATATAGTGTAGGTACATAATTAATTTTAACCAATTACATGAAAAATAGGCTTATTTATCAATACAAATGTGAAACAATCTTACTCGACCAACTTACCTTATGTTTATAATTTAAATTTTAAACGTAAACTTTATGGTCGCATCCCTTAGCAGGCTCATAACATTGACATCTATGAATTGCTTTTGTTAACCCATATAAAACATTCTATGCTTGTGATTTGAACTGTTGGATACTCTTCGCCCTATGCAATGGCGGAGACATATCATTCCAACACTTACTCTATCTTATCTTGTTTCTTATTTTATCTGGAATTCCGCCACATTCTGCTCGGATGAGCATGCAAAATTATATATCTTTATTTGCACATATCTCTCGCATCTCATACAAAGTAAAGAACATGCTTAAATCCTAAACTTAACGTATTAGCTGCTAACAGTTTTAATATTTAAAACCTCACTCACAGAGCAGACACATAGTTCACACAGCCCCAAATATACAGTTTCCTTAAAAAAAAAAAAGGTAGATCTTTTATGTCCCTAGGCAGCTTATTGAATATTTTCAGGCACATGAAATAGGGACTGCGTGTAGTTTGTTTTAGGCGACATTTGGGCGTGAACAGTAAGTTTCGCTGCCTTGACATATGGTTATAACCAAAGCCCGGAATTTTCGTAGCAATTTTGAGCTGTCTTAGGGACTTCTCGTTTATCGACTTCCGATATATATTTATCGATACATTATAGAACACAACACAACATATCAATGAAGATTAAAAGTAAAGGTAAACAACAGGCGGTCTTATCGCTAAAGTGCGATCTCTTTTAGATGACTTTTGAGTAGCTGAAAATGTTAAATAGAGATTTGCAATGAAAAGTTAATAGTTAACAATTTTACATTTAATCAGTTCATTTCAGTGTTTTAACATTTATCAATTTCATGTTCAAAGACAGTTTTAGTGCTAACAAGTGTTTCATCATTCGTTTCTCGATAAAATAAATATATAGTCATAATTTCCTAAAATTAGGTATTTAAAGGTTATCTCGAAGAGATCGCTCATTCGCGATAAGACTGCATGTTGTATACTTCTACTCGTAATCATATTTAAAAAAATGTATTCCGTATTTATCGATATACACATGTATATCGGAAGTCAATAGACGAGAAGTCCCTAAGACAGCTCAAAATTGCTACGAAAATTCCGGCCTCTGGTTATAAGCTAGCTTTTTTATAGTGAGACAAAATCAATTTGTGATTCACAAGTCGATTTCTTCTCTCTTTAATTAGCGAGTTTACCTGAATCTTTAATTTTAATGTGTTATTTTATTTGTAGTAGGTAGTCTCTTATTAAACTCAAACAATTAAGGTTTTATTTTTGACTTTTTAGTTCACTATCTACGTAAAGTTTTAACACAACACATCAACAACATTGTAAAGATATTATTTACTACATTTGCCTATAGACTTTATTTTTGATGTTACTACAAAATTTTGCCCAATCTTCATCAATAAATTACACGTTAAATGTAATTTACGGCAATCAAAACCACTAATACGAGGGGCGGCTGAAAAGTAATCTACCTAACAATGAAACAAAAGACTGTCGTGGCTAATTTTTTTTTATTTTTCTATATAGTCCCCTGCTAGTAAAATGCACTTATTAAATTTTTCAAATATTGAATTTAAACCATTAAAAAAAAAATCTTTCGGTTTGTCGTCAAAAAAGTCAGTAACCGCAGCCTTCATTTCGTCATCGGTCATAAACCTTCGTCCCCTGAGGTCTTTCTTGAGAAGTCTAAACAGAAAATAGTCACAGGGGGCTAAATCTGGACTATAAGGGGGGTGGTCAATGGTTTCGAAGCCATTGTCTTTAATTGCTAGCTTCGTTGTGCGGGCGGTATGCACTGGTGCGTTATCGTGCAAAATCAGAATACCTTTGTTTAGTTTACCTCGCCGTTTTTCTTTTATTGTCTCTCTTAGTTGGTATAGTAAGTTTGAGTAATAATCAGCATTCATTGTAGTTTTCTTCGGTAAATAATCTATGAGCAAAATCCCTTCTGTGTCCCAAAAGATTGTAGCCATAAGTTTACCTGCCGATGGACAGACCTTGAATTTCCGAGGCGGCTTCTCATCCTTAAATTTCCACTGTAACGACTCTTGCTTACTTTCCGGGTCCCATTGTCGAATCCAAGTCTCATCACATGTTACAATTCTAGAAATTATTTCTTCCTCTTTCCCTCGACTCATCTCCAAAAACTCTTCGCAACATTTGACACGCCTCTCCATGTCAAATGCAGTCAACATTCTGGGGACCCAACGTGCACTAACCTTGGACATGTTCAAATGCTCATGAATTATTTCATTGACTCGCTGTTTACTGACGCCCACATCTCTAGCTATCTCCCACTGCTTCACTCGTCGGTCCTCTAATATAATTTTTTTCACCCTGGCTACATTTTCATCGGTGACGGCCGAAACTGGTCTTCCGCTACGAGGATCATCTTCCAGACTCTCACGACCTAACTTAAACTGCTTTGACCAAAACTTTATAACAAATTCGGAAGAACACAAACTGCCAAACACACGTAACATACGCTGTCTGATCTCCGAAGGCGTATTCCCTTCTTTAGTCAAAAACTTAATCACCGCACGCTGCTCGATTTTATCCATTTTCACTTTTTCTACCGACATGTTTGAAACAATTGTAGGAGACAAATAAACGTGATGCAATAAACAAATGAATGTAATACATTTTGAAAATAGAATAACAAACGAATATAAATCCATACCAGCCAGCATTATTTTTGTATATATTTCTGACCAAGGAGATTACTTATCAGCCGCCCCTCGTACTAGTGTAAAATTTTCTATGATTGGGCAATAAATTTTGAAATATCGCGGATTTGAGATATTAGTGTAGATAAGGCAGAATATATGGCAGTTGGGTACATTGTGGATGATTTACGGTGGAATAAGGAGTGAGTTGAGCTGCGAGAAATATTACATGCTACCGTGGAAGAAGTATTTTCTACAGAAATTAAGATATTATATTGCAGTTGTTTGATGGGAGCAGATAGGAATATTTTAAGACGGGATAAACATTATAGAAACTTGTTCTTGATGAGTTGTTTACAGAATCGATATTGTCAGCCTATATACGCGGTTAACCAATATTGCTTTTGACATATTATCGTGGTATCCTGCTTTTTACCAAATCATCATTTGGCAAACTATATATCATTTTATAAACTTTCATTTCCAAAAATGTTATTGTGCTTAAACCATTACATATTACATAGGTTACATGGGCTTATTAAATAAGTTAGGTTAGGTTAGATTAATGACCACAAAAAAAAGTGGCGGGAAGTACGTCTTTGCGAATTGAAAGTTTGTAAAATGATATAGTTTGTCAAACGATGATTTGGTAAAACATTAGTGAACCATAAATACTGGGGTCCTAGTGAAAAAGGGTGTAAGTGTTCTGAAGATCAAGTGAAAAAGGGTTTATGTCTAGTATACTCCGTTTATGTATATACCTTTTTTTAGTATGAGTTAAGTCGACTTTACCCTTATTCACGAGGATTAGCATTATCGTATTTTTTTTAATAGCAATATTTTTTCACCGCGGAGAATAGGGGCTCTATTCGTTTATTATTAAGCTTTTCTTATAGAGTATGTTTCCCGTTCCCGCACAGGTTTAGTTTGTATATTTGTTTATGATAATAATTTCCCTTTATTCGTGGAAAAATGGTTTTTGCGTCTATACTCTATTTACTTTAACGACCTAGTATAGGTTTCTCTTACATACAGAGCGTCATACAAATGACAAGGACAAAAGATAGAGGCAGGTCAAGTGGGCGGCAACAAACAATAATCTTCACAATGGTAACAATGGTATTTGAAAATAGAAGATTAGGAGACATCGGTCCGTTTCACTAGCTGAGTCACAGGTAAACGATTTAAACAATAAGTCGCGAGAAGGGACACAAACGCGTCCGCACCGTACAGATGCAAGAGCCGACTGATTACCTACTCCATTGCGAGTGCGGCTTTAGCGGATTCTCATTAACCAATCACGTACAACCGCACTTTTCCAGTACTAGATCGTTAAAGAAAACGGAGTATAACTTAATTACTTATACGTACCGTAAACCGGGGTTACTTTGATCAAATTCAAAGTTTTACACGAGTTACACGAGTTCTTATAGAAATTAAAAGACAAAATAATAAAAAAAAGACTTGATTTATTAGAAAAATTTAGACCTTTAGTTTCCCGTAAACAAAAAAAATTAGTATGATCAAAGTTAAACTACGAATGGGGGTTACTTTGAAATCGCATTAGGGTATATGCATGGATTTTTTAAATAGCATTTCTCAACAAAATAGAAAGAGATAGCAACCATTCTTTGTTAGCTTATATCTTGGTTATTTTTATAGCTATTCAAAAAATGATTTTTTCTCACCTGTTTGTTACATGAATCAGCTTTTTAACCGACTTTAAAAAAAGGAGGAGGTTCTCAATTCGTCGGGTTTTTTTTTATGTATGTTCCCCGATTACTCGAAGACCACTGGACCGATTTGAAAAAAAAATTCGTAGTCTGAATGGGTATTTCTAGTTGGTCCCATTGTCAACACGTCAGGATCTGATGATGGGATCTTGGAGAAATCAAGAGAACTCCTCAAATATTATAGGCACACCTATAGCGATTTTGGTATTTTTCACTGTAACTCGTGCATTTGCTTTTGAAAAGTACTATATGGTGAAGTGGAACTGATGATGAAGACCACAGATGGCCACCGGAACTCCTTAACGGTACCTATTTCAAGGTTGGCGATAAGATATTTCGATTAAGATAGTTGAGCGACTAGGGACAACGAATAATATTTACTTGTTGAAATATGACTATGACTTTCCCCCGGCGTTGAAATGTTCTATAGTTGCTCATTAATATTTAGAAGTGGAGCTAAGTAACAGCATAAATAGGATCACTAAAAAGAATAATATAAAATAAATGTTTAAAAAAAACAAAAACCCGCCTTCAAAAATGCAAAAAATAACTTCTTTTAAAATGGTAGGTCAGTCCAACTGAAGTCGGCGTCCTACAATATTTAAACCAAAAGCCGAATGCAGTTGGACTGACCTACCATTTTAAAAGAAGTAATTTTTTGCATTTTTGAAGGCGGGTTTTTGTTTTTTTAAACATTTATTTTATATTGAAGCTGTATTATTTTTTATTCCCTATTAGATTTGCTGAACATAGGACACAATTCAAATAACATGCGTTTTTGCACAACATTGGGACATTTTATTTTACCTCATTAATCAAGACAAAAGGCACACTAAACATTTCTATACAAAAAAGACAGTAACACGCGCACTACTTTACCTTTCTTGTGGAGCAACTATCGCCATAACCATTGGTGAAAATAATAATATAAAGGCGTACAGTCAAGGACTTTAATTGTTATGCCACGATTGAACCGTGTCGCATAACGTTAATCGTTCATTTAAGCGTAATTTCTGTCATGTGGTTTGACGCTGTCATTATGACAGGGTTCCATAGTGGCACAAAAATTAAAGTCCTTAACTGTTCTCCAACTCCTCAAAAATTACATGTTTGTTTATGGTAGGTATTAGTAGTAGGAAAATAGAAATATATTGTTAAAATGCTTTGTAACCTCTAAACTGAAACCCCAAGTATTTTTAAAGTACCTAATGCACTTTTTGCAGGCATTACGGAAATTGCTACAAAGTTTAACCGTCAGCTGTAAGTGAAATTTGCATCCGAACATAAAGTCGACGCCCCCGGACAATAAGTCGGCAATCGCAAAAAGTAAATTTTACAGGAAAAAATATTTACTGATTTTGTTCAATATCTTTACAACCAGAGGGAGTACTAAAGACATTGATATATCAAACGAAAGCTATTTTTTTAAAGAATATAATTTATACAATTATACTTTATAATACGCATGCAGTATTAAGCAATGAGAGAAAATGCATTTTACAGATAATGAGTTAAAAATTATTCCCAGTAATAGTGACTTACTGGATTATTGTGGTAAATATTATAAAAGTGTTGATTTGTAACTGCATAACATGGACATTTATAACAATATTTTTTGTTTGAAGGGCTAAACGTAATATGTCATTACTAAGGTTTTTATAGTAATTTAAACGCAGGCAAAATAACGGCATTGTATGATAGCTTTGTTGTTCTCGGGAATGTAAAACCAACATATTCAAGTAAACTTGCAATACTGAATGACATCGAAATAATAAAATAACATAGTGTAAAAGAAAACTATCATAAGTACTAAGTATAATAAGATTTAATAATTAAAATAATCGAAAATAATAATAATTATTATTATTAGCCTTTATTTGCTGTAATTATAATTATTTACATGTCATTATCACTATTAAAGTTATGATTAGTCAATTTTATGTTATGCTTGTCATTAATAAAGGATATAAATTGTTAGTTATTCTCTCTTTTTTCATTCTTTCTGGAACTTGTCATATATGAATATTTATGTCTTTCCTTCCCTTTTTTCTTTAGTTAGCGCGCCCCTTGGATGAAGGCCTCCTCCAGTCTTCTCCATTCTTTCCTGTCTCTTGTCCTACTCCATGCTCGTCCTATTAATGCGTCTAAATTATTGCTCCATCGCAATTTGGCCTTCCTTTGGATCTCTTGCCATCTCTGGGGACCAGTCTGTTACTTTTTTTGACCAGAGAGTGGATATGACCAGCCCATTTCCATTTAAGTTTGCGTATTTTAACTGTTACATCTCGCACCCTAATTTGATTTCTAATATGGATATTTCTTATTTTATATATTCGTTTCTTATGTAATATGCTCCTATTCATATTATGTTGACATATCTACCTCAAGTTTAAGTTCATTTTTCTTTGTTAGGGCCTAGGTTGTGCTTTTCATAATTTCTTTTAAGGCCCAATATTTATTACAGGATTTTTTTATTATTCTTTATATTATTTTGGACATATCTTCCTGCAAACATATTAATTCCCCTAGGTATATTTAGTCTCCTATGTAATCTTTTGTGAAATTTCTGACATTTATAGGCGGTTTGTTGCTGTTCGTTAGTATTTTAGTTTTTGATACATTCATGGTTAACCCCAGTTTCCTACTCTCTGTTGCCAGATTGTTAAGCATTACTTCAAGGGTATTTGGATCTTCTGCAAATAAAAACACTATCATCGGCAAATTTTAAGTTGATCATCGATTCACTTTCAATTTTTATACCTTTTCCATTCCAGTTTATGTTGCAGAACATGCTTTCCAATGCAGCATTAAACAATTATGGGGAAAGAAAGCCCTGTTTTACTCCTCTTGTAAGTTTAAATTCTCTCCCTTCTTTTTCCAGCTTGATTTTGGCTGCGTTGGTGTTAATATATCGCCTTGATGATACGGTTTTTTTTTTTCCCGTGTTCCCCGTACTAGCAAAGCTTGATGTATGCCATTGTGTTCTAAGCTTTCAAACGCCTTGTTATAGTCAATAAAGGCTATGTATATTTTCTTCCCGTATTCATTATATTTCTCTATAATTTGGTTGAGTGTGTGTATAATATGATCTATGGTTGAGAAGCCGTGTCGAAAGCCAGCTTATTCTATGGATTGACTAGAATCCAGGGATTTTTCTATCCTTTTTAAAAATTATCTTCGAGAATACTTTGAAAATGTTTGATGTTAAGCCGATAGGTCTGTAGTTGTTTATGCTACCTATGTCTCCCTTTTTATGCAGAAGTGTAATAACTGCAATATGGAAGTGGAACCCTCTGTAAAGGAGACAGATATTTATTTATACCTGGATAGCTGAGACACTGGGTAAGTCCCTGCAGTTATCCAGGTTTCACTCTATCGGTCTGTCTCATTTACAGAGGGTTCCAGGTGAGAATAGATGTTATTTCAGTTAGACAAGCGCGATTATTAAATTAAATAACATATTTTTAAATATTTTATAGTTATAATTTTTAACAATAATCGAAAAAGGTAGGTACTTAATAAACAAAAATAATCAAGTAGGTACGTTTCTTATAAACAGTTCAAAAATGCATACAGAATGCGTCAATCAAAAAAATCTGTCATAATAGTTTTGGTCATACTGCTTCGCGTCTAGTTTTTTTTACTAAATTTACTTCCAAAGTTATTTCGTCATCATCTTCATTTTCCAATGAAAACGAGAAGACATGAACAACTTCTTCGCGTGTCTTTCCACTTTCATATAAGGATATTAACTTTAGTTTTTATCATTACAAGCCTTCGTTTCTGCATTTTTCAAATAAATGTACGATAGCAAAACTAAACTGAAACTGGAGGTCATTTAGGCACAATTAACTAAGTGCGGAATTTGGGGGTCAACTAAGGATTAATAAACAAAACTGAAATTTATCTGCAAAAATGTCCAAGTTAGACAGGTACCTAATAAATTGACATTATCTCAGTTACAGAGGTCTACCTATAAATTAAAAGAAAACATTGTAGCAAAGTATTCTTTAAAATATAGTCTCAGTAAAAGAGGTAAAATTCTCTCACCGTCTCAATTCAGTGCTAGAGTGTCAGGACCTCAACATGAGTTCCAGCTATGGAGGTTTCTCATTTATCCTGTTCCCACTTAACCAAGTTGTACTGTATCTGGATATCTGAGACACTGGGTAAGTAGAATACCTCTTTAAGTGAGACAAATTTGCAGGTCCTAGTTATCCAGATTTCACCATTTGTAGCCATAGTTTCAGCATATTTTAAAACTTTGCATTTTGTCGGTTCCATAGCACCTAATAATTAATTTATTTACACGTTTTGGTAGGTAACACACTGAATAGATTCACAGGTAAGAAACTATGTTTTATTTTGTCACTGACACGTAAACACAAACACAATTTTTTTTAACCAGACGCACCAATCAATAATTACACGTCACTTTCGGTCAACAGAAATTTGCAACTGTTTATAAATGTAAACAAACATTACGCGTTGCCGGTGCGAGAACAGACACGTGAAGGGGCGCGGCATGTATCTATTACTTTCTAATGTTTAATCAAAGACAGAGATAAACGTATCTTATGATGGCTGAGCGGCAAAAAGACAGACGATATATTGGGTTCGTGACATGATCTGATTTGGTATTAAATAGTACACGCAAGTAACTGTTACGAATATTTACGAACGAATTATTTCCCTCTAAAACTTTGTTAGTAGCTATTGCCGTGTTAAGTTTATTAAATTAAATACGGTATTATCGTTTACCAAAAACTTCATAAAAATATTAACGCCAATAAACCGGTTATCGCATCGTACCATATATCAAAATAATAAATATATTTGTATTGATCTGTAGCGACACTTTTCTCGTAACATTTTGAATTTGCAGTTTCCCTACAATAAACACGTCATTCTTAATATCTTCTTTAATTGCATTAAAAAAAATCTGAAAATAAAATATATGATGTATTCTGACCCGCTGATTCCGAATTTTGCATAACAATAAAATGTCCATAATATCACATTGCCGACTTATTGTTCGGGGGCGTCGAAGTCTTAATAGCGTAAACGTTAGGGTGCTTCACTGCACTTTTAAAACAGCTCATTTTAATAATGCTTCCGCTTGCAAAATGAATCAAACCAATATTTGTTCCTGAGTCATGGATGTTTTCAATCCCCCTTACTCATAAACGTTGAGTAACGGTGGTATAGCTATACAATAAGACAGATAAGGACTACACATTGTATAGCTATACCAGCGTTACTCAACGTTTATTAGTAAGGGGTATGTATTTAAGTAATGTATTTCTCTATAATAAGTATTTATATCGTTGTCTAGTATCCATAGTACAAGCCTAGAGCTTAGTTTGGGACTAGGTCAATTAGTGTGACATTGTCCTGATATTTATTTATTTAATATTAAATTATCTTGTAAGTGAATGTATTTTTATAGTTTTTTTAATATCTGTATGTATTTGATAATGTATTTTTATATAGATTCTATTGTTTAGTTTATGTTTTGTTTTCTTAAATAAAGGGGTTTGTCATTTGTAAAATTCACACATTTTCAAGGTGAGCGGCCATTCGTAAAAGTGGTAAATTAAGATAGAATTATTAAAAATTAACATATTTTGTTATTTAATGTAATACTCTTAAGTGCATCGGAGCCGAGATATTAAAAATATTCATACTTGGGTGTACTTTTGTACTAAAAACTGAATAGGTACCTACTTAAATCTTTAAAATCTCCTCTCCGATATTATTTAACGCCATAAATTATATACCTATATATCCATGTGTATTTAGAGGTCCTCTAAATAACTAGGTAAAAATCATCCGTGGCCGCTAAAAAAAAAGACAATATTCTTCAAACAAATTTACCCAATGCCCTTTGTACACTTGCTTACTCGATGCACAACCTTTAACTTTTGTCAATATTGTATTGTTTTGGTTTTTTTTTTGTACGAATAGGGGAGTATCGTACCTATTTACTCGGAGTTTTGTAACAAGAGGGAATCGATACAACACGTTCCGCAAAAGAAAGTGAGCCGGCAGCGCACCTGTGATTCCTCTGGTGTTGCGGGTGTTTATGGGTCGCGATCAATGTTATAATATAAAAAGAGGTCTGCAGACTAGTTCACGGTTCCGTTGACGGCGCAAGACTAAGTAAAGGTGTACCAATTGGCTTGGTTCTCTAACTCTTTTTACTATATTATATCATCGGTTGCGATGATCACTTTCCATCATGTGGCTCGCTGGATCGTCTGCCTCTTTTTACCCGACTGCGTCAGAAGGAGGGTTATGTTTTTTTTTCGAGCGTATGTATGTATGTATGTATGTCTATTTCTGGGCACGCTCTGCAGCCTAAACGGCTTGACGGATTTTATTTTAAATTTAACTTGAATATTGGAAAAGGTATTGCAGGCGGGGACAAGCAATGAATTTCAAAATCTATTTCTTGAAAAAAAATTGCATTTGGACTAGCTTGTCCCCGCCTGGAACACCTTTTCCAATATTCAAGTTAAATTTAAATTGTTATAAATATCAATAAGTACATGCTCTTACAATTTTTCTGTAGATTATAGAGCTTGTTTTTCGCTTTTCAGTCATTTTTTTATTGCAGTCGGGTTTTTTGTTTATTTTTTTCACATAAAAAAACAGTTTTTTAACGTCTCTTCAGAGCGAAATACCGTAAACTTTGACTATGCAGCCTAAACGGGTTATTGAACACGGCGGTTACGGCGGTTGAAGTTTAACACATGAGGTGTCGTTAGATTCATCTTGGTTGTGGGAGTGTCATAGCCTATAGGCACTATATTCGAAGTAATGAGAGCAAGGGGTTATTAAATAGAACATTGTTGCAGAGGTTAAAAATAAGCAATAGATGGACGAGTTAGTTAGTATGTACGAGTCCATCTATTGCTCTTTCGGCCGAGGCTTAACACAGTGCTTTTCACGACTACTGCGAGGAAATAAAAATCAATTCTTATAAAACACACTAAAAAATTTACGCTCTCCCGCCAATTTTTTTTTAACGATACCGTTCTTAGTGGCCAGTCATTCAAATGCGTTTTATAAACTGACGACTCTGACCGTGCCAAAACTATATTTCAGATAAACTAAAACAGACATTATATGGCTGTGTGGAATCTGATTCCTTTCCCTATCCGTGAAGGGATGAATATTATTAAAAAATAAAACGACTTCTCATTGGCCATTTTAATTTCATATGCAGCACAAGTCGTGTTCTGATTGGTCGAATTAGTGATCAGCGGACCGATGTGACTGGTCGACTGCTCAATAAAACAGACAAACAATGTTAGGATTGTTGTCCAGTTTAAATTCATAGAAGGCCTTCTCAATCAATTTACAACTATTGATTGTTTTGGGAACCAAGAACAGACCATCTTTCGCCACATTTCCGAGCAGTGGCGTGAAAAAATAATATTATACCTCTATGTATAGACGACAGTACCAAAAAATGGAGGTTTAAAAATTCGCATTTTATTACACTTGTTCTACAGATACGACGACACGGTAAGTGTAATTGCGGTCGTTTCCAGGTAACAGTCATTGTCGACTGATACTTATTTATTTAGTTGTTTGTAATGTTAAACCAGTTATATTTTATGTAATTTCGACTTAAACAATTAAACTATTTTACACTCTAAACAGCTACGGCTAGAGTTTATATTACAGTGTACCGGGGCAGTTCGTTCCAGTGACTCACAAAGTTGTCCGCGACTTGTTTGTCGCTCAGATCTCCCTTTCTATCTAGTCTATAACGATATACGAGCCCCGAGAGAGAAAATAGAACTTACGCTAGCGGTACAGAATGCGAGATAATCGCGGGATATGACAAACTAGCCAATTTCATGCCTCGGGAACGTAAGTATATGAACTGCCTTTGCATGAATTTACGTTCATATTTTGTGAAAGCGGTATAGGAATTTTCTACGTGGCAGGTTTTTGTGGGTTTGAGGCTTTATTATCCGACTGCCGAAGGAGGAGGGTAATGTGTTTCTCAGCCTATATATGTATGTGTGTTCCTTTGTGTCACTATAAAAACTAAACCCGTTGTCCGATTTTGATGATTCTTATGTCAATCGATTTGTCTTAATCTGGTGAGTGTCACTGAAGATATGACAGTAATCAAAATTCAATATGGCGGCAACCAGACGCGATATTGTAAAAATAAAATAAAATAAAGTCGACCAAGTATGACAAGTGGGGTAGCATTGAAAAGGGATTTAAAAATCATCTTTAGGTTTCTTTCATCATTTTTCATTTTGAATTATCATTTAGGATTTATAACGATTTAAAGTTTAATTTATTTTTGTAGTAGTATAAATTCATATTTAAAAATATTTTGAAATAAAATTACATCCAAAAAAATACTTTTTGGACGAGCTTGTCAAGGCAAAACTAATGAGTCCCAATATGGTAGGTTTATGTTGAATGGCAATTCTGCCCTCCTAAGCAAAAATGCAATATCTAAATTCAATAGCCAAAGCAGTTTCAACTCTGTTCTGTTTGTAAATAGGTTTAAATTTCCACAGGTGTTTTGTCTGAGATATCGCCATTAAGTTTAGTAGGGCAGAATTACTGTCGCCACGTTCCGTCTCCATCATCAGATCACCTCCTAGATACCATAAGATTTCATTGTCATTGGGTTTACATACGTGGTCCAAATTTCGGACTATTCCATTGATAGGAACTGGTTGAAAATTAATTTGTAAGATTTTAATTAAATAATTTAAAACCGGCTAAGTACGAGTCGGACTCGCGCACGAAGGGTTTCGTACCATTATCTATACAACATTAGACACTATACCAGTTGCCGTTATTAATATCGAGCAAAAAACGGCAAAAAAAATACGGTTTTTGTATGGGAGCCCCACTTAAATATTTATTTTACTAGAAATACAACATCTGTGAAAATGTCAACTGTCTAGCTATCACGGTTCATGAGATATATCCTGGTGATAGACAGAAAGACGGACAGTGGAGTCTTGCCCGACTGTACGTATATCCCACACTTGAAAAACGCTCCTACAATAATGAAATTTTAAACACATACTTTGATTATCTTCAACAAACAGCCATAATTCCGGCTTCCGTCGTTAATTTAGTTAAAAATACATGATATTGTGAAAAGAGTCGAGCCGGGATTAATTGACGAGCTGTATAAACACTAGCGGATTGTGTAAACATGTCGTAAGTGGTATTTTATTTATAACGGATGCTGTTCTGACGGACCGTCCGCACGGAAATCACTGTTTCCTCAGATTTTAGACAGACGCACAAGGAATTTAGCCTTCGGATCGTGTATAAAAAGTAAGGAATACAATTTAATCGGTTATTAACCGTTTTTGAATGATAATAACCGATTAAAACCGGTTATAATCAGTTATTTGCATTATCTAATAAAAAGCCACAAACGCTTTGTCAGCGTTGTGGCGCGTTTGCTTATCCTTTAAAAACAATAAACGTTTATTTACACACGTCTAAAAAAAATGTAAGAGAAGAACTAAATGACAAACAATAACATAAACACAAAAACAACTGAACTAGTGCCAGATGGCGCAAAATGGTTCCAGCTCAGCATGTTGCTCGTTTTTGCCAGCGCTGCGTCGCTATTGCTTACGAGTAACGCACTCCGAACGCAATTGGCTTCAAAGTGGAACAATTGTTTTCATTTTGTATGCAGACTCGCCTTCAGACTGTCAAAATGAAAACTATTTCGATTATGAGTTCGTTAGGACATACCCTCTGCCCTCGGCCCTCTGGTCTTCTGCAGGAACCATTTGGTGACATCTCGGCAGGTCACACAACCAGCTAAAACACAAAAAAAAAACTCATATAAAAAATATATAACAGAACAAAACCAAAAAAAGCCGCCGCGTCTGTTATTCAAGTTTCGTGAATTAAAAAAATATGGTGATATTTTACTGTATTTATAACCTATATAAAATATGAAGTCAAATTCATACATATCCCAGATACCTACCGAATCGTTAACCTTGTTTTATATCCAACCCTTTTTTCATTTTCATTTTTCTATTTATATTTACTCTGAAGTGGTAAATTAAACAGTCGTCGCCATATTTAGGTTAGGATGCGTCTGCGCAGCGTTTGAGCGACGTGGCGGATGCGGGCCGAAGTAAATGGCCCTTTAGTGAAATTAGGAAATGAGGCACGGTCGATAGCTTTCGTATTGCAATAGCACAGATAATATTTGAATTTCCAACATGACGAAATTTATTGCCTTTAACCGACTTCAAAAAAGGAGGAGGTTGTATGTTCTATCTACTGCATGTATTTATTTTTTATGTGTGTTTACCGATTTTAAATAAATTAAAGTCCTACTTGTTCGTCAATGTATGTGAACTCTTTATTGTGTATCAAGAAATCGCATAAAACACAGGTACAGCATACAACAAATCTTAATACAAAATCGAGCTAATCTCTGAGGGATCTCTTCCAGCTGACCATTCATAAGTGTGTTATGAAAATTGTGTGTTGTTAAGCAGGGTTTGGAACCGGTTTCAAGATTGCGGTTAATATTGTTCTTAAAACCGGTATTATTTCCTTCATGCCTTAACCGGGTAATGAAAGGAATAGTATAAAAAAATAAATTATGTAGGTAACCGGTCAACCGGAACAACGAAATTTAAGCACCGCTATAAACCTGTATTAACCGGTAAACTCAGACTCACGCCGTCACGTCACGAGTGACGTAACGTAACATAAAATCACTAAAATCGGAGCTAGTGTCCAAAAGACATAGCAAACGTCACTCAAGCTAAACATACCGCAGTGTCAAGATCAAATTAACCGGTTGATTTCGCTCAACAGAACGAAATTTGTGAAAAACCGGTTATATAATTAACCGGTTCGCTAACTTAAAAAACGGTTTAAATATTAACCGGTTTCCGAACGCTGTTATTAAGACGTTTGGATGTTTCAAATGTGTGATTCAATCACGCATAACGACTGAACAAATTTAACCAAATTTTAAGACATGGATGCTCCATGTCCTAAATTCAGACATTAAATTTTAATCGTCTCGAATTATTTTACGATTTCCTTAAGAATAAAGATAAAAGTTCTAAGCAGACATAATCTCGGGCTTTTGCCAGTAAAAACATAATAATCTAAACACGATTCATTCAGAATCAAAATCGTTATTTTTAGGCTCCTAATACATTTATCTCAACTTTAGTGTTCGCGTTGTTATTTAGGTGTTGGAATAAACAACCAATCAAATGATTAACAAATACTTTCCCTAAAAACTTCATGATACCTAACAAAATCGATAAAATGAAGATAAAAAGGATGCAAAAAACAAGTTTATCCCTTTAAGGGATCTCTTCCAGTTACCTGTTGAGAGATTGAGAAATGTCAAGGTTGTGCATAAAGTAGGCAAGCGTCTATGGATATTAGAACCCAGAAACATAACCATAAAGAATATTTTAAAATTACTAAATATAATTTAACTGAAGCCGCCGACTCACTTGGGGAACGGAGCTGAAAAGCGTGTGCGAAGCGTGGCGGAGCCGTTTTTGACGAGACACCTCGCTCGTAGTGAGCCTGCCTACGAAGCTAGCGGTCCCGGGTTCAAATCCCGGTAAGGGCAGATGTTTGTGTGATGAGCACGAATATTTGTTCCTGAGTCATGGATGTTTTCTATGTATTTCTTTCTCTATACCGGGTGTCCCATAAACCGACGTAATACATTAAGTTGCTTTTTCCATACAAAGTGAAAAGCAAACACTGGACCACCTAGTATGAAGAAACAAACTTTATGTGATTACTTAATGCAAATAGGCTTAAAAACTTCGCTGATTCGTAATGATTCTAATTATGTAATATAGCACTGAGAAGTTATAAAAAAAAAAAAATTATGATTTTTCCTGACATGGACATAAGGGAAAATTACAAAAATTAAGATTAAAATTATCAATATGTCCAAAACTAGTAAAAATCGCTGAACGTACATAGGGGTTAAATCGATAGCTTTTAGCTGTTCAGAACAGCTGATAGAATCTATCTGCCCTAGACGGGTTGACGTCGGTTTATGGGACACCCTGTATAAGTAAGTTTTTCGTTCTCTAGTAACCATAGTACAAGCCTAGAGCTTAGTTTGGGACTAGGTCAATTTGTGTGACATTGTCCCCTGATATTTATTTCTTTTAGTCTGGGATGCACTGCAACGCTCCGCCTCCGCTCTCTGTGCGTATGTGGCTTTAGGCTTGATTTCCTCCTACGCTGACATCGGTCACTAACCAAAAAAACAATAATCAAAAATATTTATTTGCTGGACACAGGTAGTTATACAGTTGGTGTACATAATTATATAATGGATCTTTCCATGTTTTGCCGTTAGGCGTGCAAACTTGGGTGTTATACTTACAGGGTTTTTATTATTTATATTTCCTTACGTTTTCTATATACGAGGGTCACACTGAAAGTTTCGGGAATATAAAAAAACATGCAGTTAAATTGAATAAAAGTATTTTTATTGTTTTTCAAAGTATTCTCCTTTATATTTTATTCACTTTTCCATGCGTTCAAACCAGTCGTTAAAGCACTTATTGAAGTCTGAAATAGGGTCGACAAAATGGCCATTTTATAAGCCTCCACTGCTGCTTCCGGCGTCTGAAACCGCTGACCACGCAACTTATCCTTAATTTTGGGGAATGTAAAAAAGTCATTTGGGCTTAAGTCAGGGCTGTATGGAGTATGATCCAGTAATTCGACTTTTTCACCGTTCAGATACTCAGTTGTTTTCCGAGCGGTGTGAGGGATGGCATTGTCGTGGTGAAGGATGATGTAGCGACTAGGGTTTTTTTTTCGGAGTTCAGCAAAGATAATCGGCAAACAAATAGTGGTGTACCAATCGGCACTGACCGTTCTACGATTTTCAAGAGGAATAGAAGCCACGTGACCCGATTTGGAGACCAACGTAGCCACCAACTTTTTGGCCTTACTGGGAGAACGAATAACTTTAGTCGGCTTGAGTTCGTCTTCGTAGACCCATACTCGAGATTGGTTTTTATTTTCAGGCTCATATGCATATATCCAACACTCCTCACACGATACAATGCTAAAAACTGCATTTGAGCTTCCACCCTTGAATATATTCAAAATTCTGCGGCACTAATTGACACTAGTCGTTTTCGGCTCGTCAGACAATAAGTGAGGGATCCAACGGGAAAACAACTTTCGAACGCCTAATTATTCCTGTGAAATAATTTGTATCTGACTCATTTCAATGCCCAAACACTCTTAAATCTCCCGATATGACACATGTCGGTCTTCCTTCATTAGCTGACGCACAACATACGTTTTCTTGCATGACTGCCGATTTTGGTCGACCTTCAAGCACGTCGTCCGTGAGGGATACACGGCCACGTTGAAATTCTGAATACCACCTGTATATTGTCGTGTTTGAAGGTGCTTCATTACTAAAAGTAGCAATCATCCGTTCTCCATATTGTTTTTGTGTTAATCCACTTTTAAAGTCGTAATAAATCAAAGCTCTTAAATTTTCACGGGATAATTCCATTTTCAGCAGCGACTCGACGACTTCAAAAAACAATTGAAAGCCAAAACTATCGCTTTTTTTTTCTATCTGGCCAGTGTGCTAAGATAATGAAACTTTAGTGATTATAAAAAGGTATAATATGGTCAAAAATATATTTGTAAGTATTAGATTCTCGAAACTTTCAGTGCAGCCCTCGTAACAATAATTTTACATATTAATAACCTTTCTAATAACAATTTATAATATTTACTATATTTCCTTTATAATAACTTAGTATTAGTCCTAACGTCGCTGTGCGGTGTCCCACAGAGCATGGTGTATATTCGTACGCTCGACCAACGTCAGCGACCGATGTCAGTGTAGGGGGAAATCAAGCCTTAAAGTTGGGTTTTTTGGAACTTACCTATAACATGACACACGCAAATCATAATGTTTAAGCGCAATTCACACAGCGGGCGGGAGCGGGTCGCGCGCCGGGCGGGTCGGGAGTTCGGCGGGTGTTTTAACATGTGTTATATGGAAGCATTCACACACGCGGCGGGACGGGTCGGGCACGGGTCGGGACCGCCGTACCCGCGACGGACCCGCCGCGCCCGCCGCTCTCCACTACCAGCGCGCGGGTGCAGCGGGTCCGTCGCGGGCCCGTCGCGGGCGTCCTTGGTCGTAATAACACGTATTCTCCGATGGGCATTCTTACAGAGCGCATTGTAAATTCTACTCTATATACTTGCCATTAACATCCGATCCCGAATGCCCGCCTGCGATCACCCGCGCACACCCGCACGGGGCCCGTCGCCGAAACGACAGGCCCGCGACGGACCGCCGCACCCGCGCGTTGGTAGTGGCGGGCGGTGGGCGCGGCGGACCCGTCGCGGGTCCCGCGCGGGTCCCGCGATGAAAATGACATACTCGGCGCCCGACCCGCACCCGCCCGCTGTGTGAATTGCGCTTTAATGTAAACATGATAAAATTCGCTGTTGTTTGGTATTATACGATCTATAAAGAACGACTATTTATGTTTTAATCGTACATAAACAACTCGCAGAAGAGGTGTTTATCTTATTTTATTAGGTGTGACGATTGATTTATTTTTACTTTATCGAACAATGTGTTAAAATTAGAAAGTCTATGTTTTAACTCGATCAATTCTAATTTCATTATTTCTCTGTTAAAGTTCTTCAACCTTTTTAGGGTTCCGTAGTCAACTAGGAACCCTTATAGTTTTGCCATGTGCGTCTGTCCGTCTGTCCGCGATTTGACTCAGGGACTCTCGGTCTTAGAATAGCTGAGTTATAGTAATATAGTATATTTAAATTACGCCGACAAAGTTATAAAATCAAATCTTAAAAAAAATCATTTTTTGTGATTAAGATACTTGCAGAGCAAAAGATAAAGATAAAAGATAAAAAATGTTTGTTCAATAAACATGCCTCACGGGCATTTTTACACGTCAAAAATCTACCATCGCTTCACATGAGACCACAGGTGAGAATAAAGAACAAAAGAAACTTAACAGTTAGTCGTATGTTTTTTACACTAAAACATCAAGTGAAATATTATTTAATAGGATTATCAATTGATAATCACATACTTAACCTCGTAACCCCCACCATACTACAAACAGGGAGTTTTTTGTAAGTGGGACTTTGAATCTACCATCAAGGCAATAAAGTTCAATTACGTTTGTTCGATAATGCCATTTTCAGTTTATGTTCATGGGAAAATAAACCTTATTCTTATTGCAACACAGTTCAAATTAAATTGCCATCATTATTTACATCCTATTGCACACTGGGCCTTACGAAGCTATACACACACTCACATCATTTTCTACTTGTGATTATCAATATTTCCACCAGCATTTAGGAATAATAGAATAGAATAGAATAGAATAGAATAGAATAACTTTATTTCAGACTACAAGGCCCATATTTACAAATACCTTACAGACTAGCATACATATCAATATATAACATAAAATGAATACAACTATTAATAAATTTTCGCGGTGTCTGCTAGACGGCGACCACGAAATCGCCGAAATAAGACTCCCCTCGGCCAGAATTCCTCCTTTAAAAAGGTCGACAGATCTATGGTCGGTACTCCCATCACAAATGACTTAAAATTAACCTTGTGTTTTAATATACCTACACATAACCCCCTTACTAATAAACGTTGAGTGACGTTGGTCCTTATCTGTCAAATTCAAATGTCACAATGACAGATAAGAACAAAACATTGTATAGCTATACCACCGTTACTCATCGTTTATTAGTAAGGTGTTAATGTGTAGCCTTAATGTCCATCTAGAATAATGTTTCTTATGAATGGTTTTTTTTTGTTGCTCTGGTTCCAGACTTCCAGAGATTCTCATCTACATACTCACAAAACTCGTATAATATTGGTTAAGATGAACTATTCTACTTCACACATAATGTAAGTATTACCTTTCCTTAGTTACACGCGGTCTGGAAAAAAACCTACTCTGCCGAGCATTATCCCCCCCATTATACTCCAAAGTGCCCTAATGGAAGTGGATTCGTGAACCTAGCAGCTAGAACATTACCTAAATCTTTCACTTACCTAGACGATCGAGACACTTTCTCGAATGGGCGGCAATTCCTATACATTTTTTACCTGAAAAAGGTCTACAGAGGTCTAAAAAATTCAAGAAAGCTCGGAAAATGCTGGCTATAAACGTTTTTTTGTTTTGTGAGTAAAAGGGCTATTTTATCTGATAAATTTGTAAAAGTGGAAAGCATTCAGGCTCTATGCTAGTCGGTAAAACACTAAAGCTTTTGACGTTGTTATCGTTTTGTCAATATTATGATTAGCTCTTATTTACTTTACAGTAATGGCGGCTGAGTTGTAAACAATTCCAAAAATAATATGCTTTTACCTCGTATGATAGAGTCGGTATCGAGAAGATTCGGTTTTTGAATTAATGGCAAAATAGCGTTTTTTTTAACGTGCCTATTAAATTTTAAATTACGAATATCGAAACTGGCCACCAGAGGCACTTTTTATAAAACTACAAATGACAATTTACAGGTTACAAGTTTCCATTTGACACAACCTCGGCCAATGACGACCAGCCATTTGAGCAGTGTTGCCAGTTTAGACCTGTAAAATTGTAACTTGTAGCTTTATAAAACGCGCCCCTGTTGGTAAGTGAAATCTGAGACACATCAAAATTTACAATCTAAAAACTATAATCCTAAGACTGCAAATGCGTTGCCAGCCTTAAAAACTAATATAAATCTCTATGTTAATAGTTGTATGAGTTGCTGCGCGTCATCAGAAATTTTTGACTTTTCTCGTCATATAAAGGATAAAAGACATTTATTCAGTAAGTAGGCCGCACGGGCACTTTTACACGTCGATCTACTAGCGTAAGAGGAGACCACTGCTGAGAAGAAAAGCCGCAAGAAACTCAGCAGCAGTCAGTCATTTAATTATTCTCATACACAGCAACTACACAATTCTAAGTGCGTAAAAAAAACAAACCTATTAGAGTGAGGAGTGTGAGAACAATTCTGCCCTCCTAAGCAAAAATGCAATAACTAAATTCAATAGCCAAAGCAGATTCAACTCTCTTCTGTTTGTAACTAGGTTGCAATTTCTACAGATGTTTTGTCTGAGATATCGCCATTATGCTTAGTAGGGCAGAATTATTAATACGTATTAAAATCGGTTCATTGCCTGTCTGTTACTCGTCGTTTAAGGTGCATTCATCTTAAATAAATAAACATTATTCCGACTTAAGCTTCATTTGAAAATAATAATGTAATCGTATTTATTATAAACTAGCTTCTATGTTTATTCCCAACTCAGTGTAACGCGGCATTTAATTCAGCGCTGGTGTTCCGTTTGAACCATCAGGTGAAACCACGGAATGTTACACAAACATAATTATTTGAATACAAACACAAATTATACCTAAGAAAAATGAGATGAAAAATTTTGCAGGCAATCATTTAATGTCCTACTTTTGGCTGAATGGGAAATGCTGTTATTACTATTTTCTTCACACGCAATGAAATAAGTAGCATTTTTTTCTGCCGCAAACATTATCAGTATTCGAAATCTTCATGACCATGTGTCAGGATTGACTTTCTTATCGGCCCGGCGGCAGTATAGTACGGTCACGAGCGTTACTTTGGGACCCATTTCAAGAAAAATATGCTTAAAGTCGTCAATGTCATTTAGAGATGTTAAGTCATTTGTAACTTTTAGAAAACTCAACCTTATTGTTGTAGAATGTCAGATTGACTTTGGACCTAAGGTGGGTACCAAATTAAATCACGTGACTGTACCTACTCAAGAATTCCTTATCTATTTTATATTCACTACTAGCCTGTTACATCGGTTAATATAATTTCCCTCTGGAGCTGTTACATGACGCAGTGAAATTATATTTTTCTTGCAAGTTCTGAGAAGCTTGTGAAAATGTTACTCAAGGGCCTATTTAGAAAGCGTTAGTCGAAACTTTCTTTCTGAGCTTATCCTCTTTAAGCCCAGCGTGCAATAGGATGTATATAATCAAGGCAATTTAATTTTGAACTGTGTTGCAATAAGAATAAGGTTTATTTTCCTATCTTCATAAACTGAAAATGGCATTATCGAACAAACGTAATTGAACTTTATTGCCTTGATGGTAGGTTCAAAGTCCCACTCACAAAAAACTCTCTTTTTGAAGTATGGTCTTACGAGGATAAATCTTTCAAACGGGCCAACCGATTTTGATAAAACCTAGCTAAAAACCATTCCGATAACTATTAGGTAGATAAAAACCCCCGGTATCCTCGTAAAGCCTATTGTGCATAGTAATAGTATGTACAGTCAGGGACATTGGCGGTCGTCCACTTAAGAAAATTTTGGCTTGTGCGTTGCAGCTAGCTAATCCTACAACGCTCAGGTCGTTACGCGTCGAACGCGCAAACGAATATCACCCTAGAGGTGGTCGACTGGGAATGCCCCTGACTGTACATTACAAAGACAATTTAATTTGAACTGTATTGCAATAGGAATAAGTTTATTTTTCTTTCTTCATAAATTGAAAATGGCATTTTCGGACAAACGTAATTGAACTTTATTGCCTTGATGGTACGGTGGGACTTAGGATATAATGGTGACCCCTTCTTTCAGAGCTGATATCTCATAAACGGCTCAACCAATTTTCATGAAACCTAGCAAAGAACCACAGATAAAAAACGTGCTTTCAAATAAAAAAAAACCGCATCCAAATCGGTTCACCCGTTTAAAAACTACGGTGCCACAGACAAACATACAAGCTCAAGCTTATAACACCCCCCTTTTTGCGGTGGGGGTGAAAAAGCGTCATTAAATCGTGATTGGCGGATGTTACTTGTAACTCCTTAAAATAAAAAAGAATACTTTTGGGTTGTAATAGTTGTAGTTTAAATCGTAATTTTATCAACAAGAAAGTTACAAAATACATCTAAACTTCTATATAAGTACAGGAAAAATTAATGATCTGGAACCTGGAACTATGAAACTAAGACCATCAACAAGACCAAAATAACACTTCACATCACATCTTAACCCGGGATAGTGAAAACTTTATTCTTGAGAAATTTAAGCAGTTTAAATTTTACAAACAATAATTTAAACAAAATTCTTCCAGAAGATTGTCAGATTTATGAAAACCAGAAGTATTTTAAGACGTAGTTATCCCCGCAGAATATTCCGTGCTTGAACTGAGTCCGTGCTTGGACTGACTTCCAAGTATAGCTTCTATTCTTTAACGTACTTTTTATTAAACTACATCTAAACGTTCTGATTTTTTGTAATTGTTTTAATTGGAAAACATCATATCTTAACGATGTAATATCATTTAAAAAAAACATCATTTTCATTTTTACTTTGTATTATAGTTAATATTTCTCTGTATCAATCAATTTCATTTTTCATTCGTAATTTCGTCTATGAGTTTTATCTGGGGCTCTATTCTTCTCCGTATAACCATATGTACAGTTAACGTTTTTAACTCGGCCGTTAATGTCAAGAAAAAAAGATATATCGTTATATTATATCGACAATACGATAACAATGTCAAGTTGTAGAGGTATTTTTTTAAATTTGGCTTTTACATCTTCCATTTGTTAGCGTTCTTCCATTTGTCACCCGTGTGGTTGCCGGGTTAGAATAGTGCCACTCCATGTCTTCCCGTGGATGTCGTAAGAGGCGACTAAGGGAATACAGGCTCGTAGTACTGTTAGGCGATGGGCTTGCAACCTGTCACTAATACACTGGTAAACATCTTAGCCTTCTTGTGCAAAATGTGGTGACAGAATTATCAACAAGTTTGCGAGTTGTTGGTAATTCTGTAGCTCTGCCTACCCAACTCTAAGATTACACGCGTGAAGGTATGCATGCATGCATGCATGCATGAACTTTGCCAACGTCAGAGTGGATATCGGTTACGAACGGAGATTGCTGGGTAAAAATAATTTTGGAGGGTTATGGGAAAATCAGACGGGGTCCTAGAGATTTGAGGTTATATTAATTTATACTGGAATGACAGTTATCAGGGTTGACTCCTTATCAATTTATCATCCTTTCAAAAATAAGTTCAGTCCACTTTAATCAAATCTTTTCTACATACTTTCCTTTATTTCAAATTCAACACTTACAGAATAACACCCTGGACATTTCTTATGCGGGGTATGTCGGACTGGATTGCCATATTAAAAATGGACGACGCCCCAAACTTCGTCGAGTTTTCACTGCAAACGGGACGGTTACTTCCTGCATAAATATTCACTGCAATTTGCTCATGAGATATAACACTCCTGAGAGTTGGAAGATTGTTTCCTAACTTGGATAATTAGGTTACCCATGGTATTTATTTTAAGCAAGGGAAAGGTAAGTTATTAATAAGAAATATGTTTAAAAAATGACTGACTGCTGAGTTTCTTGCGGCGTTTCTTCTCGGCAGTGGTCTTCTCTTGGGAAGCGCTGGTAGATTCTTGACGTGTAAAAGTGCCCGTGCGGCCTACTTACTGAATAAATTTCTTTTATCTTTATCTTTTTTTTTAGTGCTGGTTTTTTAGTTTTTAAATGTATTTTTGAATGAGTTTGTAGTGTTTTGTTTTTAATCCATGACGCAAAGTTGGGTGTGTTTTAACTTTAACGTGTGCATCTGTAATATTTGTATGTCCGTTTGTGTCATCGAAACTCTCAAATGGATGGATGGATTCAGACGCGGTTGGTTTTAAAAGAAAGCTAGTCAATCGGGATGATTCTTAGTTAAGTTTCATGAAAAATTGTAAGGTCGTTATATTAATTAGTTATATTTATGAATTAGTTGGCAATGGGCGGGGCACATTGCTCGTAGAACCGATGGCTGTTGGACCGGGAAACGAAGTTTCCACAAGGTGGACCGACGATCTGATAAAGGTCGCGTGAAACCGCTGGATGACAGCAGCAGAGGACCGATCGTTGTGGAAAACTTTGGGGAAGGCCTTTGTCCAACAGTGGACGTTTTGCGGCTGATGATGATGATGATGATGATGATGATGATTAATTAGTTTCCCGCTATTCTCCCTATATTAACCCCTTAGGGATGAATGTCGAAAAATCCCTTTGTGCACGCCTAAACCTACAAGTCCGTAGGTCTAGAGGTTTCGGCTGTGTGTTGATAGATCATTCAGCCAGTTGGTTTCTTCGTTTACATACATTAAGATCAGATTCCGTCTTTTTTAAAGTATTTTTGTGTGACCGCCCAAAGAGCGAAACGTTGGGCAATCTGCTTCCATATTTACGTTTCAGGCTCAAATTTCATGACGCTCTCTTTAATGTGAAATTTCATAACTCAAAGTGATTTTATTTCTGTTATACTAAAAGGAAACCGCTGCGGTACATAAAACGATTTAAAATGTATGTCAGGGGAGATATGCATCATGACTAAAGTATTTTACTGAGATTTGTTTGAATTGGGTATAGTTCAGGAAATATGATTTGGCCGTCGGTTATCTACTTTGCGATTACTTTTTCTGCGTTAAGACTTACCAGACCTAACCTTCACCTTAACCTTAACTTTTCAACCCACTGTGCTGTTTGAAGAGCGAGCGCAGTTTTACGATTACGTTTTGTTTGATATTACCAAAGAGATCTTAGTGAAGATTACAGACGGCCAATTCATAATTCTTTAACTACCCAGTGGTTCAGTGGTAGGGAATCTTGCCTACTCTGCAAGTTTTAGTTGATAGTGAATAAGCTATGTCAGTAAAATAGTCATATTTATCGAGTAACAAACATTTCGTGCACAAGTACACTGATATTGTAATTTAAATAAAACTAATTCTAAGATATAAAAATAAACCAAAAAAATAACATGAGAATGTATTAGATTAGATTTTATTAAAGCTTAGTTTAGATTTCAGTTTTTTTTTATAACATGTATTAATTTTATGTCGCTTGTCAAATAAAGATAATAATATGCATAGGCAGAACGATATTCAAGATTGTGCCTCTTAGATTTAATCAACAATACATAATAAGAACGTATTGTAGTTTGTACATAATGATTTATTACCCATACCAACTTTTGAAAAATCATTTCACCACCAACTTTCTAGTTGATTTACGTAAAACCTTAGGATTCCCTCATTTTTATAATAAACTCAGTGGCAACGGTCGAAAATGAAATAAATAAATTCGTTTTCTGACTCAATAGACAATTTGGAACGGAGCACAAAATAAAATGATTCCATTGATATAAATATAGAACACTTGTGAGTCTTGTCCCATTAATACAGCATGAAATTATTAAGAGACTGTCGGTAATCAGAAAAACAATTTTTTTTTCACACGTATTTTTAATTACCGGAGGTCGGAATAGGTAGTGCTTATTAACCTAAACTTGATGCATCTTCATTCAATAACGTATTCCCATCTCACTCACGCCTGAATGAACAAGAGTCAAGTTTAGGTTAATCAGCACTACCTATTCCGACCACTGTTAATTACATACAGACTTGAGCAAAAAAATATTAAAAAATGGCCAAATTCTACCGGCTAACAAATCCAAGCTCCATCAATATCATAATCATTGATAATTTTACACCCTTCTTTCCAAATGCCAGATGTATAGTTTTTTAAATGTAATCAATCACATAATATACCTAATAGCATCTTCTTTCATAATATAGCAACTATATCGTTATTTACACCCAAATTTTGCCAATTTTAACTAAACAATATCAACCTCCTTCTTCGGCAGTGGGTAAAAATCACTACATTTCTTGTAACTGTCTAATTTCTTGTTTACTAAAGTTGCAATTAAATTTAATCACAAGCTTTTGAAGACAGGCCAGATTTGATTGGGATCTGCGATGAATAGGCGAAAATTTCGCGTAATGACCCCCCTTCTAAGTCGTAAACATTTGGTGTCGTCAGTGAAATTCGGTTGAGAAAAACACTTTCGGCGAATTTATTCGGCAATGTGTCTCCGTACTTGGTGTTTATGACCGTGGCAGTGCTGTGTACTTACAAATGAGCAGCTTAAGTCCAGGATTAATAAATACACTTTGGTTGACACATAATTTTTTGTCTTCCCGTGGATGTCGCAAGAGGCGACTAAGGGAATAATAGTACATTGTGCATCAAGGGTAGTATGAAGGGAATTACTAACGAGAGTGTTAGAAGCCCGACGCCGAAGGCGGAGGGTTTTTAATGACTCGAGTTAGTAATCCCCTTACTGCCTGTGATACACACAATGGTTTTCATCACATTTGCGAGGAAAAAAAACAAAGAGAAAACACTTTAACTCTGCAAAATATAAAGAAATAACTTTTGACGAACGGGAACGTAAATGGAAACGATATTTTTTTTGTGACCTCTACCACAGATAATAACTGCGTTTAGTTTCGACCAGGATTCGAGCCAGATTTAGCCAATTTATAAAAATGTATAATTACTAAAATTAATGATAAACGTTGATATAAACTTGAAATAGGTATAAAAATAATGAAGTTTAATGAAGCGTATAGGTTTTGTGTAATGTAAGTTAGTCTATAGCTAATTTTTAAAGATGAAATTAGAAACCGATTTAATTTTTGGCTGAAAATTAAACCTCCTTAGTCAGAAATGATGTACGAAAGAGTTGCAAATTTTAAAAATAAAGTCATTACTCCCTAGGGATGACAAACTCGCCATAATTCCCGCGGGAACAATTTAGGCCATTGTCCTTCTGTATACAGGCATGGAATAACACCATTTACGAGCAAGTGTGATGAAAAAGCTTGTAGTACTGTTAGGTGATGGGCTTGCAATCTGTCACTTCATTGCGCCATTTTGCGCAATGAAGAATGGTTAGAGAATTATCGGCAATTTTTTAGAGTTGTTGGTAATTCTATAGCTCTGCCTACCCCACTCTGGGAATGGAGGCGTGAGTTTATGTATCTGTATGTAAGATCGCATTCATATTTTAGAGCGCATTGTGATTTAAAACAGTAAATGAATTCGTCAATGATATTATGAATTATTATCATCATTTCAGCCCACATCCACCGACTGCAGGGTGAATTAAATAATAATATGAATTATACAAATGTTTTATTATTTATCTTGAGCCTATGAAACTAACACGTTATTGACGAATTATATCGCTGGTGATACTGCAATGCTGCGTAATGAACAAATTAAGTAAGGTGCAAAATACACCTTAACAAGTAAGTCAGTAAAGTACATTTAACGACCTATTGAATTTGTTATAGTTACGTGGTATTGCAGTATTACCGACGATATGAGACCCAATTTTACTATGAAATAGTTGAACAGGTATACTGAAACATAACGTTGCAGTGTCTCTTCTCTCTACTCGTAATTTTGTCTGGAAGAGGTCGAGAATATGTTCAGTTTTAATTTGTTTTGTCTTTCCTTGTTTATTTTTCAAATATATACATTTTTATAAATTTTTCAAATACATACATACTGTTGGGTATGTATGTATTTGAAATTTTTTGAAAAATAAACAAGGAAAGACAAAACAAATTAAAACTGAACATACTCTCTTTCAAATACATACATACTGTTGGGTATGTGTGCGTAAGCGCGGCCCTATATCAACGTTGCTTCTCAAATAAACGTCAGTGTGCTATTGGCTACCGGTTGTTTCTCTTGTCCCTCTCACATACAAACATACCTATATTATTACGTAGACTGTTAAATACAGAATCCTTCTTTCAGCTTCGCGACCTAAATAAGTAATAAGCCTTAAGGCCCAGCCACACCGCTTGCGTGGCGTGCACGTGCACGTGCGCGTTCGCTTTCCACTGCGTTGTATAGTGACATGTCGTAATGAGAATTCATACTATACAACGCGAGGAAAGCGAACGCGCACGTGCACGTGCACGTCACGCAAGCGGTGTGGCCGCGGTATTATTATTAGAACTGTGGCCCTAGACAAGATACACACAGACAGATTTCGAAAATCGTTTACGCTATCGTTAAGAATCCTGTCTAGGGCCACAGTTTTCCACGTTTAACTTAGTTAACGTTATGTCATGGGACAAAAATTCCTGGAATAGTGATTGACCGATACCACTACGTAATCTTCATACAAACACAGATCAAGATAGGCTTGTAGCCAAGTTCTTCGACGATGCGTTTACCAAAATAATAAAGCCCCTGGTTTGAAATGATCCTGTTACCAAATAACAAAGGAAAACCAAACAATGCCTGTTTATTGATGAATAAAGTCAAGTAATTTCATCGTGAGATACAATACCCTGTCAATATAAATTGAGAGCTTGTTTCGAAGTTGTTAGTTTGATTAAACTGATACTATGACCAGAGGGCTTATTGCCTAACGTACTCGCAATCGCAATCGTTTTCATTTTGACAGTCCTAAGGCGAATCCGCATATAAAATGAATACAATTGTACCACTTTGAAATCGATTGCGATTGCGTGTGCGTTAGGCAATATAGGCCTGCAGGCCTTTTGCGTAAACACACTTGTAATCACAATCGTTTTTATTTTGAAAATCGAAGGCTTGTCTGCATACAAAATGAAACCAATTGTTTTGTTTTGAAGCCGATCGCGATTGCGAGTGAGTTTCGCGAAAGGCCTGCCGGCTGGCTTATTGCCTAACGGACTCGCAATCGCAATCGTCTTCAAAGTGGAACAATTGTTTTCATTTTGAATGCAGACAAGCCTTCGATTTTCAAAATGAAAGCGATTGCGATTGCGAGTCCGTTAGGCAATAGGCCCCCAGTTTCCATTATTATAATGTCTGAGAATTAAATTACAGAACCGACTTTAATAACGTTTCCTTTGGTGTTTCATAGTTTAGTTTCATTTTTTTGTTTAGTAAATCATTTGCCTCGTGTGGTTGCCGAGTTAGAATAGTGCCACTCCATATCTTCCCGTGGATGTCGTAAGAGACGACTAAGGGAATAAAGGCTTGTAGTACTGTTAGGCGATGGGCTTGCAACCTGTCACTAATACGCTGGTAAACATCTTAGCCTAATTGTGCAAATTGTGGTTATAGAATTATCAACATTTTTTTTAGAGATGTTTGTAATTCTGTAGCTCTGCCTACCCCACTCTGGGAACGAAGGCGTGAGATTATGTATGTATGTAAATCATTTGGTTTTCTACGATACATGTGCCTGTATTCTACTGGGTAAAAAATACTGCTTTTGACATGTTATCTTATGTCAAAATGATTGTCAACGTTTTGATAGCTCTTATTTACTTGACAGTAATGGCGGCTGAGTTAAAAAGAATACCATAGGTAACATAACCCGTCAAGAGCAATATTGTTTGATCCAGTAGAATAGAGAATGCTTATATGAAACAATAATGAACAGTACAAAAAGAAAGAAGAAAGAAAGAAAGAAAAACATTTGTTTACTACACAGAAGTCACACAAATAGACATAAATAAAAGAAAACAATGAATGTGACAGGAACAGCACCTCCTCCTGTGTCCTCGGTGAATCGGACACTGGCTCAGCATTAAGGCCCAGCCGCACCAGATGCGTGCGCGTAGACGTGACGTGCGCGTAAGCTTTCCACTGCGGTGTATAGTATGAATTCTCATACGACATGTCACTATACAACGCAGTGGAAAGCGCACGCGCACGCATCCGGTGTGGCCGGGCCTGCTGAGGTGACAGACACCTACAGCGCTGATTTTCAGCCAGTACCGTCTAGATGACTCACGGGTAGGAAAATTTATATAATAAAATTATTACTAATATTATAAATGTGAAAGTTCGTGTGTGTGTGTGTGTGTGTGTGTTTTAGTTTGTTACCCCTTCACGCTGCAACGGCTGGACGGAATTGAATGAAATTTGGAATGGAGATAGCTTATACACTGGATTAACACATAGGCTACTTATATCGGAAAATTTAAAAGTTCCCGAGGGAATAGGTGTGCGTGCGCGCTAATCGTAAGCAGTCATGTTACTCATCGTCTCGCATCATTAAATTATAAAAGAGTGGAAAAAGTTAACAATTGGAAAAAAAAATAACAAAATATCGTGTAAGTGCAAGTGAACTTTACCCTATGAAAAATTCAAATCATTTAGTGACGTAATAGATCCAAATATCAATAAAAACCTTTAAAACAGAGATCGTTACACTGTTTAAATCTAACGCACACATAAACAATTCAAGTGAACGTTCAAGTGCATCCTCCAATCAGCGCTAGAATCGTTATCGATACGATCAGTCATGAGACAAGCTTAGATAACTGACTTTGTATTTTAACCATCATCGCAGTATCACCGTGGTCTAGCGGTCATCCCTTCTGAATAAAAGTTATCGCCCAAGTAAAGCCGCGAGTTCGATCCCGCCTCGTGGTGAAATTTAAGTTCCTTTTTTTTTTTGTTTTGTTTTTGTTTTTTTTTGTTTATGCTACAATACTAAAGAGATCTGAAATAGTGCGTTCGAATCTCCATGAAAGCAACGCAATAACTGAATATAGTTTATTTTTTCACTTTTTATCCACAACAACTATATTTTCAACAAAAGATGGATAAAAAAATAATGAAATCTAAGACCACCGATAAAACGAATATAAAAATCACCTGTAAGGCTTGTGACAGTACGATCACAACCAAACATTATCTTAAGTGTTGCAGATGTGGCATGACACACGATTTGAAATGTGCAAATATAGCTTTGAAGCGATTTTCAGTTATGTCATCTGCAAACAAGCAGCTTTGGAAGTGCACTAGTTGCTGTAAAGAGAAATCGCAAACTGCTAAAAGTTTTGCAAACAATTCTCACAATACATGTTCGAGGCAGGACGTTGTACATGCCATTCCAGCACCTTCGCGGGCTTATTCCACGCAAGAGTCTGAAAATATTACCTTACGTAAACCTAAACACGTCCATCACTGGTCTAATGAGAATCTCGCCAACTCTACTGTAGACGATGAAACGCTAATGAACAACAGTCCTCAGTCACCTTGCAGTCTACCAAATATTTCTATGATGAATAATACAGAAACTGAAAAGCTAAAATCTGAAGTAGATCAACTATCTATAGAACTTTTAAGTGCACATGAAGAAATCACAAGGTTAAATTCTGTGATTACCGATTTATAGAGGACAGTTGACAAAAAAAGATAAACTCTTACAACAAAATATTGAGCGGAGAGATACCTTAAAGAAATACAAGTTCAACAAGTAGGAAACGTAAAAATAAATGGCGAAACAATGGAGCAAATTTTAGTTTTAATACAACACCGACTCGAGAAAGACCACTCACCAATATACACTCCACCCCAGTCACCCACACAGAAGATGTTTGTCAAGAAAAGCAAATCTATCAAGAAAAATCCGTTTTATCTGACTGTAGTTGCGCAAAAGAACAGCGTGAGATGAAAAAAAATCAATCCAGTAATATAGTAACCATACAAACTGAACTACACTCAACCAATACGAGTTTAGTGGAGGAAAAAAGCAATATTGTAATTTTGAGCACAAACAAAAAGTGCAACATATAACAAATGGCTAATAACACCCTTTCAAATAATTACCAAATTTGTCATTACTTGTATCCAAATGCTAATATTGAGGAGCTACTTAGAAATATACATTTAAAAACCGAACACATGACTTTAAAGGATAACTGTGTTATAATTTTCGGCGAGGAAGATTTTGATGTAACAAAGAATTACGCCGAACTAATCGTCTACATCAGAGAGACGCTAAAGTCAATCCAACACACGAATATTATTATATGCTCACCAACTTACAAATGCAATGAAAACTATAACCTATTCAATGGGCGTATCGAGACATTTAATAACCTCCTCTACCTGGATGTGTTAGCACATCGCTACGCTTATCTTCTGGATTCGAATCAATACTTATCGTATGACTATGATATGTTTTATAAAAGATCAGGTGCTGTAAAAAACTTCGGTATGAAGCAAATTTTCTTGAGCATTGATCAAACGATTACGTACATCGAATTCTACAATCAGGACATCGAAGATAAAACAGACTTTCCAGAGCAACCAAACAACACCAGTACTAAGCCGGTACAAGTGAAGAAGAAAATTAATGACTTTTTTCGTGCCTAACTCTATTAATATACTGCATCAAAATATTGCTGGCCTAATAAATAAAATAGACTTACTTACTGTTCATTTAGAAGAATTAAGAGCGAATAACGTCGACATAAATGTCTTATGTATAACGGAACATTTCATTATGGCAGGGCAAGAAGATGTGTTTTTGTTACCAAATTATACACTAGCGGCGTGCTACTCACGTAATAAAATAAAACGTGGAGGCTCCTGCATACTGGTGCAAGCAGGCCTTCAGTACAAGGAGCTACCGAATATCGCAAAGCATTCAATAACAGGAGTTTTTGAATGTTGCGCAATCGAATTACTCGTTCAAGAAATTGTATTGTTTTGTGTTTATAGAACTCCTAGTTATAGCAATCTTTCTACATTTTATGAAAAATTTAACTTAATTTTGGATAAAGTTTGCAATAATATGTCCACAAAAAAAATTGTCGTTTGTGGTGATTTTAACTTTGATATTTTAAAGAAGAATAATATTACAATGGAGTTCGAACATGTAATAATAAGTCATAATTTAAAACTAGAATTACGAGCACCGACTAGGCCAATTAGTGGATCATGTCTAGATAATTTTGCCCACAATTTAAAGTGCGGCCAAAAAAGTCAAATAATAGATTTAGGTTTATCTGATCACACCGCTCAGGTACTTGAAATTCCCACAAAAAAAACGAGTAAAATAGATTTCTGGCGAGTCGAGAGGCGAGATTATTCTTTAGAGAATCTTAATCTTTTTAGAGCCTATTTAAAATGCTTATCATTTTCGGAAATTTACAGCACAAATGACCCAAATATTGCGTATAACTCATTTATTGACAATTTTAAACTTTTATATGACCTATGTTTTCCAACCAAAATAATCACAATACGCACTAAAACTAGAATTAAATGGTTATCCCGTGGTATTAAAACCTGTAATAAAAAACAAAGAAAGCTCCTCTGGCAGTACAGGCGATCGCCGACAGCGGCAAATAAAATGATGCTACAAAAATACTCCAAGACATAAAAAAAAAAAAAATTGACACAAAAATCACAAAACGACTATTTTATTAAGACGTCAGATAATAAAGCAAAAGCGACTTGGAGAATCATAAAAAACTGTAAGTCTAACTGTCCTAAAGAACCGATATTAAGCATCAATTCAAATGGTGTAATTTTAACAGAGCCCAAAGATATTGCTGTTGCATTTAACGAACACTTTATAAAACGGGAAGTAAACTTTAATATAACAAGTAATAACCTCTCATCTAGAATTAGCAATAGTCCCCAATCCATGTTTATGGCACCAGCTTCACCAAATGAAATAAAAAAGATTATTACAGCTTTAAAAAACACGACTAGTGTAGGGTCAGATGACATATCCACAAAAGTTTTAAAGTTTGTAAGTGACATTCTAGATACTCATTTAGCCCACTTAATAAATATTTTCATAGTTAAAGGCATCTATCCAGACACTCTCAAAACAACTGTTATTAAACCCCTGTTTAAAAAAGGTGAAAAATGTAATCCGAATAACTACCGACCGATTGCACTCATTTCAGTTTTTTCAAAAGTTTTTGAAAAACTAATTTACCAAAGATTGTATAGTTATTTAGATAAATTTGATATTCTATGCAAACAACAAAAAGGTTTTAGAAGAAATATCACTATAAATATGGCTATATTTGATTTAATTGAAACTGTAGTAGAGAATATAGATAAAAAAAACCCAGTATGTGCACTAGTCACTGACATGACCAAGGCCTTTGATATGTGAATCACCGGAAACTCCTAAACAAACTAGAGGCGTATGGAGTAAGAGGCAATGCCCTTAGTCTGTTTGAATCTTACCTTCATAAACGACCACAGTACACAGAGTTAACAAGGATATGTAAAAAAAACAAAAAGGAATACCGATATATATCAAATAAGAAATGCATAGAATATGGTGTTCCCCAAGGAAGTGTTCTTGGCCCCCTGCTCTTTCTGGTCTATATAAATGATTTGCCTAATGTTGTTAGCCATCCTATGATATTATTTGCTGATGATAGCACAACAATTATAAAATGTAATAATTTAAATGAATATGAACGTGACATAAACACTGTATTAAGCAGTGTTGTAGACTGGCTAAACAATAATAATTTAATAATAAATTTAACTAAGATTAATGTAATTCAATTTCACCAGCGACTACAAACACACGATTTAAATATCGCCTATGCAAAAAATAAAATAGAAAAGGTTGTTATCACAAAATTTTTAGGGCTTTGGATCGACAGCCAGCTTAGCTGGAAATACCACATAGAAATGATATGTAAGAAACTAAGCAAATCCGCCTATGCTCTTTTCAAGCTGTCGAAAATTAGCAATCGCAATGCTGCCCTAGCAGCCTATCACGGCCTCGTAGCTTCAGTGCTACGTTACGGTGTGATCTTGTGGGGTAACTCTACTCATAAAGAGCTAGCTATCAAGGCACAAAAAAGGTGCGTAAGAGCTATGTGTAGTTTAAACGTAAGGACTTGCTGTGTACCCTTTTTTAAAAACCTTATGATCTTGACACTTCCCTCAATGTACATTTTAGAATTAGGTATATTTGTAAAATCAAATCCTGATTTATTTAACAAGCCATCCCAAGATCGGCGGTTCCCAACTCGCTCCCAACACCAATTTAAGCTATTGAATAGAAATAGTAAGACCGCACTAATGAAAAAAAGCATACTGGGAATGGCGCCACGGATATTTAATAAAATTCCAAATAATATTAGAGCCTTGCAACTTAATCAATTTAAAAAGACATTAAAATTATTCTTAATTGAGAAATGTTATTATACAATTAATGAGTTTATATGTGATAATTAGATTTAGTGTAGGTATTGTGATCGTTTATTTGAATTGTATTTGCATTAAGTTTTTAGTAACTCACACCCTAACCTGTGCAGATTAAGCAATATTTGTATGCCCCATCAGGCAAAACATGGATGAATCTTTATGTATCCACTGTAACATCTATTATGTACCTATGTTTAACAAATAAATCATTTCATTTCATTTAATTTCAATAACGATAGTCGAAATCTACGCGGACGAAGTCGCGGGCAGAAGCTAGTATGAAATAAATCTTAGTAACGGTAAAATTTGAATTGACATGAATACGAAAGAGCGTATAAATTCATTATGGTAGCAGCACTTAATGAAATATTATTAAACAAATTTATTATTCAATCCTTTAAAAACATTCACCTTATGAATATGAATTTGTTAAATTTACGTATTCGACGGTTGGTTGATGCTTCGTAGTAGCCGTAGCTTTATTTCCATTTTAAACCGATTTTTGTATGGGTGTAGGTATTATGTAATTTATGTATGACTAGCGACCCGCTCTCGCTTCGCTTCGGTTTATGTGAGTTTTCTGTGGCACCCGTCTATAAAACCAGAATTTGTTACACATATAAACCTTCTTCTTGAATCATTGCGGAAAACTGCATTAAAATTCGTTGAGTAGTTTAAAAGATCTAAGAGAATAGATAGCGGCAGCGACTTCATTTTATACTATACTAGCGACCCGCCCTCGCTTCGCTTCGGTTAAAATAAGTTAAAATAATCCAAGTTCATCTGGAATAATATACTTTTCAAATTATAGATAGGTGCATTATGCATAGAGGTTTTATTTCATGACGATTTTAGAAAGACGTCCAATTTTGCGAAATTGAGTTTTTGATGCCGTTAGATTTTAAATTGACTGCCAGCTTTCACAGAATCTCTCTATATACAATATTTACAGCGGACTTCTCATTGCACAATACAAACAAATTTTGTATGGAAGTGACGCGGGAAAGGGCTACATACCTCTATGGGAAAAACACTCAACGCTCAGGCCTAGTAGCATGGCTGCGTCAATATCGCGCGTCAAATGTGGATAAAGCATCCGTCGTCACTCTCGTACTTATTTACGTGTCAGAAGGTAACGGATTCCTTATCCACACTTTGTCACGCGATAAACGCAGCCATATTAGGCCCACAGGTCTAAGCCCGCAACTTTGAATGTTTGACTTTGTGACTTGTAAATTGTCATTGCAGTCGTTTAAACTGGAAAGTATGGAATCAGGGGAATTAAAACGACTTTTCCAGCCGCACATCCGGTCAGTATTGTGCACTCTATTATCAACGTTCTTAAAGATGTTATTTGGGTGGATTAAGGTTCCGTTGTGAACTAAAAGGACACCCTTCTTTCAAAACCAATTTATGCGGGACGATCCAGAAGGTTGTAAGGAATTGAGAAATTCGGTTGGGAAACGAATAGCCTCTTCCAGGCCGAGCACAGTGTCTACAGAGTAGTATGTTTGTGTCGGTGCATTGATTTTCTATATCTACTTGACTATTAGTTGGTGATAAAATAGCTCTCTCCTTAGTACAGTCTTAGAATTAATATTATTAATTTCGGAATAAACATTGTCGACTAATTATTTTACTAAAACGCAAAGGTTTTCATTTTGAAGATTAATGCTCCTATTATCTTGGGGCTTCTGTCCATTTCCTATTTTGAGCAACGACTCTGCAAAGAGCCGTTTTCATACGTGCAGACTACGAAACTGTAATAATGCGCGTAATTTTGAATCTGCCATATATTCTAAAGTATTTACTTAAATAATATATTGTACGGGACAATATTAATCTACATTAAATGCCCAAGGTAACCAACGTATTTATCTGGATAAGGTTAAATACTGAATCGGACAGAATAACTTCGGTAATATCCTAATATTTTAAAATAAAATCATAAAAATAAAAATGGTTACTGTGAGTCAATCTTAGGAGATAGACATATGCCATCGAGGACGTTTCTCTAGTTTTTTTAGAGAACTACGATTCTTTAGAACATTTTTTTGATACATCTCTTAAGGTTTAGCCAGCGTAAGCTACGTAAGGGCCCAAAAAACGATTTTTGACGACGTGGTAGGAAAACATTGAGTTTTCTCAACTATATTAAAACTTAATTAGAATGAAATGTACATATCGTCGGTCTAGATGTGACACCTCGTAACTATTTTTTTTTTGTAAAATGAGATTTTGGTGCAGAAAGTTTCAAATACTATTTCCGGTGTTAACTCGTAAATGTCTCCTGCGTTATAATTGATTTTGACGGAAAAAAACGACTAGAAGTGACACCTCGTAACAAGCATTCAACTGGTGTAACCTCGTAAGATCTACGTGAAACCTTGGTAATATTATCACGGAACAACTTTGTTAAGGTGGGACCTCGTAACTAAAAAGCAGTTTTTGGTCTCTCCTGAAAAGTTTCTCACTTTGCATATACGAGTTGTCACATCTAGACCGACGATATAAACCATCAAGAATAAATTCCCTAAATGACAGTGAAAACCGTATCATAATCCGTTGCGTGGTTTAGAAGGAGTTAGCGGAGGAACAGACAGACAACGCGAAGCGACTTTGATTTATACTATTTAGAGAAGAGATTAGAGAAGAGATTAGAGAAGAGATGCATGGTTTCGGTTAAATTATTAGATACTTAAATAATAGATTTCTCATCATTATATACACTCTTGAAAGTGAAAAGAAAGAAGTGGTCTCTACCTACCCATCTGTGAAACAGGCGTGATTTAATGTACCTATGTAGGTATGTCATACACTCTTTGATGCTCTGCTGACTAATTTACACAATATACAGGAACCATTAGCCAAATTTTACGTGTTTATCTATTCTCTGTTGAAGATAAAACCAATTAAAGACACTTAGAGGGCTGTTTCAGCCTGTTTCTTAAATTTCAATTTTGATCATTATTACACTCAAGATGACTTTTGAATGGTATGTCCGATTTGAATAATTCAAAAAGTAATTTACAGGTACTAATATAGCCTTGAAAACGAAATGATTTATTTGGATACGGATTAATACCAAGGTACGAATAATGGGGCCTAGTTAGAACCGGCGTTACTATTGCATATTTTAACATGAAAAAGTAGTTATTGTGACATAACTGTAATAGTTAGACATGGTATTGTGAACTTTTTTGTAAAAATTGATGTCTTCTATAAAACTGTAGTACATCACATTGCTCTATTGTCAATAGTTTCCGCAGCTTACGCGATATAAGGATTTTTATGGTATATTTTTCACACCTTGGGTTACATTATCGAAGCTTTCATACGGATCCCTAACTTTTTTGAAAATATTATATAACCTATGTTCATCAAGAATAGTGTAGGATTCTAATGATGAAAGAATTTTCCAAATCGGTCGGTCGATCGGTTTCGGAGCCTATTCAATTCAAACAAACAAACAAAAAATCGAATCTTTCCTCTTTATTATATTAAGTGTAGAAGTGTAGACAACATAAAAATATCTTTTAATCAAAACCTAAACTCAATCGAACTACCTACCCATTTCCCTAATTTACCAATTTGAAAAGCTTAATATAAATAGAAGTACCTACGTAACTAACAGGAGAGCTCCGGAGTTTGATACTATGTGATGCTGCAGGCTGTAGGTACTAAAGGGCGAAGCGTGGCTATATGTGGCTATAGGGCCGGCGGCCAAGCGTTTCGATAATACAGATTTAGGTTGCGCGTAATTTTGAATCTGCCATATCTTCTAAAGTATTTATTTAAATAATATAGTGTACAGGACAATTTTAATCTACATTAAATTCCCAAGGTAACTAACGTATTTATATGGATAACAATAAATACTGAATTGGAGAAAATAGCTTCGCAAATAACCTAATATTTTTTATAAAATTTTAAAGATAAAAATGGTTACTGTGAGTCCACCTTAGGAGATAAACATATGCCATTGCGGACTTTTCTTTAGGTTTTTTAAAGAACTAAAATTCTTCAGTACATTATTTTGATATATCTCTTAAGGTTTAGCCAGCGTTTGCAATGTAAGCGCAAAAAAATGTGTTTATTTACGACATCACATTAGAAACCTCTAAAATTATCAGTGTTTCTCTACTATACTATGCATGTATTATACATATAAACCTTCCTCTTAAATCACTCTATCTATTAAAAAAACCCGCATCAAAATCCGTTGCGTACTTTTGAAGATCTAAGCATACATAAGTACAGACAGACAGCGGCAAGCGACTTTGTTTTATAATATGTAGTGATAGTGATAGTGATAAATATTAAGATTAATAATTAACTAACAGGCACTCTGTTAAAAGTAAACAGACACAAAATATTTTGCACCTCAAAAATCCTGGTTTTGCTGTGAGCGAAATTCGATTTTGTTGCAAGCGAAAGACAGTGAGCAAAATTCGATTTCGCTGCAAACGTTAGACAGAGTAACTTGTAAGTAATAAATAAAATAAAATGCAGAATACAGTGCAATATAAATAGGTTAAATGTTTACCATGTTTTATATTTTTACCTTTAAGTATTATGTTCTCGCTGCTGACGTGAAAATTTGTACGTTCAACACGAGACCAAAGTTATTTGCATCTCGTGTCTTTGTACCCTTCGATTACTCGGGATTCAAAATCAACATTCGCAGCAAAAACCAACTTTGCTCTTGGTCTAAGATCCGAATACCTTCACCGGGCTGTTTATTCGATAAAAAGTATTTTGTATCAAATTTAATATGCTAAGTAATATAATGGCAAACAGGTTGACTGAAAAAATTCAGTCCAGTCCTAATAATGATTTAAAAAAAAACTGAAAATGATATTTTTTTTTACATTGCTATTGCTTGTTAAATAGACCAATTAAATACTAATCGAAAGCATGAAGCCTATAGAATATGCAAACATTAGGTTTAGTGCAAATTATTAGTACCGACTTACCTGCCTACCCAATAGTTATGATGGGAAAAAATAGTCAACCTAACTAAAAAAATCATTTTCAGATATTTTTTTTAATCATATATGGACTGCACTGAAATTTTTCAGTCAACCTAAAAGATAAAAAAGATAAAAAAAAAAGATAAAAAAAGATAAAAAATATAAAAAAGATAAAAAAAAAGATGTTTATTCAGTAAGTAGGCCGCACGGGCACTTTTACACGTCAAAAATCTACCAGCGCTTCGCAAGAAACCACTGTTGAGAAGAAACGCCGCAAGAAACTCAACAGTCAGTCGTTTTTTTAAAAATTACTTATACAATTATAGAACTTAACCTAGCATTATATAAAACTATGAATTTAACATTAAAATATATATATCATGCGTAGTTGAGCATATTCGCCATACATTACTTAGCATATTAAATTTGGTATATAATACTTTTTATCGAATAAACAGCCCGGTGAAGGTCGTCTCCTATTCGGATACGTACTATCTCTTGTTGCACAAATAACTGTTGTATTTGTAAAAGACATTTTCGTACACGATCCGTAACGTTTGCATATAGAAAAGATGCCAAAACTAAAACAGCGAAGTTATTAAGGAATAGCGATAAACGACGTCTATCTACGCGAACGGAGTCGCTGGCCACAGATAGAAAAAAATTATTACGATTTCTGTATTATTCCATGAGTAAATACAGCATGTTTCAAATCTTTAATAAAGTTTCGGGGCTACGATTAATTTATGAATAGATATGTTTTTTGCGCAGCATTACTTGGGATACGTGTGAACATTTTAATTGGCCTGTTAAGGCCTTATTTATATCAAAATAATGACATCATTAGAGTTGTCTCGTTTTTAAGGACGCATCTAATCATTATTAAATATCGTGATACTTTGAGTGAAATAATTTCATCGACGACTTTAGATGGCGAGAAAAGTTGAAGTGAGTTTTGTATAATTTTTTTATCATTTCGAGTTTACAGACGATTTTTCTTAAAGTTATTTATTGTTTTGTGTTGACGACGTTCCCAATATTTGCTAAGTAATTGAACTTCACTTCATTTAATTTGTATACTCAGGAAAGCAAATAAGATCTTAACTCATTGGAAATTCAATGGGGTTCCGTTACCCTTTTGTACGGAACCCTCAACATTAAAACAGACCGGCGCCGGGGCGTCCTTTGACAACGACAGCAAATAAATCACCGGAGCCAAATTTAAATCATAGCGTGGAAATAAATCATCGATAAATTACCGAATAAATCTGCCAATCACGGAGTGTCGTGATTGAGTATCAGCGTCATTGATCATGTGGGCTTAAGTGTAGGTTCACAAAAAAAAGGAAAATTCGTGTTTTACGCGGAGCAATGAAGTGCATTTTGATAAAAGTGCAAGATTAATCACTGGTGACATATTATTTTAGGAGACCTTAGGTTATTCAATATGGTTTTTTTTATTTCATCGTTACGTAGTACTTGGAATACAGCGCGACAACCGCAACGCTTATGTTTGTATGGGCGCTAGTCGCACGATAAAGCAACGCGACTGCCGAGCTGTACGACTATAGCACAAGTTTTATTTTGTCGCTTGTCAGTGCATCTCTATCGTTAGAGACTAATAGAAAAGGAGATCAGAGCGACAAACAAGTCGCGGAAAACTTGTGCTAGCTCTCCTTAGCCGCGCGACTAAACCGCCTAGTGTGAAAGAGCTTTAAATTGTCGATATCCATGTTATAAAAACGTTTACACTTAGGCCGAGGATGACGGAGGCCTAGTGGCTTAGGGGTCGACTCGTGATCGTAAGGTACCGAGTTCGAACCCCCGGAATCACCATGTACCAATGAGGTTTTTTTAACTTAAGTACATTACCCGATACTCTTTGAAGGAAAAACATCGCTAGGAAACCTGCGCATTCGCAACAGCTGGGTGTGAAAGAGGGTAATTGCTCAAAATATCCGAAAGGGCCCATCTGTAAGATAAGATAGTCCGTGGATCCGCGATTTACAGCGCGAAGTTGCCGATACTTCGCAGCGTGATAAACCATGACTCTACTACACTCGCAGTACTTAGTCCACGTTAATTTCACAATGAAGTCCGCGGTCCCTTTGACGCTGGAGCAAAAAGCGACCAAAATCGGGGAACAACACGCGAAATCGCGAAGCATATGCGAAACGGCTCCAAACTTACGGTTCGCGCTGCCGCCGTTTGCGGTTTTCGCGCGCGGTCCGCCGGCTAAGTGTGGACCGGGCTTAAAGGTATCTACGAGTAGTATCTTGTAAACTGCCTCCACTTCGAGTTCTTCGCAAATATTGCTTCGCTTAGCCGATGGGCATCCTAAACTGTTTGCCTATTCGCGATCCTACCGAGAACACTCTATATTTCTAACTACACGAGTGTGTTGTTACATCGAGATGGTCCTTGTGGTAATTTTTTTTATCTACTGGGTATTTTGATTTTTGTTAGATGAAATAAAGGGTGATCCTAGTTTCAGTTTACAATCTGTATTTTACTATAATGATCAGATTCTTAGGTTTTTACAAGTATTGGGAGTTTTTTTTTATTACAAAATGAATGTAGTTACTAGTGGCAAGATAAATAAAAAGATTGTCGTCAGAAATAGTGACTTCCTTTATTTTTTTCTTTGTCTTTATCGTAATAAACTGTACTTTTAACCGAGCTAGCACCAGGCGCCTGTTTTATAAAGCTTCAAATTACAATTTACAGGTTACAAGTTTCCAGCTATTTGACCAGCTATTTGAAGAGTGTTGCCAGTTTAGACCTGTAAAATTGTAACTTGTAGCTTTATAAAACGTGCCCCTGATGTCAAAATTTCTAAATTGAATCATTTTAAAAAGCCACGCAGACAACCAGCTCTTTCCAAGCCAAATCCTAAACCTCGTATTAAAAAAACGGCTATTTTTAATATGCATTTTAAAACGCAATTTTTCTTTCATATTTCGTTCAACGAACCTATATAATTTTCTCGTTTTCGTGCATTCAAATCTCATTAATGATCTCCTTAACACACCCGCCTGTTGGAACCAGCTTAAACTGGTTAATGGTACTTAAAGAAAAACTAGACCATAATAGCATGCAGTTCTTAATCAAAACAACTTTTTAATTTTGAACACAAAAGATCACGTCGCGGAATCATTTCATTCGTTTTTTTTTTATAAATTAGAAACACTATCTCGTCTATTACGAAGTAAGAGATAAGTCACTAATATATAACGTCCGTAATTCTCTTATCAACTTTATCATCTATTCTATAGTAGCGAATTGAGATACTACCTAGTTTTAAACTCAAGTCATTGTTATCGATACAAAACCAACACAATGTCCAATTTCAATCGATGTTAAGAAAAAATCTTTCCGTATATCTAGTTTTTTATCACCCCGTATCAGCGACGTCGTGCAAGTGTCAGTCTAACTCTGCACATCGAAGCGGACGCACGACCGACGCCCGTCGCCTCGAACGCGGATTAAAAAGTTTCTTTTGAATATAGAATTACGAATTGTTGCTTCTTCGAATTAGTGCTTGATTTTATCGGTTTATGTGGACGCTTTTCTTCTGAAAACAACTGGCTGGAAAGTTTCGGATCGGAGGTTGAATAGTTATTTTTTGGTAAGTTTTTACGTTTATTTTTTATTTTTAAGAAGAGTTAATTTTGAAAGCTGAATATTTTTATTGACTTCTTGATGTTCCAATAACGTTTTTTTAATGGACTGTGTTAAACAGGGTGTAGCCAAACGTTTATACCAAAACTGAGTTACTTAACTTTTTTCTTGGACAGTATGGAACACTCGTATTAAGCATTTTTTTTATCAATCGCATGGATCTAAAGTGATATTGTTTTAATTAATACTCGACACAGATGAATTTTTTAACAGTTTGTGGACAACTGACATTTTCAATTAGATTTATTTAACTTTATTTATTAAGGTTTTGAGGTGTATTTATGTGGCTTCCGGAACATTGAGTTGAAAGCGTTAGTACTTCACTAATTAATAATTTATTACTAAAGTGCCATAAATAGATAAGCACCAAAGTAAGTATGATAACTGGAATAAAGGTACGTTGTATTTAAAAAAATATAAACTCGGTACAGATTACACTAAGAAAAATACTTAGGTATAGCTAGGTACCTAAAATTATGACACTATACCTAATATACCTTCTTAAATTACGGGTTAATATTATACCGTGTCACGTGACATGTAATAATTTTCTTAATGTTATATTTTATATGGCTGATAAAGCTTGGGGTCGACCAAAACTGCCATTTTATTTTTCAGTTCAAGTAACACTATAAACCATGCGTTGAATTTTTTAACTTTTCAAGAGGCGCAGGCGCAACAATGATTAACTAACTATCAGAAGGATATTTTAAAATGTTATTAAATTACAATACTTAATACGTTCTGGGGTTTGTGCGATGATACACTTTGTTCGGATTTAAGTGCAAAAAGATTACCAATTTTTTGATTTTTAAACTCAATTATTTTTACTTTACATTTGACTAAAAACCCCACTTTTTTAAAGATAAAAATACAAAACTAGTTTTTATGGAGGAGCGGGGCTTCCTGATACAGGTATTGCATACATAATAGGAAGTAAATATTTACATTAAGTTTTAACGATTTTTTTTTTTTTTATTTCAGTAATTAAGAAAACATTGTTAGTTTCCACCTTAAATGGATACCAAAAAAATCATCGACGCAGTAATAGAACCGCCTGACAAGAAAATTTAAAGACAAGGATAAGACGGTACCATAGCACCTTAATAAACTATTTATTTAGTGATTAGTTAAACACAACATAACAATTTATTAAAGTCTTCGCTTGTTTCTTCACAACTAACTAGAAACCAATACTGTTCCCCAGAAAAATATATAAAAAATAATCATTACTAAAACAAACAAAACCTCTTAATGATGTAATAATGACATTGACGATTAAAATATTAAAACACGCTGTATCATTCATTAGATTAGGTATACACAGCGTGTCCACATTTTCTCTATTCTATGCACTAGCTACAAATGGCTTGCATTTAAATTAAACGGTTAAAACAACAGACGAAGAGGCTGCCAGGCAGTAAACAGGATTGCAGTTTATACAAGACGTAATTACAGTGTAACTCCATGTCTTCTTCGTGCTATTTACAATCCCGCTGTATTTTTCTTGTGGATAACCTTTTTCTAGCGCACACCCGGCTAGCCTAACTTGAGCCAACGAATTTCTCGTTGATATAATTTACAGTTGTTTATCGTTTAGTTGTTCTCTAACCAGATATCCCAATTTATTTACTTTAATAAATATGATAACTTAACGTTATAATTGTACACATTCCGAATTTCAATGCTTTTTTCCTGATAAACGTTGTGCAATCTACAGGGTGTCGATGTATTGAGAACTCGAAAAAAAGCTATACAGGTGAAAGCGTAAAAACAGAAAATTATTTTAATTACTTTTACATTAGTATGGATGAATTTATTTATATAAGTATGTAAATCGTTGTCTAATACCCACAGTACAAGCCTAGAGCTTAGTTTAGATCTATGTAAATTTGTTATTGTCTTCTGATATTATTTATTTACATCTAAGTTAAATATCAGAACGATATGATATTATCGTTCGTTCCTTGTCCATCTTACATATCGTCCAACGTCTGATTAGAATTATCTGGAACTACTATCTCAGCCGACTTGACATTTCCGCCTCTAAATAATCTGTGCATTTCAAAGTTATAACTCCTTACATTTTTTTTGAACCCGGCTGACCTTTAATAAAATCAAACAAAATTACAATTAAAAATATAAAAACACCCTATATAATGGTGACGTTTAATTTTAGAGCCACCGGTCATTGCCTTACGCACTCGGAATTGCAATCGACTTCAAAGCCGATTCGACCGACTTCAAAATAAATGAGAATTAAACCAAACGCGAAACTCAGTGACGCTTCGTAAACTTTCTTCTCTTCTACGTCTAGTCCTGAACTTCTTTATACAGTCTGCTGGCTTATTGCCTAACGCACTCGCAATCAGAATCGACTTCAAAGTGGAGCAATTGTTTTCATTTTGTATGCAGATTGACATTCGAATTTCAAAATGAAAACGATTCCGATTGCGAGTGCGTTAGGCAATAGCCCCCCGGCGTCGCTATTGTCTTACGCACTCTCAATCGCAATCGGCTTCAAAGTGGAACAATTGTTTTCATTTTGTATGCAGATAAGCCTTCGATTTTCAAAATGAACGATTGCGATTGCGATTGCGTTAGGTAATAGCCCCTCTGGACCTTTTCAGACTGCCAATGATAATAACAGATATGAAATATATCCTCGTAAGGCCCAGTGTGCAATAGGAACATAATCAAGGCAATTTAATTTGAACTGTATTGCAATGAGAATAAGGTGTATTTTACTATCTTCATAAACTGAAAATGGAATTATCGAACAAACGTAATTGAACTTTATGGCCTTGACGGTAGATTCAAAGTCCCACTCACAAAAAACTTCCTGTTTTTAGTATGGTGGGCTTTACGAGCATATGACCTGCTGGTATATTTTAAACGGCCCAACTGGTTTTCATCTAATTTGCCTAAAAACTCCAACAGTTATGAGTAAATTAGCCTTTAAAAACATATAGCGTCTGAATCAGTCAAGTTTGAGAGCTAAGATGCTACAGATAGACACACAGATGGGTCAATCAACTTTTTAACCCACACTTTTATTTTACCGGATTTGTTGAAGAACAATACCTTTAAAGTTAACATCTGCGTCACAGTCAAGACCCCTCTGTGGAATGCAATGACGCAGCCGGTGCCTGTCATGAATTGTTCTATTTCATACTTTTTACGTTAATAAAGTCGACCAAATAACTCCTTTACCACTTTTCGACTCTATTTGTAGCTTATTAAGGTCCAAAAGTAGCAAAGGACTTACTTGGTCGACCATGACGTCCTGCAGGTCGATTTTTGAAGTAGATCTTATTCGAAAGAATTAATGTTCGAAATTAGAATATAAGTCGCATGTTAAGGAGGGTCACAAGTCACAACACTCACAACAAACCCCGAACCTAAAAAATCACGATAATTTACCGGTCCACGTTAATTTTCGAATAATATTTTAGTGTGTTCGATTTTCAAAAAGCTAAGTTCGGAGTTACGTTAGCTCTATCCTTTTCGGTCGGGTTAGACTCAAATAACGACTAAACGGAGCAGTGGGCCCCATACACACTTTTAAGCAATTAAATATACCAAATTAAATAGTTGAAAGGGTGGAAATAGAGGAAAAGAAATGAACTCAGACTAACAGTGTATAAATACATACATAATCACACGCCTTCGTTCCCAGAGTGGGGTAGGCAGAGCTACAGAATTACAAACATCTGTAAAAACTTGTTGATAATTCTGTAACCACAATTTGCACAATTAGGCTAAGATGTTTACAAGCGTATTAGTGACAGGTTGCAAGCCCATCGCCTAACAGTACTACAAGCCTTTATTCCCTTAGTCGTCTCTTACGACATCCACGGGAAGACATGGAGTGGCACTATTCTAACTCGGCAACCAAACGAGGAAAAAATAAATAAATAAATAAAATAATAATAATATGAAATAAAATTAACTGGACTTTTGCAAACTTTTGATTTTTTTATTTAATGAAATGATTTCCCTTGTTCCAAAGTTCATGTTATAGTAAAGTACTAAGTCGAAATACGTCAAAAGTTTCAAGCCATGCCTGAAAATTGAAATTTCATAACGAAAATTCCTCAATCTGTTGGGAGCTAACTTAGCTCCCTCGGGACGTAACTCGGATGAATTTACCTGGAATCGTTACCGTGTACCGAGAACTTGTATTTTAAGATACCTAACTACCTTAGCCTTAGGGCCAAAAATTTAACACTGGGTTAAGACACTAACTCGAGTTAGTAAACGTCAGATTCATACACAACTGTCATTTTAACTCGAGTTAGTGTCATACAACCCAGGGTTAAATTTTTGCTTAATGTGTCACTCGAGTTAAAAACGAGTTTTTTCTCGAGCTTAGATGACCTCGACAAACTGATTTCTGGAACCGAAATTCCCTACTCTATTATTTTTATCAACATCTTTTCAAATCCAATTCAATATTTATGATAAGTAAGAGTACGCAAGTAAATGAAAAAGGTACGTGGTTTAAAAATGAAACTAGGTTCCTATACAGCACATTTACGTAGATAGTAGCGCCGTTGTAATGTGTTTTTTATTTGTTCACGTGCTGTGCTAGGTTTTGCACTTAGAACATTAGTATATTACAAAGATTTATAGAGTTAGAAAGTACCTAGTAAATCAAGACATGACAACTATACGTAATGCCTGGAGTTGCACCATAGTTGCCGGCAACTCCGGTTGCATTCAACTTAGTTGTAAAGTTCTATCGCCCTGAGATATTATGTTCCACCTGCAACTTGTAATGAGCGCCTTAGGCGTCTTAAGAGGATCGTGACGCTAAAAATGTTCATACAAAATGCGCTAGCGTTTCTCTTTCCTTATAGCGGTTGACTAGCGTTTTATCAGCGTTTCGTTTTACGCTCTGTTTAACATGCACAAATGTATCGCTTTCTAACAAAAACGTGACATCGTTAGTTTCAATCACAATGACGCTTCTTTAATGTTAATCTATGACCGCGTTCTATTGTGTCTTGATCGCTCCAGTTATGGGAGGGGTTGTCCTATTCTTTGATGATTACAACAACATTTCGCGCTTAAGTAAGCCAAACGCGCGTATACGCGCTCATTACAGCGTCTTCGCTTAAATTAGTGTGGCTCACGCGTCAACGGCCTTACAAGCGCGCCTACGCTCGTACGAGATACGCGTTTACGAGCGTACAAAAACGAGCTTATCGCGCTGAAAAAACGGTAGTCTGAAACCGCCCTTAAACTTAGTCCGATTTTTACGATTTTTGCATGTGAAAATGAAAAAACGTTTATTCTTTAGCACAATAAATATTACAATAACTGTGGTTGATGCCTCTTTTTAAGTAATCAAGTTACCTTTGCTAAGAGGCACCGCTCTTCGTGAGTTTAAAACATATCTGTCTTACGCTTAAAAGTTGACATTACTCATACATTTTATACATTAAACTAAGAAAAGAAACAACGACATAGAATTTAAGAAATTTAGTTTTCATTTTCAAGACATAATAAAAACAAAATCAATGTGATGTAAATATTATGAAAAACTAGCTCTTTACATTTTCTTTTCGATGAAAAAACATCGTAGAGAGAAACAAATGAAAAAAAAAAAACGGAAACGTACAAACCTCGTTTCTTATGATAACTAAACTACAACTTATTCAAATATTGTGAATTTCGGACTTGATTTAGGGGGTGAGAAACGTTATCATCCAGTGCTAAATTTTTATGTTTTTTCTTATAGCGATTTAAGTAGGTATGCGTCGCTTCACAATCCTTTTAAGTGCGTTCCTAAGTCGCTTTGGTGTGATCACATCAAAGTGTTAAATCATGATTTACTGTTAAAACATTGGATGAAACTACCCTTTTTTAATAAACACTTTTACAGTAGAACAAAAACCGTAGCAGGTCTATCAAAACATACAAAACTTCATTTAAATAGGTTAAGTTTTTGTGCGCTACCAATGCCAGAGCCACACGTTGACATACAGACGAACAAGCCAATAAATAAGTCAAAATTGTAATACTCCTCTTTGTGGTTACGGTTCAGTAAAACAAAAAATTGCGTGTACTAAGTTCATAAGTTCAGTTTCAAGTAAAATTATAGGCCCTGCTAAGTTTTCAAAAGAAACGCGACTGAATTGTCAAAAGTTTGAAACTTTTATGACGGAGCATACTTATTTTCTGCTTTTACTCGTGTTCCAGTTCCACGGTCCACCCGACATCTCTTTCTGAAATGTCAATTTGATATTTATCATAAGGATTTTAAATTTAAAGGAAGTTTCAAAATAGGACCGATTAAACTCAAACTCGGTCTTATAAAAAAAAAAATATATATAATCTCGTATAAATAAAAAATATCAGGAAACTATCTCACAAAAAATTACCTAGTCCCAAACTAAGCTCTAAGGTCTGGTCATCCTTAATTGTCTTATATACAGAGATCGGAATAGGTAGAGCTAATTTGCCTAAACTTGATGCATGTTCATTCAATAATGTATTCCCATCTCTCTCACGCATGAATGAATATGCGTCAAGTTTAGGCAAATTAGCTCTACCTATTCCGATCTCTGCTTATATAGTAAACAACTTTCTAACCTCAAAATTAACCTTTTTTGGCTAAAACAGCTCTTTTAAACAAAATAAAACAATCACAGACAATAAATACATTAGCCAAGTGATGTCCAAAATGTTAACTCGGTTTACTTTATTTACGGTAAAAGAGCTGTTTTAGCAAAAAAGGGTAAATTTTGAGGTTAGAAAGTTGTTTACTATATAAGACAAGTAAGGATGAACAGACTATAGGCTTGTACTATGGGTACTAGACCACGATACTTATATAAAGAAATACAACTTGCGCTCAACACACGAATATCTGTTCCTACCGGGATTTGAACCCGGCACCGTCACTACCAACAGCGTCATTACCAACCTAGGCTAACATGTATTGTTTTGCTTTTTACACGACTGCTGAAGGAGGTGAGTAATGTGTTTGTCAGCCTATACATATATATGTGTGTATGTATGTAAACTCTTTATTACACATAAACAATTACAAAACATTTTGCATCACTATAGATAATGTACATAGGCGAACTTATCCCATATGGGATCTCTTCCAGTTTACGTTGGAGTAGAATAAGCCAGGAGGTATATGTATGTTTGTTCTTTGTGGCGCTCTAGAACCGTGTGCTCTAGAAACGTGTGGACCGATTTTGATGATTTGTATGGCAATCGATTTGTCTTAATCTTGTGAGTGTCACTAACGATATGACAGTAATTAAAATTCAATATGGCGGCAACTAGACGCGACAAACTTTAATAAATGGGGTATCATTGAATAGGTATTTAAAAATCAACTTTAGGTTTCTTTCATTATTTTTAATTTTTAACGATCATTTACGATTTATAACGATTTAAAGTTGTTTAGCAACAACAGTCGGGTTTTTTAGAGCTTGCTTTTTTAATTAAACAATAATATTAATACGATAACCAAAAGACTTAGTACTTAGTTTGGGAGTAAGTAAATCTGTGTAAAATTATTTATTTACATAACCAGGTAGTTCAATGTATATATTCAAGTTATTTTTACCATAAATTATAAAACATGATAAAAAATATTTTACACAACATCATTACGAGCACAGTAAACAAAATGATTGGCGCCGAACCGTCGAGCTACGGCACTAATGGTACCGCAAATACGCTGTCATCAAACACGTCAATATTACTGATGTTACTGTCAATATTACTGAAGTATTTACCGACGATACCCCTGATACGAGAACTCATAAATCTGGAGATTCGGGTTATCTCAGATTGGGTTGAACGATTGGAAACGTATATTTATTTGGTTTTGTTTTTTGTAATACTGTCTATTTAATTCCTTTATATCATTGAAAGATTTTAACCCATTTTAAAGTTAATTAAGTTAGTAACAAATAGCAAGATTGTAAAACCCTATAACTCCAGCAGTATCAGGACTGTAAAAGTATATTTTAGTCAGTCTATTACGCTTTATAACCCATCAGGGCGTTTAGCTTACAAGAGGTCACAAAGAAACATGGGAACAAACATACATACGTACACCTGAAAACTACTTTTGGCTAGTCCAGTAAAAACAAGAACTGGCGACTAGTAGTATGACGTATTTTAATAAGTTTTTGACCAATCATAATGACATCGCATTTTATAAAATCGGTTAATAGTAACTTTAACTCTCGATTTTCACGCCATGCTGTATATACAACAAAATATTTTATAATTTCGTTTTTCAAATAAACTGCTACAATTTCATCCTCCAGCGGCGACAAATACTAGTATGATAAAACCTTTAATAAAATGCGGTGAAAATATAAATATAATAAATCAAGTATGGATATTCATAAATCAGACGACATTGGGGTGAAAATCGATCAACATCGGTGATTGACTTTAATGGAAAAATCTTTTTCGTTCGGAAATAAACTCGATCATCCAGGCTCGCTATTCCGAAATCCGAGACCTATTTTTCATAAGTATTACGTTTAGTGAACGTGAAAAGTGTAAGATTAATAGTATTATCACTTCTCATGCTGTAAAAAACCCATGTATGGGGGAATTAAGGTAAAACTTTTTGTCTCTAGGGACTAAAGTACCTACTTTCTATTTTTTTTTCTTGGAAAGCCGCAACCAGCCGGCTGCATACTGCCCATGTTCTCTGAGAGGGAGGTGATCGGGCGATGGAGGTTGTGGAGGCAGCTGAGGCCCTTGCCAAGATTCTTTACACTAATTAACAGTTTTATTCGTTTTGTTTTTAAACCAATCACCTCACTGGTAGATCACGTGACTTTTCGTATCACGTCATCTACCAGTGACGCGATTGGTTTAAAAACAAAACGAATATAAACGTTAATTAGCGTAATTAATCTTGGCAAGGGCCTCTGGTTGTGTAGCTCATGTAAGGACAACCACTCCAGCGCCCCCTCCGTCGACATGAACAAGATGTAGCTGGCTGTTTGCGGCACGCCACCGCCTCGGTCTCCGGTTTAGAAAAGTTGTGTATGTTCCAATTATTAGGTTCTCTGGTATCGCCGTAAACAACTGTGTAGTTATCTTTTTCCGCATTTATGTGACGGGTAAAGAGTTGTATTTTTTTTTTAATTGAAATTGTTACGTAGATTTTCATCTACTTACTTTTTTTTCTAATAACTTCGACCATTAGTCAAGCTAGGCTAGTAAACAGGATTCACTTTCGCTCCCAGGACCTCGTTTTGCTACGGTACGGAACCCTAAAAATGACGGACATGAAACAGATTTTAATCACAAGAAAGGGTATTAAAATGGTTGTTAAATCGTGCTGACTTCTTTACGAGCGCCGACTTAATGCGTAAAGAGGTCGCAGTCTTAATCCTGTTAATCATTATGAAACCGTGTTGCATTCCTTACTTCAACTGTTTGTTATGATTTTAAGAACCGTCTTCGAGTGAGCTATAATTTTCCGCCATAATTTTAAATGTAAAACTTCGTAATATAACCCAATCTCTAAGTCAATATTGCTATTTTATCATCGCAGATTAAGATAGAAGGGATGGTAAGATAGTTTATTTGATACTTTGATATACTTTATTATTATTAGGGAACCAAATACACAGGGTTAACAGTAAATATCTTTCAACTATCTGCTTTATGTTCCTATTCGTAGCCATATGTGTATTTGTTAACTGTTTATCTGGCCACCATACTCCCCTGGTTTTACCCATCGCAAAAAACTGTCGTTTGATTATTAACTACACCCGGGCATCTATTATTGGCGGTAAAAACCTATCATCTTTGACCTGTTTTCGGTTTTTACGTTAAACTCGGCTCAGTTCAACCTTTATTCAGTTACATAAAGCTAAGCGAAGACAAATTTATTGTGAATTATAATACAAATTATTTCTTATTATTTGTTAGTTTTATTAAAGGGTATTTTAGTTGGTTTTATTTGATTAATCCTTTTACTAAGAAGGGCCTTTTCCTGATCAAGTAATTTTATCATTTTAGTCATGTCACGACATGTCACATGCACGCCTTGTTTGTATAGCCTGCGGTGATGCCAATTATAATAACCCCTACTTGACACGTGAGGGGTGGTAATAATATTACCCTAATTTGGGTTGCGCCTTGCAAACCGGAACCACAATTCTGGGGACCTAGTGAAAAGGGATTTCAGTCTTCTGAGGTTCAAGTGAAAAAGGGTATATGTCTAGTAGTCTCCGCATATTACTTACACCCTTTTTTATTATGAGCAAAGTTGACTTAAGCTCATTTTCACTAGGATCCCAGAATTCTGCACGGAATTTCGTGTAACAATGTTACTTGAAGAAGAGAAATCTTTTGTATGGTTTTATTGCCTTAATACGTGACAGGGTATCACGGACCCCATGTTTTGTTTGCTTTGGATTTCAAATTGAATTGAGGTTATTTGTGGGTATAAGGTACTTCTTTTGTTATCAAACTATTATGTTTTACCCACGTTACTTTATATGTTTATAGTTGTTTGTTAGTTACAAGAATGCTAAAGATATAGCAATGTTTATGACGAATATATTATGTTATTCACTTTATATTTAGTGCGTAAAGGATATACCTCTAGTTGTGTCTAAAATTATAAATTAAAAATTATATTTAGGCGATTACAAGAAATGAAAGCAACATATATAAGGTTTTTTCCCTAGCCTGTTTTTGTGTCCCACTGCTGGGCAAAGGCCTCCCCTCTTTTTCGCCACTCGTCCCTATCCAGAGCGCACTCTTGCCAATCCCTCGCAAACGACTCTAGATCATCTCGCCATCTCCTTCTGGGTCTACCTCTGCTACGATGTCCGTCGCGTGGAAGCCAATGGGTGGTATTTTTGGCCCATCTTCCATCGTACATGCGGCAGATATGCCCAGCCCAGTCCCACTTTAACTTTGCGGTCTTCACCCCAACATCAGCAATACCAGTTCTTGAGCGCAGCTTTGTGTTCCTCACCCTATCGGATCTTCGGATACCTAGTACGCTACGCACCATTTAATTCATACTATACTATATTATACTATACTATATACTATACTATACTATACTATACTATATACTATCCATATAATATACTAATATTATAAATTTGAAAGTGTGTATGTTTGTCCGTCTTTCACGCTTCAACCACTAAACGGATCGAGATGAAACTTGGCACACATATTGATTAGGTCCTGGAACAAAGGATAGTTTTTATCCCGGAAAATTGGACAGTTCCCGAGGGAGCAGCGATAAATGACTTCTACGCGAACGGAGTCACGGGCGAAAGCTAGTTTAGATATAAAGTAACTAAGTAATAACGTTTTATTATAAATGAAAATGCCTTCTATTTAGAATGACCACTGGAATACTTTTTAAATAAGTACTTTACGAATTTATTTGATTATCTCTTATTGGATTCATCTCTTAAACAACTCTCTTAATTGGTCAATGATTAATATAATTATCGGCGTAATCGGTCAGTAAGATTAGAGCTTATTAAAAACGTTTTAGTACATGTATTTTGACTTTGGTCGCAAGTTGTGGAAAGAAACTTGAGCCCAGAGAATAACGCCGCGGATTTATTTCAAGAAAAACAAAACAAAAGATCAAAGTGTTTTTGCAAAGTATCTATATAATAAGCTTTTTATCCAGGAAAATTTAACACTTTCGCAGAGAGAGCGATAAGCAGGAAAGATGTATGAAAAATGCAGTAAGCTGCGCGTCCACTGGGTCGGAATCGGAGCGTAGGAAGGGGACGGATTTGTTGCTTTGTATCGATTTCTATGGTACTCGTACCTACAGAACAGGCACCAGCGCAGCAGCAGGCAGCAGCGGTTCGTGAGCAGGAACCATGCTCCGTCTGGCAGTGGTTCAGATGTTTTATTTATTTGTATTTTTGTTTTTGTTTGTTAATTTATTTTTTCACAACACTGCTCGGAAATATGACCATAGATGGTCTTGTTTGGGGTCACAAAACGTCACTTATAAGGACAGACCAAGAATGTTTTTGTCGGCGTGATTGCTGATTGGTCGAGAACATTGTTGTCCAACTTTAAGAACCAATGAAAATCAATCAATCAATTTTTGTGTCATAGCTGCTTAAAATGAAAAATTTAAATCGACCAATCAGAACACAGCATTTTGTGTCGTATAATATTAGGTGTATTTTTGCTAAAAGATACACAGACTAAAAACTACGTCACTGATTTCTTTTAAATGTAATTCAAACTTGGCCTCTAATCTCGAACCACTAGAGATGAAATTACATGGGAGATATGGCGAAACAAATACAATTTTATATGGAGTTGACATCTTCATCTCGCATGTTAGTTTATTAATCTCGAGTGCCACGAGAATGGAGGTCCAGATTTAAAAAAAGTTATCTATGGTAAAATTGGCGGTGATGTCACATTAACATGAATTAAAATTTGAGTTTTGAATATGAATTTTTATTTTATTTCCTCTCAGTAGTTGTGAAAAGCACTATGTCTGCCTCGGTAGAAAGTGCAATTTATGGACTCGTACACCTAGAGGGGCTCAACTACGTTTCGGCCCTCTATACGACTCGTCCAAAAATCGCGTACTTTCTATCCTCTGCAACAATGTACTATTCTGTTCTTGTGTTAGATATAAGCAAATACTACGTTTTTTCTTTCTTTTCTTTCTTTCAGCGTGCACTGGATTGGTATATATCTTTATTCATAGAATTCAATACAAAGCAACAAATCCGTCCGCTCCGTACTCTCCGATTCCGACCCAGTGGACGCGCAACTTTAAAACTGACAAGTGAAAAAACACCGCATTTCAAACTATCGATGTAAAAGTTATTTTTCTAACCGCAACAGGAACCGTTTCTTTCTTTTAATAAGAAGGTTTTCACTTCTCAGGTTCTAATATGACTCATAATAGCCTTGTATAGGCGGACTAAAATGATGTATTTAATCCCTAGGGAGTAAAACGACGCTTTGCTCCCTAGGGACTAAAGTAAATTTTCTTTTTAATTTACTTTGGAAACCCTTAAACAGCCAATCACGGTATTTGTAAATGGAGGATTATCGCCATTTTCAGTGATTGTGTATGGACCATTTTTAGGCCTTGGAAATAACCTCAAAATGACAACTATGTAAAATTATTAAAAAAACGATTTAATTTCGTGAAACACGATTACTGATTAGCTGATTACGAATATAATTCTATTTAAATTACGAATATAGATCTATTTAAATTATCCTTATTAATATGCAAGGATTTAAAGTGTCACTTTACAAAAAACTAACAACCACGAAACAAATTTGTCAGAAACTTTGTTACATATTTGTTAAATATTGTAATTTTGTATAGAACGTCATTTTTTTCCCCGCATTCAAAATGAAAAGTAGAATATTTAACGCGAGACTAAACAACCATAATGTTAATGACACTCGAACTATAGCCACTCTCACTCGCTCGCTCGCTCGCGTAGCTCTCGTGTCATTATGGCTTGTTACAGTCCCTTGTTGAACAATCTACTATTATTCCGTAAGGGCACTTTTATACGACAAAATTCAATTCAGTATTTGTAAAGAATATTCAAAAGTGGTTTATTTATTTACATTTGAAGTATGTATGTATGTATGTAAACTCTTTATTGCACAAAAATATAAATATTACATTTTTAATATTAAACTAATGAACAAAGGCGAACTTATCCCTAAATGGTTCCTCTTCCTCTTCCAGCTAACCCTGAAGCAAATGAGTAAGGACAATGCATGGGGTTGGACACATACAAGTTTGCACAAAAAGTAACAGAAAGAGTTGATAATACTTATAAATAAATATTAAACAATAAACAAGTACACAAACTAATATAAACGTACATGTATAAAACACACATCAAATATTCACGTATTTTTTTGTTACTACCAACATATTCGATTCATTTATAGTGTTAAAAATGATCCGTCGTAAATTTCAAGACATTTTCTAGCGTGTATAAACACAACGGGTAAGTTTTTACGCTAAAATAACAAGAAAGGGGGAATAGACAAGAATTCCATTAAAGTTAGTGAGCGTTTGCGTAACTAAGTGAAATGTTAGTTTGTGCCCTCGTGACTAAAATGAGTTTAACAGGCTTTCCAAGCAGTTTGGATACCGCTCGTGTATTTTGTCAATGAGGTTTTGTCACCGTTTATCATAATAGACAAAGAAAGGAGTACCTAAAATACAGCAAAATATATACAATATGTAAAGTTTTTTGATTAAGTTCTTTAAAGTAACGCGTTTTTTTTTTCGGTTTTATCTATGACGTTTGCTTTATCTTAGAAATATGGGAACTAGCCAAGTATTGTTTTAAGTTTTTTTTTTTCAATTTCAATTCTAATTGCGGTAAGAATCCGTTTTTAACTCCAAATGAAAGAGGAGTGTTGTAAGTTTGACGTGTGTATCCGTGTATGTGTGTGTCTATGTAAATAAATAGTACCTAGTCCCAAACTAAGCTCTAGGCTTGTACTACGGGTACTAGACAACGATGTAAATACTTACATAGATAAATATATACTTAAATACATAGAAAACATCCAAGACTCGGGAACAAATATTCGCGTTCATCCCACAAATATCTGCCCTTACTGGGATTTTAACCCACGACCGCTAGCTTCGTAGGCAGGTTCACTACCAACTAGGCCAGCGCGTCGTCTATGTATATTTATGTTAATTTGGGCGCGTTTTTTTATTAAAAGAAAGCAAGTTTATTTGAGTTGGTTCTTAGCTGGGTTTTTTTTTAAGAGATATCAGCTCTGAAAGAGGGGGTCACCAATCTATATCTGTTTTTTTTTTTAATTTTTATACATGGTGTTAAAAACGAACGCCACATGGACGGCCACTACCTTAATTATTGGAAATAGCAAATTCTACGCAAAGGAGACTTACTTTTATTCTTGAAAAATTAAATCCTGCATTTATGGATTTTTGAAAATCGTCTGCCTTAACCAGCAGGCCTTTCGCGTAACAACACTCGCAATCGCAATCGTTTTCATTTTGAAAATCGAAGGCCTGTCTGCATACAAAATGAAACCAATTGTTTTGTTTTGAAGCCGATCGCGATTGCGAGTGAGTTACGCGAAAGGCCTGCCGGAATCGAACTGGTCAAATATGACAAAACCGTGTTTTACGATACAGATAGAAAGGGTCATTGACAGTGATCATTTATATCCACAACACATACGCCTTTAAACTAAATAAAGACCGTAAAAAAACACGATTTTATTGTTTAGTCATATTCGACCAGCCTGATTCCCGGTTGAGGCAGACGAATTTTCATAAATCCATCATAAATACAGTAATAATTATTTTCATAAATTAAAATAAGTCTCCTTTGTGTTGAATAAGCTATTTTCAATATATAAGGTCGTTGACGTCCTAGTGGCGTTCGTCTTTTCCATCCTGTATATTAGCTTTAGTATCATGATTTCATAAAAACATGATTTCTCGAGCGTTAACGGAAAATTCAAACAAGTGTCATAACTTGAGTACTGAGGTCTTTATTAATATTTTAATCGCATTTATACTTTATTATAACGTCGCAATAAAGTTAAAAGTGCAACGTTAAAAGAAGAAATATAAACCATTTCCGCTCAAATTAAACGGTCGCTTTTCGCAATAAGTAAATTATCTTTACTCCCTTGTTGAATAATCTATTTAGAAATTCACAAAAAGGCTTCTTTGACTATTTAAAGACTTGATTATTGAAGGGAGATGGTAAGCTTCTGCAAAAGGGATAGCAATAAAACAGATTTATATTGAAATCTATGCGGTGGAGGAAAACGCCCGAGAAAACCTCATGAGAAAGGATATTTTCTATACCTAATGAGGGGTATTTTTTCTTCAAAACAAATGTGGTTTAACAAAAATAGTGTGTATAGTTCATTTCATATACCAAGGCCCGATTCCACTTGAGACGGTCATTAAGCGTGAACAATAGGATTAGTAATAACAAAAGATTGTTGAAAGGAGTTGAAGTGTAGTAAAGCAATTAGTCAACAATAGCTAAACATTATGACTCTCATTGTTAAGTCTCAAGTGGAATCGGGCCATGGTATTTGAAATGAAGTATGATCTGGTGGAAGAATCATGTAAATTAATTTATACTAATTAGGTGTTTGGAAGGAGAAGGAGTTTGAATTGTACACATTAAATTTTTTAAACGTAGTAACAAAATTAAATAATGATTTTATTTAATTTTGTTACTGAATAAATAAAATTAATAAATAAATAATAATTTTATTTAATTTTGTTACTACGGAAAGTAGTCCTTCAAGCGAAAATTGGTTGGGCCATTGAAGATTATTATCATAATGCTGCCCTACTTAGAAAAAAGGACGTATGTCTCATAGAACCGCGTATGTATAAGTGACCTTATTTCTTAAGATAAGGGGTTAAATTTGCTTTGACTATCAAATTGCGCATGCGTCCTTTTTTTTTTAGACAGTAATTATGGGTTTTTATCTATCTTATAATTATTTTTTTTCCAAAGAATTACATTCACATCAAAGTCTCCCGTATAACGTTGAAACAAAATCTCTAAAAACTTTCATTAAGGGGCTACCATGCCAATAACAGACGTTTTTGATGAAGTTTAAGTTCTTATAACTCAGTCAAAACTGAATGTAAATTTATGAAAAAATATATTATAATTATCCTTATATTCATCTTTGATTTTGACTAACCGAATTTCAAAATAACCCATGGTTATTTTTTTAGAATTTCTTAAAAACATAACTATAAAAACACAAAATTGGTTATAACTTTTTCATCTTGCCGTCAATTGATATGAAAACTACATCTAAAGTGAAAAACTACTACTTTTTTGGAGTATTAATGTCAAAGTTTGATAGGATAAATCTCGATATCAGTCACTTGTAAAAGAAACATTGAGATGGTAGCTAGTTTAGAACAGCAGTTAATGCAAATATATTTTAACAACAACTGAAAGTTTAGAGCTTCAGATTCGAAGCTCTAAACTTCTGCGCATGGTAGCCCCTTAAGTAAATAAATGGCATGAGCGCAGACAAAGCATCTCGATAAGCGTTTGTGAAAGGAAGCCGTTTCAACCCACTCAGTCTTACTTAACCGATACGGCAGACACTGGAACTCTTTAGATTTTATCGACAGCGATCGGAGATTGTAGAAACCGTATATTGGATAGGATAAGCTTTTAAGAGCCGATATTATGTTTGTGCTGGTGTTGTAATAAAGTAGTGAACGGTTTGTTAAAGGAATCAATCAGGGTACCCGACCAGAAAAGTAATGAAAAGAGAAAATTATTAACACTTTAAAGTGTTGAAAAAGTCATCTTTACATGGTATAAAATGAAGTCGCTTGCGCTGTCTATTCACTTAGATCTTTTAAACAACTCAACGGATTTTAATGTAGTTTTCGGCAATAGATAGAGTGATTCAAGAAGAAGGTTTATATGTATAATACGTTCTGGATTATGCACGGGTGTTACAGAAAACTCACATAAACCGAAGCGAAGCGAGGGCGGGCCGCTAGTTGATAATTAAAAGCAAACTTTAAAAACCTTTTGATATTGTCGTTGACATAAATTATCACTCTCTCACTAGGTTTGCTGCTTGCAGCTCGCTGGCTACATCTAAGTTATACTGGCTGGCTATTACTTACGACAGTAAAATTTGAGTCGAAACATTAATCCAGCCTTTGTTACCGCCACAACCAAGACGAATTTAACGAAACCTCATTATGTTAAAATCCATCAAGCCGTTAAAGGTGTTTTTCCACTGCCAGGGCGAGGCGTGACAATGCGAGTTGAGAAATGAAATTTGTATTGAAAAATTCCAATCCCTCCTCGGGAATCTATGGTGGAAATTTTATTTAATAAAAAATAAAATTCCCGCCCCGCCTCGCCTCGTCGGTGGGAAAGCAACTTTAGGCTGCAGAGCGTGCCAAATAAATAAACACACATACATCCTACACTCAAAAAATATAATCCTGCTGACGCAGCCACCCATAGAGCCATTTTTGGTCGCAGACTTTTCGAAGCAGTAACAAGTCACAATCGTTTCGTAACTGTTTCGGCAAATTGCGACTGTGTAAGGGTTTGGTTTCTAAGTGTAGTAACAGTTGATACACAATGCTACCACTAAATAACTAGTAACAATGTTTAGTCGCTGCGTCCACAAATAACGGAAACATTTGTGTCACACATTTTTATACACTTTGCGTTTAGTTTATGACTAGTGTACAAACTAGGAAATAATGTGTAGTAACCGTGTGGTAACTCTGTAACCAAGTTATAAACAATAAACGCGAAGTGTAGTAATGTTACTTCAATGATTCGGAACTTTGTAACGGTAAATGACGGTGTCCGTGAAACTTTGAGAGTCTCTGTAAATAAAAAAATACATGGAACCATTTTGTGATTTCAGTAACTATGTTACTTCTTTAAGTTTCACGTCGACACATGTCGACACAAACTAGTAACTGTGTGACCACTTGTTGTACACAAGCGATTCCTCCAGAATCTTGTTCAGGGTGCTTAAGGTATGAACATACTAAGCCCTGAGGCGTCCAGGAAGTAACCCCGCACAATAACAGGTTCCACGCTCGGGTTTTTTGCAAAAATCTCGAATACGGTCGCAGCTTAGTGTAGTCACTATTTTATTGACGCGTCAAAAGAGGTTTCATGTTGCCAATTTACAGATTAAATTACTTGAATTAGAACTTAAATTACAGACGAGTCTTATCTCTGAGCAATCTCTTTCAGGGAAACTACTCATATAATTCAGAGGGTAACAAAGGAAATCAATTAATGAGAACGCGTGACTGGCGTCAAACTGATAATTGGGAATTCGTTCACAGAGAACGATTTAAAGGGCATTGGGTAAGTTTATATGAAGAATATTTACATATTTTTTTTCAGTGGCTACGGATGATTGATGATTTTTACGTATTTATTTAGAGGATCCCTATATACACATAGCTATATATAATTTATGGCGTTAAATAATATCGGAGCGGAGATATTCAAGATTAAAGTATTCAGTTTTGGATTGGACGTACTTGTGTCCAGGTATGAATATTTAAATATCTCGGCTCCGATGCACTTGAGAATATTACATTACATAACAACATGTTTATTTTAAATAATTCTATCATAATTTACCAATTTTACGAATGGCCGCTCACCTTGAAAATGTATTGACTTTTACCACTTTTACCAATGATATAATATAAAAAGAATTAGATATGTTACCTGTACGGTATTCCGCGTGTAAAAATGGCCCGGCTTACGCACACATAATTAGTAAATATTTCAATTACACACTAATTCATAAATGACAAGTGAAAGCAGGATGGTATGCTAATTTCCGGGAGCGAAAAAGAGACGAGTGTATGTTGCTCTGCAGACTAGTTCACGGTTCCGTAGACGGCGCAAGACTAAGTAAAGGTGTACCAATTGGCTTGGTTTTAGGGTGCCGTGCCACTATCGAAGTGCGTATAACAATATCTACCTCTTTTTACTATATTATATCATTGACTTTTACCACAACACCTTTGCTTGAGTTGTTCGTCATATAAGCGTCACTTAACTAACAAACTAACGATGTAATATAATGTACACGGTCGATTTTAACCTACTTGTAATATGTCAGATTATCTCAAAATTTTGCATTCATAGGCAATCCTGAATATTACACAAGCTGAGTTTGAACCGTTTCGCAACTATTACCATTGTCTGTCGTCTCTTTTTTTTAATATTAACCTATGAGTGTTATTGCTGTCAATAAATGTTTTTCTTTCTTTCTTTTTTTCAATCCCGTTCACAATACCATTGTGCTGGTACGATGATGGAGAGGCAAGGTGGCCATAGGAACTACTCAATGGGTCAAAGTAGATTTGTCGAGTTTAGAGTCATTTGACTGATCTTTTAAGCAAAAAAAAAAAATGTTCCTAGCGTTCCGTTTGTACTTTAGATTTTACCTACTGTATATGGTCGTGATTATCGCTGTGGATAAAATATCCGTTATTTTTTATTAAATGTTTAAATGCAAGACGGTGGCTTTAGCACATTTTTATTCTCTGCTATGCGACAATAATAGTCCCGCTGCTATGTCCAAAAAAAACCTCTTAAACAAATCTGGGATCCTAGTTAAAAAACGATTAAGTTGACTTAACTCGTAATTGTAAATATAAAACTACAGAAATGTTTCAATCATACGCAAATTATTACTTATTGTACGTATAGAAGCAAAATTATGCAAATTATCGTTAATTAAGCAAACGCACAGCAATTATTCAATTGATTCCGGTAATGCCGTCTATTGCTTTTGCAAACGAGCTGCCTAAACATGTTCAGACGTGTTTGTTTGCCTAAACATGTTCAAATGTGTATGTTTGCCTAAACTGCAGCTATCCCTCATACTGATTTGCTGCATATTTGCTATCAAAGTAATTTAATAGCGTTTGATTAATTATTGCGACGTAGATACATTTTAGAATTTACTGGTAATATAGGGAATTAACCTTAAAATTGCATTAAAAATTACTTCGGCGCACGTTACGTATGCTACGCACGCACGAGTTAAGGTTGACCAGCCACTACAATTGTCATTTATCAGCACTACCCCAAACTAGGCCATGACGCCAATGCTAACTCCTAACTATTTTATTATAAATACTACATACCAAACTAGAATAAGTCAATATTGTATTAGTACTTATCTTAGACGTTACTCTGCTCAATTAAATAAATTATTTTTCTCAAAAATGTCCGGAAATGTTGACATTCCTATCTACATATTGAGACGCGAAGTACATAGTTTACTGACAGTTCTCAAATTTTTAAAAAAAAAACATTGCGTGCTCGCTACACAAGCCCGCAATGTTGCATACAAATTCCATTACTATCTAGGTTGTAACTTTTTAAAAAGTGAAAAGGGCCATAATAAAATGAGGGCACAAGTCTTAAACATCCAAATTTTACTCGAAACATAACTTTTTTATTTGTGCCTGGAATAGCTTATGTTTTTTTTAAAACAAGAATTGCGTTTCTCCTTGTCATAAACAAAAAGGCGGTAAGGAGTGATGGTTTTTTCACATGAAGTTTCTGTTTGTATGCAATTCAAAAAATGAGTTCAAGCGATGAAGATTTGACTCCAACACAATTTTTTTCTTGCGATTTTTGAGAAAAACACTATATTTGCCTCGGCAGGAACAGCAATTGCGGGCTTCGTATTTTTAAACGGACTCGCAAGCTCGTCCGTTTAATCCAATACTCGGCCCGCAATTGCCTACTTCCATGCCTAGGCAATAATGTACTATTTAATAACAAACCCAGTCTTCTCATCTTAATTGGCGCTGAGGACAGGATTCCCGTCGTTTTCCTGACACGTTCAGTGACCGATATCTCGCGATCGTACCGTGCCGGACAACGTACGTTTCTACGTTTGAACGGGAATTCGAACAAATAAATTTATTAAGAAGCTGAGTCAAGTTCCTGTGGAGCCAAGCAGCCGAGCAGCGACAGACCAGGACTGGACCTGAAGCAGAGGACCCTTCGAGACTAGCAGTATTCCGGAAGAACATGGGAGCTACGGGACTGTGAGTACACCTTTTCACCATTCCCTTACTCTTTACTTCCGTATCCTTTAATAATATTTATACGTTGTGTTAGGGATTAGAAAACGCCTTGATATTATCGTGTGGATAGAACATTATTCGAGAATAAAATTCTTTTCGAGTAGCGATTATAGTAAGTAGGTCACTAAGTTCATTAATTGATTACTTATCAGCAGTCTTTTTTTTTAATTTTAATAATGGAAGGAATTACTAGGGTACCTAGTGAAATTGTTAAAATAATTCCAGTGTTCAATGGAGAAACCAGAGCACTACCATTATTTATAAAAAAATGCCAATATATTTTGCAATCCTTCCAAGGGGGAAACTTACAAAATGAATACTTATTTCATGTGATAACCAGTCGACTTGCTGGGGAAGCAGCTAATTTAGTAGGAGAAAGGGAACAAATTGGTACATGGGCCGAATTAAAAGATCTTTTAGTCCAACACTTCGGCGAGCCAAAGTCCGAAGAATGTTTGGCAATGGAATTAGAATCTTTAAAGCGAAATAGAGGTGAAAGTTACTTAGATCTTTGCCACAGAATTCAGCACTTAAGAAGTAGCCTATTCGCAAAAATAAGCGAAACCATTGACGATGAGAATGTACGAACGGCCAAACACCATATCTATGATAACATGTCTCTGAATGTTTTCCTTTTTAATTTGCCAGCTTATTTAGTTAGGATGGTACGTTTGCGAAATGTCACAATTTTGGAGGACGCACTGAAAATTGTGTTAGAAGAACAGAACTTTCAAACAGTTTACGATACTAAGAATCCGAGAGTAAACTCAAACCGGAACCAAAATAATAATTATAATCCTCTAAGGTTTGACAATACGCAAAGGTTACCAAGTGCATTTGCACCAAACAACTCGTTTAATCCGACACCAAACGTATTAAGCGGACAAAATAATAACTCATTCCAATATAGAAATAATCGTCAACAATTTCCAAATAATAGATTTAGCGACAGTAATACACAACACGTGCCGCGTTTTAATAGGTCACCACCACCGCCGACGGTGCAAGCGCAATCGCAGCGTCAGCATTTCGCCGCAGACAATAGACACCGCGTAGGCTATGACGCACAACAGCCGGGACCATCGGGTTCGAATACCGATGTCACAATGCGAACCGCTAGTTCTAGACGTGTTAATTACACGGAAAATAACTACGATTCTTTACCGTACAACTTGCAGGAAAGTGATGGTCAAAATTCCACCTCTTACTCTGAACAGATGGAAAAATTTTTCATAGAAGCCTCGACGTCACAGAAAAAATAAAGTTAAATTGTAATAAGCGTTTGAATTTGCCGCATATTTACGTACCGGAACTCGACGCCGTATTTATGATAGATACGGGCAGTACTCGGTCTTTTCTTAGCCCAAAGGTCGCTAACAAATATTACGCAAGTTTAAAACGAAGTGAACCTTTCGAAGTAGTTAGTACACACGCTACAAGCAAACATAGCGAGATAGTTTATATTAACTTGCCCATGATTTTCAACACTAATCAAAGGCATAAATTTTATATTTATTCGGTGGATGAAAGATATGACGGCCTAATAGGCAGTGATTTGTTGAAACAATTAAGCGCACAAATTGATATGAAAACCCAAACTTTGTTTACAGATAATGCAAAACTTCCAATAATTTATACACCACCAATGAGAGAGATGTACAACCTACCTCCTCGTTGTGAGATGAGAGTTAGATTACCTGTTAACTTGTTACATGGAGAGGGTATTCTCAAATTTACTCAGTTTAGTGACGGAATTCGAATGCCAGCCGCCATAGTAAAATGCATTAACAGTTACGCTACTACGGTAATTCAGAATACTACTGATTTATCCCAGAAAATAACTGTCACAGCTCCATTTATTGTAGAGTTACTTGATCAACAGTCACTAAACGTGAATTCGACTGAGCTGTGCCAGCCCGAAAAGCAACAAAATATTGAAGGATTATTAAGAAACAACCTTAAAAAACTTAGGCTAGACCATATGAACGATGAAGAACGAATGATGATAGGTAATTTATGTAGGGAATATAAGGATATATTTTATTGCGAGGATATTCCGTTATCCTTTAGTAATCAAGTTAAGCATAATATTAGAACTAAGAACGAAGACCCCATTAACCTAAAAGCTCATAGGTTACCTCCTGTCCAGACTCAGGAAATTAAGAAACAAGTAGGTAAAATGTTACGTGACAATATTATCCAGGAATCACACTCACCGTGGAGTGCCCCGGTTCACCTCGTGCCAAAGAAATTGGATGCTTCGGGGGAACAAAAATGGAGAATGGTCGTTGATTACAGACGACTAAATGATATAACCACCGATGATAAATACCCGTTGCCAAATATTAATGACCTTTTTGATATGTTAGGCAAGAGTATGTACTTCACTACGCTCGACCTTGCTAGTGGGTATCATCAGATAGAAGTAGAACCAGACGACAAACCAAAAACAGCTTTTAGCACCCCATTTGGCCATTTTGAATTTCACCGTATGCCGTTCGGTTTAAAAACAGCACCTGCAACTTTCCAAAGAGCAATGGACAACGTGCTGAGAGGGTTGCAAGGAATACATTGCCTCGTCTATCTTGATGACGTAATAATATTTTCGAAAAGCTTACCAGAACATGTAGAAAAATTAAAAGCTGTATTTGAGAGATTTCGTCAAACTAATCTGAAAATTCAATTAGATAAATCGCATTTCCTTAGAAAAGAAGTCTTATACTTGGGACACACAATAACCAGTGAGGGCCTCAAGCCAAATAATGATAAGATAAATGCTGTATTGAATTACCCAATCCCTCAGACAACTACTGACATAAAGAGTTTCTTAGGCCTAATAGGTTATTATAGAAAGTTCATTAAGGATTTTGCGAAAATCACGAGACCCCTTACCATCTGCCTAAAAAAGGGTAAAAAGATAGTTTTGGATGAGGAATATGTTAATAGCTTTGAAACGTGTAAGAAACTGCTAACAAATGCACCACTTCTGCAGTTTCCCGATTTCAACAAGCCATTTGTGCTAACCACCGATGCATCCAATTTTGCAATAGGTGCCGTGCTATCACAGGGAACAATAGGGTCGGATAAACCTGTAGCATATGCTAGCAGAACTTTAAGCGATACAGAATCTAGGTACAGTACAATCGAGAAGGAGCTTTTAGCCGTGATATGGGCTGTAAAGCACTTTAGGCCATACCTCTATGGGAAAAAGTTTATGATATATACGGATCACAGACCATTAGCATGGCTGTATTCATTAAAGGAACCAAATAGCAAACTTACACGTTGGCGTTTAAGGTTAGAGGAGTATGATTTTGAAATTAAGTATAAAAAAGGACAGCAAAACACAAATGCTGACGCCCTTTCTAGAGTTAGGATAAATGCCATAGATAACGATTTGGATTCTATAATAGCAAACGTGGATGAAAACGAAGACCGAGTAGTTGAGGTTAGGAGAGAATTAGAAGAAATGTATAAGAATTTTCAACAGAATCGTAGGCCACAACCGGAAATGATGGAAATTTCAGATTCCGATTGTGAACAGTCGTTAGAAGAGATAGACATTTCAGATTCAAATGACGGCGCTACAGCCAATTCTATTTCAAATAGGGAGCATGAAGGGATATCTATTTTGAAAGAAGCTATAGATTCCAAACCAAAACAGATTTTAGTTCATACATGGTTCAAAGATAAATTGCAGGTAAATGATAAATCTAATAAGAAACAACGTATTATCGAAGTATTTATGCCTTTAAATAACGAAAAGCTCACTAAGGATTTTCTCAAAGAATACATAGAACCAAAACATAAATATTTCATCTATTTTGAAAACCCAGAGTTTAGGAAAACCTTCTCTACAGTCATAACCACACTCTATAAGAAAGGAACGTTAAAATTAACTGAGTGTACGGAACGCATAGTTAACCTAGCCGTCTCCGAAACGGATCAACGGGAGATCATATTAAAATATCACGAAGGAAAAACGTGCCACAGAGGAATTAACGAAACTTTAATTAAACTGAAACGTCACTACTGGTGGCAAAACATGAAGGAAACCGTTACTGCTATTATAAATTCATGCGAACAGTGTAAAAGGATGAAATACGAAAGGAAACCCATTAAACCATGTATACAGTTAACTCAGAGTCAAAGCTCACCCTTTCAGGAAGTTTTCATAGACTTGCTTTATATTGATAATAAATACTACCTAACAGTAGTCGATGCATTTAGTAAGTTAGGACAGGCTATAAACATACCAAATCGTAGCACACCAGAAGTAGTACAAGCTTTAATCAAATATTTCAGCATGTACGGTTTAGCCAAGAAAATAAATTGCGATTCAGGTACCGAATTCAATAATGTGTTAATAAAAGAGCTGTTAAATATGTATAAAATCGAGCTACATATAGGTACTCCAAATAACCCCAGCTCGATGGCGGTTGTTGAAAGATTCCACTCAACAATTATCGAAATCTATCGCATAGCCAAATATGAAAAAAGCGAACTGGATGCAGCCTCCGTAATGACTTACGCAATTATGGCGTATAATAACTCCATCCATTCCGCTACCAGTTTTACACCTTTCGAAATAGTTTTCGGTAATACAGACTCTAATAACGTTTTTGATATCGATAGGGAAAGAAATCTTATGCAAAAACTGTTACAAGATCATAGGAAACGACTGAAGGTCTTATATGAATATGTCACAGAAAAACTACATCAAGACAAAGTTAAAGTAAGGGAAAAGAGAGGTGGTGAGGAACCACCTGAAATTAAAGAAGGTGACGATATCTTCATGAAAAATACAAGAACAAGAAAAGCTAAAGACTTACCTCGTTTTGAAAAAGCAAAAGTTATAGGTAAACCAAATAGAAATATCATCCCAGTAGAATTAAAGAAAAGGGAAACAAGAGTAGCCACTAAAAATATTAAACGTCCTCCACAGGTTAAACCTCGTTCTCCTGGTACTGATCGACTCGATGCACAGCCTGGAGACAAATCCGGGAATAGTTCCGATAAAACTTGGAACAGCAGTGATGAGGATTAATTCATGGACTATTTTTAAGACATTAGATTTAGATGTACTAATAAGCCAAGTAATGCTAACTTTCAACAGTATAACAAGTTAAAAATAACCATTTCAGACGATATAGAATTTAAAAAACAATTAGGTAGTTTATGTAACCAAATAGAATCATTTGAATCCAAAATTAGCGATAGGATTAATCAAATTTTACCTTCTGCTAGATCTAAACGAGCATTATTTACCCCTTTAGGTTCATTAATTAAATCCATTTCGGGCAATTTAGATGAAACAGACGCAGTACGATATAATTTTGAGATTAACCAACTTAAAAACGCAGAACATTCAGTAGAACGTAAAGTATCCCTAATGGTGAGTGCCTTAGATAAATTCGCTAACGTATCGGAAAATATGAATTTGAACTTAAATATTTTGAGTAATAGAACTGTAGAAATAAATTCACTCTTAGAAAGAGAAACAAAGAGAGACCACATTTTGTCACTTATGAATAACCTGTTCCAAATTTCTAATAACTTTCACGCTATTTACGATTTTATTCAGGAAACCGAGACAGCAATAGCTTTCAGCAAATTGCATGTCTTACATCAGTCTATAGTGAACTCTACAGAGCTGATACACATTCTTTTAGAAGTAGAAAAACATGCTCATTTAATTTACCCAGTAAATAAGGCAAACTTGGTTAAAATAGAACGTAATATTATACTTAAATCTTATATTATTAATAATAGATTAGTTTTTGTTTTAGAGGTACCATTGATAGAAACAAACACGTATACATATTATAAAGTAATACCTATTCCTATCTATAATCCCAAAACCTTGAAAACCACTACAATTATCCCTGAATACCCCTACCTCATGGTGAATAGGTTGGAATATAGGTCCGTAGTAAACCTATGCAATGAGATTGAGGACAACAAGTTCCTGTGTTCGAGCGATGACCTCGTACCATACTCAACTGAAACCTGCATAGAACAAATCATGACGCTGAAAGAAAACTGCACCAGATGCCATCAACACACCATACGCATTGAAAAGGAAAAAATCCAAAGGATTACCGAAAACTACTGGCTGATATACTCTGAAACAGGACTGATAATAACAGAACACTGCAACGAAGAAGTAAACAAACACACTATACAAGGAACTTTGTTTCTACAACCGAAGAGACAATGTAAAACAGAAGTCGGAGACGTATTTATTTCAACACCCACAAACACCTCAACCAATAATCTGCAACTACCGTTCGTGCAATTACCAGAGCTACTACACCCCATCAGGCAAGAAAAGAAACAGCTGGACCTACAAAACGTGGACTTCAGCAACATAAAGGACGTTATCAACAGTGCCAAATTCGGGATAAGTGAAAATAGTTCGGAAGATTTTATATATGTAGTAAAAAATATCAGTGTATGGACCATCTTTTTGTATATTTTATTGATTTCATTTGTTATTTTCATTTTGCGTAAATTCAAGCCTTATACATATTGTATAGGACGAAATTCTCTGAACCCAACTGTGTCGGCTTCAGATAATTTCTCTCTTAAGGAGGGAGGAGTTAAGGTTGACCAGCCACTACAATTGTCATTTATCAGCACTACCCCAAACTAGGCCATGACGTCAATGCTAACTCCTAACTATTTTATTATAAATACTACATACCAAACTAGAATAAGTCAATATTGTATTAGTACTTATCTTAGACGTTACTCTGCTCAATTAAATAAATTATTTTTAATAACAAACCCAGTCTTCTCATCTTAATTCACGCGCTACACGTGTAAGCTACGTGTATAATTTTTTTCTAGGCGGTGTCATTAACATGAAATGACATGATATGACACATAATTTAACATGAAATGACGTGACATGTGATTTGGTGTTGTTAATAATCTTTTTGTATTTGTGATTGTAGGTATTGTAAAAGCGTAAAGCTTAGTTGGACTAGGTCAATTTGTGTGACATAATTATAATCGTTCTCCTGATATATATATTTTTATGGTACTGAGACGGCACGCGAGCACTGAAGCCACCTGATGGTACGTGGGATAACCCATAGACATTTGAAATCGCAAGACTACAATCTCAAACCTGCAATCCTAAGACTTCAAATGCGTTGCCAACCCTGAGGACTAAGATGGAATGCCTTTATGCTAGTAATTTCACCTGTTGTCTTATCCCCACACCGGAACACAGCAATGCGAACACTGCTGCTTGGTGGTGGGTTAATGGATAAGATGGTGGTAGCGATCCGGACGGTACCCCGCACAAGGTCCTACCACCACTAAAATATGTATTTATAATATTACTTACAAACATGGAATACAACGAATAATCCAAATTACTATCGCTACCAGTAGCATCATACGTGACGGCATTAAGCAAATCTTCTAATACCCTTTAACTTTTGTCCCAAAACCTGACAAACATAGTAAATCTCATTAGTCATTCTACTAGCTAGTAAGAGTGTGGCCCGGGAAGAGAGGAGCGGAAAGCGATTTGACGGCCACTAATATAATATGCAAAGTAAGGTAATGCGATACTTTTAGAAAAAGCCTTTTGGGCTCAGGTCAAGACCCATACCCTCTCTGTTCTCATCTTATGCCTGTCTAACCGATTAAACTCGCATAAGAGGGTATGAGAGCGAGTAAGAAAGAAGCACAATTCAAGAAGGTTATTTTAAGAGCTATCGCACTGTAAGTCTTTAGTTAAACTAGCTACAAGTAAACGTAATTAAATGAAATTTTAAAAACCTCTGAAGTTAAAAGGTAATAATGACGCTTCAACGGTCACGCCGATCTTAATCAAACCTAACTTAGAACTATTTTATATTAACAAGCTGCTAAAAATATGAAATATGCATCCGGTATGAAGATGCCATACCAAACATAATTATATATAGTGGTCAAAATACGCTTATTTTTTGATCAGGGATTAAAAAGAACGATAATATAGTATTTTTGTTTGTTACTTGCCTTTTATCCGTCGGTTTCTGTAGTATAAAAGCTAAAGATATTTGTTTCATTTCTTAATAAGTCAATCAGTAAAAAAAAGGTGGTGGCGCCCAAGATGTCTGCTGTCATCTTTTTTACGTTATTTTATATTGCATAAAGTCTCTTCCAGGGTATCAAAAGGCACTATTTGGCCAACTTGGATGACAAATGCTTTAAGAACTAACCATAAAATTAAAACCTTTGTGTAAATTACCTAACAACCCTAAATAATCGGTATCATTACAAACAGCCAACATTTTTTTTTCATCATGTTTTGTTCCCATCCCGCAGGCCTTTCGCGTAAACACACTCGCAATCACAATCGTTTTCATTTTGAAAATCGGTGGCTTATCTGCATACAAAATGAAACCAATTGTTTTGTTTTGAAGCCGCGCGAGTTACGCGAAAGGCCTGCCGCTCATCAAATCGCTCCCCTTACCAATGAATACAGCCTTACACACACAGATAAGGGTAATCCTAACGACACGTCCTGAATCAAATGACACGCCCCGTGACGGCGTGATCTAATTCGTTCGCGCATCGAATCCTGATCAGCTGGGCTTAAGGTCTTAAGACATGACACCGTAGTCCCATTAAATTATTCGATGCCTACAGCTCCACATTGGGTCATGTTTGTTTGGGAAAACAGGAGCATGGTTCAGTCGACTACAAAAAAAATTGCTCCTTAATTCTACGGAATAAGGGGCTAAAGTAGTACATGTCTCAGTTGACTGTACTGGTTGTTTTAAACGGCAATACGAGTAGGTAAATGAAATACCTATACAACTTTTTTAAATTTTATTATTAGTGATCGGAATAGGTAGAGTATATTTAGCTAAACTTCGCAAAAGGACATAATATAGAGTGGTTACAACCGGGTGAAATATTAATTTATTTTTATAGAATTCCGGAATTCAGGACTTTTTAATTCTAAATATACGTAATATTTACTCATGGTATGGGATATTTTATGTTAGTTTGTGAAAAAAGGGCCTGTAACTCATTCCTCATATCTAATTATGTAATAGGTGGAGTATATTTACTTAAACTTCGTAAAACAGACTTCCCTGCGACTACATTTACTAGTACCAGAAAAATACCGGAAAACCGGAATTCAATAAAAATTAATTAATATTTCACCCGGTTGTAACCACTCTATATTATGTCCTTTTGCGAACTTTAAATGAATATACTCTTATATTAAATGAATATATTCCTATCACTGGACTTATTATGCATAAAATTACTCGATATAAGTTTATCTTCAACATTGTTTTGAATTTAAGTATTATAAACATTGTGAACTAAGGGAATAAAGGCTTGTAGTACTGTTTGGCGATGGGCTTGCAACCTGTCACTAATACGCTGGTAAACATCTTAGCCTGATTATGCAAAATGTGGTTACAGAATTATCAACAAGCTTTTAGAGTTATTGGCAATTCTGTAGCTCTGCCTACCCCAAACTGGGAATAAAGGCGTGAGTTTATGTATGTGTATGTAAACATTGTGAACGAAGACCTCACTAACCATAACATGGATGACACAACAAAAAAACCCAAATACAGAAACCAGTTTTTACTAAATTAAATGAGTTAATTGCGGCGTAAAAATATGATCATCAATCACTATCTGCTCTTAAAAAAACTATAACAAATATGTCATTGACATTGATAACAAGTTTAATAAATAACAAGAGTAAAAACCCAACTACTTGTTTTGATTTCCATCTTTAGTTAAAACCTGTATTATTATTTTTAAATAGATACGCCATGTTTTTTTTAAAGATTACCTACCTAGTGACTCTTGCGACGCTGAGACAAATGCCACTCTACAAAGAAACAAAGAACTATATTATTTACACTAGCTACATCCCGCGACTTCGCCCGCGTAGATTTCGATCATAGACACTTTTAAATTTTCCGGATAAAAAGTACCCTTACCCCCTTACTAATAAACGTTGAGTAACGGTGGTATAGCTATACAATGTTTCGTCCTTATCTGTCATTGTGACATTTGCATTTGACAGATAAGGACAATTTCATTTCATTTATTTCTTAGAACATAGTAATCTTAAAAACTAATACATAGGTATATAAAACAATGTAATACATATATTTAAATTGAATAAAAAAATAAGTCTGGACATTAAAATATTATCTATGACAATTAAATATTTAAATAAGTAATTTAAAAAAAAACATTAAATACTCATGTAATCAAGTAACAAAAAAAATAAAAAAATTAAGCCCTATTATCCAGATTTATACACATTAAATTCCTCAATAGAATAAAATGCCTTTAATTTGTTTTTAAATGTGTAGTTATGGTCCATTCGCTTAGATAGTGTCGCTACACTCACACGTACTTGTGGTTATTGTAATACAATACGAATATAATTCCAAGTAAACTGCCAAATTCACTAGCGGGTGTTACGCTGCAAGTGAATTAGCCAGTTTACTTCGAATTATATTCGTATTTTATTACAATAACCACGAGCATGTGCGAGTGTAGCGACACTATCTAAGCGAATGGACTATATTTGCGAGCGATTTCATTTCAATCGGCAAACTGTTAAAAAGAACTATAGCCTGGAAACCCGCGAAACGTCTTACTATTTCGTCGGTGAAACTGCAAAACCGCGTAGCCAACAAATTTATTATAAGGCAAAATAAACCTTAATATCTTAGAGAAAAGGTGCAGTTTACTTCTTATTAAAAATGTTTCTTACGCGGTTTTGCAGTTTCACCGACGATTTGTAACCTAGGCGTGATTGACGGCGGCAAGTCCTTTCTTCTTGTTGCTAGACGCTTTTTCCTTTCATCGGGTGTTAACAACAATTGTATAGCTATACCACCGTTACTGTAGGTACCTTGTTTTTTTTAATCGCAAATTAAAATAAATTGTCAAAGGCTACCGGCGTTAGGTTATAACTTATACCTATGATACTTGTACCGTTACATGGTATCTTAAATCGTTTTTTCATTAAACTCCGCTCGCACAACCGTTATCAGTTTTATCTCGAGAGAGATTAGGCGGATTTTGGATTGCAATGATAAAAAACGGAACGGGCCAAAAATTCCATTCGCTAGTAAAATTCAATGTCAACTAGCCAACTAGTAGTGAATAAAACAGCAACATTTTTTTTTTCCATATTAGCCATAAGTCAAGTTCACTTAAAATAAACTTACATAAACATAAACTCACGCCTTTATTCCCAGTTTGGGGTAGGCAGAGCTACAGAATTGCCAACAACTCTAAAAGCTTGTTGATAATTCTGTAACCACATTTTGCATAATCAGGCTAAGATGTTTATCAGTGTATTAGAGACAGGTTGCAAGCCCATCGCTTAACAGTACTACAAGCCTTTATTCCCTTAGTCGACTCTTACGACATCCACGGGAAGGCATGGAGTGGTACTATTCTAAGCCGGCAACCACACAGCTAAACACAAAAACAAACTTTTTCCTGCTAAATATATGTTTATTTATTATATTAGTTGATATTTATGCAATTACAATTTCTGTTTAATTTATCTTTCTTTCTTTTAGTGTGTATTTGGTTACTCGTATTCATTAATTATTTCTCAACCGCTCATAGGTTAACTGGATGAGATCCCTTAAAGGGATGAGTTCGCCTTTGTACATCCTTGCTATGTTTATATCTATTTTTTAATTGTCATATCTTATGTTTGTGCAATAAAGGTTTTACATACATACACATTATGTGCAATAATAATAAAACATCACACAAAGTCAAAGTCACATACATAGCGCATTAAAAAATACGTATGAAGTTATTAGCGGCCTTTACACGTAAAGTTCGGACTGCGGGAAATGCCACACGCCATTCCAATCTTCGTTCCGAAACGTACATTTTTTACTATTACAGTTGCATTTACACGTACGGTTCGGAACGAAGATTGGAATGGCGCGTGGCGTTTCCCGCAGTCCAAACTTTACGTGTGCAGGCCGCTATTGAGTCAAAATATTGAATTGATTGCTTCTGAACATTGAAGAAAATGTCCGAATTCCTCAGCATTATTAATGGATTGTTGAAGACTCTGTAACTTAACAAAACAGAGTGCAATAACTTGTATAACCAGAATATTTTTTAGATCCCTCTGGTATTACTTTTGAGACCGATCAATTGTCTGCCTTCAGAAGATTGATTGCGAACTTTAGCGAAAGTCTGAAGGAACAAAAAGGCCATTATTGGCTTTGAAAGTTGTATTGTTAAAGTATTTATTACTTTTAAAATTTTCACATTTAAATGGAAAACGAACATAGGCACGAAGAGTGCATAGCTAAATAGATTAAACGATCTTGGAGAAAACGGTGATCCACGTGACCTAAATAAGGCATATTCTAACAAATTGTGTTAGAAATATGCCTTAGTTAGGCCACAACGATGTACTCTTGATTGTACTTTTAAAATACCTTTGTTGTGCTTTGTGTGGTTTCAAATGTCAACCACTATGTTAGATTCCTCGAAAATATAAAATAAAATACTGGAAAAACTACCTAAACCAAAAACAACAAATATAACTTCAGGAGTTTCATGTAACCGATCAAGTCTGATTGACAGATGGATTAATTAATTTTCTTTATTTAAATTTTACGCTTTACTTACTAATCTACTGGTTATAATATTTTGTGGTCCCAAGTCTAAGCTAACCTAACCTACGTAACGAATGCTTAAGATAACCTGAAAACTATAATTCAGCAGAAATTTGATTAAACGATGAAATGAAATTCGGTGAAATGACACATTCGATGTACAGTCAACAGCATAAATAAGTGATCATTTATGTACCTTGTCACTTTAAAATCGTGTTTGAAATGTCATACAAAATTGTGAAATGATTGAAAGCGACAAGGTACATAAATGATCACTTAATTTTGCTGTTGACTGTAATGTTTGTCGATATTTCAAGGGGATCCCTAAAATATAACATTCTCAGTATCTTTCTGAAACAATTGGGCACAGTCATTTTATTTTTATCGCACCGACAACCGCAATGTCACGACAATGAAGCATGGCGGCCATTTGACCCTCCATTTACACACGTTGTGGTAAAATACTTTTTGCGCAATATTAACACGACGCGCGTATTGCCGCGGCACCAATTGTGCCGGCATTTTATTTTTGAACACATGTTGACTTGTTGTTAAGTGCAGTCTTGTGTTGTTATAAATTTTGTTGATTGTTGGTGTCAGGTTTCAGATTATTGTTTCAATAAATACAAAATGCGAGAAGCGCAGAGGAATTCTCTTAAAATCAGCACCCTTACCATGAGTCATAATTACCGTACTCGCTAGCGAGTGGTATGCTCTGACCCTCGCAGACCTCACAGTATTGTTATAATGTGCGAGGAACAGAGAATTTGGCTCGCTAGCGATTACGGTAATTGTAACTCATAAGGGTACGGCTCTGTCGAACGGTTGATCGAGTGAGCGAATTCATAAAATCAGCATCAAAAGTAGCCAAGCAGAATACCATGCTCAAAATGATCTAGACACGACGTATTCTCTTGACAATAGAGTCGAGTGCAGATCATTTTGACCTCTTCGGTTGCGTAGCTACTTCTGCTGCTGACTGTATATACGAGCGCTCACTTTACGGGTAAAACCGGATAATTTGAGAATGCGCGCCTTTAAATGATGTTTTTACGCTCGGACGGAACAACTTCACTTCGCCGGTTGATAATTCTAGTGGAGGTAGGCCCTTGTGCAGGATCCGTCCGGATCGCTACCACCATCGTATCCTTTAACCACCTAGCAGCGGTGTTCGCACTGTTGTGTTCCGGTGTGGGGATAAGATAACCAGTGAAATTACTAGCATAGAGGTCCAGGTTCCATCTTGGTCCTCAGGGTTGGCAACGCATTTGCGGTCTCAGAATTGTTGTCTTAAGAATGCAAATTTCTATAGGTCACAGATCCTACTTACTATCAGGTGGCCTTAGTGCTCGTTTGCTTTTTCCCTTCTCCTTGTCATAGAATAATAATACTTATTAAAATAACTATCATTCTAAGCCACAGATCGCTAATACAATCGCATCTTCGCCACATGCACTCTCTTGACATCCTTTTCCTTCATCATTTAAGCCCGTAGTCGTCCACTGCTGAACATAGGTCTCCCTCTTTTAATTTCCAGTGAGAACGATCCAATGCGGCCTGAATCCGGGTGAATATCCGGGAGTTTCAACCGCCGTTATCAAATATATTGACGAAAATAATGTTAACTAGCAGGAACTTTTGATGTCAAAATCCACGGACCCGGGTGTAGTATCAATTCAGTAAAATAAAAAAAATGTCTTGAATAATATGCGAAGACTATTGATCGTTATCAATGTGCACTTTTCGTAGCAAAAACAAATACATTTTAAATACTTACTTTTGTTCTTGATTATAAAATAAATTCAACATTATCGCCAACTCAATTCAATTGCTGAAGGATCCAAAACCAGAACTTAAAAGTTCATTAAAAATTGTCTCTGGCTTGATAAAAAAATTAGCAAAGTTGAGATTACATCCCACGGGCGAAGAAGTTTATTTTAAACTAAAAAATGTCCTGAAGGAAAACCCCGGTTAGAGTACTGTAACAGTCGTGCAGCACCTGATAGAAGGCAAGGCAAGGTAGATATGCCGGAGGGCGTCAATTGCGTGCACTATTTTAAAGACTTAATTTCCCTTCCTGTGACTTCTGTTAACGTAGAAAGGTACATACATACATAATCTCACGCCTTCGTTCCCAGAGTGGGGTAGGCAGAGCTACAGAATTACAAACATCTCTAAAAACTTGTTGATAATTCTATAACCACAATTGGCGCAATTAGGCTAAGATGTTTACCAGCGTATTAGTGACAGGTTGCAAGCCCATCGCCTAACAGTACTACAAGCCTTTATTCCCTTAGTCGTCTCTTACGACATCCGCGGGAAGACATGGAGTGGCACTATTCTAACTCGGCAACCACACGAGGCTACACGTAGAAAGGTCATTTTAGTAATTCAAAATGGTTTTTTTTTTCTAATCAACGTGAACGACTGACAGCCAAATCTGTTGAACAAATTTTAGTTGTTTATTCAGTATAGTTTGGATAACTGATTATAAATATTTATATAAATCTCATAATTTGTGAAATATATAATGTTTAAAATACTTTTGTATTTGTTTTTTTGTCAATCATACTTTGCTACCAATACAGCACGTTGATAACGATCACTAAGACAATAATGACGGCGGTTAAAACGCCGAATAATCACCCATCCACAGACTTCCTACCTTATTTAGGTCATCTGTCCATCGTAAAGACGGTCGTCCCATGCTACGCTTGCTAGGTCGTGGTCTCCACTCAAGAACCTGCCTTTCCTTGGTTGGCCCATACATAATAGTACTCTGATCCATACATGAGATTTTGTCCTTAAGTTGTGGCATATGAGAGTCACACATAAACCACCCATTAAATATAATAAAATAATAAAGTCCATTCAAATTACGCAATAATACCATCAAAGCCTCTATTCCTAAAGTTATCGTGATGAAATTCCACTATTTCTAGATCTAATTTCATTTAATGACAAAACTTTTAACGACTACCCAGTCGGTTATTTCATAGGGCAAAGGCCGTTTAAGTTATCAAACGGAAATAACTCTGTATATATCCTCGGGGTCAAGTTAAAATGTACTGATTTTATGTATTTTTCAGTTTATATTCGCCCGTAAACGCCGCACTGAGTGGAATCGAATAAAATCTTTCATTGGTCGTAAAGTTTATAGTATATTTTCACCGTCCGCCCATATTCAGAGCAATGTTCAATCATATAAATATCAGTTTATATCTTTGTTGAATATAATAGTTTTTCTACTGATTGCTTTCCGGCTGCGTGACTATTCTTTTTTTACGGCAAGGAGAAGGCACGCGAGCACTCAGGCCATCTGATGGTAAGTGGGATCTAAGACCCATAGATATTTCAAATCTCAAGAGTACAATCTCAAAACTGCAATCCTAAGACTTCAAATGCATTGCCAACCATGAGGACTAAGATGGTTTGCCTCTATGCTAGTAATTTCATCGGTTGTCTTATCCCCACACCGGAACACAGCAATGCGAACACTACTGCTTGGCGGTGGTTAATGGATATAAGATAGATAAGATGGTGGCAGCGATCCAGATGGACCCTGCACAACGTCCTCCCACCACTAAAACAACAACTTCAAGCTTTATTTTATACAGTGTAAAATTTGATAAGGCTTTCACAATCATAGTAAGTTTATTAATAATAAACGTACTCAATGATTATCAATAGGTATACTAACTTAAAATACCTTGACGTTGTAAACGTATAATCGAAATTAAAACAAATGCGATAAAAAATCTGTCGCAGGAATTTTTAGTGACAACGCTCGACCGACCAATTAGGCAGTTTTATAAAGTAGGCTATTCGTAGTATTTAGGTCACGAAAGAGTGGAATTATGCATTCCAGAATAACGTATTAATTATATTTCAAATACTAGGAAATTGGTATTTAGACAAGTAAACGGTCAGCTTTCAACTTGGACATTAGCACAAGCAGTAATAGATTGTTCTACCCAAAATTAAAACGTGAAAAATTGACCAAGTTCGGTACAAAGGAAAACGGAATTGTCGGCATGGGCGTCAATTTCTATGGACTTTTTAAAGCACAGCTGTAGTAATTTATCTGTATATATATTCTTCAGTTATTTTGAAAGGGTTCCATTAGGTTTCTTTTTACTGAACTTCTAACTTGGCAAATAATTTCAAGTTTTAACAGTTACACAAACAATTTGAACAAGGCGCAAATTCAATAGCACAATTTTCGCTTCACAAATTCTGCCACGATTGAATCGAATGGGCGAATAACACGAAACATGAGTATTGAATAAACATAGGTTTTAGATTTGAAATTCAAACAACGTTTAAAAGTACGGCACTCACACAATCACAGGTGACATTTAGTTTCGTTCGTTCAATTCATCGCAACTCTCATGAAACGACCCATACGAGCCTAATGAAGTACCTTTTATCCCTTTCAATTTTGTAAACGGCCGCACTCAGAATAAGGTGACGATAAAGTCGTTCCTAGTGACAATTTTTGAAACACAAATTTGAAAAGGAACGAGTTATTTATCTCTGAAATGTCTCTGAGGACGGTGGTAAGTCAACTAGTGTCTATAAATGTATGTTACTTCATATTTAGAGAACTTTTAGAGCTTCATTTTAGGATTTGTTGTGCTTCAACGTGTCAGTTTGCCCCGAAAAAAGCTTCAAAAAGTATTATAGGATGCCTCGGTCACTTGCTTGCATAACTCGGGCGTGCATAACGTGAAGTGATTTTGGCCATTTTTCGTTCCCCTCTTCCGCGATCGTGATGCGAAGCACAGTGATTGTTTCACGCAGGCAGTTGGGGGGCACTATGTTGGCACCTCCGCTCCCTTGGTCCTTGTGTAGGTAGATCTGAATCGGATAAGAGAGTAGCTCAAAATGGTTCATCTAATACACACAGTATCACGAAGATACTGACGCGACTGTGCTAAGCGCTCGTTACGTTTGAGCCCATGTTGATTCAGAGGCAATCTGCCGTGATTTTTAGGGTTCCGTACTCAAAGGTATTAATCAGCCTTCGTTGTCTGTGCGTCCGTCTTCCCTAACTATAAAGGGCTGTATCTTTTGAACAGTAGGTAATAGATCGCCGGTTGGTGTTTTTAAAGTTTTTGCCTCCATGCCAGGTGGAAAACGAACACATAGCTGATGGTTAGTAGCATCTGTGACCCGTAGATATTTGCATTCTTTATTTTTATGTGAAAAAGGAGGCAGACGAGCAAGCGAACCACCTGGGGCCTGTTTTACAAAGCTACAAATTACAATCTACAGGTTACAAGTTTCCATTTGACACAACCTCGACCAATGACGACCAGCTATTTGAGCAGTGTTGCCAGTTTAGACCTGTAAAATTGTAACTTGTAGTTTTATAAAACGTGCCCCTGAGGGTAGGTGATCATCGCATCATGTTTATGGGTATAAACACCCGCAACACCAGAGGAATCGCAGATGCGCTGCCGGCCTTTGAGAAAAGAGTAGGCTCGTATTTCTAAAGTGACAATCAAAAGATTACAATCCTAAGACCGCAAATGTGTTACTAATAGACAACAATGTGAACGAACACCGCTGCTTAGAAGTAAATGGATATTAGCGGCCTTTACACGGTAAAGTTCGGACCGAGAGAAACGCCACGCGCCATTCCACGCGCCAGTCCGAACCGTAGGTTTTTAATATTTTACTATTACAGTTGCATTTACACGTACGGTTCGGAGCGAAGATTGGAATGGCGCGTGGCGTTTCCCGCATTCCGAACTTTACGTGTGCAGGCCGCTATTAGATGGTGATAGCGATCCGGACTGAACTTTCACAAGGGCCTAGCACCTCTAAAATAATTTGTGGGTCGTTTTCAAATGAAATTAATTAACAACAAATAAGTGACGAGGTTTTATTTTTCAATGGGTTTTTTTTTTTTGATCTATCGTCAAAACTGTAACACAAGCGTCCAATTTGGTGTGATAAGATTAGTTTCGTGCACACTCTAAAATAAATGCAGCAAATAATAAAAACCGGCGAATAATGATCCGGGCTTGCGTTAAATAAATCTCTATAATAGTATAAAACAAAATCGCTTTCCGGGTCTGTCTGTCTGTATATCCGCTAACTCCTCTTTAACCACGCAACGGATTTTGATGCCGTTTTGACCATGTATCGGATGGAATTTTTCACGGAAGGTTTTAATCTACTTAATAAATTCTGGTTTATGTACAAGTGTAACAGATAACTCACATAAACCGAAGCGAAGCGAGGGTGGGTCGCTAGTAAAATAATAATAATAATAGTAATAATAATAATAATATTGTGTGGCACGTACGGAACTCTCGCACTTGACCGGGTTTTTTTACTCAATCGGCCTCCAATTACTGAACGATTTGATGCGGGCTTAACGAGAGCGATTGTGTTGCCAACGTCGGTATACTCTTAAAAAATATAGTCGTGTTTGCCACTGATTTTAAGTCACAGCCATAACTGGACGATGAAGTTAGTAGTTAGTTACCAGGGCTCGGAAACCTAGTTACTTTGTTAACCAGCTTGTCAGAAACGGCATACATTTAAAAAAGAGCATTTTCATTTCTATTCTGCTCACAGATACACATAGATAACGCAAATGCATCTACTTCGCGTGTCCGTTCCCCGACCAAAACCCCGACCAAGCGTCGGGGTTGGCCGTCGCTACTGACGTTCCGCGCGCCTGTTGTTGCAGCCGGTTAGCCGTGAAAATTAAGAAAATACTTCGGTGCGTGATAAACTGAAATAGCTCAAAAAAGCGATGACTTTGAATCGATTTTGCCCGGAATTATCTTACGGGGAATTATCTTCTCTTGTGACGTCCCAGTTGGTAGAAAAGAGTGACACGGTTGGTTTTCGAACAGATTGAGGTGTTTATGTTATCTATGTGTATTTATATCTGTGATTCTGCTCGAACAGATTGATATTATTTTGGTTATTTATTTATTTATTTACTTATTTGGCTCACAAAACAAGTAACAGTCGGAAATGGTACAGAGTATTGATACAGGTAAAGTTTAGATCTAGATCGTCACTCTTCACTATGTGTGCCCACAATGGCTAATATAATGAAATAACTAAATTGAGGGTTAGCTGTGTTAGTAAAGCATGATAAATTATTTAATTGAGTTTGTAAAATAATTGTATGAGATTGTGACTAAATGGATAAGGCCTTAATTATATTTAGTTGACTAAGTTAATGAAGTTAGTAGTTTACTTATACCTACATAATTGCATGAATTTCTTTCTTAAATTTAGGTAACTTACCACTAAAAATATCCAAAGACGAATGGAGCGCAACAGTGTCATTGTATAAGCGGCACATTCTAGTAATCGGGTTATAGAAGGAAGTGTTGTTGATGTACGTTTGAAGTACAAATATTTTGGTTATGGTCAAAGAATAAAATAAAACTGTGCCTGCTAGATAATAACGATTAATTTCCCTCGCAAATTTGTTCGCACCGCTCACTTCCACCCTTTTCTCGTGCTTTTTCACCTAATATCTAGCTCTTTAGTTACATTTTCACTTGTTTACATATCAAAAGCAATATAGATTTACTGATTAGAACAGTCTGTAAAATTGGCCCTGTTAATAGTAATAACTATTAAATAAATAAAACCCACATAGATCAAAACAGCATCAACTCAAAATCCATGCTAGTTTTATTTCAAGTTCATAGAAGTTGTATTAAAGTTTATTTTAAAATACAGTTGTATTTTGAGTTGCTACTGTTTTGATCTAGCAGTGCTATACTGGTTAACCTTTCTATTAGAGCTGATATTTCTTAAAAAGCGAAACTGATCATGAAACTTAGCTAAAAACCACCGCTAGAAAACCAAATATAATATAAAAAACCGCATCCAAATCAGTTCATCCATTTAAGAGCTAAGGTGCCACACACATAGCGGTCGAACTTAACATACCCCTTTTTTGTGTCGGGGGTTAAAAAACAGAAGGAAATGTATTTACTGTACTTGGTTTGAACTGAGTGCGTATGACGACTTAGGGCGTCTATAGACGGATTCCTTGAACCAGTCGGAACCGACAGCCCCGTGGTCGCTATTGGGCATCTGCAATTTTAATACTCTAGCTTACTATTGAAACTGTAGATTATCCAATAGCGACCACGGGGCTGTCGGTCCTGACTGCTTAAGCAGTCCGTCTATGGTGCCCTTAAACTTGAATGACGTGGCGTTTGATATTTCGCCTCACTGCCACAGGGTGATTCACTGTAGACGACATTATGTTGATTCAACCTACAGACTTTGATGCTAAAGATTTAGAGATACGGATACATATTACTCGAGAGCTTGTATTTTGAAAGTAACGTTACTTTAATTTCCTTTCTGATTATTTTTTTATGCTGAATGATTGGCAATTTCACGACGAATATATGTTTATAATAAGCATAATATTTGTAGGTACTATTTTTTCATCCTGTGATATACTTAATCGAATTGTACCAATACACGAGTAAAAAATATAATGAAAAAAACAACGTTTATTTACATACGTCTAAAAAAAGTTCAAGTTCAAAATAACAAACAAATACAAATATAAAAACTAGTGTCAGACGATGCAAAATAGTTCCAGCACCGCATGTTACTGATTTTTTGGATTGCCGGAAAATGTTCCTACTTTGCTCCCCCACGGGTAATTATGCTCCATGGTTATATTAAGGTAATCTGTATTGTAAATCATTCTATTGCTATCATTCACTTCGTGTCTACATGTATACATAGATTCTTTTTAGCTTTGACATCGATCTTGACTTATAGGTACGTAATAAACGAAATAGTCACTATTGAGCATAGTTATCCATGGAGGAGCAAAGTACGAACATTTTACGGTAGTTATTTAAATTGGCAACGAATACATGTTGCATTTTAATTCGATACCTTTAATTAGTGAAACGCATTTGATATCAAATTAATGATTTAAATTACTGCGTTAATATGAATCGTTGGAATGTATGCTGTACGCGTATTACTTCCGAACGGCTGCACCAAATTGGACAATTCTTTTTTGTTGTGTTTGTTATTGTCAGGACAAGGTTAGTAAGACCAAAAAATTGTACCAGGGAATGTCGGATATTTGCAGCGGGGGCGGAGCCATAATTTATACCAACCGGGAGTAGATTTTAGTTTTGAACGCATTGGGCAGGGTTTATTCTTTTTAACTTTTCTGGCTTCAAAACAAAAATAGGCAGTATAGGAATCCTCTTGCCTGTTTCTTTTCAGTGGCAGTATTCACCTCTCAACGAAATATTAACCGACGACCTTAAGTTGGCATGTAATCACGTAAAGTACCTCCTAATTTAGCAGAGCTGTTTTGTCGGCGTAAGTTGTGACCAAAGTAGTAAAAAAACTCATCCGAGCATGCAGTAGGTAGGTACGTACCAGGGGTCAAACTTCAATGACGTCAAAATTAAAAAAAAATGCACACAGGTGCTCGCATGTAGCAGGTGTTTATGTATTAACTGGTACGGTAGGTACATACAAATGAATAAATATAAAATAAAAGCGGTAATATATATTTTTTTAAAGCTTCATTTAATGAACCACCAACGACATGCAGCCTTTAAAATAATGTAAACCTCATTAAAATCGGCTTACCCTTTTAGACTCTTGGCGATGACAGACAGAAAAAACAAAAAACAAATACGAGCAAACGACCTTTGCCGTTAAAACTCTTGCGCATTGGGGCCCGGAAGCATAGAAGCTTTTATCTGAGAACAAAAATAAACTTATCCATGCCTCAGGTGATCGTAGGGTTGGCTCTTTCCTCGGCTGACGGCTAGGAATAGCTAGATATTCCTCGTTCAATAGCTATTCCAATTCAACGAGGAATAGCTATTAGCTGAATAATGCAGCCACCCTTGCACCATTCCCGGTGGTAGTGATTGAGGCGATACTTATGCATATAGGTACTTAAATTAAGATAATAAGATTAATTAGGTTAGGTAGCTAGTTTCAGTAATATTTAGTTAAGTAAGAATATTTAAGAATAATAATATTTATTAGACAAAAGAAAGTACAGGTATGTATACACAGTACACAAGATAAATGTACCTATAGGTTGTACAAAGTCACAAACATATTGCCAACTAAGTCAGACTTGTAACATAAGAGTTAGCCGATGTGCTGGCCATCGCCGCGCTACGGGTGCACAGGTGCGCGCGTCATGGCTGACGGCTGTCGACAAGAAGATTTTCTGAGCGCTGTTACGACTATTATAATTTATCTCATTTCTATTGCATTATATATCTATAATAGCAAAACGCGTTTGTATTATCACCTTACCGCCACAACTACAAAGGCACCGAGTTCGAAGCTCCGCAGTACCATGTACCAATGAGTTTCTTACTTAAATACATTACCCGATGCTCTTACGGTGAAGAAAAAACGTCTTGAGGAAACCTGCACATTCGAACAGCTGAGTGTTTAAGAGGTTAATCGTTCAAAAGATCCTAAAGAGTTTAAGTGTATCCGAAAGGGCCCGTCTCTACGGGCCGTATTAATAAACGAATCTCTAAGTAAGAATATTTAAGAATAATAATATTTATTAGATAAAAGAAAGTACAGGTATGTATACACAGTACACAAGATAATATGTACCTATAGGTTGTACAAAGTCACAAACATATTGCCAACTAAGTCAGACTTGTAACATAAGAGTTATTGGTCCTCAAGTCATCTACATCGTTATGTAAATTAAAGTTAATAAAGAGTTTTATTACTTACGAATTATCGAATTTTTCGAAGAGCTTCCAAAGAAAAAGAATTTGATAGTAAAAAAAAAAAAAAGACTTGAAAGACTTAACAAATTACACACAAAGTTAAAATCCATTTCAACTCTTCAATTTTACATTTGATTTTCCAACGTCGAAGCTCACTCTATAAATGTACAACAATAAATCATTATCCATCAACTGTTGACTATAAAATCTGTAAATAATCGTATAGATTTTTTATCCGCATTCCATTTGTGACGTCACTGGAATCTACGTCAATCCACATAACAGTTGGCAATGAATAAAGCTCGGAATTGATTTACAATGGATATCATATCACGAGAATGAATGACATACCAAGGCGGAATCGTACGAGGCTCTTATTGTTGTTGTCGATTCTTGCAGATCGCGTTTTTTATGCGATTCCGCTAGCGCATTTTTACCCGACTGCGGAAGGAGGAGGGTAATGTGTTTCACAGTCTATATATGTATGTTTGTTCCTTTGTGGCACTATAAAAACTAAACCCGTAGTCCGATTTTGATAATTCTTATGTCAATTGATTTGTCTTAATCTGGTGAGTGTCACTAAAGATATAACAGTAATCAAAATTCAATATGGCGGCAACGAGACGCCATTTTGTGCAAATAAAAAAAATAGTCGACCAAGTATGACAAGTGGTGTATCATTGAATAGGGATTTAAAAATCATCTGTAAGTTTCTTTCATCATTTTTCATTTTGAATGATCATTTAGGATTTATAACGATTTAAAGTTGGTTAGCAGTTTTTGTTAAAGTTATTCTCTCATTTAATTATACTACGGTCCATGAATCTTTGTGACAGCCGTACACTGAACACTAACGTTTACCTTCTTAAGTAGCGTTAAGGTAAAAGCGTCGGTGGCTAGTATGGCCGACACTCTAAGCCCCTAGCCTAGTGGCACTATAGTCCTTTCGCGTTAAGAATGCAGTGCCTCATCAGTGCAACTGAAGGGTACATGTGTATTCGCAGTGTAATCAAAATGCAAACAAATTATTTTTTATTAATTAAAAAGATGAAGTATAATGGATAAAAATAAACCTAATTTTGAGCGACCTGATTGGTTAGGGCTAGGCCGGCGGACAACAATGATTGTCTGCATTCTTAACGCGAACGGGCTATAGTGCCACGAGACTAGTTGGCTTAGAGCAACGGTCAGCAACAGGCGGACCGCGGTCCGTTTGCGGACCGCGAAAGGTCGAACCTTGGACCGCCAAATATTGTAATGTATTGCATACCAAGTATAAATTAATACATAGATAAGGTATAGTATACCTTTATTAATTGAAATAATATTTTTAAGCCACATAGAATCTAACTTAATATTTTTGTTTTTATCTGGACCTCGTTGAAATTTTCCCACAGTATCCGGACCCCACCTAAAACTACTTGCCGACCCCTGGCTTAGAGAGTCGACTCGTGATCGTAAGGCACCGAGTTCAAATCCCCGCGGGGATATATCAATGAGTTTTCTTACTTAAGTACATTTGCCGATGCTCTTACTATGAAGGAAAAACATCGTGAGGAAACCTGCATATTCGAACAGCTGAGTGTGTAAGAGGTTAATTGTTGAAAAGATCTTAAAGAGTTTAAGTGTATCCGAAAGGGCCCGTCTCTAAGGGCCGTATTAATAAACTAATCTCAACTCTAATGCTCGTCTCGAGATCCCTCAAAAATGACAGTGTTCTATGGTTTGACGTTTACTTTGACGTATCTTGTGACCGGCATCTCACCCAAGATGAGTTTATTAATACGGCCCTAAGATAACTAAGATAATGTTAACGTATCGTCAAAGAGAAAATGAGTATGGCAATTGATATTGGATGATATGATATTCAAGTTTAATTAAATTTGACTAATTTAAATTATATACCTTATGTGCAATATAATTAGTAAGAAAGTACAATGTAAGATTATTGAGCTCAAACCCTCTCTTAATGTTGCTGTGCCCAATAGGGTCCATAAATAAGTTATACAGGGTGTTATGCAGAAGGTTGGACAAACTTCAGGGACTAACTATGTAGGTCATACTTATCAACTTTTATGATGGGACCAACATCCAAATCGCGAAAAAAAAACAGCTGTTCTATACATTTCGGCTGTTTAGCCCTCAAAGTTTGTATGGAACAGCCTTTTTTTTTCGCGATTTGGATGTTGGTCCCATAATAAAAGTTGATGAGTATGACCTACAGACCCTGCCTTCTGCATAACACCCTGTATATTAGTAACTGTAATAGCTTTTAAGTTAGCCTGTCAACTGCCAACACATTGTGGAATGCAATAAACATTTGAGTATTTGAGTATATCAGCGTTCAGCGTCAGAGGCCTCCATAATTTATCTCTTGATTTAATACACACGAAAATTGTAACTATCTACCTCATGAGATCTTACTCACAAAACCTCCGCTGATAAAAAGACGGACAGCGGAGGCTTTGTAAACACCCTTGATACCCTTGGGCTGTCCGGTTGACACCCTTTGGGATCTGAACGATAAAACCGGAATCTAACGGCCACATTAGCAGTCAAAAATTGTAGTATTTTGATATATATTTTTTCGTCTCATAAACGCACAACACACTTTAGTTAAGTATGTGTGTCAGCTTTTGCTTTTATAGTCAAAGCATAATTATATTTTTTAGCCTTTGTGCTTATGACTAAGGTCGTAAAACTAACACATAAAGGTACCTATACCAACGGACCAGTCATAAGATGAATCAAAATTATTAGTCATAACTATATCATGAATACATGAAGGTCACGGAACGGCTTTGATGTATTAAATTTGAATGGTCCCATTGTAAGAAACACTATTTGAAAACCCCTAATTCAGTCATAAAAGAAACAAGTTCTAATGAATAACAACTTACTTCTAAAAAGACACATACTTGAATAGTTTCATACATACCAGGTGGACTAACGACAATGGCCATAAGGTTTTCTATTACTGAGCAATAGGGGGGGATATTCCTCTTAATACACTATTCTTCTCCTTTAGCAATTTTGTATTTATCCACATACAAATTAATGTTCTTAAAACTAACAACAAAATTTTAATGTCGGAAACTCAGGGGCCGTATTAAAAAAATAATTATAAGTATAGTTCGGCAAATATGATTTGGCCATCGTCCTTTTTTTATTACACACATACCTAATGTCCACAATGTGACTCTAGTATCAAAACCTTTGAACCCACTATGCTGTTTGAAGAAAGAGGGCAGATTTTCGTTTACCTTTTGTTTGTTATTAACAAAAAGATCTTAATGAAAATTACAGACGGCCAATTCATATTTCCTAAACTATATTTTGAAAGTAAATAACAAGACATAGAAAACTGTCGTTATATTGATGTGGCTTGAAACGGTTTTTCAGTGTTGGTAGGACCTTGTGCATGCAGGGTCCGCCCAAATCACTACCACCATCTTTTAATTCTACCGCCAAGCAGTGTTCGCATTGTTGTATTCTGGTTTGAAATGTGGGGATAAGACCATCGGTGATATTACTAACATGGAGGCATTCCATTTTAGTTTTTAGGGTTGGTATCGCATTTGCAGTCTTAGGATTGCAGTCCTGAGATTGTAGTTTTGAGAATGTGAATGTCTATGAGATCCAAAATCCCACAACTTAACACCACATGTAATTTATGCTAGTTTGCCACCTGCTTGCTATACAACACCAGTTTATTGAAACAGCCCTCAAGGGTCAGTTAAGTCAGTTTCATTGCGCGATTCGTGATACATTGCATCGCTGCAATAGCTCTCGGTTCAAAAATGTTAAAACAACCCATCAATGGATTGCTACAAAATTTTTACTTACATTAAACCAGCTTAATCTGGTTATTTATGGATTTCTTTATCTGAAACTCTCTTCTTTTGACATTGGTTTCACCCTGTATAAAATACAGTGACCGTTGTTAAAATAAGATCTAGTTTCCACTTTAAACAAAATAAGAGCTACCAAAAACGAAGTAACTATTTAAATTGACTTTTACTGGTCACCGTACATTTACACATGCAAATGAATACACTTTGTCACGCGTTCACACTACGTTGGCTCCAAACCAAACCTTAATGGGCGTGAACAGAAATCTCCCACAATCTTTTACCCACATTTCCCTTACCTTTTTCGGTGAAACACATTAACTTTCGAAAAGCTTTGCAGAGTAATATTTATAAAAGGAAGTCCGTTTTTGGATGTTGGTTTAATGCCGACTCAATTTAATCTCTCTTTCTTGGCTTTCAGAGCGCCCTTAATAAAGCTGTTAATATGAACATAACTTACGCCATATTTATTCCTACCTGCGAAAATTGTTTTTACTTTGAAAGTACTCTTAATATCTTGGTTTTAAAGCTCCTTTTTTTTTAAACGGTTGGAGAGGAAAGTCCGCTGAGGTCAACATTGTTTCACAGTCCTGCCAACCAAAACAAAAAGGTAGTATGAGCATATGGACTTCATACTTTTATACTGCCTTTTTATTAGCCCGCAGAATTCCCCACGACTTTCTTTTTCAGACTTGCGACTTAAATTACGGTTAACTCGAGCGCTCAACTTTGTGAAGGAAATAATTTGACTTGGTTTTACGAAGTTTAACTTAATGTGCCTTAATGAAGCAATTGTGGAATTAGCGAAAAGTTTTGTTCGTTTTAATTTCTGATTTATTATTTAATAACGCAAGCAAGCAGGGAAATCAAGATAAATACAGGATGTAAAAAATATTGTCGTAATCTGCAGGCCTAGTACGGTTTCGTTTATCGCGTGATAAAATGTGGATACAGGGGGCCGATTTTTGACCTTCGAGCGCTCGAAAGTTTCATTCGGAAGTGAGCAAAATCTACGAAACCGTTTTTTGAAATACGAGTGTTAGAATTGAAAACGAATGGTGTGGACCACTCGTCTTTAAATTTTCTATCGCTCGTAATTTCAAAAATACGGTTTCACAGTCAAACTTTCGAGCGCTCGAAAGTTAAAAATCAGCCCCCAGCATTGGTCACCCTCGTACTCCTCTTATCCATATTTTGTCACGCGATAAACGCAGCCATTTTAGGCCCACTGGAACCGCCCTTAATAATATAAGTCACATATGACTTAAATAACCGCTTTTTCCCGCTTTTTCTGGATTGATAGACGGTTATTACTGTTTTTTGCTAGCTGAAACCACCGCCTGCTTTTAAATTATCAAGAAAAAAAGGCCGAGCGAGGGATGGGATGTTACCGTCCTTTATTAAGTTATAGAATATGATTTTATTTATGATCTAGCTGACCCGTTATACTTGGTTACATCCATTGCTTTCCAGGCAACTTCTTAATTTTTTTCACTCTTAAGAACTACAAAGGACATTTAAAAAAAAGGCCTTTCAAGCCGTTACCAGCTAACACCATTTTGTTTTATACATTTGAGATATTTGAATAAAAGATTGAAGACATGGAAGGACTCGACAGCTCCTCAACCCCATGTGTTGCTGTTCAGTCAACAAGAGAAAACACTCTTTTTGCCGAAAAATTGTCCTCGTGTGTGATATCCATGGACTTAATTCTCTTATACGTCCATGGGAGTGTCTATAAACACTCTACATTATGACACCGTAACAGGAGTGAAATCCAATGATAAAAAATATAATTAAAATTATACTTTTGGAAATTTGTGTCGACTGTAACATGAAGTGACTGGAAATAATATAGATAATTCTAAGGCTTTAGTGTTTGTGGTCTGATGACTGTAGTATTGATATAGTTTTAATTAAATACGCTATTTAGGGGACCCCGGACTTACAGTGAAGTCTGTCGGCCAAAATTGGCCTGTAAGTTCGGCGTATTAGAACACAAAACTCAAACTCATCATTTTTGAGAAAAATACACTGCAACACATCCGACCTAGTACGAAAAAACAACAGAGCAAAATTAGGTTGCTCTGTAATGGGAAGTCAAATAGGATTCAGCTCAGCATGACAGATTAGAACATTAGATTGTTAACACAGACTGTAATTTTTTTCTAAAATTTTCATTCGTTTCTTTACAGATTTTGGACTGTCAGGCAGCTTGGTGGACTTGGGACTGAAGGTAAACTGTTATTCTGTTAATATACTGTTATAATGCGTGATCTTTGTCATCATTTCTCGCGCTTAATCATGTGATTACGTTAACGGGGTTTTTTTTTGTGAACATAATTTTAAATAAAGAATAATCCTAGTTATAGGTCGATTCATAAGGCCGGCATTACACCTGTATGTTATTACCGTAAGTTTTGAAACAAACAAACAAACATATGCAAGAGAGAGATACAGATATTTGCCGCTCACTCTTACCCATAGTTGCGTCTCAAAACTTACTGCAATAACTTACAGGTGTAATGCCGGCCTGAGAGCTGGCACGAATGGATTGAACGTAAGTAATGTCACTTGTCACTGTGTAAGTGCCGTTCTACAGGGTCCTCCTAATATTTTGTAAACTACTAGAACTTTTTAGTTATACTTTATAAAAAAAATATTACATATAATCTGCCCATTACTAGGAATAACCAGGTAAAATATATGTGTAAGTAATTTTACTGCCGCCTGCGGTTACGAATTTAATTACTTACTGCAGATTAAATGCTGCGAAGCATATTGTTTTACTAACATGAAAATATTACGCTTTACATTCAATTTTGGCCGGTTTAAAACAGGATTGTCTAAAAACACATTTATTACTTATTGAATCAACCTGTATGTAGCCATTTTGTGATGCAAAAGAGATATTTTCATTCATTCATTCGATCCATTCGTGCCAGCTCTTGTGAATCGACCTATAGCTACCATATTACACGTAACAAATCTGTTAACAATGGCACAATGGGGCCAATTCGGACTGTGTTCTGAGTTTGACGTTTATAAAATACGGTTCATAGATTTTTCTAATTAGAGAACACACTGGACTTGACAGAAGCGCGTGGAGCTAACCCCATGTGCTTCTGTTTAGTCCACCAGAGTAAATCTCTTTCACCGAACAATTGTCCTCGCGTGTGATATCCATGGACTTGTTTCTCTAATAAGTCCATGGTGATTGTCTAAAACTCGATACTGGCGAAATACATATTGTAAAACACAAGGAGTGAAAGCCATTAAGTAAGAAAAAATAATTAGAGAAATATTTACATTATTTTAGGAATGTTTTGATATTAATGAATGGGTTAGTTAGTGGCAAAGTAACCGAAGTAATTAAACAAAACGCGTTAACTAAGTAACATTTTCATTAAGTCAAAATAAGAAGGTTTTAACTTTAAACTAAACTAATTTCCGTAATGGATTCCAAGCAAAAATGGCTCCTGTGTGCCTTATTATAAGCAAAAGTTTATGTTTGCCATTACTTACGCTCGCGTATTACGTGAAAAGTCAGATGCATCTGTTGAGTTTAAATTGTCTTTTTGTTTTAAATGCTTTGTTACGACAGTTTCGTATTGTCGCAGAGACATCTGATGAATAAAGGGGTTTGGGTAAAAGTGTTGTCATGTGTAAAATTCATACATTTTTAAGGTGGGCGGCCATTTGTAAAAGTGGTAAATTATGATAGAATTATTAAAAATAAACATATTTTGTTATGCAATGTAATACTCATAAGTGCATCGGAGCCGAGATATTTCAATATTCATACTTGGGCGTACTTTTGTACTAAAAACTGAGTACTTAAATCTTTAAAGTCTCCGCTCCGATATTATTTGACGCCATAAATTATATATATCTATGTATATTTAGAGGTCGTCTAAATAACTATGTAAATATCATATGTGGCCGCTGAAAAAAATAATGACAATATTCTTCAAACAAATTTACCCAATAAGTTTAAGTTTGAAGCTTTGTTATTTTGTTTACTTTCTGAAATGTTAGAATAGAATATGGTTACACAAGCAAACTGTCTGAGTGTAGTGGTACTGTTAAATCATGTAATAATAAAACAAATAAACAGTCAAGTGAGGGTCGGGCCCAGCGCCATTAGGGTTCTGTATGCATAAAACCTTAAAAACTGTACCATAACCAGAGCTCGGAATAGGTAGTGCCTATTTACCTAAACTTCGCGGGAGGACGTAATTAAGAGTGGTTACAACCAACAACAACAAGTGGTTACAAGTGGTTATAATTATTTCTTATTATTGAATGCGGGATTTCCCGGGATTGACTGTATTACTCTAAAGGCTTAATACATTTAACTTTACTTATAATTTATAAATCTTGCTATATTGCATATTATTTATTTATTATCTTGAAATAACAATCAGTCATAAAACAATATAATATAGCTCAAATTGAATCAAAGGGAGCCTGAAATTGGATATTTTTAGTTGATTTAAATAGAATTATAATATTGTATAGAATGTACCTATTCAACAAAAACAGATGTAGCCGACACTTTAGCCGTGTACTTACTACCTGCAGTTTGCGATTCTGATTTATAAGTAAAGTTAAATGTATTAAGCCTTTAGAGTAATACAGTAAATCCCGGGAAATCCCGGGTGGTTGTAACCACTCTTAGTTACGTCCTCCCGCGAAGTTTAGGTCAATAGGCACTACCTATTCCGAGCTCTGACCATAACCTAATTATACCGTGTGACTTCAAATTTGGTAATACAAAATCAATGTTTTACACACATCTTCCATAAACTAAAACCCTCTTCTAAATCTCATGGTGCTAATTTAATTTAAAGTATATTTTTTCTAATTTTTAATCTATCTCATTTTTTCGGCTTGATGCGGTTACCCTACCGCTATGTTTAAATTAGGTTGATACACGAGTGACAGGTATGACAGTTAGGTATTAAATTTAGGGTAACCAAACCTTAGGACTTTAATTATTGGTTTTATTAGAAAAATTACGTCAGTCAAAGAAGGCTAATTTAAACAACGAGTTAGTGTAGTGCACTATTCGTCATTAATTGAGCCACAATCAAGTGTTTTGTATTACTAATTTAAAATCACCCTGTATGATTATGAACAGTTGGCCAATGTCGTCTGCGACCTTGTCTAATTTCATTTGCAAAACCCTGTGGACTAAGATGGAATACCTCTATGCTAGTATTTTCACCAATTGTCTTACACCGGAATGCAACAAAACGAACACTGCTGCTTGGAAGTAGTTTAAAGGTAAATCTCTCTGTATGTTTATCGCACAAATAAAAACAAAATGGAGATAGGCTAACATATCCCTTTAACTACATTATCTTGGTCACATAATGAGAAATGACTAGTATCGACCACTGCAACTGATAATTCAGGGAAAAGTTCAAGGACGCCGACCACCAGGCAGACGAAAGATATACACACACACATAATTTCACGCCTTCGTTCCCAGAGTGCGGTAGGCAGAGCTACAGAATTACAAACATCTCTAAAAACTTGTTGATAATTCTATAACCACAATTTGCACAATTAGGCTAAGATGTTTACCAGCGTATTAGTGACAGGTTGCAAGCCCATCGCCTAACAGTACTACGAGCCTTTATTCCCTTATTCGTCTCTTACGACATCCACGGGAAGACATGGGGTGGCACTATTCTAACTCGGCAACCACACGAGGCTATATTTGCTCAAAAACCTCAGATACTGGTTCAGAATGAGCACGAGGTCTTTACTCAGAGCTGCAGTAGACAAGGTGAAGATAGCCATTATGATCGCCGACCTCCGGTAGGAGATGGCACTCACAGAAAAAGAAGATCCCTTTAATTGGACTTCTCCAAACTTCCACCTAACCGTTAAGACATTGCAAGGGATAAGATAACATAAGATAAGATAATAATTTATTTGCGTTAAACATTACCGTTAAATGTATACATCTAGGTCTTATTAAACTATTGGCAGGTTTACATGTTTAACCGTTTCTGGTATGCTAATTAAAAATAAGTCTCAAATACACTCTATTACATGTCAAAAAAATCATTTATACTATGAATTTATTATTACTCAAACATTGATATAATTTATTTTTAAATTTCCTATTATTATTAGATTTAAATTCACTCGGTATTTTGTTGTATACTTTTATACACATTATTATGCAACTTTTTTTATCTACACACATATCATAAGTCCTCTATCTATTATGCGTTCAAAACCCGTAGGCAATGACCAGCATTACCTGTGGTAGTAGGTGACAGCGATGACAGCTTTTAATTTTAGATGTTCCAAATTTGGATATCATTACCTTACAATATTCAATAACGTAATGAAATTACGTTACAGCTCTGTCATCGCTGTCACCTACTACCACAGGTAATGCTCGTCATTTGCCTTTCGGCTTCTGAACCCTACTACTATTGCGCTAATCTTGAAAAACTATCAGGTAATCGCTAATCGGAAAAAATATGCACCGAGTTCCTGTTTACCTAACGGCGAAAAATTGACGTCATTCCATTAAAATATACACGCGAATCCCGTGCCACACCGTCGAACGTTCCAGACACGTCGACGTTGGATCAACACTCATTGTAACATTATGACAGCAACCCACATGGCCCTGTCTCAACAACCACCAACTTCTATTTGCCATCGAGAAAGCGCTACTCTCTCCGATTTTGTTTCTGATAATGAGTTTTTATATTTTTCCCGATAGCAAAAATAAGTTTGTGTGAATACGAAAAACAATGTTAGTATTTTACTATCAGTAAGAGATCTGGCACCAATTCGCCTTCGATCTGTTTTTGCCCGTAAATAAGATTCGGTTTCTCACTTCGGAGTTGTTATGATTACAGAATCATGGGTTAATATATTCAGGCCTCTGTTTTTTATGAAGTAGGTACTTTAGGAACTTGAATACAATAAACGAAAGTAGGATAACGATTTATATTAGGTATTAATGATAATAATTATTTAGCTAAATATTTCGGAATAATATTGTCAAGTGTGTGTCAAGGAATCTGACAACCTTCGTAACATAATCATTTTTTTTACCCCCGACGCGGGTGTTACCATTGTGTGTGTGCGTGCGTGCGTGCGTGCGTGCGTGCGTGCGTGCGTGCGTGCGTGCGTGCGTGCGTGCGTGCGTATGTGTGTGTGTGTGTGTGTGTGTGTGTGTGTGTGCGTGTGTGTGTGTGTGTGCGTGTGTGTGTGTGCGTGTGTGTGTGTGTGTGTGTGTGTGTTTGTGCGTAGTTCTTAAACGGGTGAACTGATTTGGATGCGGATTTTTTTATTTGAAAGCTAATTTTCTGGCCTCGGTTCTTGGCTAGGTGTCATGAAAATGGGTGTCGTGGCCATAGCTAGTATTATAATATACTAATATGCTAATGTGTTAGTATTATATTGTAAGTTGGAAAGTTGGTTTTATAAAAATAACACCATTTTTTTGTTACAATATTATTACAGTAGCCAACAAGCCTGTTATTATCACTTCGACCTCGCCAAGGTCATTACATCTGATTTATTGTGACAATATGGCCGTAACGATTGGTGCCAAACTATCAATTGTTTCACTTTTTATATCTTTTTTATAACTTAGTTACGGCGCAAGTAAAGCTATGAGATTACGTTTGAGCACATTTTTAAAGCAGTTAATATTAGTCGTAAAACATTATGAGCGATAATAGCTAGCGGTCTCTGGTTCGATTCCCGTGATGAGAAAATATTTGTGTGATGAGCGCGAGTAATTTTGTTCCTGTGTCTTGAATGTTTTCTATATATTTAAGTACGTATTTCTCTATATAAGTATGTTTATCGTTGTCTAGTACCTACCCATAGTACAGTCAATATCATAAATAAGTGATCATTTATGTACCTTGTAATAACGTCGTGTTTGAAATGTCATACAAAATTGTGAAACGATTGAAAGCGACAAGGTACATAAATGATCACTTATTTATGCTGTTGACTGTACAAGCCTAGAGCTTAGTTTGGGACTAGGTCAAATTGTGTGAGATATCTCCAGGTATTAAAAATTTAAAAGTGAACTTTCATATTTAAAAAAGACAATTTGGCAGGTAGGACGTTTTTCTTTGCGATATACGTTATTTATCCAAATATCACAAAAATCATATTTTTTTAAAATCCATTATAAAAATTATGTACCTTTATGATTATCTGGTCAACTTGAGAGCTTTCACATGATATATCACAGGATCGGTTAAAATAATATGTTTTCGGTAACTCGTTTTTTTTGCTACCAAAAAAACAATTTCTAATTTCTTATGATGAACCTTTGTGCGGCCCTCTGAATTACAAATATCTCAGTTTTAACTCGATAGGTTAATTAACCTGTTTTACCCTCCTGAGGTTCCTTGTACTAAAACTAGTACGAAATACGGCCACTCAAATAAAGATCTAGTGCAAAGAAAGTAAAGTGTAATTTCTTTTGTTTTTAAGACATAAGATGAAATTGGAAAATGGACTTTATGTCATTCGTAATAGATTCATATTCCATTGACAAATTTCGTTGTATGCTGGGCCGTAGGAGGTTAGAGAAAAAGGTTCTTGACAGACTGACGGACAGGCGAAAAGACGGACAACTGCTGCTCTGATTTGATAATCATTCAGATGAGGGTGTTTAGTCATTCTATTACCAAGAGTTCAGAGCCTGTAAGGGTCTACCCTAAACTGGCTGGCCTTACGCTCAAACAGATGTTAATTAAAAATGAAATGAAATATAGGCTGATTAACTCACAACCCTCCTCCTTTTGGCAGTCAGGTAAAAGCAGATTCAGCTTAAACCTATCATTAGTAATCATATCGTTGTCATGTCGTACTCATATCAACAAGCAATAATCTCACTATCACCCACTAATCGACACGCGATCGGGCCGTGACGTCATCCGTCGTCGCTGCATCTAAAAATAATGTCGTAACTCAAACAAAGGTTAACCTATTTTCTGTTTTATGGGACTATGTTATGAGTTATATTGGAACAGGTTTATTTTGGACTTAAGTTTGCCTAGTTGTCAAGCTGTATTATTCCAATGTTGATCTACATTGTTTAACAAGCACTTTATTTAGAGTCATGCAATATGCAAATTGTATATGTTTTTATATAGTAAATATAGTTTAGTTTGTAGTTTTTGTTTGATAAAAGCTTTAAGAGCGTTATTTTTTACGACATTCCTCCCGAAACATTCAAAAGTTAAAAAACCTAGTGGATACTTATTCCGAACAAGATTTAAACCAAGTTTTTGCTAGAACGGTTCATTTGACTTCACTATAAGTTAAATTAAAATTGTTGAAAAACTTTCGTTTTAGAAGAAATAGTGAAAAAGATTATGTTAAATATATTTTTAATTCAAAGATTGCGGTTAAAATTTTATATAGCATTTATAAAAACTGGCCAAGTGCGAGTGAGACGAACACGACGGGTTCCGAACCACTTTACAATTAAAATAGAAAAACACGCGTTGTTTATATGGGTTATTTTTCCCATTTGAATTTTAACATTGTATTTTTATTATTTGTTGTTGTAGTTCCAATAGGGAATATTCATGTTTTTTTTCACAGCTTCCATAAAAGCTGATTCATGTATCAAACAAGTGATAAAAGATTTTTGAATAGCTCTATAAATAACCAAGATATAAGCCAACAAACATTAGTTCCTATCTCTTTCTAGCAAAACAGAATTTTACGTGGAGTTTAATGGCAGACCTGTTACAATAACGTCACAGTGCACTTCGGATCTCTCTGTCTAATTAGCAGTTTAAAATGCTTGTATCATCCGTATTTCTTGACCAATTTTAATTTTAATTTCATTTTTGGTGATCTCTTTTACGGTATTTTCATATTTAATGCATAGGCATGGATTTTTCCGTATAGCAATAATATACACTCTGTAAAAATGTCAAGTGGCTACAATGGTTTACGAGATACAGCCCGCTGACAGAAAGACGGACAGATGGACAGCGGAGGCTAAGTAATAGGGCCCCGTTGGCACCTTTTGAATACCGAACCCTAAAATGAGTTTCTGCGCATGATACAAAGTCAATTTCTGCTTATGTCACACAGTTCGTTCCACTGTGGAGACGTCAAAAACATTTTCGTAACATAATATTTAACGTTATTTATTATGCGCTGTTTGTTATTTGCGTTGCAAATGAGTACGTGCCATTGACGCTACTCGTTATATTGTTGGCTTTACTCGAAAAACATTTATATTGTCAGTACGTAAGTATTTATTTTTTATCTCTTGTTGTTATTTCGTTCATGCTAAAATAACAAGGGAATAAAGATTTTTAAGTTTAACAAAGTTAGACCGACGAATTTTTTTCGCTTTAACAAGGGAATAGTTACTTCAAAATGTTGTTTAAAAAACGTGTTTTTGACAGGGACTGGTCCGGTAACCCCTTCAAGGGGTTTTTGAAAGGGATTAACCCTTTGTAACCCTTTCAAAGCCCCCTCAAGGGGTTACTGGACCGGACCGTTGGTTTCTGGTGCTTTTAAAAATAAGAATTGTCTTTTGTGCAGAATATTCTAGAATTCTTTTTGATGTTTGAAGTTATTTTCTACAATATGCATTGAAAAGAGACTCCCACTTGTAAATCTTGTAATATAATTTACTTACAAGCTTTCGTGAAACGGGCCCCAGGTAAGAGCAAGTATGTCCTTGAGGGGCGGTTTTCAAAAAAAGTGTACATAGTTACGGACTAAAGTTAAGAAACTGTAATTTTAGTCAGGTGAGTCACGATAATTAATTATTCATTTATATACTGCCCTCATAACCGAATAGAAGGTATCTCAAATTCAATAAACGAAGCAGATTCAAGCTTCACCCGTTAGTAATATGGTCGAACTTGCTACAGGAGTTTTGCCTGAGATACCACCATCTGTTTTATAACGGTATAGTTAATTTTCGTGACTCAACTGACTAAAGTTACCGTATCTTAATTTTAGCCCTTAACTACGTACACTTTTTTTGAAAACTGCCTTACTCATTATGAGTAACTCATAGCACAAACCTAGATCTTACTTTGAAATATGGTCAATTTGTGTGGAAAACACGACACACATGCCACCTGATGATGAGTGGGATCTGAGACCCATAGACATTTGAATTCTCAAGACTGCAATCCTAAGGGCCGTATTAATAAACTCATCGTGGCCGAGATGCCGGTCACAAGATACGTCAAAGTAAGCGTCAAACCATAGAACACTGTCATTCTTGACGCATCTCGAGACGAGCATTAGAGTTGAGATTAGTTTATAATACGGCCCTAAGACTTCAAATGCATTGCCAACCCTGTACGGGTAGCGCAAGTTATATTTTCACGCTGGTCGCTCAGTGTGTCTCTAACGTCGCGCTGGCCTAGTTGGTAGTGACCCTGCCTACAAAGCTAGCAGTCCTGGGTTCAAATCCCGGTAAGGGCAGATATTTGTGTGATGAGTGCGAATATTTGTTTCTGAGTCATGGATGTTTTGTATGTATTTAAGTATATATTTCTCTATATAAGTATTTATATCTTTGTCTAGTACCCATAGTACAAGCCTAGAGCTTAGTTTGGGACTAGGTCAATTGGTGTGACATTAAAAAAAAAGTTACAGACTAGATAGAAAGGGAGATCCGAGCGACAAACAAGTCGTGGACCACATGTGCTAGCTCTGCTGGGTACTAAGACGGAAAGCCTTTGTTATTAATTTCACCGATTGTCTTAACCTCGCATCGGAACCCAACAATATAACATTTATGATAATAATACCTTATAAAATAAGCATTTAATTAATTTGTCAATACCATACGGCAATCTCAACGTGACTTCAAAGTACAAAGGCTAATTATTTTTGAATAATACAAACGACAATGGCCAATAAGTCAAAAGCAATAGAAACTATAATGCGTAATACCAGCTTCAGATTTGACTGAACTAACGTCACTGCTCTGTAGCCTTCTGCAAGGGACGGTAGGTGGACGTCTACCTACGCAAAGGTTCCAGCAAAGACAAATCTACTCAATTTCCTGTTTTAGTAGGACGTCCCTCGGAATCCCTAATAAATAACGTTTGTACTAACGCTTCGTTTGTCGGAATTACTGTTTGTCCTAAACTGGTTTTCTACTGAGGTTAGGGTTGTATTATAACAACACTAAAAAGTTTTTAAATTCAGGCGGAAATGGCTTTAGGATAAACGAAATTTCGGATAACGATGCATTGGGTCAAATACAATTAGGCAGCCCCTTTTTAGTGATATGTTACGAAAGAAATAAATGTTTACATTTTTATTGTGTTAATATGTCTTGCCCCCGAGTTATTAAGTGATCCGTACGGCTCAAAGACAACTCGTATATCGTTTTTGCCTCTGAAACTGTGAATATTTTCGTGAGTACTTTTGGCACAATCCAGGTTAAGGACCATCTGTGAGTAAAATTTTACATAAATAAATCAAATAAATAAATTTAAATTTTTAGTCGTTTATACAAGAATATAAAATATTGTTTGACTACGTTGACGATACGGTCAAACTGATTACTAGTGAGTGTTATCGAAACTATCCGTTCCGACCAAAGTCTTCAGTAGGGAAATATCCGTTCGTTGATTAGCACAACTACGTGGTGGGAAACACTCGAAAATTCCGAATAATTTTATTCTGAATATTAATTTGTCCGAATTTTAATTCTTCCGAAAGGTATGTTATGCTGGAGCTATTTTAAATTAAACTTTAAATATAACTACTATACGCGGGTTAGGTAAGGTTTGATTATTAAGCAATATTAAAAAATAAAGGCTTCTATCAAAATTACATTCGGAATTATGAATATTCGAGATTCTGATCAATTCGAACTGACTCTTATGTGTGTGTTAGTGTACCCATACGTGGTGCCTGCTTAGTTAGGGAGATATTTTTGGTCCAATGTATTATTTCCCAATTTTTCGTTGGCAGAATAGTTATTTGTACTTATTACTTTTGTCTTTTTTTTATTCCAAAACGTATTTAATACTATTAGTGAATACAATCAATTGCAAACTTCTGCAGCATAAAATATCATTTTGGTTACGACCTTAAAACCTTCAAAAAAAGAGCGTACCGCGGTCTATGGGTGACGGTCATCTCTTACCATCAGGCGATCCGTCTGCTCGTTTGCCTCCTACACCACAAAAAAAAAACCAAATGGCAGAGTTCCGCGAATAACTTTATCTCTCGAATGATGCTCATTTTACAACGGTACGTAAATAATTACGCAAAGTGAGAAATATGCCGATAAAATAGATCTAGACCTATCAAACTGAGGGCTTATTAGTTGTATTTATCGATATGGATAAAACGTGGATAAAACCTCGGTCACTTTCTGACTATCATGTATGTGCGAGAGTGACGGACGCTTTATCCACATTTATCCACCGCGATAAAGGTGACCCCGCGAGGGCTGCTTCGTATGATCCACCCCTAGTTCCCTGTGAAAACCCCAATTAGCTAAATGAAAACAGTTTATATCTTGTTTTAAGGAGTTTGTTTATTTTCCTCCTCCGTCACGTGCCTAGGCGCATGAAAATTGTTCGAACAAACAGAGAAGTAAACGTTACGCATGGCTGCGTCGAGTGCCGTCTGTTTTTGATTTAGAATACAATATTATTTAGCCTTAAACTTCAAAACAAGGTTTTCGTAAGATACTTTTTTATTTCAAGTTGTGGGATCTGATTCTCAAGACTGCAGTCTTTTGACTAAGATAGAATGCCTCTATGCTAGACACCGCCTTGTCGATAGGTTAAGGGATAAGATGGTGGTAGCGATCCGGATGGACTCTGTACAAGATCCTACCACCACTAATACTAGTTGACGCCCGCAATTATACACGAGGAATTCGTTTCCCACTATTATTTCACGTTTTGAGTCGATTTTAGAAGAATCCTTTGTAAGTGCACCTCTAGGTTACCAAGGAATATATTCCTTCCAAATTTCAAGAAGCGGTATGTCGTTCCTTCAGTCAGCGATAGGGAATGCAAATAACCGGTTTTAACCGATTTTAACCGGTTATTTTCATACAAAAACGGTTAATAACCGGTCAATTTGCATACCCTAGTCAGCGAGCCAGAGGCTCTACTTTCAAGATCGAGGTTCGAAGTTACGTTAGCTCCATTCGTTTCTCTCGATTTAGTCTCTAATGACGAGTGACAGGGATGGAGCTAACGTTACTCCGAATTTCGATTTTCAAAGTAGAGCCTCAGTCACGGGAAAGTTTATTATGTACACATTATTATAGCATAGCATTTTTAAAATGCTCCGATAGTCAATATCTAAACTAAGTTAGTGTAAAAGCAACATTTTCCCAATCGATTTCCATAGCCTGGCAAGAGTTTAGAAAAAGTTAAGCGCTATTCTCAGTGAAATTGGCATCATGATCCAATTTGTGCCTCACAAACTGCTGCCGAATTATGGTTGCCATTTGAGAATATCGTAGTTCACCCGTTTACATAACAAATCAAACTCTTTGATGTCAAACTAAACATTTCTGTGTGTTTGTCTTCCGTTGCTGATTTTGAAATTGCTATAGTTTTGCATATCTTGACCCTATTTACTGTTTAGTTATTTGTAGTTGTGTGTTTACGATCATCATAATAGGATAAATTAATTTTGCTACCTTTATGCATACTAACTATACGGGGATATTACACAATATCACACATTAAATATTTTTCCAGCTTTTACATAAAAAAATATAAATACAAGATAAGCTAAGTTGTATTCTTCAACGATAATGGATAATAGTCAATGCATTCATTTCTATAATAAATTACCTGACGAAGTTTTAAAGTTACCCTTACCAGCACTTAAAAATTACTTGAAAAGGTCGTTAATGTCTAAAGCGTATTATAGGATCGAGGACTATCTAACAGACAAAAATGCATGGCCTAAACCCGAAACTTAGTCAATAATCATTTATTCAAATGCAAAATCTTTATCTTGTCTAGGGGACACCGTTGATGTAGGAAAACATATCGAAACTTTTATGTGGTTGTCTCGCACCATCTTATATACACATAAGTATGTGGTTTTTTTCTTCTCTCTATCTCTCCCGTAAGATCCTTAATTGGCATGTTTTCCTGCTGAACTACGCATGTTATTTGATAATATATTTAATTTCATATTTATAGCTTTATATAATGCTAGACTAAGTAGTACCATTGTAATAAGAAATATGTTTAAAAAATGACTGACTGCTGAGTTTCTTGCGGCGTTTCTTCTCAGCAGTGGTCTTCTCTTGGGAAGCGCTGGTAGATTCTTGACGTGTAAAAGTGCCCGTGCGGCCTACTTACTGAATACATTTCTTTTCTTTTAACGACTATTAGAAATCTGTCAGAATATTTGAATATGACATAGCCAAAGGCATCGTTTGATATAAACAAAATAAATTCAGCTTGCGTACAAATAAATTACAAATTTCCCAATGGAGATTAACATCTCGGCGTATTATCGTATCAAGCATCAACAAACAAAGAGTATTAATAGTAATTCATAACACCAAATAATCGATGAGTTTGTTCACCTTAAAAACAATCAATTTGCAAGGAAATTAAATTCTTACAAACATCGTAAAGAAGTGCTTTAATGTGCAGAAAGTTAGATTATCCACTACGTAAACTGCATCGCAGCAAGGAACGTAAACAAGCTGTAATGGAATATACTGATTGATCTACCACGACAGCGTCTTGACTGCGTGCTATCGAAGTTTGCACGTGTTTGCAATTTTTTTCACTAAAATGGATTTAGCACAATAGCATTTTATGTGACTGCTGTGTAATAAATGACAGGCATTGTTATTAGAGTTTGAAAAATAATAATAACAGCAACATATGAGTGATATAAGTTATAATGCCTATTACGCACAGAAGCGAATAATAGGTACTTTATCTACACACATATCATAAGTCCTCTATTATGCATTCAAAAGTAGGTGACAGCGATGACAACTGTTAATTTTGGAAGATGTTCCAAATTTGGATCTCATTACCTTACAATATTCGATAACGTAATTTCAAAATTACGTTACAGCTGTCATCGCTATCATCTACTACCACAGGTAAGGTAATGCTGATCATTTGCCTTTCGGCTTCTGAACCCATCTTAGAGTAATTATAATATGTGTGTAAATAAAGTATTGTACGCGACTCAGCATAATTAGCATTACGCAACCGTCACGTAAACTACTATTATCTACCACCGTGTCGTAAAGTTTCTTTAATAGGTAACCGGGACATCTTTCGGCCAAACGTACTTTTTCGAAATTTGAAACGCATTACAGTTTATCAACACGACGTATTACAAACTTCGCGTGACTTTGTTACCAGTTCTATTTTATTTTATATTATTGTTTTTATCTTCCCTTGAGAGCAAAAACAACTTTGTGATACCTTATTCTGTATTAATAATTGTTCATTGAAGAATCAAAGAGAAAACAAACATTTAGTTAGAAACTAACTTTTACGTTTAAGACAAAGTTTTAAAAATATGGTTTAAAAATAATCGAACCATTTAATCAGAAACTAATCGAAAAATCGCCGGAGAAAACTTTAATTCCTGCTATCTCCAAACAACATTGTAATGATGCGTATGATTTTGATTCCTTTGAGAAAAATACTGGAGCGGGCATTCTCATCAAAAGGGATCATCATGTCAGCCGAAAGACGTCCACTGCTGGACATAGGCCTCCCCCAAGGCTCTCCGCTCAGACCGGTCTTGTGCTTTTCGCATCCACCGCGTTCCCGCGATCTTTACAAGGTCGTCACTCCATCTTAAAAGGGATAGTTCGGACAAAATCCACATGTTTGTTCCCTCCTTCATTGTCATAGTGATCAAAACCCCTGACGTTTACCGAATTTTACTTTAATTTTACTAAGGCCACTCCATAATGGTATATTTACCCAACTGCCGAAGGAGGAGGGTAATGTTTTTAACCTGTATGTATGAATATATGTATGTATGGTTTTTTGTCCCCTTGTAAAAAAAGAACGGATGGCCCGATTTCGACAAGCGAGGTGTCGTAGAATTCGCCTTAGTGTAGCGGGTGTCACTGGATGGATACATTATAATTTTTTAAATGTGAAATTGGCGAGATAAAAAATATATAAATACAGTCACGAGATTAAATTTGGTACCCACTAGGTCCAAAGTTAATCTGACATTCTACAACAATAAGGTTGAGTTTCCTAAAAGTTACAAATGACTTGACATCTCTAATGACATTGACGACTTCTAGCATATTTTTCTTGAAATGTGTGCCAAATTAACGATCGTGACCGTACAGTCAACAGCATAAATAAGTGATCATTTATGTACCTTGTCACTTTAACGTCGTGTTTGAAATGTCATACAAAATTGTGAAACGATTGAAAGCGACAAGGTACATAAATGATCACTTATTTATGCTGTTGACTGTACTATCAGCCCCACCCTGAACCACCATACAACTGTGTCACAGTAACGTTGTGATTCAAGTCGTAACAAGTGACAAACAAATGGTTTTATAATGTCACTGTGACACCGTTCTATGGTGGGACAGGGCTCCAATGGGCTGACAGTACATGATAAGTAACATTATATTGACGACGTGATCCACACAGCAGATGAGTTTTTAAAGTTTGCTTTTTGTTATTTCTTTTAGTAGGGAATCCGAATAGGAGACGACCTTCACCGGGCAGTTTATTCGATAAAAAGTATTATATATCAAATCTAATCCTTGTTAAGTAGACCAATTACATACTAATCGAAAGAATAAGGCCTATAGAATATGCAAACGTTAGGTTTAGTGCAAATTATTAATACCGACTTAAGGACCTTCTAGACGGTTGTCAACAAGCCTTTCTGCAGAGGTGACCTTGTCGGAGGATTGGTTGGTGACGCCGTCGGCGTGCCGTCTACACGGTTGGCAACGAACTCCCGATTACAGTGTGATTTGGGCTCACGGACGTCGCCACACATTCAAAATATCAAAAAGTAGGAGTTATAAAATATTTTGTATACGTAGCATAAAAAAATAGACTATTATTACTACAAATTAAAGGTTTTGTTGCTTTTAGACTTAAATTAACATTTAGACTAAAATAAGAGAGATGTAATGTATATTTAATTGTATGTAACGCATCATTATTTTTATCAGTACAATTTTAGGAGTAAAGGTGATAGCTTATAATATAAGCTACGCATCGAACGCACTCCCGCCCTCGCCGCCTGCCGCAATGCATCTGCCTTGTGTTGGTTGGAAACAAGCGTCTACTCGGTTGACGACGGCGCACAGTGGGGCAACGGCGGAATTAATTCAATTTTGGGATGGTCATCAGTAGTCACATTTTTTATCTGATATGTATATAAAACATTTCAAATACCTATGATCTAATAAAATATTGCATATATATGTTATTTTTATAAAGAAATTAGGCCGCCAAACTCGTACAAATGAACTCGCATGAAATAAACGTTAAAAATACCTTGCATTTGCAAACGGTGTATTCCTCTCAGGTTATTGATTTTGTTTAACATGTTTCATTTATATACAAGAAACATTATTCCTACTATTGTAAATGAAATAACATTTATGGTTTCTCTTAAATTATGAGTAATTTTAGGGCTGTAAGAATTTGATAGCATTTCTCCCCTAAATATTACATTTCATTGGCTATAACCTTTTAGCTACAACGACCCTCAAGCTCTAATACAACAATATTTACACATTATTTAATCTAGATCATTATTTAATTGGTTTTAGCTGCAATAATTTGCAAACTTTTTATTACTACCTCATTAAGTGAATGAGCTTATTTTTCTAAGAAAAATACTTAAATGCGTTATCGATGGTAATGAGGGCAATTACAAAGACTATTAAATTATAAAATAGTATAAAAAGGGTATTTACAACATTGTGCATCATTTACTTTTGTGAATTCAATAAAGCAACACCTAATTGTACATTTTATTTTAAGTTCAATCAACGTAGGTTTTATTTAAAATATTAGTTGGAATGATTTTATTACACTTATAAATATATTTAAAATGTGTTTTTTTATCCATTAACCTAAAAAAAACAATTAATTCCGCGGCTCCATACAACGTGCACCACTGTGCGGCGGGCGCCGACCGCTGTTGGCAACACACCCCCGTCGATGAAGGTCATTGAAGGTCAAGTCGGCCAACAACTGTCTACACGGCAGAAATGGCACGCCGATGGCGTCACCAAACAATCCTCCAACAAGGTCACCTCTGCAAAAAGGCTTGTTGACGATCATCTAGAAGGCACTTTACCTACCTACCCAATAGGTTATGAAGGAAAAAAATAGTCAACCTAACGTTTGCATATTCTATATGCTTCATGCTTTCGATTAGTATGTAATTGGTCTATTTAACAAGCAATAGCAATTTTAAAAAAAAGTTCATTTTCAGTTTTTTTTTAATCGTATAAGGACTGGATTGAAATTTTTCAGTCGACCTATTCGCCATATATTACTTAGCATATTAGAGATATACTTAATATACTTTTTATCGAATAAACAGCCCGGTGAAGGTCGTCTTCTATTCCGATCTTAGACCATTTAAAGTAGGTATTGTTTTGTAAACGGCCTGTTTTTTCAACTGCGAGTGCTTATTTCACATGATAATTGAAATCGTATAAAACGCTCAAGAGACACGCTCTAGGAAGTCTTGTAGGCAACTTGTCCTGCGGGCCTAGTATGGTTGCGTGATAAAATATGGATAAAGCATCCATCACTCTCGTACTTATATATGTGTCAAAAAGTGACGGATGTTTTATCCATATTTTGTCATGCGATAAACGCAGCCATATTAAGCGTTTATCGATCGTTTCGAACATTTCCCAGTCGGCCATCAGCCCGCGACGTGCGCGTTGACCGATCATCTACCTAGAAACGAGCTCGCAAATTACCAGTCTTAGTCTTTAGTACCCCAGTTGACCCAGTTCCGTGACTAAGTTGAAATGAAATGCATTAGCTTTCCTGGCTCTTGTTTCTTCTGACAAGAGAAAGACAAACGCCAACATGATACTTCAGTTTATTAACCAGATAAAATGTTTCACTTTATTTTAACCAGGGCTCAGATATGGTGAAAATTACAACTAAAATAAAAATACACTTATCTATGCCACAAAAAGTTGCTTTCCGTAGACAAAATGCAACACTATTATTAAACACTTATTATCTAAATATTATTAAAGACGTTGAATATGGATAAGTCCTCCGTCCGTTTTTCTTTGCCTTTCTTTCGGAAAAATTAAAGAGCCCAAGGGTCGCAGTTTCTGATAGTCAAATACGCAAACTGATAACTACTTGTGTTTGAGTTGGAGTCTGCTTGTTTTTACGTCTGTGTAATGTTCGCAGTCCCAAGACAGCGTCAAAAGTTTATCTATCTGTACAGCTAGCACATCTTTCTGGCTTGTCAATCAGTACGTCTCTATCGTAACAGACTAGTTAGAAAGGGATATTCGAGCGACAACATGTCACGGGCAAATTGTGCTAGCCATCCTGGAAAACGAAATCGGAACTTGATCAGCGGGCGTATTGTAGATTGTGATCATGTTTATCGCTGTGGATAAATTTCGACAAAACATCCATTTCTTTTTGTGAAGAAGGTGTGAATGTGTAAGTAAATGATAAAATGAAAGATGCTTTATCGTATCAAAATTGATCTACAGCAATCTTATCTTATCTTTAATTGTATTAAATTAAATTAAACAAACTTAAAAAACCGCAAAGGGGCTAAAAAATAGCGCTTGTTTTTGGATTCGCCATGGTCGAGTAGATACAATTTCTTATAATGAATACTGAATGGGTCTTGGTTTGTGTACCTGTTATTGTCATTAATGTTGTAGTTAACGTAGTTATTAGCAACCCCGCCAACGAAGCTAGGAGTCCCAGGTTTGCTTCCGTATAGTGGCAAATCTAAGTGTAATGAGCGCGAATATTTATTCCTGAGCCTTGGATATTTTCTATGTATGTATTTCTCTTTGTTTATCGTTGTCTACCCTTAGTTCAAACTTCGAGCTTACCGCTGCACTTACTCAGAGATATTTTAGAAACAAACATGAATTTGAAAAAGGAACAAAATATTTTCAGATAAAACACCCTTCAAAGTTATATATTTCTCATTGTTGAAGATACCCTTTCTTCGGTATTTTTTTTAAATATGAGTTTGAGCCGACATAATAAAACGTGTGCTCATAATTTTTTCAAGTTTTCAAACATAATCAAATCGGTATTTCTCTAAGTAAATTATCTATAGAAATTTGAGGGTTTAGTCACTTTTCAGTACTTAGGAGGACAATTTCTCCCAACAGGTGGAGATTGGGCAGCTAAAAAAAATACGTGTCTGTTATTTTAGACTACTCTCTAACATATATCAAAATAAAGCAAATCGGATTGGGTACCTTTCTTTGTAAGAAACAACTTAATCGTCAATAGGGAATGCAATTTAACCGGTTATTAACCGTTTTTGTATGAAAATAACCGGTTAAAACCGGTAATAACCGGTTATTTGCATTCCCTAATCGTCAATAACCGACTCTTAGTGCGGCCGTTAGTTTAGAACTAGGTAAAGGGCATTGGGTAAATTTGTTTGAAGAATATTGTCAATTTTTTTCAGCGGCGATAGATGTTTTTTACGTAGTTATTTAGAGGACCTCTAAATACACATAAATATATATAATTTATGGCGTTAAATAATATCGGAGCGGAGATTTTAAAGATTTAAGTATTCAGTTTTTAGTACAAAAGTACGCCCAAATATGAATAATTTAAATATCTCGGCTCCGATGCACTTAAGCGTATTACATTACATAACAAAATATGTTTATTTTTAATAATTCTATCATAATTTACCACTTTTACGAATGGCCGCTCACCTTGAAAATGTATGAATTTTACAAATGACAACACTTTTACCCAAACCCCTTTATCTGAAATTAACCGCTGTTTTTTGATGCAGTGCAAAGTCGTTTTTAGTACTATTCATTACTAATTTTATTAGTAAGCATTACCTGATATTGTATACTGCACTATATTCAAAGGCATTAAAAGATACATAATCAATCCGTCATAAACAGTGACGAGAACATCGTCAGATCTAAATAGAGAACGGTTTAAGGTCACTTGTGACGTTTTTAGAGCGACGCTACTTTAAAGACGATGTTAAATATTAAACAAACAAATATAAGAATATTCGGATATTTATTTGATACTAATGGGTTTCGGCGTCACGATGACTTGTTAAGACTTTTCTGGTGTCGAAAGATTAACGCGGCTTAGGTAACTTTAGGATGATGACGCTGGATTTGCTTGTAGATTTAGGAGATCGCAATTTACTTATAGGAAATATAAATAAATTTAATGAGAATTCAGTCGCTTTAGCTGCTTTGCTTGATAAAAATATGTTATATTTTTTGCAACAAGCACTTTTTTTTAAATGTTCCTTTTCATTTGAATTGAGTACAATATCGTGTTACGTACCTATGAATTTCTGGAAGCGGCTATTTTGTAAAAGTTCTTTATACATTTATTGCTGACTGTACTTTTTTTGGAATTATCATCTGCCGAATAATAAGAAAAATTTCACACAATTCTTAAATGGGGCCCCCTTTGTTTTTCTTTGATAATAAGATCAGCTGTAGGTACGTACAAATTGTTAGGTACTCAATTTTTGAAAATTTTCTTTTATTACTTATTACGATTCAAAGGAACCCTAAATACCAACGAATGAAAAACCAACTTTGTTGGGTGAATCGGGCAAAATGTATCTATTTCAAAGACTTTTGCATCTGCCGTTGCTCTAGGCTTTAGCACAGTACAAACAGTAAGTACTATCGCGATCGTTAATTTGTGACCCATTTCAAGAAAAATAGGCTTGAAGTAGTCAATGTCATTACAGATGCCAAATCATTTGTAACTTATAGGAGACTCAACCTTATCGTTGTAGAATGTCAGAATGAGTTTGGACCTAAGGTGGGTCCCAAATTTAAGTTGGTGACTGTACATTGAATTCAAAAAAAGGTGTTCGGGCCTCGAACTGACTCCACGAGCCATCACAAGCAAACTCAACAGATAGCCGAATGTAGCCGAGATGCATTACGCTAACTAGCGTTTCTATTCGTTTCGTTTTTAAACCCATCACATCACTGGTAGATCACGAGACTCTTCGTATCACGTCATATATCAGTGAAGCGATTGGTTTAAAATAGAGATGGGCCGACTACGGATTTTGCCGACTGGCCAGTCGGCCGACTAATCGGTTTTCAATTTGCCGATTAATCGGCCAACTAGTTGGCAATGCCGATCTTAGGATTTTGCTAAGTTCGGGTGAACTCGGAAACGTTCGTTTCGCTTCGTCCGTCGCGCTTTGTTACCTACCTTTGGCCAGTTTTGTTTACGTTTTTTCTGCACGACAAAAAAAACAATTAGAACCCTAATTATAGTATTAAAACGATCTACCTAGTGCTTTTTATAACTATGTCGAAAAGAAAATCGCATGTGTGGACATTTTTTGACGATATTTCGTATAGGCAATAAAGTGCCGAATATTCGGCATTTTTTGCCGACTAGTCGCCGACTCATCACCGACTAGAAATGATGCCGAATAGTCGGCTTTCCCGACTAATCGTCGACTAGTCGGCCCATCTCTAGTTTAAAAACGAAACGAATAGAATAGAGAATAGAAACGCTATGTAGCGTAATCTATCTTAGTTCGGGCCCCAGGATGCTTGCTGCGTCCTGATACATTACACAACTATGAAGTTTATGAATATTGATAATGTTGACAACAGCAAAACAATGATAAACTCAGAGCTCGGATACCGGTTAAATTTTCAAACCGTTATTATGTAGGTACTTGATGCAAAACCTTCTCATTCCGGTTCCGTTCGCATAAACCAGTTTTTGGAGAAACATTTATATAAAGTTCTTTTCATGTCGGTTTCGAGCTAAAAAAAACCATCATAAGTCAAAAATACAAGCTGCAATGAACGCGTTGGTTTCTCGACTCGCCGCTCGTGGATTAAACCGGTCAATTAAGTTTAAAATAAAATTCAAAACGTTCACGTTCACGAAAATAGTTTTGAGCAAAACCGAAATAAACCGGTATTAACCGGTATTTTTTAAACCGGTTTCGAGCCCTTGCTAAACTTGTGGTTTTTATAAGCAAACTCAACACCAAGGACGCACCAAGCCGATTAAGTCGGCATCGCACCGCGGCGTTTGGCTGCGGCGTGAGTATTAATGTCAGATGGACTTGTCTTATTTATTAAACACTTTCATAACCTCAAAATGCTCCCTTTTCGCCTAAAATAACAATTATGTCATAAAAAAAACCATCCATGATGTAAAATGGTGTGCAAAATGTGGACTCGCTTCATTCACCATAAATGGCCGTTTTAGCCACAAATACGGAATGCAATTTAACCGGTTATTAAACGATTTTGTACGAAAATAACCGATTAAAACCGCTTATAACCGGTTATTTGTATTCCCTAGCCACAAACGATGCATTTTGAGGTTATAAAAGTGTTTACTAAATAAGAAAAGTCAGATGGTGTGAACTATATATATCGAGCGAATCGATAGAACCCTAGTACTGAGCGGCAGTAGGTAACAGAAACTCCTAAAGGGCCTTGACTGTAGTTCAGTTCAAAGTCAATCGTGCATGCACCGGATTCTCTTGTTTTCTCTATCGAAAGATAAACACAATAAATAATACTTTTTGTCTGGCGAGTTATCTTATCTCCGAAACGTTTTTGTGTACACTGCTGCTAATACATTTAAAACCTTAAGTGCTGTTAGCGCTTAGTACTGATATAGTCTGACGCCAATGGAATAGATAGTACTCCATTGTTTAAGGAATGTTATTACATACCGAATACAACTAGAATGATGTTTGTTTGTAAGTATGTATGTAAACACAACTTAGAGGGCTAAGAGATCGCTTTCAGCTTACCTATGAGAGATAAAGAAAAAAGAAAAAAAAGTGTCAACAAGTAGACATAAGTTTTAAAACAAATTTAATAGACACTATACTCTGTTCAATCTAAATTGATACCTGTGACAGCTCATATAAACACACTTATTACAATTATTTCTTTAATTTTACGTAAATACTACATTGGTACACACCTAGCGCCGCCGTTCATGAATTTATTTAATTCGCCTATTTTTAAATACCTACCTCGCTTGTAAGTATAGTAAGCTATTGAAATTACGAAATATAGCTGTCACAGGAATCATCCTAGATTGAACCAGAGTATAGGGCTAAGGTGATCCGATACTCATACGAATAGTCATCTTCCTATGCCTTTGTCCTATTTATCGCTTTAACTTTGACATCCAGTTGCGTCAAAGATGATGATCCCTTAGAGGGCTAAGGGACCACTTTCAGTTCACCTGTGAGAGATAGAGAAAAAAAAAAGTGTTAACAAGTAGACATAAGTACTATAACAAAATTTATAGACACTATGCTCTGTGCAATCTATATTGATGCCTGTGACAGCTTATTCATTTATTTAATTAATCACCTACTTTTAAATACCTCGCTTGTAAGTATAGTAAGCGATTGAAGTTACGAAATACAGCTGTCACAGGAATCATCCTAGATTGAACCAGAGTATAGGGCTAAGGTAATTCGATACTCATACAAATAGTTATCTTCCTATGCCTTTGTCCTATTTATCGCTTTAGCCATGACATTCAGTTGCGTCAAAGACGACCAAGGTTGTGACACGCCCAAGCACGCATTGTTATATGTAACGAGGGGTCAAGTTTTTAGGTTAAGCTTGTTAAGTAAATATCTGAGATTTTAATTCCTTTTTTATTTAGTTAGTTTAGTTTAAATTGTGCCGTCTTTGTATTTTTTATGTTTTTGTTTTATATGGAAACTTTTTTTTTTCAGAAAAAAAATATTATTTCATTTCATTTCTAAATGGCTTGACAACGGACAAAACTATGTAAGTTTATGTTTATGCGATCACTCAATACACTTTGCTAGTATAACGTAGCTTATAGCGGTTATTCGCTTTTAGCTTCGTAAATTGCCAGCAACAGTCTTCGTATATTGAACAGTCTTCGTATATTGCCAGCAACAGTCTTCGTATATTGCCAGCTACAGTGCTCAAATGCCAATATAACACATTCACAGCCAACAACAAACACAAGTTTCTTGCTTTAAATGGCATAAGAGCTAAAGTCATTTGGCATTATAATTTTACAAGCGTTCAATATCAGATTATGTAGGCAAGTCCACAACCAAGCTATCGCACTACCAACTTTAGCATTTTAAAAACAAACTTTTAATAACTTTACAACTTTGTCACGTTTTGTTTTCCGCCGATAGCCAATCAACAGCGACAACACTGACAACTCGATCATGTAACCAGTTACCGACAAACTCAATTTGTACTTTAACTAAAGAAGTGAGTTATAATTAATGGTCGGCTGACGGATGCAAATTACGCCAAAATAATGTCGACCGATATCCATAATATGGATATGACTACAATAGGGGTGTATCTTTGGGTAAAAAAAAACTAATTATTCCGTCAGTAAGATTATCAAAAAATATTGAACACTTATTTTTGGCTTTATCAAATCATTCAAAATAGACAAATATAACGCGCATCAAAGTTCGGGGGTGGGGGCTCGTGACGTCACAACGTGGTATAAAGTGTGCCACGGCGTGACGTCACGCGAAACTTCAACGCACTTTATCTTCGTCATTTTTTGTTTAATTGACAAAAGGTAAATTAAGTGTTCAATATTTTTTGATAATGTGATTGACGGACTAATTAGATTTTTTAAAGACGCTAGCCTATTGATTTGGAAAAGAGAGAACATCATAGCAAAAAAGTTATGGAATTTTATTGTTGAAGTATTATTATTTTTTATATTAGGTATTTTCTGTCCATTCCTTTTATAGTTCACTATCCAATTATTTCATACATAAAGAGTACTCGAAATTTATTAAAAGTATTATCCATCTTATGCTTTCGTCACCATATTGCATCCGTCCGCATAATGTAACTTAGTGTAACAAATTCATCGTACCTTAAATAACCTTTAAGCGGGTATTAAATCCTTTTATGAACATCATTACATTCGTCATTTAACACTATCATACGAAGTAATAGCCCGCTAAGTGGTGTCGTCATCGATTATCGAATGTTGTCAAATACGTACAGAGATATAGTGATATACATCATTCTACACCGGCAGCGGTTGCCAACCTTCAAGGGTCAAAGTCAAGGGGAAAAGTATATATTACTGCCAAATGAAGGGGAGATAGGGGTCAAAAGAAGTAAGCAAATAATCTGTAATATAGAAACTTGATTATGTTATTACAGTAGCGCCCCGCCCTCGCTTCGCTTCCGTGTATGCGAGTTTTCTGTAATATCCGTACATTTATCCGTACATATTTTTTCATTTTTTGTATTTTTCGTAATTATTGTTTTGTATTTAAATGATTAATCATAAACCCCCATACCAATAAACGTTGAGTAACGGTGGTATAGCTATGCAATGTTTTGTCCTTATCTGTCATTGTGGCATTTGAATTTTACAGATAAGGACAAAACATTGTATAGCTATACCACCGTTACTCAACGTTTATTGGTAAGGGGGTAAGTATATTAATTGAGCTTTTATTTGCCTAGTGAAAATAAAATTATTATAGTAGTGCAAGCAATGTAATGTCGTTATAATTATGTTTTTGCCTACATTATGTTATTGTACCTATTTAAATAAATAAATAAACCAGTTTTTTTTTACACAAAAACCTTCTATGAAAAAATATCTAAGTAATGGTGACCCGATGGAAGCCGCATGAAAATCTGTTTAGTAGTTTTGAGATCATCGCGAATATAGTAGCGGGGGACTTTGTTTTATAATATGTAGTGATTATCCTTTGGTGATATTATTTTTTAAGAATTATGCTTACTAAAACCAGGGGCAATGGTAAATAGGCGGATTTATGAGATTTTCGTGTTATGTCATCTATCTTATTTATATTCTTGCTCGTAAATAAATTCTGAATCGCTCTTTGACTATGAAACTATGACTAAGTGCGTAAATTTGGGTACAGACAATAGATATTGTGATTTTGGGGTTCAGTTTTATACAATTCTCCCATATCTTTCCCAATCATTCATTGTACAACAAAGATACTTCTCGCTGATATAATTTTCATTGTTTAAAAAAAAAACAGACGTCACGTTTAATTATAAATTTCACATTAAATACCAAACAAGCCTTCAGAAATGTTGAGTTATTTGTAACTTTGAGATCTCCTCTAACTTATTTAATAATATAAAGGAATTACTTTTTACATCCAACTAAGTACAGAATTCAACATTAATACAACTAAAAATTTTAATTAAACGTATTTAAATTAAAATTAAACTAACCTACTCAAATATTAAAGGTATAAATAATAATCACCACTATAAAAAGAACACCCCCTCCAGCAGGTCCCCAGCGGCATGGTCCCCATGACACTGGCTGCATTACCTCTCTGGATAGCTAGCCCCATCATTTGGGAGAGGTAAGCACCAGCTCTAGGATCTCCGGAGGATTCTATGAGCCGAGAGGACAGGGCCTTAATAAAGCTAAGGAATTACTTGCACGTCAAATACACGCCATGTTTTTTATCACCTCTTCAAAAGCTCATTTGCAACAAAATTCTTCATCCAATACATAAACACAGAACTGATAACCTTTTCAAACTCATGTCATAAAGTCTTAGATTACCTGAAATTTAAACTCCTTTAGGTAAGGTTGATTTTGCGGTAACTGAACTGAGTAACGTACGAGGTATGGTAAATTATGTTACTACTAGAATATTATTGTTTGTGACGGTTCACGCGTTGGCAATTTTGTGTTTACTCTTGACATCGTCAGAGGTTAATTTTTTACATAACCTTTTAGTAATTATACGAATGTTGAATGTTGTAGGTTTCACATATATTTTTTTTGAGAATGACTGGTTTATTTTAAACAACGTTTACCCTTTACTGACATTGTATTCTTTTAAGACTGTAACTTTAAACAAATAAACTGAAATTTGAAATTACTTGGGAGTAAATAAATAAATTTAATCTTCAGCCAGAGGCCTTATTTAACATCGACTTTTCCTCAATTTTATTAATAATTTTAGCTATTAAAACGTTGAAAATGACGATATAGAGTAGAGGTAAAGATGATAATAATTACTTATTCATTATTATTTATCACAATTCTTTGGTTACTTACAGTAATTATGGATTTAATGTTTTGCGAACTCAAACTTTTCTACAAAGTTTTATATCGAAACACAACAAATGAACAATAACTCAAACCAATTTAACTAAGTAGGCGTGATTTAGCTATATTTCGCGTGCACTATTCGCCTAGTCCTGCTTAATTTTTTTTTAATTTGAGTTACTATCTTTATTGTTTCACCTTAATAAAATAGTGCCTTAAATTAACTTAATCAATCACATATTTTTTAAACAGACAATACATACAAAATTCATGATAATGACAAAAAATAAATCCGTTCTATCGGCAACGAGATTCAGCGTATGTTTTAATATATTATAATTGCTAAACTACGCAGCAAATTATTTGTCTAGCCTAGATCTAGATCTAGCTATTAGCACATTACCCGGAGCAATATTATGTGCCTCATATACCTACAGTGAATTATGTCACCTGCCTCGTAAATTAATCTATCCTTCCTAACGTTTAATTAAACGCAGCCCGTAATTAAACCCAGAATTATTAATATAATCTATTAACATCTAATATCAATAAATTACAGCACATTAAGTTTATCTGATAAAATGTTTGTCTCTGCGATATTATCGTACTCGTAAGCCTACTTGGATTATAAATGCAAATTACGCGATAAAATTCATCTCTTATAATGCTTCTGTTTTGTTACAGATTTGAACAACGAAATGAAGATGACCTTCTAATAACAGCAAGAATCATGTGACTTCTGTTTCAACAAAGAGAATTCGAGTAACGGCCAGTGACACTATGAGACGAACTTTACCTTTCCAAATTCAAAATTTAGAACCAAACAGAGATGATAGCAACAAACCTAAAAGGTTTATGATGCCAAGTTAGAAAGACTGCAAAATGCCTACCGAATGGACTACCGAAGATCCACTTTACAATGATACTCAAACGGAAAGTTATTCTTCAGTCAACGTTTCTCAGCCTGACCCGATCGAAAATAAGGCGGTCCAGGCCGTTTTCTGTGCAGCATACACACTCATATTTACAGTAGGAATCTTCGGAAATGCCCTAGTATGTTACGCTGTCATCAGGAACCGAGCCATGCAAACTGTCACTAATCTATTCATCACGAACCTCGCATTATCAGATATATTGCTATGCGTATTTGCCGTTCCATTTACTCCCCTTTACACCTTCCTAGGCAGATGGGTGTTTGGAGGACTGCTATGCCATATCATGCCTTACGCCCAGGGCTGTAGCGTGTATATCTCCACTCTCACGCTCACCTCAATAGCTATAGATAGGTTCTTCGTGATCATCTATCCGTTTAAACCGCGGATGAAGATAAACACTTGCATAGGGCTCATAATACTCATTTGGGTATTCTCGTTGATAGTAACCTTCCCTTATGGCTATTACATGGCCTTAGAAAATATTTACTGCGTGGAAAAATGGCCGTCGGATCAGATTCGCAAAGCCTTTGGAGGTGTCACAACTATCATGCAATTTGTTTTACCATTTATAGTAATGGCGTTCTGTTATACTTGCGTTAGTGTGAAATTGAATGATAGGCTAAAATCGAGGCCGGGGAGTAAGAATAGTAAAAAAGAGGACGCGGAGAGAGAACGAAAGCGGAGAACAAATAGAATGTTAATAGCGATGGTGGCTATTTTTGGTCTGTCATGGATGCCTCTAAACCTAATAAATATAAGCAGCGATTTCTACTCATTGGCAGAAGACTGGAGGTATTACATGGTGCTCTTCTTCTTCACACACTTCATAGCAATGTCTTCGACTTGCTACAATCCTTTCCTCTACGCGTGGTTGAACGATAACTTCCGCAAAGAGTTCAAGCAGATCCTTCCCTGTTTAGGAGTTTTAGTCACTAAGAAGCCAAAAAGGAAATGCAACGCGTCAGAGAGAACTGACATGTTTCGTTCAGAAAAGACGTGTAACGGCAATGAGAATACGATACAAGAGTCGTTGCTGACGTCGACTGTGAATAAGATGCCTTCAGTTAGATATAAAATGGAGTTCAATGATAAGATGAGGGTGTATGAGGACGAGGAGAACATCAGTCCGGATGAGAAGCCCGAGGGCAATCCGAGCCCGAACGAAGACTGTGTCGACATGTACATGTTTGTAGATAAGTCTGTAACTACTTCGGATAAGGAGCCGATCGTGTCAGCGTTGTAGCTTAAATATGGTAAGTAAACAAAATATGCCTCGTAGTTTATCACCCAATAGAATCACAACACTGATACGTTAAGGCCCATTTAGATTATGCAAGTTTCTTGTACAAGAATCGGCAATAATTCTATCCAATTATTTTGTTGCAATAAAAGTGTTTAAGAATTGTACCAAACGTAAGGTTTAGACTGGGCAATTTTATATTTCCTCGATTTTATTATATGGAATGTGCAAGAAAGTTGTATAATGTAAATGGGCCTTTAAATTTCAACAAAATAGTTTTGATTGGCTGTAGATTTTACAGAGTCACGTGTTTTGGTTCGCTTACAATGTAAGTACCTACAGAAATGTCATGTATAATAGAACACATTAAAGCATTTTATTTGCATTCTTTTAAAACATTCTATATGTTATCTGTTATGCTATATTTATTTAAAGATACACTAATAAAGTATAAGGAAGGTAAACTAATCTCAAAAAAAAAACTATCTTATAGTCTTTGCTTTGTTTGTTCAATAAAACCTACTAGAGTACTACTATTTCTAATTTTGACAGACCGAAATTCTATTTTCATTGAAAAGTATCGAATTTTACTTAAAAAGTACCGTAATGATAAAAAGATATTACTAGTCCAAGTACCTACTTCCTCAAACAAAATTCTTTGAAGTCATCTCGCCATTTACAATGCATTTAGATGCTTCTTTATCTTTATTTGTTACTCAACGGATTTTAATGCAGTTCTCAGAAATAGACAGAGATTCAAGAGGAAGGTTTTTATGTATAATAAGTTTTGGATTATATACGGATATAACAGAAAACTGACATAAACCGAAGCGAAGCGAGGGCGGGTCACTAGTATAGGTAGTGTAAAAAGGAATCCAAAAACATAAAAGGTACTAACGAGCTTAAAACCTTGTTCGAGTCGCACTCAACCCCAACGTTATTTTGCTTAACGGTCTTTTTAACAATAAAATACACTGCAAGCCAGTAAAAAAGGCATTTACAATAATCCAGCCGTATCTAAAGGACGTTTTGTATGAGTATTCAAGTGTATTTTTCCGCAATCTGCGGGTACAGCAGACAAATCTCGCGGATGACAATAAAGTGTGTTACGAGCACAATAACGCTATTTACGACAAAGATACCCGTGTTTTTATTTATTGGCCTCAGGCGGTCTTACACTTATCGTGTTAGGAGGAAGAAGCAGATATTGTTTTTACTACAATGGTTTTTGTCGTTTTTATTTTTTGAGTGGCGGAGTGTATTTATCAATCGTAATTTAGATTAGCTTCTTGTGAACCACTGGCAACGGAATTCAATGAACAAACGATTGGAGTTCATTGAATATTATTGTAATTTAGGTTTGTTTTTTTGTCTAAACGTAGATTAATGTCGGTGTCACCTTCCGTGTTTTCACCGAGCGGTCCTAATGCTGGTTTCACTCGAAGGCAGAATAGTGAGCCAGAACAGCGGACAGCAGAGTTCTGCTACTGTATGAACGCACACGCCGAGAGAACAGAGGCCCGAGACAAAATGCATTAGGCGTTCGTTATAGTTGTGAAAAATTTATAGGATTGACTTGACGGAAGCTGTCAGACGCGTCTACGTCAATTATATACATTATTTCCAGGGATCGTAAAATGCGAGCAAAATTCATTGATGTGCTAGGGTTGTCACTTATAATATAGATCATCATCATCATCATGTCAGCCGAAAGACGTCCACTGCTGGACATAGGCCTCCCCCAAGGCTCTCCACTCAGACCGATCTTGTGCTTTTCGCATCCACCGCGTTCCCGCGATCTTTACAAGGTCGTCACTCCATCTTGTTGGAGGCCTACCTACAGCTCGTCTCCCGGTCCGCGGACGCCACTCAAGAACCTTTTGACCCCATCGGCCATCAGTCCTGCGAGCAATGTGCCCCGCCCACTGCCACTTAAGTTTGGCTAGATAATATAGATAATCGAATAAATTAAATATGTATGGAGGAATGTGTTTATAATTATGAAAGCACTTGTTATCATTATGGTAATAAATTGCCCCTATCAGTGTTCATGGTTTAACTATAATGTTAAACTAAAACTTATAAGAATTGATAAGTACATTGTCTATAGATTTACGAGTATTATCTTGTCATGATTGTCAATCTGATTGTATTATTTGCATTGTCTCGCCATCGTACTAGCGAAAATTATTACTTACTATCCCAAGTCTAAAATTGGAAAATATTTGATTTGAAATTGTAAATATAATAAAAAAATATACCACCCAGTAAACTGAGTTTTGGATTGTGTTCAATTTCATCTGTAAAAAATATTTGTTTGTATTATTTTAGTACCTAATATTTAAGTTCATGAATTTAGAATCATCGGCATCCCTAACTGGTTGTCATACGTCATTTCAATGGATTTTGCTCGCATTTTTCGATCCCTGATTATGTCAGTGTATGTGTGGTTCCAACGGAAGAACAATTTTCTGGTTTTAACGCCAGCATAACGCTGAGTTGGAACTATTTCGCGACAACAGATATTTTGTCTATGTCAGTATTTTGTTGAGTTTTGTTTGCCTATTTGTCAAGAATAATGTTTTTTCTTTCTTCCAGTTTTCGATAATCGTTTAGTGCGTAAAGTACAATAGCAGCTCTGCTGCCCACGTTCCGCCTTACTGTTCTGGCTCCGTATGTAAATAGCATCACGGAAGACCAGTGTTAGCTTCACAGGCAGCACATGCTCAGTTGGGACCATTTCGCAACAATTATCACAATGTTCGTCGTCTCGTTTTTCCTTGTTTTAGGGTCTCCGATCTATCGACGCGGAATCGGCTTGAGCCGATAAGAAAAAGTTTTATGTCCATGCAATAAGAGCGAAAACGACGTCGCTCGGCTCGGCTCGGCTCGATTCGGCGTTGCGAACGGAATGACGTCGTTTTCGCTCTTATTGCATGCACATAAAACTTTTTGCTACCGGCTCAAGCCGATTCCGCGTCGATAGATCTGGGGAGACCCTTAAGTGTTACATTTTTTATTTTATTTAATCTCAGTGTTTTTATTTTTCTGAATAAAACTTTTTTCTTTCTTTCTTTTCTTTCTTTATCTGTATTTTTGTGTGTATGAAAAGGTACCTAATCCTGAAGCCAGACTTGAAAAGGAAATTTTATTAATTGTTTGTCTTATTTTCGAGTAGCGAAAACAAAGTGACACAAAATGCTCATTGACTTATTTCAAAATTTTGAGAAAAAATAAGTAAAACACAAAAGGCAAAGTAATAGATACTTCGAGAAACCTTGCCATCCCGCTTGCACTAGTGATGATCGCGTCTGTTTAAGCGCATACTAAAAATCACCGAATTTATACATTTTATCTCGGCTGTCTTATGTTTTGTTTAAAATCCCTTAGTAAAAGTTTTGAAATTATTATTCTCCTTTCTTCATTAGTATATCACAGTTGTGATTGTAACATGGGAAACCGTTTATAATAGATATATAAATAAATATCTGGGGAACAATCTTATAAAAAATATTAAGTCCCAATCTGAGCTCTCGGCTTGTACAATTCGCATACTAGATGACATAAATACTTAAGCAAATAAAAAACATTCAGAGACCAACTCATAAATAAATACTGGCGCTTATTACGCAAAGCAAATATTTGCCCTAACTGGGACTCAAAGCCGGTTTCGCTGGCTTCGTAGATAGGCTTCATTTTATATCTACGAGTATATTCTGCTGTAAGCCCGAAGCTAAACAAACTGATGTGGTTCGAAATTAATTAAGGGTATTAAAACCATGATCATAAAGGATGAAGCATTTAATTATTATTAAAGTAAGAGCGAGAGTTTCGGTTGACCTACTTTTGGAAATTGTTAATTGCCGTAATTTGTTCTTGGAGTATTTATTGTTAAAGGGCATTGGGTAAATTTGTTTGAAGAATGTTGTCATTTTTTTTTCAGCGGCCACGCTTGATTTTTGCATAGTTATTTAGAGGACCTCTAAATACACATAGATATATATAATTGTTGGCGTTAAATAATATCGGAGCGGAGATTTTCAAGATTTAAGTACCTATTTAGTTTTTAGTACAAAAGTACGCCCAAGTATGAATATTTAAATATCTCGGCTCCGATCCACTTAAGACACATACATTGCATAACAAAATATGTTTATTTTTAATAATTCTATCATAATTTACCACTTTTATGAATGGCCGCTCACCTTGAAAATGTATGACTTTTACAAATGACAACCCTTTTACCCAAACCCCTTTACTTCTCTACTTCGCTTCGGTCTTTACTTCACTTCGGTTGACGACGCGCTGGCCTAGTTGGTAGTGACCCTGCCTAAGAAGCTAGCGGCCCTGGGCTCAAATCCTGGTAAGGCCAGATATTTGTGTGATGAGCGCGAATATTTTTTTACTGAGTCATGGATGTTTTCTATGTATTTAAGTATATATTTCTCTATATAAGTATTTAAATCGTTGTCTAGTACCCATAGCCTAGCCTAGAGCTTAGTTTGGGACGAGGTCAATGGATGTGACGATGTCTCGTGATATTGATTTATTCAAATTCAAATTCAAATTCATTTATTCTGTAAGTAGGCCCTGTAGGCACTTTTACATGTCTGAGTCTACCAGCGCTTCCAAGGGACTCTGTTGAGAAGAAACGCCGCAAGAAACTCAACAGGAAGTCTTTTTTTTATACGAGTAACTTATTACTATGATAAACTTAAGCTAACTAATTTAAATGTCACAGGGATGTACAGGTCCCAGGAGCAATTATGAGACTCAAAGTATATTCAATTTAAATTGGAAATGTAAAGTCTCCAAATTTCAAATAAAAATTTAAAATAGACATAGGTAAGGAGATGTAGAAAGTCTCCACGGTCAATAATACAATTATGGAGATGTAAAGAGTCTCCAAATGTCAAATTAAAATTAAATTTAAGAAATAAACATCCATAGGAGATGTAGAAAGTCTCCACGGTCAATTATGGAGATGTAAAGAGTCTCCAGATGTCAAATTAAAATAATAAGCATACAAAGGAGATGTATATAGTCTCCACGGTCAATAATAATTGTAATACAAACAATTCAGTCCCAAGCATTGTTATCATTCATATAATCTTTGATACTATAATACGCTTTAGAAATTAGTTTACGTTTAACGTAACTCTTAAATTTATTTACTGATAGATGAGTAACACTACTTGGGAGCTTATTATAGAACCTTATACAATTACCCGTGAAAGAGTTTTTTATTTTATGAAGCCGTGTAAAGGGCACTGCGAGCTTAGGTTTATTTCTAGTATTAACATTATGTATGTCACAGTTCTTTTTAAAGTTAACGATGTTTTTATGAACATGCATAAGGTTTTCATAAATATATTGACTGTATACTGTTAATATATTGGTTTCTTTAAACTTATCTCTAAGAGAGTCTCTATGACCCATCTTGTATTTACTTTCTTATATATATATATATATATATAGTTAAAACCAGAGGCCCTACTTTGAAAATCGAAGTTCGAAGTTACGTTAGCTCCATCCCTGTCATTCGTCACTCGAGACTTAATCGAGAGAAAGGGATGAAGCTAACGTAACTTCGAGCTTCGAATTTCAAAGTAGGGCCTCTGGATCCTATGAAGAAAACCTTTACTTCAGGCAACGAGGTGCATATTTGTGACGTTATTTATGTAAAGAGACCTTATTGTCGATGGCGCTTACACCGCACTGCGTCACGCGACGTTGTATTTATATCGGAGCATCTTTAATAATGGCGGAAGCGCCATCCGCCATAAGGTCCCTTTACGTAGATAATGCCACATTTACAAATACGCATTTTTTTTTAGGTTTTTTGTTCAAGTCACCCCGGTAAACACCTCTATCTACCTTATTAACAGAGGTCGGAATAGGTAGTGCTTATTAACCAAAACTTGATGCATCTTCATTCAATAACGTATTCCCATCTCACTCACGCATGAATGAACAAGAGTCAAGTTTAGGTTAATAAGCACTACCTATTCCGACCCCTGCTTATTAAATACGGTGTCAAAACTGTGGGTTACTAGCCTAAGTGTAAGACAGTACTCAAAGCGATATTCATGTGGTAATTTCTTGAAAAAATCGAAAAAAAGGTTTGTTGAAGTAAAATACTTAACCAAAAATAAATTGGGCTATTAAATTACTCTTTTAAAGTTTTCGTTTCGCTGTTTTAAGTAGATTTAAGCCCCTTATAGTCCTCGTAAGGGCCAGCGCAAACCGGCGCGCGGCGGAGGGCAGGGCAGTTTTCCCTATTCATTTCCTCCGCCGCAATCCGCTGCGATGCTCCGAGGTCGTTCTCAAAGCATTGAAATGTATACCTTATTTCAATTGAAATAGCATTAAATATAAATTGATAAATTCGTCCGCCGGTTTGCGCAGGCCATATGTCTACTAGTCGGGGTCAATAGAAATGGTAAAAGATTTAAACAAAACCAAACGGACAAATTTAACATTATTACTCCATGATCACGTACTTTTGGACATCGAGTGAGGTATTTTTAATTATTTACACGCTTGATCGTTACTTTCATATTCTGTTTGAAATAAAATAACCATTAACCAAAGGTTATTAAATAAAAACTCGTTTGCGGAAATATTGAGGTTATGTGTCAAACAGTACAGGGGGTTATTATGGCTACGCAGTTCATTTTACGGTGAGCGTAAAGGACAGAGCTATAGCAGATATATAAAGATAGATAAGATAAGTTTATTGATTAACTAAGCATAGTAACATACAAAAAAATATCCAGTGGACCCCAAACTAGGCTGAGCCTGTATCTTGGGGCCCAGTGAGCCGGTTTACAGTCAGAAAAGGCCGGTAATTAAATTATCTTAAAAAGAACAACAGTGGTGCTTTACAAAAACAAATAAATATTGAGAAAAAAAAAGACGTTTTACATAATATTTTATAACTTTTAACATAAAACTTTGTGTGTGTGTGTGTGAATGTGTGTGTGTGTGAGTATATGTGTGTTTGTGTGACTGTTTGTGTGAGCAGTCTGAGCAGGAGGGAGAGCTAGAGAGAGGAGCGTGAGTATATGAGGGATTGCTAGGCACCAGGACTCAGCAAAGCCTCTATATAACTCTGTCCTTTTCTCTCAGCGTAAACTGAACTGCATAGCTACGTCATAATAACCCCCCTGATTTGTTTACATCTTTTGCCATTTCTATTGTCCCTGACTTTACCGATTGACCATCGTTACTAAAAAAACTTAGATACCATAAATTCCGTTTAATAAAAATAATAAAAACCAATTCAATACCTACGCAATCTCCTAAATCTTATTTTAAATTACGCATGTGCGTATCCGAACGCGATATTCTATTATCATTTGATTACCTCAATAAATTTCCATTGGCTATGAACGAAGTCGATTGCCTTAATAGATACATACGAGGTCAATCTCAGCGTATTTGCTACAGGGTTTGGACGGGGAATAAAAATGGCGGATTTTAACACGTACCTAGACGTCTCGCAACGTGATATGTTGAAAAATTTGCGTGGTTTTAAGGTTTTTAAACCATGTGGTGGCATGACGTGGTTTAAGAATCCATACAGTCGCTAATTCCTAATATATATATATATATATATATATATATATATATATATATACGGTAGTGGTCACATAATTAGGGACACTTGTTTTTTTCCCATACAATTGCCTACAAATACGACTTTTCAATTTTGACCACCAGTCAAAAAGTTCTGAACTAATTTAATATTTGGTTACACTCATCGTTCATTAATGAACTAAGGTTTAAATGTATGTACAATTCATCTCTGTTGAAAACGGATCTTTCATTTTATGAGGATTTGAAAAAATAAATACCTCGCGTTCATACAAAGTTGTAAAACTTTGTAAGGACGGGTCAGCACTAAGTTTTTAAATCCCTATAAAATATAAGGTTCGTTTTTAACAGTAGTTCATTGTACATAAATTTAAACCTTAGTTAGGTAATGATCTAAAATAAGTTGTATTTAGCAATAAAATTGGTCAAGAACTTTTTGAATGGTGGTCAAAATTTAAAAGTCATATTTGTAGGTAATTGTATGGGAAAAAACAAGTGTCCCTAGTTATGTGACCACCTGTATATATTATATATACGAGTACATACCACTTTGATTTTGACCTTCGCAATACGAAATTTTGAAATATGACAACTTTAACCTAACCTAACCTATAAAGTAAAGGCGAGATTGACCTAATTTAGCAGATTGATTTAACTAACCTTGATTTCAACATATTATAATTTAATCCTATATATCATCTGATAAATATTGCTAATGTTTTTATTATTTTTAATAATTATACTTAATGTATAGTATATCAAATGGCATTGTTGCATATGAACGTAATACAAAAGGTTGTTATGCTAAATGATTGTTATATTATGTGACTGTTATGCTATAAAAAATATACGTTTGTTTTTAATGCTGGACGTTTGTTATCCATTTCGTTGGTAGTTAATTGAAATTATGAAAAAGTTTTTGGAAATCGGGAGTTTAATCGCGTAATAAAATAGTGTGTACTCATTGTCAAGTACCCATAGTACAAACTTTAGAACTTAGTTTGGGTTGAGGACTAATTGTGTATAAGTAATACTGTCTCATTTTTGGACCTTGTCGCTTTAACGCCTTTGGCAGATTAGTGCAGCGTTCAAACATTACGTTAAAATGACAAAGCATTGTAGTGTTCAGCAACTTAAAAAGTCGACCGTACTATTTATTTCCTTTAAACACAATACTCCGTCATCAACACATAAACTTTAATCAAATTGGGTCTTTATTACTTCGAACGGAATAAATTAATTTCGCGCTGAAACGTCAAACGAACTTGTTTATAAAACCGATTGAACTCAGAATTAAATTACGAAGGAACAATAGTTTGTTATGTCGTACGCGCACGCAGTGCCAAAAGTTAAATATTGGATACATTTTATATGGAAACTAGAGGACGCCCGCGACTTCGTACGCGTAGAATTAGTTTCCCGCTACTCCCCCTTATTTCTTCCCGTTGGGGGTCGATTTTCGAGAAATCCTTTCTTAGTGCTCAACTGCTCACTTACATCATGAAAGGAACCCCTGTACCTACCAAATTTCAAGTTTCTAGGTCTAGTAGTATGTATGTATGTATGTATGTAAACTCTTTATTGCACAAAAATATAAATATTACAATTATAATACTAAATTAATGTACAAAGGCGAACTTATCCCTAAATGGGATCTCTTCCAGCTAACCCTGAAGCAAATGAGTAAGGACAATGCATAGGGTTGGACACATACAAGTTTGCACAAAAAGTAAAAAGAAAGTAGTAGTAGTAGTAGTAGTTTCGGCTGTGCGTCGATATCTAAGTCAGTCAGTCAGTTTTGCCTTTTATATATTATATATATATTTATAGATATTAACAACATGGCGCTTAACGTTTATGAAGCGTACAGTCAGTTTCATATAATGGTTTTTAGGAATAATTAAAATTTATTTCAAAGTGACTAAGTTCCTTTTTATTACTAGCTTTTATTTAACTTGTAATGTATGTATGTATGTATGTACGGGTCAAATCTTGCAAGTTAAATTTGACCCACTTCCCGTCAACGGAATGGGCTGAAATTTGGACCACATATGTAAACCCGATGACGATGCAATATTATGGTATCTAAAAGGTGATCTGATGATGGTGTCGGAAGGTGGCGACAGGGTTTTCGCTATTCTTAACGTAGACCCACCGTGTTTGGTCTTGATAAGCAGATTTTTTTTTTGCATAAAACCATACAGTCGGCAACCAAAGCTTGTCCCAAAAATGTTTTTTTTAATAGAAACTTATTGTTAGTAACCTTATTCTAAACTAGCTTGTACCCGTGACTCCATCCGCACAGAATCAAAAAAATTGAGTTAAAACTAGGTTTATGGTCTATTTCTAAATTTGTTAAAACATTTATAGATGTGACTGAAACACAAACATCTGAACATCAATAGAAGTTTTTATATTTATGATAATTATAAGTAGCATTTAAAGATAAAAATTAACCATCAAATTATAATATGGCTGTTTTATTGTTAATATTTTTCTAATCATGGTTATGGAAGACTAGCTAGCCCGCGACTTCGTCCTCGTGGAATAGTTACTTTGAGCTAACGCTAACTTTAACCCGCGACTTTTTTAACGTAGAAGGTTGAAACATTCTTCATTGGTGCTCCGCTCCTATTTGTCTCAGCGTGATGATATATAGCCTATGATCTTTCTCAATAAACGGGTTATCTAACACTGAACGAATTTTTCAAATCGGACCGGTTGTTCCTGAGATTAGCGCGTTCAAGCAAACAAACTCTTCAGCTTTGTAATATAGTATAGATTCTCTTGTTTTATGAATATGCATGTCATTTTCTTGATAACGATCGTTAACATTGCTTACGCGATATAAGTCTGTGTATTGATGACTTATATATCTTTTCCTTTATACAATCGTGAAATAAGATCAAACATACATTAAAATTATAGATTTAGTCCTAAAAAAATACTGGCATTTCTGGGGCCATTCTACTTTTCGTTGTACATAAGTTTTAGCGACGTTCACACTAAACTATTTTTATTTCAAAAAACGGTAAAGTGCTGCGTTTTCTAACTTGAAACTCGAAAAGGGACGTAAATAAGCTTATATTTGGAATTATCCTAATTCATAAAAAGTTATTTGTAATAACTATAAAGTGAGTAACGCAGTGGACATTGATGTCCCCGCCCTTTCAATGGAAAAAGTGCAATTTACCACTGAGTTACCAAGATTCTTCAACGATAATTGAGTAATTTAAGAGTTGTTTTTTTGAAAACCGTTATACTTAAACATTCTAAGTTCATTTTATTTCTATTATCGGATTCATAATTTGGTATACTTTTTATCGGACGATAGCAAAAATGTACACTGAAAAGTAGAATGGCCCTTAAATTCTTCCACCAAAATCCGGCTTCGCTATAACAACTTTTAACCAATTACAGGCAAATAATTTCAAAAGATAATTTAAGCCTGCTTCGCAAATATTAACAAGAATCTCTATTAATAACTTAAAGATAACTGTTCTACTTGTTTCTTGTTTCTTAATTTAACTAATTGTGTTCTCTGTTTCAGGTAGCACGAGTTTCGTCAGAGATTTACGTTTCGTTACAACAAGTTTGCTTAATTGCGAAGTTATTTGTGGCTTTCTAATTTAAAAGGGATTTAAACGGGAGGCGGTTACGCTATTGAGGCTGAATTATAAGCTGTTAAAACTGTCAAGTTCTAGACAGGGAAAGGGACCGAGTTATAGCAGTTATATAGCGGTGTCTCATTCGCTGTCTGGAATTTATGTTAATACTACATCTGAATGCTATTTCCATGTTAATAGTAAAACGATTTTTTTTTTTAATTTTGATGTCCATATTTCTTTCCCAACTGTGTCAGTAAGTAGCTTTTTATTTAAATAAAAAATAATTTTCAAATGTATTTTTTGAATAATTTGAAAATTCCATATGAGAAATATGCGTCAAAGCTTCAACAAAACATTTGTTCATTTCATATGTTATTTCAACGAGTTCACTCTCATGCTCGCGCTCTGTATATAATGTTCACTGTCCGTAAAAAAACGTACTTCACATTCTCAAGTACAAATATTTGCCAAAATTGTTCAGGCTGGAAGTGACATGATAACATGAGAAGGAGATATATATGTATATATATCTAACAATTATTAAGGCCCTGTTGTTTGATCAGTAACTAATCGTTAAAAAACGTAACTAATGGTTAAATCTCAAGAAAATGTGTCAAAATTTCGATTCCTTTTTTAAATTTTAACAATTAGTTGAGTTAACTACTGATCAAACAACAGGCTCTAAGTCGCTTACCGATAACAGATCATGTACGAGTACGATGGGCATTTACCCGCTGCTACGCATGGACATGCTACGCACGTAGCTTGTCCGTAGTTCCGCTTTAATATGCTACGCATGTGGTTACTACTTTGTATGCGCTACGTTATTAAATCACGCATGAATGTGTAGCCTATACGGTGTATTTCGATTCAAATAAACTAATGTACCTACTATTATTAGCTACGCTGTAGGGGCTACGCATGCATAGTTTTTAGCGGTTGTCATAGTTACAGTGGTTATTAACGTGAGGTATACAAAATGTAGCGGAGATTTATGTGTGGCGTATGATAGTGAGCTATTATTTTCGTAGCTACGCATTAAGATTTTTTTCACGATATTGACTTGTTATATACGATACCTATGTACTTTGACTGAATATTCATTAAAATGGGAACTGTAATTTGGCTAACCAAATATTGTTTTGTCTCAAAACTAATAAATAAAAATGTAAATAGCTTTATTAGATACGCAATGTCGTTTAATACTATTAGATACATATATTTTGTATGATTGTGTAGCAAGTATACGACCCATGTATATAGTAGGTCATTATAATTCTGTTAAGTGTGTTTAAAAACATTATTGTGATAAAAAAAGTGTTTATATCAACCAATTCCTTAAAAGGAATTTTGAGCCCATTGATAGAAATACTTTTTTGATTTTTTGTAAGTAGTTAAGTTTGTGTATTAGGATGTGTAGATTTAAAAAATACTGCCTAGTTTAAGGATATTTTTTTAATTATAATATTTATAATAATAAAACGTTAGGCCTTGTATTAAATGTCAATGGATGAGAAATAGGTGCAATTTGCTGTCAATATGTCAATATACTATACCAAAGAACTTTATTTTTTTAATGCCAGTTATCAAATGCTTTGTTGATTATCCCCTGAAAATTTATTGGTTTTTATTCGTAAAAAAATACCCAAAATAAGAAAAAATAGTAAAATAATCATACCTACTTTTACGAGGTAAAAAATTGGTTTTATTATTATAAAAAACGAACGCTATCTAACTTTAATAATGTACAATCAAGGGCACAAATATGTTTACACCCCAAAGTCTCAAAAATGTGTAAACAGACCTTGTTACTATGGCAATAACATGTGTACATATATTTGCACCTTTGTGCGGATATTTATTTTTACCCTTGACAGTAAAAGTTTATTAAATAATATAATTACAGCCTCTCAGGATGTTAGACTAAAATATTTTAGACCAAACCAATTCGACACAACAATCTTATTCATAATCAATGGGAGTGTTTGTTACAGAAGTCTAAAAAAAAGCCGACAAACGCTATACCATCCAGCAAATCACTTAGTCCCATTTAAAACGCCTAAGATTTTATCAACTATACACTTACAATTGTTATTGGTTTCTTGTTTTTTTTTTATGGCTTGAAGAATGCTAACGAGCACACAGGCCACCTGATGGACATTTACATTCTCAAGACTGCAATCTAAAGACTGCAATCCTAAGACCACTGAACCCTAAGGAAGGACATAGGGAACTTTTTACTGCAAGTTTACGCAGACGATGGCGCGGGCAACAGATGATGTTTAAATAAATAAAAACGTATAATCATAAATATGTGTACACTTTAGCACCTTGTCTATTTAATGTCATGTTTAGGGTGCGGCTCCACTGAGACGGAGACGAGCTGAGCGGAGCGAAGATATTGGTTAATATTGGCACAGCTCCGCTCCGCTCCTCTCGTCTCCGCCTCAGTGGAGCCGCACCCTTAAACTGCCATATATGAATTATCACTGCGATTAAAGTGACAAGGTACAAAAGTGTACACATATTTATGAACTAGACTGTACCACAAAGCAGCCTCGAAAAAAAAACACTGTCCTCTACTTAAAATAATACCCACCGGGAATATAACAACTAACTGAGTGCTAATGTAGGCTAAGTACATACATAAATAATAGTCGTCACACAAGTTTTAAAAGCCTCGTACAAAATCAGGGGCGCGCCTAAACTTTTAATATGTCGAGCTTTGTAATGTTACCAGGGAAAGCTCTTACGGCGTTATAGGGGGAATTAAGTTTGTTTTGTTTGGGAGGGAGGATCTTGACAGCTGAGGTTATTGTTTAACAAAGCGTTTGTTCAGTAGGTACAGTCAACGTCAAAAGTAAGTGATCAAAATCTACATTTCAAAACATGTTCTAGCATGACGCCCCAGATATAACAGATTATACCAAAATGTCATTTTCAACTGAATATTTAAATAGTCAAAAGAAAATTTATTTCGTGTTGATGACGCGTTAGCCTAGTTGGTAGTGACCCTGCCTACGAAGCTAGCGGTCCCGGGTTCGATTCTCGGTATGACCGCACATCGAGCATTATAATCTTACGTAACATCGAATCACCTTTACTATTCCAAAACGTGGACGATGCTTTTACACTCACGTTTTCATGCATAATTTTAAAAATATTTCACCTTTGCTACGGGATGACAATACGGAAGTCGACGTCAATGTCAACGTGCTGGCAAAGTTCTAGTAGGTAATGAGTATGGATACGAGTATATAGGTGAAAAACCCATGACCTCTTGCATGTAGTTGTGTACAAACTAATATGGAATTTACGTTAAATTTCAAATATAGAATGTCGAACGGTCTATACAGATGCATTAGAACTACATACAAGAGGAGTACTTATATAAGTTTTTCATCTATGCCCTTACCATCGGTTATAATTACCGTACTCACTGGTTAGTCGAATGCTCTGTCCCTTGCACAGTGCACTCTATAAGAATACTATGAGGGATAATGCATTCGACTCGCTAGCGAGGACGGTAATTGTGACCCTTGGTTATGGTAGAGGTCACTGTTCTAATCGCCATATTCGCCATATTCATATTCATATTCATCGGTTCTCGATGACCGACATTAACGTCATAAAACATATCACTTCGCAGAATTTTCGTTTCTTAGAAAGCTATTTTCTACTGAACCAGTGTTTATTTCAAGTTATCTTGTGATGGTAACAACCCTAACCTAACCTGCGTGAATCATATTTAAGATAACCTGAAATCAACACGGGTTAGGCAGAAAATAGATTTCTATAAAACGAAAATTCTAAGTGATACGTTCTATGAAATAAGTGGGGGGAAAGAATAGGATACCTCTCGAAGACGTTACGTTACGCGATAGAAGGAAAAAAGCTCTGGCTTTTCTGTAGTGTGCCGTTCACTTGGTTTGACTCTACTCATTAACATATTTAACACCAAGCGCTCTTTACCCTTACCATGAGTTACAATGACCGTACTCGCTAGCGAGTCGAATGCTCTGTCCCTCGCACACTATTGGAATACTGCCAGGTCTGCGAGGGACAGAGATTCGACTCGCTAGCGAGTACGGTAATTGTAACTCATGGTAAGGGTACCGGTGACCATAAAAAATGGACCTGACTAGATTAGCACGTTTGAAAGAGACCCAGCGGGCCTACTATGGTTGCGTTTATCGCGTCACAAAATAAGGAAAAAGCATCTGTCACTCTCTTACTTATGTACGTGTCAGAAAGTGCCGTTTGTTTTATCCACATTTTGTTACGCGATAAACGTAGCCATATTAGGCCCCCTGGGGCTAGAGCCCCATATTTAATTCGCCCGTCAATACTGTCAACTTAATAAGAGCTATCAACACGATAAAGCACTATTTCCACAAAACGGCCCGCAACGGATCGGATCGGAAGGATTTTTATGGTCTTTAAACGATACTGAATCATAATATGTACTGTTTTTAAGTCTACTTTACCAAGCTGCGCACAACAGCTTCACTGCGGGCGTCTTCCGCGACATGTGAACGTCGTCGAAAGTATGCTGCGACACGCGTACAGCTCCGTTCGCTTGCGATCGGCCCCGTACGCATGTCGTCGTGTGCGATCGGAACCATTCGGCCGTGACCGGGCGAGCCCACTTTGGCTGTTACCGCCCGATCGTATGCGTCGACATGCTGGCGGACGCGATCGGCTGTTGACGCATCCGTACGTATCCTTTCCGATCCGATGCGATGCGAGCCGTTTGGTGGAAATCATCCTTACACGATAAAAGCAATAAGGTTTTACCGTGTAGAATCTCAGCGCTGATGCAAGACTAAAAAAGCAATGGAGGCAGCAGGACACAAAAGTATTGAAACTGTGGGTAAGTAGGTAAGTAAATAATGGAACTTATGGTTCATGATTTTACACACACAGTAGGTAACTAGTTATATTTACAAAATATTGACGCATTGGCATTATACATAAAAATGTTACAGGAAAATATTCTAATAAGGACGAGTGACGTTCTATACACCTAACGTATTTCTTTAGTGATCATTTTACTTGCTCTTTTCAGAGAATTGTGAAGCTCAAATGTCCATACAAAATACTGTAACGTTTATCTCCCCTTAAACCCAGGCCGATTTTTACAGTGTTGTGAATATTATGAAAAACTAGGTCTGTATTATTCCATTCCTCAAATATTTCTTACAAAGAAAAAAAAAACCGGCTAAGTTCGAGTCGGACTCGCACAGGAAGGGTTTCATATCTATAAAAAAATCAAGTTTGTTGCATGGGAGCCCCCTTAAATATTTATTTTATTCTGTTTTTAGTCAGAAATACATCATCTGTAAAAATTTCATATGTCCCGTTGCCTGGTGGAGACGGACAGACAGACGGATGAACTGTAGAGTCTTAGTAATAGGGTCCCGTTGTTACCCTTTGGGTACGGAACCCTTAAAAACAGAAACGTACAAACCTACTCTTTCATAATAACTACAACATATAAAAAAAAACGACTCGATTTAAGGGGTGAGAAACGTTATCACCCAGAGCTAAACTTGGTATTTTTTTGACAGCTATGCGATTTAAGCGCGGCTTAACAAATCCACTTAAAACAATAATAATTAAGCAATGTTATGCGGGCGGCTGGATATTACGATAAGTTTGTAGTATTTCAGCCAATTACCATTAGCCAATTTAAAAAAAAAAACATACAGGTGTACAACAAAGGCATTTCTAAGTAATTGCATTTCTAAGGTATTGTTTTTAACTCGACAGCTATTGCTGTCAAGTAAATAAGAGCTGTCAAAAGTGTCGACTATACGATAACAGGTCAAATACAATTTGGATTGTACCGCCTAGAATAGAGGCGCTGAAATACATTCATTGCTAATCTCAGCAAGAAATCGGACTAAAAGGCATTTACAATTCATCTCTATCCTTTACAACACAGCTTGAGGGAAAATGTACAACTCAATTTAATATCAACCTTAGACAAGGGTGCGTCAGTCACAATTTACAAGAATTTACCATGAATTTACGAATAAAGTCTCACATTGCTCACAATAAGATACTAAATCTGGGATTTTATCAGACGTTAGCTGAATCATGCATAATATTGGAAGGTATACTCCATACCATCTGCCTTGTGTTATTTAGTAAACACCTTTATAACCTCAAAATGCATTTTTGGCTAAAACGGCCGTTTTCTGGTGATTAAATCAAAAACAGTGAAAAAAAATAATTGGTCGCTTCTAACAAGATTGTGATTGGTATGCCTAAGCGTCCTAATTCCACACGAGCTTAACAAGACGTTAGATACATCAACTAAGATGTTTGTCGCCGTACTCATTATTAATTCACAAGAATGTTAGTTAAAAATAAAATAGTGAACTTATAAAGCCTGAAAGTAAATGAGCGGGCGATTTGGTATTCATTATGACCACTTTATAAATAGCATCAAGAAACATAGGTATATGAATCAAATATGTGTGATCTACGTGTGGCATGAGTCCATCAAGGCTGTACCTGGGATCCAGAGTAATGCATACATCGGATTCCGTCTGGCGTCATGAGCTGAGGTTTCTGAGCTGAGCTAAAACCAGTCCCTTATGGGATTCTGAGCAGTCGCCTCCATCCACCCCTTACAGCGACCCCGATCCACGCACTGAATAACTGAGCATCTGAGCAAATCACGACCTGAGATGGTGACGCTGTCCCGCAGGACATGCCTTCACCCGATGACAACCACATGATGTAAACATGCCACCCATATACCACTACAACCGTATAACATAAATTGTAGATCAGAAGACAAGGATATCAAAAGTACTCACCCAAATTAATATCACCACACACAACTCACCGGCACAGTGTCTCGAACGCGTCTACCCTCGTCATTAGAACATACCCGCCGCTATGGCAGTTTTCAATGGTTGTGACGTCAGTAGTTTAAAGCCTGCACCGTAAGCTATATTGCGATGTTTCGCGACACTCCCGGCCCAAGAAGAAAAAAAAAAAAAAACGAAAGAATTCAGGACTTAATGTGTTTATTAAAGTAATCAAACTGAGAAAATCAAATGTCTAAATTGCTGAGAAGATGGGCTGTCCACTCCCGAACCTTGTTTCTTGCTTTCTGAGCCGCTATTCGCGTAGGTCTGTTAAGCCGATCGCAAGACGACTGAGCTGAAGAGCCATTCGGCTGTTCACAGTGGTTTTTTCTGAGCAAAGACTGAGCGGGTACTTGAGCTGGAGTTATGAAGCGGTTTGGTTCATTAAAAGTAACCTGTGTGTCTGTTTCTAAATCAATTTCGCTGCTATAGTTTGTTGCTTGAGGACTAATTTCTGAATCTGGGATTTCCAGAGGGTATAAATGTGCAATTGATCTTGTTAAAGTTTCATTTGGAGCTACGCTCACTTTGGCCACGCGGATATTACCGTCATTGCTTTTGGATACTGAGGATATTCTGCCAACTTTCCATAGAGTTCGGTTACTGCCTCCCTTGATCTGCACCAGTTGACCAACTTGAGGCGCACTCTGTACTGTAACGCGAGGCTGCTTATGAAATGTTTTCCGATCTCTTAGACTCGCAAGGTACTGATTTGAAAACATTTCAATGTACTCCTTAAGAATTCGCTGCCCTCTTTTCCAGCCGTCTACCAAATCAACCTTTGTCACAGTTGCCGGCTCAAGGAATTCCTTCTCTGATCTGATCGGCAGTGAGGATCCACCACTACACAAAAAGTCAGCTGGTGTAAGTATATGGTCTAAATCGCCGCCTACTGCAGTAAGCGGTCGTGAGTTTACAACTGCCTCAACTTCTTTAATCACCGTAGAAAGCTGACGGTCGTTTAACAAGTGCTTGTCAATAGTTCTTTTAAGACAATGCTTAACTAGTCCAACCAGTCGCTCGTAAAACCCGCCAAACCAAGGGGCCAGCTCCGGTATGAATTTCCATTTGGTCCCATTTGTAATGCAGTAATCACTTGTCATAACTTCTGAGGTTAACTTAAATTGGGTCGCGTTGTCAGACACAATCTGCTTTGGTACACCTCTAGTAGATATAAATCGGCTTAATGCCAATAAACACTCCTCTGATGTCATGTCTCGCACTACTTCCATGTGGATTGCCCGCACAGCGAGACACGTATATAAGCAAACCCATCTCTTTTCCGATGAATCATTGTCGCAGACTGTAATTGGGCCGAAATAATCTAGTCCAGTATAAGTAAATGGGTGACTATACGTGACTCTCTCCATAGGAAGCGGGGCCATTGGAGGTAACTTAAATGGGCCACCGGAGTATTTACGACAGGATTGGCATTGTCGAAGTACTTTTTGGACCTGTGCTCTGCCCTTTGGAATCCAATAATTCTTTCTAATGAGAGACAGTGTATGAGACACTCCCACGTGATAATGTTTTTGGTGAGTGGCTTCTATTATTTTGGACGTAGCCTCGTGGTCTCTTGGAAGAAGAATTGGATGTTTTTGGTTATAACACCAATCTGTGTTGCTAAATCTTCCTCCACATCGAAGGAGACCGTGTTCGTCTTTATAGACTCCCAAAGAACGTCCTAAGTTAGTAGTAACCCCATTCATCTCCTCTTTGTAACATTCCGTTTGAATTTGTCGCAACGTGCTTTGAGATTCAGCTTCTTTGTCACTCTCAGTTCCTTCTGTGACTCCATCCCTTTCTTGACGAATGATTTCTTGGTCGATCTGTGTACCTGATGAATTTTGTTGCTTGTCTACATCGATAGCTATTTCCGCAGGACCCTGGCCACCGGATGAATTCGTCGTTACGGCATGACATTCCATGCGTACAACTGGATGTATAGGCCACTCGTTTGAGTCATGTTTAAGAAAATCTGGGCCCCTTAGCCAACGTTTGAACTCATTATTCGATGCGTTTGGTCTTGTACCAACATCAGCTGGATTTAATTGCGTAGGGACGTATTTAACATGTAGATTTCTAATACGTTTGATTTCCTCCACTCTTTTTGCAACAAACGGTGTTAAAAGCTTCTCGGAACAACACCAACTGATGACGATTTGGCTATCTGTCCATAAATAGTATTTGGTTATTGGCAATCTCGTGTACTTGAGAACGGTTCGAATCAGTCTACTACCTATTAGGGCTCCTAATAACTCGAGTTTGGGTATATGTAGATCCGTTTGTTGTTCCTTTCCTACTAAACGTCCCTTGCCAATAACCATCCTAGTTATTGCATTTGTGCCCTTTCCACGTGTAAAACGTAAATATGCAACAGCTGCATATGCTTGTATCGACGCATCGCTGAAGGCATGAAGCTCGTACGTTTCAATATTCGTATAAATGCCCTTCATCATAACACATCTTGGTATAGAGATATCCTTGATGAATTTTAAGTTATCTATTGCCAATTTGCACTCTTTGAGCATCTTTTCGGAGAATGGTGTATCCCAATCTACTTTGTCGTACCACAGGGTCTGAAGAAATAATTTTGCAGGCAACACCAAAGGAACAGCGAATCCGCATGGATCAAAAATTGAAGCTATAAGACGCAGAATTTCTCTCTTTGTGGTTGTGTTTTCTTCGATTTTCTGTGTCAGTTCAAACCGCAGGGTTAATAAATCTTTGTTTAAGTTCCAATTTAAACCCAGGACCTTCGTCGAATTAGATTCTTTGCTTTGATATTGTAATGGGACTGAGTTTTTTACATGAGCTGAATTAGAGTTCCATTCGCGCAGGTTCATTGAGAGATCGCTAAAAGCTGCCCTAGCTGTTTTGTACAAGAGTATGGCGTCTTCATCTGAATCGGCACCTGTTACCAGATTGTCAACGTACAAGTCTTCTGCGATTTGATCGTTAATTTTATTTCCGGTTTTTTTTAAATGAAATCTGATTACTGCATTGAGGAGAAAAGGGCTTGATATTACGCCGAAGGGTACTCTTCGAAATCTGAGATGTAAAAGATTTTGAGGTTCTGGTAATTGTTGCACGTCCTTAACCCAAAGGAACCTAGTTACATCACGATCCTCTTTGTGCAGACCGATTTGCAAAAACGCCTTTTCTACGTCTGCAACTACAGCAATATGGTGTTCTCTAAAGCGAATTAAAAGTCCTGTCAAGTCCTTAAGTAAGAGTGGACCTCGATATAAGCACTCGTTGAGGCTTTTATTTCCTTTAGTTTTGGCCGAAGCATCATAGACCAACCGCAGTTTATCTCCACGAGCTATGCAGTGGTGCGGGAGGTAGTGAACCGGATGTTCAACGTCACTCATGGCCGGAATAGTTTCTATGATCCCTGTGTCCAATTGTTCTTTGAGAATTTTATCGTATGCTTCGATAGTATTATTGTCGAGTCGCTTTAATAAGCTTATCAATCTACCTTGTGCAAGTCCGAAGTTGGAAGGCAATACTGGTGGAAATTCGATCCAAGGCCATTTTACGTGGTACCTACTATCGTAGTATTGTGTCGATGAATTAAACTGGCGAATAGCTTCATCATCACGTGAGGCCGTTGGTGAGTCTAAAATGCCAATGGACTCCAAGTCCCACAACACTCGCATGTCATCCTTCTGTAACGGCAAATCGGGTACACAAAATCCATTTACCTCAATGCTGGATTGGAAGTATGTGAGTACAGATAGTTTATCGCCAGCTTTTTCTTCTGCTAAGAAACTTCCGGACCAGACCCATCCAAAGACAGTATTAACCAAATACAGATTGTCGGACACTTGGTGTTTGTCACCAGTTATGAGAGAGAAATAATAATCGTTTCCGACTAAGATATCTACTTGATCCCCCTTAGAAAAGTCGTCTGCTAGAATAATTTTATCTGAGAACATCCCTTTGAGTAGGTCCCCTTTTAAGTCACGAGGTATAGTGGGAACGCTATTTGTAATATGAGGAACAACATTCGCGTAAATAGTCATTCCGACGTTTGTTCTAGTCACGAGGTTAAGCTTGACTACCGGACTTTCTATTTCGTTTGGGCGATCAGCGCCAAAAGTAAAAACTGATAATGTGTTAGTTTCCAATTCAGGTAATTTTAGCAAATCGGCAACTTTACTTGTAATATAAGACCGTTGACTTCCACAGTCCAGGAGAACTCGGAAAGTCTGATGTCCTAACAGTTTATTGTCTTCATTAAGTTTAACAATAGCTGTTTGTAAAACCGTAAGACCTTTGTGACCATCATTAGAGTTCTTAATATGCAGATTTGCAGTCTTGATCGGGTCCTTTGATGGACATAAAGCTCTATTATGATCACCATATTTTCCGCAGTGGTAACACTTCTTCGGTGATCGACAGTCTAAAGATCGGTGCCCTTTAGCAAGGCAATTGAAACACCGACCCTCAAGTTTACGTTTCCGATCAATCACGGTCTTCGCCTCGTTGCACTCATCATTAAAATGTCCGTTTCCGCAGAATATACATGATGGTTTTTTCCTCTTACACTCTGTTTCGCTTCTATCTCTACTCAAGAACCTCTTCCGAGAATTGTCAGTAAATGTTCTATCATTACGATATCTCTCTTCCTTTCTACCGTGTTTTGTTCTTACGTCTTTAGCGTGCGCGGAGAAGTGGCGTTTTGAGTGTTGGTAAGGACGCCTTTCGGTTATTACTTGTAAAGCTTCCAAGCTGCACCTGTTATCTTGACTCGAGGTATTTTGTTGTCCTGAGGAAAATACTTCTCGTTTCATTCTACTTGAGGCTTCTCTTGCTGATATTATGCATTCAATATGACTCCGGATGTCTTCAATTGAGTGTGAGTCCGAACCCATTTTCATTCGGAGTTCGTATATAAGATCCTCGGAAAACTTTTGCATAATCATAACGCGCAAGTGGTTATGGTTTACATCCTCACCTAAAGATTTTAAAACACGCAAATGTCGTTCGATTTCGTTAAATACTCTTCGGCAGTCCGAGACTGATTTGTCAGCTGCCTTTACGTTATATAAAGCGGCATAATGGGCGTCAACTATTGCACTGGGTTTGCCATAGCGCTCCTTTAATGTGGACACTGCGATTTGATAATTTTTATTGGTAGTATCCAACCCTTCTAACGCACGCTTGGCTTCCCCTTCCAACACAGACTGTAAATATAATAATTTGTCAACATCACTAATGTTGCGGTTGTCTACGTTGGACGCAAACTGATCCCAAAATTCGTGCCACTTAAGCACGTTACCATTAAACCTAGCAAGTTCCATTTTTGGCAGTTTGCTTGAGACATTGGGGATATAAGACTCCGAACACGACCTTCGTTTGTCGTCTTGGCTTTTTATGCTAATAGTCAGATTGAGCTCAACCACTAGTTCTTCGGCATGAATTTGAGTATCGGTATATTTCGACAATTCGTCTACTGAGGGAGTTTGAACTAATCTGTAATAGTTGTGCATTTCTGTGACAAAACGTTCGATTGCAGATTTGAGCTTGGCGGAAATCATTTGGGCTTCATTTAAATCAACTTCATTATCAGATACACTTTTGATCGTTTGCAATGTATCCTGGCCATTTTTCATCAATTTTTCAACATTATCAATAAACAACTTTAATCGAGTTCTGAGAGCTTCTTCCATTTCTGTACAATACTTTTAAGACACACAACAGGTTACTACAAGTGAGACGCAAACGAACCAAACCGTAAGAATCAGTGGCAGCTGTAACAACGAATAGATACTCTGAGAAACTGGTACGTGTCTGATGGTAAGCAATAAATACAAGCGCACATGACTTATTTATATATGTATGATTCTGGCGGTGGTACTACTGTGCGCTCTTGATTGCATCTAAGAGAGTATATTATTTAGTTTAAAAGTATAAATTATTTATTCTTAAAATATTTAGCAAAGAAATAAGGTATTGTTCCATTATGCCTGAGATCCCTCATTAAAGTTACGTAAAAACATTGCTTTAAATCTGTAATTAAATTTTATCATGTCTTTCCCCGTAACTCACGAATCAATACAATACAAAAACTATTTACTGAGCACTACGTAAACAAAACACGGGACGGTATAATTAAAAAAAGAGGTAGGTGAGATCTTATTCTGTTAAGAACGACTTGCCGTCGAACGGTCGATCGGTCTGTCGGATTCATACAAGCGTGTTCTATTTAAGCCACCCAATTGAGAATGGACGCTTCAAAATTCCGTATATTTAAATTCGCCGGTTAATAATACATCGAGTTGTAAAGCGAGTTGGTTAGGAGAATCACCTGACAGGTATACAACTTCAAAATCATTCCAATTTTTACTTTGTGGCAACGTCGTTAAGATCTGTTATTATGAAAACTGATCAGGTGATTAGCGGTCGGCGACGCGCTGGCGGGATGGGCACGTACTACTATTGTTTGACGGTTCAGTAAAAATAGTTCTTATTGCAATAGACACACGACAAATTTAATTGCCATACAGACAAAGTTGAGTGCTATAGGAATAAAGTTAAAGTAATCCACGGGCTATTTATGGAGTTTATGCAAAAATTACATTATGACCCCATTTTAACACTTTTATGGTTGACTTTGATCCTGCGTATATAATAACTGAGTTTTCAACATAGGTAATCGTTCTCGTAGTTTAATTTAAAGCAAAAGTAAACCGCTCCTTCGCTATTCATGTACATTGTTTATAGTTTCGTAGAAATGACTTTGTTTAGGTATTTGTTATTAACAAATCCCCGGCATCTCCACCATGTCGCCGTACTCATTATTAATTCACAAGAATGTTAGTTAAAAATAAAATAGTGAACTTATAAAGCCTGAAAGTAAATGAGCGGGCGATTTGGTATTCATTATGACCACTTTATAAATAGCATCAAGAAACATAGGTATATGAATCAAATATGTGTGATCTACGTGTGGCATGAGTCCATCAAGGCTGTACCTGGGATCCAGAGTAATGCATACATCGGATTCCGTCTGGCGTCATGAGCTGAGGTTTCTGAGCTGAGCTAAAACCAGTCCCTTATGGGATTCTGAGCAGTCGCCTCCATCCACCCCTTACAGCGACCCCGATCCACGCACTGAATAACTGAGCATCTGAGCAAATCACGACCTGAGATGGTGACGCTGTCCCGCAGGACATGCCTTCACCCGATGACAACCACATGATGTAAACATGCCACCCATATACCACTACAACCGTATAACATAAATTGTAGATCAGAAGACAAGGATATCAAAAGTACTCACCCAAATTAATATCACCACACACAACTCACCGGCACAGTGTCTCGAACGCGTCTACCCTCGTCATTAGAACATACCCGCCGCTATGGCAGTTTTCAATGGTTGTGACGTCAGTAGTTTAAAGCCTGCACCGTAAGCTATATTGCGATGTTTCGCGACAATGTTAGTTGAATCACCAAAGAACTCGCTGTTGTTACTAACCAAGGATCGGAAAAACGACCGTCATTTTGAAAACTTAACCCTGTTCCGTAAAGCAGAGACTTCCTTGATATTAATCAAAAATATTATTAGGTATTTTATAGATTTATTATACAATAATGTATATGTACTTAGCGACAATTTTATTAATTAAGGACACCGAAATGTTAATTAGAAAACACAAACACACATACAAACAGTAAACCAATGTCAACGATTGCCCCAATGTCCTCCGTAAACTTGTGAACAAACGTTTTCGACTCATAAATAGGTCCTAAATTCACTTCGTTATGGAATAACAGGCGAATTTTAAAAAAAAAGACATTCTTTTTGATTGGCGAAAGTGTTTTTTTCCCATAACCATTATGGTTTTATTCATTAATAATATTGTTGCTGAATACATATAAATAATGGTATAATAAATGTAAAATACCTAATAATATTTTTAATTAACATCAGAAGGAAGTCTCTCCTGTACGGAACAGGGTTATGTTTTCAAAATGACGGGCGTTTTTCCGATCCTTGTTACTAACAGCTTTGGTTGACATAGCAGATATCATACCTATTGTATTCATTTTATGTCAACTAGGAGAAAATCGCTCTTGGTTGGCTCTCATTTTTTTTGAGTGTAGGGACAACATTTTTCACACTATGTTCCTGATTTTAGATCATGGATGGTTTTTTATGACAAAATTGTGATTTTAGGCGAAAAGGGAGCATTTTGAGGTTACAAAAGTGTTTACTAAATAAGACGAGTCAGATGGTATGGAGTATATGTGGCGTTATCTATAAAAAGGGACCTTATTGTCGATGGCGCTTCCACCATTATCAAAGATCCTCCGATATAAATACAACGTCGCGTGACGCAGTGCGGCGTAAGCGCCATCGACAATAAGGTCCCTTTACATAGATAACGCCACCGCCGCCATTTAATGCATTTCAGTCGTGACATTGTGATAGATTTTTTAAAGCATAGATAAGGTAAACGAGCGCACGGAACACACAGCCACCTGATGGAAAGGGGACTCTAGCTCCCATAGACATTTTCAATGTCAAGATTGCAATCTTAAGATGACTGTGCCGGTAGGCACGTTTCGTAATTGTTATCAATTCACGTATTGATGAATTGCATTTAGATTAGATATTATCTGTACGTGTATCTAGTGCACATTAGTGAGTACTGTAGGAAGTTAACATTGTATATATACGCATGTGTAATTGTAATTAAATTAGATTGAAACTGACTGACAAAGTGGTTACTCTCTCACCCCCCCATCAACATGGATACCTCCGGTAAAATGACAATGACAAAATTAGAAATTATTTGCCAACGCTAAGAAGGCTAGTTATTTCAATGGTTGCCTTATCCCGGAACACAACCAGAGCCTTAATTCCACTTTAAAATCATTATAGCACTGTTGTCGTTATGACAGCTCTTACTGGACCTTTATTGGACTTTGGCTCAATCCATCTTGTTTCGATATAGTAAAAACTAACAACACTGTTGACCTTATGAATAGGGTTAGGATTTTGGTGGCAAAACGTGGTTCTAGAATCCACGGAGTCGCTATTTCTTAATTATTATTACACATATCACTTTGATTTTGGCCTTTAGTTTTGTCATATTTCTAAATAAACTAAATACATTTTTAGTTCAGTTTATCCATACCTACTAATATTTGTTTGTCTGTAACGTTATCACAGCGGAGATATTTTAATTTTATATTTTATATCATCATTACCAAAAATCATTTTTAAACTGGATTAGCGATTTAACGAATAATTGCATTTTGAAATATTATTAGTTATGACTATACTGAAGGTCAAAATCAAGGTATTATAATACTCAGGAAATAGCGACTCCATATATGGATCGTAAAAACACGGTTTGCCACCAAAAGCACAGTATTAAGAAAACCTACCAGACGGCCCTGCAAAGATGCACTACGCTAACTAACGTTTCTATTCGATTCGTTTTTAAACCAATCGCGTCACTGGTAGACCACGTGACTTTTCCTATCACGTCATCTCCCAGTGACGCGATTGGTTTAAAAACGAATCGAATAGAAACGTTAGTTAGCGTAGTGCATCTTTGCAGGGCCCTCAGTACTCCGACTCCTTTGTTGTTGAATGCATGCCGCCACTTCGCACAGAACTCAGTCAAGGGTCGGGGTTGTCACAACAAAAACTACTTAAATATTTTATCTTAAATACTTTTTTATATATGAATATTAAATACATTAATAAATTTTAGAATATCCCAGTAATTTGTAATGATTAAAGTGTTTTTCACATTTTAGAAACACATTTATAATAAAAGACGTTTCAAGATCTTTTACAAGGCTCTCTTTAAAACGAATACTTACGGTAACCTACACGACATTACACCTAAATGTATGCTACTACCAATTCTAATCAAAGGTTAAATGGTGGAATTTAACCTTTGATTAGAATATAGTTGATTAAAAAATAACTCATCGATCGTCTCGTGAGAATCGGTGGAATTTCAATTATTTTTCAAACCTTGATGAAGATTTACAGTTAAAAACAGAAGAAATCTTGTCATTAGAGAAGGCAAACCAAGGGAGATTGCACTCGCCGACTCCGCCGCCCGCTTCCCCGCGTACCCCTCATCGTTGCCCCTCGCAAGTACATGAGTCGGCCGACTGTTAGTAATAATAATACTGTGCCAAAAGTCCTAACCCTAGTTATAAAAGCCCTTACTGTCAAGTAAATAAAAGCTGTTATAGCATCAACGTTATCCATATGATAATAGTATCGAAGCAAATAGGACAGTACGATGTGGAATACAGACCCAGCTTCATCGAACGAACTCACATTTTGTTGCAGAACAGAATAACACCCCAACGCACCGTACTGTAACTCGCGCAAACTTCCATAATCGCGCCCCAGATTTCCGTTCGGAAACACATTTAGCCCAATTTGCATGTAAAAGTTTGTCCCAATAAAAAGGAAATACGAGGTAATTGTTGGATGCTTCTTGTTGTGCTTATCCTTTGTTCGTTTTTCATTTTGTTTGTTCCCGTTACGCCTAAAGCATTTTGCTTTAAAGCGGAATTGAGATGAAAATACAGTTATTGTTGCGTACATGTATCTAGACCGGTTGGAAAGTCTAATTATGAAATGAAGTTGAGATTTTAAAGTCAAACTAGGATGCCCTTGTTTCACGGCAAGCGCGGCTGTCCCAAATCAAAACCTAGCAAGAGCCAAATTTGTCAAAATTCGTTTTTTTACACCACACATCTTTAAATTTAGTGCTGCGTGTAATGCAAAAACACCCATAATTCTATCGCGCTTAGTTTCGAAGATATGAGACCCCCTAAACCTAGCAACTCCATCTGCTACTCGTCGATACCACAATCAAAATCCTAGCAAGTTACATATCCAAATCCAAACAATTAGTAACTGCGGCTTATACTAGGTTTTTGATTCTGGAATTTGCACTTACTAGGTTTTTATATTTGTTAAAAAGCGCGAACTAGGTTTTTGAATTGGGAAATTATTCACACTAGGTTTTTGATTTATGAAACAGACGGCTTATACTAGGTTTTTGATTTTGGAATTTGCACTTACTAGGTTTTTGTATTTTGTTAAATAGCACTCGATAGGTTAATTTGATTGGTGAATTACTCATACTAGGTTTTAGATTTACGAAACGAACTATTCAGTATTGTAGAATTTGTAATTTATTCCTATACAAAATCTAGCAAGTCGATGCATAAGGAGTGCTGCGGGGAGAGCGGCTCAGTAACTTCACCTGTAACCTTAGTGCGCGGCGTTGCTTGGGGAGAAGGGTCGTCAACGCGCGCCGAACAGTCACTAAGTTTGCTCTGGCGCTGAACGATGTGTTTTTGTTTGTTAAAGCTTTACCAAAATGAGTTGAAATCAATGATATAATATAAAAAGAGGTAGATATGTTACCTATACGGTAATCCGTGTGTAAAAATGGCCCGGCTTACGCACACGTAATCAGTAAATATTGCAATTACACACTAATTCATAAATGACAAGTAAAAGCAGGATGGTATGCTAATTTCCGGGAGCGAAACAGAGACGAATGTATGTTGGTCTGCAGACTAGTTCACGGTTCCGTTGACGGCGCAAGACTAAGTAAAGGTCTACCAATTGGCTTGGTTTTAGGGTGCCACTATCGAGGTGAGTGTAACATATCTACCTTTTTTTTACTATATTATATCATTGGTCGAAATAGTTATAGGAGCAAACTCATTCTTGCAGCCGCTTTATCAAGATATGTACTAACTTATTGTTTACTACTAAACTTTTTCTCTGAATTTAAATTTGATATAAAAATTGCTTTGTTTTAGGTAGTTGGATACTATTAATGCGTTAACAATTGTTACGCTCTCCTATTTATATTGCAGTTTTCTTCTGGACAGTAATAAGCATCTAATGAATGTGGGTACCTATGGGCTTTACTCTGTTTTATGTTGTTTGTTTGTATGCACGATAAAATAGATACATATACCTGCTTCATACCTATTATGGGTGTTTAAACTTGTTCTTGTGTTATAGTACTTATAGTATAGGTAAGTAGGGAAAGGATAGGTACCTACATATTTACATAGGTAGTTTCATGGCGGTGTTGTTGGTTATAGTAGTAGTTGCAGGATGCGGACTTTATATTAAATTTCATTATTTTTCATTGCTGTTATTTCCATCTATTTGGTGTCGAGTGGGTACATATTATTATTTATTTGGCTAATTAAAAACTTGCTCAGATTTGCGTTGTGATTTGTTTTTTTTAAACTATGAGTTAAACGTAATACTGAAAAACTACAATTAAAAATATTATAAATACATTTTAAAAACCCGATTCCGCACTAATATAATTACATGACCTTTCGCGACGTTTCGCCAACTATAGGTAAATATGTAGGTACCTATTTCGATCATCCGCTCCCTAGTTACGAGTAACCTACGTATATAAAAAACAAACTGTGTACGTATAAGCTTTGTTGGGTTAATTTATTTATGAAAAAAATTATACGCGAATGGTTCTTCGCTTAATTATGTGTTAGTTTTGCGTGGAAGCTTAGACACAGAACTGTGCAAATTTTGTACACTTTTTTGTATTTAATTATAAAATTAATTAATTAATTTAATTTTGTATATCAAATAGGTAACTTAATTTTACTAAAGAAATTTGGTTTTGCTTTTTTAACTTTCAGCTTACGAGGGTGAAGTTAAATTATTTAATCCGTTTTTTCTCGTGTGTTGTTTTTTTTCTGGACGGAGCCAGAATTAGAAAATTTTGATTTAGATTGCCTTGATGACGATTCAGTTGCAGATCCTCTAATTATTTAATAAGACTATAAATGTCAACATTTTCATCTAATCAGATACATTTTTGAGTAACTTTGAGGTAAACATGTAGAAAAATTATTTATCATTATAATTATGTAACAAGTATTTACTTAAAATATTTCATACTTAATTTTAAACTTCAATGGTCACAACACACATACTTAAGTACTAGGTTTTTATATAAGAGAAAACAGACTATGCTAGGTTATTGATTTTGGTTTTTGAGACATTTCCAGTGGCAAATCTACTAGTAAGTCTCATAAAACTGGCATTTACAGTGTTTTTAAAAAAAAAAAATACTAATCTATTAGAGTCATTTATTTTCATAATTTAGCACTAACAATCAATTACCTAGGGCTTATAGTTTTTAAGAGGGACATAAAAACGTTTGTTTTGTTTCTCCTGTAAAATTTTCTCAATGGCTCTTACTAGGTTTTGGTTTGGGACAGCCGAGCGGAGCGGAGATTGTAAGCTCGCAATCACCACTTAGTGTGTGTGTGTGTCTAAAACGGCAGTACGGTGTTAAATGCAATTTTGAACGGAGAATAAGTTATTTCTTGAATTTCCACATAAACTGCATAGTTTGGGAAAAATATTGATTCGTGACATGGTCATTGTGGACGAAGTCACGGACAGCACTTCTAAAAGTCACTTAATTCTAATTTAACATAATATAGGTACTACAATTAAAAGTTAAAACTAAACTTATTTAAATTAAAATAAAACTAAGCTACTCAAATATTAAAGATGTAAAAAATTATCACCACTATAAAAAGAACACCCTCTCTAGCAGGTCCCTATAACACTGACTAAATTACCTCTCTGGATAGCTAGCCCAATCCTTTGGGAGAGGTAAGCACCAGCTCTAGGATCTCCGGAGGTATTTATGAGCCGGAATGACAGGGTCTTAATAAAGCTTTTCATATCGGCTGACCAAGGTCCCGTGGTCTCCACTGAAATAAATAATAATAATAATTCTTGGATAGTTAAAAAAAACTGTTATAATCGGATAATGCTGATCAAAACAAAACTACATCAAAAACTGACGTTGACAAATACAACTAATGGAAAATCCAGACTAATAATGCTAGCTAGTACTAGCCCCCCTCTACATTTACCTACAGATCTCAGGTGACAATGCGATATACGTTGCAAAGTCGAGAAGTTCCTACATCATTTGGTTTCATCCAAGTTACGCAATGAACGCCAAACTGTCAAATATTTATTAGCTGTCACTATCGGGTTTGTAACATTAGGGGCTGATTATAGTCTTACTATTGATTTCACCTTGAACTTTAAAAATATATTTTCCTTTTTGTCTTTTAACGACGCATTTGAAGTAACAAGTCTTTCTGTATCTTTTATTTGTTTCACAGAAACCTCGTCTGTATGTCCATATAAACTTGTCTAGCCGCAAGCGATCCGTATTAAATTCACTGAAGGACATACGAGCGCTATCCTATTCTAAAATTTAATTAATCCAACTTTAACCATCATTTAAAACACATCGACGGCTACACACGCTGCTAATTGCCAAAGTTCTATTCACAACCAGCAATGTACGTGACATTTCATTTAGCATAGCCCTTCATTAAATATGGTGAAATAATTAAGATTGGATTTCAATTGGCGTTCGTATTTTACGTCAATAATGTCACATCGACTGTTAGTTTCTGTGACGTGTGGGTCAAATATTCGATGGATGAAAATATCAAGATATCTGGAGTTTCTGAATATTGATAAAAGTGACAGCACCTGTGAAGAAATAGTAAGTTTAGCATTATTTTACTGCCGTCAACATTATCAAAATTCATAACTTCATAGTTATGCAATGTGACAGGACTTACTTCTTAATTATCTGCCTAGTACTGTAGGGCCAATAATAAATTTCTCCTCTCCTTCCATTCCACACCCAGTTGTTGCGTGTCACCCAGGACAGACCTCTCCCAGATTTGAGGGCGAAGATTTTGTCGATGATGAAGCGAGCTCACCCAGAAGCTGCCTACTCACCCTAGCGTAGTCGAATGCGAAAGCAGAGCCTGTGGCCGTCAACAACAACGGCGTGGAGCAATCGCTGGGATTTTAGTGGGTATTGCTTCCGCTCCTTGGGTCTCTCCTGACCCAATATGCGTAAAAGTACAGTAAAACCAGAGAGAGAGAGAGAGAGAGGGAGAGAGAGACTGTCTATCCCTTTCACACCTTCTCTGGCATATTAAATATACTGATGCTAAAGAGATTGTAATGGCGATAGACAGTCCAGTACTATCAAACTGGGGCCCAAGTGCAAAGGGTATAAGTCTTCTGAAGATCAAGTGAAAAAGGGTTTAAGTCTAGTATACTCCATTTATGTATAAAACATTTTTAACCGACTTCAAAAAAAGGAGGAGGTTCTCAATTCGTCGGGTTTTTTTTTTATGATGTGTTAAGTCGACTTATACCCTTTTTCACTAGGACCCCAGCGGGCCTAGTATGGTTGCGTTAATTGCGTGTCAAAATGTGGATAAAGCATCCGTCTCTCTCGTACGTGTCAAAAAGTGACGGGTGTTTTATCCACATTTTGTCACGCGATAAACGCAACCATACTAAGCCCGCGCTGTGTTATATACGGAGTGACTCCTAAGTCGTGAAACCAAATATGTTTTTCTGGCTCTTTACCGTTAGTCAAAGTACTCGTACGTAACACCATGCAAAAATCTGTAAATCTAATATTTTGTAATAATTCATTTTTAAAAAAAACCGAGTCATACGTAACTCGTCACCGACATACGACATACGACATAAGTTACCGACATAGCTCTGCGAATCAGCAAGCTGAAATGGGCTGGTCATATTTTGCCGTAGAACTGATGGCCGTTGCGGAAGACGAGTTATAGAGTGGAGACCACGAATTGGCAAACGTGGAGTAGAGCGCCCTCAGACTAGGTGGAGCGATGATATTTGCAAGGTAGCTGGTGTTAACTGGAGAAGAAGAGCTGAAGACCGAGCTCAGTGGCGTGCTGGAAGAGGCCTATGTCCAGCAGTGAACTGATGTGGGCTGATGATGATGATGATGACGTAACTCGTCTATTAGAACAGGGTGACCATACGGTTGGTAATTTTTACTCTTTAAAGAAATTAAGTTTTACTTCAACAAAGTTTAATTGTTGGTTTTTGGAGTTTATTGAATTCGCCTTGAAATGCTGCGTTAGAAACCATATTTTCGGTTCACGACTTAGGAGTCACCCTGTAATACTGTAAGTAAATAAAAGCTTGTACTTACAGAATGTATTACAAGCAAGAAAAAACAAGACTTTTCTTATTTGAACGTGTTAACACGTAATAACTCGTGTTATTGCGCTGTTGGCGGTACATTCTTGCTATTTATTTTTCAAGGCGCTGTTGTTTTATCGCACTTTGGGGACAATAGGCGTATTTATTTACCAACGCTATATCCAGCCCGCTGGACTGAAGACACATGGCGTTAGAACCTGTCAAGTACAAGCTAAAATTGAAATATCGTATAGGTACATTTTCCATTATATCCGCAGCTGCGGTTTGTAAAGCTATTCATTCATCAGAGGGCTCTGCCAAGATGCATTGCGCTAACCGACGTTTCTATTCGTTTCATTATAAACCAATCGCGTCACTGATAGATCACGTGACTTTTCGTATCACGTCATCTACCAGTGACGCGATTGGTTTAAAAATGAAACGAATAGAAACGTTAGTTAGCGCAATGCATCTTGGCAGGGCCCTCTGGTCATTTACGATATTCAATCCGCAGATAGATTTGACAGTAGATATAGTAGGGGATCCGAATAGGAGACGACGTTCACCTAGCTGTTTATTCGATAAAAAGTATTTTATATCAAATTTAATATGCTAAGTAATATATTTATAATAGGTTGACTGGAAAAATTCAGTCCAGTCCTTATATGATTAAAAAAAAGTTGAAAATGAACTTTTTTTTTAATTGTTGTTGCTTGTTTAATAGACCAATTACATACTAATCGAAAGTATGAAGCCTATAGAACATGCAAACGTTAGATTTACTATTTTTTCCCATCTTAACCATTGGGTAGGTAGGTAAGTCCGTACTAATAATTTGCACTAAACCTAACGTTTGCATATTTCATAGGCTTCACGCTTTCGATTAGAATGTAATTGATCTATTTAACAAGCAATAGCAATAAAAAAAAAACTTTTTTTTAATGCTATTGAATAAAAAAAAACATATATTTTTTAAATCATATAAGGACTGGACTGACATTTTCCAGTCCACCTATTATAAATATATTACTAAGCATATTCAATTTGATATAAAATACTTTTTATCGAATAAACAGCTAGGTGAACGTCGTCTCCTATTCGGATCTTAGACCAATAAGGGTTATAATTTAAAACATTTTTGTACATTGCAAACATCAATTTTTAACCTAAAGTAACATCAAATACTAACCGAAGTAACCTTATCTATCTATCTGCGCTTTGTGTATTAAGAGGATTGTGAAGCGAGACGTTTAAATCGCGTAGCTGTCAAAATTTTCCATACAAATTTAGCTCCGGGTGATAACATTCCTCAGTTATATCAAATCCAATTTCCACGATTTTTGAATATTCGCACATTATAACAACTCAACGGCGACTCGATTCTATGCCAAATATTGAAATTTAAGCCCTATATCATATTTTCTAATTTCAAAAAATGATATTAAACTAGTGTGTACGACGTGTGACGTGTGGTTTACGCATCGTACACTAAGGTCAACTCCCACACGTTTGTCACGCATTGACCACACGTCGTCCCCGCGGCGACTATGCGCTTGCGACTGACGCGTGACGGGCAACCATTTGCGTTGTCCACTCGTTGACACCGCGTTGTCCATTAGTGACCATTGGGTGGATCAACTAGTTGACTACTCATCGAAAGTGTGAGTAGAGTTGCTGCCGCAGTGGCGTGGAGTTGATATAGTGTGCGAAGACCTTGAACCGGCATCTTTTGGCGTACATCGGCGTGATTATTTTTCTATTAAAATTTAAAAAGCTTACTTTTCTTCGCCAATAATGAATAAGTAAAAAACAATCAACTGCTTCAATAAGTTTTAATACGTTAAACTATACCTATTACTTATCACATAAAATGAACGGTAAAAGATTTTTTGTCATTTTGTATGTATTTTAGGCTTGATTTCCTCCTATGCTGACATCGGTCGCTGACGTCGGTCGAGCGTACGAATATACACCATGTTCTATGAGACACCGCACAGCGACGCTGACATCCGCGGCTGATTTATTGCTACGCGCCGCTGATGACGAGCGTCGGTCTCGCTCGTCAGCGCCGCGTACGTCGGTGCGCTGACGTGCTATACACCACTATGCGCGCGCTCAGTGCAAAGCTGACCGGTTGGCTGTACGCACGTGCGTAGCGCAGAAGAGCAGACACTGTTCCGTACAGTGATCGGTTTCGAACTGCGGGACTTTTCTTTCGCATACGCGACCGACAGTACGCTAGACCGACGTCAGCGACCGATGTCAGCGTAGGAGGAAATCAAGCCTTAGTCATACCAAATTAAATCGGCGGCGCACACCTCTAGTTGTAGGTAGTTGTTATGAAAAACTAGGTTTGTACGTTTCAGTTTTTTTACTTGTTTAAAAAGTACAGAGGGCTCAGACAAGATGCACTACGCTAACTAACGTTTCTATTCGATTAGTTTTTAAACCAATCGCGTCACTGGTAGACCACGTGACTTTTCGTATCACGTCATCTTCCAGTGACGCGATTGGTTTAAAAACGAATCAAATAGAAACGTTAGTTAGCGTAGTGCATCGTGTCTGAGCCCTCTGACCTAGTTTGTCATAATAACTACCTACAACATATTCAAAAATTATAAAAATTGGACTACGTAGGTTTAGGGAAGAGAAACGTTATCGCATTTTGTATGAAAATGGTAGGTGACCATAAGTTTAGTATTAAATTAGAAAACATAATATCTATTATATAAAATGCTAAGCTGATTGTTGATATATCAACGCACAGCCCAGACCGCTGGACCTAGAGACTTGAAATTTTGCACATAGATACCTTATATAGTGTAGAGATCCACTAAGGAAGGATTTTTGGAAATTCCACCCCTAAGGGGGTAAAATAGGAGAAAAACATTTGTATGAAAGTCCGTCAGTTTTGAAGTTAGACGCTTCAAATTTTGCGTTTAGGTTGGCGATTGAATTTTAACTTATACGTGTCTCAGCGTTTATGATAATTTCAACCCCGAAGGGATGAAAAGGGGTAAAACGGATTGTTGATATATCAACGCACAGCCCAAACCTTAGGACCTAGAGACTTGACATTTTGCACATAGATACCTTATATAGTGTAAAGATCTACTAAGGAAGGATTTTTGGAAATTCCACCCCTAAGGGGATGAAAATTTGTATGAAAGTTCGTCAGTTTTCGTTTAAGTTAGACTATTCAAATTTTGTGTTTAGGTTGAAAATTGAAAATTAATTTATACGTGTTTCAGCGTTTTTGATAATTTCATCCCCGAGGGGATGGAAAGGGGTAAAACTGACTGACTGATCGATCAACGCACAGCCTAAACCGCTGGACCTAGGGACTTGAAATTTGAAGGGAATATTCCTTGGGTACCTACCCTAAGGGTACACTAAGGATTTTTGGAAATTCATCCCCTAAAGGATTAAAATAGGGTGTAGAAATTTGTATAAGAGATAAGTTATTTTTAAAATAAGCAATTTGGAAATTGGTATTTAGGCTACTGTTTATAAATAAAAAATACTGCTTTCAGCGATTTAGAAAAAACTACCCCTAAGGGGTAAAAGGGGGATTTAGTTAGTTACTCCTTAACGCTGCAACGGCTAGATGGATTAGGATGAAATTTAAAATGGAGGTAGCACCCAGGATTAACACATAGGAAAATCCCATCCCAGAAAATTTAAAAGTTCCCGAGGGAATAACGACAAAGTTTGGTGTTTTTTGAAAATTTCATCATGGGTGTCATTTTCTTAGGTTGCGTTGACGCAGATTTCGAAAATGATATCAAATTTGGAATTCAAAATGGCCGTCATGATGTTTATTGAAAAATTCGTCATTGGTATCATTTTCTTACATTTTGTGGACGCAGATTATGAAAATTATGTCAAATTTAGAATTCAAGATGGAGGCCATGATCTTTTTTAAAAAGTGGACATAATTGTCATTTTCTTAGATTTTGAGTACACAGATTTCGAAAATGATGTGAAAGTATAGGTAGAAATTCAAAATGGCAATTCAATTATGTTTGTCGTCTGTCTGTTTGTTACGCTTTCACGGATTAACCGCGGAACCGAATTAGATAAATGGGCATTGGGTAAATTTGTTTAAAGAATATTGTCTTTTTTTTCAGCATACCTACATTATAATTAGTAATTAGTATTTCTTAATACTAATATTATGTAATATTGAACTATGATGGATATTTTAAGAGCAACCAAACTATCATGGGAGGGATGGTGCTTTGAGACGGCGAATTTAGACAGATTCCCATCTACCGGTGATAACTAGGGGCACACCAGCGGATAAATGAATGCATTTCGGCATCTACGATATGAGTATACATATATATAAAAAATATACCTCACTACAAATATGCCAGGAACTACGAGTACACCATGATACACAGTCGGGGCCATATATGCGGCAGCTCTACTAAAAATTGGCGAAGATCGTATGACGAGAGATAGTAACGATTTGAATACATTAAACCGCGAATTCTGTAATATTGTACAAAACACAGATGATCTAAAAAATATACGTGTACTCCGATCTAAAAAAACAATATAAAGAACAGAGAATGTTTGTGCGAGAGGGCGATATTAGCACCGACAGACGAAATTGTCGGGCGGATAAATATAAAAATATGTATCACGTAGAAGGCTATGTTGTGGAGTATCTCTTGGTAGACAATGTCATCGACACAGAGCAAGTCACGTCCTACCCTTAGAGTTCCTGAACTCTTTGGAGGTATCGGGAGTGCCCTCCCGTAAGTTCATGGTTAAAGTTGGTGTCCCGGTAAATTTCGAGCTCAATATTAGATGTGTTTGAAAGACCATTCTTGCCAGGGAGGACGTCATTCTATAGAATTACTTAAAACTAATAATTTACTTAACAGCGATAAACGAGTTCTACGCGGACGAAGTCGCGGGCAAAAGCTAGTTATTTTAATAAAATGCTAACTTTAATTGTTTCAAAAACCACTTTCTAATCATTTAATGAGATGGAAAAATTAAGTTCGGTTCACGACAACGCAGTCACCCTGTATGGTCTAAGATCTGAATAGGAGACGATTTGCACCGGGCTATTTATTCGATGAAAAGTATTTAATATCAAATTTAATACGCTAAATAATATGTAACGAATAGGTAGGCTGAAAAATTTCAGTCCAGTAATTATATCTTTTTTTTTTATTAAATTGAACTTTTTTTTAAATTGCATATGCTTGTTTAATAGACAAATTACATACTAATCGAAAGTATGAAGTCTATAGAATATGCAAACGTTAGGTTTGGTGCAAATTATTAGTGCCGACTTACCTGTTTATACCTGCCTACCCAATAGTTTGACGGGAAAAAAAATAGTCAACCTAACGTTTGCATATTCTATAGGCTTCAAACTTTCGACTGGTATGTAATTTGTCTATTAAACAAGCTATTGCGATTTTTTAAAACAAAGTTAATTTTTAAAATTTTTATTAAACATGTACTGGGCTGAATTTTTCAGCCTACCTATTTGCCATACATTACTTAGCATATTCAATTTGGTATAAAATACTTTTTATCGAATAAACAGCCCGGTGCAAATCGTCTCCTATTCGGATCTCCTACTAAGCCGACCATTTGTTTTACCGTCCTAAGTATCATCGATCATGATAAAGGTATCGATATCATCCTTCGTGTCCAGTGGACAGGTAAATGGCCGTCGGTCCCGCGTTGGATAATCGACGCCCCAAATAGCCTGTCGACTCTCATCAAGGTTTGGACTGGCAAGGCGGAGCCCGGCTGCTATACAAATGGAATTACGAGGGGTGATCCAAAAGTTTTGAGAATCAGTAAGAACCATCTACATAATGATATTCTTTTAATGTGGACTATACCATGGCACTAATGAAACTTAAATTAGAGAAAAAACATGAAAACATTATTCATTTGTTTCCCCGTGATAGCTAAACAAAAAACATCTGTATTAACAATTTTACAAGACGGCAAAAATAAGAGTTAGTTTTGTAACGAATCACCTGTCACCTGTCAGAGTGTGCAATCATCATTCCCATGAAGAAAGTGATTTCTTGTGCAAACTTGTGATAAAGTTCTTAAAACCACCACTAAAGTTAACTTTACTATCGGAATATTGTGTGTTAATGTTATCTCAGCATTACAACCAGGAAAAGTGAAAGTAAAGTGCTATTAAATACGCGAGTGACACTAACAACATAAGAGCAAAAATAAAAGTCTACCCTCTTAAGGAAATCTCAGTATGGAATCTGACAGCCATAGTGTTGCTATAATAAACAGATGAGTTTTCCTAACGATTTAAACTTACCAGGGGTTTCTTTCCAGGCCTCTGGTCAAGTGAATACTACTGGCGAAAAAAATATCAAAGGATCCCCGAAAACACTTATTCAACAAGTATTCCATCCCAGTCTATTTGTTAATTCGAGAACTCACCATGCATCACTAGGAGATTTAACTACTCAAAGTAACTCCTCAGAAAACTTTCTGGCCCCCATTGCCCAATCACAAAATGCACAGCCACAATGTGCAACAAATAATTCTAAAGAAATTGATGCTGTCGACTGGCAGTCTGTCCCCTCCCAAAGCCGCCCAAAGCGTAAAAAACTGGACAACTCTGAAAAAGAACAAGTGCTAAATAAAAACACGTTCTCACCGCTTCCATTAGATGAAGGGAATGACACATTTGTACGAGCAAAGAAACCACCACCTATTGTGTTATACGGAATAAATGATGTCACAAAATTAACAGCACTTATCAACAGTATTTTGAAAAAGACTGATTATAGTTTTAAAATTGTCACCCGAACACAACTAAGAATTACCTGCAATAGTGTTGAAGTATATAAAAAATTAATGGATCTAATGAGAGAGCACAAATTAATAGGTCACACATTTAATAACAAAGATGAAAGGCCCTACCGAATTGTCATTCGTAATCTACACCCTACTACCCCCATTGAAGCTATTAGTGAAGCGATTGAAAGCACTGGCAACAAAGTTAAAGGGGAAATAATTAATGCCAAGCACGGGCCATCAAAAACTCCATTATATACATGGTTTGTAAACCTTGAACAAGGCCCTAATAACTCATCTGTAAAACAGCTGAAGTACATATACAACACTTCCATTTCAATTGAGGACCCCATCCGAAAACAAGTAATACCTCAATGTAAGAGATGCCAGCAATATGGACATACAAGGAACTATTGCTTGAGACCACACAGATGTGTTAAATGCGCAGAAAATCACAACACTACAGATTGTCCAAAAACAGATAGAAATGCTCCTGCAAAATGTGCATTGTGTGCTGGAGAACACCCGGCAAACTACAAAGGATGCGAAGTGTTTTTGGAAATTCAAAACAGAAAAAAACGACAACATACAATGCGAAAACCTACACACACTCACTGTGATCAACTGGTCAGCGAGGTACAGACAGCTCCCCCACTTAATACTGAAAGAAATTATCCCAGCATCCTACGGAATGCGAAAGTTGCCCAAAATACTACTTTTAATCATGAACCTTCATACGCACAGGCTGCATCGAAAACAGCAAGTCCAAGCAGCGAACTCAAATCATTAGAAATAATCATCACAAAAACAAGCTGAGAAGCTAGATAAGGTCCTTGATCAAATGAGCTTGTTGATGCAGCTCTTAACCACACTAGTGACTAAACTAGTCCGTTAGTTTCAGAGATGAATAGTTTTCGTATAGCAGCATTCAACATTAATGGTCTCTTACATAATAAAAATGAGGTTGTAGCCCTACTTAAAGCTCACCACCTTGATGTTCTACTTATATCAGAAGCTCACCTTACTGAACGAGTGACTTTCGATCTGAACGGATACTGCACCTACGCGACTTATCACCCGGATGGCAAAGCGCACGCAGGTACAGCTGTAATAATCAGAAATAGCATAAAACACCAATTGTTGCTGGAATACAAAACGGCTCCCATTCAAGCTACAACTATAACCGTATTTGATAAATTTGGCCCACTTACATTATCATCTATCTATTGCCCACCGAAATACAAAATCACTGCAGAAAAGTTTGATGATTTTTTCAAATCACTAGGCAACCGATACATGGTGGGAGGAGACTGGAACGCTAAACACGTGCAATGGGGATCACGACTAACTGTAACGAGGGGTAGAGAGCTCAAGATCAGCATAGACCGTAATAAACTGAAAGTTCTTACTACATGTCGACCTACCTACTGGCCAACCGACCCGAATAAATTGCCTGATCTGCTAGATTTTTTTGTGTACCATGGTATCCAGGCAAGCTACATAAAGGTTGAAAGCTGCTTTGACAGTTCGTCAGACCACACACCTATAATCGCTACCATAAGTACAACCATAATTGACAGAGCCGCAAAACCATTCCTCTATAACATTAGAACTGACTGGGAGTCATTCAGGACTTCATCATGTCAGCCGAAAGACGTCCACTGCTGGACATAGGCCTCCCCCAAAGCTCTCCACTCAGACCGATCTTGTGCTTTTCGCATCCACCGCGTTCCCGCGATCTTTACAAGGTCGTCACTCCATCTTAAACTCGTCACTCAGGACTTACCTCGACAAAAAGGTAAACCTACAAATACCTCTGAAATCAGAAGAAGACATTGAGAATTCAGCGGTTACCATAACCAATCTGATACAAACTGCAACGTGGCTTAGCACTCCTGCCCTTGTTCCTAAAACCAAGAAGTGCCAAGATACGAACAACATACCACTACATGCAAGACAGTTGCTACTAGAAAAAAGACGCCTGAGAAGAGTGTGGCATCATACTCGACATACACGGGATAAAACAGCCTTTAACAAAGCAGCTACTCAGCTCAAGTCGTATCTAAAAGAAATTTATAATGAAACTATACAACAACAGCTTGAAAACTTGAAACCAACCGGGAAAAATGAGTACTCTCTCTGGAAAATGATGAAATCTCAGAACAAACCGCAGGAAGCGCAATGCCCACTAAAATTAGATGGTGGGACCTGGGCTCAAACAGATAAAGAAAAGGCGGACACCTTTGGTATATTTCTGAGCAAAGTGTTTACACCACATTACGACATAGGAGACACAAGTACTGACCATGAAGTGTCATCTTTCATGCAAAGTGACTTACAATTGAGTCCGCCTCTGGATAGTTGTACTCCTGCTGAAATTAAAATAATAAATCAAGAACTAGAGCTTAAAAAGGCACCAGGGTATGACTTAATCACTGCCGAAATACTAAAACAACTGCCAAAAAAAGCTGTTGTGTTTCTTACCACATTGTTTAATGGTATTCTCAGGACGGCACACTACCCCAGAATATGGAAAGTATCCCAAATAGTAATGGTTGCCAAGCCAGGAAAACCACCACATCACGCTTCATCCTACAGACCAATAAGTTTGTTACCACTACTATCAAAGATATTTGAGAAAGTTGTCGCAAAACGAATAAACCATCTATTGATCAACGACAAGCTAGTACCAGATCACCAATTCGGATTCCGGAAACAACACTCTACCTCTCAGCAGGTACACCGAGTCAGTGATAAGATCAGACAAGCATTAGAGAACAAAGAAAACTGCTCGGCTGTATTTCTTGACGTCCAGCAAGCCTTTGATAAGGTCTGGCACAAGGGTTTACTTTACAAAATCAAGAAACATATGCCACATAATATGTTCCTACTATTAGAATCGTACCTACAGGATAGGATATACTATGTGAAGGTTAATGAAGCAACTTCTCCGTTTCACGACATTCAAGCTGGAGTTCCGCAGGGTTCAGTTTTGGGCCCGATATTGTACCTGCTATATACCGCAGATGTCCCAGTAACCTATAATGTATTGACTGCTACTTTTGCTGATGACACGGCCATCTTAACCAATAACAAAAACCCAGAAATTGCATCACAAATTCTTCAAGAGCACCTAGACAAAATACATGACTGGATGGGCAAATGGAGAATAAAAGCTAGCGAGGTTAAATCAAACCATATAACGTTCACCCTAAGACGTAAAGACAGTCCTGCTGTTAAATTAGGAGACAGCCTTCTACCTGAAACCACAGTGGTAAAATACCTTGGATTCCATCTTGACAAAAAACAAACTTGGAAAACTCATATAATTAAAAAGCGTGATGAGCTCAACTATAAATATAGATCCTTACAGTGGCTCCTAGGGCGGCAGTCAAGACTATCTCTCAACAATAAGCTACTAATCTACAAGGTAGCCCTAAAACCTATATGGACCTACGGAATTCAGCTCTGGGGATCAGCCAAGCATTCCAACATAGAGATACTCCAAAGGTTCCAAAACAGTGTATTAAGAGACTTATCACAAGCACCGTGGTTTACCAAAACAAGGGAACTACATGATTACTTGCAAATGGCCACAGTGAAGGAAGAAGCAGATCGCATGATAAAATCTTACAGAAATAGCCTAGTTAATCACCAAAACAACCTTGCCTCAGCACTAAGTGAACCCTTGTAACAGAGACGCCTAAAACGGCAGCACATTTGGGACATCACATCATGAGAAAAACATTAAGGTGGCCCGTCAATGGATGGGAACACCTCACACGACTGTAAATTCTAAGCGACAAGAACTGCTTATGGTCATCTAAAGACCGATCGCATGTTAGAAGAATAATATGAAAAAAAAAAAAAAAAAAAAGTTTTGTAATAATTTGGAGTTGTGTGGAAAAAGTTTTGGTACACTAATAAAAAATATTGTTATTGAAAATGAAACCTTGATTTATCATTATAATTTAAAGGATAAATAAGTTATCATTGCAGTGGATTTTTCTATCTCCAGCTCTGTCACCAAAATGTAGGGTGGTTTTTTCGGCCTTTTCCAGGATTATTGAGGCCTACAAATAAATACTGCGACATTCTTTATTAACAATTGAGTTCAAATAATCTAGGAGAGTTATATAACATTATTGTATCCTAATTACGGCAAAATAATAAAAATAAGCTAAAGAAAAAAAAATCAAATTTTCGGCAGGAATTGTGCTTCAGAGCCTTCTAATTGATTAGGGTGCTGCTCGTCGACCAAAGATCAGAGGGCTCAGACAAGATGCACTACGCTAACTAACGTTTCTATGCGATACGTTTTTAAACCAATCGCGTCACTGGAAGATGACGTGATACGAAAAGTCACGTGGTCTTCCAGTGACGCGATTGGTTTAAAAACCAATCGAATAGAAACGTTAGTTAGCGTAGTGCATCTTGTCTGAGCCCTCTGAACTGATAACCGCTTTCCCCGTTATTTAGCCCTAACTTTCGACTACTATTTCTCATTCACTAATGTTCAAAAACAACTACATAAAAATCACGAGCTGGTGATGACATAGTGAAGGTACAAAATTTGGCCTCCAAATTTTGTACCTCAAATTGAATGACGTTAATAAGTGTTCGGAAATATAGAAAGTGTGCTCATTCCAATTTAAAAAAAAACGATTTACATATCTCCCATTTTTTATACCGATTATCAAAACTTTTGGATCACCCCTCGTACACCAGCACGGGTAGCACAAGTTGTATTTTCTCGCTCAGTGCGTCTCTATCGGTATTGACTAGATAGAAAGGGATATCCGAGTGACAGCCAAGTTGCGGGCAACTTGTGCTAGCCGTGCTGGGTCCGTGAGGCCCTGCCAAGATGCATTACGCTAACTAGCGTTTCTATTCGTTTCGTTTTTAAACCAATCGCCTCACTGGTAGATCACGTGACTTTTCGTATCACGTCATCTACCAGTGACGCGATCGGTGTAAAAGCGAAACGAATAGAAACGCTAGTTAGCGTAGTGCATCTTGGCAGGGCCACCGTAGCCGAGATGTTAACGCTACAAACGTTTTTCTTTTCTATCACTCAAGATACATGAGATGACAATTGACCACGTGGTTTATAACTATACAAGAGAATGACATATAGGTACATTTTAAGTGAAACAAAAGAAAAACGTTAAGAGGGGTTTGCATCTTGGCCGAGGCGGTAGAAACCGTATCGTCTTTCAGTCATCGATTGTATTGTCAACGTTTTGATAGCTCTTATTTACTTGACAGTAGGTACCTAATGGTGGCTGAGTTAAAAACAATATCATAACAGGTCCAACACGATATGGTTTAACCACCAAGAATGGGGGGCCTACACAAGAATCATTGCTGAATTTAGCGATTTTCGTAAACTTCCAAAATGTATACATACATACATACATTAAATCACGCCTGTTTCCCAGAGGCAGCGACCACTTCTTTCCACTTGCTACGATCCTGACAAATCTCTTTCGCTTCTTCCACATTCATACATCGAGTCATGCATGCACATCGGTTTCGGGTACTTAAGATCCGGCCCTTTTCCAGTATTTGTCCGATTTGATTCGAAAAAGTACGACTAGGGCGGCCCCTTCCGACCCTCCCACTCGTTTTTGCTCTGTATATCTCTTTCGTCAATTTTCTTTCATCCATCCTTTCCAAATGACCGAACCATCGAAGCATGCCCTTTTCAATCTTAGTCACTACATCTTCTTTTATCTCTATAAATCAGTTTCATACCAGACATACTACGCAAAGAACGCATTTCAACTGCATTTGTACGACTTTCATGCTTGTCCTGCCACACCCAACATTCACTACCATACATCAGAGTAGGGGTCAACACTCCATTGCGAAAAGCCAGTCGCGCAAAATGTATGGAATCGACATAAGCAACCGACGCGATAGATCGTCAGTTAACATCAATCCTAAACAATTTTATTCGAAATGCTATACAAGTGATATTAATTTCATTAATTTAACATTTGATTTATAATTGTTAGTGAAAAAAATATGGCTTTGAGATGACAAACACCACTTAAGCCATCTAATTGTAATGTTAATTTTAGACCCATATACATTTGCATATTCAAAACTAGAATTTCAAGACTGCAATCCGAAGGCTGCACCAGTGTTTCCAAAATTTGAGTAGTGGTACTATTCTCACACTGGAACACAACAATGCGAACACTGCTGCTTGGCAGCAGTTAAAGGATAAGATGGTGTTAGCCATCCCGACGGATTCTCACAAAACCCTACTACCACTGAGTTTATGGATGATATCATTATAATATAATTTAAATAACTCTATGAAAAGCAAGCTTTGAAAACCCGACTGCATTTTTTATACTGTCGTCGATATACCTACATATGTTAATAATTGTCATTTGGCCATTGTTGTTATTTCAATTTAAAAAAAATAAAAAAAAAATAATAAATACGACCTACTTAGACAAGAGACTAAAATAAGCAAAACATTGTTAAAATCAAAATTAAAGGATTTGCTTCTCGATAACTAGCCAGCGTCAATAGAATAAAAGGACAATATCGACAGTGGAAAGGTAAAAATGCTTAAGCGCCATATTGGAAACTTTACAGAAATGAGGTTTAAAGTTTTTTTTTTGAGAAAAAAAATCATATCTCAAAAAGTTTTACGACTATTTCCATGAAAATCAAAATGTATAAGTTAGAATGTGCCAGCTATTTATTTATGAAACAAGTTCTGACCTAGTCCTTCTAGTTACAGAGATAGATGTCGCTTAAGCAATAATTGTGTAGCTAGTTCCAAAAATGTCAGTCAGGTAAAAAATGCTTAAATCGCAACTAACTATAAACCAAAATGACTAACGGTACATATTTTTTATGTCTAGAAAATACAAAATTTACTTATATTACTTCATCTTTCTGTAAACTGGTAAAGTAAAAAATCTAACGAATGATAATTACTGTTATCTTGGATGCTGAATTTACTTAAAGTCACTAATTATTTCTTATTTATAAATTATATATCACTTAACTGCCTAATTTTACTCATTATTCAAATATAAAATGGTTTAAAGCAAGCATTTTTGTTTCTACACGGACTACTAAAAGCTTAAATTCTAACTAATACATTAATACTCAGTGACTTTGACGTCATTTAAGAAAGACAAGTACCAAAATGTCTTTTAACGGGTACGTATCATAATATATAAAGTTTAATAATAATGGGATACATAATGGTTCATAATATAAAATGGTGTTTTATCTGAAATCGTAAACTTTTCGGGATTGGTATAACATAAACCTAACCTAACATAATGGGTTCTATACAATGACATTTTAAAGAATCCTGAAAAGTTTATAGCTGCATAAATAAAACCATTATTATTGGTAGAAGTTTTAGATACTTGCAAAATTTTAGTGAGAAAGAATAGTTGATTGACCCAGATACGTGTCGAATTTTTGGAGTCGGTTGAAAAATAACCTTTTCATTTTTTTTTTTGCAGATTTCATCAAAAATCTATTGAATCGATAGAATTCCTTCTGCTAACTATAAGAATAATTATTAACAGTTCACTAGGTATCTAAGTTATACCAGCCTGAATTACCAGTCTACCTGGAACCATTCAAAATAGGATCTAACATATTTGCTATAAATTCAAATGACATAGAATTATATTCTAAATAGTCATATGTTTTTAAATCACTTGCTATAATTTTGGTTACAAAAGCCATGTTCTAAAACTTTTAGAAATTATAATTTTAATATGTATAATATTCATAATACAATACAATTACAACCTTTATCATTATTTTTTATAATATTCACAATGTTTAATCGTTTAAACCAAAAACTCAAACAAATGCCAATTTTCACACTATAATGAATACGGTTAAAAGTGATAATATGAAACCTCACTCATATATTTATTATTTTCTTTATATATTTGTGTTTGACGAGGCCCTTTTGGCTTTCGGCTCCTATTTCGTGCTCTGAAGAATAAAATAATATTAAAAAACCTACCTACCTCACAAAAATTTTTGGTAAGGTTCATTGCTCCTTGCCCTCCTATCTCCGTTTCAATGCGGGGATTGCCCTCCGCCTTCCACAACCACTCGCTATGTTGGTTCCATTATAGCAAGTAAAAATTCCAGATTTGAATGTAATAAAGGTACTAAATAAATCTTATGGCTGATGATTAGTAGACGAAATGACTTTGATATAAAATTTATGCTAAGCGAAGATTTTAGAAATTAACTTTTATAACATTTGAATTTACAGCAAATTAATTAAGAGGAAATGTAATTGTAGTGTTTGATTTTATAGCAAATAAGGGAATACGTTCACAAAAAAGTTGATTTTATACCCACTAGCCAACATTCTACTTGTATTTACTTCGAAAGATAGGAACTGAATTCCGTTTTTTTAATTTAACATAATTAATAAAATTTAAAAATTACATACCTAGGTATGTACTGGATGGAAAACTTTGCAAGGCGTACATGGAGCGGAAGCCAACATGCAGAGGCCCTTTAGTCAACATTAATTTAGTAAAGTGATGGGACAGTAACTGGCATTTGTTCCTGAGTTCACACTATAGATGTATGCTCCCACGGGCAGACACCGGTTAGTGTAAGACTAAATGAGATGGACCGGTGAACTAGGCTATTGATAAACCTATGACGCCAATGCTAATTACTTTGGTTGAAATGACAGACAGTAACTCGCCAAGTCAATGGAATGGGTCTCCTAAAATAGCCTTAATACGTAGTACCAGACAGGCAGTTCCAGATAGTTCCAGAGGGGTTGATAAGGTCGAAAAGGTGCATCTGGACTTTAAACGACGATAAGTTGCCCACTCACCACTTATGCAACATCCGCCCTTTGAGCATATATAGCTCTTGCGACTCCAATCTGACCGGCTAATAAAAGATAGCCAGAGGTGAGAGTCTATTCCTCGTCATAGTACACTCCAGCGGGCCGGTGAAGGCAAGCGTGAGGTGAGGAACAGGACCGTCCCTCGGAACCAAAAGCTCGCTACTAGCTGCTGCTGTAGCGTGACGTATTATTATTATCACACAAGATGCTTGACATCGCAAAGTTCACAAGATATGCACTTACTTATTATATACATCATCACTGTCGCGCTCGTCGTCACCATGGACTGAGTGTCCCGATTCAACAGGTTTTATGCGATAAACGGGAGCTTACACTCGAGCGAAGTTTGTATTCTCTTAAATGTTTTTCGAGTTTTTTCTTACTAGTAATGAACACCCATATTTTTATAAGAAACTGAATCCGAAATAAGACTTAAGCAGTGTAACAGTCTAAAATGAAATTTGTCTACTTTCACTAAATCAAAGTAAATAGTAATTTTTTTTATTTTATATTCTACTAACATCCTAATTCTACAGATTGAGATGACCTAGATTGTGCTTAAACACATTTTTCTTTAAAAACGTGGAATAGCATTTTTGCTTAAGCGCCAAATAGTAAATTATTGCATGAAGATAAAAATTCTAATACGAAAAAAAAATATGTATCACAATAATTTGAAATTGCTAACAGTAATAACTCGACTAAAGATAAGAATTAAAAAAATCTAATACGTTTGCATCCCAAAATTTTCCCTAAGGTTAAATGACTAACATGCTTCAACACGAAAAACATCAAAATAAACGTCGCTTTAGTTGTCACGTTCTCGAAAAAACGTGAAAAATTTGCCTGCTTAAGCGCCAAAAAAGTGCTCCGATCGACGTGGGTCCTAGACAGATCGACGCAGAAAAAAAAAAGAAATTAAACTGTATATATAATTCATTTTCGGCCAAAGTGGCGCTTAAGCATTTTTACCTTTCCACTGTCGATATGTACCTAGGTATTGCAAAAATAGCTGCCGCTTGCGGTCGTCGGGAAGCGAACACCTACATACCCACAGATTATAAGATATGTCTAAAGTACATACCCACCTATGAATGCCGCTGTGTCTATCTATGTATAGCTAAACATAATATTAGTAGTCGATTAGGTATTAGGATAAGTTAAGTAGTGTAAAACTGAGCGCGTCTCGCCGATAAACGTAACAGTTTGGCGAGTAATATTAGATATGCTAACTGTAGTCTTTATTATATTAAATAAATTAAAAAAAAAACAGTTTAGGTATCCTATGACACTCTCGCTGCAAAGACGAATCCAATGATACCTCATTTATCAAAATCGTCCAAGCCGTTTTTGCTGTAGCGGGGAACATAGAACTGGACATACATGACGTTGAAAAACATAACCCTCCGCCGCAGTCGGGTAATTACTGAATGAATTATAATTTTTCTTTTTATACTTAAATCTAAATGATAAGAAGTCAGTGTGTTCAGGTTCATTTCTGCAAATGGTTTTTAAAACATATTTTTTTAGAATAAAAATAAATATCAAGTCATTATTTAGATTTATATGAAAAGGTAGAATAACCACTTACTTAATGAAAGCGTTATTATAAAGCAGGGAGTTTTTGTTGGATTCTTATTTCTTCAGGTGGTTTTTGAATTTTCATGTTTTTATATTGTAAGAATCGGGTTGGTTTTTAAAGAGGTACATTACAGAATAAAAAACTTTGTCTCAGGCAACGACTCACATATCATTATTTTAATTTACTAATCTTTAAACTAACATCATGTTTAATCTCTCAATCTACATCAGCTAGGGCTGCATAAATTAAGGGCTTTATTAGTTAAATTTATGATTGAAACCTGCGCTTTTTTTAATACACATTTTGGAACATCCTTTTTTAATACAAATTATGAAATTAATTCTGCTATCCTCTCGTAAGTAGATTAACCAATAAACATTTTTTAACGATAAAATAATAATTATAATCCTATAGTATTTTATGTAGGTAAGCGTCCACATGTTGGTACCTATCGTACGCATCGGACGCATCGCATCAAACGGATCGTACTATTCTTTGTATAGAAAGTGACACAAGTGCGTCCACTGATCCGCACCGCACGGATCGCACGAATCTGCTCATCGGCAATGCCGACGCCGATCGTCTTCAATATATTGACGAAAATCGTGATAACTACCAGCAACTTTTGATTTCAAAATCAGCGGACCCGGAGGTAGTATCCATTCCATTTAAAAAAACAAAAAATAAAATAAGTTTATCTTGAATAATATGCGAAAACAATAATAACGGCGGTTGAAACGCCGAATTTTCACCCCGATGCTTCGAGAGGCAACTTTTGCGATGCGTGCCGATGACGTCATACGACGAAAATCCGAATGAACTGGCACCGGCAATCCGATTGCTGGTAGTCGCATCTGCAAATCCGGTCGCTGCCGATACAGTGGACGCATTGTGAAAAACTCATCCGTTCGATGCGATGCGTCCGATGCGTACGATACCGACACGTGGACGTTTACCTATAGTTGTACCTTGTAGAAGTTTATTGCAATAATATGTAGTGATACAGATGTAGTGAAATATCCTTTCACATCGTATTTTCTCGGAAATGTTCGTATTTGTCATGCTACTTCAGTCTGACTCAGTACCCATCAAGACAACGTGGGGGAACGTCGCATCACGAGAGTGATAATCGATATAGAGTGGTTAATACCAGAGTTTTTTTATGTTAATCAAGATTAAGTTTGTTTTCAGTTCTTTTTAATAGTCATGCCGAAAGCATTAAGACCTGGGAAACGGTTAGATCGACAAGCCTGTGAAATTATTTTCAACACACACCTAACTTCTATATATTTGATCGTGGTGGTTTTAACATCTCGGGGTGATATACTTCAAACTTATGGTTCGACATTTGACACTGATAACTAAAGTACTCTACTTATTTAATACAAACACGTCACTTAATAATTCAATAATTCATAGACACGTCGGCATCATTCGGAAGTAGACGTGAGTTCCGAGTTTTCACGAGGTGAAAGGATTATTCACTAGATTTGTAACATGACCTGTAATGTTTTATGTTTACCAATAAATAAATACTATATTTTTAATTTGTATGGTACACCTGAGTTTCGCCCAAACTGAAACCGACTAATCAGCCCACTGTGCCTAATTCCGATCGTGATTTGTGCCCATTCTAATGGTAATTGCCTGTCTGTCTTAATTCTATTAGGCTTTTTTTAGATTGCTTCACGTGCTATTTAATTACCAAAATTAAGTAAATCTAAGTTAATGATTCTACTGAGGATAATTCTAATCAGTATTTAATTTTATGGTTGCACCTCACTTGGATTTGCGTATTTACGTATTTAGAATATTTAACTGATAGTGTGTAGACGGCATAGTTGTCAAACAGTATTTTGATTCGCAAGAACCAAATGTGCAAATAGATTTTGCGATCTATAACTTAGCCCATAAGGTCCACAATTGTATCCACGGTTACATAAAACAATTGCATACTACAAATTCGTTTTTCAATAATTTTAAAAACTTCATTTACGAGTATCATTCAATTCCTAATAAATCCTAAACAAATGAACATAAAGGCAAACCAAACTAAATTCTGGACCGGTATAAACTAACACACAGAGAGCTATCAGCGCCCTTCGAGTTCAGTATAATAACGCGTTTAGGGTGCTGTTGCGGCTACCGCGCGCGTGCAGCGCGTCCGGCATGCTAGCGGACGCGCGCGTCGACGGTTTCCCGGCCGTGTTGCGCGCGCGCGCCGCCGCCGCGCTGCGCAGGCTGCGCGCTAGCTCCAACAGCATCCTGCGCGTCATAGCGGACAGGCCGGACAGTCGCTATCTACAGCACTGGGCAGGGCTGCACCGCATTTTATGTACTTACTAGCTTATATTTTCTACTAATCTAAACACTAATTGAATTTTAACAAATATTGTTACTAACTGACTAACTGAAATATGGATGTATGTCCGAAATAAATGATTTTTATTTTATTTTATTTATTTATAAAAGACGATTTTTTACCCCTTGTCATTTATGTCAATTTCTGGGACATCTTGTATATTTGCTTGAAAAATGTTGTCTATGTAGACAACATATCGCTAATCCAATCTATGTAGATTGGATTAGCGATATTCCAAGCACTGAAAAAAATATTGGTTGCTTGTAACAAGATTGTGATAGTTGTGCATAAATAAGCATCTTGATCCCATACGAGCCTAACAAGACGATAGATACATTAACTAAGACGTTACATACATCAACTAAGATATTAGTTGAATCACTAAAGAAATTGCTGCTGTTACTATCAGCTTTGGTTGATATAACTAATATCTTAACTATTGTATTCATTTTTTGTCAACTAACTGAAAATCTCTCTTTGTTGGCTCTCATTTTTGTGAGTGTGGTTAGTCAGCGTCCCATTTTTCCTACTGTATAATTCCTATTGAACGGGCCGAGTCCCACGGGGTTTAGCATCTGCATACATTTCAGTACCCCCTTTCATTACCGCAGATAGATACAGAAACAAGCACAGTTTGAATAAGCATGTAATTAAATGGGAGTGAACAGAACTACGCTCATTTTAAGCTGCCAGCGGTCAGTAGGTTGTGAATAATTTAATAACAAGGAATATTCAAAACTATATTATATTAATAAGGGAACAAAACATAATTTTGAAAACTGTCCACTATGCCTTTTAAGCCAGTCCCAAACGTGGGACCAAAATTAGATTTTGCACATCGAAACTTAGCAAAATGATTATTTTTGTCAAACGTACTAGTGTAAGTAATGCAGATAGTTATGTGATGAGCTCGATTGTTTCTTCCAGAGCCTTGGATGTTTTCTACGTATTTAATAGAGATGGGCCGACTAGTCGACGATTAGTTGGGAAAGCCGACTATTCGGCATCATTTCTAGTCGGTGATTAGTGGGCGACTTTATAGCCTATAAGAAAAAATCGTCAAAAAATGTCCACGCACACGATTTTGTTTTCGACATAGTTATAAACAGCACTAGGTAGGTACTTCGTTTTAATACTATAATTAGGGTTCTAATTGTTTTTTTGTCGTGCAGAAAAAACGTAAACAAAACTGGTCAAAACATTGTAGAGGCAGGTAACAAAGCGCGACGGACGTAGCGAAACGAACGTTTCCGAGTTCACCCGAACTGAGTAAAGTTCTACGATCGGCATTGCCGACTAGTCGGCTAATTAATCGGTAAATTGAAAATCGATTAGTCGGCCGACTGGCCAGTCGGCAAAATCCGTAGTCGGCCCATCTCTAGTATTTAAGTATGTATTTCTAATAGTACCCATAGTGCAAAAAGATTGTCCCCAGATATTTATTTGTAATAAAATGAACATTGCGTGTAACAAAATAATTATGATTAATAGCTGTATCTGTCTCGGTACATCAAATTGATTGCTCTTTACAGATTTTTCAATGTAAAGTATAGTAAATAGTAAGTATTCACAATTCCCCGTCCACTTTATTAATTAAAATCACTTGTCTTATCCCAGAGATCGGACTAATGGGCGCCATTACTCGCAATAATGTGGACATGACTCCAAAGATTTTAATTAAACAAATTAAACTACATTACTTGATTAACTACCCTAACAATAATTTTGATCCTTTGCAAGGCAGTAATAAATAAATAATACAAAGACTTATTTTGTAGATTAAATTAAAGCAAATAAACAGTTTTTTTTATAATTTTTGCGTGGTTAGTTTATTCCTTTTCACGGTTAAAATAAACTTATGAAGTATAAGCTCCTTTCGCAATCCACGGATGTTAATGGAGCAAACTTAAGTGGATTAATATAATATTAATGACCACATTCACGTCTTTGTATTATTTATTTATTACTATCCTGCAAGACTACTATCAAGAATAAAGTTCAGGTAAGAAATCAATTAATGTAATTTTATTTACATACATACATACATAATCTCACGCCTTCGTTCCCAGAGTGGGTTAGGCAGAGCTACAGAATTACAAACATCTCTAAAAACTTGTTGATAATTCTATGACCACAATTTGCACAATTAGGCTAAGATGTTTACCAGCGTATTAGTGAGAGGTTGCAAGCCCATCGCCTAACAGTACTACAAGCCTTTATTCCCTTAGTCGTCTCTTACGACATCCACGGGAAGACATGGAGTGGTACTATTCTAACTCGGCAACCAAACGAGGAAATCACGAGGAATAATTTTATTTGTTTGATTAAAATCTTTGGAGTCATGTCCACATTATTGCGAGTAATAACGCCCATTTATCCGATCTTTGCTTATCACACGCCCCAATATCATATTCATTTGGAAGCAACCAAAAATGGTAACGGCAGCCAAACTAAAGCGGGTTACCTTTGTTTCGGTGAAATATGTTTGACAAATGTATCATTTCCCAACCGTTTCATTTGCCAACCCGCTTTGTTTTCTGTAACCGTAAATATTTCAGGATTTTATAAGAATGAACCTAACCTAACCTAAAAGGGTTCTACACGATAGTATAGGTAATAAACTTAAGTAAAGCTCCTCTTGCACGTACAGTCGAGTTCATAAATATGTGTACACTTTAGTACCTTGTCACTTTAATCGCTGTCATAATTCGTATATGGCAATTTGAACATGACATTAAATAGACAAGGTACTAAAGTGTACACATATTTATGAACTCGACTGTAGTTGTAACACATCTGTATAGACCGTTCGACATTCTATAATTGAAATATGACTTAAATTCCATGTAAGTTTTGAACACAACTACATGCAAGAGGAGCTTTACTTAAGTTTTTTACCTATATAGTGAAATAAATGCTGAAAAAATTATATAAAATTGGGTTGGCAAATGAAAAAGTTGGGAAACGATACATTTATTATAACGATAAATTATTTGAATTTGAATTTGGCAAACATATTTTTGCGAAACGGCAGGCTCCGCAGTTACACATTTGAGACCTGATATTTATGCTCGATTCCATTAGACATGACTTTTTTTTATCCTAACCTATGTAATAATGATAATAGTTTCAGCACAAGTACGTTTTTGTACAATGAACCTTTGCATATTATACGTTTATAAAACGTACTTTTGGTCAAATGAACGGATCCCACTGACCAAAAAAGGCCAACAAGTTACATTCTAAAGGTGCATTTCCACCGGCGAGGCGAGACGAGGCGGGGCGAGACGATAATTGAAATTTGTATGGCAAAATTTCAATTCCATCCTAGCGCATCTTCGGTGGAAACAGTACGGATTGGCGAGGATGTGCGATACGAGAATTGAAATTTTTGTTATTGTAATAATGAACCGTATTGCTGCGTATTTAGAGTATTTATTAACTCTGCAACGGAAACACGATTCTCGCGCGTCATCGCATTAGCCCGCGCGGTGTCGCGCGTGCTCGCGCTGGCTCACGCGTGCCCTCGCTGGCTCGCGAAGGCTATTTAAAATATATTATGTAGCACTTCGCCATTGTAACAATTTATTAACAACACAATCTAGGGACGATATCGCACGCGCCGGCAATTTTTGGTGGAAATAGGTCGGCGCGATTTCAATTCTCGTCCGACCTCGTCACGCCTCGCCTCGCCGGTGTAAAAGCACCTTTAAAGTTTTATCCTGAACAAAAATGTCTTTAATATTTATTGTAATGAAATGACGCTAAACAATGGCACAAGCCTCCAGTTCCAAGTCTGGCGGAAATAAAGCAACTTATTTTACGTTTCTCCTTAATTAAATGGTGCCACATTTCACCGCCAACCGTAAGCTTAAATAAAGGCTACTTTACATCACACATTTTAGCACAACGCTACCCATTTTCTTGCCTGGGGCCCAATTTAGTAGGGCTAAAAGCAAATAACTTTTGAAATGTTATCGTATTTGTTACTTATGATAGCGCGTGCAGCTAACTCCATATGCTTTTGTTTAGTCCACAAAAGAAATGATATCCATGGACTTACCTATTTATTTAATAAGTCCATGAGTGTCTATAAATAATTTGACATTAGCGAAATACAACTTAACAGGAGTGTAGGCCAATAATAAACATTTGATACTTGACAGTAATGGCTTCCGAATTAATAACAATACCGTAACAGTACATGTAGAAACGAAGTAGAATGAGGCCTCTGGAACTTGCCAAGTATTGACACTTTACATACAAACACGAAACACGAAAGTTTTTTTGTGTGTGTGTGTGTATGTAAGTCGAAGAAAAGGAGATCGACCATATTTGTATGGGAGTTGGACCAAGTGCTGCCCAGAATGAATACATAGTGCATTATGTTCCTTACGCTATCACGAGACGGTACAATAAATTGCTTCAAGATCTACCCCAGGAGTTCGAAAAAAAAGACTTTTTGTAGAGAAGTAAATCATCAATCATCAATATACATTACTTACTAATGGTCGTCATCTTCGTTGATAATAATTCTATCGAAGAGTGGAGCAGGGCGTCTAATAATGAGTTGGTACCTAGCCCACCCTAAAAACCAAACTAGGCACATAATATGCACTCATCAGCCAGTTGTTCCTAGCATGAAGATTGCTTTATGTTGATGACTGCATCAACGATAACATCTATAGTCGTCAACAAAATGAACACGGCATTACAAAACCTTATTTTTTTCCTCTCGAACCAATTTTTAAAATATGTGTTTTTTATAATAGATAGTAACGTAAGAAACTCGTTAGAGGTATTTTCACGTCTGGGCAGCGTTTGGTCCAAACCTTGTCAATCTCCTTCAAAACTGTTTCAGTACAGTACAGTATATTCAGTGTGTGTGAGCCTTAAGAATACATCTGTATTGCCAGCATAACATTCCTAAAAAGAAAAGAAGCCTGAATGAATGAAACGGAAATGAGATTCGTATCGGAATTAGGGAAATGAGAAGGAAGATGGACATAGAGAAACCGTTTACATAAGGCGTTTAAAAAATAACTTTTAATTATACTTCCGTCTTTTTAGTAAGCAACAACTTTATATAAAAAATTCCAGAAGATTCATTTAGCCAAAGACGTGATCTTTCAATTCCGCGGTTAAACTATTCTACCATATGCCTTGGGTACAGTCACGAGATGAAATTTGGTACCGACCTTAGGTCCAAAGTCAATTTGACATTCTACAACAATAAGGTTGAGTTTCCTAAAAGTTACAAATGACTTGACATCGTTAATGACATTGTTGACTTCAAGCAAATTTTTCTTGAAATGCAGTTGAATCCCAAATTAACACTCGTGACCGTACCATAGATCCCGAGAAGATTCCCTGCAATTTTCAAGTTCCTACGTTTGGCGGTTTAGGCAGTGCGTTGTCAATAAGGAAATCACGGAAAAAAAATTATGTACCTATAGATTGCATAGTTTCAAGCACGTACTACTGCCCTCCTAAGCAAAAATGCAACTAAATTCAATAGCCAAAGCAGATTCAACTCTCTTCTGTTTGTAACTAGGTTGCAATTTCTACAGATGTTTTGTTTGAGATAACGCCATTATGCTTAGTAGGGCAGACTACCTGCCATCCAAAATAAATCGGACGTGTAAAGTGTTATTATTTCGTTAACATCCCATTACTTCACTAGATCGTCGAATAAATCCCTGACTACGGCAATTGACAACTAAAAATGTTCTTTTAATCCCTGAATGTGTAGCCCCACCTAGTGTTGGTAACGACTCGAGTTTTTGAAGTCTACATTGTAAGAACTCGAGTCATATTTACGGAACTCTGAGCTTAAAAGACTTCAGAGTCTTTTTAGTCGTGAGTCGAGTCCTCTTTTGAGTCTGATCGAGTCCTGAAATCACAACTCAAGTTTTAGAAAGGACTAAAGTCTTTATTATGGGACTTGAGTCTTTTTGACGCACATGTGAAAAAAAACTATAAAAGATACGATATTTTTAATAGAATTTTTTCATCTGTAGCTGTGCATCAAAATCGAGTTCTATAATGAAGACGCAGTTTTGAAGTTTCTGTTCAAATGTATGAAAGATGACTACCAAATGAAATTTACACGATGTCACGCATGTTCCAGAAAGGTTTGAAATAAAAATAAATATGAAATTATTTTAAACAATAAGTAGGAACTAACTAAAACTTAAAACAAAACACTCGAGTCTTTATAGAAGACTAGTCTCTATTGAAAACTGAGTCCCTATAGAAGACTACAGAAGACTCAAGTCCCTCCCAAGATTAAAAGAACTCGAGCTTCGATTCCATGACTAGAGTCTAAAAAACTAAGTCGAGTCTTGTAATTGGAGACTCCAAGGACTTGAGTCTTTACCATCACTATGGAAATAAGCCTAAAGGCTTTGCTACAACAACACCCTAAAACTTTTCCTAAGTCAACACGTACCGGAAATCCGTTAAACTTGATGGTGTCGTTAGTACATCATGGTTTCCAGGATGTTTTAAAGTGACATAATCCAAAACACTATGACGTTTAATTGAATAAAGGGATGTTAATCAATTACAATGGTGTTTTTACCCCTACCACCAACAAGAGGAGTATGTTCTTATTCTTCCTATATGATGAGATATTTAGAGATACACTAAATGTATGTCTGTGTTTCTTCTCTCCGTTTTATTATTTCCTATGACATGTGGGACTAGAGTTAGTTTTAAGAACAATTAATATAATTTAATGTACTCACATATTTCAAACACAATATTTGTATTGTTTATCAATAAATGCTATGAAACTATGAAACTATTTCCAGTGTTATATTCAAAATTCAAGATTCAAAATATTTATTTAGTAAATTGGCCACATGAAGGCTCTTTTACACATTGGTAATATGGAGTTATCTGGGAGCATGGTAACACTACCTACCTTTTCTCGAAGCACTTCATCAGTTTTTTGAACCCTCGTAACTTGGGTTTGGATTTAGACCAGATAAACTAATTTTTCGGGTTATGATATCAATAGTGGACTTATTAAACATTTAAAGTTTTAATTGCATAGCTTATATACTTTACATTTTTAAGTTATACGTTTTACGTGTGTATCTATCTGTATCTATCCGTCTGTTACATCGTAGCTCCCAAGTATATAAACCGGTTCGGATCAATGATATTTTATATTAAGATACGTCATCTGCGCGCAAAAGAGTTCCTCAAAAAGGAAGGTAATTGCCTTACTATCGTTCAGTCGCGCCGTGGCCGCTGACAAGCACGCGTCAAACACAGTAAAGTTTTATTACCGAAATGCAAAAAATATAAGTCACAAAAAATGCCGTCTTGTGTTTTTATAGGCTGCCGAAATTATACTGTAACTATAAAAGGAAGAAAGGATGTCTCATTTCATTCGTAACTACCGTAAATATTTTTTACATTTTTTGTTTACATCGCCATATTTTGTGGCGGCCATCACGCGGCCATGAGCGGGCACGCCATGTCATTCGGGTACGCAATTTGAAACAACTATTTATCTCTTTCTAACAATAGCTTTCGCTACGAATTGCCGTCTTTGTCTGTAGAAATCTGGCAACGTAGCCACTGTCAGTAATTGGCGACGGATTTTATGTGCGTTTAGTATGAGCATAACGTATCTAAATATAAAATATCATTGGTTCGGATGCGGTTTTTTTTTTATAGAAAGCTAATTTAAATGGGTTGGTTCTTTACTAGGTTTAATGAAAATGGGCTGGATCGTTTCGTTGGAGCTTCTGAAAGTAGGGCTGCAATTAATTCGAGGAAATTTATTTATTTAATCTTATAAACATTTAATTGGCTATCATTACACAATTAAATCGTATATTCGAAGCCATAGTGACTTTGATAAGCACCTTTCTCAGCTGATGGTGGACCACTACCAGATGAAAAGAGGTTACCGATCCGGATGGACTGTACAAGGTCCTATCACCCCTAATCTTACATCGGTGAGTAGACAATACGTACGTAATTTTTATGGAATTTTGACCCTTCTTTACATCCATGTTTTGGATAGGATAATCTTAACCAAAAACCTTTTTACCCGCAACAGGTCCCTTTGTAAAATCTTTACTTAATTTTACTCTATTCTCGCCGTAAATTTACATAGCCCAAGTAACTTTATGTTGCCTTAACGTCGAGTGCCAGCGACACGCTTAGCAGGTTCAAACTGTACACAATCGCTAGTCGGTGGCATTCAACGCACAACGTATCTTGGAACCTCTATGCTTGTTTGCTTTCAATCTCGGCAAAACTAAGCCAGTTTGTTGTTGTTTAAAAAGCAATTAACCCATATGTAGGTACAGTTCTGGACTTCAATTGACGAGCCACTTTAACAACGTTTTTTTTTCTTGTTTTTCCGTTGTTATTATGACACGGTTCTACATACATACATATAAATTCATGCCGTCTCCCAATGGGGTAGAAAGAGACCTGGAACGCCATGTGATGTGCACCGCTTCCTCTACATTTATCAACCTCTCCATGCACGTACGTTGGTTTTGGGTGCTTTTAATTCGGTGTGTATTCAGTACATCGCGAATCTGATCACTATATGTCCATCTAGCGCTAGATAAAGGTTCTATGGTGACTCGACAGTTAATGTTGATGACCGTTGCAGAGTCTTGGACGTAATTTTTTGAACAACTAAGCCAACAAAGCCTAACCTTGTAGTAGAAAACCAATGATTTGAACAAGAGTGGTTCCATTTGCAAGCTTTCAACTCCATCATCGTATCACCTCCTGAGATACAATAATGGTGCATCATCATTGGTTTCAAATTAGTGATATAAACAGCACAATACAATAACAGTAATCTTGTATCCTGGGATGCCTAAGATACAGGCTCGGCCTAGTCTGGGATTTGCTGTTTTGACATAAGAAACATTCTTATTCTTAGATTTAATTTTGGGCTCGATTTGACCTTTAAGATTTAAACTTAACAAAACTAGTGACAAACAAACAATTTATAGTCACGGTATGAAAAGGCTCGTCACTGTTGGACCTAACTGCATTGAAATAGAGTCAAAAACTCGTGAACATTGTCATTCCGATAGCACCTTTACAGATAAATGAAAGCTTAAAAAAACTCAGTAAATGGTTTCACAAAACTTTAATATTCAGTCTATTTAGTACGTCAAATAAGATCCATAAGAAATGACACTCATAAAATAGTTTTGAAAGAATTTTATTGAAATTTCACAGAATTGATTATGCCATCGCAGATTTCAGCTCATTGGGGTGTCGTAATACCTTATTTTTCGCCATGATTTACAATTCTCCGATATATTTTTCATTTCAAAATAAAAGCCCTCCTAAATCTCCAGAGAAGTATAATTTAATGGTACAAAAACAAAAGAAGAAGAAAATATACAAACAGCATAGTTTAACTAGAAAACATTGAACAATCACTACTAATCCGTTAAGGTTAACATCATCTTCCTTTTTCTATACAAGATAAATATTCTTCCTCTGTGATCCTAGCCAGCTTGAACAAATCTGACGTATTAGAAAAGAAGTCCAAAAATATCCCCAAAACTAAGTGCCGAAAACGCTGCAACTGACTTATAAGGCACTTTTTCAGTGGTTATTACGATGATATCAATTAATATGGCTTTCTCTATAACTGGACATAATCCGTAATTTTCAGAATCATAACTTTTTGTAACTTCCCCTTTAATTTGGGAAAAAACTATAAACAACTGAAAAAATGTAATTCACAACAACTTTTAGAGGCAGTTTACGTTATTATGTTTTACCATTTTTCACTAATTTATGATTTTTCGCACAAAATACATTGAGAAAGATACCACGGGTATGGCGGAAGTTTCAGCGGTATAGACGTTTTGAACGCTGGGAAATGCATCAGTTCCGAGGGTTTCTAGTGTGAAGTCTGCGTACCGTAGTCATAGGGTAGGAAGTATGCAATGTCCAGCGGTGATTACCCGTGTCTCAGGTGTCAGACTGTTTGGGCAAAATCTTGGCGAAGGTTCAGCAGCCAGAGGCAGGACGAAGACGAACGGGAACTCGGTGTGGAGCTCGACCAGTGCCGACGCCGCCGCGGCTGCGCGCGCGCTCCCCGGCGCAGCCGCGCCTCATCGCAAGATTCTACGCTTGCGCACACTTACATAATGAACAATTGCGACACCAAGCAATGTGTTAAAGTTTTATTATTCTTTCGAAAACTATACTTCGAATTATAGGCTATGATTTTATGAGCATTAAAATCGAAATTTGAAAATAAAACTCGATTTATTTTACATGTATTTCATTTTCGGATTTGTAATCGATTGGGATCATTAAACTTTCTTTTTAGTCGTATTGCCATATGATTAATTACTTGTGTATTAGCTGCCTGTTTCAACATGATTTTTAGGGCTCCGTAGTCAACAAGGAACCCTTATAGTTTCGCCATGTCCGTCTGTCCGCGGTTTAACTCTTGGTGCAAAGCTGTAATTTGGCATATTTATACATGAATACTATGCTGACAAAGCTGTTAAGTAAATTCTCTTCCCCCCTCCCAAAGCCAAAACTACAAGAACTAAAAATGTGAAAAATATCTTGAATGAAAGCACATTATTTAAACACTTTCATCACTATTGTGACCGCGTGACTACAATAAAAATTACATAAGCAAGGTATATTTGCTGCTTTATCTGCAAGCTGGTGAAATACTTTTTAAATGTCTAGAGTATAAACATGTTCGCTATTTATTTAATTGTGACAGTAGACTTTAATACACAAATCAATGAATACAGATTGTAGTATTACTGGATGAATTTAATAAGTGGAATTTAAATAAATTTCTTGTTAAAAGTTTAACCTTACCTAATCTACGTTATCGGTACCTATACGAGATTGTAAAAACGTCATGTTTCCAGGAGAATACTTATTTTGTAAAAAAAAGTACCTAACCATATATCCGAATTTATTTCCAATTCTCGCTATATCTTTTAATTAAGCAACTTTCCCGCCTTTATTAAGCTACACAGCCGCCATATTGCAGCGGCCATTTTGTTTACGAGCCATTCTCATTTTCCAGCAACAAATTACTTTTTTATTTCGGCTGTTATTGAATGAATAACGGCCGTGCCCTTGGGTCAGAGAATTAAGCTGGGCATTCACGACCGCTCCAACAAGCCGAATAGAGCAGCGCGTGAATGTCAAAACTGTACCGTTTAAAAGTACTTGGCGCGCTCCGTTGGATTTCCAAATGGACGGAAAGCCAGCGCGACGCGCCACCGCGCAATCCGACTGGAGCCATCGCGAATGTCGAAATTCAACGTTGGAACACGCCACGCCTCTGCGACAAGCCAAATGGCGTCGGCGTGAATGCGTTCTCCGGCTGCCATTTTCTAATCAGTCTGCTACGTGATGTCGCACCGTTGAGGCGTGGCGTGGCGCGCCCGTGAATGTGGTCGAAATATTACGCCCATCCAGGGGCCTGTTTTATAAAGCTACAAATTACAATTTACAGGTTACAAGTTTCCATTTGACACAACTCGACCAATGACGACCAGCCATTTGAGCAGGGTTGCCAGTTTAGACCTGTAAAATTGTAACTTGTAGCTTTATAAAACGTGCCCCAGTTACACCGTATCTGTCACCGAGACAAACGGCGCGTCCGTGAATGCCCAGCTTTAGGTTTATGTTATGAAAATGAAGTCTCGTTAGTACACTTACAAAATAATCTTTTGTACTTTAATGTGACATGGGCTTAGATTATGAAAAGGACCCAGATTAAATATTTAATGTTGTAAACGCAGCTGAGATACCTAATGCATAATTAGTGTGTTGGACTTAAAAATAAATATTTAAAATTTTAAGTGTGGTCACGAACTTTTCGCCTAATTCAAAAAATATGTTTATAGTCGCCAATGTCATTTGATATGCCAAGTCATTTGTAGCTCATAGGAAACTCAACCTTATTGTTGTAGAATGTCAGATTGACTTTAGAGATGAGGTTCACTTTACTGCCCTCCTTAGAAAAAAGGGCGTATGTCTCATAGAACTGCGCATGTATTAGTGACCTTATTTCTTTATTATTAAGGTTAAATTTACTTTGACTAACAAATTGCTCATGCGTCCTTTTTATTTAGGAGGGCAGTTTAAGTCTTTGACAGTACCTAAACCACATTTTAGGAAAAATAATGTTTTATTTCGACGACACGTTACCCTAGTTGATAGTGACCATGCCGTCAAAGCTAGCGGTCCCGGGTTTAAATCCCGTTAAGGGCAGGGATGTTATTCTCCTCAAAACGGCGCTCGGTCGGTCGAATGAGTGAACACGCCACACCGGCGAGTTTAAGTAGTCACGTCAGAGCGCACAAAACACATTTTAGCGCGTGCATTCTCAATTAGGCAGCAGGGCTTGTGTCGATAAGATCGAACGTATAAGGCTGCCTAATTGAGAATTCACACGCTAAAACGTGTTTTGTGTGCTCTGACGGGACTACTTAAACTCGCCGGTGTGGCGCGTTCACTCGTTCACTCGTTCGACCGACCGAGCGCCGCTTATAAGAGAATAACACCCCAGATGTATGCGTGATGACCAGTGATCGGAATAGGTAGAGCTAATTTGCCTAAACTTGACGCATATTCATTCATGCGTGAGAGAGATGGGAATACATTATTGAATGAACATGCATCAAGTTGCAGCATGCAGCAAATTAGCTCTACCTATTCCGATCACTGGTGATGACTGCGAGTAATTCGTTGCTGACTCTTGGATGTTAATTTAAGTATGTATTTCTCTACCTACATAAGTAGGGTTAGGATTTTGGTGGCATATCGTGGTTCTAGAATCCATGGAATCGCCATTTCATAATTATTATAATACATGACACTTTGATTTTGACCTTCAGTATGTTCATATTTCAAAATGAACTAAATACATTTTTAGTACGGTTATTCCATACCTACTAATATTTGCTTGTTTGTAACGCTTTCACAGCAGAGATATCCTCAATACCAAAACCCATTTAAATTGGTTTAGCGGTTTAATTAATAAATGAATTTTGAAATATTAAAATAAGAAGGTCAAAATCAAAGTGTATTTATTATAATAAATAGGAAATAGCGACTCCATGGATTCTGGAACCATGATTTGCCACTAACAGTTCTAACTCTATACATAAATAAGTCGCCCTATACCATGCCAATCGCCAAAACACTCGATCAACCGCCACCGGCGCCGCGCCTTCCATCACGCAATCCGATCTGGTCGGACAAAAATCTCGAGAACTTTGATGTCGCTCGAGAATGGAGAGCGAAATGGGAGTCAGCCGAATGCTCCCAATCAGAACTAGTCTCCGATCCTACCTCTGGCCTCCCAGGAACGCTGTAACCCCGGAAGATCTGGTCTACCATCAACAGAATCCGCACAGGAGTAGGCCGATGTAACTACCACATACACAAATGGGGCTTGCGCGAATCGTCAGCCTGCGATTGTGGTGCCCCGGAACATACCATCTACCACCTCACAAACGACTGCCCAAATGAAAAATTCCCTGCTGGAGTAGAGGGACTGAACAGGATGACACCGGAGGCTGTAACCTGGCTTCAAAACACTAACCTTAATTTATAGAAAAATGCAGGAATGACCGTACGAAGAAGAACAGAGACATAAGTAAGTTTATCTGTACAAGCCTAGAGCTTAGTTTTGGACTAGGACAATTGTTTGCCTACATTTACTGTTAATACGTCAATATTAAGTATCGTATAATGTTAAGCACTTTCCTTGATATAATAAACTTCAAACTTAGCATCAAATGATAAACATGAAAATGACAAGGTTCTAAATGCTCATTTTTTTTGTTATACATCATTTATGGTAACTTTTTTGAGGAGTAACCTTTTGCTTTAATTTAGGCGTCACCTCAGTTTCTTTAATGATTAAGTACATCATCTTCGTCATTTTCAACCTTTCTCCCAATAATAAATAGAAGTATTTCGCTGTATATTAATTTAATGCAATCGTGCAATAATTATTTTGCTGTGCAATAAACAGTTTACATACATACATTTACACCATCTACGAGTACGTATCTACCGGTGCATAGTCACCATTCAAAAACTCTTTGACCCTACCAGCCATTTGTATCAAATTCAACAACAATTCTACTGTGAATTTCGTCATATTTGCGACACAATTATTGTATAAATATTAACGAAGAAGGTTGTACCTTCTCGCGTTAAGACTTCACCTAAAGTTTCTCATTGAAAATGTCTCGCGAACTTTCCTTTGTGTTCCTTCATGAACCCATAATGTGTTTTATGTCTTCATAACAAGTTCAAAACCAATTAAAAATACTTTAATGACATTCTTAGTGGAAACTTACTGTTCTGCCTGAAGCACAAAATAAAAGGTAGTAAGCGCTACGCACTTCAGTACTTCTTTACTATCTTTTTTCTATACACAGCAGTATGATACATATTATTATACTTAGATATTTTTCTAGCAGAAACACCATGTGGTTAGTGCTTGACATAATTATAATATCGACAAACTTTGAACTGAGGAAAAACTCGTGCATCATATCATAATATAGTTATTTAAAAAAAAACTCAATGTCCTAAAACTCATTGAAGTATGGTCACGGAAGTTAATTTGCTACCCATGTCAAAGAAAATCTGCTTGAAGATGTCATTGTCAATAGAGATCCCGAGTCATTTGTAATTGATAGCAAACTTTACCTTATTGCTGTAGAATGTCAGATTGACTTTGGACCTAAGGTGGGTACCAAATTTAATTCCTTGACTGTACCTACCTTACAAGAACATAGCGAAATCATATCATCAAGGAAAAATTACAATCATAATTATGTTTATGTCATATGATTCATATAACAACATGGTGCATTATAAAATAAAAAAAGAATAGTGAAAATCAGTCTATGACATTAAAATGGTACACTTATCGATAACAGGATTGTCGATGTTTTTATTATGTCAAGCACTAACAACACGTCGTTCGTGCTAGGAATACCTCTACGTATACATATTATATACTATGGTCTACCCGTGATAGAAATAAAGAAGTTAACTGGGTGAAGTTCGTTAGTGACTTTATTGCATTCGGTGCTTTAAGTGCAGCAGTTTAATTAAGCCCTTAACTTAGGTATCTCAACATTTATTACACTTAAATACATACAATAAATAGCACAAACGTTCATTAAAATGAATGATTCATTAGAACACCTTCTATCACCTTCTTTTTCACCACGATACGTGACAGCACGTGACTTAAGGCGACATTAAACTTATTGATTTTTTCAGCAGCTGGGTAATTAACATGTCACTTGTAAGCGCTTGTTTTAACCGTTTTGCTAAAGTGCATCACAATAATATTGTAACTAGTGACCAATTTATTACATACCCTCTTATTCATAAACGCTCAATAACTAAAGTATGCTTGAAATATGCTTTGTCCTTATCTGTCATTATGACATTTGAGTTTAACAGAAAGGGACAAAGAATATTTTAACTAAAATAGGTTTACAGTGAATTTATGAATAAGGAAGGGGGTAAATAACCCCGCTACAATCTTTTAAATAACTCACCTATTAACTTGGCGCAAGAAATATTAACCAGTACAAAATTTTTAGGGCACGCATTCTCAATTAGGTCTGTAGCTTAACCGTCGCGCACGATCGAGCAACCGATAAACGTCCTTTTTTAATAGCCTAGTGTCCCACTGCTTGGCAAAGGCCTCTCCCTCGGATTTCCAACCCTGGCTACCCATAGCCATAGTCCCTTGGAAATGCATCTAAGTCATCCAGCCACCTTCACCTTGGTCCACCACGGCGCCGTTAACCGCACAGTGGCACCCACTCAGTTTAAAAAAATATATTTAAATATCAGTGGACAATGTCACACCAATTGACGTAGTCCCAAACTAAGTTCTAGGCTTGTACTATTGGTATAAGACAACGATATAAACATTTATATAGAGAAATATATACTTAAATACATAGAAAACATCCATGACTCAGAAACAAATTCGCGCTCATCACACAAATATCTGCCCCTACCGGGATTTGAACACAGGATCGATAGCTTCGTAGGGATCACTACCAACTAGGTCAGGGCCCGTATTATGGTCAATTTTATCGCGGTGGATAAAGCTTCCGTCACTCTCGTACTTACATACTGGTCAGAAAGTGACAGATGTTTTATCTACGCTTATCTACGTCGATAAACACGACCATAATCGGCTCGCAGAGCGTCGTCGCTGTGCCCGTCTGGGTGCATTCGGCAAACTGGCAAAATAACACTTCTGATGTTTTTTAAACTTTATAACCTTACTTTTTACCTACCCAAGCTAATCAAACTCCATTTTACCCTCTTAAATCGCGTTAATCCAGCGTTAAGTGTCATAAATTAATCTCCCATTCATTTCAATAACCAATTTAGATCTAGGCTTAGACCGCCACACGGCCACTATAACCTGAGCTACCGCGTCCGTTCCCCCGTCTCATAATCTAGGAGATCAAAGGGGCAGAGGTTGTTATTCGAAAGGTCTTTTTATTCCGGTTTGCTGAGCATAATTTGCATAGCATGATTGTCAGAGCTCAGAATTTGTTTATTGCGAATAAGGTCCGCGACTTTCAATTCCACTGACGTTAATGGTATTACAGAGTGCTATTGCGGGTATTGGATTTATGTAAATTTTTCTCTTGAGCTCTCGGGTTAAATTTAGAACACCCTTTGCCTTCAATTTTTTGCGGCAAGCTCGGGGATCCTAGACTTTTTAATATAAAGGTTCCAGTAGAATTCATAAAGTGACATTGCAGTCTTTTGCAATACTTAGTCGTGCTCAGCGTCAAATGTATGTGTACATGGACCTTATTATCCATGACATAGAGGCGTGTAGCGCCGAGCGGCTGCCTCGCTCAGAGGCCGCGCAAGTGGAGACGCTACCTCAACCTGAGGCACGCCGCGACACGAGGCAGATTCGTCGCGTTTGTTTGCCGTGCTCAAAGGAGACTCAGTTCAAGCCGTGCATTTGATGGAGACGGGCGTGTAAACTGCGTACATCGCGGATCAAGCTGAGGCGACTCGCTTCGAGCTGATCCGCAAAGTGCCTCCACGCTTTGCCTCAGAGCGAGCCGCCTTTAACTAAGGCTGTTTGCGTCAAGTCGAGGCTGCTTGACCTTAGTCTGCTCAAATGAATACAATACATGGCATGCACGCAACCAAACCGGCCGGCTCGGTCCATCCTGTGGTGGCTCGCAGCGCGTATAGTCGAGGCACGCAAAAATGCAAGCCGAGCGATATACATTTGTTTGAAGATGAACTATACTGTGACTTAGGTGTTCGATAGAACGAAAAAGTTTGTACTCGAAGTAGATGAGAACTTATACTACCTACCTATGAAAATACTTTCATTTGCCGTCCCATTTTGCATAGCTTTTTTTTATTATGCCAGATTGAGTTTTAATGGTCGGAGTTGAATCTCGACAAAGTGTTTTAGGGATCCCTAACACTATGATATCAATGGATTTGGTCTTTGGCTGTCGATGTGTTAAAAATACATTTCCTAAGTTCATAAACTCGTTATCAATTTGGTAATACACGGTGGGTCAAATTCTAGACTTTACGAAACATTAATATTATATGGAATTTAAAAATAATGTATAAGTTACATAAAGAAATATTAAACTTGATTCTTGTTTAACAATAGTAGAGCGACGTTTCTACCTCTAAATATAATATTCTGGCATCTATCTTAAGAGATTCCAGTTAAAAATTGGACCCGACTTGTCTACAGTAGCGGCATCGAGTGATGGCACTTTTGAAGTTTGCTCGCTCATGAAGTTCCCTAAATATTGACAGCAAGTATAAAGGAACAGATGTCAAACTTCATTGTTGCAGGTACCGGAATAGTGATGTACTACTGGCGCTTTAATTTATCGAAACGCATTTCGTAACTAGCTTCATCTTGAGGTTGTTTTTATTTGCTAGCACTCTAGCGTTCATCGTTTTAATCATAACTAACAAAAAACATCTTAAAAAAACAATTCGCGTGATAATAAAAAAGGACCGCTGACTGGTACAACAACGTATGACAACGAAGTCACTGCACTTTCACGTCACCGCCGCTGGCAAACTCGCGTCCTAGGTCTGAGTTTCCGTGGTTTAATGGTTATTTATTCACTCATTTATCAATCATTTCACATTTTGTATATTTTGACACAATATTTCAAATTTTTGACAATGTCGTCTGCTTCTAGCCACTCAGTTTATTTCGAGAGTTTGAACTACAATTTATGGCCTTTTATTTTAACCCGTAGTGTGCTTTAGGCACGGATCCATGATCTTTGTGTACTTTTTTAAGCTTAATTTTATGGACTATATCATAATCAGAAGAGACTAGAACTTGGTACTTTTTTGACCTCCCGCATACGAGGGGTTAATTCGTTATTTCTTTATTTAACTTTTTAAAAATATTCACTTGACTGAAATTTTTACGATAGTAAATTGGAGTGTTTCACAAAACTATTTGTCAGCTATCAAAAGTGCCATCACTCGTTGCCGCTACTGTAACTTTCAAATAATTGTAACAATGGCAAGTCCAGCGCTGTCTCGCTCAATCCCGGCAACATCCCTGCCAAAAATTTTGACATCCTTTCTTAAGTTTATAGAGAAGTAACCTTCGGGGAGGGAAGATTGCCTATTGAAAGATCTCTGGCTTTTACTTTTGATTTAATCTGTTTACTGATTTACTCAACTCACTTGACATTGGCGAAATCACTGCGCAATACCGCGGTGGAACGCCATTAATAAAAACCGGCCAAGTGCGAGTTGAACTCGCGTGGTTTCGTACATACTTCTTTTTTTAAATAGAATTCTTAAAAGTTTTCCTGTAATCTATAAGCAATGCTATAATATCGTATTTTCTTTTAAGGCTCTGTAGTTTCGGTGATCAATTTTCGTCTTCTTTCATGAATAAAATCAAAACTATTGATTTTACAATAATAACAAAAATATATTTGAGATCCTCATAACGAGCCCTTTCATTTGATATATGACACAGTACGGTTTGCAAAACTTTTTCATTTAATTTCCAAATTGTCCCCCATATATGAATTTTATTTAAAAAAAAATACTTTGCACATCTATGTTTGGGTTATCAATTTACATAATGTGTAATAAATTTCAACTCAATTGGTCCAGTAGTTTCGGAGCAAATTGGCTGTGACAGACAGACGGACAGACAGACGCACGAGTGATCCTATAAGGGCTCCGATTTTTTTCATTTTTTGTACGGAACCCAAAAAAGAAGAAGTTTATAGAGCAGTAGCGACTGGTTTTATGTTTGTACGGGAGATTTAATATTATTTATTAGCAGCCCGCCCCGCTTCGCACGGGAATGAAGAACCAAAATAATTAAATAATATTCTCAAATTATTAATGCAATATATCAACGGGGAACTCTTATCCTATTAATAATCTACTAATTAAATTACTATATTGTATTCTTATTCCTACCTCTGAGGTTGTATAGAAGAGATCGCTATTCAGCGATAAGACCGCCGGTTGTTTACCTGTATGTGTAATTTTATGGTGCTAATGTTTCATGATGTGCAATAAGTGATTTAAATTGTGTTGTTCAAACATTGGACACTTTATTCTGGAAAATATTCAAGCTCCCGTTGGAGAATGCTAGTTGTGGCTTCAAAACTGCCCAGGAGTGGTTTTTTTACGAAATTAAGAGCATAGAAAATAATTCGTATACGAAGGTAGGTACATCAGAACGGACACCGTTGATGTAGGAAAACATATCGAAACTTTTATGTGGTCGTCTCGCACCATCTTATATACACATAAGTATGTGTTTTTTTTTTTCTCTCTATCTCTCCCGTAAGATTCTTAATTGGCATGTTTTCCTGCTGAACTACGCTTGTTATATGATACTATATTTAATTTAATATTTATAGCTTTATTTAATGCTAGACTAGTAGTACCATTGTAATAAGAAATATGTTTAAAAAATGACTGACTGCCGAGTTTCTTGCGGCGTTTTTTCTCGGCAGTGGTCTTCTCTTGGGAAGCGCTGGTAGATTCTTGACGTGTAAAAGTGCCCGTGCGGATTGCTTACTGAATAAATTTCTTTTATCTTTTATCTTTTTTTATCTTTTATCTTTTTATCTTTATCTTTATCTTTTGAACCAACCCCGGAGTTAAAAAAATACGATGTTACCGTTTCGAAACAAATTTTCGAGTGTGTGATTCTACAAATCGACCCACGGTTCGCCGGTCAACGGTTTCGGTTGATTTTACGCGTGACTTTTATTTTTCCGCTGGTTCATTGAACTTCTTTTGTTTTATTGATCACGTGCTAGTAATTTCCGGCGTTCCCCTCCAATTACAGGAATTTTACGGTTTCGGCCGTTCGGCTGAATGTGGACGGGTAGGTTTGAATCATACATTTAGAGCTTTAGTGTTATATGAAACCTAGGTCAATCGAACGAATCTCCTTGTTTCTATATTTATTGTACCTATACACCTTTGGTCTTCTTATCTTATCTTTATTTATTATTTTATTACCTTGCAATGTCGCTACATACATACATTAAAATTACGCCTGTTTCCCAGAGGGGTAGGCAGAGGCCACTTCTTTCCACCTGCTACGATCCTGACAAATCTCTTTCGCTTCTTCCACATTTATACATCGAGTCATTTTGTAATGTTAAGCTAACTTACTTTAAGTAATATTGTGTTTTCTGTTTGAAAAAATGACCTGCTGGAGTTTCTTGCGGCAATTCTTCTCCACAAGACGTGTAAAAGAGCCCTCATGTGGCCAATTTACGGAATATTTTAAAAGTTGTTTATTTTTTTGGGTTTTCAGGCGTAAATTTTCAGTTACGATTGCTAAGTTTCGCCTGTGTCTCCGTCTGCGTAGAAGTCATTTATCGCTATTTTCGGGTTACACTATCCCCGTACCAAATTCCGTAAAAGAAACATATTTTCACATTTACAACATTAAGTAGTATGATTAATGGGATTTTTATTGGATTGATGTATCATTGCCTTATGGAAATCCAACTAATATCATAAATGCAAAAGTATTCCGTGTGTGTATTTGTTTGTTACTCCTTCACGCTGCAGCATCTAGACAGATCTGGATGAAATTGGGCACAGAAATAGATAGATAGTTAGGCTACTTTTTATACCGGAACATTTGACAGTTCCCGAGGGAACATCGATAAATCGCAGCGGGCACAGCGAGCGCAGTCGCGTGCAAAAGCTAGTATTATAAATGTGTAAGTTTTCTGCGTGTGCAAGAGTAACAAACTAACACATAGTTTGTTACTCTTTCACACTGCGACAGCTGGGCGTCTATACCCTGGATTAACACATTGATGGGCCACTTTACATCTCGGAAAATTTGAAATAAACCCAGGGTGCACCAAGGGTGATTTCCCTGCCAACGGCCTCCCTTAGCTTCGCTTCGGTTTACGCGAGTTTTCTGTAAAACGCGTACATTTCCGCGAAAAATTCCAACTGATGATGAAAACCGAATCAAAGTCCTTTATGTGGTTTAGGAGGAGTTAGCGGATATACAGGCAAACAGGCAGACAGACGGAAAGACGGACGCAGAAAGCGGCTTCGTTTGATACTACACTGACCCGCAAAACTAAGTATCACACTTTTAATACCTACTACGTAGTATTAAAAGTGTGATACTTAGTTTTGCGGGCCAGTGTATGTAAAGACTTTGTAAATCAGTACCCAAAGACCTTGTTCGCTGTTTATAACCGTACATACCTACGCCTAGCCTAGTACTAGTTGCCCGAAGCTTAACATGGCCACCCGGGATCCTACTAGACATTGTTAAGTTGCGCTCCAGCACGCAACAAGTCCGAACAGGCCTTAATGTGGCTGTTTGAGTAGCTACGAGCCTCAATTAGCACTCGTCAAACATGACAACCGCTCCCCATACATTTTGGGTTGAGGTGTAGGTTATGAGTGATCTGCGGGATACTGGATAGGCATACAGTCAAGCAATTTGAACAATAAGCCACTATGAAACTATGTCAAAGTGACGTTATGATTCGAATCGTAAGAGACTTCTTGAGAATTCAATTACAACATTACTTTGACATCGTTCTATAGCTATGAAGCAAATTGGTTGAGTCTACACAATGCTTAAGGAGAGTATAAAACCTCGGTGTTTTTAAAACATAAGATGATATTTTGTGAGATCATTTTTTATGGTATGGAGAAGGCGAAATAGGACGCAGGCTACCTTTTTATAAAGCTACAAATTACAATTTACAGGTTACAAGTTTCCGTTTGACACAACCTCGACCAATGACGACCAGCCATTTAAGCAGTATTGCCAGTTTAGACCTGTAAAATTTGAAACTTGTAGTTTTATAAAACGTGCCCCTGATGGTAAGTGGGATCTGTGACCCATAGACATTCTCAAGACTACAATCCTAAGATCACAAATGCGTTGCCAACCCTGAGGAAAAAGATGGAATTTCTGCGCAATTTCAGTTGTCTTACACCCACACCGGAAAATTTCTGCTGGAGTTTCATGCGGCACTTCTTCTCCGAAATGATGGTCTTGTCCGAAGCGCTCGTAAATTCAATCCATATTACCAAGTGTAAAAGAAGCTCATGTGGCCAATTTACTGGATAAATATTTTGAATTTCGAACAGAACGAAATTTTAAAGGATGACGAAGGCCATCCAAAGGACTCTGCAAAAGGTCCTGCCACCACTGACTCTGATTGAGGCCGAAAGTCATCACAACTCGCTACCGCTACCTCTACTATAGCCGCTTAAGCTTCTACCTTGGACCAAGTGCCGCAGCAGGCCTGCCTCTGTTTGCGCTCCCTAAGTACTATTCGGGTATAAAGTTACATTTTAATCACCTCACGCTGACGTCACGTTTTCGCGGAACGTGATTTGTCGTGGCGGGATACTTGAGTGATCATGATTGATTTATCGTGTCTTGGATTACATCGTTAATCTAACATTATGAGAGGTTTTTGAAAAATAAGTTATACTAATAAATATTGGAAGATAATCCCACTCAAAATTGACCTAGTCCCTAAATAATTCTGCTTTATTTGGAATATGTGCCTTTCAAAAATTTCAATATTGAGACATGCTATTTAGGGTTCCGTAGTCAAACTAGGAACCCTTATAGTTTCGCCATGTCCGTCCGTCCGCAGCCTAGCTCAGAGACCCTTAGTACTAGAAAGCTGTAATTTGGCATGAATATACATATTCGCCACGCCAACAAAGTGGTAAAATAAAATCTAGTTTTTTTTTTTTTTGTGTAATTCCCCTACACCTAACGTGGGGATGTATTTTTTTTTTCTCATCTACCCCATAGCGTGGGATGTCGTTGGATAGGTCTTTCAAAATATTGTGGGTTTGTCGACTAAGGTATCCTTTTATGAAATACTAAGCTTGGAATACTAAGCTTGAACTACTAAGGGGAGACACTTGACTCTAACAAAAATTAGCGCTAATTTTTGTTAGAGTCAAGTGTCTACCCCTACAGCCAAAACTACAAATACTAAAAAGCAGAAAAATATCTTAAATGAAAGCACATATAATGAATTTAATAGGAAAACTATCACGACTAAGTAGACTTCCTTGGTTCTTGAGTTACAAACGGTTTAAATGTTTATACCTACCGAAAACTTATTTGCGGTGTTGGTAAACTGACCGCGACCTATGTCGGTGTATGGGGATAACAGTTTTCCAACGGCAAAGTTAAGTTTGTCGCGAGGTCTAATTTATTTGTAGTAACGGCTTCGGAACCCTACACTGAGCATGGTCCGACATGCTCTTGTCCGGTTTTGTACTACTGTAAGTAACTTTTTATACAGTTATCGGGATCAATGTATTGAGTCCAACACTTAATTATAGCGGAGATGATGTTGTCACCTTCTTCCTTCATCATCAGATCAGCTCTTGGACACCATGATAGTACTCAGAACTTAGTATTCAATATCATAATGGCCCTTAACCCAAATGCAATAGAAAGTGTTTTCGAAGTGTTCATTCTGTCTGTCCATTTGCCTATCATCATCTAGCGCCCCAGCGGATGAATGGATCTTCCCATGCCCCCTCCCTAGCTTCTGCCCCCCTGAAATTTCAACAGTTTTTGCTCAGCATGATTTAAATAAAATAAAAAACGAAAGAAACCAAATGCTCTTGAAAATATAAAAAAATAATTTATTGGCATTTCTCAATCGCACCAAGTTACTAGCAATAAAATTCTACCTACTCGTAATTTTATTTAGTGATATGAGTAAGCCAGGAGAATTGTACACATTTACAACATGTCATAGATTTTTTATGTTTTCGAATGTAATCCTGCCTGATAATCTTAAAATAATATTTTTATCTACACTCATATCATAAGTCCTCTATTATGCGTTCAAAACTCGTAGGCAATGACCAGCATTACCTGTGGTAGTAGGTGACAGCGATGACAGCTGTGAATTTTGGAAGATGTTCCAAATTTGGATCTCATTACCTTACAATGTTCGATAACGTAATTTCAAAATTACGTTACAGCTGTCATCGTTATCACCTACTACCACAGGTAAGGTAATGCTGGTCATTTGCCTTTCGGCTTCTGAACCCATCTTAGAGTACTTATAATATGTGTGTAGATAAAGTATTGTACGAGACTCTGCTTAATTAGCATTACGCAACCGTCACGTAAACTACTATTAGGTACAAGCTTTTATTTAATTTCCCATGTTTGAATATTGCTAACTTTTAAACATGTAAGCGGTTGCCGTTTGTGGGATTGAAATAAGTAACTCGATGACAATTCAAAATACATCTTAAAGTCTGACCTGGCGCTAGAGTTTGAAGTACGAAACAGGATTTCAAGTCAATAGGTCTTAAAGTCCGATTTACATTGATCAAGGACAGTGGCAAGTACAGTGCCAAAGACAGTGTGGAGTGAAAAAATAGAGAGCCATTCTATTTGAATCCACTGGCAAGGCATCTTGACTCGCTACTGTTCGAGTGGTTTACACTACTGTACCGTCCACTGTCCTTGACCAATGTAAACCGGGCTTAACGTAGACCCACCATGTATGGACATGTTAGTTTGGTCTCAATAGGCAGATGACGACCCTGCAAAAAAAGCCAGCAGTATAAACTAGTCTTTTGATAAATTAGTAGATTATACACCGAGGGGATAAAGCACTGTTTTATGTCACGGGCGCGATATTGAATCCTGAGTAGTAAATAGGAGAGGCACAGAAAGAAGAAGAAGAATAACTTGAAGCTCTTGAACTATACCTATACGATACGGTACGTCTCAATACAGCCGGTTTATCCTCGTAAGGCCCACCATACTACAAACAGGGAGTTTTTTGTGAGTGGGACTTTGAATCTACCATCAAGGCAATAAAGTTCAATTACGTTTGTTCGATAATGACATTTTCAGTTTATCAAGATAGGAAAATAAACCTTATTACCATTGTAACACAGTTCAAATTAAATTGCCTTGATCGTGTACATTATATTGCACATTTACCTCGTAAGGCCCAGCTTACGAGGTTATAGGCATCATCCTTGACTGTACTTGCTCACCCAGTTGAGCAAAAATTTCCAATCTAAAGGCGGAAAATTTACATTTTGCACAACTGCTAACACAAAATGCATTATGAAATTGCTGGCACATAGCAAGCCGATTCGCAATACATCAAGGTAACAGTAGAGATGCATTATTAACAGAGAGTTTGCTTTCACTGTAACACGTAAAGCATTATCATCCTATCTTACTTAATATTATAAATGCGAAATATATTATAAATAAAATAGATGTGTGTGTGTGTGTGTGTGCGTATTCGCGGTCATCACAAAAATATTACTTTGTATTAAGTGCCACTAATTTACTACCAACTAAGGTAACTACGTCGTCAAAGTATTACATACTTTTTAATTCAAATTACCTATACAGCTGTGTTCTACAGGGTAAAAACATTTTGCCTTTGAAGTGTTGTCACATTGTCAACGTTAAGAGAATTATTGACAAATACAGGCGCGGGGTGCGGACGGCGCGGCGCGAAACGAAGCGAACGCGATCAAACGATTTGATATTTTTCGCGCGAAGCGATGCGGCGTCGGTTATCGGCGGCGGGGCTATTCGCGCGCACGTAGGACAAGGCCGCTGCGTTGCACCGCTTCGCATTGAAATCGCGTGTCACCGCATCGGATCGCTTCGCTTTGAATCGCCCACGTAGGACGTAGCCTAACAATTTAAGTCAAAAGCAATATTGTTTTATCCAGTAGAATAAGGGTGAAGGGCATGTGAGACAATTACCATAACCCACTGTGACCTTAGCTGCTGTGTGCTATCTAAGCGCAGGCATCAATTAATAAGGCCATAGTCAAGCGTTTATAATTGATTAGTACTTCATAAACGCTGTTATGAGTAGTTAGGGTCGTTAGTAAACCTTTCATAGAAAATGAAGTTTATGCCGCGCACATTTTCAATAGAAGCTATTGCGGGGGTACGTCCAGGGCCTCATTTCTAGGCGGTACAAACGATATCGTCTTTCACCTGTTATGGTATTGTTTTTAACTCGGCCACCATTACTGTCAAGTAAATAAGAGCTATCAAAACGTTGACAACACGATAACAGGTCAAAGACGATATGGTTTTTACCGCCTAGAATACAGACCCTGACCGTGACTTAAGGATATTTCAGAGCATACTTGACGATACGGTAGCCTAGTTGATAGAAAATGACAGATCGATCCCAGAGAGCATAGCACGAATCGAACAGGCGCCGGTGTATACTTATAGTACGGCACTTCGGAGTCAACAAGACAGTATTAAAGAGCAAGTTGCTGATCATAGCTACGAGATTATGTCCGAGCCTGTACTCGCCAGTAGCCAAGTGCGAAAATCCTCCCGCAGAACATATTTCCGGTAGTTAGGTATTCCTCATCGTGACCTCGTCAGCAATTGCACAGACAAAACCTTTGATCACCTAACCGTACCCAGTATTCACGGATGCAAAAAAAGTGCATGTCGAGGCCTGTTAGACCTCGTCCGTGTAGCTTCTTATATTATTATCAGTATCATGTAAGAAATAGAAATCTCATCTCACAATTCTTGAAAGCCGCTTAAAATCGTCGTAAGAATTAATTACTTACCCTAGGCATTTAAAGGGAAATATTGCTTTTAGAAGGATCTCGTCTCTTATTTAGACCTTTTGTCCTGTTTGGAGCCCTAATCTTATCAGATATACAGTGGTGGCCACTTAATTAGGACGCCTGCATTTTTTCCCAAAAATTGCCTACAAAAAAATGTTATAGTTTTATATGTATTTTTTTACATCTTTTAAACGTAAATCAAAACCGTTACTCCCCACATCTAGCTAAAGATATTCTGAAATTTTGTTGAAAGACGCTAAGTAATACAATTTTACAGAAAAAATTACAATCAATTAAAAAGTTCTTTACCAACTTTGTAGTTAGTTACACTTATCGTTAACGAATGAATTAAGTTTTAAAATGATGTACAATAAAATAAGTCTTTGTTAAAAACGTACATTATTTTTGTATATTATATTTAAAAAAATACTTTTTAGCGTTCATATTAAGTTGATATATTTTGTATGGACGCGTCAGCACTTCATATTTTATCCCTATAACATAAAAGTTCCTTGTTTAACAGTAGTTCACTGTATTTACATCAGTTTAAAACTCATTTATCGTGCTCCCACACTGGGGTTATATAAAGATATGACACTATTTATAACATTTTAGAGCATGACAACATTATATAAGATTTAGTAGAATGATGTAGTGTTATAAAATGTTTCATCAAATCAAAATCAAAATATTTATTCAGTAAATTGGCCACATACGGGCTCTTTTACACGTCGGTAATATACAGTGAATCTACTAGCGCTTCGGACAAGACCATCATTGCGGAGAAGAAGCGCCGCAAGAAACTCCAGCAGAAGGTCATTTTTTCAAACATAAAATACAATAATACTTAAAAGTAAGTTACATTACAAGGTAATAAAGCAACAAATATAAATTATTAGAACTATCACATATAAAAAAAATACAAATTCAAAATTAAAAACATTACAAATAAATGTAAAAATTATCAAGATTACATGTCAAATATATGAAACTAAAAATAATGACTAGGAGAACAACACGACGAGGTCTCTACGTCAAAAGCCATAACTGGAATCATTAACTTAGCAACAAGTCTTTGCAGACGTGAACAGACCGGACCCCACAAACAGCACCCGTTCACGAGTATGACGCATATCTCAGCCATCGCCTCCCTCAACCATGTGTTCGGGAAGGTGGCGACCCGATCAACGACGCCGCCGTAAGCAAAGACCTTTGAGCGAGCATGACGTGCTCATGCTGCCGGACAACATAAAAGTAATATTGTGTGATATAGCTGTCCGGCGAGAAACATCACAGTGTGCTCTCATTTAAAAGCGTCTTGTACACACAAGAACTAATAAAGATAAAGTACAAAAGTAGACATACAATTTCGTGTTTGAATACACAGTTTGCTTAAAGGCATTTTTATCAAGATAGAAATATCAGAAATAACCTAGACTTAAGAAATTACCTTAAATAAGTAATAGCCTAGACACTACTTAAATACATCTTGGTCACCAATGAAGTCATTTATAGTATAGTATAATATTATATCAATCAATCAATCAATCAATCAAATGTTTATTGCGCATATACATACAATCATATGTAAATTAAATCACGCCTAATAATAATAATATTATATAACATTTTATAACCGTTGTGTGGGATCACCATTAATGATCCAAAGTAAATAGGGTATTTGCCTGATATTAAATTTTATTTATTAATGTGGATAATATATCAATATACGTAGTATGATAAAATAATTCTAAATCAAAAATTGGTAACAAAATAAAATAAAATTATAGCCTTTTAAAGTTTTTTGTCTATCTCTTTCTCACGAAACGATGTTTTGCGTCTAATTCATATGGCGGTTGAGTAATATGACGTCATATTACTGTATTTTCCTCTCTGTCTAAAAGCAAGTTTTAAACATTTATATCTTTCTTATTTTTAAAGATATTAAAAAACTATTTATACTAGGCTATTCGGAAGGTAAAAAAGCTTCAATTTAAATACTAATAAAAAAATTGGCAAATACCCTATTATAACTAGCAGTAAAATTCGTTAATTTTTTTGATCAAATTCGATTAGTCATATTCGTTAGCTATTTATTGTATAGAAAAACGTAAGCGTCCCCAATTATGTGGCCGCCACCGTAATCAAAAACTTCATTTAGGCTTCTTGCCTTTCCAATTTCCTATCTTAAATCTAATTAAAATCTAAGGTAATAGGACTTTATGAACTCCGGCCAATAAAAGTGTTGAGTTTAACGTGTGAATCAATGTATGGCTATGAGTCTGTGTATCTCTGTGTTGATCTGCAGCATCGCATCTCGTAAACGGATTGATTAATTCGGCCGCGGTATTTTTAAATAGAAAGCTTGTTTAATCGGGATGATTTTTAGTCAGGTTTCATTAAAATCGGTTTATCCGTTTAAGAGATATCAGCTGTGAAAAAAGAGGTCGCCTTCAGATTGAGAGGTTTTATCTATTCAGATTTCAGATTCAGGATTTATTACTCGATATTATAATTTTACAGTACAAATTACTCGGAAGGAGGTTGGCCGAAAAAAATGTCAGGTCCGAAAAAAAGATCTGCAAATATTATGATCATATTTTAAGGTACAAGTCGACACACAGAGCCCTGAGCGACCTGCCTGCGCAGTGAGCAAATTACGGACCAAATTGGTGCGGGCGACGGGGGGAGTGTAAACCGCTCCGCTTTGCTGCCACGCTATTGGTTCCCAGTAATACACTCTTATCTATGATTGGTTTGTCAGTAGAAAACATGCGCAAACATATCCCCTGTACTAGCCGCTCGGAGTTCTTTTTACGTGTGTCGCCCTAAGGCCCGCTTCACGAAGCTACAAGTTACAAATTACAAGCGGAAGTCTCTTTCTAACTTCTTTTGCTAGAAAAGGAGTTCCGCTTGTAATTTGTAACTTGTAGCTTCGTGAAACGGGCCACTGTAGTTCATGCCAATGAGTAAATTGTGAGGTTTGGGGAATAAGGGACGGAGGGGCAAGTTATGGAAATTGCTTCATTATTTTGATGGGTACTAAACAACCAAATTTTATTAGACTTCATTTCGAATTTCTTCAAGTTGTGATGTCTTTATTGTTTCAGAAAGGGGTTTGGGTAAAAGTGTTGTCATTTGTAAAATTCATACATTTTCAAGGTGAGCGGCCATCCGTAAAAGTGGTAAATTATGATAGAATTATTAAAAATAAACATATTTTGTTATGTAATGTAATACTCTTAAGTGCATCGGAGCCGAGATATTTAAATATTCATATTTGGGCGTACTTTTGTACTAAAAACTGAATACTTAAATCTTTAAAATCTCCGCTCCAATATTATTTAACGCCGTAAATTATATATATATATCTATGTGTATTTAGAGGTCCTCTAAATAACTATGTAAAAATCATCCGTGGCCGCTGAAAAAAAAATGACAATATTCTTCAAACAAATTTACCCAATGCCCTTTATCCATGAATTCCACGGGGAACGTGAGTGTATCGACACGTGATCGTAGCGGTATGAGTTCAAGTCCAAGCCATATATCAATATATTTCCTAACTTAAGTACACTACTCGATGTTCTTACAGTTACGGAGAAGCATCATAAGGAATCCTGCATATCCAACCAGCTGAGATTGTAATATGGAATAAGACCGCCAATGTACATTTACTATATCAATGCAAATATGTGGCATTATCTATTGTAGCATTACCGCTACAAATCGCGTTGGTTCGCGTTAATTATTGCTTATTTATTTCGCCTTTTTCGTTTCTCAGCCTTTTTGGTATTGCGGACTTGTTCATTGACCGGTTAGAGTTTATAATTTCTACTGACAGTTTTGAATTTTGAATTCGTTTTTGTTAGATCCGTTCCTTGTAATGGGACTGTCATTCAATCTCGTACTCTCGCCTTGATACTTCGGAAAATTGGTTAGTCTCTACTCAACCCAAGTTTTTCTTTAGCATGGATTCTGAAACCAGCTTCGAGTGCCGCGTCCGGTTGTGATGTTACGCGAAAGTTTTTCCTACGCCGTGGTCTCAATTGTTGACCGATCGAGTTAGTGCTGTTGTCTTCTGTATGTCCGGATAGCGGCACCTCCGCTTACCCCATATCTCGCGACTCTTCGCCCCGACTGAAGATTTGGACGACCGGTTTTGCCGTTCAGCGTGTGGTTCGCCATCGAATTCGCTGGCAACGAGTCGTCGTCTGCGGCAGTGCCCGCAGGCTTTTCCCGCTGCGTCAGTTGCGACGAACGCAGCGTTACGGCTACATCCTCATACGGCGGCAAGCGACGACGGAAGTTTACAGGATAGTCACCATTTCGTTGATTTTTATTATTTTCAAAATTTAAAAAAAGAGTCCGCGAACTCCCCCCTAACCTATCTATGGTTATTTTTCGGTTTAATTTTGGCCATAAATATTATTAGGTTTCTAGACCTTTTTTTTACCGATCAACACCACAATTTGTTATCCATGTTTCATAATACTCCGAACACATCAGTTTTAATCATGAAGCGCTTCTTGCATTTCAACCGATTCATTCTATTATAGTTCGATTCAGATTTACCTATAAATTGAATACAAGTTTTGGCCTGACCGTGTTCTAATGTGGTCTTTTACCCTTTATTAGGCAATGTGTTTTAAATTAGAAAGGCTTTATTAACGTGACAATCCGCAGACCGTTTCATGTTAAATCGTTTTGGTTACCTAAGCTAAGTTCTGTGTCAGCCTAGTAATCTAGTTTTTATAGTTACATTGTAAGTAATTTGTTTTAATTTTAATCATTGTGTGTTCCCTAATTATATAACCTTGTTGAAATTCGTTCGGTTTTATTTTACTTATACAGGTCCAAATTAACGTGCTGATGGTTTTATCACAACCATCCCGTGTAGTGTTCCGTACCTGTTATTTTTTATGGAGCGCTACACTATGTAAAGGGACCTTATTGTCGATGGCGCTTACACCGCACTGCGTCACGCGACATTGTATTTATATCGGAGCATCGTTAATAATGGCGGAAGTGCCTTCGACAATAAGGTCCCTCTTCATATATAACGTTTCATATGTCTCGTAATTGAGGTTTATCTCAAAAGCATACTTAATTACATACATATTTTTTTTGTTAATAATTTACTGGAAAAAAAAGTATATTATCAGTGTTTGCTAAGACCGCTTTGGACTAGTTGTTGGAGTGACGTCATTTTGTTTGTAGCCGCGTTTAGTTTTTTTAATTCTAGCTCTAGGTGTGACGTGGAAAGACCATGTGCTTTTTAAGCTCTTTAGCCATTAGCAGAAATTCTCTAGTCTATTAATTTTTTCAGTCAATAATGAACAAAAAAAAATTGCTTTTGACACAAACATATAAGCATGATTTATACAGAGCACCTTTTAAAAAAAAAACTTTTTGTCAATTGTTTATGTGCAGTAAAGAGTTTACATTCATACATACACACACCCAACTGAGAGCCTAGCTAAGATCCACACGCTGCTAACAATTAGCACTGCTAGATCAAAACAGTAGTAACTCAAAATACCACTGTAATTTAAAATCAACTTTAATACAACTTCTATGAACTTGAAACAAAACTAGCAAGGATTTTGGGTTGATACTTTTTCGATCTAGCAGTGCGAATTCTGTTTTCTATCGACTCGAAATGTATGGAGTTGACAAGCGGTCGGTCAATCTTAAACATTATGACAATTTCCGAAAATCGCCAACTTCGCGTTACGAGTATGCATCTTAACCAGAAAGGAGAGAAATCCATCTATTCATTGGTCTGCCCATTATGAATAGTAGCAATTCAAATTCTAAACGTTCCCCAAACTGTCAATTTCAGGCTATCGAATTAGTCAATTCCTCGCAAAATAATCGACAAACCAATTATCACGTTTTCGATTCAATAGGTCGAAAGCGTATCTGTTTGCGATTGGATGAAATTTAATTAATCAACAAATGGAATTAATTCTTTAATTATAACAAGTACTAGCATAATGGGATTAATAATGGAAGCACATAAATTATTAAGGATTAGGACTTAATGGTATTATTGTACATGTATAAGTAATAGAAAAGATATTAATCAAAGTATTTAACACTGATAAGAAATCATTTACGTCATTCATAATAATTCAGAAAATAATAATGAGATTGTTGTGTAATGTTTTAAATGAGTAAGATAATTATGGCTATGACGTAAATAAATAAATAAATAAATATCAGGGGACAATGTTCTCACCAATTGACCTAGCCCCAAACTAAGCTCTAGGCTCTAAGCTTGGCATGCCCTTACGTATGTGCTTTCATTTAAGATATTTTTCAGATTTTTTGTATTTGTAGTTTTGGCTGTAGGGGGGGGGGACACTTGACTCTTACAAGAATTAGCGCTTTGAAGCTTAATATTTCATAAACGGATCCCGTAATCGAAAAATTGATTGTAAAAACCCGCAATATTTTAGAAAGACCTATCCAACGACACACCACACTACGGGGTAGACGAGAAAAAAAAATCCCCACGTTAGGTGTAGGGGAGGAACACTAAAAAAAAATTTCAAGATTTTATTTTTCCACTTTGTTGGCGTGACTAATATGTATATTCATGCCAAATTACAGCTTTCTAGTACTAAGAGACTCTGAACTAGGCTGTGGACGGACGAACAGACGGACGGACATGGCGAAACTATAAAGGTTCCTAGTTTGAGTACGGAACCCTAAAAAAAGCAACATGTGACTTGCAAGTAATACGTTTATTCACATGAGAAATCTAAATTTGGTATTTGCGGTTTATTTATTTATTTTTCATGGGACAAAAAACAACTGAACACAAACATACACTTTTACGGCCTAGGAGAATTATTCTGTTAAACAAATCACTTCTAAATTTGACGACAAAGTATTCACGTAAGGTATAATTAAGTGTGTAATTTCGCAGGTTAATACTTTTGTAATCGGATGAAGAATCGAGATCTTAAGAGGATTGTCTGGCTGAAAAAAACCATTCAAAATATACAAACCTAGTCAGGTTTTTTACGATTTTTTTATATGTTGTAGATAGAATGAAAAACTATGTCTGTACATTTTCCTTTCCAAGATGTATTCCAAGAAAAACACAAATTAAAAAAACCAAAAATCGTGGGAATCGGACTTCAATTAGGGGATGACAAAATGTCATCGCCCGGAGCATAATTTGTATGGTTTTTTTTTTGACAGTTACGCAATGTAAATGTCACTTCACAATCCTCTTAAGGAGAATTACATAGCTAGCCACAAAGCGCGACAGCGACTCTACCGTCCTAAGCCAATACGCAGTAATTAAGATAAGTAGTAAAATCAACCTTATTACTAATGAATAGAATTGAAACTGCTTTGGTAATTGAGTTTTAGATACTGCTTATTATTTGAGCAGGGCAGTGCGGTAGGCGGTAGAAAAAATTGCACTGAAACTGCAACGTCGCTGCCGCAGCCTCTCTTGCTTCATTTATTTGTTTTTGTCTTTCGTGGCTCTTCGCAAGAAATCGTGGTTTATCGAAAAATAGACACCGTTTTTTTATCCGTAATTCGTACCGTTATCGTCTACGTTTCCATATTTAAGGATCTTATTTTCTCGTATCCGAGCCGAATAAAGATTTATAGTTTTGGATAGTGCACTTATTATTTAATTCATTTATTGCAATCTCGTACCCATATAGTTGTAGAATTTGGAAAAAATAAGTAATGAAAAACCTTTTTAAAATAGTTAACATAGTCTTTAGGTCGACGTGGTGGCCTATCGATCCTAAAGTCCCTGATTCGAAACCAAAAAAGAACAGTTTAGCTAAATTTACCCATCATTTATTTTATTTTAATAACATATTTTGCTTTAAGTATTTTTATTTAAGGCTTGTAGTGCTGTTAGGCGATGAGCTTGCAACCAATCACTAATACACTCACATCTTACATCTTAGCCTAATTTTGCAAAATGTTGTTACAGAATTATCAACCAATTTTTAGAGTTGTTGGTAATTCTATAGCTCTGCCTACCCCACTCTAGGAATGAAGGCGTGAGTTTATGTATGTGTGTATTAGTTAGTATTCTCAATTCCTCACCTAAGATTTGATCCTGGGACCACCAAGTTGATAAAGAGCAGTCACAGCCATTAGACCACTTTGTCCTTTTACGACGCGGTGAAATTAAGTTTCACATTTTATAAACATTTATGATAACTTCAATTACTGCAATAATACGAATTACCGGAGATTGTAGCATATTTTTATTGTTGAAACACTCCCTTATTTTTGACAGCTTTCAAAATAGTATAACATATTTGTAACAGGTTATAGGCCTCTTAGAACGGCTATAAGTATGATGAAAGATACTAAAGACTGCGGATAAAAGGGGAACGACACCTTAGGTCGAGACGCACGAGTTAGTACCCGACAATAACATTAGTCTGGCACAAAGGTGCACTTTATGTGGGGAAAAGATCGATGTGAAAAGTCAAGTACAGATATTTTGTACAAGTATAGAGTTAAACTAGGTACATGTGCACAGCAGTGGTAGACAAGCGCCTATATTCACCTGGGTAAAAACATATAGCTTTGACGTGCTATGGTACTTTTTTTTTAACTCTGCCGCAATTACTGTCGTAGTGCATTACTACAGAGGCCGGGACAAAAGGGGTTGCCGGCCGAAGACATATAGACGGCCAAGTAAAGCGAGGCTGGATAGTTCTGAGGCGGGAAACCCCATATTTCCCGCCGAGGTATGTATAGTGCCTTTTTCAAACATGCAATGAAATAAACAACAAAAAAATCAAGGTTTAATTTTTTAATACGCGTAGTGGCAGAATGTCATGATGCCTGTGCCACAAATTTATGTGGAATAGAAATTAAAAAAGAGGACTTTACCTGCCTAGGCCTGCAGGATTTGTATGAAATTCCATTACCGACCTCTTGTCCTAGCCGCACCTTAAACGTCATACTTCGCAGCCCTATTATAAGGTACATAACATCAATATTTCATTGCATGTTTGAGAAAAGTAAATAATTTATCGAAACGTCAAAAACAATAAGGTTTTACTGTTTTACGATATAAAATCTAACCCCAGATAGATCCTTGGACAGGCATGCCTCGAGGTTAAATTTAAATTGTTCGATTGTATGTATAATATGTATATATAATAATGTGTATAATAAAAGTGTTTTTAGGGTTCCGTCCCTCAAAAAGAAAAAACGGAACCCTTATAGGATCACTTTTTTGTCCATCTGTCTGTCAAGACCCTTTATCTCGGGAACGCGTGGAGGTATCGAGTTGAAATTTAAAACATATAATCAAATCTACAGTCACTTGAAGCTGTGAAAAAATCAAACTTCTAAATGAACGTAAAAAAAGATACGGCCGTTTATGCCGTAAAAAACTTATATTTCGACGCTCTCAGGGGAATCAAAAGTTATAGGTTATTGCCCGTTGACCTAGAACTATGAAATTTGGAAAGTAATACCGTCTTATACTACAAGTATAGGAAAATATCTGAAAACCCAACATTTAAAAAAAAAACAAATAAAAACAGGTTATTAAACAAGGAACCAGGAGTTAACCATATCATGTGCGGAACCCTCGGTGGGCGAGTCGGACTCGCACTTGTCCGGTTTTTTATTAGTTGTTAAACTTTACGAGGGCAAGTATATCATATTGTTTAACTAGTAGTAAAAGGAATTTACCGTCATCATATTGCTTATAAGAGATGTCATAATGTCAACAGTCTGATGGCGATATCGAAGCAAAATGGGCCAAATCAAAGTAGAATAAAGTCCCTTATAATATTAAAATACATTTCCGCGTATTCCAAAGGTAAAATATTTCAAAACAATTAATACATACAAAACAGAGATAAACTGAAACATGAATCTAATTCAATTTAAACTTTGCTTCAAGTTAGCAAAGTTTCAAATAACACAATTATTACGTGATTTGTATTCTTTAATAATTAAAACGCGCAGTAAAATCACACTCACGTCACAGCGCGACCGCGGCGCCCGAGATAATTAACATTTAATTACATCTCATCATAATTAATAACTCGTTTCTAACTTTAAACTCAGGTTTTGAATCAATTATAATGTTTCCAAATTTCATGGGCAATTTTGATGCGGTTAATTTGTGTGTATAATTTTATGCAACGTAAGGTTAGACCACAGGTTCCTAAAGTGGTAGCTACCACCCCCAAGTAGCCAGGGGGCAGTAAGGTCCTCAGAAAAAAATAGGGGGTGGTGTAGCAATACTCGAGTAAGCGTGTTTTGGAGTGGATACCGCGTCTTGGCAAACGTAACGTGGGACGCCCTCTGGCCAGATGGCGGGATGACTTGCATAAGAAGGCCGGCAACGACTGGATGCATAAAGCATTAGACCGGGCTCTGTGGCGTTTCTTGGGAGAGGCCTATGTCCAGCAGTGGACTGCAACGGGCTGATGATGATGATGATGATGAGAGTACAAACAGTTTAAGTTTGTAAATTTAATCAAAATTCCATTGAGACACAGTTGATTTTGCAATAAATGTATTTTAGTGCTTTCACGGCAGTGTAAGGTATTATATGACTCCTAATATATCAAGCATTCTTCATAAGAAGATAGATTTGTTTTCTAAGGCCTAATAATATCTAATGTTAATCCTAAGTACTATTGTTCTGTTCATTAAAAGCTAGGTAAGTAACTTAATATTTACATTTTTTTTTGTTGAGTCGGCGGTAAAAAAAAATTGTTTTGCTAAGTGTTCTATCAGCCAAATAAGTTTGGGAACCTATGTTAGACTAACCAGAATCCCACAAACAGGACTTTACTTTTTCTAGAAAAATGGAAAGCCAGTTTACGTTTAAGCCAAAAAACGATTTGTGTTCTTTTTCCGTATGGCATTTTTATACATTGGGTCTCTAATCTTCACGGTCAAACAAAATTCGCCGCCATTACTGTCAAGTAAATAAGAGACATCGCTACGTTGACGATACGATAATACGTCAAAAGTCATATTGCTTTACGGTCTTGAATAGAGGCCCTGTGCTAACGACCCGATTGTCGTCGTCCACTATTCGTAGCAAATTTTCGCTACATAGCGGAAAAATTCTGATAAGGGCTACAGCGTAGCACACGTAGCATTGCTGACACTAAGTAACATATAAGGACATATAAGTAAGGACGTATAAGTAAAATAACTTATAAGTAAATAACGTATAAGGACATATAAAATATAAAACAGATCACTACTACATCTAAATGTAGTAATTTATGCTGTTTTCATTGTTAACAGCTCGTACATAAATAACTTAAAATCAAACGGCTTGAAATTAACGTAGCTGTGCTCACGCCAGGGTTCGTTCATTGGACCAAAAAGCACGTTTGACAAACGTATTTACAAAGTTTCCTGTCGTAAAAATGTATTTGTGGCTAAATTAATATATTACATTGGTTACATGGGCTTATTCTATAATTTAGGTTAAGTTACACTTTTGCAAAAAAAAAAAAACAATGCGGTGGGAAGTATCTCGTTGCGAAATGAAAGTTTGTAAAATGGTATAGTTTGCCAAATGATGATTTGGTAAAACATTTGTGAACCAAAACAAATATCTATTAAAAGTATTTTGGCCACTTAGTTGACTTTCCAGGCGGTAAATATATTAAATACTAAACGAAGGCACGTAGAGAGCCAACCGTGATCGCCGTACTGATCATTCAAGGCTTATTGGTGTTACCGTAAATTTCAACAAAGAATTGTCTTTGAATACTTACTTGTGCTTCTAAACGGATAGTCCAATAAGTTTAAAAACTGGTCAAGTACGAGTCGGACCCGAGCACCGAGGGTTTTTCACTTACGTCGTATTTGTATGAAATAATTAGAGACGCAATAAAATTCTGATGTTGTAGCTGTTTACATGCTTTAGAAGCCCCGTTATAACGGACATAACTATCTCTTTAAAGTAAACAGAGCCGTTACTTCAGCAGCCTTAGTGCTACGTTTACCTTGTGACACATTTCTACCTTTTTCTAAGAAACTCTAAATGTTAGAGCAATTCTTTTACTTTTTCTAGCATATTTGAGTTATTGGGTTCACTAATGTTTTACCAAATCATCATTTGACAAACTATATCATTATACAAACTTCCATTTCATTAATAAAACCTAACCTAACTTATATAATAAGCCCATGTAACCTTTGTAATGTGTAATGGTTTAAGCACAATTACATTTTCGCGAAATGAAAGTTTGTAAAATGATGATTTGGTAAAAAGTCAGGATACCGAGTTATTGACTAGTCTTGTGAATTTTTTTGAGATTTTTATCTTCAATAGTACGAGGGATCTAACGACACCTTGTTGCTCAAAATAGGACCGTTCAGTTCAGCCTCTACGAGACAAAAACCTTAGGCGGAATGGCAAAAGACTTAAGAATATAATTCTCAAGCATAAAATAAGTACCTGGGTGAATTTCAACAAGCGTCAAATTATTCTAATTTTGGTGGTATTTTTTATTTTGTTAGTAGGGTTCACAATTATACTTTTAAGGGACGTCATTAGTAATAATTAAAACAGTGTTAAAACGGCCCTTCATTACACCAAGTGGTTTTTAAGATATAATGATTTTACTAATTATGTACCACCAAAGTTGCTATTATCCACCAAAATTACTTTTCTAAGAAACACTCACAATAAATAATAACATATCGGGCTAATTAAAATATAATCGTTAGGGAATCTTACTTGTTATTTTTTTAAACCAAAAACGTATATTTCTTAAAATAATAAATAATCATTATTTATTGTTTAAATAATTTTGGTGGTATCCAGCAATTTTGACAATTTTGGTGTCATCGGAAAAGCCACCAAAATTGTACCACCAAAATTAGAAATTGAACTATTCATTTATATTCAAAGTGAATCTTTTAGTTTAACACAATTTTAAATTAATACAGTTAAAAAGAAACCATAAACATACTTGAAATAACTATCAGACAATAAAACTTTTTGCGAAATAATAACTTATCTAAGTTATCACAATTAAAAAACTGAATTCCATACCACCAAAATTCCATATTTATGTGCTTAGCGGGAAGACGCAGCAAGATGGTACAAATCTTTCATCATCTATCGCTGGAGTGGAACTGAACGAACAACTGATGTCATATGTGTTTGTTAAATCACTTTTCGTTCGATCATTAACTCAATTTCAATATTCACCACCAAAATTGACTATTTCGCATGGACATTTTTATTTACACTGCTTCCAGTTTCCTTTTATTTGCAAATGCAATAATTGTAATATTTTAAAATACCTTAACTAATAGGGAATACAGATAACTAAAATATAAATCTAGTTGAGGCTTAAGATCTTTGTACCACGGTATATCAGTATATGCGACAAGTACAACAGGACACGACACCAAAATTGATTTTGGATTGAAGATATTTTTTTACGATAAATATGATAAGTTAATAATATTTTTAACCTTGGCTCAACATAGTACTTTGTGTAAGATTATCTAGAAAATAAATAGTTTTCCAATACATGTTCTTTACACCCCAATTATCACGTCCGCCGCTCAAAAATGTGGTTGGGAAAATTACCCACCTACTTTGTAACAGTCACGATAAAATTTTATTCGGAAACTGTAACTTGGCCAGAAACAGAAAGTATCGGGAAGGAGGGCCCTGGGGCATCTGTCACCGCCCAAGACGAATTTACATGATAATCTCCTGTTACTAGAGAAAGTAAAATATTAGTTATAGGATTGCTAAATGGACTGCTTACTAGAAAAATTACTGGTTCGCTATTATGCGTTCAGTAATAGAGACGTGTCAAATATGTTTAAGCCAAAAGTAAAAAAATATTATTATTGCTGGTGACTGTTAAAGGATTATGTTCTTCAAGCCAAATTACCTAAGTTAATTATACACTCGAAAATCTAATTAAAGATCAAAATTAGATTACTGCATTTTGGTTTAAGTGTAGATATCTTTATCAATAAAACTTACCCTAATATTACTGGTTACACGAGTTCTAATTCATATTTTTTTGAAATAAGTTTAAAATAACGAAATAATCAAGATGGGCACTGTCAAATTTTGGTCTTTAATTAGATTTTCGAGTATAGTTTTTGCATTGTACAAAGATGCACCCTGCTATTTGAATTGACATTGCACTGCTCGGTTGCGTCAATACGTCAAAATTGGTGGTTAATGATCAAGACTTCGTTAATATTATTATATCTCTGTAACTAGTTGCTCTTTGTACTTAGGTTCTTTCTTTTCTTTCGTGGATAAAAAAATCTATTTTTTTTTTTTATAGAAAAAGATTTGGTTATAACGTTATTTTTCAGTCATAATTAACTCATAAAATGCTTATAAATCGATCGATCATATTTTTACACAGCCAAGAATCGATGACCGACCGTTAATTTATTAGAATAGCGAGAACAGATGGTAGGTAGTTTTTGGTGACAAACGTACTCGTAAGAAAGGAATTTCGTTGCCTTAAAAAACTGTGATAGTATCTTTTTTCTTTTCCATCGTGCCTATTACTCGCATGTATTACAGGTACATATAGTAGCAAAATTTTAATTTTCAATTTCTTCGTCGTCCTCGTCCTGGTAAGGAGTTATTTCATAACTATGTGGTTATTTAAAAATACTGGAATACAAACCAAACATATTTCACAGGTTTTTTTAAAACATATTATTATGAACAAATAATAACTGGGCCCATAACCTACCAATTTAGTAATTATATTTAGAGGGGGTGTTCTTTTTATAGTGGTGATTATTATTAATATCTTAAATATTTGAGTAGCTTAGTTTAATTTTAATTTAAATACGTTCAGTTTTAATTTTAATTGTATTAATATACAATTCTGCAAATATTATTCATACCAATTTAGTTATTTGCTAGTTATTTTGCTTACCTCTCCCAAAGGAGTGGGCTAGCTGTCCAGAGAAGTAATGCAGCCAGTGTCATAGGGACCATGCCGCGAGGGGACCTGCTAGAGAGGGTGTTCTTTTTATAGTGGTGATTATTATTTATAACTTTAATATTTGAGTAGATTAGTTTAATTTTAATTTAAATATACGTTTATTTTTTATTTTTTATTGTATTAATGTTGAATTCTGTACTTAGTTGGATGTAAATAAAACATTTATTGCTATTTGCTTAAAATTACTATCTCTTTCTTCCTAATCACTTCCAACTCTCTTCAACCAGCGATCCTGTTACATTGGTTTTCATTGAATTAAAGGCATCGGAGACAGTTTGGGCTCTGCATTATTCATGCGGCATGCCGATCCTTCTCCTAAGCCCTAATACTAATCGTCAGCTAGGAATGATAGTGTAGCTCGATGTTCAATTACAGAGGGCTGAGACAAGATGCACTACGCTAACAAACGTTTCTATTCGATTCGTTTTTAAACCAATCGCGACCAATCTTCCAGTGACGCGATTGGTTTAAAAACGAATCGAATAGAAACGTTAGTTAGCGTAGTGCATCTTGTCTGAGCCCTCAGGCTTTATGTTAGCACACAGGGCGACAAGCGGGTTAATATCGTCGTGTTTATCGATGTGGATAAAGCATCTGTCACTTTTTGACCAGTATGTAAGTGTGAGAGTGACTGATGATTTATCCACCGCGATAAACGTGAACATAATACGGGTACAGAATACATGCCAGAAATTCAGTTTATTAACCTTTTCAACGCCACAGTCGGCTCTAGCCGTCAGCTAAAAGTCGTGCCACTGACGCCACGTCGGCTACAGCCGACAAGAGTTCAAGATTAAAAGAGACTTTGTTTGGTAGCAATAAGGTGTAATTTGCATAGCATAGCAAACATGTTAGGCGTGTGGGTGGCACATTTTGTATTCGCCGTATGGCGTTCAAAAGGTTAATGAGGAAGTATTTTTTGCTTTTTGAGTCCGTTCGTGTATTTAGAAGTTGGTAATCACTTTTTTCTACAGACTTTTCAATTTTTCTGGGATAAAAATAATCTTATTTGTCTATTTAGGATTAGAACTATCTGTAAGCCAAATTTTAGCTAAATCGATTTATTAGTTTAGACGTAATTGAAACACAAACATCGAAACATCAATACTAACATTCACTTTTATAGTTTTGTATAAATAATGTTATTAGTAAACGGTGTAAATAATAGGCGACCCGAGATGGATCCCTGAGGAATACCAGAAATAACAATAATTGCTTGAGACTCATTTCCGTTCATGTCAATATTTCGTGTGCGGTTTATTACTCGTATGTACGAAGAAGAGTGTGGGAACAGCTTAAACATACAAAAAGATGTAGGGCACAATCATACTACATCACATCTTTCTAATCGTTACTAAATCTAACTGAGAAAGTGAGATTAATATAAACTTTTGCGACGATAAAAGAAGGCGTTTATTTCCTACATCACATCTCTATAATAGTTATTGACGGAGTCCTACATTGTATAATCTGTATGGCTGTGGCATTTACACTTGTGTAGAAAGCATCTTGCAAATGTTACAAACCTTTGGATTTGGTTAAGTCTAAATGCAGAGAAATAAAGGAAAACTACAAGTAAAATTAAACGTTTTTTTTTTCAAACATCAATTTTAATGACCATGACCAAGACAATCATAACTTAGAGTAAGAAATTTAGTTTTCATGAAAAAAATTAAACTTTAACGCATTGCTTGATGTTGATATTATTGATTATGTAAGTATGGGCGAGCGCGGGATCCTGCGATGAGGCGCGGCTGCGCCGGGGAGCGCGCGCGCAGCCGCGACGGCGCCGGCACACGTCGAGCTCCACAACGAGTTCCCGTTCGTCGTCGTCCTGCCCTTGGATGCTAAACTATCGACGAGATTTTGCACAGACAGTCTTACATCTGCGACACGGGTAATCACCGCTGGACATTACATACTCCTTACCCTGTTACTACGGTACGCAGATTTCACACTAGAAACCAGTGAAACTGACGCATTTCTCAGTGATCTAAACTTAATCCGTATACTGCAGAATCTTCAGTCTCCCGCGTTATTTTCTCGTGTAATGTTTTTTTGCAGAAAACATTTCAATTAATAAAAACTGGCAATACATAATAACGTAAACTGCCTATAAAAGTTATTATGTATTACATTTTTATTGATAGTTTTTAACTTAATCAGACTTGACATTTGCTACGGATAAAGTTGTCAAGAATTACGATTTGTATTTGTTTGAAGGTAAACTATTGACATAGTCCTAATTTCCAATGAAAAAGTGCCCAGCAAGTCATTTGCAGCGTTTTCGGCACTAGATTTTTGGTGGGTCTGCCAAGAGACTTTGGATCTATTTCCGTGTTCTATAGGGTCTATCAAGGGGAGTGCTCTGAGGAATTGTTTAGCCTAGTATCTACAGCAACATTCAACTTTTGAACCCCTCGGTACCCGAACAAAGTTACATACTACCTGGAACCATTAAACCAGTCCGCTTCCAAAGGTCCTTTCTTCCTCGTACATTAAATCTGTGGAATGAACTTCCTCCATGTCCTCCTTTAACCACGGCTTTAAAAGAGTATTCACTGAAAGGCAACCACTTAGCTGTGCCCCTGGCATTGCTGATGTTTATGGGTGACGGTGACTGCTTAGCATTAGGTGACCCGTCTGCTTTCTTGTCTATTATGGCTCTTCTATATCTATATATTTTATTAATGGGACTGTTTGTAAATACGCTGAATTTGGTCATACGGGCTAGGATCGGACTGGAAGACTACCGTATATAGAAAAAGAAGATTATGTTCCGGCCTCTACGGATGGGAGGCGACTGTTCAGTATTTTCTGGTAATAATGGTGGAATTTGTAATGTAGTTTTAGCTATTTTAATATCTTCTTCTTCCGGGCCTGATGTCGTTAAAACATTATCCAAGAGATACAAGACAACCATTACTTGGCAACATATTTTTCTTAAACCTCTGTGTGGCAAAATTTTTTTTCGTTCTTGAATTTTAAACTTTCAATACAACTACGAGTATGTCATTGTTTACAAGAAGGATCATTTTTCATTTTATATTTTCCAATGATCTATACATGGCTGAATTAAAAAAATGCTTAACCATTTTTATTGTAACCTGTGTACCGACTAATGTTGATTTTCTTACTCTTTCTTGATGTTGAAGTCTTTTTACTCTTTAAACCAATAATCTCTGAACTATCGTGTCATTAGCTTCATTATGTGTATGTGAAACTACATCTTCCTCCAAGGCAGTTGTTTCCTTATCCCTGCTTGCTTAGATGGTCCATAATTGTTGTAATCTGTAACGTAAAAATAATTTTAATGTTTTTAAACGATATGGTAATAAGACACCAAATATATCGTATCACACTGGAGCAAAATCATACATTTCCAGCGAGGGCGATATAGTGCAATAGAATATAAAACTATCCCCGGGCTTGTACTTTTCTCTCAGTCGCTCTTATACGCTCTTATGATTATCTAACCAACTTCACCCGAACCCAAAAGACTTTTTAAGGTTTCTTGCACTTTCAATTGAATCCAGAACAAAACAAATAATTCCTTAGTCCCCTCTTTACAGGGATGAAAATAATATTTTACGAATTGATAGTGAAAATAATATTTCATTATGAAGAGTAAACTAACCGTGCCGCCGCTACCTCCTCATCTTTACAATAAACTTATTTTCAAATCTAAAATTAGTTGGCATGTAATAAAAAAACACCTGAGTGGATACGGCTATAAAATATTAACGTTTATTGTGATTTAGACCTTGTTCTCAATGTCACATGGTATAGTTTTGTGTAGCTATCGAAACAGTATTATAGCCTATAGTAGTCGAATAACAAAGTTTCGTTTATTGTCGTGCAATTGGATTAAGTATAATTGGACGAATTGATATTAAATACATCAAAATCATAATTATATACCTAGTACCTACTCGTAATAAAAACTTACTTACATAGCATAATATTTAAAACGTATAGGAAACAGCCAACTACCTAGTTTTGTCCGGTATATACAACAATAACGGAGTACGAACAGCATCATTATTAATTGACCACTAGTGAGCCTAATTGTGAGGTGACAAGATTCACAAATGGTTAACTGTTTTGCTGATGGTACATAACTTTCACAATAATAATACATAAATACATTAATACATTAAATCACGCCTATTTCCCAGAGGAGTAGGCAGATACCACTTCTTTCCACCTGCTACGATCCTGACAAATCTCTTTCGTTTCTTCCACATTCATACATCGAGTCATGCACGTCGGTTTCGGGTACTTAAGATTCGTTCCTTTTACAGTATTTCTCCGATTTGATTCGAAAAAGTACACCTAATAATAATAGAATCTGCATTAAAAGACGATACGATGGAAAATAGTATTCTAATCAGATTACTTAGATCAAATACTGAACAAAATAAAAACTTTTAAAATACAAAAGCGAAATATTCAAATTGTAGACAAATACTTACATTAACATGACTCTGTTCTACAAAAGGTGTTTATCGCTATTACTACGGCTCCCAGTCTAGGAGCTCTCAAGTACCCCCCTCCCCATTTTTTTGATGGTGTCTCAAGTGAAGCACACGGACGTGGTTGGCGTGCCCGAGTAGATGGGGGGAGGGTGCAGCCTTCCCGGATGCACTTAATATCTTAAGACGTTTTGTAATCTGTAGTTCTAGCACGAACATTTCAATCATTTGTTTCGTTTTCGAATCGCCTTGACTATTCGAAAACGTGTTTTGTATGCAAGTAAACTAAACGTGTTCTGTATCTAACTGCTGCACTCAAAGACGTCAGTTAAAGGAGAATGGGCAAAAATGTATGAACGCTGGCCTAGAATCCAATAACAATAAGCACTATATCATCGGATAAGGATTCTGGAGTTTCTTGCGGCGCTTCTTCTCCGCAATGATGGTATTTTTCGAAGCGCTGGTAGATTCACCCTATATTACCGACGTGTAAAAAAGCCCTCATGTGGCCTATTTGCTGAATAAATATTTTGAATTTGAATTTGAATTTGATATCCTTTTTAATTCTTCAACGATTTTGTGTAGCGGGAAACCTCAAATAAGTGTGAGATTTGTTTTTCAATCTAGAACATCGGGACGCCTACATAGACGACTTTAGCATAATTACTATTAAATACCGCCGTCTTTGCATTGCGATAACTTATTTCACACAAAATTTTCGGACTACCTGCCATATTAATAGTTACAACTTAGAATTACCTATCCGGTGGCATACCGCTTGTCCTTATTGGTTAATAGGCCAATTTGCCCACCCTTCTTTAATGCTTGATTAAAGTTTCAGGGGGGTTATTATGACCAGAGATCGGAATAGGTAGAGCTAATTTGCCTAAACTTGATGCATGTTCATTCAATTATGTATTCCCATCTCTCTCACGCATGAATGAATATGCGTCAAGTTTAGGCAAATTAGCTCTACCTATTCCGATCTCTGATTATGACATCAAGCTCTGCAGCTCAGTTTACGCTCGCCGTAAAATGAACTGCATGGCCATGTCATAATATACCAAACTGCTGTTACTTTCTTTGCTATAGCAATAGAATAAGACAACACGTCAATAAACAAGCATTAAATTTAATTGACGTCTCTGAGTGCGGCAGTAATAGTTATACCTTAACTACTCGATGACGATACGAAAGTCAACTTGCCAGCTAAATTTCAGCACTAAATAAGTACACGGGGGGCGCTGTTCCAATCGCCATACACAGTTTCTCGATGACGTTTAACTCGATAGAAGGAAAAATTTAGCGCTCGAGGCCAATGATATTTTATATTAGATACGTTATGCTCATACTAAACGCATTCGAAATCCGTCACCAATTACTGACAGTTCTACGTTGCCATATTTCTACAGACAAAGACGGCAATTCTATTGTTAGAAAGAGGTAAATAGTTGTTTCAAATTGCGTACCTGAATGACGCAGCGTGCCCGCTCATTGCTGCCAAAAAGCTACCCGTCTTTATCGCACTCATGCGATATCTAATTGTGTATCTCATGTTTCACAGGTGACAGTGACGCCACCGGTGCAAATTAATCAAAGTATGGCGATGTAAAACAAAATGTAAAAAATATTTACGGTACTTACGAATGACTGTATAATTTCGGCAGCCTCTAAAAACACAAGACGGCATTTTTTTATGACTTATATTTGTTGCATTTCGGTAATAAAACTTTACTGTTTTTGACTCGTGCGTGTCAGCCGCCACGGCGCGACTGAACGATAGTAAGGCAATTACCTTCCTTTTCGAGGAACGCTTTTGCGCGCAGATGACGTATCTTAATATAAAATATCAGTGCTCGAGTTCTAAGTAGCTGCACGCTTTAGTGCTTTGTCACTTTAACGCCATGTTTGAATTGTTGCAATACTCTGTCAATTGTGTTAAAAAAGCGTTATAGAAGCTGTAGGTCCACGTCTCGTTAGGACTATGTAGCAAATACTATTAGATCGCTCCGCGACTACATCTTGATCTGACTACATCGCTTTGTGCCTAGACCGCAATACGGCCGGGGGGGGGGGTTTTGCCCAACGCACTTGCAATCGCAATCGTTTTCATTTAAAAAGTCGAAGCGGAGTCTGCATACAAAATGAAAACAATTGTTCCGCTTTGAAGCCGATTGCGATTGCGAGTGCGTTAGACAATAGCGACGCAGATAGCTTTACGACTACATTTCAAAAATATCGAGTTGCAAAATGACCACTTCGTTTGCGTTACTAGGTAGGTAAGGTTAGTTAGGTAACTTCAAATGCCAGACCTCAGTCTTCAGACAGACCACCCACATAAGATGAAAAAAACAATGTGTTAATTTAGGGACTCAGACCTCTTGACATGTAATCATAAAGCGATATGCTGGCCTATTGCCTAAAGCAGTCGCACGCGCAATCGCAATCGACTTCAAAGCGGAACAGTTGTTTCCATTTTGTATGCAGACAAGCCTTCGATTTTCAAAATGAAAACGATTGCGATTGCGAGTGCGTTAGGAAAAACCCCCTCAGAGGGCCCTGCCAAGATGCAGTACGCTAACTAACGTTTCTATTCGATTCGTTTTTAAACCAATCGCGTCACTGGAAGATGACGTGATACGAAAAGTCACGTGGTCTACCAGTGACGCGATTGGTTTAAAACCGAATCGAATAGAAACGCTAGTTAGCGTAGTACATCTTGGCAGGGCTCTCTGTTCGTATTGCGATCTAGGCACAAAGCGATGTAGTCAGATCGAGATATACTTAGTCACAAAGCAATAAGCGATGGTTGTATTGTATAGCTACCTTATCATATCGAGATGTGGACGGAAGTTTCTATCCCGTTAAAGTGACATGGTATAAAAGTGTGCAGCTATTTCTGTACTTTTCTGTATCAAACTCAATTATAGGTAAATTCGAGGGTAAAAATAAATATCCGCACAAAAGTGCAAAAATACAAACATGCACATGGACCTTATTGCCATAGTAATAGTTTGTTATAGCAAGACATTGTAAATTTAATCATAAATACCTATACATATAAGTCCTCCTGTCTCGTTGCTGTGCCCGACAGGGTTCATAATGCACATAAAATAACTGTATTCCAACCTGTACACATTATAAATTGCAATAAAGTATTGAGTATTGAGTATGTGTACATATTTTTGGAACTTTGGGGTGTATACATATATAGGCCCTTGACTGTACTAAAAGTTTGAGTACTTAGTAGTAGTAAGTAAAAATAGTCCTGGCAATCAAAAATTGTGAATGGAAAAGTTGAAATCAGAAAGTTTGACTGCGGAACTTTGCTTGGACTAGTTAGGAGATAAACCTACTAAAAGTCCCCACCCCTCGGTGGTGAGCCCTAGGGGGGGGGGCACAAAGAAGGTCCTGTTTTTTTGTTTTTTGTTTACATCTTGAAAACGACGCGTGATAGGAAATGGTGTTGTATGGCATTATTAAAGCTGATAAAATTTTCTACAACTTTGATTCTACACATTTTTCACCTATTTTTAATCGTTGTCTAGAAAAAGTAAAAAAAAGCCAAAAAGCTCCAAAAAGTTGTCGATTTTCAAAAACGTATTTTTGACCTCATCTATTTTTTCTTACATTTCTCTCCAATTTGCATATATATCGTCTGTAGAAAACAGCGCCCTACATAGCTTGCACGAGGAAGGCAGCTGTCAGAGAGTAGTGGCGCCGAGTTGTGAAGCTTTCCACCAGCGCCTGATATGATGACCACGACCACTCTGTCAAGAGTGAAAACGACGAAAAAGAAGGCTTAGCATGTAGAGAATTTAATTCTCTTTAAGAGTATATATACATATATTAATGTATCTGTTGCATATGTGTGTGTGTGGCTGCGCCCACCTCCATTCTATGGAATAAACGCATGTCAGTGCGCTAATAGCAAGCAGTGGTTTTACTCGTCCCTCGTATATTTATCAGTGGCGACTCGCGTGCGCAATATACCCGCAAAATTGAAAAAAAATTACTGCCATGTCTGGTACTAATTTCGGTTTTTTGTCTAATTTTGATCATAGTGTCCAAAGTTGGAAAACCTACAAGAGTAGGCTTAACCAATATTTCATTGCGAATGACATTGATGCGGAGAAAGATGCTACGGGAACGAAAAGGCGAGCCATTTTCTTGAGCGCACTCAGCGATGGCACGTACAAACTAGCAGCGGACTTGGCATTGCCAAAGGAACTAGATAGCGTGCCATACGAGGATATATTGACTCTCTTGGACGGGCACTTCACGCCGACTCGCGTCGGGTTCGGCGAGCGACACAAATTCTACGCGGCGACTCAGCAGCCGGGCGAGTCTCACACGCAGTGGGCGGCGAGACTGCGCGGCCTCACCGTGCACTGCGAGTTCCTGAACGTGGAGGAGGCACTCCGCGACCGGTTCATGATGGGTTTGACGCCCGGGCTGGAGAAGGAGAAGTTGTACGCACAGAATCTGCAGGACTTGACGCTAGCTAAGGCGATACAGTTAGCGGAAAACATACGATGCGCCCGCGCGGGCGCCGCGGCTTCCAGTACCTGCGGCGTCGCCGACCCGAGCTCGGAACAGCTGTTCAAAATAACTAAGGATTTTAAGAAAGACGGAAATGCGCCCAAAGTGAAGTGTACAGTGTGTGGTTATAGTAACCATAAGTCGGTGGAATGTCGGTTTGCAAATTACATGTGTAAAAAGTGTAAGGTTAGGGGTCATCTACGGAGAATGTGTACGAAAGTTAACTTTGTGGATGCATGTGCCGAGGACGAGGACTGTGGCGATGACGGTGAGTTGTACAATATCCGTTCTATCCGCGGAGAGCCCTTGGTAGAAACGGTGACGATCCGTGAATCGAAATTTCAATTCGAAATCGATAGCGGGTCTGCGGTCACTGTTATATCACAAAATACGTACAATAGGCATTTTACAGATATACCATTAATACCTGCGAACAAAAGGCTACAAAGCTATACGGGAGCGGCCATTAAATGTGTTGGAATGGTCACGCTGCCCGTCTCGTTCGCGGGGCGCACCCACACGCTCGACGTGCACGTCGACGTGACCGACGGCGGGCCGCCGTTGCTTGGCAGAGATTTTATTTCCTTGTTTAACTTACAGCTAACCCCAGTGCATTATTGTAGCAATGAAAAAGTCATTGAAAAATTACAATGTGAATATCCGCACTTATTTTCAGACAAATTAGGTTGTTATAACAAATCTAAAATTAATCTAACCTTAAAAGAAAATTCCAAACCTATCTTTGTCAAAGCTCGCCCGATAGCATTCGCACTTAGGGACAAAATCGACAAAGAAATAGACAGGTTAGTAGATGTTGGCGTGCTGGTTCCTCTGGAACATTCCGAGTACGCATCACCGATCGTCCCGGTGTTAAAAAAAAATGGGAGCATTAGGTTATGCGCGGACTACTCGGTGAGCATAAATAAACAGCTGGTCGTAGAACAATACCCGCTGCCAACAGCGACTGAACTTTTTTCCAAACTACACGGTGGTATTAAATTTACCAAGCTAGACTTATCGATGGCCTATAACCAGTTTATGTTAAGCGATGAGTCACAGATGTTAACATGTATCAACACACACCGCGGCCTGTACAAGTACACGCGACTGGTGTTCGGCTTGGCTAGCGCGCCGGCCATCTTTCAGCGTGCCATGGAAAGCCTCCTGGCTGGTATGGACGGCGTGCTGTGCCTGCTAGACGACGTGCTAGTCACGGGCCGCGATGAGAAGGAGCACATGCAACGTTTACACATGGTTCTAAGTCGACTCCAAAGTGCAGGGTTGACCCTACAGAAAGAAAAATGCGTTTTTTTTCAAGACGAGGTTAGCTATTTAGGTTACATTATCGATAGAAATGGGTTAAGAAAATCGTCTGAAAAAGTAAAGGCGATGACAGACGCACCTGTGCCTAAAACTGTAAACGAGCTACAGTCTTTCCTAGGCCTCGTAAATTATTACAGGAGTTTCGTTCCGGCGGCATCTTCCATATTAAGCCCGTTATATGACTTATTAAAAAAAGGAACGAAATGGGTCTGGACCGAAACGCACAATAATGCTTTTAATAAAATTAAGCATTTTTTAGCGTCCGATCAGGTGTTGGCTCACTTCAACCCGAAGGCGAAGGTCATTTTGACCGTGGACGCTTCCCCGACCGGGTTGGCGGCGATTCTATCCCAAGTCGATTCGGACAACTATGAAAGACCCGTGTCGTTCGCTTCGCGTAGCCTTAATGCCGCTGAAAAACAATATTCGCAGATACAGAAGGAAGCCACAGCAATTGTGTTTGGAATACGCCGTTTTCACCAATATTTGTACGGAAGGTCAACCCCGTTCGTATTACGTACAGACCATAAACCCCTGTTATCAATTTTCCGTCCTGAACGTGGCATTCCCGAAGTATCTGCGAATAGGTTACAAAGGTATGCGATGTTTCTGAGCGGATATAACTACTCTATTGAGTACGTACGCAGCGCTGATAACAGCGCCGATTTTCTGTCGCGGGCTTGCCTGCCGCCGCCACCGGTCGGCCGCGGAGGGGGCGGGGCGGAGCGGGGACACGTCCCCGCCGCCGATACTTGCAACGACCCGCACTTCGATTGGGATCGAGCCGCGTACATATGTTTCATTGTAGATGGAAGTTTACCTATTTCTGTTGATGAACTACGCGACGAAACAAATAAAGATGTTGTTCTCAATCAGGTAAAATCTCATACCCTGAGTGGCTGGCCCCGTAAAGTAAGTGACGAACGGCTCAAGCCGTATCATTTGTGTCGAACTCAGCTATCGGTGGAAAATGGATGCTTAATGCGAGGGCATAAAGTAGTTATTCCCGAAACATTACGTAAAAAAATATTGTTCGAACTACATACATCACATCTAGGTATAGTCAAAACAAAGGCAGAAGCACGCTCGAGGTTTTGGTTCCCTGGGATAGACGAATCTATAGAGAAAATGATAGGTACCTGCGACGTATGTATTCAGCTAAGACCGTCCCCCGCGCGAGTACCCATAGCGCATTGGGAGCCACCGCCACGGGCGTTCTACAGAGTGCACGTCGACTTCCTCGGCCCAATGAATAGTAAGACTTATCTAGTTGTCGTGGATGCCTATACTAAGTGGGTAGAGGTATACGACATGGGCAGCTCGTCGTCTTCCACGGCAGTAGTAGACAAATTGTACGATTTTATTTCTAGGTTTGGGTTGCCACAGACTATAGTCAGCGATAACGGCGCAGCTTTTTGTTCGCAGGAATTTAATACATTTTGTGATCTTAACGGTATATCGCACGTGACCTCACCCCCGTATCATCCGGCTAGTAACGGCCAAGCAGAAAGTTTCGTAAAGGTTATTAAAAAAGGAATAAAGTCAAGTTTAATCGCAGGTCATAATGTCAGAGACACCAAAAATAAGTTATTACAGTATATTTTTAATTATAGGAATTCGGTTAATTTTACCACGGGCTTTTCGCCGGCGCAGTTGGTCTACGGTCGTAAACTGAGATCGCGCCTGGATTTGCTTCACCCCGTCATGTCACCGCCCTCGCCATCGGCACTTGCCTTATCTAATGCTATAAAAAAAAACAGTGTTCGCAGAATAACTTACTAAATCGGAAGAATAAACAATCATTTTTGCCAGGCGAATATGAGTTGTATAATTTTTTTACAAATAACAATAAATTCACTTGGTGTAAGGGAGTGGTTGAAAAAAGGATTGGTAAGGTCTTGTACTTAATAAAAAATAATATTTCTCTAATGAGTGTGAAGAAACATAAAAATCATTTATCAAAATACAAAGGTACTACTTCCGTCAACCAGACCCACTGGGACTACTTACCTGAAGGGCCGTCGCCCCCTGCATCGGTGCCGCCTTTAGCGCCGCCATCGCCGCTGCCACAGCTGCTACCGCTGACTCCGGCGCAACCGTCCACTTCGCCATCTATGTCTTCGGAACGAATGCCGGCTCGCTCGGAACCAAAGCCGCACACGTCTCCAAATTCTTCGACTATTATCGGGGAAGAGAGGAAGACGGGTTCGAGCGGGTTCCCCTCTAATGACGAAGCAGACTTACTCGGACCACCAATTCGAAGAGTGGTATCGCCGTGTCTGTCCAAAACAGACGATGAGGAGGAGTTCCACGAGGCCTTAGAACATAAGGGTCCAGAGGGCCCCCAAGAAGGAACGGTACCTAAAAGGTTGTTGCGGAAGCGTACCAACGTTGATTTTAAAAAGTATTTTTAGGTTCTTTAGTTTTGTAACTAGAGGGAGGAAGTGTTGCATATGTGTGTGTGTGGCTGCGCCCACCTCCATTCTATGGAATAAGCGCATGTCAGTGCGCTAATAGCAAGCAGTGGTTTTACTCGTCCCTCGTATATTTATCAGTATCATCTACCGTTGAAAAGTTATACCACATTTAAAAAATTCCGCACATATAAATATTTCTCATCAATATAGTGCAAAGCTCATTATTTTCGCTATTATCAGATGCAACCGTAGATTTCAACGTTACATATCAATAAAAAAATGACCCATAACATATATAACCTAAAATCTACGGTTGCATCTGATAATAGCGAAAGTAATGAGCTTTGCAATATATTGGCGTGAAATATTTAAATTTGCCGAAATTTTTAAATTGTGGTATAACTTTTCAACGGTAGATGATACATTAATATATATATTCTTAAAGAGAATTAAATTCTCTACAAGCTAAGTCTTCTTCTTCGTCGTTTTCACTCTTGACAGAGTGGGGCAGGCGCTGGTGGAAAGCTTCACAACTCGGCGCCACTACTCTCTGACAGCTGCCTTCCTCGTGCAAGCTATGTAGGGGGCTGTTTTCTACAGACGATATATATGCAAGTTGGAGAGAAATGTAAGAAAAAATAGACGAGGTCAAAAATACATTTTCGAAAATCGACAACTTTTTGGAGCTCATATCTAGACAACGATTGAAAAAAGGTGAAAAATGTATAGAATCAAAGTTGTAGAGAATTTTATCAGCTTTAATAATGCCATACAACACCATTTCCTATCACGCATCGTTTTCAAAATGTAAACAAAAAACAAAAAAACGGGACCTTCTTTGTGCCCCCCCCCTAGGGCTCACCTCCGACGGGTGGGGACTTTTAGTATGTTTATCTCCTAACTAGTCCAAACAAAGTTCCGAAGTCAAAATTTCTGCTTTCAACTTTTCCATCCACACCCCCCTTTCGAGCACTCGTTTACCACAGTAACAGTGAATTTTAGTACATTTTTCTTTGAAGCATAGCGGTTGGTGGTGCGCGAGACCGACTCGCACTTGACCGGTTTTTTAAATACATTTCGTACGCTCCTTTAGCTCTAAAAAATTCATACAAAATTAAAACTTCTACCACTTATTACGTAACAGTCATAAAGAGCCAAATGCTGATCCTAGCAAGATCACCTCGAAGTCTGCATTATGCCGTCACAGCGACAAAGTTCTAACTACTTTGCCCCAGATTGTTCTCAACTTGGACATCTGGCTACGTCCAAAATGTTGGAAGACTTTAAATCGTGTTAGTCTGATTTAACACTGGACTTTATTAGCGTGATTGAAAATGTTAGCGAGTTAATTTATTTAACTTGTAAATGAACAAAATGAAATGACGTCAAAGTCATGTTTAAATATATTTTTGCACCATTTTCCATTAAAATAATTATCAGAAATTATGTTTAGACACTTACTTCATAGAACGTATCGCTTCGCAGAATTATCATTTCATAGTAAACTAATTTCTGCTGAAATCTTATTGTTTCCAGATTATTTTTTGGGGGTCACAGGTCTGACCTAACCTAACCTACGTAACACAAGCTTAAGATAATCTAAAAACAATTAGGTGTCAGCAGAAATTAGCTTTGTATGAGCTGAAAATTCTGCGAAGTGATACGTTCTATGAAATAAGTGGCTATGACTATGACAAATACACAACTGCGACATAACAGAAATTGTACAAAAGAACAAGATAAAACTAAAAGATACGTTGCACTGTAGTGTGAAGTCAAATATGACTCCGCTCGGTATGTGCTGCTGCCGGAGGGCAGCACAGTGATTCCTAGCTATGTTTAAAACTTCTGGTTTATAGCTCATCAGGAGATAATAGTACATTATTGCCTAGGCATGGAAGTAGGCAATTGTGGGCCGAGTATTGGTTTAAACGGACGAGCTTGCGAGTCCGTTTAAAAATACGAAGCCGGCAATTGCTGTTCGTGCCGAGGCAAATAAATATAGTGCTTTCTCAAAAATGGCTAGAAAAGAATTGTGTTGGAGTAAAATCTTCATCGCTTGAACTCATTTTTTAAATTGCATACAAACAGAAACTTCATGTGAAAAAACCATCACTCTTTACCGCCTTTTTGTTTATGACAAGGAGAAACGCAAGCTTTGTTTTAAAAAAAACATAAGCTATTCCAGACACAGATAAAAAAGTTATGTTTCGAATAAAATTTGGATGTATACGACTTGTGCCATCATTTTATTATGGGCTTTTTCACTTTTTAAAAAGTTACAACCTAGATAGTAATGGAATTTGTATGCAACATTGCGGGCTTGTGTAGCGAGCACGCAATGTTTTTTTTTTAATTTGGGAACTGTCAGTAAACTATGTATTTTTGAGAAAATTAATTATTAATGTATACCACGAACGACGAAGCATTTAACATGAGCTTAGAAACCTTTTATTGGATTCCATAATACTCCATGGATGAATATATGGAACTGGAATTGTATAGTACATTACTGCACAGATCGGGAAATAGGGCGTTGCGGGACGAGTAGAGTTAGCGTGGCCGAGACGCCGTCAAGGCCGCGCTATATACGAGTCCAGCAACCGCCCTTCCCGGTCGAGGCTTGTATAGTGTTTTTCTCCAACAATTTGAGGAAATTTAACACCTTTGTTAATAATATTAAACACAGTCCCAACATTTCCTTGAAAAAAAAGAACAGAAACGTATGATTTAGTATAACACTGAAATAAAGCATTACATAAAATCACCAATTTAAACGTAATAAATTCAATTTGAATAAAATATAGTTAAGCTATAACATTTATTACGCGTTTATGTTATTTCGGCAATTTATTTTGTTTATGAATGGAATTTCTATTTAAAAAAGTCAAACTATTTGACACACTCTTAAATACGTTGTAAACGCTGTTTGAAAAGGCTTAACTTTTTGGTCTATGACATTTAAAAAGTAAAATATACAAGGAAGAATTTTGATTGCACGAGTGTTTGGCTGTTTGGAGATAGTTATCCTAGTCCAAACATGGTTTTTAAAAGTAAAACACCAGGTACGTAATGAAATTTCATACATTTTCGCGGCCGCTGCCGTTGGTAAATAATAACTTTGTTTTTTTTTAATTTTGCCTGAACCTGGAACTCAGAACTTCGCGGACTGATTTTACAACAGTAAGGTTAACATTTCCGAGCATGTGGGAGAAAAAAAAATTTATTGTATTGTCATTTATTAATGCCTATACATTGAAATCGGACGAATGACCATTTATGTGTCTTTACTGTAACACCAGTACATAATCCAGAATTTCATCATCATCATCATCATCTCAGCCGAAAGACGTCCACTGCTGGACATAGGCCTCCCCCAAGGCTCTCCACTCAGACCGGTCTGTGCTTTTCGCATCCACCGCGTTCCCGCGATCTTTACAAGGTCGTCACTCCATCTTGTTGGAGGCCTACCTACAGCTCGTCTCCCGGTCCGCGGACGCCACTCAAGAACCTTCTGACCCCATCGGCCATCAGTCCTGCGAGCAATGTGCCCCGCCCACTGCCACTTAAGTTTGGCTATTCCTCGGGCTATGTCGGTAACCTTAGTTAAATCGCATCAAAACCTGTTGCTCCGTTTGAAAGATCTAAGGGTACATACAGAGGGATAGACGTAGGGAAGCGACTTACTTTTATACTATGTAAAGACGAGGGTATGGAATGCGTTTTAACCGCTTATAAGACGTTTTTGTATGAAAATAACCGGTTAAAACCGGTTATAACCGGTTATTTGCATTCCCTAGACGAGGGTACACGAAGTTTTTATTACCACCTTCCTCTACCAATGCAATTATGGCAAGAAAATCTGGTTTAAATTTACGCCAGTAACCTAATTAAATAATTACTTAGCTTAACCAGTGCAAAGACTGGAGTTAAAAAGTGCTGAGAATTAAATATTACTGGGAAGTAGGAACTAGTACAGCATTATAACACTTTAAGAGCACTTTTTATGACTCTAGGAAAAAAGGTATCCTCATTTAAGTATATTTAAACTTGTTTTTTAACGTTAAACTATAGTACTCTATTCTACTTTTTTATAACCATATTTCTAAGGTATTGTTTACAACCCGATCGACTTAAGGAGATTTGTAAGATTGTAACATTTCGGTGTAATGTATCACTCGCGGCCTTTATCTAATGGGTGCAATAAGATAAGCAGGCGCAGGTGATACATACTTACTTACGGTTGTCTGGAAGAGATCGCTAATTAGCGATAAGACCGCCTGTTGTTTACCTGTGTTATTTTTAATTGTTCTGTTTCTCTGTAATGTTTTTGTTTGGTGTACAATTAAGTGTTTTGTATTGTATTTTACACTGAAATGTTACAAGTCAGTCGCAACCTTTAACTGTAAAGACAATGTGACCCGGGCCATGATCATGTGTGTAATTTACAGTGATCGGATCTAGGATGCAATTTGGGGTGAACGACCTCAAACGTTATGCTTAACATGGATGTGACTCGAGATTTCCCGGGATTTTGGGAAATGGGTTATTGTTAATAATTAATAACTTTTGTCGAGGGTTAACCTAATAAACAAATAAAAATATCATAAAAGACAAGGTTGCAAGTTACGTTCAGTTCTTCTATGCAGTACTGTATTTTTTTTTAGTTATTTCATATTTTGTTAATTTTATAGTGTAAACTACTTAAAATTACGAGTTATTTACCTTTTTATAAAGGTAGGTAACAAAAAGATTCGCGGGATTGTAAGTCATATTCATATCCATGTTAAAATAAGAGACTGTAAAATTCACAAAGCTAAATATATGCTCACAGAATGGTTGCTTACTTTGGACTACTATGTTTCTGAAGATATTTTTAAAAAATTCAACTATTAAAACTTCTACAATTTGAATTGTATGTTCTGACCACTCTTAAAAGTATTAATTTTATAATTAGTATTCAAGCATTGGTAAAGAAAATACATAAAATTATATATATGTGATGTGTATGTGTGTGTGTATATGTGCGTGTATGTTTGCATGCATGTATGTGCATATGTATACTCATATTTACATTTACATTGCTAATCTACCTCGGTCTCCCAAGATACAGGCTTCGCCTAGTTTGGGGGCCTCTGTTTGTTTCTTCACAAGTCAAACTGCGTGTGTACCTCTAATTTAGTTTACTACTTTAATGTGTAGCTCTAATTTATTGTAGTATTTGTACACATTCAAATAAATGATTTTTATTTTATTTTATTTTTATAACGCACTTAAATTGCATCCTAGATCCGATCACTGGTAATTTAGCAAAATATACATGCATATAAAAAAATCATTTTATCGATTGTAAGTATTGTTACAAAAGCCCAAGTACGATTCGGATTCGCACACGAAGAGTTCCGTGCCATCCTTTTCAATTTTATTTTATTTTTATTATTTAAAATTGTTGCATTGTCAATAAAAATACACTGTGAAAAATTTAACTATCTACCTATTACTACCCGCTGACAGACAGACGGACGCACAGCGGAGGCTTAATAATAGTGTCCCGTTGTGACCTATGGAACCCTAGAAAAAATTTATTAAGATATTAGGGGAAGATGGGGTGGCTTCGTACAAAGGGAGCATTCGTACAGTGGTCATATCTCGACTATCCAGCATGCTGAAGCGTTGATATTTGTATGCGTGACTGCCGCTCATATGCATAGGCTACCCTCAAAAAGCGATGGCAGTGCGGCAGCAGATTTCGCCAGAACTAATTAATATGAGTTTTCGCGACCCGAAAGTAATTTTTGGTTCTCCTTTGAATGCGTCTGTCTCTAATAAGTTTTTAGTTTGTAATTAGATGCTTGAGATAAATATTTAAACAAAGGTTTTGTGATTACTTTAACAGTTATTTTTTATTTCGTTTTTTTTTCGGAACGTTTTTGTTGGGGTACCTTCGTACAGTCAAAATGTATGTAATTTTATACTGTACGAATGCACCCCATGAAAGTTAAAAAAATGTATACCAAGAATAATTATAATCACAAAACCAGGTCAGTAAGATATGCCTAAAAGGTGACTGAAACAGATGAAATAGCTGAAAATCCATTGAATCCTGGGAAAAAACGAATAGTGTACGAAGCCACCCCTCGTATGGGGTGCATTCGTACATTTCCCTCTTTTTGGGAGAACCATTATATTTTGGCACAGTTGCTATGTATCCATACTGAAATACACAATTATTATAGCCAAATAAGTGGAAGATGAATATTTAAAAATAGCGGTTAGTTTTTTTTTTACATGGCTTAGAGTAAAAAGTGTACGAAGCCACCCCGTCTTCCCAGGACAATTTTACTCCAGTGAGTAATTAAGCAGCAATAGAAAACTAAAAAGAACTTTCCCGGCTCTGCCAATAAACAATCCAGCCAGCGTACCTAGGAACGATCAATCGCCATATTATTAAATGCACATTCGTAGCAGCTGTCACCGGAAGCGAGATTACGGCCATGTTGCCGCCCGCCGGAAGTCACGGGGAGACTGGAGCATGTAAAGTTAGATATTGCGGACTGCTGGAAATTTACTGTTAGCTCTGGTTCGCATTTGCCATGAATTTAAACCTGATTTATTGCTGTAGATTTTATTTACTTCACAGTAAAATAGGGTAGGAGTACCGTTCGTGGCCACTCTACCCTTTTTGGCCACTTTAGGTTGAAATGAATATCAAAAATACTGTAAAATTAATAATAATATTCATAAATAGTTAAGACTGAAGATTATTATAAAGATGATGAGATAAAGATTCTGTCGGTTCATTTAAGGAAAAGTTAAAGAAGTTGTGGTTAAATGAACAAGATACTTCGTAAGTGTTGTTCCTTTGCTCTGTTGTAGGTTTTAATTGATGTTTACATATGTGGTAGTATATATTAGTATATTTTATTACCTATACATATATTTATTTTATTAAAGCAGATATTATTACTTTTAATGTCTGTTTTTCAGATGTATGTACCTTTCTTTTTTTATGTGTTATTTTGTAAATTTGGCTATCCTCTTGCATTATCCTGGCTTATTCTACTCCAAGGTTAACTGGAAGAGATCCCATATGGGATAAGTTCGCCTATGTACATTATCTATAGTGATGCAAAATGTTTTGTAATTATTTATGTGCAATAAAGAGTTTTACATACATACATACATGAAATATATATTTATTTGTTCTTTCATAATGCTTTACGTATTAGTAAAAATTTAGAGTCGCCAAAAGCGGTGTAAAGATGGCCAAAACCGATACTTCTACCCTACTAACATTCGTTTTTGGAATAAAAAGACGCTTATAAAAAGCCCATTTTCTCAATAAAATACCCAAATTAACAAATGAACTAAACTAACAAAATAACTACAACTTAACTTAGTTTTATTTTTAAAAATATCAAATAACTTTTTTACGTATTTGATAAAATGTAGTAATCTAAAATCAAAGACTCAGAAGATCCCAGGTACACCTACAGAACCACAGATATAAATACACATAGACAACGCAAATGCATCTATTTCGCGTGTCCGAAATTCCGAATCCGGACTTAAAACCCGACCAAGCGTGGTTGGCCGTAGCTTCTGACGTTCCGCCTGTTGTTGCAGCCGGTCGGCCGTGAAAATTAAGAAAATGCCTCGTTGATTGATAATTAACTACAATAGCCCAAAAAAGCGACGACTTTTAATCGACTTTGCGCGGAAAACGAAAAATTAACTTCTCTTGGTGTGTCCCACTAAGTAGCAAAAATTGATACATTTGGTTTTCATACAGATTGAGGTGTTTACGTTTTCTATGTGTATTTATATCTGTGTACAGAACCGAAGTTAAAGAATGCACGGATGTTAATTATTAAAAGAAAAAACAAGGGCTCCATTCCACTCGGTAAAACCTAATTACTTTTCATATGTTATCGTATTGTCAACGATAGCTCTTATTTCCTTGACGGTAATGTCGGCCGAGTTAAAATCAATACCATAACATGTCAAAAACAATTAGGTAAGTTTTAGCTCCTGGATGAGCACTGGGACCATTTTTACGAAATATAAAAATAAAGTTCAACGATTATGTTTCAGACAAAACAATAAATGTTTCAACAACAGTTGTCATTTAGAAAACAAAGAACAATATTTCCACTTTACGTGTAGAGCCGGTATTGTTTCCTGGGTTTTATAAACGTGAACAGAGAGTTCTGGGGGGTTACCATGACATACTAAAGCAGTTCAGTCTAGGCTGAGAGAAAGGGACAGAGCTATAGCAGTTGTATAGCTCTGTCCCTTTCTCTCAACCTAAACTGAACTGTTTTAGTATGTCATGGTAACCCCCCTGTGCGTCAATATCGCTCAAGGACCCTCCAGCGAGTCGGGGCTCGATAGCTTTCTAGTTTCATGTTTTAAGCCAAGCATTTGACAAAGAACTGTCGAACCGTTTATAAAGAAACTTAGTTGCATCTTCGACTCATGGTCGTTAAAAGCCTAAAATAGTTAAATATTGTTAGATTGTACATAGGCCAAGTCGTAAACAAGTGAATTAAAAAATGTTTTAAAAGTTTGCGTTCATTTGAAATGACAGTCAAATTTTTGATAAAGCCGAGCATTTAATGCTTTCACTTATTGCAGAATGTATGTAAGTTAAGTTGAGAATCTATCTGTAGTCCTAGATCCTTGACGGAGTCAACTTCCTGGAGAACAACTCGGTCTAGGTTGTAATTAGTTCTTAAGGGCAAACGTTTTCTTGTAAATCTTATACAAAGGCATTTACTAGCATTAAGAGTCATGTTATTTACTAATAACCAACTTTAGACATTGTTCTTGTCATCCTGTAAGTGCCGTGCGTCAACCATCGAGTTTATGACTTTGTAAATTTTAAGTTCATCCGCGTACATAATACATTTACATAGTTTGACAGAGTTTAGTAAATCGTTTATAAACATAACGAAAAGCAATGGCCCAAGATGGGACCCCGGAGGAACTCCAGATGTACACCCCTTGGACGTCGGTTAAACAGGTATGATCTTAACCAAACCTAGACCTCACCAGTTACATTAAAGTTATCATAAAGCTTTTGTAGTAAGATATAGTGATCCACTTTGTGAAATGCACTTCTAAAGGCTGTATAAATAGAGTCGAGGTGGTAGCCAGGGTCCACAGATTTATCTATCTCATACACATAGCAAGCTAAATTTGTAGTTGTATACTTAGATGAAGTAAATCCATGTTGCAAGGGCGAGATTTTCCATTTCGAATGCCAGGCCAACCTTTTACAGACGAAACACTCAAACACTTTGGCAAATATAGATAATAGAAAAATGGGCTATAATTGGAAATAAGTGTCTTATCACCCTTTTTGTATGAACAACCCTGGCCTCTTTCCACTGGGTGGGAAAGTACGACAGACTGAGGGATTTATTGAAAATTAGTAGCGATAACGATTCACTGCAATTTTTAATAAAAAGAGGAGGTATTCCATCCGGACCTGCTCTTTAGTAACGTCTAGAGATTTTAGAGTTTGCAAGACCGATTATTCGTTAAAGAGAGTAAAAACTGACATTATTAGAAAATTAAGAGTTACCGGTCTAATTATCCTCTACCTATGACAAATACCAAGCCATAATTAAAGCAGAACATGTAAAATTACGCGGTTTAGTTCTGGGTATCGTAGATACGACAACTTTATTCAAAGAAGATAAACGGTTTGAGACAACAATCACCACCGCCATCCTTTTTGCAAGACATTGCAAGCTGTCTGTCGCGACGAAATATGCAGAACCTTGAGTCAAATATCTCCTGGCCCTTGACACCTTCAAGCAACAAAGTCTCAGTATCAATTATAGCATCATGATCAGATGTACTTGCCGCCAATTACAAATCATCTAATTTGAACCTTTCACTCATATTTTGATAACATAATTATATTATTTTGAATTTTATAGCGAAAAAATTCGGTTCTTGGACGGATGATCATTAGTCATATTTTGAATATCTGAAGCGGTTTTGATCTGACCACAAGAAGTTTCTTCATTTTTGCGAACAAAAATACGCCCATTTCGTATCCAAACTAATTTGTAGGACTTTTCCCGCGCAGCAACTCTGGTCGATGCATGTAGGGCTTTCAAGGCAGTTGACACATTTTCCGAGATAAATACAGGTGTGTTTACTCCTCTGATTCCAAGAGTTTAATTTTTGATAGCATTCAATTTTATCATTTATTTGCAAAATGAATACACTTTAAATATAATACAAAGTAACAATTAAAAATTAAAACTAAAACGATGGCAAATTAAAAAATAAATGAAAACTAAAATAAACCTAATTATAACTAAGCTAAAAACTATAAAATTAAAACTAAATAAAAGCCAGAAAAGAAAGGGCCCCCGTGGCAAAGTACCACAGAGGCTAGCAGCATTTCCTCGTTGTATAGCAATACTTTTGCGTTGCTCGAGGAAGCTGCCAGCTCTGTGGTCTCCGGTTCTTTCTATTAGCCTTTTTGAAATGTCCTTAAAAAGGCTAATAGTACCGGGTCTCGCCCAAGGACCAATATATATTATATTGTCAAAATATATTTTATCATAGTTTTATTTCAAGGAATATCAGATTAAAAACTTTGCCTAATGTGCCATGAAGGAATTTAAGTGTTTAGCGCTGGACATAATAATGTAAATTAGCCGTCTTATATATTTCCTGACGTGACACGACTAATAAAAACGTGAAAGTTCTATAAACCGGCAAGTTTACGGACTGTATCAACCTGCTAAAAATTTAAATTCCCCTGTGAGAATTATGTGTTAATATAAAAGATTATCTACAACAACAATGATGCTCACAGTGACTATAACAAAAAACATTAAAATTGCTAAGAAAAGTGTCAAATGAAAACAAAAATCTGTAGCCATAAAACCGAAGAATCGGGAACAATAGACCGTCCCCAGAACAACAGACAGCTCTTTTAATATTTACATTGTGGCTCTTTCAATCTCTTGAAGCTTAATTTTACTAGTCCACGAGGTTATTACGACTAACGATATTATAAACAAAACATTTAATATCCATAAAAAAATTGATTCTTGCATAAAAAAATATTGTTATTAAGAGCTACTAATACCATACTGAATTACATTCAACTAGCACCGTTGTAAATCCTAATGAGCATTTAAATAGAAAACCACCAAGACAGGAACAAATACTCGAGCTCATCACACAAGTAATTGTTTACTCCGAGATTCAAACCCGCTAGCTAGTACAAACACTACAGACTGCATATCAGGGTTTCATAACTGTGTGTTATACTAGATAAGTTTGATTGCCCTGTAATGAAGCACTGGAATTTAGTGCATATGGCTGACAGACCCGTCATATTTAATGTTAAATGAACAATTAAAATTGAAAATCATTTGAAATTCTAAATTACTTATATTAAAAATTTTACTACTTTTAGGAGTACTGTTAGGCGATGGGCTTGCAACTTGTCACTAATACATTGGTGAACATCTTAGCCTAATTGTGCAAAATACGCTTACAGAATTAGGTATCAACAATTTTTTAGAGTTGTTGGTAATTCTGTAGCTCTGCCTACCCCACTCTGAGAATGAAGGCATGAGTTTATGTACCTATGTATGTTAATTGTTAATATTACGGTTTTGGTTATAAATATTTCATCGTATTTTTTTTAATTATTGTTGACATTGTTTGGCCTTTATATTCATTATACTAAAACCTAAATTGTAAGATTAATGTAATACTAACACTGTTATGGACCCAGAGTCTGAAATAAATATATTGAATTGAATTGAATTGAATCGAATAATAAAATATTCCCATTTCTAAAACTACAACTTATATTTATTAACAAAGTAATAATAACTTAATCAAAGGATAATTTATCTCATATTATCTTATATTATTTATTAACCTTGCAAAAAAATAAAGACATACAATAATTGGAACAGGTGGCCGATAGGGTTGAAGAATTTTCAATGGCGTCCGCGTACCAGAAGACGCAGCGTGGGTCGGCCTCCGACAAGGTGGACCGACGACGTGGCTAAGGTTGCACGAAACTGTTGGATTGAAGCAGCGCAAGACCGATCCTTGTGGCAAACCTTGGAGAGGCCTGTGTCAAGCAGTTGACGTCTTTCGGCTGAAATGTTGATGATCATGATTAGCAGTTGTAACATATTTTAACGATGTTAAGCCGAATCGGGTCGTAAGCTCGTTGGGAGTGACCCTGTCTACGAAACTAGATAGGTACTACAGTGGACGTCTTTAGGCTGCAATGATGATGATCATAATGAAGTAGTTAGGATTAGCAGTTGTAACATGTATTGGCAGTTGATTAGCAGTTGTAACATGAATCTAGGTAAGCCGAATTGGGTTGGGAGTTCGTTGGGAGTGACCTAGTCTACGAAACTAGATGGGTACGACAGAGGACGTCTTTCGGCTGCAATGACGATGATGATGATATAATACAATAATTAAAAGCAAAGGCAAAGCATGTTCACTAGCCTTACCTAAATATCTGCACCGTGATCGGGTCCCTCCATCCCGCGCTAGTAGCCAGCCTTTTCCCGCCTACACCACTACGTATATTGATATTTTTTGCAGGATATTAAAGTAAAATTACCCTTGTAAGATTCAAGAAGTGTGATTATTTTAAAATCAAACAAAATTACTTTTATGAGTATTATCCTTTGTTCAGTGTGCACCTGCTAAGGGCCCGTAGAGATGTCTAGACGACATTAGGGGTTGCTAATTTTATTCATGTTTTTTAAATGTTGATTAAGGTTGTTAAAGGGTACTAGCTATTTTTTTGGGATCCGTACCCAGAAGATGCCAACGGGGATTCCATAATAAGCCTTATTCTATCCGACTGTCTAATGAACCCTAATAAGTGGAAAGTTGAAATTTTGACAGAGTATGTATTTGTATTGCCGCTATAACAATAAATAATATTTTTAAAAAAGGTAGTCCCCTACAAAATATACATGTTTTTGTCGTTTTTTGTTAGAACTTAACAATTACTGTATAGATCTCTTGAAATTGTTAGATGGTACATTCAAGGACTTTAATTGTTATGTCACTATGAAACCCTGTCATAATGACAGCGTCAAACCACATGACAGAAATTACGCTTAAATGAAAGATTAACGTTATGTGACAGGGTTACATAGTGGCATAACAATTAAAGTTCTTGACTGTAATTGGGTAAACATTAAAAAAATTCACAAAGTGAGTAATTATTGCCATTTAGCAAAGGGGACCCTACTGCCGAAAAAGGAGGACAATGTTTTGATCTGTATGTATGTATGGTATTATGTATCTCGTAGAGGATGAACGCATTACCCAATTCTTACAAACTAGGTGTCGTTAAACTTGCATTACCGTCGCGAGAGCCACTAAGTACTTTCATGTATTCATAAACAATGACAAAATTATGAATTTAAAAATTTATTCTCGTAATATAGATATTTTTAACATTCATCGTCTATATTATGGACTACAATACAACTCATAAAAAAAAAGGGCGTATGTTTCATAGAAACGTGAATGTAATAGTGACCTTATTTCTTAAGAAACAGGGTTCGATTTGCTTTGACTACCAAATTTCGCATGCATCCTTTTCATGTAGAAGGGCAGAATATCAAACATGCAGTCAGGATTCAGGATCTCTATTATACTAGGTAAAACTATATTGCCATTGACGTGTCGTATTGTTTTTAACTCGGCCGTCATTACTGTCAAGTAAATAAGAGCTGTCAAAACGTTGAGAATACGATATCATGTTGGTTTTACCGAATAGTATAGAGGCCCTGGTTTTAAATCTCACTTTAGACTTGTAAGACAAAAGGTCAAGGTTCAAGGTCAAGGTTCAAGATCAAGGTCACCATTGGCTCTAAGAACTTTTATAAAACTAGAAGTACTACAATTCATCAAATGAGACAACGCAAGGCGCAATGTCCTCAAAGCTACTGAAAAATCTATTCGCAGTACGTCTATCGCCAGCAGTCGAGTCACGTAGCGATTCCGAATCGATTCCGAAATAATTAAGTAGCTCTTCTTTCGAATTCGGAACGCAGTCGATAATAAAAACTAGTAAAGATTGGTGCTTAACTCTCTGACTTTGTTAATAGAAATAACTTGAAGCTTTATAAATGGTATTGGATTTATTTCATCCCACGCTTGCAGACTCATGATAAAAACTAGACGGATGGCATCTGTATTTTAAAGTCAGTTATAAATCTAAGAGCTTAGATGTAATTAATTATCTGAGCGAGAATTAATGACGGTGTGTAACATGTGGTACTCATTTATAAAACAATATTTTAATGAGTTAAACTATCGGATGAGTAAAATACGCTAATCTTGTTTAAACACAATGGTGTCTTATGAGTTAAGGAATTGGGCTTTGCCCATTTTTAACCGAATTAAAAAAAGGAAGAAGCCTGGTGCGGTTTTTTTAATGTATGTCAACTGTTATTATTCAACAATTTAATTGTTATTCTATAAGGCGCATGGGTCAATTTTGACAAACCAGGACAGGACCATGCAGTTTTGTCGGGTACACTACATAATTCCGAAGAGTCATAATTCCGAATTGATCAAAATTCCGAATTTTCATAATTCCGAACGCATTTTTTTGATAGAAGACTTAACTTTTTGTTATAGCTTATAAATTTAACCTAACCTACGTCACCTTATCGTTAGTTTTAAGTTTTGTATCGCCATATTTATTAGTTAAGTAGTGAGATTATTTCTAACTATGGGCTTTATTGCCCTACATAATAAATATTTTCTATGCTATTAGCTGTACGGTGGCTGCGCCCACGGCCATCTTGTGACTAATACCATGTGTAATTAAAACTCTGGTGTATTCATTACCAAACAATTTACATGTCAGTCTTCAAATTAGTTTTAATGATTATAGTGATCTTACCAGTTACTGTGATACTACAGTGCAGTGCAATAGATCTTACCCTCGTAAAGCCAACCATGCCACAAACAGACAATTTTTTGTGAGTACGGCTTTGAATCTACCATCAAGGCAATAAAGTTCAATTATGTTTGTCATTATTGAACAAACTTAATTGAACTTTATTGCCTTGATCGTGTTGTTTGCCATTTTCAGTTTAGGAAAAAAGAAAAATAAACCTAATACCCATTGCAACACGCCGCGGCGCAAGAATTTTAATTTGTATTATAACACCATTTCCACCGATGAGGCGAGCAAATTTAAAATTTTCAGCACAGGTTTATTTATCGTCTCGCCTCATCTTGCCTCGCCTCGCCGGGTGAAAACAACCTCTTTTACTCGCTCTTATACGCTCTTATGCTAGTTTAACCTGAGAGAATAGAGAGCTGTTGCACTATGACTTTATCAAGTCCATTTCGTCGGTGAAACTGCCAAAACCGCGTAAGTAACATTTTTAATGACGAGCAATCTGCACCTTTTTCGAAGATGTTAAGGTTTATTTTGCTTTATAATAAATTTGTTGGTAACGCGATTTTGCATCACCGACGTTTTGTATAGCATTCGTACGTACCTAACTTACACACTGTGCGATGGTGTGTATTTAACCTGGCGATACTCGCTACTGGCTAAAAAATACCACATAATACGTACTTGAATTTGAACTTTAAAATCATACTAATAAGACATAGCGAAATAGCGCGAAACACCTAGCGAGTAACGCCGGGTTAGAAGTTATTAAATAGATAAAAACCGGCAAAATTATTGTAACCTTTTGAGAACTGATAACTCTTAAATAGTCCAACCATTACATTTTTCATCATTAGCTTGGAACCACTTGCATTGTCCTTACTCATCTACTTCAGGGTTAGCTGGAAGAGATCCCATTTAGGGATAAGTTCGCCTTTCAATTTCAAATAAAATTGTAATATTTATATTTTTTGTGCAATAAAGAGTTTACATACATACATACATACACTTTAGTTGAATCAGCTTTTTATAAAACTCTGTCTGAATAGGAAATCTTCACGATTTTTTTCACAGCTACAATAAAAGCTAATTTATGTAGCAAACAGTTGAGAAAATACATTTTTTGAATAGCTATAAAAATAACTTCCGAGGCAATTTTCGGTTCCAAGCCACTAAGCGCGAACGATTTATCTCCCCCAATTCGCAACAGCCTTACCATATTTAGTTTCAAACAGAAAGGGCATTGGGTAAATTTGTTTGAAGAATATTGTCATTTTTTTTTCAGCGGCCACGGATGATTTTTACATAGTTATTTAGAGGACCTCTAAATACACATAGATATATATAATTTATGGCGGTAAATAATATCGGAGCGGAGATTTTAAAGATTTAAGTATTCAGTTTTTAGTACAAAAGTACGCCCAAGTATGAATATTTAAATATCTCGGCTCCGATGCACTTTAGAGTATTACATTACATAGCAAAATATGTTTATTTTTAATAATTCTATCATAATTTACCACTCTTATGAATGGCCGCTCACCTTGAAAATATATGAATTTTACAAATGATGTTGTCATTTGTAAAATTCTTCTTTTACCCAAACCCCTTTCGCAGTAGTTTATTTTCAATTCAATCTGGAACCGGATGACACTTGGCGACACACGGATGATAATTGTGCTGTAAAACATTGTTACTTTCGCTCTGCACGGGTAGCACAAGTTGTATTTTCTCGCTTGTCGCTCAGTGCGTCTCTATTAGAGACTAGAAAGAAAGGGAGATCCGAGCGACAAACCAGTCGCGGACAACATGTGCTAGCCGTGCTGTGTGCGTTTTCTTTGAATAAATTGTTTTTCTTTCTTCTTTTTCAGATAGACAGACTCACTCAATTAAATTTTCCAGTAAACTTTTCCGTTGTGACACGGAAATAAGCCATAGAATTGTAGGGATACTTTTGTACAACAGAACTTTTTTCGACTTCGTTCTTTGTATAACTACGCTTTAGAATAGTCCAACTTTTTGACCGTCACACGACTTCGTTTCATACTACAATCATAATACAGTTAGCTCTATAAGTAGCTGCACACTTTTGTACCTTGTCGCTTTAACGCCTTTGACAGATTAGTACAGCAGTACAAACATAACGTTAATGTGACAAAGCGCAAAAGTGCCTACGGATAAGATCATTTCTGCGCCTCTTTTGCAGTTGTATTGTTGACGAGGCGGTCGCCTTTACTATCTCCTAAGAGATATCATAACGAACGAACGAAACCCGAATCCGTCGTAAAACTTTCAGGGAAATTTAAATTTGCACACGCATTTGCTTCACATAAAATACGGTCAAGACGTTATAAAACTGCAGAACTGCTCTCAGTGGACCTGTCCTTTGATATATCGTGCTTATATCTGAGCTTGACAAATGCCTTCCTTGTAGCCGGTTTAAGTTTGTTACAAGGTTGCTAAAAATGGTTTGAATTTCTTCTTTTTATTTCGTAAGAAAAAAATGATAAACCCATGTATTTTTAATGTTACTAACTATAGGTCTAACGCTTAACTGAGTCTGTTCAGACTAATCTTTGGTAGCAAATCCCGTGTGTGTTTTACCTAAAGGGACCTGTTCAATTAATACGTATTGACAACATCAAGGCTGACGCCCGACTGGAGTTATTACGTCGTTTGACGTACCGTAAACACACACGGGATTTGCTACCAAAGATTAGTCTGAACAGACTCAGTTATGCGTTAGACCTATAGTAGTTAGGATGAGATGATGGAGAGGGCTATACCTACACGGAAATTCAATGCGTCATCGAACCAGAAATGAGGAGATTCGCACGAGAACCAAAGTCACTGTCATAGCCCTAAGAATTGCAAGACTTAAGTGGCAGTCGGCGGGACACAGACGCACGTGGGTAGACCTCCAACAAGGTGGACCAACAAGGGGGACCGACGACGTGGTTAAGGTTGCGGGAAACCGACGGATGCAAGCGGCGCAGAACCGGGCCTTGCGGCAAACCTTCGAGAGGCCTGTGTCCAGCAGTGGACGTCTTTCGACTGAAATGATGATGCTGATGATGAAGAAGTTAGGATTAGCAGTTGTAACATATATTGACGATGTTAACCCGAATTGGGTTGGGAGCTCGTTGGGAGTGACCTTGTCGACGAAACTAGATGGGTAAATATTTGAGTAATACATACTAGAGATGGGCCAAACCGTAAATATTCGAAACCGAGTCACCCGAGTCGAAAATTGATGTAAACCGGTTTCAACCCGGGTTGCTCAAACCGAGTTGATAGTACGAACCGACGCATGCACGCGCGTTATGTTCATCAGGAGACCAGCCAAACCGAGTCTGTGTCGGGTTTGTTCGGCAATCTTCGTTAGTGCCGCTTCGCTGCCGCCCGTCCACCCGTCATGTCGTCGGAACGCCGCGCCGCGTTTGATCGGGTTCAATCGGTAAATTTCGACAATTTCCGCTTTGTCCGACCGTTTTGACTTGCGGGCTCACGGTTTCCGAGTAGCTCGCACGAAGCGAGTTAGAGAAACTTCAAACCGACTCAAACCGAGTTGAGCATAACTCGGTTTGAACCGGTTTGGTAAATCGAGTTGACACATCTCTAATACATACATATATCTCCAGTCGATAGAAAACAGAAACGTTAGAGCGTTTGCATTTTGTCTACAGTCCATACTTTTATGTACTTAAACAAATGTAAACAATCCAGACCACGTCAGCGAATCAAAACTGTTTTATCGAACTTTGATGTATCAGTGTTCTGCTTCTATTGGGTGATGAACTATATATGATTGTTTTGTTTTCATTTTTTTAAATACCTAAAAGTGTAGACTGTAGGCCCTCTTATCCGAATTGGCCCCATTACGCTCGCAAAATTTACTGTGTCATTTATAATAAGTGGATGAACTGTCACAAACGCATTACAAAATTTTGCGAAATGGTTATTCAATAAACGTTTCTGCAGAATTCGAAATAGAATTCGTAATTGGACGTCTTACCCTACTCAGGAATTAATGGAGTGATACAATTTATTTATCATTAATTATTCGGAATAAATTCTCGGAAAAACGTGTTTTGGTAACAGCTTTTGCATTAAAATATAATTTATTCTACAAAAATATCAAATTGGGTTAAAATAACCTATAGGTTATTATACCCCTAACTAGTTTACCCAAAAAAAATATGGTTTGGCAATAGTTACTGAAAGAAAGATGATAGAATGGAGGAAGAGGATGTGTGTGTCGTCTTGTGTATCTACAAGTCACTACAAAATGTGGGATCCAACATTCGCCTTAAAAACATTTGACACGCTCTTAAGCCTACAGTAATAGACACGTGTCTGGCATTTTTGAGCTTATTGTTCGATAATAGATTATTGCTATGACTATACCTACAAAGTTAATACAGCGTTCGTCTTTTCAGAAGTTTGCTTGAATTTTCAGGGTTCTTGGGGCTCTATCGTACTTGGTTAAACCTTTGACATATCATTGTATTATTTTAATCTCGACCGCCATTAATGGCAAGCAAATATGAGCTTTCGTTAGTTGACAATAAGACAACAAGTTAAGAGGCCGCCTATGGTAAAGTCTGTAGTGTTCCGCGATCTGGATCTCAATAACCATAACGCCTTTGTATCTGATCTTTAGATATATTAAACTTGATCATAGCGCTTGCAGTGGAGACCTTGGGACCTTGCTCAGCTGATATGAGAAGCTTTATTAAAGACCTGTCATCCCGGCTCATAGACTCCTCCGGAGATCCTAGAGCTGGTGCTTACCTCTCCCAAAGGATTGGGCTAGCTATCCAGAGAGGTAATGCAGCCAGTGTCATAGGGACCATGCCGCGAGCGGACCTGCTAGAGGGGGTGTTCTTTTTATAGTGGTGATTATTATTTATCTTTAATATTTGAGTAGTTTAGTTTAATTTTAATTTAAATACGTTTCGTTCTAATTTTTAATTGTTTTAATGTTGAATTCTGTAAATATTATGTTCTTAATAGATTCATATTTGCTTGAGACTGGCAAACGTTAAAACGCGATTACAAATAAAATCCTCGATAATTTTATTTTTCAAACATGATACCTTTTTTGCATGTTTCTGGTTGAATCTTCCAAACCCTATAATCTTTAACGATGATTTTCGATTCAATAGTGGAGTATATGTAACTTCTTAATGCTGGCAAACCATGTTTTCAATAAATGTTGTGGTTTTAAAGTAAACAGCAATTAATTGAATTTGACGCTGCCATCAAGGCGTGAGCGAACTATCTCCATCTCACATTCTTCGCGCGAAAGCACATAAAGCCATCCCTTTTCATTCTTGTCGGAGCGTGGCACCATAGGTGGCCTCTTAAAAGCGATATGGTTAAACCGAGTAGAATGTAGCCGTGTGAAATTGTCTCGTGTCATTTATTAAATTTCTTACACATTAATAATTAACTTACGCATACACAACGCGTTCAGTATAATTATTACAAACTATTTTTTTTTTATTATATCCAACGGTTTTTTAAACGTGCTTAATCTGTTTTTTACCTTGTTTTGCATGTATAAATATAAATAGAATACACGTATCACGTTGAATCTTTCCACGGCGACCGTATCCTTCGATAATTTCTGTGACAAGGGTAGAAAAGTTTAAGCGATGAAACCCATCGTTAATTCGAGTGGCAGAGACATGTAAATGAACCATTCTGCTGTTTTTAATACTTCTGGAAGGATCGAACCTTGCATATTTTACTCAGCAAACTGTGCAATATATACCTATATTCACGCCACGATAATGTCTCTGAGAAAAAATATAGTTTTTGCATTTTTTCCATTTTCGGAAACGACACCTCAAATTTAAATAGGTCGAAAACTTTTGTGTGGAACATCCGATTTTTTATCACATATCACACATGATACTGTCACCAGCCCCCTATTTCACCATCTTGACAACGACACGTGACAGGTGACAATTTGGGATACATCGCAAAGTTAACACGCTGCTACGTCGCTGGGTTTCATATAAATAGCGCCGTGTACACTGAAACGTCACCTGTCACCTGTCATTGTCTGGATGGTGAAATAGAGGGCAGGAATAATAGATATCTGACATACCCTTATACCTCTAGTGATAGAGACGTTTTTGCAAGCTCCAATAACAGCTATTATTATTGCCAGCAACATACATAAATACTGATAAACTAGCAGTTGGGTTCATAAAAGGTTGCAGACGCAACACATCCAAAAAACGATTCTATGGAATACGCGATGTGTACAGTAAAGGGAAATGATTCCTCGACCACTTTGGACTATGTCAAAGTGATGTAATCAATCAAAACGTAAGACACTTCTTATGATTTTATTTACAGTGTCACTTTGACAAAGGCCAAAGTGGTCTAGGAATCAATTTCCTTCACTGTACTTACAGTCAAAATCATAAAAATTATATAGGTAGTTCCCAAGGCGTCAAAAATGTCTACATGCCCCTATGCTACTAATAATAAGGTCTATGTTTACATTTCTTTGGCGGGATTGCCGTATTAGTGCTTTTTACTCTACAATGAATTGAACGAATCTACAGGAAGGAAAATACTTGCATATCTCTTCTTCATTCCTGAGGAAAGAGATGCAAAACATAAGTGACGTAATTCAGGGTTATATTTCTAGCTTCCATTACTACTTCGCTCTGTATAAAATCTTCCTGGGTTCATAAATCTGAGTTCTCTCTCTCTGAGTTCATTACCATGTACACTTTATTACCTTGTCTATTTAATGCCATGTTTAAACTGCCGTACATGAATTGTCACAGCGTTTAAAGTGACAAGGTACTAAAGTGTACACATATTTATGACCTCGACTGTAGATCCAGCAAATAATGATATTGTGCTAAGATCGTAGGTTGTTGCCTTCGATTACCAACCGACAAGGGTGTGCGGGAAAGCGTTAAAAGCCATGAATGACAATGCCAAAGTCAAAATCCATTATTTTTCCATTAAATTCACATTACAACCCAAATATAACACAAGGGTTAGTACTACTGCCCTCAATAACGGGTTGTTGACGACGTGATATTAAACTAATTTGATCTTTTTTTGTCATCATACTAGAAACTATAGTGCCCGGCCGTTAAGAAGTCAATTCTGACAGCTGTCATCGCAGTACAATTTATAACCTATTCTTGGGTTTGAGGTTATTTTTTGAAAGATTCAAATTTTTGCTGTCATCTCACCTCACTGGATGCAAGCATCCAACCTTCTCTTCTCTACTCTCCCAATTATCACTAAGACAAAGTTTAATTATGGCCACACCGATCGCGACAGACCGAGCGTTCGCTAAAGCCTTACAATATCGCCACAGCATTACATACACAGCCAGGCCGAGCTTGTAGGCGGTAAAAACTATATCGTCTTTGACCTGTTATCATATTGTCAACGTTTTGATAGCTCTTATTTACTTGACATTAAAAACAACACCAGGGCTATTAAAACGTTGACAATACGATAACAGATCAAAAACGATATGGTTTTTACCGTCTTGAATAGAGGCCCTGAACAGATCAAAGATGATATGGTTTTTATCCGACTGCCGAAGGAGGAGGGTAATGTGTTTCACAGCCTATATATGTATGTTTGTTCCTTTGTGGCACTATAAAAACTAAACCCGTTGCCCGATTTTGATGATTCTTATGTCAATCGATTTGTCTTAATCTGGTGAGTGTCACTAAAGATATGACAGTAATCAAAATTCAATATGGCGGCAACCAGACGCCATATTGTGCAAATTTAAAAAAAATAAGTAGACGAAGTATGACAAGTGGGGTATCATTGAATAGGGATTTAAAAATCATCTTTAGGTTTCTTTCATCATTTTTCATTTTGAATGATCATTTAGGATTTATAACGATTTAAAGTTGATTAGCAACAGTTGGGTTTTGAAAGCTTGCTTTTTGTTTTCTTATTACCGCCTAGAATAGCGGTCCAGAGCAATACGCGAGGTGGTGAGAGAAAAACAAATGCATAAAATTGCCTTATTACCAAACGCGGCGTTTAGTGTCATGCCTCATACATCTCCTTGCATCTCTATTCCCCGCTCCCCGCTACCGTCTGAAATCGTTACGAGGCTGTAAGACGCGACAAACACTCGTGGTGAAAAAGAGGCAAGCGTCACGTGCAACCTTTCCGTCGTTGCTGACGCGCCCTCGATCATGTTTTTGACGAAGGTTGCGTGGCGTAAGTGATAAGAGACATGACATAAATAATGACGTCATCGCACAGTTGACCAACAAGTCTAATAAAAAGCATTAAAATTCCCACAGTGTGTCGAAGCTTGTGGCCTTGTTAGTACTCTACTAACTTAGTAGTGACCCTGCCTACGTTTTGGTATGGGCAAATATTTATGTGTTGAGCGTGAGTATTAATCCAGAGTACCTATTGAATGATTTATTTGTATTTAATTATGTATTTCTCTGGGAATGAAGGCGTGAAGGTATGTATGTTTGTATATGTATTATGTATTTCTCTATAAATTGAAGTATGTTTATCGTTCTCTGGTACCCATAATATAAGACCAGGGCTTACTTTGGGACTTGTTCAAATTGTATGAGATTATCCCGTGATATTTATTTATGCTTTGGTAGCGTCCTCTACATAATATGTTTTTATGAAATAGAAAAGAAAGAAAGAAATATTGTTTTTTTTTAAACCGCCATTTTGTTGCGATGCCAAGTATCTTAATAGCAAAGGTGAAGTAGGCGCACGTAAAATAATGTGTAAAACGTCTGTTTTTGGGTTTATGCCACGGATAGATTGTCTATGACTGGTGGACGTTTACACCGGGGGCCTATTTTAAACTACAGGTTACAAGTTTCCATTTGACACAACCTCGACCAATGACGACCAGCCATTTGAGCAGTGTTGCCAGTTTAGACCTGTAAAATTGTAACTTGTAGCTTTATAAAACGTGCCCCAGGTGATCAACTAGCACGTTTGCCTCCTGTAGCATAAAAAAATGCTGTTGCTCTTTTAACAATCGTATCACTTGGATACCGCATTATTGGTATGGATGGACGGACTTTCAATAGGGTTTTTTTTTTTTTCTCAGCTTCAGTAAAACTGTTACAAACTGCTGAGAAAAATCATTTTTTGAATAGCCATAAAAATAACACGGCGGATCTCTGTGTCTAATCGCTGTCTAATCAGCAGTTTACAATGTCAATCATCCGTAATTTATTAGCCGATAATAATTTTAATTTCAATTTTGGTGATTTCTTTTACGGTATTTTCATATTTAGTTGAAATGCGATTTAATAAAAACCCATTTATATTCGTATATTGGCTAAACCTACATAATCCTGTGACTTGTCCCAACTCTTTGTAACACTCTGTCCTTACTCGGCCTCTCTTTTTATTCCGGGAAGGGTTTTTGTAATGGATTCTGAATATTGATTACAGGACTTCATAAAGATAGTTTGCATCATATTTACATAAAGGTCCTTTTATCTTCGAACACCTTTTCTATGACAAACTAACTGACACGCCACAGGCTAATTTGTGAAGTCTACTTTTTGTAATATTGTGAAATGTTTTTGGGTGTAGATTTGCGGTGAACGTTAATGCTAGTGGGATAATATGATAAGAAGTAAGTAAATCCTTCATCCACAAACATTCTTATAAAACCGGGCAAGAACATATCAGACCATGCTCAGACCTTTGCTTTAAATTTTATGTTGCTATGTCCGAAAAAAAAACAAATTACAGCTTTGTAGTGCCTACGCTAGACTGCAGACGGAATATGACGGATACACGGACATGGCAGAACTATAAGAGTTCCTAGTTTGACTTCGGACCCCTAAATATGAGGCAATGTGTCTATCGGTTCTTCTGTTAATTTTCTGTCAGAATTATTAAATGAAGAACAAACTCCTAAACTCAAAGCAGCAAAGGAGAAGCAAACGTTGTTTTGTTTTGCTTTTGAAAATTGTTGAACCTTATTAAGAAGGCAAACGAATACACAAGCTACCTGATGGTAAGTAGTGAAGGTAAAAACATCATCCCTACACATATTCTTCAATTTTTAAAGTCGTTTAAGTTCCCAAAATTCACATCACCCCCGTTCTATTGTGAACCAAACACTTAAACAAATTATGTACGTCCTCCTTCATTAATAGTACATTATTGCCTAGGCATGGAAGTAGGCAATTGCGGGCCGAGTATTGGATTAAACGGACGAGCTTGCGAGTCCGTTTAAAAATACGAAGGCCGTAATTGCTGTTCCTGCCGAGGCAAATATAGTGCTTTTCTCAAAAATCGCAAGAAAAAAATTGTGTTGGAGTCAAATCTTCATCGCTTGAACTCATTTTTTGAATTGCATACAAACAGAAACTTCATGTGAAAAAATAAATGTTTTAAAAAACAAAAAACCGCCCTCAAAAACGCAAAAAATAACTTCTTTAAAATTGTAGGCACCTAATAGGTTAGTCCAACTGATGTCGGCTTTTTGTTGAAAATGTTGTGGTCGCCGACTTCAGTTGGACTAACCTATTAGGTGCCTACAATTTTAAAGAAGTTATTTTTTGCGTTTTTGAAGGCGGTTTTTTGTTTTTTAAAACAAATCTTCATCGCTGAACTCATTTTTTGAATTGCATACAAACAGAAACTTCATGTGAAAAAACGATCACTCCTTACCGCCTTTTTGTTTATGACAAGGAGAAACGCAAGCTTTGTTTTTAAAAAAACATAAGCTATTCCAGACACAGATAAAAAAGTTATGTTTCGAATATAATTTGGATGTATAAGACTTGTGCCCTCATTTTATTACGGCCCTTCTCACTTTTTAAAAAGCTACAAGCTAGATAGTAATGGAATTTATATGCAACATTGCGGGCTTTTGTAGCGAGCACGCAATGTTTTATTTTTTTAAATTCGAGAACTGTCAGTAAACTATGTACTTCGCGTCTCAATATGTAGATAGGAATGTCAACATTTCCGGACATTTTTGAGAAAATTATTATGAACATCTGCAATTTCAGCCACAACACGCTCCGTGCACCCGAGAGACTACACAAGTCGCTGACACATTACTATTATAACGATATTTGCTAGAGATGCAACGTGTGTAAAACTACTATCCGGTATCCACTTTATTTAAGATACCGGAAACCGGATGGGTAGATTTAGTAATTAGCATTTAGTTCATGTTCATTTTGGCGTGCTATGGGAGAGACCTATGTCCAGCGGTGGACGAAAGTGGGCTGATGATGATGATGATGATTTAGTTCAGAATAAAAACAGTAACATCACAAAAAACAGTAACTATAAATCGGAATCATAATCACGAAAGAATGGTTGTGACACACACAATTGTTTTACACAGGTTCATTTCTCAAATAATAAAATAAAGTAAACAAGACAAAATAATAAATATGTTATGGCATAATTTTAACTTCTTTAGCATATACGCTATTAGACTGAGGTCTCATACAGTCAACCAAATTGATTACCAGGCTACTATAGACTTTGTCAACGTGACGTTGTAAACCAAATCATAGGAAGTCTCTTACGTTTTGGTTGACGTCGCTTTAACATAGTCCAAAGTGGCCGAAAAATCAAAATGGTTGACTGTACCTAGTGCTGATTTCAGCCCGGACCTTCGCATGGCTTTAATCGTTATTAATTCTGAAGGAAATCTTATTTGAAATTTGCTATTGGGATCCAACGTAAAACAATTTATCAAGCTAATGCCGATTCAGATACACACATACACAACACCAAGTGAAGTGCTTCCATGACAGTTTAGTGACGTAACAAGTGACATTTTAGTTGCGCAGTTTATACATATGAAACCGAATGACTAAACTCGTCATCATATATACATTCATTAAATCACGCCTGTTTCCCAGAGGGGTAGACAGCGACCACTTCTTTCTAACTGCTTCGATCCTGACAAATATCTTTCGTTTCTTCCACATTTATACATCGATTCATGCATGCACGTTGGTGTCGGGTACTTAAGATTTGGCCCTTTTCTAGTGTTTCTCCGATTTCATTTGAAAAAGTACGCCTAGGGCGGCCCCTTCCAACCCTTCCACTCACTTTCGCTCTGTATATATATATTTTGTCAATCTTCTTTCATCCATCCTCTCCAAATGACCGAACCATCGAAGTATGCCCTTTTCAATCTTATTCACTGCATCTTTTAGTCCACATTTCTCTCCCACCTACTAGTCGTATATGCAACCAAATTTTCACCTGTCACTGTCAGATGATAAAATAGGATAGGGTTGACTAGTTACAACACGCATCAAGGCTCTCAGCCGAAAATGCTGCTGTCAGATAACTGATGACCACGCCGGCTATCCGGTATCCGGTATCAGTCCAAACAATCACCGGGAGCATCTCTATTATTACCCTAGCGTTGTCGTTACCCCCAGTTAGTACGCTAATTTCGGTCTAATGCAGAGTGAATTTTGCAACATCATCTATGTACATTGCATATCATAATGCTTGGATTCACCTAGAGTACCGAGAATAAAGCTCTGTAGTTATAGAAATCTATACTCGCATATTCGTACTACAGACCGCAAAAAGGTGTTAAAATCTGCCAAGTTCCAGCCAGTGAAAGGGATAAAGCTACAGCAGTTATATAGCTCTGTTCCCTTCACTAAGTTTGTTACTTTATAATAAGGCCACAGATATGGTTGTCCTCATGCTTTTTGTATGTAACAAAGGTAAGTTCTAAGCTAACTAGACGCGGGGTGATAAATAACAGACTTGACCCGTTTTAGTATGAATACGGAACCGTAAGTGCTTGTGTGTAAATTCAAATTCGGTCGGTTGTCAATTTGACGAATCTCTGCCATGCATGTAGTCACCATAATTGGCCTACGAACGATTCGTATAAAGCAAGCTAAATTTAGCTTGATTGATACAAATTCAAAGGCGAGTTGTTTAAGAATTGTTACTGCTAATGCTATTTTCTTACAAAATTTGTCATTATCTTTCGTTCGTAGGCATTATGGTAACTACACGCATGGCAAAGAATCGTCAATTTGACAACCGACCGAATTTGAAGGCCATTTGCCGTTTGCCAACCCGCTATGTTTTCTGTAACCTTAAATATTTCAGGATTTTATTAAAACTAATCTAACCTAACCTATAGGGTTCTACACGATGGTACTAAAATAAATACTGAAATATTTACAGTTAAAGTTAAATAGGGGCGGAGGATTCGAATGTTGATTACGTCAGGAAACTGGTAGTGTAAAATTTCATTAAGTTCAATGAAAAGCATCATAATTTCTGACTCCCCGGGAAATCTCTTCAGGTTTTTCATTCGTATGCTTCAGTACCTAAGCATATGAAGACCTATGCTTACTTTTGCTGACAAGAAGGGGAGGGGTTAAAATCTGCTAACGAACTTGAATGGTAACCAACACAAGAATGATTCAAACGAAATTGACGTACACACGACACGGTGTGGAATACGTTTATCCGTTAAACTATATGTGGTTTTTCCGTGACTTCCTCATTGGTATGCGTCCCGGCAGGCATCGTGAGTTGGGGTAGTTTGGGTATCGTCAGCACTATGCACATCTGTTAACCGGAACCCGTGTGTGAAAATACCTTGAAGAGATGCGAAACCATGTTAGTTGGAAATAGATTTATAAAAAAAAAGATTTACGTATAGATGAGATATTGAAAAAGGAAGAGAGGATACTTTTATGTAGGAAAAATACGTTGTTTTTAATACGTCCTCGACCTCTGTTCTTGGCGATAAAAACGTATCATCTTTGATCTATTATGGTATTGTTTTTAACTCGGCAGCCATTACTGTCAAGTAAATAAGAGCTGTCAAAACGTTGACAATACGATAACAGATAAAAGACGATACTGTTTTTACCGCCCAGAATCTCGGGTCCGTGCTCTTGTATTAAAGAAATTAAACGACGGTAACGACAATTTGAGTTTTGGACTTAAAATTATTTTTATTTAGCTTTAATTCATAATTTTCTTGCTTAGCTTTTCTAAATTAACCATCCGACTAATCTAGTTCTGCTACAGACTTCACTGAACTCGGAAAGCTCCTTTGCAGAGTTTATGAAAAGGAATTCTGACTTCCGTATTCATTTTAGCGGTCTCCACAACGTAAAGGATTTAGCACTAGCTTAAATATTAATAACTTTTTGGTGTACTGCCGTTTTGGTGAAATATGTTTCGTCTAATATAATTTCTCAACTAACTTATCGCAGTACTTTTATTTGCCAAACCCATCTTTAATTCATTTCCATTTGGTCAAATTAATATTTGGCAAAATATATACCGTTTAAATAAAGTTTCTTTTTGGCAAATATTTTAAGCAGGCTAATAACCTATTGCCAAAAAAAACGTTTTAAATTAACACTTTGCATAATAGTTTGTTCCATACTGTACAAAATCAAGGTTAGGTTGGAAATGTTACCACAACAGAAACAAGTTGCTAGGTTAGGTTAGGTAAGAGTTGTATCAAGGCGCGTATCGCCTTATCTACACAGAATAGGAGCTCCGTCGACATTGTATTAAATTAAATGTTTTTAATTGTTCATAAATTTGTATCTTATTCCCTACCTGTTGATTTAGGATAGAAATCATATACATACATACATTAAATCACGCCTGTTTCCCAGAGAGGTAAGCAGAGACCACTTCTTTCCACCTGCTACGATCCTGACAAATCTCTTTCGCTTCTTCCACAAATCAATGAACTCCATTAGAAATCATATGTCATACTATATTTTAGGAAAGTATGTAATGCCAATCAACAACAACGAAAAAAAATATATTCAACAATTACCAAGTCATTATTTTTTTAAACCGTTAAGCAAACAGTAAGCCTTCACTTGCGAAAACTTAAAGTGCAAAAAGTTGTTATGCCTAATGAATAATGATCAATAGCCGAAATGAAAATATGGTATAAACTGTTTCGGAAGTGATAACTTGGGGTATAATTTTCGCCGATTCATTAGTAAACCACAACTTTATATGTTAGAGTTTCATGATAGCGTTTTTACCATAGTTTTAATAACTTAGAACTCAGTTAAGTATTCAAAGCATTCGTCAACCCGTTTTATGAGCAAAGGCAAACTAAAGAAGTAAAATCTCATTCAAAAATGAATTGTAAATTTTGCGCGAAACACTTGAATATCTTTTAATGAAATTCAAAATCTTATAGAAATTTTGCCTTTGAAATGTTCGTGCATTGTGCAAGCCACGAGTATTTCATTGTTCTCTAGGATGATGCAGTTTCGGAGAATTTGATAAAGCGGGATTTAGCTCGAGACTTGAAAGGGATACACTTGGTACGAGCTTTAATTAGTTAGTTACCTACTTATGTCGTTTGGGTTGTGAACAGCCATATACGCTCTGTCACAATTTTTACAAGTATTTACAGAATTCAACAATAATACAATTAAAAATTCAAACTAAACGTATTTAAATTAAAGAAAAACTAAGCTACTCAAATATTAAAGATATAAATAATAATCACCGCTATAATAAAAAAACAAAAACCCGCCTTCAAAAAGCAAAAAATAACTTCTTTAAAAAATAGGTCAGTCCAACTGAAGTCTGCTTTTGGTTAAAATATTGTTGGATGCCGACTTCAGTTGGACTGACCTATTTACCTACAATTTTAAAGAAGTTATTTTTTGCTTTTTGAAGGCGGGTTTTAGTTTTTTTAAACTTTTATTTTATTTTATACTTTTTAGTGATTATAATTATCTTGTTATTCTCCCACTTCTCAATTAATAGGAAACAATAGAACATTTCAATCTCGCCGCAAGCAACGCCGTGGGAAAGTCATAGTCATATATTTAAACCTAAATATGCTTCGTCATAGTCGCTCAACTATCTTAATCGAAATATCTTGTCGCCACCCTCAAAATATATACCGTTTAGGAGTTCCGTTGGCCATCTGTGGTCTTCATCATCAGTTCCACTTCACCAAATAGTGCTTTCCAAGACCAAGACCACGACCAAGAACACGAGTTACAATGAAAAATACCAAAATCGCTATAGGTTTGCCTATACATTTTGAAGAATTCCGTCGATTCCTCATGGATTCCACCATCAGATCTTCATTTTGATAAGAATGGGACCAATCGGGAAGCACCAGCGTTCAAATCTTACAAGTCAATTTTGAACTGGTTAATATTGAAATGGGCTCAAGTTTGGAATGCGTAAACCCGATGATAATGTAATTTAATACCTAAGAGCTAATCTGATAATGGAGACTGAAGGTGGCAATAGGATTTCGGTTGTACAAGTCGACACACGTAAAAAGAGCCCAGAAGGCTCAGACAAGATGCAGTACGCTAACTAACGTTTCTATTCGATTCGTTTTTAAACCAATCGCGTCACTGGAAGATGACGTGATACGAAAAGTCACGTGGTCTACCAGTGACGCGATTGGTTTAAAAACGAATCTAATAGAAACGTTAGTTAGCGTAGTGCATCTTGTCTGAGCCCTCTGAGCGACCTACCTGCGCAGTGACAAAATTGGTCGGGGCGACGGGGGTAAACCGGTTCACTAATGTTTCACCGAAACTTGTTTGACAAAAGTTCATTTTACAAGTAACGTTTCATAATATACTATTCATTTCACAAATATGTTGTTGCGAGAAATGTTTTGATTTAAAACTTATCGTTTGACAACTAGTCATTAACCAAATACTATACAATTTATAAATGTATCAAATGTTTTATTGACATTTATGTATTTTTCATTACATAAAATTATTCGTAACTTTATTTTTGATATTCTACATTTACATCATTTAAAGTCGACGGAGCTCCGCTTGGCGGAGCTCCTATTCCGCGTATTTGTGGCGCTTCGCGCCTTGGCACAACTCTAACCTAAGCACTTGAGGTGTTTTAGGTATCTTTTAAATTGAGAGGCTTTGCTCCCTCCCCTTTTTTTGGCTTTGCTCTCCCCCTTTTGTGGCTTAGCCTATCCAAACTTTACAAATTACTTTATACCTAGTAGGGTCCATGTTTAGCTCTATACTACAATGTAAGACCACTGTAAATACCATGGATGCAATAAATGAATATGAATAAGACTATGAATATTAATACTAAAGCTTTATAAAATGAAACCTATACAAACAAAGTAATATACCGAACGTTTGTAGGATATACGTTAGTTCACTATTTGATATCAATAGTAAATAATATATTTGACAAATTATAAAATATAAAATGATAATTTGTCAAGTTATTATTCGAACACATGAATTATTTGCTAAATCTGAAGATGTAAAAAGATAAAATAATGAACGATGTATTTGTCAATCGTTGGTTGCGAAACGAAAATTTGCTGAATGACTGGCGAGACAATGCTAGGATCCCGTGTAAACCGCCCCGCTTTGCTGCCACGCTATTGATTTGTCAGTAGACCACCAGCGCAAACATATCCCCTCCACTAGCCACTCGGAGCTCTTTTTACGTGTGTATACCCACCAAGTTTGACTTCGTAAGTTTTTGTCGATAAATAGATTTATTGATAGATTACTCGCACTGGGGAAAAAGGACAACTCATTTTATGTTGCAAAACGCAAACTTATGATATGATTTAGGCGGAACTCGCGGAAGTCGTTGAAAGCTAGTTAAAGTTATATGATAACTTAAGCCAAAATTTCCTGAATATTGATGTCGTAACGAAACCAGGAAACTCGTTACGCCAGCCATTAATCATCATACATTACAGCGAGGTGGTGACGCGGTTACCGGCATGTTTCACAGACATGTGCAGAGCGGTAATTCATCATTTTATCGAACTTCACTTCATCTATTGTATCATTTCATCGAATTTTATTTCATCGAATGCTGTTTTCTACTGAAGCCATGATGTTTTCAGGATAACTTAAACATTAATTATAATTTACTAACAAAAAACATCAACTCATGCGGCGAGAAATGCCTTTCGGTGAAATGAAAATTCTGCGAAATGGTAAGTTCGTTGAAAGATGTTCCGATAAAATAATATGTACCCGTGCAGAGCAAATGCAAATTTTTACAAGATCCTATTTACATGCCTATGCTGTCCGTCCGTCTGTCCGCCCTAGAACCTTTGTGCCTTTTGAACCGTATCGAGCGAGTCGTTTTATTACTTTTTTTTTTATGAAAGTTGAAAACTAACGAATTTTTATTTTAGTTGTATCGTAAAAACGGCAAAATATACAAGCGTCAAATTTGGCATGATTACATTATACAAGCGCTGAAGAAAAAAAAAATATGTATAGCTAGCTCCAGTTGTAAAGTCACTGTCACGGCGAAGTCATTGTCTACCTGTTAATGTTTATGATATTCAGCCCACTGACAGACGGACGGACGGACAGTGGAGGGGTTAACCTTGTTTCGGTGAAATATGTTTGCCAAATGTATCGTTTCCCAAACATTTCATTTGCCAACCCGCTTTGTATTCTGTAACCGTAAATATTTCAGGATTTTATAAAAACTAACCCAACCTAACCTATAGGATTCTACACGATGGTACTGAAAATCCTGAAATATTTACAGTTACAGGAAAAAAAATGTGTTGGCAAATGAAAAAGTTGTGAAACGATACATTTGGCAAAAATATTTTTGCCAAACGGCAAGCTCTAATAGCGGAGACCTAGCAATAGTGTCCCGCAAGCAAACTTTGAGTACGGAACCGTAAAAACGTAGGGGGAAAAAGGTGGCCATTGCTTTATTATTCAGTATTAGTCTAGTTTTAGTTCTGTTAACGTTTAAACAGAGTAGTAGAGTTGTAAATAAAGCAGCACGCAAGTTTATTGACGACGTTGTAAAAACCGTCTGCACTTGGAACATAAAACTTACAAGGTCTTAAATTGATTAAAGAACCTAGTGTGTTTGGTGTTATGGTAAATTTGAATTAATGAATGAAAACTAAACTAATTTTTTCATAAATACTATAAAAAACACTTTATTGAACACCACATAAACCAAGGAACGGATTAACAACAACATAATAAAGATTACATAGTCAAGAGGTGGTCTTATAGCGATCTCATCCAGACAACTACATATTTAGAACCATAGAAATACTTGACGCTCACTAACTGCTGACAGGCGGTTAAACCAACGGTTAAGGTTTTCCACTTTGTAACTGACTAGCGACCCGCCCTCGCATCGCTTCGGTTTATGTTATTTTTTGTAACACCGTACATTCACCAGAACTTATTATAAGTTTTCTGTAAAACCCGGTCATAATCCAGAACTTATTATACATATAAACCTTCCTCTTGAATCACTCCATCTATCGCGCTGTCCCGGGACAGCTACCCCAATCCCGTACCGAATATAAAACCCGCTATACGTCTAGATCAATCAATAACTTATATACCGTCTGAATATACTTATTTATAGTTCATTAAATAAACAGGCATAAAGCCTCAGCTTATTTACTATTCTGTTTGTTCATATTTCGAAACCCTAAACCCTGATCCTCCTGAGCTAACTTATATAAAAATCTCCAGTCCCTCAGTATTTATACCAGGGCCCGTATTATGGTCGCCTTTATCGCGGTGGATAAAGCTTCCGTCACTCTCGCACTTACATACTGGTCAGAAAGTGACAGATGTTTTATACACGCTTATCTACGTTGATAAACACGACCATAATCGGCCCGCAGGAACGAGATAATGTTGACGTGGAGCCAGTAGTGCCCCGTTACATTTGGCAAACTGCATTACAATCCGTTGCGTAGTTTATAAGATCCAAGCGAATAGACAGAGGAAGCGACTTCATTTTATACTTTTATAGTTTAGGTAGTAATAGATAGAGTGATTCAAGACGAAGGTTTTATGTTTAATAAATTCTGGATTATGAACGGGTTCTACAGAAAACTCATATAAACCGATGCGAAGCGAGGGCGGGTAGCTAGGCGAATATAAATCTAGACCAAGTTCGCGAAACGATTTATAAGAGATATTTTTGAGCACAAAGTTGGATAAAATATTATTGCTCGTCCATCCTTAAAAATACTTATGACCCAGTACTTGTTAAGCCGGGTGCTCACTAGCAAGCCGTAACTGTAACCGTAGCAGTTACAGTAACGAGCTCCTAGTGGAGAACAGGCTCGCGAGCCACATACACATCACGATTTTTCGGATTTTTAACCGACTTCAAAAAAAGGAGGAGGTTCTCAATTCGTCGGGTTTTTTTTTTTATTTTTTTTTTTTATGTATGTTCCCCGATTACTCGAAGACCACTGGACCGATTTGAAAAATAGGTCAGTCCAACTGAAGTCGGCGTCCAACAATATTTTAACCAAAAGCAGACTTCAGTTGGACTGACCTATTTACCTACCATTTTAAACAAGTTATTTTTTGCTTTTTGAAGGCGGTTTTTTGTTTTTTTATTTATTGAAACGGTAGTAGTGAAGCGAATAAAGCCGCAAAATGACCTACACACACACGTTAACTTTTCGGTAAAACAGTTTTTAACAATATCTCAAAATGGTTCCGTGGTAATAAAAAATATATTTATTGTACAACTTTGAGAAAATACGCTTTAAAATGGTATTAAAATCAAATATCTGCTGTTTATAGTCAAAAGTTGAGCATGTTCGGTTGTAATTTTCCTTTAAAATTTACTTTTTGCGTTTGCTTTATTCTTCGGGGGCGACGATTGTATTTTATGCCTTACAAGTATTTTATTAAACGTGCATTATGATTTTCATAATTTTAGTGCAAATAAGATTAGGTATTTAGACGCATAGGTAATGTAAAATTATGGTTAATGTTTTTTTGGGAAAAATAACGTTATGGCCAAACAGTCATTATGGCAAATGTATGTTATGCCAAACATTACTTTGGCACACGTGCTATAGGATATGACTTTAGGAACAACGATTTTATGGATCGCGAATCACACCCCACGATTTTACGTGCAATAGTAACAGTTACGGCTAGCTAGTGAGTACCCAGCTTTACATACAAGCGCTGTAAGGTTACCAACAAAACGCGATTACCCACACGCGGTGGTAAATTAGAGGGCAAATTAACCGAATGTAGTTTGCCGTACGCGTATTTGTGTTTGTGTTGATGCAACATTACGATGCGTCGTCACGATCACGTCACGACACGATATCCGATCCGGATTCTCTCAGTTCGAACACGAATCGAATTTCGATCGAATCATATGCTTGCGGTTCCTTACATTGTAATATTTAGTAATTTTTTTGGATTTTTTTATACCGAGATATCTCGCCGAAAGTCTATTGGTATTAGTGGTATTGAGATAGATAACTCGCATTCATTAGGTCTTCTGTTTCACTTGGCTCAAGTCAAACAAAACCTCATGGCTTTAATAATAATAATAGGCACTCGTAGGTTAGGTTTTTTATAATTGTCTATTTTTTTGTATGAGTATTGTTATTTTACTTTTATATTTGAATATTTGTTAAAAATATATTAAAAAATAAATCATAAGACATAAAACTACAGCATAAACAAACAACTACTTTTTGTTAGGCTCACGGTGCACCTTTAGCCAGGTGGCGAAAACTTGCGTTTACTACTCACAAGCCATTTTTAGTTCAAACTAAAAATAAAGTTAGTTCAGAAGGTTCTGTATTTGACTCATACACTTATAAGACTGGACAATAAACCTACGCCTTTAGAACTCGTAAATGGGGCGCTGAAGAGAAATAACGAATAAAAAAGAAATGTTAAAAGATTTTTAACGAGCGAGGTAAATAAATATAAAAAATACTAGCCTTTTGTTTACTCCGTTGAAATATTTCCGGTGCTTTGCCTCGGAAAATGTTACAAATAGCACGAATTTTTATTAAAAATATTCTTCTTTCAGGCTGACGATCCTTGTCGCTAACACCGTTAATTATGTGCTTTTAAAAATAAAAACGTAACAAAAATTCTGCTCTATATCGCGGGCATATCTATAATGAAACTCTTACGCTCCGGCGTTTAAACTCAAAGTCTCAAGCTGCCTAGATCGTAGAATGTCATACTAGTAATACGTCAAAGTCTCAGAATGACCAGGTAGTACAACGTCAACATCTCAGAATGTCATACTAGTAATACGTCAAAGTCTCAGAATGACCAGGTAGTACAACGTCAACCTCTCAGAATGTCATACTAGTAATACGTCAAAGTCTCAGAATGACCAGGTAGTACAACGTCAACCTCTCAGAATGTCATACTAGTAATACGTCAAAGTCTCAGAATGACCAGGTAGTACAACGTCAACCTCTCAGAATGTCATACTAGTAATACGTCAAAGTCTCAGAATGACCAGGTAGTACAACGTCAACCTCTCAGAATGTCATACTAGTAATACGTCAAAGTCTCAGAATGACCAGGTAGTACAACGTCAACCTCTCAGAATGTCATACTAGTAATACGTCAAAGTCTCAGAATGACCAGGTAGTACAACGTCAACCTCTCAGAATGTCATACTAGTAATACGTCAAAGTCTCAGAATGACCAGTTAGTACAACGTCAACCTCTCAGAATGTCATACTAGTAATACGTCAAAGTCTCAGAATGACCAGTTAGTACAACGTCAACCTCTCAGAATGTCATACTAGTAATACGTCAAAGTCTCAGAATGACCAGTTAGTACAACGTCAACCTCTCAGAATGTCATACTAGTAATACGTCAAAGTCTCAGAATGACCAGGTAGTACAACGTCAACCTCTCAGAATGTCATACTAGTAATACGTCAAAGTCTCAGAATGACCAGGTAGTACAACGTCAACCTCTCAGAATGTCATACTAGTAATACGTCAAAGTCTCAGAATGACCAGGTAGTACAACGTCAACATCTCAGAATGTCATACTAGTAATACGTCAAAGTCTCAGAATGACCAGGTAGTACAACGTCAACATCTCAGAATGTCATACTAGTAATACGTCAAAGTCTCAGAATGACCAGGTAGTACAACGTCAACATCTCAGAATGTCATACTAGTAATACGTCAAAGTCTCAGAATGACCAGGTAGTACAACGTCAACATCTCAGAATGTCATACTAGTAATACGTCAAAGTCTCAGAATGACCAGGTAGTACAACGTCAACATCTCAGAATGTCATACTAGTAATACGTCAAAGTCTCAGAATGACCAGGTAGTACAACGTCAACATCTCAGAATGTCATACTAGTAATACGTCAAAGTCTCAGAATGACCAGTTAGCACAACGTCAACATCTCAGAATGTCATACTAGTAATACGTCAAAGTCTCAGAATGACCAGGTAGTACAACGTCAACATCTCAGAATGTCATACTAGTAATACGTCAAAGTCTCAGAATGACCAGGTAGTACAACGTCAACATCTCAGAATGTCATACTAGTAATACGTCAAAGTCTCAGAATGACCAGGTAGTACAACGTCAACATCTCAGAATGTCATACTAGTAATACGTCAAAGTCTCAGAATGACCAGGTAGTACAACGTCAACATCTCAGAATGTCATACTAGTAATACGTCAAAGTCTCAGAATGACCAGGTAGTAAAACACCATCATCTTTCAAAGTTGCTTAGATCGTAGAATGTCAGTAAGCTTGACATTGTAAGACCTTGACGTATAACGACCATGACGTTGTAAGACCTTGACATTGTAAGACCTTGACGTTGTACGACCTTGACGTTGTAAAACCTTGACGTTATAAGACCTTGACATTATAGGACAAGGACGTTTCAAGATTTTGACGTCGTCCTATCTGGACATAATTTAAACACTTGACATTTCAAGACTTTGACTTTAAACGCCGGAGCGAACTCTCGGTTCTTGTACATTATGCAACCATAAAGCCCAAATGTTACGCCCTTTTAACTATGTAATAATTTGTGACAGAAGTGTAAAATTACAAAGACGCAATGTGGTTTTAACAATTGTTTATACAAACCTGACAACTTATAATGACGTCTATAAGAGAACTGTCACCACGTGAATACTTAAAGATAATTGCGGTGTTACTCGTATATTCGCGTACCTTGTTTGGTAAAATAATAATTATGTATGTAATGTAATGCATGAAGTATTTTCATGCCAGGAAATTGTTTGTGAGCACACAGGCAACCCGATATGTAACTGGGATCTTAAACCTATAGACAATTGCAATCGCAAGACTGCAATCCTAAGATTGCAAATGCATTGCCTAAATTAATGCCTTAATCCTACCACAAGTCTGATTTTTCTTTCATTAGTCCGAAAATTCAAAAGGTAGATTTTTTCTGAACCCTTCTTTTTCAGAATTTTCAGAGCTACCTACAGAACCTAAGGTAACTTTATTTTATAATAATCCAGGAAAGGAACAAACAAAACAGTAACTGACAGTCAACCTTGTGGTGGGTAACCATATTAGTTATTTTACAGGTCGTATTATCCCCACACAACAGAAAACTATCGCTCTGTAGTAGTAAAACTATGATTAGAAGAATTCGTTTCTAAAAATAGTCAGTTTTAAAATTATCTTCCAAAATATCTGGTTAATTTAAGTGTATTCCAATTAGAGCACCGCCTCAATCAAGCCTTGCTTCTGTTCGATTAAATTACCCATTCGCTTCCATGCACGAATACAAGCTCCTTGAATACAGCACAATGCATTGATCACGATCACAGTAGGGCGGAACAGTAATTCGCCGCATTTCCTGATGAGGCCCCGAGGGAGTTAAAGCGGAAAACGATGCTCTTAAAGCGCAGACACACAGTTACATTTGGCCTTGTGAATGGGAGAAATAGAAACATTCAAGCTAATAGTAGGGGATCCGAATAGGAGACGACCTTTACCGGGCTGTTTATTCGATAAAAAGTATTTTATATCAAATTTAATATACTAATATGAATAGGTGAAAAAATTCAGACCTTATATGACGAAAAAAAACAGAAAATTAACTTTTTTTTAAATTGTTATTGCTTGTTAAATATACCAATTACATACTAATCGAAAGCATGAAGCCTATAGAAGCATATGCCAACGTTAGGTTGACTATTTTTTCTCGTCATAAGTATTGAGTAGGTAGGTAAGTCGTACTAATAATTTGCACTAAACCTAACGTTTGCATATTCTATAGGCTTCATGCTTTTGATTAGTATGTAATTGATCTATTTAACAAGAAATAGCAATTAAAAAAAAAGTTCATTTTCAGTTTCTTTTTTAGTCATGTACATAAGGGCTGGACTGATATTTTTCAGTCACATATTCGCCATAATATTACTTAGCATATTAAATTTGATATAAAATACTTTTTATCGAATAAACAGCCCGGTGAAGGTCGCCTCCTATTCGGATCTTAGACCAGAATAGTAAATACATATACCAAAACGCTTATACATTAAGACAGGATAAGATAGTCATTTCAATAAGGAGTGAAATTACTCTGGAAGTTAAAACGTTAGCAGTCTGATGCGTGCAAGCAGCAGGACACGAAATTATAAGTTGGTTTCGCAGTATACGTACAGTCAAGGACTTTAATTGTTGTCATAATGACAGCGTCCAACAACATGACAGAAATTACGCTTAAATGAATGATTAACGTTATGCGACAGGGTTCCATAGTGGCATAACAATTAAAGTCCTTGACTGTACGTAGGGTCATACAGTGGTGGCCACATAATTATACTCTGGTTATTTTAAGATGATGTCTGTGACGGCCGGGTTTCGTAATTTCAATCACTTACTATCTCACAAGCGATGTGTAAAAAAATAGGCGATTAATAACTTAAATTCCTGAATGGCGTCTCTAGGTTTTTACCGATGTAGTATTTATGTAAAGTTAAAGAAATAAGTATAATAATAATAAGTGTTTATATGAGTATAGGGACGCTTGCGTTTTTCCAATTACCGACAAATATGACTTTTTAATTCTAACAACCAATCAAAAAGGTCTTACCAAATTTTATTTTTAGTTACTCTTAGGGTCTCCCCGGACTTATCGACGCGGAATCGGCTTGAGCCGGTAAGAAAAAGTTTAATGTCCATGCAATAAGAGCGAAAACGACGTCGTTCTGTTCGCAACGCCGAATCGAGCCGAGCCGAGCTGAGCGACGTCGTTTTCGCTCTTATTGCATGGACATAAAACTTTTTCTTACCGGCTCAAGCCGATTCTGCGTCGATATATCTGGGGAGACCCTTATCGTTAACTCATAAACTATGGTTTAAATGTATGTACAATTAATCGCTGTTGAAAACGAATCTTTTATCTTAAAAGGATTATAAAGTTGTTAAACTCTGTATGGACGTTAGGTACTATTCATCTCTTACATAATTTGCCCTTAAGTCGGCTAGACATCACTGTAAGTACTGTACCGCTTGCATGAATTATCACCTGAGCGGTGCATTAATTTACATTTACTTACTCATATAATATTTGCCTCCGTGCAAGTCAGAAGAGGAACTTTGCCACTATTTTGGGTTTTGGGCGTATTTTCGTCACGAGAAAAAACATTTTATCGACTAACATGTCATAAGTCCTCTATAATGCGTTCAAAACCCGTAGGCAATGACCAGCATTACCTGTGGTAGTAGGTGACAGCGATGACAGCTGTTAGTTTTGGAAGATGTTCCTAATTTGGATTTCATTACCTTACAATATTCGATTATGTAATTTCGAAATTACGTTACAGCTGTCATCGCTGTCACCTACTACCACAGGTAAGGTAATGCTGATCATTTGCCTTTCGGCCTCTGAACCCATCTTAGAGTACTTATAATATGTGTGAAGATAAAGTATTGTACGCGACTCTGCGTAATTAGCATTACGCAACCATCACGTAAACTACTATTATGGTTAAGTAAATAATAAACATTAGAGGACAAGACATTAGAAACAATTGACCTGGTCCCAAACTAAGCTCTAGGCTGTACTATGGGTGCTACACGATATTATATACTTATATAGAGAAGTACTTAGAAAACATCCAAGACTCAAGAACAAAAACATGCGCACAATATGTCATCTCACAAATATTTGGCCTTGCAGCTAGTTGAGTAGCCTTGATAGTTTATAAGTTATAATTAATGGCTGTTTTACATTGGTGCAAAAGCATGCCAGTAGAAGTACATTGCGCCGTTACAATAGCTCTCGCCTCAAACGGGAAAACCAACTCGTCAATGTAAATCAGCCATAAAGGACAAGCAGACGAGTTTTAAATGATACTCATTCATTTATCATTGTCCTTTTTTGTCAAACACATTAAACCGAAACAAATCATACAAATATCATGCTATTAAAAATAAAAAGGGTCGTACCACCTGATACAATCCTTTTAAAACCCCTGCCTCTGGCTAAACATTATTATCTACTCGTAAATGGCATTTTAAATTTTCTCTATCCGCTTCGTAAATTTCTATCTTCTCTTTCCGTGTAAATATTTATTTTAATTTCATGTTCTTTTTTCGAAACCATGTAGTAATTCAAAGCAACAAAATTGCGATGCAGTCGCGATACAGTCGCTGACCGTCTGTAGTCAACTACACAACTCATCATAAATGCAGTCGCGTTACAGCCGCTACGCAGGACATTTAAATTCACCAAGGCTGCGCACGCGCACATTTGCATCGAAACAAACGCGTGTGTGAATCGATTTAACAGCGCATTTGCGTCAATAAAACCGCACGTTTTTACTGATTCGTAAGAGAGACTGAATCGATACAATATCGCGGTTGAACCAATACAAACGCCAAACCAGTGTCGCGATGCGAAAAAGTCGCCGAATAGGGTGATGGAACCAATAATGAACAAGGACTAATGAGGGACATTGATTCTTAAGTTACAGAAGATAAGGGTTATTCATTTGTTTTGAAACAATCAATTTCTAACCTAATGGGCATTATTAGTGCTTTCAGCTAAAGCTGTCCAACATAGATGCCGTGTCGCCCTATAGCTAGCCCAAGTTGTAAAGTCATCGTCGCGGCATGCCCTGTTAATTTGCCGCTAAGTAATGAACAATGCGCCGTTGGCGACCAGGGGACTGTGACCTTGACTCTGCATGGATGCTCCTCAATGCTCTGATTCATTTGTACTTTTATTTTTATTATTTACATATTATAACATACATACATAAACTCACGCCTTCATTCCCAGAGCGGGGTAGGCAAAGCTACAGAATTACCAACAACTGATGATGTTTACTAGTGTATTGGTGACAGGTTGCAAGGCCATCGCCTAACAGTACTACAAGCCTTTATTCCCTTAGTCGCCTCTTACGACATCCACGGGAAGACATGGAGTGGCACTATTCTAACCCGAGGGGCTATTGCCTAACGCACTCCCAATCGCAATCGTTTTCATTTTGAAAATCGAAGGCTTGTCTGCATACAAAATGAAAACAATTGTTCCGCTTTGAAGCCGATTGCGATTGCGAGTGCGTTAGGCAATAGCGACGCCGGGAACCATACGCATACATAATATAAGACCTGAGATAATCGGTCTGAATAATTAGAGATTGTTCACCCGTTTCATGTCATGTGAGTAAGTTACCATTACGTAAACAATATAACAGCAAGATGGGCTCAAACAAAGTGGAACAGGGGTGTTATTCTTATACGTTCGATCTTATCGATCTTATCGACAGAAGCCCTGAGGGCCCTGCCAAGATGCATTGCGCTAACTAACGTTTCTATTCGATTCGTTTTTAAACCAATCGCGGCACTGGTAGATCACGTGACTTTTCGCAGCATGTCATCTACGAGTGACGCGATTGGTTTAAAAACGAATCGAATAGAAACACTAGTTAGCGTAATGCATCTTGGCAGGGCCTTCAGAGGGCCCACCAACCAATCACGTCACTGGTAGATGACGTGATACTAAAAGTCACGTGATCTACCAGTGCCGCGATTGGTTTAAAAACGAAACGAATTGAAACACTAGTTAGCGCAATGCATCTTGGCAAAGCCCTCTGCTGCCTAATTGAGAATTCATGCGCTAAAATGTGTTTTGTGCGCTCTGACGGAACTACTTAGACTCGCCCGTGTCGCGCGTTCACTCGTTCACTCGTTCGACCGACTTAGCGCCGTTTTTAAGAGAATAACACCCCAGAGGCCCTGCACGCCTGCACAACCATGATCTAATCGCGATTCGGATAATTTTAAACGTCAAACGACATTCAGGAAAGTTATAACGCCTGACGTTATGTCATAGTGTAATTTTCAGCCCATTATCATTGTATATTTGATTTCAGAACGAAAGAAGTCAGCGGGGTGCGTGGCGGCGGCGGCAGCGGCGCGAGCCTTTGCTTGACTGGAGCGCATCGCTCGAGCGCCGCTCCCCGGTTTCATATAAATCTATGCATTGCCCGCTGGCTTCGTGACCGCGGCCTCAAAGTTAGGGCTTTTTCTAACCTGGAATAACATATTATGTATACTCGGAATAAAACCAAATATCTTATATTTATATATAAGCCGAATGAAACCTATATGTTTTAAAAAATAATACAATTGCTCTTATCTTAAATATTGAACACCAAAAAAAACAACACCAGGAACAGTCTACTAATTTTATTAAACATGGAAGTAATTTACATTTAAACTTATTTGCATTGGAATATAAAAACTACCATTACCGGTATACATACCTATTAGTTTTATCAAGATTTTCAGTATACATACTCGTACCTACTAGTCTTAGCATCGGTTAATTTTATTGTGCTTGTAACATCGCAATTTCTTTTTATTACCTTCTACGGGCAAACAGGAAGACAGCCCACCTGATCTGAAGTGGTCAATGCCACCAATGCATATGGTCCATTCGCTTAGATAGTGTCGCTACACTCGCACATAGTTGTGGTTATTGTAATAAAATACGAATATAATTCGAAGAAAACAGCCGTATTCACTTACCTACGGCGTAACACCCGCAAGTGAATATGGGAGTTTACATCGAAATATATTCGTATTTTATCACCATAACCACAAGTACGTGTGTGTGTAGCGACACTATCTAAGCAAATGGACTAATCCTAAATCAATTTAAGTCTAGTTAGACATAAATATTATAATTTCCTAACCCTAGTCCCAAAAGGAACAAACCTCCATGAACGTCTAACATGGTAATTAAGTAGCTGCGGCAATGAGCTGTGGCGATATAATAGCGTTACAGCGGAGTGCTTTACGAGTCGAGGGAGTGATAAGGACAACTATGGGAATTCAAACGAAGCCGGAAGGCTAATTATGCTGCGAGAAATTATATAACGGACATGAAGGCTAATGGTAGTAATCTCCATGGCGCCGCTCTCCGGTCCAGGGTCTCTATTACCTACTCTTTATCATAAACCATTTTTTAACCCCGACGCAAATAAAGTGTTAGAAGTTTGACCGCAATATGTGTGTGTGTGTGTATGTGTGTGTGTGTGTGTGTGAGTGTCTTTCTGTGGGATCCATGCCAATTTCTTCGTGTTTTTTATTAACTTTAAGTTCCGATATTCCGTTCATGTTGCTATCGTCATATTCACGGGATAGTAAAAACTTACCTTCTTTTTCATAAACGCAAATAGCTAAAAAACGCTTAAAATATACTTTGTCCCTATTAGTTATTGTGATATTTGCATCTCACAGAAAGTGTCAAAGCATACTTTAACTAAAATAGGTTTATAGTGCTTTTATGAATCAGGGGGTTTGTCTAAATATTCCAGCTGTGTTAAGAACTCGTTTCATTAACCTTAGTATCTTTAATAAACGCTTCGTAATGCAAAGCCCAAACGATATAGTTGGAATTAATTAGTCGAAGCAAAATTGGCGCACGAGCGGGTTTCGCCGAAATTTGATGATTATCGTGCAATTACCGTCTTGTACGATTATTAGCAAAGATGTAACGAAGTTTACGTATCGTGTTCGTTTGCGAGTAAACTTGCCAAAAGTTAACGTACGGTTGAACCTTTTAATGATAAAGCCGTACGGTGACACGCTTAACTTGGCGGTATTATTAAGGAGATTGTGAAGAGACGCCTCATCGCGTAGCTGTCAAATTAAAATTCATTCAAATTTAACTCTTTGTGATAAGGTTTCTCATTCTCGAAATAAAGTCTGATTTACACGATTTTTGAATATGTTGTAGATATTAAGAAGAACTAGGTTTTTACGTTTTCTATTTTTTCTCTAGCTCGTTTTACTTCAACCTTCTCTACCTCTCCTTCTTCCCTTTCCTTCCTTTCCTTCCTCCCTCCTTCCCCTCCCTCTCCTCCTCCTTTCCTTCCCTTCTCTTCTTCTTCCTCATTTTCTTTCTTCTTTTTTTCTTTTTCTTTTTCCTTCTTCTTTTTGTTTGATCTACTTTTTTATACTATCAACAACATATTCAAAAATCGTACAAATCCGGAATAAGTTTAAGGAAACGTTAACGCATTTTTTAACCGACTTCAAAAAAAGGAGGAGGTTCTCAATTCGTCGGGATATTTTTTTTTTTTTTTTTTTTTTTTATGTATTTATGGATATTGTCAGCTTCACAATTATTTTGAACTGATCTTTGCGGAGATGCTCGTCTCAAGAAGGCATAGGAAACAGTGTATTCAGACGTTAAGACGGGTATTTTAGCAAAGAATAGTAGGCCTCGATGAAAACGCTGCTAACCTTTCGGGTTTGGCTCGGCTCGAAATCTATGTATGTAACGAGTAGGTATGTATGGAGTTGACTTAAGCGGTCGAGGCGATCAGAGGGCCCTGCCAAAATGCATTGCGCTAAGTAACGTTTCTATTGGTTCATTTTTAAACCAATCGCGTCACTGATAGATCACGTGACTTTTCGTATCACGTCATCTACCAGTGACGCGATTGGTTTAAAAACGAATCGAATAGAAGCGCTATTTAGCGTAATGCATCTTGGCAAGGCCCTCAGCTTACCTCAAGCCTAGTGTGTCGATTTTCGAATGACGCTAACTTAGCGTTATGTATCTTGACTAGACCCCCAATTTATCAAAAGGATTGTGAGGCTGAAACTTTCCATATAAAATGCAGTAACGTTTTCCTCTCCTTAAACCTAAACAGATTTTTTCTATAGGAAATATTATTATGAAAAACTAGGTCCGTTCAAGATTTCTACAAGAAAAAAAGTTTTGGGCAGGAGTCGGCAACCTGCGGCTCGCGAGCTACATGCGGCTCTTTGGATGTGAATCTGCCGCTCTTTAGTTCCAACTTTATTTATGCAAGTACTGTTTATTGTTGGGAAGAAAAAAAAAGTGTTTCTTTAAAAACTCTGTTTTTTTTTAATTGTAATTTTTAACTATTCCGACTTAAAAGGTTGCCGACCCCTGGTTTAGGGTAAAATATCTTCATACTCGTTTTTAACAATCTACTGTATAGTACTAATGTAAAACAAGACCCCAGCTACATCCTAGACTCGAACTTCAATTTTATGACGCAGTATGCTCTGTTAATCTGGAAACTTAAACCGATGAGGTTTTATTACAGTGTTCAATGATCTGATACAACTCATGGCATCAGAGCCCACCACAACCCATCGTTCCGGAAACGAACGCGATCTGCCTATCAACGTGGACGATCTACTTACTTCTGTCATACTTACTGAACATAAGCATAAGTAAATATCTTGGTGTAAAACGTATACAGTTATTACAACAAGATATTTACCATTCAGCAAATGAAGCGCTATCCTTACTGGTCTAAAATCCGAATAGGAGAAGATTTGGACCGGGCTGTTTATTCGATGAAAAGTATTTTATATCAAATTTAATACGGTAAATAATATGTGGCGAATAGTTAGGCTGAAAAATTTCAGTCCAGTACTTATATCATTAAAAAAAAAAAAATTTTTTAAAATTCCAAATATTTATTTACCTAATAGACAAATTACATACTAATCGAAAGTATGAAGTCTATAAAATATGCAAACGTTAGGTTTGGTGCAAATGACTAGTACCGACTTACCTGTTTATACCTAATAGCTTGACGAGAAAAAAATAGTCAAACTAACGTTTGCATATTCTATGGGCTTCATACTTTCGATTGGTATGTAATTTGTCCATTAAACAAGCTAGTGTAATTGTTTAAAACGAAGTAAATTTTTTACTTTTTTAATAATTATATACTGGACGGAAATTTTTCAGCCTACCTATTCGCCATATATTACTTAGCATATTAAATTTGGTATAAAATACTTTTTATCGAATAAACAGCCCGGCGCAAATCGTCTCCTATTCGGATCTCCTACTATACGGAGACGGTGGCCTGGAAGAGCGAGCTGATCCCTATTTCTAGGATTTCAATTGTGAACGTCGCGGTATGCCTAAATTCATGTATGTGTTTGCGTACATACATGATATTCTCAACGATAGACTGAGACACGACTGTCAGAATATTGATTTGGTTCTTTAAATTTGTCGAAAAAACTAACGTTGTGTGTGTTTACTTTGACATGTACATTTTAAATAGAATAACAATACGATACAATTTGAATATATCTATTACTGAATGATAACTTACACTTAGGGCCTATTTAAACTAACTTATTGTTAAAATTCGAAAAATGAAAGGAAAATTGTACACATTTCCTTGAGATTTTAACCATTAGTAACGTTTTTTGACTATTAGTTAGTTTAACTACCGATTCAACAATAGGCCATTAGAGATTAAAGAGCCAACAAGATTGAGTAGTAAAACTTGCCTTGGCAAGTTTTACTATTTACTTTGGGTGAGAAACGTTACCGGCCGGAGCGGTTTAACCCATTTAAATAATTCACCATTGGTATAAAAAAACCATTTTACCCATTTAACTAATTCACCATTGGTATAAAAAAACCATTTTACCCATTTAACTAACTCGCCATAGGTATAAAAAAACCATTTTACACATTTAACTAATTCACCATTGGTATAAAAAAAAATTGACAGCTACGCCATCGTCGCCTCACAATCCTACTAACACAGCCTTAAGACTTGACGTTTACTTTGACTTATCTTGAAACGGGCATCTCAGCAAACATCGGCGTAGTACTTAATTAAGCATGTTGAATATTTTTTTTACAGTTTCAATTCATTCTTGTTTGAAAATACGTAATTGGTTCCGTTGATCTCTACATTCGATCAATACCCTGTCTTTAAAAGTCATTCAACTCGGCGATGGCCGGGAAATCGAGTCACATTCGAAACGATTAAAGCTGTCACATGGCATTGTATTCTGTAATTTATTTTTCCTTTCTCTCCTCATAATGGAGCATTGAGCTCGTGTTATTCGGTTTGTTCAAAAATTTCTACATCAAACGCGTAATACTGCCCTTGTATGTAGTAAAGGCACAAGTGCAATTAGTTCATAGCAGCATATTAAACTCTCAGGGGTTATAATAAGGTTGGAATTTAAATACAATTAATATAGCAGATGAGCCTTTTTTCCATAGCCGGGCAGAATATTACAACTCTACATTCAAAACGAGAGATTTGCAGTTTTAAATCTTGCACCATAAAGGTGGAAGTTGTGAATTTTGATTTGATATTTACTGTCTTATGGTTCTAGGGTAAAGAATTTTTCATTCGATGGGAGTTACCTTTGTGACAGTTTCGTCAGGATTAATGTGATTGTATTTGGTGCTTGTTTTTCTTTTTTAGGGTTCCGTGACCGAAGGGAGCTCGACAGAACCCTAATAATATGCCTATGCTGTCCGTCCGTCCGTCCGTCTGTCCTTACTTTAAAGGGCAGTATCTTTTGAACCGTAATAAGCAGTCAAATCGGAATATAATAATACCTATTGTGCGGCGGTACGGAACCCTCGGCGCGCGAGTCCTATTCGCACCTGACCGGTTTTTCTCTTCAATATTGAACAGTTAGCACATTAGTCTTTCCAAAAACAATTTGAATGTTATTTACAAATACGAAGAGGAATCTGCGGAATTTGCAAACTGTTTCAGGCAAAAAGTGAGAGTTTTAACGATCTGTATTATGTGCTAATTTACTTGAAAATGAACAGAGTAAGTGAATTTGTTAATAGCTATAATTTGTTATGTTATTGATTTGGTTTTATCCAAATCTGCGGCAGAACTAAAAGGTCATGAAAAAGTAGAATGATAAGTGAATTTCTTTAAGTCTTACTTAGGTATAAAGTAGAAATAAAAAACGTCTATTATACAAAGATATATTGGTACATTGGGCTCAATTTAAATACTTATTCTAATTCTAGAAATATAAGAGTTTTTGATAATGTTTGCATACATGTTTTTTTTTTTGACTCAATTATAATTCCTCTTTAGATGAAATTTAGCTCATATAACGGAAAGAACATGTTTACTTACCTTTGTGAGCTTTTTAAGTTAACGGGATTTAAATATGAGGAACTAATACGTAATTTCGTAATTGTAAAGGGAAAAATTAAAGTTAGGTATGTATATTAATATTTATATGACATTTGTTAGTAACAAGTTCAATGCAAGATAATAGAGGTAGTATTATAATACGAGATAATAGAGTAATAAATATAAATTACTAAAAGTAGCACAAATAAAAATCATTACAAATTAAAGGTCAATAACATTAAACTAAAAATAATGATTAGAAGATCAAGACGAGGGCTCTACATCCTAATCCAAAGACTGCAAATGAGTTGCAAACCCTGACGACAAAGCTAGTCATTTCAGCGGTTGTTTTCCTTCAACATTGCAGTGTTTGCACTGCTGCTTGATGGTATCTTAAGAATAAGATCCGGACGGACCTTGCACCAGGTCCTACCACCACTAACATACTTACCATTGCGATTTTTTATAATAATCGATAACTGCAATAAATAATTGTAAGGAAGGTAGGTAGCTAAGCACTTAAAGTACCTTTCACACCATCTAGTAGTTTAACCCTTTTATCAAAAAGGTTAACCCTTTCTAAAAACGGTCGCGAAACGGAAAAGAATTGAAATTTGTAATATGGAATGACCGTAAAATTCGAGAAGGGTCGCATCCGATTCTATAAAGGTTATTGCCTGCGTAAAAGGTATTCTGTTGGTTTTACCCTGCGGAAATACAAAATTATTTAAAATGATAATTTCGGGTTTTGCCAATTTTACGTTTTGCAACTTTGTATTATTCTGTCATACAATAGGTTATTAATTCAATGGAAAAGGTTAATTGAGAAGCATTGTTCTTTACAAATAATATTACCGTAATTAGATGTATTTTGATCTTTTAGAAAAGATGGATGAAAGAAGAGTTACGAAAGAGATACACTGAAAAAAATTAGAGCCAACAAAGAGAGATTTTAAGATGACAAAAAATGAATACAATCGTTAAGATATTAGTTATATCAACCAAATCTGATAGTAACAACAGCAATTTCTTTAGTGATTCTAATAATAACATCTTAGTTGATATATCTAACGTCTTACTTGATGTATCTATCGTCTTGTAAGGCTCGTATGGGATCAAGACGCTTATGCACAACAATCACAATCTTGTTACAAGCAACCAATTATTTTTTTCAGTGTATGGCGAGCTGAAGTGAGCGGAGATGTCGGTAGGGGATGTCCTAGACGGAAGTACGGTGATCAGATTCGCGATGTACTGAATAAGGGCCAAATCAAAAGCACCCGAAACCGACGTACGTGCATGAAGAGGGTGATGAATGTAGAGGAAGCGAAAGTTGTATGTTTAGACCGGGGCACCTGGCGTTCCATAGTCTCCGCCTACCCCATTGGGAGACAGGCGTGAAGGTATGTATGTATGTGTATGTAGATGTATTTTATCTTAGTCTTGAGGGTTGGCGACGCGTTTGCAGTCTTGAGGATGTAAATGTCTTTGGGTCTCAGATCCCACTTACGATCAGAGGCCCGTTTCACGAAGCTACAAGTTACAAATTACAAGCGGAAGTCTCTTTCTAACTCCTTTTGCTAGAAAGAGACTTCTGCTTGTAATTTGTAAATTGTAGCTTCGTGAAACGGGCCTCAGGTGGTCTGTGTGCTCGTTTGCTTTCTCCTTTGCGTCAAGAAACTCACCAGGGGGCCTAATATGGCTGCGTTTACCGCGTGACAAAGTGTGGATAAGGCATCCGTCACCTTCCGATACGTAAATAAGTACGAGAGTGACGGATGCTTTATCCACATTTGACACGCGATATAGACGCAGCTATACTAGACCCGCTAGGCCCGCATTATGGTCGCCTTTATTGCGATGGATAAGGCTGCCGTCACTCTCACACTAACATAAACGTCAGAAAGTGACAGGTGTTTTATCTACAACGATAAACACAACTATAAATAGGCCCGCTGATATTTTAATGTACAACCAACATCTTTAAAGTGGGTGCATATTGGCTCATATAAAATTGGTCTTTAGATTTTATATACAAATAAAGATTTGTGTCTATACTCATCATTTCTTCGAAAAATTTTGCTCATACTTTTTTGTTCACACTTTTTTTAATCATAATTATCGCAACTCATAATGCATTTTTTTATAAAACTGTTACTTTTTGAGGATTGTTATAAATCTAACCTAACCTAACCTAATTTTATCTACACGTAAGATATTTACGAAATTCTGAAAAGTGTACGGTTCCATGAATATTGGCGTTATAAGTTCAGATGAGTATAAGTTCCGATCATTAGTGTTAAAAAATATTATGAAGAGTATGAAGAGTGATCATTATGCTGTAAAATGGTATGAGAAAAAATTTCGGAGAGCCAATAATCGGAGTTGCAATTTTATATGAACTTTGGCGCACCCCTTTAAAGCACCTGTATTTAATATCAATTATTGTTCACCTCATTTCTTCCAACAGTATCATAAACTATTTGAAGTAGTCCACACGTTACCAGCGTAAGAAGACCCACTTTATCCTCAACAACGCAAAGCAAGTTTAAAGAACTAAAAGGAACCGCGGTTCTTGTTACTTTGGTCATTGCTAACACGGTCGTCCAATAACAGAACTCTGTAGCCATTTGTTTCGAAAATAGAACATTGCAACTTGTTTAGAAAAATTTCATGTTCACGTTGAAATATGAGTTGCTCAAATGTTTTCCCAGATTTGCCCAGTCTTTTATTTCCTGAATAAAGAAATATAAGTTGATTACCTACCTATCTGCTGCCGCACTCAGAGCTTGATTAAAGTTGCTGCTGTCACTTTCTTTGCTATAGCAATAGAACATAGCAAATAAACAAGCATTAAATTTAATAGACGTCTCTGAGTGCGGCAGTTAATGTCTAAATTACAAAATAATATGTGTCCCAGATACAAAAACGAATGTCCATGGACACTTTTCCCTTTTTTTCTATCAGCCTGTCCCATCTAAACTAACAAAAGAATCATACATCAATCAAAAATCGTACCTTAAGTCACATCCCAGAATGTAGTTTAATCTTGACACATATTCACACATTCGACAATTCTAAAGCCTATTTTTTTTTAAATACTGTCCGGGGTACAACAGCTTCCCCTACCCTGGCCTTCTTTGGGCTATAAATTATTTTTAAACTAAATCTCAGATCAATCGTTTGAGGCTTTGGTCAGTAAAAACCGAACAAAAAAACAAATAAACACTTTTGCATTTCATATATAAGTAAGGATAGAGATGACAATGTAATAGACGTTGTTGATGTGAAAATCTGTAATTACGTAAACAAGTGAGCAATCGGAATAACAGGTCAGGGACAAAACGCTCTTTTGTGTTGTCATTTCATACGTAAATGTATTGTCTCTCTTCAATTAACCCATACATACCTGCGTATGTGTGTATGTACGTACAGTACTACCAGTTCCTTACTAAATATCTTTGTATTTCTATGAAACACAAGTGAGAAATATACTGCCAGTTGCAAGCTCCGGTATGAAGATGTCCTCATTTTAAAGATGTCTTGTGTAGGGTGACTTACGTGCGTATTTGGAGAGAACTGATAGTTAATTTCTACAAAATAAAGATTTGTTTTTTTCGGTTCACTAATGTTTGACCAAAAAACGTTTCACGAAATGATTCATTTCACAAACATATCATTTGACAAACCGCTTTTTTTTCCGAAATAGTAAATATTTCAGGATTTTTATAAATCTAACCTAACCTAACCTATAGGGTTCTACAAGATGGTCCTGAAATAAATCCTGAAATATTTACAGTTTCTGTAAAAATAGCGGTTTGTCAAATTATATGTTTGTGAAATGAATCATTTGGTGAAACGTTTTTCGGTCAAACAACAGGACACCGTTTTTTTCTTGCAAAAAAAGGTGTTGTTTAGACTATATATAATGACTACATACTCCTTTATAAGTTTAGGATGCATTTGCTGTAAGATAAGGCTTAGATCATGCAAGAGTTCCCTTGGGCGTTTAGTACTAGTTTATTTTTGTTCTTTCTGAAGAACACTGGGTTGCAAGCTAAATATAGAAAAAACTATACCTTGGGCGCTTGGAGGAAAAGTAAAGTGTTGCAAGTTACATCCGATCTGCCAATAACCCGCCCGAGCATAAACACTTAAATCATGTCATATTTTCAAACCGCATTTAGTTTTCGGAAACCTGTTCTATACCTTTACCTGCCACGAGTTACAAGCTATAACTGTTTCAATTTTCATCCAAATCCGTCCAGCCGTTTCAGCGTATACAAATGATAAACAAACATACTCAGTACGTTATCACGCATATACTCGCAAAGTAGTGTGATACTTCAACAAGTATGTGGATCACCTGATAGGATGTAATCACCACCGACCACGAACACCGGAAACTCCCAAGTTCGAAAATAGCCTTTATCAACAAATTGCAGTCTCCAATCACATGCAACTATAGATATACTAACCTATTTAACCACACGTTCGTTAACTAAACACAGTGCAGCTGAGCTAACTCCACAATATAGGCAAGGCCGGCGCGCGCGTCACATGTTTCACACATATTCTAATGTCATAGCAAATTGCACGACGATCTTCAGTTGTTCTCGACTCTATTCTGTGTAGATTTTCAATTGTTTTCTTACCATTCGGTATTCAGTTGTTTTGGGTATAAGTCCATAGTCCGTTGTTTTTCGTAATAAGAGAGCGAAAATGGAATGGTTTGTGGTAGTTTTGATGTGTGTTGTGGTATGTGCGCAAGATTGCAAAGTTGGCGGGAAGCGGGTGAGGTTCACGATTGTTTAGGGTTGTTTTGTTATTATTATAATCTTTTGATAATAATTATAGGCCTTTTCATCTATTCCAGATGATTTAGGTAGCACTATGGATTAAGACACTTTCGCTCGTGACTTAACAGGCCGATTCGGGATAGGATCGGAGGGTGGTGGATCATTTGATAAGCTTGTATTTATTATATAAACCTGTTTTTTAGTTTCTTTGTATCGATCTACCATATCGTTATCTAATTCTTTACGTTATGGTAGTTATTAAAGTCGACCGTATCGTAACCAATAATTATGATAACAACAGAGTTTACTGCAAACCTAGGATAGAGGCTCGGTCACTGCCTTCCGAGATAAATCTAACTCTATGGGCCGTATTAATAAACTCATCTTAGTTGAGATGTCAATCACAAGACACATCAAAAATAACAGCTTTCTATGGGTTGACGTTTACTTTGACGTCTCTCGAGATGGGCAAGGGCATCTCAGTGAAGACGAGATCAATAATTATGACGCCCTTTCAACGTCATCATTATAATTTTTTTGACACCGTAATATTGTGTTGCAATGGAATCTATAGTTAGTTTAGTTTAGTTTATTTATTAATAAATGTAATATTACAATATAAGTTGCATTGCATGTCAAAAAATACGAAATTACATTGAGATCGTCAAAACATAAATACTAATAATCAAAGAATACAAAAATAATTAATTGAAACAAAAACAATTAAAGATCAAATAAATGGTCACTCGTCCGATGTCAATATACGAGGATTAATAACTGTCAACACAATAATAAATAAATTTACAATTTTAGCTCCATATATTCATCCACAGAGTATAATGGATTATCCAGTAAAAGGTTTCTAAGCTGATGTTTAAATGCTTCGTCGGAATGTACATTTTTAAGTTTGGCGGTTTATAAATAATATTATTGACAGAAGCCTATATCTTTACGTTAATATTTTTATTTTCCTTCTAGTGCGCAGACGACGAGCAATGCTGCGGCGGCTGCTGCATTCAAGGGGAATGTATCGATAGTAAGTGGTGATAAAGGGGGGGTTAGATCCGTTTAGCCATTTTGGCGTGATTGAGCAACAAACATCCAAACTTTCCCATTTATAACTAGTAAGATAAGATATACATTAGATGTACTTATCTACATGTATAGGTAATTGTATCGTTCCTTTGTAGTGTTTAGTAGATATCCATGACTAACGAACAAAATTCGCGCTCATCATACAAACATCTGCCCTTACCGGGATTTCAACCCAGGCCCGCTAGCTTCGTAGGCAGGGTCACTACCAACTAGACCAGTGCGTCGTCAAATATTTATTATTGCCCCTTAATATTTACTATTTACGAGTATATTCAAGATTGTGTAGGTATGTACAATTCCATGGTGCCGAATATGTAACCCGTTTTGAAAAACTTCGACATTTTTTTTACCGATCCTACATACATACTTACCTATCTTACGTCTACCGTACATAGATATCCTAGACTGTTTTTCTCCGAAATTCCATGTGAGCTCACTTTTCAATTTGCCGCCTATTTTGCTTTGAGGCACAAAGTAAGAATGCTAGTGAATTCCGCGGAAATCCAATATGTTAGTTAAAAGGTCTACAAACATTCTAGATTCCACATAATTACAAATGTAATTTTAAAAACCAATTTCAAACGCCTAAAGCCCTTTCTTGTTTTCTACTCGCGTTACAAAATAAATACGATATTTGAAAACGCGATTAATTTTCTTTTGAAATGTTTGCAATTACGCGCGTGCCACGTGACAAAGCCTGTAATCCCAATCTGAGTGGAATGCCTTGCGTAAATCTTTCAAATCATATTTGAAATGAATGTTCAAAACATTCAAAACAATTAGGAATAGAAGTTTTTCAATTTTCAGGCCGACATGAGCAAAAGGTCAAATGTTTGAAAAATAAAACCATCAAGATTTATGTTTCTTACTGCCGCACTCAGGGACGTCAATTAAATTTAATGCTTGATTAAAGTTGCTGCTGTCAATTTCTTTGCTATAGCAATAAAATAAGACAACACGTCACTAAACAACCATTAAATTTAATTGACATCTCTGAGTGCGGCATTTATCGTGTTTTAACTGTAAAAGTGATCAAGTTTAACATGTCCAAAGAATAGACATTATTATACCTATATACACTCAGGAGCAAAAAACGGGTCCGAGTGCGTTTTTCATACTATAGAGGCTATTTCGAAGCCTTGGTTCATCGCCAGGGGATGCTTTTAGTGAAATCTGATGATAGATACCCCGGCCATAGATACAGGACTTCCAGAGTGCCTAGTATACCCAACTGATTGAATCTGCGGCTAACGCCGGATTTGTGCATGTTCAGGAAAACATCTAAAATGGCAATAAAATGTAAGGAAATCCAAATGCTGACCCAAACTCTCTCGCTGTGGTGTTAACTGATTGTGCTATCAGTTAGGTATCTTAAGAACTTTTGACCTCCACTGTTGAACCTCGGAGTATCCACCATTAAACCTCACTCAAAACAACCCCTGGCAAGGAAGGAAAGACTTCGAAATAGCCTCGTTTGTTTGTATATGGTGGTGGTGGTGTATGGTATGGTGTAGTGTATGGTGTATTAGTTATTGACATCAAGATCTTGGAACATTACCGACTTTAGTATATGTGGCCTCTTCAATCTAATCGTAAGATGAGTCAGGGTTCCATTTTGCTGTTGAACAAAATGTGCATTTTTTTTTTCGCAGCATACAGATCGTGTCAGTCGATCTTCGACGTGTGCAGAGGACACACGTGCCACGGGGAAGAGAACTGCGTTTCCTTCACCCCACCCAACTGCCCTGGCTGTGAACCCGTGGCCTTATGTCGGATCACCACCTAAGTACCAATTTCACCAAACGATGTTAAATTTAATCAATGTTAATCGACTGTTAGTTCATACATTTTGACAGCTGTTAACGCTCTAATTGTCTGTTAAGTGGTTAACATCGTATGGTGAAATTGCTACTAAGACAGTGAATCTAGATTTAAGTTAGCTGTTATCCAAGAAAAAAGTGGTTTATTTTGAAACATACCTAAGTATGCAAATAAATATATATTCCAAATGTAAGTACAATCCAATTAAAAATCTAGTCGATTCATTAAAATGTGATATAATTTTGTAAATTATTGTTGTTAGTAAGTACTGTTGTAAAAGTTTTACTATGTTTTAAATTATTGTGTATCTATATATCTAAACATAATAATTGAAACTTTATTGTCATTACTTGGAAGTTACCATGAATTTTACATTATTATTATTTTACTTACACTCGGTGTGAATTTTTTTTTTTATATATTTTAAAAGCCCAGTTGTGTAGGTTCCCTTTGTTTAGGCATAATCACGAATGTGATTTCGCAGAATACTAGTAGTGCCAAAGTAAATTGGTTGTTCTTTCATTAGTGTCGTATTAACTCGTTATCTTTTATATTTGTTTTTCTTTATATGTTATTTGTACATTATGGTTTTTCTAATAATCCAACGGTTTTAATAGTATTTAAAAAAACTCATCATGGTATACAAGTACCCCAGGTTCCCAAGATACAGGCTTCGCCTAGTTTGGGGCCGATGGATACAAACATTGTTGATCTACATTTCGTCAAATCAGGTTCTATGCCAGGGTAAATCGTGTTTCCTGTCACTTAATCGTGCTCTCCGGTTTAAGGCATCTTGCATAACATGTTTTCTTTTAAGTACCAATTTATTCTTTTGTTAATGTTTTTCTGGTAAATAAATATTAATATTATTATTATTAAGGTACCCGAGGGTAATGGTCATCCGGTTAATATGGTCACTTCGATAGATTTTAAAAAGTACAACACATTCTGGACAGATGGCACTGTAGTTAATAGCGTCAAGTAGTCTACTCAAACCTTGCACTACTCGGGGACCTTACTACTAATTTCACATAATTGATATTCTACCGATATCTTTGACTTTTTTGAAAATCTATAACATAAACCTAACCTAACCTACTCTATTCTACCAGGATTAAACAAAACATATAAAAAAAAAATATTAACCTGGAGAAAAATGATGCGAAAACAAAATTCGGCGTAAAAATATTCTGCGTAATAGAGGGAACCCAGTCGTGTGTTAACGCCTTATAAAATGTCCTCCACTGACACTGATCAACCTTCCATTCTATCACCAGCCAATATTGAAAAGCGTAATTAGATACAGCATTGGCCAATGTTCAGCCAGCTATGAATCCATTCAGTCACGATATGCTCAGATGGGTGCGTCACGAAACGCAGCGCTTTCATCGCTGCTTCCGCCGCTATTGTTTTGTCTACGACAATACGCTATCAGCCTTAATTTTGTTTATGTTTACTAAAATGGACGTGTGATAGCGCGGGAAATTTTAATATTGAATTAAAGGTCATTAAGAGGATTGTGAAGCTAAAAAAATCCATACAGAATGCGACAACGTTTCTCTCCCCTTAAATCTAGTCCGAATTTTTAGATTTATGAATATTTTGTAGATATTATGAAAAATTAAGTCGGTACGTTTTATTTTCTTGGAAAAGAAAGAATAAATAAAGAATAGAAAACGTACAAATCTAGTTTCTCCTTCAACATATTCAAATATACCTATACCTATAATTGGGTGAACATTACAGTTGTAATTTATCATCTGTTGGTATTCCTAAATAAATGAAAAAAAAGGATCGTGGAAATCGGACTTGATTTAGGAGGTGAGAAACGTTACCACCTGAAGCTAAATTTGTATGGTTTTTTTTTGACAGCATCGCAATTTAAGCGTCGCTTCACAATCCTCTTAATGGTACACCGAAGTATCAATAGAAAAGTAGTTCATTTCCGACCCTTTAAGAGTTTCTGTTACCTATTGCCGCTGTGTCGATGCGCGTTGCTCGATACTTACCACGCATACAACTAAACGTGTCGCCGACGCGGCCCCGACTAAACCGACTCGGTCCGTCCTGTTGAGTTTGCTTGTGGTGGCTCGCGGCGCGTAAGGTCGTTGCACGCACACATGCAAGCTGCGCGATACACCTTTGTTCGAAGACGAACTACTGTGCCTCTATTCTACAGGGTAAAACAAAATTGCTTTTGACGTGTTATGGTATTGTTATTAAATAGGCCGCCATTACTGTCAAGTAAATAAGAGCTATATTCCATTTACTTTTACGACCTAGTATAGGCTTCTCTCACTCGCACAGTATCATACAAATAACAAGGACAAAAGATAGAGGCAGGTAGCCAAGTGGGCGGCAACAAACGATAATCTTCTTACGACTCGTTCACAATGGTATTTGAAAATAAAAGATTAAGGAGACATCGGTCCGTTTCACTAGCCAAGTCACAGGTAAACGATAAGCAATAAGTCGCAAGAAGGGACACAAACGTGTCCGCACCGTACCGATGTAAGAGCCGACTGACCTGCTCCATTGTGAGTGCGGCTTTAGCGGATTCTCATTAGCCAATCACGTGCAACTGCACTTTTCCAGTACTAGGTCGTTAAAGTAAATGGAGTATAGGGTTATGTTGACAATACAATACCACATGAAAGGTAATATGGTTTTATTCTTCAGAAATTTTATTTCCAAGCCTAATCACTCTGCTCTAGAACTTCGTAACTATTAAGATATTGGCTCTAACCTTCTAAAGCTCTACAATTAAGTTACATAAATGAACAAAATGTCAGTATTTTGCGTAAAACTCTTCCAAAAGTCTTCCGTCAATTTTAACCAAATCCTGACACTTCGTCGTTAATTAACTACGCTTCGAGTGACTTCGAGTTACGGAATCGAAAGTTATGTAACTTAGCTTACTTCATAACTCCAAATTCTTGTTTACTTATCAGTCGAAGTTGGCAATCTCAAAACGACGTACCTACTCGTAGCTTCAAGTCGTCTTTTCGTTACAAATTGCAAATATAAATCGTAGAGTTTCGAACTCTGTAAACAGTGTATTTATTACAACGTAGTTCATGGATGTGATGTTTAGTAGTAAAAATATTTCGATAACATATTTTGATATATGATAAATGTTAGATCAATCCTAATTTTTTTTGTAGGTACATAGTAGGTTATTGGGTGTGTAATGTTTAGCATTTAAAAAAAAGGTCTAATGATCATTTTACATAACACGAATTGAATAATTTTAATCTGTATAATAAACCATCGATATAATAGTCATGATGCATTAAACGAAACGCATAATTTCAAAAACTATAATGTTTACAAATTAAAAAATAAATATTTCATTATAAATATTTTTGCAAATGTATCTAATAAAATAGTCTCTCGGTCTGTCGAACGAAACGATCAAAGGCACTGTGTCGAATAACAGTTTTTCCCATTCACGCCACTTTCGGGTTGCAGCTCGAGTGTCAATCCATCAATCGATGCTCGGCGAGCCGACGCGAAGCGGTAAATTGCTTTAACAATACGAAGTGTACATATGTGCAGTACCTATGTATAGTCGAGGAAATAGATTGTTTAGCTGTTTGACGTAACACGTAAATTAGCCGTGTATACATTTCCCGACGTGACACGACTAATGACACGTGGAAAATGTATAACTCGGCAAATTGACATATTATGTCAAATCAATTAATCACATTTCTCCTCTGTACGATCAGCCTTATTAGTAGCTTTTATACCTTATACAGATACATAGAAAAAATAATTCATAATTACGCCATTACATAGTGAACGTTTACATAAATCAAATAAAGCAAAACGGAAAACAAACATTAAATGCTTCAAATTATAATTAAAACTAAAATTTCCGCATGTGATACCTTGTCGGTTTAATGGCACATTAAAGCATCAGTTCAAACATGACCTTTATAGAGACAAAACACTAAAGTAAGTTTCTTACAGGATTTCTTGTATTAATATTTCCACATAGTTCTTTTTCCAAATTACTTTTCTTCCCTAGGGTGGACATGTATCACTTTCAACCCGCTTCTAAGATAAACAATGGCCTACTTTCAGAGTATGAGACATGAAAAACTATTTAAGGCCCACCCACACCGAATGCGTGCGCGTAGATGTAACGTGCGCGTACGCTTTCCACGGCGTTGTATAGTGAGGTATACACCGCAGTGGAAAGCGAACGCGCATGTCACGTCTACGCGCACGCATCTGGTGATCATGAATCAAATCAGTGCCTCTATTATACTGGGATAAACCATATTCCTTTTAACGTTATCAACCATATGATAGCTCTTATTTACTTGACATTAAGGCGGTCGAGTTAAAAACAATACCATAACACGACGAAGTTAATATGGTTTTACCCAATGGAATAGAGGGCCAGATTTTTTGTATCATCTCCAAAGAAAACACCCAGTTTCACATTTATGGTTCGCGAAATCAGCCTTCACCTCCACTACTACTCGAATTACTTTTCCACTCTAAGAGTAACGGATAAAGTGGACTTTTGGATGAAACATTAGAGCGGCACAAACGCCTTTTCGAACGTGAGGTGAGAATATAATTACAACCCTTTACTTGTAAATTAATGTAACCGGACACTACAGAATCGTGGAAAACGGCACAATGAAGAAAGGCTGTTGTAATTCCTCGAAACCGAAGTCTAATTAAAGAAGTAAAACTAAAAAACATTTATTATTTTTTGCTTTATAGCTCGCGACTCGCCATTCTTGTGAAAGAAATATTGTATTAAGTATTATGTCTAGATAATATAGGGTATTTGCCTATTTTTTTATTAGTATTTAAATTAAATCTTTTTTACCTTCCGAATAGCCTAGTATAAATAGTTTTTTAATATCTTTAAAAATAAGAAAGATATAAATGTTTAAAACTTGCTTTTAGACGGAGAGGAAAGTACAGGAATATGACGTCATACGACTCAACCGCCATATGAATTACACGCAAAACAACGTTTCGTGAGAGAGAGATAGACAAAAATCTGTAAAAGGCTATCACTTTTTTATTTTATTACCAATTTCAAATTTGTTTTTGAATTATTTTATCATGCTACGTATATTGATATATTATCCAAATTAATATATGAAATTTAATATCAAGCAAATACCCTATTTTGGCCATCATATCGTACCATAACTTGATGTCTTGTCAAAAATGTCTCTTGCAATTGTATCCTATAATTTACGTTCGCTTAACTTATAATTGTTTTTTAGAAAACGTCTCTGACGCGAAGAAAAACGAATAAGCAAGAGTTTTCGGAGACAAGTATCAATTTGTCAAATTGTAATCTTCGGGAAATTTCGGTTTCTACCTGACCGACTTGCCCATATCATTAATCTGTTTGAAGTCATGTTTCGTCTTTTTAAACCTACATTAAAGTCGAATATATAAAAACCAAGACACCATTATTATCATCCGTCAAATCCTAACAACATAGCATAGTGACAGAGACAAAGTTATATAACTCCTAAAGCTCTATCCCTTTCACTCAATGGAACTAGGCACAATTTAAAAGCCCATAATACCTCAGTTCATTTTTCAGCCATTCCTTTTACGGCAGAGTTCACGACGTCATTTCACGCCCGCCAATAACCGTGATGTAAGCCGTAACGTCAGCCGGGGTTATGGTACTTCGCCTGGAAAATAGGCCGGGGTTCATAAACATTCCATAGGGGGTAAAACTTGGCGTTTGTACTTAATATATTGAGCTTTTATTTGCATTTTTTTAATACAAACTAGTTTACAGGAAATTGGTACATTTTGAAGCTGTCTCGACGTTTGCAATGTATTTTTTAACTAAAGATAAAGAGACATTTATGCGCAACAATACAAAATCACACTACATAGATACATGTACATGAACCATCCGACGAAGCATTTGGACGCCGGCTGAAAAACCTTTTATTGGAAAATCCATTATACTCAGTCAAAGAGTTTATGGACCTTAATTTATAACTAGGTACATAAATTATTTAAAATGTTTTGATTTGATCTGTTGTTGTTTTAATTATTTCTGATGTTTTGACTTATTGTTTTTTTTTTAATTGCTTATTTGGTTGCATGCTATTTTTAAGACGATCCTTAACGGTGATAACTCCTTAATTTTGTATTTTTATTGGTATCCTGACTTCTTATTTCTATTTTTTATAATAAATTTGTGTATATTTTTGACGATATCAATGTTATTTCTGGTATTTTTGACATAATATGCAATATATACTGTGACTTACTTTGGAAAATAAATATCATTCATTCATTCATACAAAAAGAACATCAGGCCTTTTACGCAATCGCGATCGGCTTCAAAGCGGAACAATTGGTTTCATTTTGTATGCAGACAAGCCTTTGATTTTCAAAATGAAAACGATTGCGATTGCGAATGCGTTAGGTCTGTGCCCCTCTGAACACAGAGAAATTGTTGCGAAACGGTCCAACTCAGCATTCGCTAGCCGTAAAGCCAGTGCTGGTCTTCCGTTGGGACCGCTTGGTGAAGAGACGTCCTACACTCCATAAAGTGACATTAGTAAAGGAGATTGACCGTCTTTGTATGGGAGTTGGACCAAGTGCTGCCCAGAATGAACACATAGTGCATTATGTTCCTAGACTGTAGATTAAAGCGCTTCAAGATCTAACCCGGGAGTCATAAAAAAAGAGACTTTTTGTTTAGAACTTAATCATTTATAAAATCAATTTAATAGTACATTACTTTCTTATTGTCGTCATTGTCGTTGATAATAATTTATTTAATAATTTATTTATTTATAGGAACACAAACAGTCACAAACATAATTCTTAGAAACTATTTTCAAGTACAATTAATCATCGACAAACAGTGTTCACGGTTGACATGACAAACATAATATTAACAGTCCTCCTTACCTACTAAGGTCGGGTGCTATGTAGTCGAATACTAACAAATTAAATTAAATTATAAAAAAAGAACTTAAAAGTAAATTGCCCTTTATTGTGGTTTGTAAAACACGGTATTTATATTCCTCATGAAGCTGCCTAAACTTGTATTAAATATATCAATGTTATTGAAATATCAATTATAATAATTCTATCGACTAATAGAGCAGGGCCCGTATTATGGTCGCCTTTATCGCGGTGGATAAAGCTTCCGTCACTCTCACACTTACATACTGGTCAGAAAGTGACAGATGTTTTATCTACGCTTATCTACGTCGATAAACACGACCATAATCGGCCCGCAGGGCGCATAAAAGGTGCCTGGTGCCTAGCCCATCCTAAAAACCAAATTAGGCATATAACGTGCAATCTTCAAGATCGCTTTATGTTGATGAATGCATCAACAACATCATTAGTCGTCAGTGGCGTTGTGGGTTTGAAGACTTGTGGCCACATTAGGCGTTACCGTAAACCAAAAGCGCGAAATAAAAACGACAAAACAAAAGCTTTTATTTATTTTTATTTCTCTTGAACCAATTTTGAAAACATGTATTTTTTCTAATAGATCGTACCGCAAGGAACACGTTAGAGTTGTTTTCACTTCTGGGCACCATTTGGTCTAAACTTGTCAATTTCCTTTGTGCAGTTATTTTACGACCTTAAATACCTACAAATACTTCCGAAATCGAATTGTTATTGGTTCTCTTCTTCTTCATTGAAATACATATAACCCAGTAGTGACGTCTGCCGTTGCCGTATACCGTTACCGTCCGCTGTTCAGGTCATCAGGTGGTATGTGCTTGTCTGCCTTCTCTTTGGCATAAGCAGATATCGGACAATTTGGCGTTATTACACGCAATAATGTAGACATGACTCCTAATATTTAAATTAAATTATTTTTTGATTTCTGACCGGAAATTTAATTTTGATCCTTTGCAAGACGGTAATAAGTAAATTATACAAAGACGTGAAGAGTGACATGATCATGATGAGATCATGTTATCCATCAAGAAAGTCATGCGGAAAAAATACTGGTTATTTATTTATATTTTTAATGTAAGGGGCATTGGTTAAATTTATTTGAAGAATATTGTCATTTTATTTTTCAGCGGCCACGGTTGATTTTTACATAGTTATTTAGAGGACCTCTAAATACACATAGATATATATAATTTATGGCGTTAAATAATATCGGAGCGGAGATTTTAAAGATTTAATTATTCAGTTTTTAGTACAAAAGTATTCCGAAGTATGAATATTTAAATATCTCGGCTCGGATGCACTTAAGAGTATTACATTACGTAACAAAATACTTATATTTTTAATAATTCTATCATAATTTACCTCTTTTACGAATGGCCGCTCACCTTGAAAATGTATGAATTTTACAAATGACAACACTTTTACCCAAACCCCTTTAATCTGTTTAATTAAAATATTTGGAGTCCTGTCCACATTATAGCGAGTAATGACACCAACTTTTCCGATCTGGCCATAAAAAGCGTATTGCCAATCCTGAGAACTAAAAGAAATGTCCCTATTTTAGTAATTTACCCGGCTGCTATACTAGTTGCAAAAACTAAGCATAAACCCCTAGGTCCTTGTAGGGGAGCGGAAGTGTAGCACGATATATTCTGTTTGCGGATTCGTTGGTCTGGGTTTGATTTGTAGCCGAGCTCTTTGACTGGCTCGTGGCAAGGGGACGTCTAACGGGAAATGTGCATGTTAACCCAAATGTGGCTTAAATTATTACAGTTGGCAAGTTGGCACTCAGTTCTCGAGGCGATAGAGATCAAAGCTAATTCTAATTAAGATATGACTTAAGTAAGTTACTGGTTAAAAATATAATTAAGGGCCTGTTTCACAATCGACGAGTAAATTTATCTGCCATTTAAAGTTGGCTCTCTCCTTGTCTATTTTTAAGTGTAAAAAAGAGAAAGGGCCAGATTTATCTGTCAAATATGCTTTACTTGTCGATTGTGAAACAGACGGTAAAGGTAAAAAATTAAGAAATTACTCAAAATTACTGAAGAGTTCAGTTGGCTTTCAATCAATCGCATGACCAGATTTTGATGAAATTGAAACTGGAGCACCCTTAAGACATAACCTATGGTAGGTACCTACAAATGAATAACGGTTGACAAGTGGCAGAGAAAACGAGTAACATACACAAAAAAATACAGACGAATTGAGAACGTCCTCCTTCTTTGTAGTCCGTTAGTAAAATTAAATAAAAGGACTAATGTAATATTACTCGTATTTGTATAACCTTAAATAAGTTTCTCTTTTTTTGGCATGGAGAAGCCGTTCGAACATGCAGGAAACCTGATGGTAAGTGGGATCATTGACCCATACACATTTGCATTCTCAAGACTACAATATTAAGACTGCAATCCTAAGACCGCAAATGCGTTGTCAACCCTAAGCACTAAGATGGAATGCCGCTATTCTAGTAAATATTCTAAAATTCAATAATGTTATGAGAATAAATATCTTAAACCATAAATAGACAGATGAAGCTTCTCGACGAAAAATATATTTGAAAACCTTTTAGGCTTTTTATTTATCATTTTTTTATTTATTCAATTAGACACACCAACAGTAGCACAAACAAATACAAATACATAAGATACAGAGAAAATAGTCCTGTTTGAGCACCAATTACAGGTGTGCAGCAGCATTAGCACAGTCGGGGATCAATAAAACTAAAAACTGGGCATTTATCACAATTACAGAAAAATAACAAAAATTACAACAAATTACATCAAATTACAAAAATTACAAAAAAATAAATTAGAATTAACAAATATTTTGAAGATTAAAACAGCACAAGCTAATATAAAATTAGTAAACTACGTCTTACAGCGCTTCTCGGTTAAGGTACTCACTTTTGCTATTCAACACCTCCCACGGGTTTCAAGACAATCCCAATAGAGCGAGCTCAAGTGCTGCCTTCCTATGAAATTAACACAAATTACCACCGCCGTATTAGGGTGAGTATCCAACAGAGCTGTGCGAGGTGGCGGAGTGTTGTGCGACGAAAAACTAGGAATAAGTACTTTATTTTTATAGCTTCGCTCAGCGTAGTTCTCTCTGGATCCCTTTGAATCAACGATACTCATTTGGTCGTTTTTTTAAAATGCTAGAATAGAGTTTGCGTCCGCGAATGAGCTGTCGGGTCACCGGACTGATGCAAAGTGTCCATGCAGCTGCGTTGCCGGCCTTTGAGAAAAGAGTATGCTCGTCTCTTGGTGGTCTCCAAGTGGTAGCGTCCATCATTTCATTGATAGCTAATTTCTGCTGAAACCTTATTGTTTTTAGGTTATCTTAAGCTATTTGGTTACGTTAGGTTAGACCTGTGACCGGTGACTCAAACTCTCGCACGTGTAAATATCTGTCAATGAAACGAAAATTCGGCGAAGTAAAACATTATTTCATGACAAATATCATAGAGGGAAAAATAGAAGGCGAAAGAGGCAGAAGACGACCCAGACGAAGTTAATTTGAGCAAGTGAAAGAAAAAGTTAAGGTCGTGTCGTACCAAGATGTCAAGAACCTACATACATACACATACATAAAATCACGCCTTTATTCCCAGTTTGGGGTAGGCAGAGCTACAGAATGGCCAAGAACTCTAAAAGCTTGTTGATAATTCTGTAACCACATTTTGCATAATCAGGCTAAGATGTTTACCAGTGTATTAGTGACAGGTTGCAAGCCCATCGCCTAACAGTACTACAAGCCTTTATTCCCTTAGTCGACTCTTACGACATCCACGGGAAGGCATGGAGTGGTACTATTCTAAGCCGGCAACCACACAGCTAACAACTTAACCTAACAAACAATAAAGAGGAATTGCGGACGGGTCTATATTGTCTGCCATAATTATTTTTAGTCATAATGTGCTTTAGGTCATAATCATCGCAAGTCATAACGTATTTTTAAAAGAAACTGTTACTTTTTCACGATTTTTATAAATTAAACCTAACCTAACCTAGCCTTGTCTACACGTTAGATATTTCGGAAATTCTGAATAGTTTAACATTTTCAGCGATATAAAAAATTATGACTACCAATAATTATGTCAACAATGCCATTATGACCAATAAAATTATGGGAAACAAAGGGCTCCCATTGCGGACACTCCACCGACAAGAGCATAGCTCTTATGTCATGAAGAAGAGAAAACATTATTATGAAATGCAATGATATATAATATAAAAGAGGTAGATATGTTATACGAACTTCGAAAGTGGCACCCTAAAACCAAGCCAATTGGTACACCTTTACTTAGTCTTGCGCCTTCAACGGAACCGTGAACTAGTCTGCAGACCATATACTCGTCTCTGTTTCGCTTCTGGAAATTAGCATACCATACTGCTTTCACTTGTCATTTATGAATTAGTGTGTAATTGCAATATTTACTGATTATGTGTGCGTAAGCCGGGTCATTATTACACGCGGAATACCGTATAGGTAAAATATCTACCTCTTTTTATATTCTATCATTGATGAAATAAGTTTCGGTGATTCAAGGATAAACCAGTTTTCCTGTCGGTGGATTTATTCCTCGCACACCGCTCCGCTGCCTCGCATAACCCTGGTGGATACTCACCCTTAACCGAGCCAAGTATTCCATCCCGCAGTTGAATTTGCGCCGAATATTAATCGTGATTACGATTTCCGTTAAGGGATAATCTGAAGCGAATTGCCTGAAAACCGACGCTATTTAATTATCGAAATTGAATAATTCATTTCCATTGTCTGTTTATTCGATCGAGTTAAATTAAGTACTGTGGTAAGATGCATTCGGTGAACGTAATCTGTAGGTGCTTTAACGAGTTTCAGTATTGCTCCTGTTACATGAAGTATAGTTTGAAACTGAAAGATAATTAAGTTAAAACGTTTATTAAACAAAAGTCAATTCAATGGCTAGCTCAGGTGTCTCATCATCGGGTGAATCAACTTTTAAGGTACTTCCCATTTATCGACACGTTTCACAAATTATAATGATTTTAGAAGAACTATATATTTGCTAATAATTATGTGGCTTACACGTTTATTAAATCAGACAAATAGGCTAACATTTGAAATTATTTGATTAAAAATAGTAATGAATAATGTGCATTTTCCCTCGAGTTACGAAGTTCTTTCGAAGATAAAACGATATTTGAGGTGTTTAACGTGTGAGGTCTATAAATTTGATGGTCTGATTTTAATATTCATTCATTATTATTAACCATAAGTCACACAGAAAAGTTCTTATACCTTAAAAGTTGATTCACCCCTCTGACATTACTTTGTGAAGTGCGTTTAATGCCGGCACCACACTTCGCTATTCGCTATTCGTTATTCGGCTTATGCGCCTACATTCGACGAAGTGTGGCGGGTTTATTCGTCTATGTTTGCTTTATTCGCACGCATAACGCATAAGCGCGAATAGCGAATACTCGTATCCGTCGACTGGTCGGTTTTTTGCCACACTTCAAAGGACACGAATAAGTCGAATAGCGCATCGACTGCCCACACTTTGTTCACTCATTAATTTGCTCCCATATTATAATCTGTGGTGGCTCGACGTGATTTTCCAAGTTTTTATCCGTCGTATTGGAATCTGATTGATTGAAGTTTGTTAGTGGGTTACTAATTAATATTAATAAGAAAATGGAGTGAATGAACGAAAAAGTAATACGATTTATAGAATTATATCAGATCTCCATCGCTACCACAGATAAGGGTAGGTATTGCTGCGCGAACAACACACATATTTGGCATGTTTACCATACCGTCACGAAGTGTGGGGAGCATGTTTGTTGTTCGCGCATATAGAATATTTTAACAAATACGGCGCAGCCACATAACCAATAGCGAATAGCGAAGTGTGGTGCCGGCATAAAATATTGATATTCGTAATAATTATGTTTACCGTCATAAACATGACTCATGAAAGTAGGGCGCGATGTTAGCAGAAATACCTGTACGGTGTCGAACCGGTCATAATCGTTATAGAAAATGTATACGATTTACGTAAGCTGCCGGACGGTCGCGTTTGAGCGCTCATGTCAATTACATACAATATGTTGACAGTTTTCGATAATCGTTTACGTTAGCGTTAAGTGTCTCATATAGGGTTACTGATGTTGATAAAACTTTAACCCTCTTATTCGTAAACGATCAATAACCTTAACACCTTATTTATTTATTTACTTATTTGGCGCACAAAATAAATAACAGTCGAAATTGATACAGAGTATTGATACAGGTAAAGTTTAGATCTTTTTTTTTGTTTATTTTTCAAAAAAGGTACATGCGTTTTTAAATAATTACATGCTCGCCAAACTGTTATCCAGTTTGTTGGCGAATAAAGCGCTCAAACTTATAGCTAATCATGCACCTGGTCATAGTAACTAGGTAAAACTACTCTTATCGACTACCTAACTAAATAAATACTGTAAAACATTTATATTTTTAAAAGGCACTTTTTCAGCCTTTTCGTTTACTTAATTCTATATTTTTTTTAAGCCATTCTGCTTCATTAAATACTTTGGGCACTAAATATTGATTTAATATTTTTCCATAATAATTCACTGCTAGCGGTTGCATGAACTTTCCCTCTCTAACCCTCCTAGTGTTATATTTATTAAGAACTGGTCGTTTATAATCTTGTTTGTAGTACTGTTCTAAAGCAATTAAATATTTAATTTTGATTTGTACAGGTTAAATTGGGTATAGTTCACTATAATCATTACATCTTTGTTTTGTTTTGTTGTCTACTAAGTACTTTATAATTCTGGTCTGTAAGTTTTTTACATCCTTTATGTAGGAACAAAAGGTGCGACCGTACACACTTAAACCATAGTTGATTAACGAATCTGCTAATGCATAATATACTACTAATAACAGCTTTCTACTTACAGCTGGTCTAAGTTGGTAAAACTGGCCTAATACTATTCTAAGTTTCTTACAGAGTTCCTCGATGTGGAGTTTAAAGTTAAAGTTACTATCCACTAGCAGCCCCAAATATTTATACCTACTTACAAATTCTATAAACGAACAATCACAACCTATTTTATCGCTATGCAAACACTCATACGTATGCCCAACTATTCCAATCCGCTTATAATCAACATTTCTAGCTACCCTGTTATACGGCGAGTATATGTGCAAACATTAAGTTTAATTAATATTGATTAAGATGCCGTTGTCATGTGCCCATTTTACGACACGATCGAAGTCGTTCTGCAGTTCTAGGCAAAAATGGACACATGTCATCGGCATATACACACACTTTACATTTTCGCACAACATTAACTACACTATTGACAAACATTATGTAGCCGACTGGCCCGTACACCGAGCCGGTCGGCACCCCAAGTGTCATACGCGCCTCAGCGCCCTCAGTGCCGTCGATCATGGTCTGTATTGTTCTATTGGTTAAATAGTTTCGGAACCACGCATTTGTGGGCCCTCCTACACCACATTCCTCCATGGCTTGAAGCAATATATCGTGGTCCAGAGTATCAAATGCCTTTTTATAATCAATAGAAACACATAATACCTGTTTTCCACTATTCAAGCTATCATTAATCGCCTCCGAGAAATGCATCAAGGCTGTGTCCGTACTGCGTCCCCTCCTAAAGCCGTGCTGGTAATCTGTCAATATATGATGACGTTCCAAAAAATCGCTCACTTGACCCACAACTACTTTTTCCACGATCTTATTAATTGCAGACAATATGGCAATTGGCCTGTAATTTGTGTACTCATAATGACTCCCGCTTTTATAAATTGGTCGTATTATGCCTTTTTTTAGTTCATCTGGATATGAGCCCTTTAATAAACTCATGTTGACAAAATTGGCCAAAATGGGACTAATCTTGTTTTTTATACATTTTAAATCCTTTACCCTTATTTTATCAAACCCAATCTAGATTGTTACTCTTAACTATGTGTGCCCACAATGGCTAATATAACGAAATAACTAAATTGAGGGTTAGGGCCTGGACACATGTCCACGGCACGGCGTCGTTAACGTGAAACGGCGCGGCGCCGTAGAAAGGCACGTTGGCGCGTGTCGTGCAAATACACGGTGCCGTCATTAATTATAAAGTACAATATTAAGCCCAATGTCCTGCGCGTAGAGTTTAAAATAGTTGAAGCCGCTGTTACACGGCACCGTGTATTTGCACGACGCGGCAACGTGCCTTTCTACGGCGCCGCGCCGTTTCACGTTAACGACGCCGTGCCGTGGACATGTGTCCAGGCCCTTAGCTGTGTTAGTAAAACGTGAGAAATTATTTAGCGAGTTTGTAAAAATAATTGTAAAAGATTGCGTGTGAAATTAAATAAAAAACAAAAAAAATATATTACCAAAACTTATTAAAAATTAACAACAGTCAAGTTCAAATGTTCACGTCATAAAAATAATCCCTAACCCTATAATAACATTTATCTATTAATAAATTGGACAACAAACATTTAAATCTATTTAACAATAATTCAAATGTTGCCTCAGGCTATTTGACAACATTGAAAATATACTACAAATTGGGGTCATCCTATCAGATAATAGCGTAAAACAACATATTTCACTTTATTTTAAACTGAATTATGTATACTTTTTGGAAATTACACGAAAGAAATTGTAATATTTTTTGAAACCTTGTCTGTGGCAGAAACGCTATGAATTGGTTTGCAGCTGTGGTTACTTGCTGGTGACGTCACATGCAAGTAACCACAGATCATAAGGGCATATCTCTTCAAATGATTGTTTATTGTTTACTTGCGTGTGACGTCATACTTGTCATATGGTCAGCGCCATGACAGAAACAGCGTTTTTAGCACGGTTTTGAGAATTTAAACTTTAACATAGATTTTTATTGATAATACAGTCGAATCTCAAGGAAATATCGATGTAGTGTGCTTGTTATGTCATAAAGAATCATTTAAAATGGTTTTGTAAACTTAGTCAAATAGCCTATTGCATCCAATAAATACAGGCTGGTTCTGATCATACAATTGGTTTTGTTCGCCAAAACCAATTGTATAAGTATCATTAGAAGCAGCCATGTGGCCATTTGTATTGTTTAATCTAATAATTCAATTTAATAGCTATCCTACAGTTTCCAGCTGTTTTATGGTTATGTCTGTCGTTAGAGTTAAACTGTGTGTATTGTTCGAAACCAATCAAGGGTATGTTGTAAACTATCGAATACCGTATGGGGTGGAAATAAGTCTTGGGCGCTATTCCAATTGGTATTATAGTAGCTCTTACTGTCAGGTGAATAACGATAGTATTAAGTCAACAATATGATTACGATATAGAAGCCAGATGGCCTAAATCCAAGTGGAATAGAGGCCCATCCAGCAAATATATCTATCGAATCAATTCGTTTAAACCTTGTATAATATCTCGAAAACCGAATAAAGAAATTTCAAAACTGTAAAACTTGCATGTCGGATGACATTAAAAGCAGAATTACTCAAAAATAAAACACATACCTTTTCCTGTTAAAAAAATCGGAAGATTATCGGATAGGTAGAATGCAAAAACAATGCAACAATAAAATCATTACTAGAAAAGTGCCGAATCTTAAGTACCCGAAACCGACGTACATGTATGACTCGATGTATGAATGTGGAAGAAGCGAAAGAGTTTTGTCAGGATCGTAGCAGGTGGAAAGCAGTGGTCTCTGCCTACCCCTCTGGGAAACAGGCGTGATTTAATGTATGTATGTATGTAATAAAATCATTTCACAATGTGGCATATCCGCTTAATGAAAGCTTGAATATAAAATGTAAGTATGTATATTGTAGGAAGAATGTAAGCTTTTATATGCTTTTTTTTTGCATGTCATATGATCCCCTTCAGAACTAATGTTCAAAAAACTAAACTTAATATACTAAAATACGTTGGAGTAAGACATTTCGTTACTACTTTAGAAAAAGCTCGTATCTGATATTTCGAGATGTATGAGTTTGAACTCAATTCTCTTCACGTTTAAGTTTAAAATCGTACGTCACCAAATATAAGATACGAGGTTTTTTTCAAAGCAATGACGATTTTATTATGCTGTGTGATCATTTTATCCTACGCGAGAGAAAGTGAAAGAAAAGAACTGAAGCTGAGTTTTTTAATGGCAAACGAGTACACAGGTCACCTGATGGTAAGTGGGATCTGTGATTTATAGACATTTGCATTCTCAAGACTACAATCTTAAAACTGTAATCCTAAGACTGCTAATGCGTTAACAACGCTGAGGACTAATGGAATGCCTTTATGCTAGTAATTTCACCTCTGGTTTTATCGACACACCGCGGTAGATTAAAGGATATAGAATAGAATAGAATAACTTTATTTCAGGCAATAAGACCCATATTTACAAATACCTTACAGGCTTAACATAACCTAAAAATTAACACAACAACTAAAACCCTTTCACGGTGTCAGCTAGCCAGCGGCCACGTAATCGACAATCGATTATGATGATAGTAATTTTACCGGTTGACTTAACCTTACGCCAGAACAGAACGATTCACTGCTGCTATACATACATACATACATACGTACGTACGTACGTACATACATAAATGCATACATACATACATACATACATACATACATACATACATACATACATACATACATACATACATACATACATACATACATACATACATACATACATACATACATACATACATACATACATAAATAAATACATACATACATACATACATACATACATACATGCTGCTTGGCGGTAGGTTAAAGGATAAGATGATGGTAGCGATAAAGACGCACCCTGCACAAGGTTTTATCACAACTAAACAACCAACTATGATCTGAATTAGGCTCAAAACGTCGTCTGTACCACCTGCGACTTTTGACCTGAAAATGTTTTAATACGTCTACATATTACATGTGATAAAACCAAGATAAATTGTTTTCCTAAGAAATATAATACTCTATGGCCAGACACATTATCCAAACAGATTCCCAATAAGTTCACAAAATGTGTATTTTTCTCAACGTTATTTGTTGACGACTTATCTCTAAATCGGATCTTTATTTCCCAAAGCCACTATCTATTTCGAGTTGACACACCTTTGTCCTCGGTCTTCCATAGTTTATAACATGTTGAGTTCTTATTCTGGTTAGTTGGATTGAATGTATAGCCGAAAGGAGAGTTTTATAATAAGATCACACGAGTGTTTTAATGCCTAACTATGTGTACAGTCGCATACATAACGTTAACTAAATGCATATCATAAGTTTTCTACTATTTATGAGAAACCTGTATCTGTAGTTGCCCTGTATTTAATGTTTACATTAAAGTATCGGTCACCGATACTTTAATGTCATGCAATACTTTAATGTTAACAGTAAAATACAAACACAGGTACAGGTTTCTTAATATAGGCCATTTGCTTATCGTTTCTGAACATATAGTAGAGAAGTTATAATATGGATGTAAATAAAATATAATTAATAATCGAATCACTGCATTATTGTACGTGAGACGAAGCATACCCGTACGAGCTAGTATGTCACCTAATAATGGAAAAGTTTTTACTTTCGCCAATAGATACCCAAAACACAAAAAACCAAAGACTAACAGAATAACGACAAAAATAAAGCGTTATTATCCTTTTCTTCAAGTCTTTCAACCTGCTTGCCCCATACGTGGTGTCAAACCTTCGTATAATTCTTGCGCGTGCGCTTTCCACTGCGGTGTATAGTGTGAATTCTCATACGACATGTCATTATACAACGCAGTGGAAAGCGCACTCGCACGTCACGTCTACGCACACGCATCCGGTGTGGCTGGGCCTTAAATCATATTTACATACATACACTCACGCCTCCATCCCCAGAGTGGAGTAGGCAGAGCTACAGAATTACCTGCAACTCTAAAAACTTTTTGTTAATTCTGTAACCACATTTTGCACAATCAGGCTAAGATGTTTACCAGCGTATTCGTGACAGGTTGCAAGCCCATCACCTAACAGTTGGTACTACAAGCCTTTATCCCTTAGTCGGCACTATTCTAAGCCGGCAACCACACGGCCTATCAAATTATATTATAGGGAACTAAAAGCATTTCCATTGCGTCATTTTATTTTCCGCCGCTAATGATTATTTTGTACACGTATTATTTTTCTACAAAGTTTAGCTAAAACCAGTTCAAGAAATTATCTCAGAATATCTTTTATTTTTGTTTCAAAGATCTATTCCCCGCAACTGGGGTCTCGATTTATCTGCAGTTAACTCTACTGCAATAAATTTTTCTATACAAAGTCGCACTTTGTTCTTGTTTACGTTGCAAGCACAAGTTGCGAGGTTTATTGTTCAAGGTGACACATTAAAGCCGACTCTCATACAAAAGTAATTTGAAATACGGTAATCATTAAATAATATAAAACAATGTTAATTTCCGGCGTTTGTCCAAACTACGCAACGGATTTTAACCTCGTAAGGCCCACCATACTATAAACACGGAGTTTTTTTGTGACTGGGACTTTGAACCTACCATCAAGGCAATAAAGTTCAATTAAGTTTGTTCGATAATGCCTTTTTCAGTTTATGAAGAAAGGAACATAAACCTTATTCCAATTGCAAAACAGTTCAAATTAAATTGCCTTAATTATGTTCATTCTATTGCACACTGGGCCTTACGCGGTTAACGCGATTTTCATCAATATACAGAATGATTCAAGACGAAGGTTTTCGTGCATGAAAAAAAATCTGGATTCTGTACGGGTGTTACAGAGAACTCACATAATCCGAAGCGAAGCGAGTCTTTCACTATAGTTGAAATTGCAATTCAATACAATAAGAAGGGCACTTTCGGTATTTTCAGGTGCTTTAAATATTCTGTAGCCAGATTGATTTAATACTACAAAGTGAAGAAAGTATTTATAATGAGTTATAAGTTAATAATATAAATTTAATTTAATATCATGAAATTTCCTTTTCTTCGCTCTATATTTAAACTGCTCGAAATAATCGTAAGTGCCCGTTTTCTTTGCAAAGGGGTTCATCTAGGAACAGCGCCATTATTCTTTCTTTCTGCGTTACTTAGGTATATATAAAGTCTGGAATAAGTCTGGAAGAATACTTCTCCGTAGGAATGGGAACATTCCTACAACTTTATTGTGAACAGTTCCACAGCAATTAAAAGTTTTATACGTGAACGTTTAGAATTCCTTTTATTCGAACTACTGAAACGACGAACCGTTATTTTCAAACCACCCGACAAATTGAATTATAAATTTCTAAAAAATACTTTAATTTCATCAATAAGTCTAATTAGACCGTTGCGTGTCTTCGGCCCTGGTCTTATGACCAGAGAACTGAGGGTGCCCGAGTGCCCGGTGTCGAGGTGTCACCACCCTGAAAGTCGCAGAGGGTTTTAAGTGGGTATTGTGGTGACTCTTGAATAGGAAGTCCCACATAACCATCCTAAGTCCATATTTCTCACCGACAAATTGTTCTTGCTCAAAGTATTTAATAATAGATATATCTACCGAAGTCATAGGTACATAATGTCGTATAATAGAATAGGATAGAAAATAATAAGTTCATTTTAGGTAACAAATATTTACAAATAGGTACCTTACAGACTATCAGACTAACATTCATAACAATATATTAACTTGACTACTATACACTTTCGCGGTGTCAGCTAGCTAACAGAATAGCCACGAGCGCTCGGGCCAACTCAAAGTCAATGCCTTTTCCCATCTGTCCCCATCCATTAACACAGTGGGGACAAATTGGAAAAAACCCATTAATTACAACTGGGGACCACCGGGAAGAAATCATTCCCATTTATTACGACTGGAGACAATTGTAGGCCAAGCCAAGATGCAAACAATGCTGAGTTCTATGGACTCAAAATGTATGGAGTTGACATAATCGATTAACACGATCTGTCATAAACTTACGTAAATCCTATACATTTTCTCAATTTTCGAAAATCGATAAGAAATAATATAATAGTGAATATCCATGACTTCTTTCACAGATTCAATAATAGCTGATTCATGTAACAAAAAGTTGAGAAAAATAAAATTGAATAGCTATTAAAATAACCAAGATATAAGCCAACAAAGATTTGTTCCTATAGTGGCATTTACACGGCACAGTTTGGACTGCGCATCTGGGACTGCGTTCCGAACCGCAGATGAAACTGTCGGTCCGTCCGATGGTTTCGACCGCGAATCAAACGGTCAAGACTTTATTACGACCAAATAATTATTAATTCATGTTTATTATTTATTACACGTACGGTTCTTAACGAAGATTGGAACGGCGCGTGGCGTTTTACGCGGTCCAAACTTTACATGTAAATTCCGCTTATCTCTTTCTAGCAAAACACAATTTAACATGGAGTTTACATGACGTCACAGTGCATATCCGATCTCTCTGTCTAAGCGCTGTCTAATTAGCAGTTTAAAATGCTTGTATCATCCGTATTTCTTGGCCGATTTTAATTTTAATTTCCCTTTTGGTGATCTCTTTTACGGTATTTTGTTGAGAAATGAGATTTAAAAAATCCATGCATCTTCCCTATTCATTTTGTCTTCGCAATTGGATAATGGTGTTAAGGTAGATTGATATAAAATGTTTCTATTTTGTTGTTGTTGGGGACAAATGGGAATAGAACAAAGTTAAGATTGACAGACTAAATTGAAAGACGAATTTTGCGAAAGATAAGGGTCGGTATCCGCTAGCCATCCAAACATTTGCAAATTTGCCTATTACCCATTTTGCAGCAAAATACCCAACACTATTAGTTTTAGTTAGGTTAGTCTATTTATTTATCAATGTAATATTTACAATATAAGTTGCATTGCATGTCAAAAAATGCGAAATTACATTGATATAACATTAATACATTCATAATTGGCTTTTGATCTAGAACCGTACAAGACCCGTCTGAATGGAGAGCCTTGGGGGAGGCCTATATGTCCATCATTGGACGTCTTTTGGCTGACATGGTGATGATGATGATTATGAACATTAATACAAAAATAACAGTTTAGTTATTATAGAAAGCATTAATAAACAACTAATAAATGATCAGTTTTCGACGTCAATACACAAAAAGTACGTTATAAATGTCAAAAAAAAACAATTCATGTAGCATATATTCATCGACGGAGTATAATAGATCCAGTAAAAGATTTCACAGCTGATGTTTAAATGCTTCGTTGGATGGTATATTTTTAAATTTAATTGGATAATGTAGGTACCCCCGGGCACGTAGAACTTTATTTATCGTCCGTTCGGGGCGCCAGAGTTGGCTTGCTACTTAGCAGTTAGCGCCAGGAAAGAGCCAAGTTGGATTTGAAATGGCCGTGCGAGTGTGTCGCCTTGGAACTTGAACATTCTTGTTTACCTATTCAGTTTAAAGTCGACTTTGTAATGACGTCACAAACGTTGTTCTTGTTGGCAATGGCTGAAGAAGCTGTGAAGTTAACTGCGTGTTTAACCAACTTAAATAAAAGTTTTTTGTGTTTAACTGACTAAATTTGTGTTTCGTCCTTATCGATGTAAAGTATGTCTGGTATTTATTTATCTATATATTAATTTAACCTTTATTGCACAAAAAAAGTACAAATGGCGGACTTAATGCCTAATGGCATTCTCTACCAGTCAACCAAACAATCATTCAGAAAGTAACAAAAGTTGTGCACAGAAACAGAAAGACAGAAAACAAAACAAAGAACATATTTACAAATCTCAAAAACTACAGCACCGATTTACAAAATTGTGTCGGGAATGCATTCTCATACTTTCTCAGAGTTCGTCCACGTAGATGTCGTATATCGCTAAGTAATAAGAATTAAATATTTTATCTAAATCTAAATATAATATAAAAATGAACCCCTATTTCTCCTGGTCACGCTATAACTTGAGAATGGCTGAACCGATATGGCTGATTGCTTTTTTGTTGTGTTCGTCATTGTCAGGACAAGGTTTGTATGAAAGAAAATAATTGAAAAATCCAGAAATTTGCAGCGGAGCGAAGCCTCTGGCGGCCCGCCAGTTTAGTAAAAATTATATTTGAATTATGGGTGCCGTTCGACTGACCTAAAATGTTGTGCTAAAATTTCTATGTCGAAAATGTTTCCAATAATATTGAATGGCACACTTCTTTTTTAGCGTAAAGATTTTTATGCATACATATTTTTTGTTCTAAAGCACTTTAGTTCTAAAATTGTTTTGTTTAAAATGTTAATTACTAAAAGGCTAAATCTGTAATATTGTATAAAACACCTAGGTGTTAACTAATCTATAGGTTAGGTTAGGTTAGAATTGTGTCATGGCGCGAAGCGCCACAACTACGCGGAATAGGAGCTCCGTCGACTTCACCTCACGGTCAGGGTTATCCCAAACAAATGTTATACTAAACAATTTTTCGACCAAACAATATTATGCAAAACAATTTCGATCAAACAATTTTCGACATTTAAATCGTTAGACGAAACGTTGGTATGCAAAAAAATATGTGGCGAAACAAAATAGGCCAAACAATTTTAGACCAACCGATATACACCCTTGAATTATATATACGTAACGTACAGTATAATATACCCTATTTTTTGGTTTGTATTCTCGCAAGTTAGTTTAGTTATTGCATTGACCGGATATGTTACAATGGCGGTAAAAGGAGACGACGTCATTGCGGCTGTAACGACGGATTAGGAGACTGATCTGAAAGACAAGGGATATTAAAGTTATTAAAAGTAATATTCCTATAACTAGTGAGTTTAATTTACTTTAAAAAGGTGGCACCTGATACTGAGATTCCTATGTTCTTACCCGGGATTTTAAGTATCGTTCTGCCATCGACAAACTATTCCTCCATGCTTACACAGACCGATAATGGCCTGTTTTCGAGAAGCGATTATATTCGTCTTAGCATCGCATCGCAAGTATCGCTAGGTAATGTTAATGGAGAAAACATACCACAATGTAGGGGATTTAAAACATATTATTATGAAATATGTTGCCTCGTGTGGTTGCCGAGTTAGAATAGTGCCACTCCATGTCTTCCCGTGGATGTCGTAAGAGACGACTAAGGGAATAAAGGCTTGTCGTACTGTTAGGCGATGGGCTTGCAACCTGTCACTAATACGCGCGTAAACATCTTAGACTAATTGTGCAAATTGTGGTTATAGAATTATCAACAAGTTTTTAGAGATGTTTGTAATTCTGTAGCTCTGCCTACCCCACTCTGGGAACGAAGGCGTGAGATTATGTATGTATGTATGTATTATGAAATAATTAAAAATCCTTGATCTAATGGCCTTATAAAATACTTTTAGAGCAGATTATAATTATCTTAAACGGCCCAACCAATTTTCATGAAACCTATCCTAAGAACCATCCCATATAAGCTAGCTTTATGAAAGTAAAAAAAAACACATTCGAATCGGTTCATCCGTTTGGGAGCTACAATGGCACAGACAGACCGACAGATACTCAGACGAAGATACACACGTGAAACTTATGACACCCCTCTTTTCGCGATAGGGGTTAAAAACATGGCTACGCATAGCATAGGTATCCACAGTGGTGGCTATATAATTAGGGACACTCTTGCTTTTTTAAAAAATTTCCCATAGAATTGCCTACAAATGTGACTTTTCAATTTTGACAACCGATCAAAATGTTCTTAACCAATTTTATATTTAGTTACACTTATCGTTAACTAATAAACTAAGGTTTAAATGTATGTACAATTTATAGCTGTTAAAAACGAATCTTTCATTTTATAAGAACTTGAAAAAAAAAGTTCATAAAAAGTTGTAAATCTTTCTATGGACGTGTCAGCACTAACTTTTTAAAGCCCTATAAAATATAAGGTGCGTTTTCAACAGTAGTTCACTGTACATCAGTTTAAAACTTAGTTGATGATCTAAAGTAAATTGTATTTAGCAATAAAATTGGTCAAGAACTTTTTAATTGGTGGTCAAAATTGAAAAGTCATATTTGTAGGCCATTGTATGAGAAAAACGCAAGTGTCCCTAATTATGTGGACACCACTGTATATGTAGATGACAATATCAAATTACATTGTCCTTAGGGAAAACGTATAATGTTATAAAAAAGTGAACGCGTGTGATGTTTAAGAATTACGAAGGTTACTTTGATCATCAGGCTTACATATCGGGTATCATGTATTAAATGAGAGAGTTCCAAATGTGCTGATTTTATATTAAACATTATTTTTGATGTAATGATAATTTAGTTTGTGGTGCCTAATTTTATTTAATACTTACTAGCGCCCACGATTTCGTCCGCGTAGATCTCGAATATCGTTATTCCCTCGAGAATTTTTAAATTTTCCGCGATGAAAAGTAACCTATGTGTTAATCCAAGGTATAAGCTATCTCCATTCCAAATTTGATCCATATCCGTCCAGCCGTTGCAGCGTGAAAGAGTAACAAACTAACACAGACACACACACGCACACAAACTTTCGCATTGATAATATTAGTAGGATTTCTTAGGATTCATTGTTTGAAATTATGTTTTTTTGTATTGGTGTCATCTTTACAATCAAGTTACAGGAAAACACTACAAAATAAAAAAATCGTCTACATTCAACGCCGCAGAATAGCGTCATCTTAAAATGAAAAAAGCACTTACATAAACAGGCGCTGGCAAAGCTCTTTTATGCTCCCAACTTTTTTTTTAAACTTCCGCACGTGCTAAAAAGGTTTTATTAAAGATTGCTGAGTGCACTTTGCTTGTTTGCCTGCATTATGCACATATGGCACATGCTGACGCTACCGAGTACAAGGGTATTAGTCGGAATTAATAACCGACCAACTAAAGATGGTCTGCGTGCTGGTAGGCCCGTAAGGGAGAGTTACAGTCTTCTAAGGTATTTCGAGCGGCATCTTATCTTATGTTATCCTATTGGTGGGGTCCTTACGGATACACTTCGATCCTATGCGATCTTTTGTGTAATTTAATTACCCCTCTTAAGTATCATAGGGGTGTGTCCTGGGTGAAAAAGTAATAATTCTAATTAGTCCGTCAGTAAGATTATCAAAAAATATTGAGCACGTATTTTTTGAAGAAGAAGAAGAAGAAGAAGAAATACATTTATTCACCAACCATAAGGCACACATATACATTTTTTTAAAGAAAACAGTGAAGGTAACAGAGAAGGCACGCAATGTGTGTCCTCGCGGCGGTGAAACGGACACTGGCTCAGCAAAATGCTGAGGTGTCAGACACCTACAGCGCTGATTTTCAGCCAGTACCGGCAGTGACTCACAGAATGCTGTACAACAAACTATATTATACGTGTAAACTACTTACATAATACTAATATAGCGGAAAAATGAATGGGAAAATAATAATAAAAATAAAACGCATACATAAATACCTATACACAGTCTTGATAAAACTAAAAATTATTTAAAGGGTTTTGCTTTTTCAAATCAATCAAAATTGACAAATATAACGCGCATCAATGTTCGGGAGTGGGAGCTCGTGACGTCACAACGTGGTACAAAGTGTGCCACGGCGTTACGTCACGCGAAAATTCAACGCACTTTATCTTCGTAATTTTTTGTATAATTGACAAAAGAAAAAATACGTGTTCAATACATACATACATACATTAAATCACGCCTGTTTCCCAGAGGGGTAGGCAGAGACCACTTTTTTCCACCTGCTACGATCAATAATAAAAAAATAAAAATACATGTTCAATATTTATGATAATGTAAAAGACAGACTAATTAAAAAATTTTAGGACACTAGCCTATTAGTGTTTAACCCAATGTAGCCTCCATCCCTTCCAGGAAGCGGATAGTGGAAAGCAGTGCCTTGAAATCGTTCGGTTCTGGGTAGCCACAACCGAGGATCTTCATTGTTACTCCGGCGAGGGCATTGAACTCACACAGTAAGTGTTTTATTGTTTCCAACTCTTCGCCGCACATTCTAAAATCTGTTTTGTCATAAAGGCTCATCTTTGCTAGGAGATGTTTCACCACAAAGTGCCCAGGAAACACTCCGATAATGCTACGGAGTCGTCTTCTGCTGAGTTCCCAAAGTTTATTGGTCCAGCTCTGGGCAACTCTGTATGAAGCTTTGAATGCCCCACGCCTACCGTGGCTTTCCACTCTTTCTGGTGTATTTCCGGGGCGATATTGTTCAGGGCTGCTTTTATGGCGCCCGATGAGGGTGCCACAAATGGAATGCTTGGACCCTGTCCTTGCCAACTCGTCTGCGGCTTCATTGCCGCGAGCCAACACAAGCAAACTCAATAGGACGGACCGAGCCGGTTTAGTCGGGGTCGCGTCATCGCTGCGTTTGGTTGCATGTACATTATGACATGATATAATTTATGACATTTACATGACGACATTTTTGAATCGATGCGCGTCACTCGATACTTGATACGAACGAGTTTATTTCACTTAATTAACTGTTTTTAAAAGCTATTTTATGAGTTAAATTTATTATAATATCACACTATTAACACTCATGAACAGAATTAAAGGTTGTTTACGTTTATTTATTCATGACTAACGTAGCGAATAAAATTCTTAATTTATAACGAAATCTTTAGACTCTAAAGGAACATGGTTGGCAGAAAACACATCACATTACCAAACAAACGTACGTTGGGACACTTATTAGGTTTTCTCGGTGTAAGCAAAACACCGTCTGAAATATTGCAAACCAAATACCAACTGTCCCATCCCAAAATGTCATATAACAGTCAATCATTCACCTTTAAAACCAACTTTAAACTCCACAACATAACGTTTAAATTTAAAATCCACCTAAAAGTATCATACGATCTTGAGAAAGTAAGACACCATTTTCGCGCCCAGTTGATACAAACTAAATTGAATCCTGCTACTTTGGTATATAGTTGGAATTATTTTCTACAGTTTTCCTTAAGTTCACGAAATATTCGTTTCAAGTTACTTCGCCTCAAGCTTGTGGGTTCCAGATTTATTTCGAGATGAATTCAAATGGCTTAAATGCTAAGCAGAGTAAGTTCTAGTATCTTTGAAACCACAATGCTGGTAGTATTATTGTATTATTTAGTAAATTACTAGAAGTGGTGGAAGTTTTAAGTTTTCAATTATTGACGTAACTAGCGACCTGCCCTCGCTTCGCTTCGGTTTATGTGATTTTTTTGTAACACCCGTACATAATTCAGAATTTTATATACATAAAAAGTTTCCTCTTGAATCACTCTATCTATTGATAAAAATCACATGAAATCTGTTGCGGTTTGAAAGATCACAATACGTCACAAAAAGAAAGCAAAGTATATGGTATGACAAAGTTCCGAGCATCACATAGTGTCAATAAAATAAATGTTTTAAAAAACAAAAAACCACCTTCAAAAACGCAAAAAATAACTTCTTTAAAATTGTAGGCACCTAATAGGTTAGTCCAACTGATGTCGGCTTTTTGTAGAAAATGTTGTGGTCGCCGACTTCAGTTGGACTAACCTATTAGGTGCCTACAATTTTAAAGAAGTTATTTTTTGCGTTTTTGAAGGCGGTTTTTTGTTTTAAAAAAAAATTATTTTATTTTATACTTTTTAGTGATCATAATACGCTGTTACGTAGTCCCACTTCTTGGTTGATATGAAACTTTAACTTATATCAAGCGCGCCGCAAGCAACGCCGCGGGGAAGTCATAATCATATTTCAACAAGTAAATATTATTCGTTGTAGGTAGTCGCTCAACTATCTTAATCGATACCATTGAGGAGTTCCGGTGGCCATCTGTGGTCTTCATCATCAGTTCCACTACACCAAATGATACTTTCTGAATGCAAATGCTGGACTTGTTACTAAGAATACTAAAATCGCTATATGTTTGCCTACAATATTTGAGGAGTTCCCTCAATTCCTCACTGATCCTCTCATCAGGTACAGATTTGGTGACAATGGAACCACCTCGGAAGTATATCCTGTCAAAACAAAAAAAAAAAATTGAAATCGGTCGACAATTGACGGAGTAATCGGTAAACATGCATAAAAAAAAACATACAGTGGAACGTATAACCTCCTCCTTTTTTGAAGTCGGTTAAATAGGGTACCACTCAGCAAAGATATATCCTGAGTCATGGATCTTTTTTGTCTTTAAGTATATTATTTATCTTTACAAGTTTATATTTGAACCTGAAGTCGCAAGCGGTCCGAGTTAGAGGCTCTGGCTGCCTCGTTAACACGACCTCTAGAAGATAGGCTCACTTCGTGGTCCTGTGTCACTAGAATGAGAATGAGTTGAAGAAACCAACGACAAAAGGCAAGGGTAGCAGTGGGGAATTTTGTATGGTCCAAAAGCCGCCCGGAAAGTGTAGAGGCAGACCATCGAGGACGTTTTAGTGGGTAATCCGCCGGGCTAATCCCACATAACCCGACACTTGCCCTAACGGGACCGGCGTCGCTATTGCCTAACGCACTCGCAATCGCAATCGGCTTCAAAGCGGAACAATTGTTTTCATTTTGTATGCAGACAAGCCTTCGATTTTCAAAATGAAAACGATTGCGATTGCGAGTGCGTTAGGCAATAGCCCCTCGGGTACCTAAGATTTCTCCTTCCAAAAAAAGGCTCCTCTCGGCAAAACGAATCGAATTGAAAACAAAAAGATAACATGTAAAAAGCAATAAGGTTTTACTAGAATAGAGTCCCAAACTCGCAGATTGTTTGGATAGCCATGAGACATATTGTTTTACATCACTTGGGCGGATAGCACAAGTTGCCCGCAACTTTTTTGACCCTCGGGAATCCCTGTTTGCCTAGTACATAACGAAAGGACGCACTGAGCGACAGCAAGAACATTTGTAATAGTATACTGGGGGTTATCATGAGATAACTATGCTACTGCCCTGCTAAGCCAAACAGCAGCATCTCAAATAAAACTCCTGTAGCAATTACAACCTCATTACTAACAGGAGAGGATTGAATTTACTTTGGCAATTTAATCGGAGATACCACTTATTAGCTTAGGAGAGCTGAGGCCCTTGCCAAGATGCATTACGCTAACTAGCGTTTGTATTCGATTCGTTTTTAAACCAATCGCGTCACTGGTAGATGACGTGATACGAAAAGTCCCGTGATCTACCAGCGACGCGATTGATTTAAATACGAAACGAATGGAAACGATAGTTATCGCAATGCAGCTTGGCAAGGGCCTCAGTCCTTTCGCCGTAAGACGAACTGCATAGCCTTTACATGATAACCCTACTGTATAGGATTCGCTTTTCGCTTAATGAATAAGCCGACTGCGATGAAACTACGCCACAATCCTTTGTACCCGGTGCTTTCCAACTTTCTCAACATTTCACTGACGTGCTTGTCGAAGAAGGAACCCTGGGAGGTAAGCAATTTTTTGAGGTGTGCATTCTCGATGAGGTAGTACAAACCAGTTCGTATGGCGTCGCTCGCCCGATCGACCTTTCGATAGTTTTCTAGAAAATGACACCTCAATAGACGTACACCTTAATTGAGAGCATGAGGTGCGGGGAGAGAGCAATGGTGACGGGTGCCCTTCGACAGACCTAAAATTTTATGTGCTAAAGTTTTTTGGTCGAAAATGTTTCCTATAATATTGAATGGCATACTTCTTTTTTAGCATAAACATTTTTTTGCATACATATTTTTTGTTCTAAAGCACATTTGGTCTAAATTTTTTTTGTCTTAAATTTTAATTACTAATATCCTAAATCTATAATATTGTTTGGTCAAAGCCCCTCCCAGTATAAAACACCTAGGTCTCAACTTATCTGTCGGTTAGGTTAAGTTAGAATTGTGTCAAGGCGGGAAGCACCAAGAACCGCCAAGCGGAGCTCCGTCGAATTCGCCTCACGGTCAACGTTATACCAAAAAATCATTCGACAAGAAAAAGTTATTCCAAACAAATGTTATACTAAACAATTTTTCGACCAAACAATAGTATGCAAAACAATTTCGATCAAACAATTTTCGACATTTAAATCATTAGACGAAACGTTGGTATGCAAAAAAATATGATGCGATACAAAAACAGGCCAAAAAAATTTAGATCAACCGATATAGACCCAATGGTGGACTATAACTACTCGCAGCACCAATTGGCGAGTCGGTCAGTAAAAGTCAGTTTTATTTTTTTGTATGTCCTGCTCCATAAGGCCGTGCTGGTGCAAAGAAGACATAATTATAACGATTCCGATGATTTATGACTTGACTCGCCACTTGGTGCTGCGGATAGTATGGTCTAAGATCCGAATAGGAGATGACCTTCACCCAGCTGATTGTTCGATAAAAAGTATTGTATATCAAATTTAATATATTAAGTAATATATGGCGAATAAGTTGGCTGAAAAAATTCAGTCCAGTACTTATATAATTTTTTTTTTTATTAAAAATGTTTTTTTTTAATTTACAATTGCTTGTTTACTTAATAGACAAATTACATACTAATCGAAAGTATAAAGCCGATAGAATATGCAAACGTTTAAAAAAAAAGACTTTCTTGATCTAAATATATGTCAGACAGCCAAATATAAACTTGTAAAGATAAATAATATACTTAAAGACAAAAAAGATCCATGACTCAGGATATATCTTTGCTGAGTGGTACCCTATTTAACCGACTTCAAAAAAGGAGGAGGTTATACGTTCCACTGTATGTTTTTTTTTTATGTATGTTTACCGATTACTCCGTCAATTGTCGACCGATTTCAAATTTTTTTTTTTGTTTTGACAGAGTATACTTCCGAGGTGGTCCCATTGTCACCAAATCTGTACCTGATGAGGGGATCAGTGAGGAATTGAGGGAACTCCTCAAATATTGTAGGCAAACATATAGCGATTTTAGTATTCTTAGTAACAAGTCCAGCATTTGCATTCAGAAAGTATCATTTGGTGTAGTGGAACTGATGATGAAGACCACAGATGGCCACCGGAACTCCTCAATGGTATCGATTAAGATAGTTGAGCGACTACCTACAACGAATAATATTTACTTGTTGAAATATGATTATGACTTCCCCGCGGCGTTGCTTGCAGCGCGCTTGATATAAGTTAAAGTTTCATATCAACCAAGAAGTGGGACTACGTAACAGCGTATTATGATCACTAAAAAGTATAAAATAATTTTTTTTTTTTTTTAAAACAAAAAACCGCCTTCAATCAATCGCCAAAAATCATAATACGCTGTTACGTAGTCCCACTTCTTGGTTGATATGAAACTCATCATATTTCAACAAGTAAATATTATTCGTTGTAGGTAGTCGCTCAACTATCTTAATCGATACCATTGAGGAGTTCCGGTGGCCATCTGTGGTCTTCATCATCAGTTCCACTACACCAAATGATACTTTCTGAATGCAAATGCTAGACTTGTTACTAAGAATACTAAAATCGCTATATGTTTGCCTACAATATTTGAGGAGTTCCCTCAATTCCTCACTGATCCCCTCATCAGGTACAGATTTGGTGACAATGGGACCACCTCAAAAGTATACTCTGTCAAAACAAAAAAAAAATTTGAAATCGGTCGACAATTGACGGAGTAATCGGTAAACATACATAAAAAAAAACATACAGTGGAACGTATAACCTCCTCCTTTTTTGAAGTCGGTTAAATAGGGTACCACTCAGCAAAGATATATCCTGAGTCATGGATCTTTTTTGTCTTTAAGTATATTATTTATCTTTACAAGTTTATATTTGGCTGTCTGACATATATTTAGATCAAGAAAGTCTTTTTTTTTAAACGTTTGCATATTCTATCGGCTTTATACTTTCGATTAGTATGTAATTTGTCTATTAAGTAAACAAGCAATTGTAAATTAAAAAAAAACATTTTTAATAAAAAAAAAATTATATAAGTACTGGACTGAATTTTTTCAGCCAACTTATTCGCCATATATTACTTAATATATTAAATTTGATATACAATACTTTTTATCGAACAATCAGCTGGGTGAAGGTCATCTCCTATTCGGATCTTAGACCATACTATCCGCAGCACCAAGTGGCGAGTCAAGTCATAAATCATCGGAATCGTTATAATTATGTCTTCTTTGCACCAGCACGGCCTTATGGAGCAGGACATACAAAAAAATAAAACTGACTTTTACTGACCGACTCGCCAATTGGTGCTGCGAGTAGTATAGTCCACCATTGGGTCTATATCGGTTGATCTAAATTTTTTTGGCCTATTTTTGTATCGCATCATATTTTTTTGCATACCAACGTTTCGTCTAATGATTTAAATGTCGAAAATTGTTTGATCGAAATTGTTTTGCATACTATTGTTTGGTCGAAAAATTGTTTAGTATAACATTTGTTTGGAATAACTTTTTCTTGTCGAATGATTTTTTGGTATAACGTTGACCGTGAGGCGAATTCGACGGAGCTCCGCTTGGCGGTTCTTGGTGCTTCCCGCCTTGACACAATTCTAACTTAACCTAACCGACAGATAAGTTGAGACCTAGGTGTTTTATACTGGGAGGGGCTTTGACCAAACAATATTATAGATTTAGGATTTTAGTAATTAAAATTTAAGACAAAAAAAATTTAGACCAAATGTGCTTTAGAACAAAAAATATGTATGTAAAAAAATGTTTATGCTAAAAAAGAAGTATGCCATTCAATATTATAGGAAACATTTTCGACCAAAAAACTTTAGCACATAAAATTTTAGGTCTGTCGAAGGGCACCCGTCACCATTGCTCTCTCCCCGCACCTCATGCTCTCTATTAAGGTGTACGTCTATTGAGGTGTCATTTTCTAGAAAACTATCGAAAGGTCGATCGGGCGAGCGACGCCCCATACGAACTGGTTTGTACTACCTCATCGAGAATGCACACCTCAAAAAATTGCTTACCTCCCAGGGTTCCTTCTTCGACAAGCACGTCAGTGAAATGTTGAGAAAGTTGGAAAGCACCGGGTACAAAGGATTGTGGCGTAGTTTCATCGCAGTCGGCTTATTCATTAAGCGAAAAGCGAATCCTATACAGTAGGGTTATCATGTAAAGGCTATGCAGTTCGTCTTACGGCGAAAGGACTGAGGCCCTTGCCAAGCTGCATTGCGATAACTATCGTTTCCATTCGTTTCGTATTTAAATCAATCGCGTCGCTGGTAGATCACGGGACTTTTCGTATCACGTCATCTACCAGTGACGCGATTGGTTTAAAAACGAATCGAATACAAACGCTAGTTAGCGTAATGCATCTTGGCAAGGGCCTCAGCTCTCCTAAGCTAATAAGTGGTATCTCCGATTAAATTGCCAAAGTAAATTCAATCCTCTCCTGTTAGTAATGAGGTTGTAATTGCTACAGGAGTTTTATTTGAGATGCTGCTGTTTGGCTTAGCAGGGCAGTAGCATAGTTATCTCATGATAACCCCCAGTATACTATTACAAATGTTCTTGCTGTCGCTCAGTGCGTCCTTTCGTTATGTACTAGGCAAACAGGGATTCCCGAGGGTCAAAAAAGTTGCGGGCAACTTGTGCTATCCGCCCAAGTGATGTAAAACAATATGTCTCATGGCTATCCAAACAATCTGCGAGTTTGGGACTCTATTCTAGTAAAACCTTATTGCTTTTTACATGTTATCTTTTTGTTTTCAATTCGATTCGTTTTGCCGAGAGGAGCCTTTTTTTGGAAGGAGAAATCTTAGGTACCCGAGGGGCTATTGCCTAACGCACTCGCAATCGCAATCGTTTTCATTTTGAAAATCGAAGGCACTGCATACAAAATGAAAACAATTGTTCCGCTTTGAAGCCGATTGCGATTGCGAGTGCGTTAGGCAATAGCGACGCCGGTCCCGTTAGGGCAAGTGTCGGGTTATGTGGGATTAGCCCGGCGGATTACCCACTAAAACGTCCTCGATGGTCTGCCTCTACACTTTCCGGGCGGCTTTTGGACCATACAAAATTCCCCACTGCTACCCTTGCCTTTTGTCGTTGGTTTCTTCAACTCATTCTCATTCTAGTGACACAGGACCACGAAGTGAGCCTATCTTCTAGAGGTCGTGTTAACGAGGCAGCCAGAGCCTCTAACTCGGACCGCTTGCGACTTCAGGTTCCCTTACTGTGGGCTATCCGAGGCGCGTATGGTTCACTCTGCAGCTGGACTGGCATCTTCACCTTCAGAACGGATCCTTGCGTACGGGTTCTCGCTCCGCATCCCTTTTCATCTTTATAATCTCATGCACCAAGCTGTCCCGCTCGGTACTCCTCACAGGACAGTATGTCGTTGACCTAGCGCTTACATACATTTCTAGAGGTGGTAGTACCTTGTATAGGATCCTACCATTTAGCTGTGCTACCACCATCGTACCCTTTAACTTTTCGCTAAACAGCAGGGATTGCATTGTTGCATTCCGGGATAAGACAACCGGTGAAATTACTACCATAAAGGCATTCCATCTTAGTCGTCAGCGTCGGCAGCGCGTTTGCAATTTAAAAATTGCAGTCTAGAGACTTCAAATGTACACATAGAGTACGATGTAGTCTGGCAAGCTGCAGAGGGGTCGTGACACTCGTGACGTCTTGTTGTTGTAGACGTCAACATTCACTGAAGTCCTAGTGAAAAAGGGTATAATTCCTTTGAAGATCAAGTGAAAAGGGTTTAAGTCTAGTATACTCCGTTTATGAATATACCCTTTTTTATTACGAGTTAAGTCGACTTTGACACTAGGTCCCCAGCATTGTGCTACCATTTTCTTAATAGCAATCGGCAATCTTCGTTTTTCTATGACACACTACTGACAAATATACATCAGATGCGAGTGGAACCGTGATAGAGATAAGATAAAAAAGATAAAAGATATTTATTCAGTAAGTAGGCCGCACTGGCACTTTTTACACGTCAAAAATCTACCAGCGCTTCGCAAGAGACCACGGCTGAGAAAAGACGCTGCAAGAAACTCATAGCCGGCCAAAATCTATAAAAAGCTGGGAATACTGTATACTGAGTTATAACTTGTACCACACCACCGAGCTTGTGGGAAACACCAGACCAGCATTCATCTATTATTACTAGAAAAATACAACATTATCATCTGTCTTTCATTAAGAAAGCTGTTAATTATTAAATGGCTCTATTACGATATGTTGCGCACAATATTGTGAGAGAAATTTGTAGATGAAATTATTATTTTGTACAGTGTCCTTATAGAAAATAGGTTCAAAGGGGTTTGGGTAAAAGTGTTGTCATTGTAAAATTCATACATTTTCAAGGTGAGCGGCCACTCATAAAAGTGGTAAATTATGATAGAGTTATTAAAAATAAACATATTTTGTTATGTAATGTAGTACTTTAAAGTGCATCGGAGCCGAGATATGTAAATATTCATACTTGGGCGAACTTTTGTACTAAAAACTGAATACTTAAATCTTTAAAATCTCCGCTCCGATATTATTTACCGCCATAAATGGCCGCCGCCGCTGAAAAAAAAAATGACAATATTCTTTAAACCAATTTACCCAATGCCCTTTGTACAGTGACTGATAGTATAAATTGCCATAGCAAACCCCTTATGTTTTTGTTAAACTTAGTATGAATTTATCTTTCTTAATATACAGATGAACGACTTTCATACAAATTTCCACGCATCTCATTTTTCTCGTGTAGGTTCGATATAAGAAGACCCCTTATTTACTTCTTTCACTTATAAAATAAACCTGTGCTGTGACCATTTTTCTAACTTAAGCAGTTTTGTCTTTGCTTTGGAGGGTCAGTCAGTATGTATTTTTATTATTCGTTTAGATAAATATACAGGCAGTCCCAAAACTCAACGTTAACCCGCCTAGGGCTGATAGAGCAGCTAAAAAGCTATCGATTTAACCACTGTGTATGTTCAGCGATTTTTAGTAACATATTAACAAACATGAAATTAATGATTTTTCTTGACATGGACATATGGGAAATTTCAAAAATTCAGACTAAAATGATCAATATCTCCGAATCTAGTAAAAATCGCTGAACATACATAGAGGTTAAATCGATAGCTTTATAGCTGTTCTATCAGCCCTAGGCGGGTTAACGCTGAGTTTTGGAACACTCTGTAGATATTTTTCATCAGTTCCGTCTGAAATAAGAAATAGTACATTACTACAGAGGCCGGGAAGTAGGGGGTTTCCGGTCGAGTTTATATAGGATAGTTACGAGGCTGGCAACCCCTTTTCACGGCGAGGTATGTATAGTGCTTTTCTCAAACATATAATTCATTACAAAAAATTAAAACAAAAATTACAACGTCAAATACTATGAGTGAATAAACATTAAAGGTAACCTTCAGTGCTCAGTCATCCGCGCTGTGTCGGGTGCGCCGCCGCTGCGCTCTAAGTTGCGCTACGCAGCCCTAATAACCTCTGCCCTCCTGGTACCTGGTGTCTTATTTAAACATGCGCTGGATGCACGGCTTAGTATATAGAAAAAGAAATCAGCTATTTAGGCTGTTCTTAAACACAGCCGCAATGTTTACATTAAAATTATTAAAAAAATACTTCCCGATCTAGGCCTTCAATTTTGTATGAAATTCATTTACAGTTCTCTCGAGGTGTTCCGCCCGAAACGTGATACTTTGAAACCTAAAATAACTAACATAACGCCAACATTCCATTGCATGTTTGAGAAAAAGGCTATTATCATTATTTTTCTCAAACATGCTCGGAAATAACGGTTTTCCGATTGAAATACATGGACGGAAAATGCCTCTTTTTACTCCTAGTAGTAAAAAAAACATATGAAAACACTTTCCGTCCATGGCCATATTGTTTTTTCAAAAGTGTTCTCTATTGCGTATAAAATCGAAAGGTCCATGAAAAAAATCGCGTACACCCAACTTGTGGGGGCGCAGTGAGGGGCGGCGGCGCGGCGGGGCTCTGCGGCGGCGGGCGGCGGCTCGTTGTGCGTGAAACTATCTTAACTAATACTCGTATGACGCAAACAGACATCCTCTCCGAATTTGTCAAAGGTTTAAAAAAAAAAAATAGTCATGTATTTGTATAATTTCCTCGCATTGTTTGAGAAAAGCATTATGTATGCCTCGGCGGAAACGAGGATTTCCTGACTCGTATTTTAGCAGGCCTCGCTGTTGCTCGGCCCGCTAACCACCTCGTCAGGAAATCCCTTACTTTCCGCGCCTAGGCAACAATGTACTATACTTGATACAGACGTAAAGAGTTCATCCACTATTGATGCGGTTAGTTATTGGTAATGAAGAAAGCGGTCCCGAGTTCGATTCCCAGTATGAGCAAACATTTGAGTGACGCGCGAGTATTTGTTCCTGTCTTGGGTGTTTTGTGAAGAAGGCCCTTGCCGAAAATGCACTAAGATATACGTGACATATAATCGATTTTTACGATATAAAAAAGTTAAAAATTATAAATAATGATGACAATCCTAAGGTTTAAATATTGTTTTTAGTATGGTCAAGGTCATTATTGACCGTATTTTTTTTATTAGGGTTGAAAACTGGAAACGATAAGTTTATTTACATTAAACTTTATAATTAGCTGATTTTTGAAAACGGTTACAATACTAACATAGTTTCTCGGAGAAAAATAATGTACTTAAGATACATAATCTCCCATTTTCGGGTTAGGCTGTCATCAGTATCCACGGTTCATAGTACATATACTTCTCTAGGTATATAAGTTTGTTTATCGTTGTCTAGTATATCTATATTACAAGCCTAGACCCTAATTTGGAACAATAAATTTGTATAAAGTAGTCTCTTGATATTTATATATTCTCCCTGATTTTATAATAATATTAAAGTTTAGTTTATTAGTGATCAATGCAATAATTATTACTTTGAGATCGTCAACATAAATACTATTAAAGATTACAAAAATAATTAAAACAACAATAATTAAACATTTAATAAATAGTCTGATGTCAATATACAAGGGTTAATAAATGTAAATACAATAATAATTTTATCTACACTCATATCATAAACCCTCTATGGAAACCGCAAATGATGACCAGCATAATAATCCATTTTGTTGTTACAGCAATTTTTTTATCTACGGCAGTAATCTTATGGATTCATAAAAACATCAATTTCGATGTTCTTATGACATTCAAATTTCGAACATCTACGAAAAACAAAGAAATTTGATTTGACCTCTATTCTAATATCAGTCGAGTCGACGTTTAGTTCGAAATGAATTGTCATTTTGCATACAAAGGGCATTGGGTAAATTTGTTTGAAGAATATTGTCATTTTTTTTTCAGCGGCCACGGATGATTTATACATAGTTATTTAGAGGACCTCGAAATACGCATAGATATATATAATTTATGGCGTTTAATAATATCGGAGCCGAGAAATTAAAAATTTAAGTATTCAGTTTTGATACTAAAAGTGTATACTAAAGGTATGAATATTTAAATATCTCGGCTCCGATGCACTTAAGAGTATTACATTACATGACAAAATTTGTTTATTTTGAATAATTCTATCATAATTTAACACTTTTACGAATGGCCGCCCACCTTGAAAATGTATGACTTTTACAAATGACAACACTTTTACCCAAACCCCTTTGACAAATGCCGCACGGAAGTAAGATATTGAACGATATGATAGTTGGAGCCGACTCTAGTTTGTCTCTGAATTAAAAAAACACCATGACAACTGCCAGAACACTTTTCAATCTTTTCATTACCGCCATTACCGGTTAAAATTTAATATGGACTTGACAGAAGCGCGTGGAGCTAACCCCATGTGCTTCTGTTTAGTCCATTTGAGATAATTCTCTTTTACCGAACAAATTGTCTTCGCGTGTGATATCCATGGACTTATTTCTCTAATAAGTCCATGGGAGTGTCTATAAATAACTCGACATTGGCGAAATACACCTTAACAGGAGTGAAAGCCATTAATTAAGAATAAAAAAATATATGCGGCTCCTGATTGCATCATGGAGGCTTATGATATGTGGGTAGATAAAGTAGTGCATGTAACTGTACATAATTAGGCATTAAAACACTTGTGTGATGTTATTATGAAACTCTCCTTCGGCTCGTTTCATAAACCCACGCTCGTGTTTAATGCCCTTCATTATGTACAGTCACATAAACTACTATTAAAACTCCAGTTCCAGCATTGATGATATTATTATATAATACCTTTCTGACATTATATTTCTATTATTGAATATCAGCCTTGTGCACAGAAGTCAACACGGGCAGAACATGATTTGATACGCTGTTCAAACTAGGTTATCCGATACATTCGACGGATATATCCCGTATTTCCATATTTTCTCGTGGACACAACGCGGCCAGACGCCCTGAAAGGGAAATTAAATTTATAGGAAACTTGCAGATTTAATGCAGTTTCCGTTAACTTCAGGCGATGGCATGTTCTTTTCAAAATAAGAAAATGAATTATGAACATGAAGCCCAGTATAGCAGAGTTTATAGTGCTAATATATAGTACACATACCTGGGATTAATAATAGATGAAAGATTTAACTGGAAGCCACACATAGATTTTATTTGTAGTAAACTGAGAGCTGTCACCGCTAACTTATCTATTTTAAAATATAAACTACCCTACAGTATTCTTAGGACAATCTACTTGTCGCTGGCAGATTCTTTAATATGTTACGATATTACTAGCTATACGTCCGTACATACGAAACCTACTTGGAACAAATATGTAAACTGCAACTCACGTTACTTAAGACCATTACCCCTAGTAAAACAAAGAATAAATTTAGAGACGATTATAATAACCTATTTAAGTACTGCCGAGTGATAAACGTATTATCATAGAAAAAAAATTGAATAAGCCAAAATTTGTTAAAAACATTATAAAGAGGGCTATGCTTGCTTGCCGATCTAGGTGATCGGAAAGATGAAGAGAAAGTTAAAGATAAAGATATTATTGCAATACCAAAGTCACACTAAGTTAAGGATTTTATCTTCTAATTAAAGTAGATGTTATTTAATTTCTAACTTTTTAAATTTAAATTTTAATTTTAATTGTATAATCTTAGCTAATACAATCTTAAAATTAAAGATTTTAGCTAAGACTGTTTAGTTATTTAAGTCTTTTGGAAATAAACAGTTTAATTTTTTTTTTTTTTTTTTAATAGGTTCCGTATGTCCGTGCTAAGTGAAAACTGTGCCACTTTCTCCACGCTGAAAAAGAAATGTCGCCAATAGTAAGACAGAATTACAAACGAGAGTCTTAGAAGCCCGAAGCCGAAGCCTGAGGGCTTTAATGACTCGAGCTTTGTATTTCCTTTACCACCCGTGTAACATACAATGTTTTTCATCACAATTGCGAGGAAATGAAATAAAATCAGACAAAAGATCATATTTTTAACTTACGAATGTCACTAATAATTTTAGCCGCGTTGGTTATGTCCGGCGGAGTCGCATTATCCATTTCTTCTGATGACGACATGTTTTTATTGATATATAGATTTTAATATGTGCATGTGCACAAAGACACCCTTTTAATTATTATTTTGGAATCACACAGTTTATAATCAGTATTAATAAATTAGCGGCAGACTACATCATTGTCTATAACTTACCACAGATAATGTCAAACGTGTTCAGGAGTCCGATTCTAGTGATAGTCGAGATCAATAGTTTATATGCGAGATTTTTAGAAAATGGTATGCAACTGACATTTTCATCTCGAATGTAACTTCATATCGAATGGCACAAGAATTGTGGTCTTGGCGTATTATGATAGTTTGAGTCCACGAATTATATTTAAAAAAAGCTATTACGCACGATAGGGCGTAATGGTAAAAAAAAGGCCCGCGGGTATTATTTTGGATTTACGGCCGATTTTTCTAGCATATTGGGCCACTATTTACGAGCAAGTGTGATGAAAAATAACTTAAGTACCTTACAATACTTACTAATGTATACACTGCCAGGTTAAAACAACGTTTATAGATGGAGAATTGACCAGTATGTGGTGCCGCTCGTGCTAAACACCTTTACTAAGGATTTAATTAATCTCCTAGTATGTAACCCTAACCCAAAATTATGTAAAAAACTACTAAAAAAACACTATATTGAAAATATCTCCGCGCATGCCTAATGAAAGTCTCCATAAATGTATTTTTATTCTTCTTGTTTAATTACGGACCGCGCGATCTCGCCTGCTATTGTATAAACCTTAAGAGGTTTCTAATAGTGGTTTTAATTATCAAAAACTGTATTATTTTTTCTTCTGATAATTAAATAAATTTATTAGAAAAACGGAAACTTTCCCACCTATTCTATGTGTTAAGCGGGTCTCTTAGCCTAGTCGTCCAATAAAATTATACAATTATGATTTAAAAAACCTACCTATTAATATTATAATTTAAATAATTATTCATTTCGTTGCATGCAAAATAATTATTATATCATTGACTTGTTATAAATATCGAAATTATGCGAAATGAAAATAAGTACATTCGTAAAATGTACAGCTACTTCTAAGTTCGATCGTACATAAATAAAAGAATTGGAACAATTTGTTTTGATTAGAAAGTCACCAGCTACCTGTACAATGTGAAAATAATGAATACAAATTGAACACACACTAAAGCACATTACAGTATGAAAAGCAAAATACATTTATACAAATTGAAATATTTGTAAAGTCATAAAGGCGAGGCGGACCATTAGCCGAGTCGTGCCTCAAGTAACAAATAATATGACACCTAATTAGCGAAACACGCATCTACTGACAACGCAATAACTGAGTGTATTCAAATTGAAACGTTTGTTCAGTAAATTGGCTTAAATTTGCTACATTAGGGGCTCTTTTCCAATTTGTTAAGACCCTCTTGCTTGTATGTTGTAATCGCATCTCTGGTGGTATAGTAACACAAAGTCAAGTAGGTATATAAGGTAAGGTGGGGTAAGTGCGTCAACGTCTAATGTATGGTTTGTCGCACTTACCCCTTTGACGCTCTTGCCCTACCTTGGGGCAAGTGCGTTTACGGGGCAGGTGCGACAAACCATACATTTTTTATGAGATATTGTTGGTTTGACGCACTTGCCCCCTAGACGCACTTACCCCACCTTACCTTAAAAGTTAGGTATGTTAATAACGCCAAAAGGGTGAATCTCAAAAATATTATACATAGTTAAGAACTAATTGAGACAACGTTAACTTTCTTCCATTGTCCTTCCTTCTTTTGGGTGGGTCTCAAAAATATTGTACGTTAAGGACTCAATTAAAAAAACCTTATTTTTTAATTGAGTGAGGAAAATTAGGCATAAGATGGTATGATTAATTTTCGTCACACAAAGGAAAAAATTAGGTTTTTTTAATTAAGTCCTTAACGTACAATATTTTTGGGATCCACCCAAAAATGTGATCACGATAAAGAAGCCAAATGGGCTAAAACAAAGTGAAACCCTTACGTCTAGACGGTAGCGTCGAGCATCATGTCAATCTCATACATTTTGACAGTTTTCGACAATCGTTCACGTTAGCGTTAAGCATCTTGTCTAGGGCCATACGGATAGCACTAAGTATGTTGCCACTTCTCGCTTATCGCTCAGTGCATGGATATCGTTGCACTCGTTAGAAAGGGATATCCTAGTGACAAATAATACCATAAGATACACATCTTCTCCCCCACGGTGACATGGTAGGTATGGTTCGCTAATAACTAGCCGACAAACGTCTTTCAGATTTTTATTTAAATGTTTTTTCTACCACTTGCAATGATTACTGCGGTAACCTATCTTAAGTTCGAAAAACTTTTATACACGGTAGTTTGTCCGAAAATCATTTATCTCTGAAACCGTTTAACTTTCCTGTATTGTTATAAAACTATCCTAACCTAAGCTACAGGTCTGTAGGTATCTATAAACATTTTGAAAAGTTAATGGGTTCTGAGAAAAATATTTTTCGGACGAATGAAAATTTCAGAAAAACGAAGCAGCGGACAAAAGATTTTCGAAACATAGGTTATCGATTACTGCGAAGGGAGTCGCGAGTCAGTAATAGCTAGTTGGCAAGTGACAAACTGATTTGTCCCATACTAATATTAATTGAAATTCGAATCCGAATCCGACTCGGCTGGGCAGCGTTCGGGAAGCTTCGCAGCACCTTTTCGTCCAAATTACCGCAGTGTCTGAAGTCAAAAGTCTTTGACCAGTGTGTATTGCCAGTGATGACTTACGGATCTGAGACGTGGGCGCTAACAGTGGGCCTTATAAGGAAGCTCAAAGTCACTCAGAGGGCTATGGAGAGGGCTATGCTCGGAGTTTCTCTGCGTGATAGAATCGGAAATGATGATATCCGCAGTAGAACTAAGGTTACCGACATAGCCCGAAGAATAGCCAAACTTAAGTGGCAGTGGGCGGGGCACATTGCTCGCAGGACTGACGGCCGATGGGGCCAGAATGTTCTTGAGTGGCGTCCGCGGACCGGGAGACGAGCTGTAGGTAGGCCTCCAACAAGATGGAGTGACGACCTTGTAAGGATCGCGGGAACGCGGTGGATGCGAAAAGCACAAGACCGGTCTGAGTGGAGAGCCTTGGGGGAGGCCTATGTCCAGCAATGGACGTCTTTCGGCTGACATGATGATGATGATGATGATGAATATTAATTACCAGCATGCCGATTACGTAACGCAATCGCGATCGGCTTCAAAGCGAAACAACTGGTTTAATTTCGTATGCAGACAAGCCTTCGATTTTCTAAATTCAAAACGATTGCGATTGCGAGTGCGTTAGGTTATTACCTAATTACAATACCTCAATTAATATAACAATGGAACAAACCCGGTATATATATCACAGTACGCAGGTACAATCGTGTTATTTTCCTTTACAATACTCGTACTCGTACGCTAGCGAATTCGTATTTAAGTTATTGCCACATGCAGCGAATTATTTCTGGCGAATGCAATAACTGCATGGCCTTTGTGTAGCTTTCACAAACAACAGTTTATTGTTCTGTGTATTTACAGCGACAGGTTTCACAAGCTTGCGAATTCTACGAGTAAATTGTTTCACAAACATGCACGTGAAATATAAACTGAAGGTAAACTTTCTAATTTTCTTTTGATTCTGCGACCACGGTGGTTTCCATGCGCTCGAAGCGTCGAGATTAAGTCTAAGCCGCTATTTTGATCGTATTTTCTATAAAGATGGCTTTTTGCTCACTCACTATTTGGCGGGTAAAGCGGGTAAGCTGAGAATGCACGCCCTTAAATAAGGTTTTTACGCTCTGACGGGACAACTTTATCGCGCCGGTTCATATTTTGGTGCGTCTAGTTCAAAAACGAGTCGTGTAAGAGAATCACCTCCCATTGCAGGCAGTCCTTTGAGTGATAAGAGTTCACAATACAGGCTCTAAAGGAATGACGCTAAACAAGCTCCGTGCGCAGTTTACTTATCCCAACACCGTAACAGCGTAAGCTTAAAGGCTATTTTGGGCATAAATTCCCAACCAGCACTTTGTAAATTATAGTTTAGTTTTCTTTATTTGTCTTTTGTTTTTTGTTAATTGGGCTAAATTGTCGATGCTGTATACTGGGTAAGTAGGTACTTCTACTTTAAATATGTTTATGTAAGGTATTTGTATGTAGTTTTTATATTTATTTTGCCACTAACTATGGGTATTTGTTTAATGGTATATATTTTATAGCGTACCGTCCGTCTGTCACTCTCGGGGCTGGCTGAAAATCAGCGCTGCACGTGCTTAACACCTCAGCATTATGCTGAGCCAGTGTCCGATTCACTGCCGCGAAGACACACTAACCACTTTGTTTATTGCTGTGTTATTTGTTTTTAATTTTTTCTGTGTGTCTTGTGTGTGTAGTGAATAAATGTATTTTTTTTTCTTTCCTTTTAACGGATAGTGCAAGAGGTTTTAAAAGTTCTCTCTGGTTCGAGTGAAGTTGATTAGACTCGCATAAGAATTAATGAGAGCGAGTGAGAGAGAAACACCCGAAGGCTGGTTTAACCTTCTGTATCAAAGTGTAGAGTAGACTGTACACTGTAAGCAACATACCGTCTCGCTGACGATGACATAGTTTATGCACCGCATGATACACATAGTGAAGATGGTCTTGATTACGACTATGATAGCCTCGTAGACTCTTATTTTGTATTATACTTTTAAACCGACTTGAAAAAGCAGAAGGTTAGCAATTCGGCCTTTTTTTTTTATGTTCCCCGGTTACTCGAAGACCAATGGGCCGATTTGATAAATTATTTTTTTCTTCGAAAGCATACTTTGTGGTTGGTCCCAATATCAATACATAAGGATCTGATGATGGGATATTGGAGAAATCAAGGGAACTCCTCAAATATTATAGGCACTCCTACAGCGATTTTGGTATATTTCACTCGTGCATTTGCTCTTGAAAAGCACTATATGACGAAGTGGAACTGATGATGAAAAACCCAGATGGCCACCGCAACACCTTAACGGTACCTATTTCAAGGGTGCCGATAAGATATCTCGATTAAGATAGTTGAGCGACTATGACGAAGCACATTTAGGTTAGAATGGCATTCCCGCGGCGTTGCCTGCGGCGAACTTGAAATGTTCTATAGTTTCCCGTTAATTGAGAAGTACGTATAACAGCGTATCTAAATAGGATCACTAAAAAGTGTAAAATTAAGTAAAAGTTTAAAAAAACAAAAACCCGCCTTCAAAACATTTATTTTATTGATCTAATAACATTTTTTTACGAAATTATGAAAAACTAGAGGGCAAAGGGTTTTAAGGCTATTGCACTGTAGGTATGAGCGGTGGGAAGACTGGGAAGGCCAGTATTTTTCCCGTCAATAACGACCCATCAAAAGTTTAAATGAGAATGTGCTTCAACCGCGGATAACTTAGCATAACATTAACTACAATTTGCTTGCAAATGAGTTTTTATAAAAGTTTAAATTGGTATCGATCGCTAAACTTTTCAACATGCGGAGAGAAGCGCATTATTTCGACTTCTGAATTATAATTGTGTTTTTTTTTAAATATATTTCCTGCGTTGGTTTTCAAGGGATAAAATATAGTTTAAAGCGAACATAATGTAGCTTTCTTCGAGAATAAGTGAACAATTTGTTTAAGCCATATCAGTAATATGTCTATGTATATGTACACTCGCAGACAAAGAGAACTAAAACAACTTTTTATAATTATTATAGAGCTGGCGGAATTAATGAAACTGTCTGTTGTAGATAATTTATCATTTAATAAAACAAGATTAATTATTAGAAACATTGTTACTTTGAGTGTCAAAATTGGGGTCATGTCGTTTGACGCTATTTTTTCCGAGACTGTAAATATTTCAGGATTTATTTCGGGACCATCGTGTAGAACCCTATAGGTTAGGTTAGGTTTGTTTTTAAAAAATCCTGAAATATTTACAGTTTCGGAAAAAAAAGCGGTTTGTCAAATGATATGTTTGTGAAATGAATCATTTGGTGAAACGTTTTTTGGTCAAACATTAGTGAACCGTCTAAATTACATAAAAAACTAAATATTCATAATTTTTACGTTGAAACAGTAATGGTAGGTACCTCACATACAATACAAAAACGAACTTCAAAACAAAATTAATAATTCATATTGCCTCCACGTGCTCTTCTCACAGCTGCCAGGCGATTGGGCTTGCTGTTTTATTAAGTTTATTGTTCGATGCTGCGGGATAGGTATTAATTGGTCTGTTCGTCCTCTAACGCATGTTTCAGGTCTCGAAGCTGGGCGGGTTTTCGATTTCTTACACACCTCGGCCCAAACTCGTCCCAAGTACCTATATTCAATTGAATTCATATCCGGGCTTCTTAAAGGCCAGTCCAGCGATTGATGCCAACGTCCTGAAAATACTCACTTACAATTCGAGCTGTATGTTGCCTGGCGTTGTCATGCATTAACATTGAATTTTCACCCGTATTAATTAAACATGGGCAGACATACTCACTAAGAATTTCTTCCTCATATCTTGCACTAGTTAATGTGCCATTTTCCATTAGCACTGACTCCGTACGACTCTTTGAAGAGATTCCAGCCCAAACCATAAGTGCTTGTTTACGGAGACGCGGGGCGTCGCGCGTAGCGTTGGGCGGCGCGGTCTGCACTAAATTCAAACATATGGCGTTGTGTAAAAGCGTTTACGGAGAAGCGGTTTTACGCGCGTTTGCTTCAAATACAGCGTTACTTACGGCGGAGCCCGCGGATGGCATCGCCCGCGGCGGAACCTTCTGACAGTCTTGTGCTCCGCCGCGCGCTCCGCTACACGCTCGAGAGTCCGCCACGGATGTAGCGGACACCGCTACTCTCTACGCCCCGCATCACGCGCTGCATCACGCCTCGCATCTTTATAAACAACACCATACATTGCCATATGTTTGTTTTTGCGCGTGTGATGACGCGGTCCGCTGCACGCGCCGCCTCTCTGTAAACGGAAAAAACGCCCGACGCACCGCGCAACGCCAAGCCGCATGCCACGCGCGACGCTCCGCGTCTCCGTTAACAAGCCCTAACGGATCGAATGACTCAATAATGCTAATTCAATAATAATGGTGATAAACCACAATGACCACCTTTTGTCATTTTGATTTGATAGATTGAAAACAAAAGTCAGAAAACAAGCAAAAGTAAAACAACCGCGAATGGAATTTATTTCCATATTCGAGGTTTATAAAACCTTTTTTTAATACGTTAAAGATCCATAGGTTTTATTTCATATGATATTAAGTATCTGTAGTGTAATAAGTTAGTTTCATGATTCATTTTCAAGTTACAGGGATTTTCGCCATACACCCTTCTTATTTTTAACGCGAGTCTAGTATCAACTCAAGAGAACCAATTACCTACGAGTACAATTAACTTAATTACAATTAACTTTATTTCGTATTTTGTGCAATAAAATCTCTTGATTTAATCCACAACGTATTTTTAGCCGAGATCGAAATTCAAATTCAAAACAAAATCAAATTCACATGCCTTATATCACTTTGCTCTGATAACGATCTTCAACCTTAATTCTTGGTGTTAAAGTCCGTTTAAGTGTGGACACGAAGTTTACAAACGTCACTTATCCTGGGAGAATTCATATCTCACTGTGACAAAAACCCCGCATTGCGATGTTCCGTACTTGTGTTAGGTTTTTTTTAATGGCGGTCACTCAACTGATCTATTGTTTTTATATGCCCCAGGGCCCCCAGGCTGAAATAAAATGTCAACTTGGCACTGTATTGCAATATTTCAGCCAGTTAACTTTTAATTATTCATTTTTCTACTATCGTACTATAAACCGCTATCGTACACTATTCAAAACCGTAACCAAAGCATCATAACAGTTCTATAATGAGCGTTTCCATGGTAATAACAGTTATTTTATAACCATTAAAGCATTGTTATTACCATGGAATATCTGTAATTGCGTGAAACCTTAAGAAAAAATCTGTTGATCTGTCTATTCCTTAGGTATCTACTTGTTTATTTACAATTTTGGACTATCAGGCAGTTTGACAAGCTTGGGACTACAGATAAATTCCCTCTGATTCATAAACACACAATAGCTAAAGAGTGCTTAGAATATGCTTTGTCCTTATGTGCCATTCAGACATTTTCATCTGTCGGAATGTGAGAAAACACACATTAGCTAACACCGGTTTGTAGTGCGCTTGTGAATAAGGAAGTTAGTCTGCGGGAGCCTCAAGGAACTTTTTTTATGAATTAACTAAGGTAATAAAGCAGTCATATACCTCTGTCCCTATGACAATATATATTTTTTCTGAATGGCATATAGACGCCATTAAAAAAAAAACCTTGAATTAAATACTCGTACATAATTATAACGACGCAATCAAAGCAAAACGAGGCATATTAGGGGAAAAAAAATTACGCTAATATTTTTCCGCACGTGAGTTTTATTGGAATATTAATATTATTTCCGGTAAATTGGTCAAAAAGCAATCGCGCATCGAAAATACTTAACTTTGTATATTGCGATTGGTTCATAAAATCGTTAAAATGATGCTTGGGATAAAATACAAGAGTCGGCGACGTCCACAATATTTCTCGTTAGGCGTGTGATTGATGAAACTTAACTCCCTCAGTTTATGGACGTTAAAATGCAAACCAATTGATGTTCCGAGCTTGAAAAGTAAGAGTAACATTGGATGTCTCATGCATTAAAAAAAACACAGCACAATCTCATACAAATTGACCTAGTCCCAAACTAAGCTCTAGGCTTGCGCCATGGTTACTAGATAATGAGTAATGATAAACTTACTTATATAGAGAAATACATTCCTAAATACATAGAAAACATTCAAGACTCAGGAACTATAATACTCGCGCTCATCATACAACTATCTGCCACTACTGGGATTCAAAGCAGGCACCGCTAGCTTCGTAGGCAATGTCACTACATTACCTACTAGACTAATGTAAAACACAGTATTAGTATATAGGCACATAAGTAATTCTACACTAGTGAAGAATTTTAAAAGACGATAAGGCTGAGACGGAACGATAGTGACGATGTGCATTTAAACAGGCTTCTTTTATTGGAGCGAAGCGAACGAAGTGAGTGAAGCTCCATTCTTCTCCGATTCGGATTTTCGTTTACTACTACTCCTCCCAAACTATTAGAGATATCAGGATCAAATTTAGCCCGTAATACAACATCAGGCCATAGATGGTTTAGAAAAAATAAAATTGAAAATCGGACAAGGAAAAATCACCGAAAATCTGTTCCCATGGACTTTCAATGGGAAAAATTGCTTCGCTCCATTTAGACTTGCCCGGGGACGGCAAGTGCACCTTGTAATAGTGGACCCCGAGGGTACCCAAGGAATATTCTCTTCGAATTTTAAGTCCCTAGATCCAGCGGTTTAGGATGTGTGTTTTCTTTCAGTCAGTCAGTCATGGAAGACTTGTATTATAAAATTTCTATAATAAATAATAGTGCTGAGGCCCTACCCAAGATGCAAATGCTACTAACGTTATTCTTCTCTGTTACTCAAATGGTATGGTATGATATACTCGTGCGTTGCGATAGGCGTGGTTAACTGTCATCACACATTTTGAATGCTAGAAAAGAAAAACGTTGTAACGTTTGCATGTTGGCTACGGCCCCAGCTTCATTTATATTTGTGTTTTTACTAGAGATGGGCCGACTACGGATTTTGCCGACTCACCGGTTTTCAATTTGCCGATTAATTTTGCTAAGTTCGGGTGAACTCGGAAACGTTCGTTTCGCTTCGTCCGTCGCGCTATATTATAATAATATAAACATAAACCAATTTTCTAGTTCTACCTACCTACGGCGGTATGTGGATGTAACTGATTTTTGATTTGAGTTCCTATATGTTAATTTTTTCATAAAAATATGAAATTTCATAGAATAAAAAATGGTTTAATTTCTATTTTCTAAAGGCAATAAAGTGCCGAATATTCGGCATTTTTTGCCGACTAGTCGCCAACTAATCACCGACTAAAAATGATGCCGAATAGTCGACTTTCCCCCGATCCCAATCTCTAGTTTTTACTCGTATACACAAAAACAGTCTGATCCCATTCTAATCATAATAGTATTATCAATTCGTAACTTTTTTTTTTAATTCTTTTAAAAATACAATATTTAGGACGCTGTCCGAAGGGCGTATCGCTTGTCCCTTGCAAACGACGCGCTGTAAATGGTATGATGATGGGTATTCGCGACACGGCGAGATATTATTGTCATTTATTTCTGTTCGTGATACGCTAACGCTTCCGAGCTATAATGATTTAAGAGAAAAGCGGTCAAGTGTGAGTTGGACTCACGCAACGAGCGTCCAGAGGGCCCTGCCAAGATGCATTGCGCTAACTATCGTTTCTATTCGTTTCGTTTCTAAACCAATCGGGTCACTGGTAGATCACGTGACTTTTCGTATCACGTGATCTGCCAGTGACGCGATTGGTTTAAAAACGAATCGAATAGAAACGATAGTTAGCGCAATGCATCTTGGCACCGTCTGTACCGCGGAAACTTTTCGATTTCGAATCGAAATACGAGCCCAACTCACATTTGACCGGTTTTTAGTATTTGTATGTATGTATGTAAACTCTTTATTGCACACAAACAATTACAAGACATGTTTGCATCAATATAGATAACGTACATAGGCCAACTATTTGTGGTTTTTTTAGGGTTTTTTACTATAATCATAATTTGACACTTGTAAGTTTTACCAGTTGTCTCGTGTGGTTGCCGAGTTAGAATAGTGCCACTCCATGTCTTCCCGTGGATGTCGTAAGAGACGACTAAGGGAATAAAGGCTTGTAGTACTGTTAAGCGATGGGCTTGCAACCTGTCACTAATACGCTGGTAAACATCTTAACCTAATTGTACAAATTGTGGTTATAGAATTATCAACAAGTTTTTAGAGATGTTTGTAATTCTGTAGCTCTGCCTACCCCACTCTGGGAACGAAGGCGTGAGATTATGTATGTATGTATGTAAGTTTTACCATTAATACGTTACAACAAAAATACAAATATGTAAAAAAAAAGATGCTGCTGGCTAAGATTTTTACCAGAATATTAGTGGCAGATTGCAAGTTACAGAATTCACAACAACTTTTTAGAGTTTATAAACCTGACTAGAGGACGCCCACGACTTCGTACGCGTAGAATTAGTCCGCTCCGCTACTCCCCCTATTTCTTCCCATTGGGGGTCGATTTTCGGAAAATCATTTCTTAGTGCTTAAATCATGAAAGGAACCCCTGTACCAAATTTCAAGTTTTTAGGTACAATAGTTTCGGCTGTGCGTTGATATGCCAGTCAGTTAGATTTGCCTTATATATATAGGTATATAGATATTGGCGAAATCATAGTGGCAACACAAATGACATATGGCACAAAACAAAGATCTATCTAGGTACATAAATTATTTTGACATTGAAAGTGCGTATATATTTTTATCTACACTCATATCATAAGTCCTCTATTATGCGTTCAAAACCCGTAGGCAATGAGGAGCATTACCTGTGGTAGTAGGTGACAGCGATGACAGCTGTTAATTTTGGAAGATGTTCCCAATTTGGATCTCATTACCTTACAATATTCGATAACGTAATGTTAAAATTACGTTACAGCTGTGATCGCTGTCACCTACTACCACAGGTAAGGTAATGCTGCTCATTTGCCTTTCGGGTTCTGAACCCATCTTAGAGTACTTATAATGTGTGTGTAGATAAAGTATTGTACGAGACTCTGAGTAATTAGCATTATAACCTCGTGTGATACTCATGTTGTAATGCCTGTCATTACGCCACCCGTCACGTAAACTACTATTTAGTTTATTTACTTTCACTCCTTGCTAACTTGGCAGGCTGTATTATGCCAATGTCGAGTGGTAGACATAACGCACGAGCCGAGAATGTTCGGTGTCGGTGTAAATTTTAATTTTAGTGGGATGATCAGACGGGTTTCCGGCAACAAATAACAAATGTTATGGACGCCTTAGACAATCACAGGGCATCTCACAGGTTAAAAATTGCGGGAACAGAAACTTCACAACGTGGTATAAAGTGTGCCACGGCACAGAATAAGTAATAGTACAAGGCCACGGCGTGACGTCACGGGAAACTTCAACGCACTTTGTCTTCGTCATTTTGTGTTTAATTAACAAAAGAAAAAATGCGTGTTCAATATTTTTTGATTATGTAAATGACGCTAATTAGAGTTTTTTTAGAACACTAGCCTATTCTGTGGCTCGAGTGAACACGCATACAAGTCGATTATACGAAAGGGTAAACGTCATGTTCAGAGTATACTAGTACTTCACACTAGTACTTTATACCTAAACTTCGGGAGACTCCTATCCTTTTTTACAAGGGTCACATAATTTTGGGTTTAAAGAAAACATCGAGGTATTTTGTACCTACCAAGTTTTATATTCAGTAAAGAAATCAGCAATTGATTAGTTTATTACTTCAATACCATAAGCAAAGAAAAAAATTTAGTACCACGTGAAACATTTAAGTTCAGCTATTATGTAGGTACATACAAATAAAATCCTTCCACAAAATACAATTGGCCATAGTGCAATATTTACCATAGAGACATTGCGTCGTAGTCCTCAGGGTTAGCAACGCTTCGAGGTCTTAGAAGCAATCCTAGATCAATAGTCTCCATAGAGTCCATAGCATACATAGAGTCGGTGGATTTTTTACAAAAAACCTAAATGGCGGATTTTATGATAATAACATGGGTATTAATATTAACATACATAAATTCAAAGAAAAAAAACAGTAAATTGGCCACATGAGGGCGCTTTTACAAGTCGGTAATATAGAGAGAATCTACAAGCGCTTCGGACAAGAACATCATTGCGGAGAAGAAGCGCCGGAAGAAACTCCAGCAGAAGGTCATTTTTTCAATCATAAAACATAATAATACTTAAAAGTAAGTTACATTAAGGAATACATACATACATACATTAAATCACGCCTGTTTCCCAGAGGGGTAGGCAGAGACCACTTCTTTCCACCTGCTACGATCCTGACAGCATAATATTAAGGTAATAAATAATAAATTCTTAAAACTAGCAAAATTAAAATTATTACAAATGTAAGGTCAATAAATATTGACCTAAAAATAATAACTATGAGAACAACACGACGAGGTCTCTACGCCAAAAGCCATAACTAGAATAATTTTGAACAACAAGTCCTTGCATAGACGACCTATGTAAAAAACGCAGTCGGTTTTTTAAAGCTTTTTTTGTTGTTGTAATGTTTTAAAAGAACAAGCCATAAAAGTAATAATTTATCAAGTACAAACTGAAATGCAAATAATAAAATAAGCCATTTACGGTAGTTTAGTGCTAAATGGGCCCATTAGCGTATTCCCTGAGCCTTTCGAGATGAAAGAGCTTATACTAAGCCCCGGATGCTACTGCCGAGTGGCAATACGGAAAAGTAGTTCGATAATATCGTTACTAAGCAGTAAATAAATACGGAAACGTTGTTGGATAACATAGTTGCTTAACAGTTTTTTTTTAAATGGGATTGAGAAGGCAAACGAGCACACAGGCCACCTTTTGGTTCTGAGACCCATAGGCATTAGCCGGGTTCTGAGACCCATAGACATTAGCCGGGTTCTGAGACTTATAGACATTTGCCGGGTTCTGAGACCCATAGACATTTGCCGGGTTCTGAGACTCATAGACATTTGCCGGGTTCTGAGACCCATAGACATTTACCGGGTTCTGAGACCCATAGACATTTGCCGCGTTCTGAGACACAGACATTTGCCGGGTTCTGAGACCCATAGACATTTACCGGGTTCTGAGACCCGTAGACATTTGCCGGGTTCTGAGACTCATAGACATTTGCCGCGTTCTGAGACCCATAGCCATTTGCCGGGTTCTGAGACTCATAGACATTTGCCGGGTTCTGAGACCCATAGACATTTGCCGGGTTCTGAGACCCATAGACATTTGCCGGGTTCTGAGACCCATAGATATTTGCCGGGCTCTGAGACCCATAGACATTTGCCGGGTTCTGAGACCCATAGACATTTGCCGCGTTCTGAGACCCATAGCCATTTACCGGGTTCTGAGACCCATAGACATTTGCCGCGTTCTGAGACACAGACATTTGCCGGGTTCTGAGACCCATAGACATTTACCGGGTTCTGAGACCCGTAGACATTTGCCGGGTTCTGAGACTCATAGACATTTGCCGCGTTCTGAGACCCATAGCCATTTGCCGGGTTCTGAGACTCATAGACATTTGCCGGGTTCTGAGACCCATAGACATTTGCCGGGTTCTGAGACCCATAGACATTTGCCGGGTTCTGAGACCCATAGATATTTGCCGGGCTCTGAGACCCATAGACATTTGCCGGGTTCTGAGACCCATAGACATTTGCCGCGTTCTGAGACCCATAGCCATTTGCCGGGTTCTGAGACCCAAAGACATTTGCATTCTCGAGGGGTCCATATTGGCTCACCTAATTATTTTTACTCATAACGACTCATAAGTCCTAATCATCGCAACTCCTAACGTATTTTTTTCAGCAACTGTTACTTTTTCAGGATTTTTATCAATAAAACCTAACCTAACCTAGTCTTATCTACACATTGAATATTTCAGAACTTCTGAACAGTTTACGGTTCCAGCGGTATAAAAAATTCATTTTCGGAGTTCCGATAATAGGAGTTGCAATTTTAGTTGAACTTTGGCGCTCCCATTCTCGAGACTACAATCTAAAGCCTGCAATGCATTACCAACCCTGAGGATTAAGATGGAATGCCTCTATGCTAGTAATTTCATTTCTGCTTGGCGGTAGGTAGGTATACAGGGTGCCTCTGACCTTGGGGCTTTAAATGCATGCATCGTTTCTACTCCTGAAACTGATCTTCTTTGGTTCTGTAAGTTGTTAAAAATATGTCCAACTTCAATTTTATTTTTTTCTCCATTTTCCTTTAACCCTCGTACCAAGGAAATGTCGCCCCCGTACCATGAGATAGTGATTGTGATTACATGGCCATGATTTAATACATTGATTTTACAACTAGACTTTAACATCAATTAGTTATCTAATCTTAAATTATTTTTTAATGTTGCACAACAAAAGTAGTTCAGTTTTGCGAGTAGATGCGATCGTTGCATTTAAAGCCCCGAGGTCAGAGGCATCCGGTGCATAGGATATTATCAGAGGTCGGAATAGGTAGTGCTTATTAACCTAAACTTGACTCATGTTCATTCATGCGTGAGTGAGATGGGAATACGTTATTGAATGAAGATGCATCAAGTTTAGGTTAATAAGCACTACCTATTCCGACCTCTGGATATTATATAGGTATATAGGATTGTATATTAGTCTGTTTCTAGATTTGTAGATTTGCAACGTGGATTTTATCTCCTCGCTCAATCAAAAAGAAAACCTAGAAAAGAAAGTTTCTAAAAAAAAAACATTGTGATTATGACTTACCTACGATAATTATGACCTAAAAGACATTATGCCAAAATAATTTTGGGCACACAATATGATCCCATATTTATAAAAATACAAAAATAAAAAAAAACGTGTGCGTCTCGGGACGCCCGACAGAAGTGATATCTTAAACGAATCTAAGTTGAACTATCTATACCCTCCCATATAAGAAGTTATCACTTCAATGTGTATTCAAAATGGCGGGCATTTTTTTAAAACCTGATTACTGGTTCGCATTTGTAGTCCCAAGGGGCCCTCAGATATCGATTTTCAAGACAATCGAACCTGTATCAAAAAAGTTCAAAATGGCCGCCACTTTTTTTAATCTGATTACGGGTTCGCATTTGCAGTCCCCACGGATCCTCAGATATCGATTTTCAAGACAATCGAAGCAGTAACAAAAATAACTTGAACTAATCACAATCACTTTCAAAAACGGTGATAGTTTTAGGTTCTATGCTCACTGTCAACATGCTGTCAACAGTATGCTTTGAAACGCAATACGGGGTGACGCGAGACGAAAAATAAATAATAAATTTTATTCCCCAATATCCAACCTGGGTTGGATGGCTAGGCTAGGTTGGAAGATGGGAATCACTCAACGTGAATATCAACGTGCTATGCAATCCTAGTACTAAATACGGACACGCGGGGCGCTGATTCCAATCACTATACAAATTCTCTCGATAAAGCTACGCTTACGTTATTTAGCCAATAAAAAAAAGTTCGAGAAGTCAATACTTGATGAAAAAATGAATGAAGACGAGACTGAGATCAAAGGATGACGGAGACGCAAATAAAAACATGTTGGGTTTGGCTTTGAGGGAAACATCAATTGGATTATCTGGTTGTACATAAACTGAGGGTTGTTAACGTTTTATGTATAATAACATTAGCAAAAAAAACACGTTAATGGACTCATGTAATGTTTCGTGTAAGTTGGGGCCAAAAAAAGTTAAGTAAAGCGTCATTAAATTATATCTGAACAGACATTGCTCTATTTAAACACGCCCAATTCTTGAATTTAAATATGTTCAAACAATTTGCCCGTTATGATATATATGAAAACTAATCAGAAGCCCTAGACAAGATGCATTCGGCGATCGTTATTATTATCCAAAATGTATAGGATTAACGTAAGCTGTCAGACGGTCGCGTCGAGCGCCTACGACAATTCCATACATTTTGTCAGTAATCGAAAATCGTTTACGTTAGCGTTAAGCAACTTGTCTAGCCTCACAGATTCTACGACGATAAACAATATTGCTTTTGACGTATCATGGTACTCGGCCGCCATTACTGTCAAGTAAATAAGACAAATCAAAACGTTGACAATACGATATGTGGCGTTATCTATAAAAGGGACCTTATTGTCGATAGCGCTTACGTCGCACTTCGTTACGCGACGTTGTATTTATATCGGAGCATCTTTAATAATGGTTGAAGCGCCATCGACAATAAGGTCCCTTTACATAGATAACGTCACTTATAATGATATAAATACCCACATTTTTACATGACTGCCCCAAAAAAGGAGTGTAATGTTTTCATCAGGGTTCATGTTTGTATGTATGTATGTGAGTTTCTTTATTCCACTATAACTTCTAAATCCCTTGATCGATTTAGATGTGTGAGGTATCGTTAGAATCCTTACGTCATCCCGGGTGACATAGGATACCTAAACTGTTAAAATTGAAATAACAACAATGGCAAAATGACAATTATCAACATATGTAGGTATATCGACGACAGTATAAAAAATGCAGTCGGGTTTTTAAAGCTTGCTTTTCATATAGTTATTCCGATATTAGTCGGCATAGCACCGAGCTTTAAATTCTTCGGAACATTCTAGAAAACTATGAACAAAGGCACCTCTTGGCCTTAGTAAGGTATCCCTTAGTTAGTTTTATCAAGAAATACTGTCTATTGTTAAAACACCCCGACAAAAGCCGCAAAAAACCGAACTGAAACAATAACGTAAAAGAAATCCGACTGCTCAAAGAAAAACTTCGCCATTTGCATGCCTTTGTGAGATTTATTTTTCTTATGAATTAGAAAGTCCAGTTTAAAGAACACAAATATTAAGGCAGTAAAGATTTCTTTATTCATCAATATAAATTGAAAAATTGGTTTGTTACCTAATTGAAAGGTTGTATAATAATGCTTATTATACAACCTTTCCAATTATCGGTGTCTATTGAGCTAGTTCAGATGTTTCAATTCTAATATCAATTACTTTATTGGAATAAATAAATATAACTTTCTGTCAAAAAACAATTTACATCTTTATTTATTTAAGTTTCTGTAAATGTTCATTTTCCTCATTCATTTTCCTTTGAAATAGTCGATTAAAAAAATAACAAAAAACAAGGCTGCTGCTACAAATAGGGTTGCATTACGAAAGGTTTAGTTTGCAGACTCTGTACAGTTTATTTATTTGTTCATGAAATGAAATGTTTCCAAACATGTAACACAATAGTACATTACTGCACAGACCGGGAAATAGGCCGTTGCGGGGCGAGTAGAGTTAGCGTGGCCGAGACATTTCCTTGAAAAAAAGAACAGAAACGTACGATTTAGTATGACACTGAAATAAAACATTAAATAAAATCACAAATTTAAACGTAATAAATTCAATTTGAATAAAATATAGTTTAAACTAATTATAACATTTATTACGCGTTTATGTTATTTAGGCAAAATTTTTTTTTATGAACGCAATTTTTTTTTTTTAAAGTCAATCTATTTGACGCACTTTTAAATACGTTGTAAACGCTGTTTGAAAAGGCTTAACTTTTTAGTCTATGACATTTCAAAAGTAAAATATACAAGGAAGACTTTTGACTGCACGAGTGTTTGGCTGTTTGGAGATAGTTATCCTAGTCCAAACACGGTTTTAAAAAGTAAAACACCAGGTACGTAATGAAGTTTCATACATTTTCGCGGCCGCTGCCGTTGGTAAATAATAACTTTGTTTTTTTAAATTTTGCCTGGACCTGGAACTTACAACTTCGCGGGCTGATTTGACAACAGTAAGTTTAACATTTCCGAGCATGTGGGAGAAAATATTACTTATTATTAAATACTTCCAGACATAATTTTGTTACATGATTACTTACATTGAGCTGGACATAGTAGTGAAGAGTATTCGACGGTATTTTTTAACGAAGGAACAAAGTGAATCGAAGTAAAAGTTATCTTGAGCTGTATAACTAATTGTTCAAATTCGTCTTCGTTTGCTTGTAATGAAGTGGAATGATCCGCAAAATACAGATATATCTTAATAACGGAGAGTTTATTTAGTTTAAGACCATGCTTGCCGTGCGGTTAACCCGTGGAGTGTCCTTCTGCCCATCTACGGAAAAAAGGCACATCTACTATATGAATTGTATTGCACTTCCAACCTTATTACAATTCTTTGAGAGTTTAATATGCTTCTATGAATTAATTGCACTTGTGGCTTTTCTCCGTAGAATGGCAGCCTAGTAGACAACGACTGTCTACAGGATTATTTGAATTTGGAACTCAGAGTGGTTTGAAGTTTGAACTAATATTGATATTGTAATACACATGTATATGACATAAAGCCGTATCTATATGCTTGGTGTTTGCCACATACACTGCAGGACGCAACTGCACGTTAGAGTGAGATAAGGATATATTGTGCTCACTTTAACATATAGTTGCGTCCCGCAGTGTTTGTGATTACTAAATAAATAGCTCATTTCATTATAACTTTGAAGTGACAACTTGCAAAGAAAACCGGTCAAGTGCGAGTCGGACTCGTGCACCGAGAGTTCCGAGCCGCCGCAAATAGGTATTATATTCCGATTTTCGATTCGATTCGAATTCGATTCGATTTCGAATCGAATCGCTGCGTGCCCACTCCCATACATCGGGGTTTTCGGTGCGGGAATGATTTAAGAAAGAGTAGAGATAAACAGATAGGTTAATCTAAGAAAACATATATTATGCCTAATGAACAGAGGTAGGAATAGGTAGTGCTTATTAACCTAAACTTGACTCATGTTCATTCATGCGCGAGTGAGATGGGAATACGTTATTGAATGAAGATGCAACAAGTTTAGGTTAATAAGCACTACCTATTCCGACCTCTGCTAATGAATAACTACCTCTCTGAGAATTGTATACACACTATGATACAATTTTGTTTTAAGTCATGTAGTACTTTAGCTTTACTACCAAGGCTATATATGAGATAATAATTAAAATAACCTTAATTAATTACCTGCAATAAATTTAGTAGTTGAATAAACTATTTTTTTTTCTATATTTGGAACAGTAAGTCTTGCTGTAAATATCCATTTCAATGAACTGAACGATCATTCTACGTCGGCAGTTGTAATAGGTTCAATAAATTTCATGTAAAAATCTTTACGCTTCCGATATCTGTGTACTATTTCCTTATATATGAGTAGGGACTTAACTGAAGAGGTTGATAATGACTGACCATTTCATTTATAAAATACTTACCTATTATTTTTTCAATTAATTATTCATTAGGCAGAAACCTGCTAGAATATATTCTGTTTTTTAAGTCAATACCTACTCTTTGGCTAATGTCAAACATTCCCGCACCGAAAACCCCGATGTAGGTATGCTACTCACACTTGTCATTTTTTGTAGGTACGTAGATACTATATTAATCATAACAAATTTGAGGCTTGTATGATGTTTGTATGTTTTCCGTTTCTACGATGCAACAAAAATATAAATACGTTGAAAAAAAACCTGCCGTTATTAATATCGAGCAAAAAACGGCAAAATAATCACGTTTGTTGTACGGGAGCCCCCCCTTGGTTACCTATCTGAACTCCGAAAAATGTTTGACCGAATTTTGGTTCGAAAAATATTTTTCGACAATTATGGTTTGGTTATTTTTACGTTTGCCCGAAAGATCACTTCGAATATTTGCATTTAGTCATTACTTGGTGTGGTTTTTTACCGATTTGACAAATTATCTATTCCTTATTACTGGTTTCGGCGTACAAACAGTTGTCCAATGTAATGATTTGTCAATTTATCTATTTACCATTTCTGATTTTACCTTAGTATCATTTGCCCAATGTAACGGCTCGGTTTATTAATTGTTTACCTATTTCTAAATCGACTTTGTTCTGTTGACAGATGAAAAAAGATAACCTCGAAGGCCTAGGCGGGAGCAAAGCTCCCGCCTTGGCCTTCTAACCTAACCTATCCGAGTCGGTTCTGCCCTGATTCGTTTTGCTCGTTGCATTTTCGGAATAGTTAAAACTAATTACAAACATTTTCTGGTCTGCAATGAATATTTGACGTAACGTACCGAAAACTATATGTAGCATTGATGAAGTGAAAAATGGGTTAAGAAACAAAATACGAAACGATCACTAAGCTAGTTGTAGCACTGGTGAAATGAAAAATAGGCTTTGAAGTAAAATACGTAACAATACATAGGGCAAGTGACAACAAAGATAAAGATAAAAAGATAAAAGATGTTTATTCAGTAAGTAGGCCGCACGGGCACTTTTACACGTCAAAAATCTACCAGAGAAAGAGAAAAGTTGCTCCGACTAAAGATATGTTTACTTACTGTCAAGTGGTGAAAGGAAAAAAATACGAATCGTGCCATCGGAGGAACGTCGAGGAAAATCGAGGTTCCGATAGGTTACCCCCCCCCTTAAATATTTATTTTATCCTGTTTTAGTATTTTTTGTTATAGCGGCAACAGAAAAATACATCTTCTGTGATTGTCAACAACAACACCGATCGATCGATCGATCTGAATTTCAACTGTCTAGCTATCACGATTCATGAGATACAGCCTGGTGACAGACAGACGGACAGCGGAGTCTTAGTAATGGGTCCCGTTTTGACCCTTTGGGTACGGAACCGTAAGAACCATTACATTACCAATACAGTAAACGCGTACTGAACATCGTAATTAATAAACCTTTTTTCTCATACATGCAATACGCAATGAAATATCGGCGTTATGTTAGTTATTTTAGGCTTCAAAACATCCCGTTTCGGACGGAACAACTCGAGAGAACTGTAAAGGAATTTCATACAAAATTGAAGGCCTAGGCCGGAAAGTAATTCATTTAAATTTCAATGTTAACATGGCGGCTGTGTTTATGAACAGGCGCTATTTAAACTGTTTTTTTTTTTAATATACTAAGCCGTGCATCCAACCAAAGCGTTTACATGTTTAAATAAAGTACAGGAGGGCAGAGGTAATTAGGGATGCGTAGCGTAACTTAGATCGCAGGCGATGTAGCACGGTGTGGCGCAGCGGCGGCGCACCCGACACAGCGCGGTTGACAGCACTGTAGGTTACTTTTAATGTTTATGCACCCCTAGTATTTGACGTTGTAATTTATTTTTTTAATTAATTATATATTTGAGTAAAGCACTATACAGACCTCGCCGTGAAAAGGGGTTGCCAGCCTCGGAACTATGCTAGTCTATATGAACTCGGCCGGCAACCCCCTACTTCCCTGCCTCTGTAGTAATGTACTATTCTTTAGATATAATAACGTTGAAAGGTTAAAGGTTAGATCACGGCAACAATGCTGAAACATTGTGGAATTCAAGGTTGAAATGCTTTGCATATTTAATTCGGTTTCTAATGTGACGTTTGCGAGACTGCGGTCGCCGTAAATTTAGTTTCCGCACATTTGTTCAAGTAAATAATTTATGGAATGCAGTCTCTACTTATAATGGTGGTGGTTTAGTGGTGTTAGGGCCTTTTGAAGGTCCCTCCGATTCGCTACCATAATCTTATGACCTTTATCCATCCCAAATCTCAGGGTTGATAACGCATTTGCAGCCTTAGGATTGCAGCCTTAAGATTAGACTCTTAAGAGGATTGTGAAGCTAAAAAATTCCATACAAAATGCGAAAACGTTTTTCTCCCTTTAAACGACATTTTTATTGATCGGGGTATTTGTTACACCCTGTATGAGTAGATAGGTACGGTCAGCGTCATAAATATATATACGTTAACAAGGTTCCAGAAATATATATACACCCTTATTCCTACGCAACAGAGTCGTGTTTACATATTTTTGCAAGTTTTACTGTGTCTATATATTTGATGCTGACTGTACAGCGTGAATGCAATACAATATTATGTTGTGTATTACACCCCTAGGGCCCTAAAATGGCTGCGTTTATCGGGTGACAATGTAGATAAGGCATCCGTCACCTTCTGACACGTAAATAATTACGACAGTGACGGATGCTTTATCCACCTTTGACACGCGATATAGACGCATCCATACTAGGCCCGCAGAAAGAAATCTTTTTCTTTATCTTTTTCTTATCATAGTATAAAATGAAGTCGCTCCGTCTGTCTGTACGCTTAGATATTTTAAAGTACGTAACGAATTTTTTATACAGTTTTCACCAATAGATAGAGTGATGCAATAGGAAAGTTTATATGTATAATAAATTCTGGATTATATACGGATGTTACAGATAACTCACATAAACCGAAGGGAAGCGAGGGCGGGTCGCTAGTATTTCCATAAACTGAAACAGTGGCTTGACTTGACTTATCCAGTTTGAAGTAGTTTAACCAATTGCAAGTGCAACTGAAGGGAGAAGTTTGTTGCATTATTGTTGTGCTTCATCAATAAAACATGAAGGGTACACTTCAGGAAGTCATCTGAAATGCAAGTAGTTGTAGTTCTATTATCTTCCATAACTGATTAAGACACCCTTTTATTCGGCATTTTTGTATTTTGTATTTCGTGAATCGATTCAGCCGAATTTAAAATTAAGCAGCCGAGAGACTTCCACTATTAGCCTTCCCCAATAATGACTTAAAATTTTTGTAACTACGGTATAGTTGCGATAAGTAAAAATAAAAGACCTTTACAAATTATTAAAGATATCCAAACTTGACCATTAATTATGATGATGCGTTTTAACGACGTCGATAAAACGTACTTAGTTTATATTCAATTTATCACTAGCACAGGTACAATTTTGCCCCCGTTAATCCGGTGCTTGTTCAATACATTTTTTTTAAGTTTTGAAGCGAGCACGATTTAAAATGATCTTTAACGGGCTTGAATAAAGTCTAATGAATCCCAATTGATAGATATCTAAACTTGAACATTAATTATGAATATTAAAAAAAAAGTCGGTCTTAGGTAAGAATAGGTAGGACCCTACTTAAGATCCACGAAATTAGTGATCCCGTGCTTTTTCATACGTCGGTATGCTGACGCCATCTATCGTTGTTTATTAACAAACGCAAATTTTTTCGCTGTAATATACTTTAGTATTTCGTAAGATGTATATTTCGTGAGACGTTTCGATTAAATTAAAAAATATAATTAGATTAGGTTAGACTTATTGTGACTACCAATTAAAAAAAAACAAGGGCGAGAAATGTCTTTCGATGGAAAGAAAATTGTTCGTAAATATACGTTTGTTGAAGGGTGTTTTGATAATAGGAACCCGAAACGTCTTCATCCTTTATTACATACAAATCCAGACTCTGGTATAAACCCATCATTCAGAATTTAACGTATTTCGCAAACATTCACCTTAGGCTATGATACCCCACTGTTTCTGTATATCTATCTTCGAGAAAGGTGCTTTTATCACTAAACTATTATATATTTTACAACACCAAGGACCTACAATAAACCTGGCAATGCCAACCACCTTGGCAAGAAAGACGCATGTGTTAAATACACCTAACACCACACGATCTTACTAGCAACCATACAGAGTTCAAATTTCTTTGATTAGTAAAGTTGAAACATGTGTCCTTTTGACATAGAAGTAGCCTGCAGGCTAGACATCCTTCATCGCTCTCGTTAAACTTTCATTATAAGTAGCGACTATATCTCCTAGCACGTAAACTCGCGTTTTCGCGTTCAGAGAAAGATGAACGCGCTATTATGAGGTCTTGGCTGATAGTGCTCGTAAACTTCCTTCAGTTTATGTGAACCTGGTAGATTGGAATCGTATGTACAGTCCCCAGCGATATAGTTTGTCAAACATTGCGGAAAATACCACTTTATGTCATTACTTAAAAAGTTGATTATGAAAAAACGAGCAAAAGAGTTTAAAAACTTCGCTGATTCTTAATGATTCTAATAATGTAAGATACCACTGAAAAACTTCCGAAATAAAACATGAAATTAAGGATGTTTCGTGACAAGGACATAAGGGAAAATTACAAAAATTCAGATTATTATGCTAAATATCTCCGAAACGAATAAAAATCGCTGAACATACATAGGGGTTAAATCGATAGCTTTTTAGCTACTCTATCAGCCCTAGGCGGGTTAACGTCGATTTATGGGACACCCTGTATTGATATACATGTAGGTGTATATTATTAATTAATATGTATAGATAGGTAGAGCATGTTTTACGGCATTAAGTTTGCCTTTTGTATATTAAGTGTATTCTTTTGTGCAATAAAGATTAATTAAATAAATACACACAAACCCCAACGCGCAACTGGTGTACCCTTTACCTACTTGCTGTGCATCGGTTAGTAAACCCGTTAGTTAGACGACGTTTTATTACTGTCATATCATTATACGGTTGGTCTTTGAGAGCTCTAAGCTATACCGTCGAACTCCATAGTTATACATTTTAGTACCTTGTCTGAGTAACGTATTAAAGTGAGATGGTTTGGTTGATAGTAATAGCGGCCGAGTTAAAAACAATACCATAACATAACATGCGTCAAAGACAATAATGGTTTTTTCACACCACATGCTCGAAATTGCCCAATTATATATTAGGCAAACCTCACCTAAAGTAAGTCATTATAACCCGCTGGTTAATAATGAGATTTGAATTCCTATGAAAAATTACAATTTGTACGTTTTTTTTTAAATAAGGTACTTTAAGTTTTAATCAAACGTTGTTTCTAGTAAGTAGGTTGCTTCTTATTGTCTCCCAAAAGGTAAGAAAAGTAGAGTATTCTCCTTTGGGATAAAGCTGTTTTCGTCTTGGGCGAGCTTGAATCCCTCGCTACGCTCGGGAGTTAAATCTGGCGTCCATCATTTGCCAGGATTCAATATCGCGCCCGTGACATAACACAGTGCTTTATCCCCTTCGGTGTATAATCTACTATTACCGCCTAGAATAGAGGCCCTGGCTGGATGACTTCACATCACTTGTCGATTACACAGTTGATTGACTGTCCCCAGGCGATCAATCGAGTCCGAGTCGCCAGTATTGTCGCCTCAATCACAGACCTCATTCCTCCGGGACTCTCGCGATAGGGACTCCTTGTGAAATGGTTAGTTTTATAACAAGGAGCGGTCATTCAATCTTCGGCCGGCAAAATGACAATTGGGTCACATTGCTTTAGATTTGGCGGTAAAGTGAAACAGTTGTCTTGTTTCTGGCCACAACTTTCTCGAGCCACAAAAATGTAGGTACAGTCAAGGAATTTAAATTGTGACCCACCTTAAGTTCAAAGTCAATCTGACATTCTACAGCAATAAGGTTGAGATTCCTATCAATTACAAATGACTTGGCATCTCTAATGACAATGACATCTTCAAGCAGATTTTCTTTGAAATGGGTAGCAAATTAACGTCCGTGACCGTACAACAAATGCTAGAGGCAAGGGTGGTATCGTTAAATGAAGGATAATGTTTGGGATTACTGCTTTTGCTTTTTGTGAACGGTTTCACACTTATTAAAAGAGCGCCCACACCGACGCGTAAAATAGTACGGTGACGTTGCGTAAACAAAAGAACGGGTCATAGTCATAGTAGTTAAGCCGGGTACACATTAGCGAGCCGTAACCGTAACATGCGTGATACAGTAACGAGGTTCTAGTGTGTACAGATCTAGTGAATAATCCTTTCACATCGTGAAAACTCGGAACTCACGTCTACTTCCGAATGATGCCGACGTGTCTATGAATCATTGAATTATTAAGTGACATGTTTGTATTAAATAAATAGAGTACCTACTTTAGTTATCAGTGTCAAATCTCAAACCACGAGTTTAAAGTATATCACACCGAGATATTAAAATCACCACTATCAAATATATAGAAATTAGGTTTAGGTAAACAAGAAGAAATATAAATAAATGTTGAATATAAATTCACAGGCTTGTCGATCTAAACGTTTCCCAGGTCTTAATGCTTTCGGCATGAATATTAAAAAGAACTGAAAACAAACTTAATCTTAATCAACAAAAAAATACTCTGGTATTAACCACTCTATATCGATTATCACTCTCGCGATGCGACGTTCCCCCACGTTGTGGGTACTGAGTCAAACTGAAGTAGCATGACAAATACAAACATATCCGAGAAAATACGATGTGAAAGGATATTTCACTACATCTGTACGCGTGTTACATACAGTTTAGGTTCACGACGTCGCCGGAACGCTTTCACCGAGCGTACTCATTTTGCGAGCTGTTAATGTAACCAAACAGATACAGTAACGAGGTTCTAGTGTGTTCTTGACGTCCACGATCCCACTGCGAGCGCCCTTTGATTCGCGGCAAAAACCGACAATCGTCAGTCAGTTGCAGGCTCGCGAACCACGTACACACTATATTTTTGGTAACAGTAACGGTTACTGTTACGTGCATCGTTACGGGTTCAGAAATGAGTACGTTGTAAACTTCGGCTCACTGCGAGCCGCACGCGTACCGCTCGCAGCAGTGAACCACGTACACACTATGTTTTTTGGTTACAGTACATGCAACGGTTACGGTTACAGCTCGCTAATGAGTACCCGGCTTTACATGGCGCCAATTGTGACAGACCTTAATTTACGCACCGTGAGGCTCCGGTGTGGTCGCTCCCTTACTTGTTTGTTGCTTTATTAAGATGAGACTGCAATCACCAATCACTTGTAAGATAAACCAACATTAATGCCCCCAATTTTATACAATATTTTTATTCAGAATATTTTATCAAAAATCTTGACAATTAATTTTACTATTAAAATTATAACACATAGAATGATGGTTTCAACACAAATGGAAGCATGTAGGCGTATTCTTCTCATGCGATACGCACACATGTTGATGAATGACTGAATAACCAGGGGTGTGATTCTCTCAAAAACGCGGTCAGACGAACGAACGAGTGAATGTCGCAGCGGCGAGTTTAAGAAGTCCCTTCAGAGCGAACAAAACACATTTTAGCGCGTGCATTCTCAATCAGGCAGCCTTATACGTTCGGTCTTATCGACAGAAGCCATGCTCCCAAATTGAAAATGCATGCGCTAAAATGTGTTTTGTTCACTCTGAAGGACTACTTAAACTCGCCGCTGCGACATTCACTCGTTCGTTAGTCCGACCGCATTTTTGAGAGAATCACAGCCCAGACCACATTTGGTCTTGTTGGAATCGCATCGCATTGGAGCGTGGTGTGGACTAGGTTTCTATGTGTAAAATTTTACAACACGTGCGCCAAATTCCGCTGGTTAATTATGGTTTCGTGAGAATCGGGATGACATTGTAGTACAAAACTATAGGGGTGTTACGGAGCAGCACCTCCGCACCCGTTAAGACGGAACTTCCGTTTGGTTCTACACGTTCGGATCCGCCTCCGCCTTCGTTATTTTTTATTTCACACCTCCGCCTCCGCCTCCGTAATTTTTTTACCGAAGTTATACCGGAGCGGAAGGTATTCCATTTGCCGCAGCAGCGCGGCGCACGCCAACAAGTTTTGACTTGTCCAGGAATTAATTTAAATAAAAGGTACTCGGCTCCGGCTCCGCCTCCGGTAAACCTCCGGATCCGGCTCCGGATCCAGCTTCGGATACGGCTCCAACTTCGCCTCCGGCTCCGGATCCGACTCCGTTAAATAAATAATCTTAATCTGCGGGTTAGAGTGAGCAAGAAAGAGCCTGCCTGCCGCTGCCGTATGCGTGAGAGAAAGGGAAGCCAGACAGACTGGCGCCATAACGCGTGACGTAACGAAGCGGTTTGCCCTACCATAAAAGGTTATCACTTCAAAAAGTTAAAAATAGCGTCAACTTTTTTAAATCTGATTACGGGTTCGCATTTGTAGTCCCAACGGGCCCTCAGAGGCCCGTTTTACGAAGCTACAAGTTACAAATTTCAAGCGGAAGTCTCTTTCTAACCCCTTTTGCTAGAAAGTGAGTTCCGCTTGTAATTTGTAACTTGTAGCTTTGTGAAACGGGCCTCAGATATCGATTTTCAAGACAATCGAACCAGTAACAAAAAAGTTCCGAATGGCGGCCACTTTCTTTTTAATCTGAGTACGGGTTCGCATTTGTAGTCCCCAAGGATCCTCAGATATCGATTTTCAAGACTATCAAACTAGTAACAAAAAAGTTCAAAATGGCGACCACTTTCTTTATAATCTGAATACGGGTTCGCATTATTTTGTAGTCCCCACGGATCCTCAGATATCGATTTTCAAGACAATCGAACTATTAACAAAAAAGATCAAATAGGCGGCCACTTTTTTAAAATTTGATTACGGGTTCGCATTTGTAGTCCAAAGGAGCACACAGATATCGATTTTCAAGACAATCGAACCAGTAACAATTAACTTAAACTAATCACTTTCAAAAACGGTGATAGTTTTAGGTTATATGCTCACTGTCAACAGTATTTATGCTTAGAAACGCAATACGGGGTGACGTAAGCAGGTATCTAAGATCAAATACTGTTTAACATTTTCGTCCATACCTGTAAGTTACGATTGGCCTAGCGGCTGAGAGGTAGGTCTATGACGCCAAGGCGCCTCGGTTCAAATCCCATCCGATACCAGCATCTTTTTTTATTTTAAAATTTGTTTAAAATTTGTTGCCGTATGCGTGAGAGAAAGGGAAGCCAGACTTGCTATCTAGTAGCGCGCGTTACGTAACGAAATGGTTTACCCTCCGTAAAGAAGTTATCACTTCAAAAATTAAACTCCGGATGCGGCTCCGCCTCCGTAACATCCCTATACAAAACACTGACAAACGGGCAACTCAAACCGCCCTTGCAAGAATTTCTTATCCTTGGGCCCGAAATAATCAGTTTTCAGGCAATGTTCCAAGACAAAGACGGTCCTTCTGTCTGAAATAGAAATACGCTAGCATTGATTAAAATAAGATAATAATGACAGGGACAGATAGAGCAGGTCGCTGGCAACTTACGTTGCCCGCAATGATTATATAATAAGATAGTGTTAGTTCATTCTTGCAGCCCATCTCTCTATTTTTTTGTTATAATGCATCATTTTCTTTTTAATGTCATACATATAAAATGACAGTCCTAAATTTAGTTTGTAGATACTATGGGAACATACTTATTTAAATTGTTTACCTTATGGTAAGTGATATTCGCAACCCATAAACACCCGCAACACCACAGAGGCCCTAACCGAGATGCATTACGCTAACTAGCGTTTCTATTCGTTTTTAAACCAATCTGGTAGATCACGTGATCTAGAATAGACACGCTAGTTAGCGTAATGCTGCCCTGCTAAGACAAATGGCGGTATCTCAGACAAAACTCCTGTAGCAAATGCAACCTTATTACTAACGCGAGAGGATTGAATTTGCTTTGGCTATTGAATTTGAGTTACTGCCTTATGAGGGCAGAATGTATCTCGGCTAAGGCTTTAGGAATCTCAAGTGCGCTGCCAGCCTTTGAGAAAATAGTTGGCTCGCACTTACAGAAATATGTACTCAAATATAATAGAAAACGTAACAGACAGGGAACTTTAATAGCGGCCACCTGTATATCGCGGAATCATCAAACTGTAACGGCCTGGCCACGACATTCCGCGAATTGCGGCGCTGCGAGCGTTTTTTAAATACATTGCACGGTTGAGACGCGCAACGTTCTGCGGTTAGTTGGCATCACACGCAATGTATTAGAAAATCGCTTGCCGCGCCGCAATTCGCGCAATGTCGTGGCCAGGCTGTTAAGCAGTTCGACAGATCATTGTAACGAGTTTTGTTGTATATTTTTATAAGAAAAGCCTTTAGATGTGCAAAGAAAACCGAAAAAAAAAAACAGCTTAGTGGTTAACTTTTTAAAATAACCCCCTTTTAAATGACTATAAACCTATTTTAGTTAAAGAATTCTTTTTCCCTTTCTTATATCATCAAATGTCATAATGACAGATAAGGACAGAGCATATTTCAAGAACACTTTAGCTATTACGCGTTTATGAATAAGGCGGCCTTTACACTGAAACTTACGACTTACGTAAGTAGGGACGCAGCTATTGGTTAGAAGTAGATAGAAATATGTTTCTCTCAGGCCAGCTGTATATCGCGGAATCATCAAACTGTAACGGCCTGGCCACGACATTGCGCGAATTGCGGCGCGGCGAGCGTTTTTTAAATACATTGCACGGTTGAGACGCGCAACGTTCTGCGGTTAGTTGGCATCACACGCAATGTATTAGAAAATCGCTTGCCGCGCCGCAATTCGCGCAATGTCGTGGCCAGGCTGTTAAGCAGTTCGACAGATCATTGTATCGAGTTTTGTTGTATATTTTTATAAGAAAAGCCTTTAGATGTGCAAAGAAAACCGAAAAAAAAAACAGCTTAGTGGTTAACTTTTTAAAATAACCCCCTTTTAAATGACTATAAACCTATTTTAGTTAAAGAATTCGTTTCCCTTTCTTATATCATTAAATGTCATAATGACAGATAAGGACAGAGCATATTTCAAGAACACTTTAGCTATTACGCGTTTATGAATAAGGCGGCCTTTACACTGAAACTTACGACTTACGTAAGTAGGGACGCAGCTATTGGTTAGAAGTAGATAGAAATATTTTTCTCTCATTCTAACAGATAGCTGCGTCCCTACTTAGATCGTAAATATTTTACAATTAAATAAATAAAATAAATTGTTGATCTGATATTTAATGTTTTACTGGTACTTACAATAAGATATAAACCTGTCTCGAAATTCTAGCAATAGCAAAAGATGTAAAATTTGCATGTCTGCCGTCCTACCAAAAAAGGCGGGTAACTGCATAGTAATAGTATAAGCATTATGAATTTAATGTGGTTACCAATAGAGTTTAGAATGCTTTGACTGCAACATTGTAGTTAGCATCCTTTTTTGGAATCACGACAGAATTGTGGAGAATCTATTTGTTATTCTGTCAACATCTCCAGAGGCTTGAGCGGGAAGTAGGTGAGAGGCAAACCGTGTCACGATATTCTTTCCAGAAATATCAAATTTCTTTGCAAATGCATTAACATCGCATTTGTATGTAAAAGGGTTCACATATTAGGAAGTTCCAGGATTTATTTTAAACAACACTGTTTATTTTATACCTAACTGTGGTTGTAGGATCTGCTTTCTGTTCCGGTACGAGGGATATGCTTAATAGATTTCGCGGAGCGCCAATATTTCAAGTGTAAAATGAATGGTGACGTTCACCTGAGTTAAACACTCTACCTTTCATACCGAGTATGACGAAACTTGATTGTTAAACTTGTAAATTTGTTTGGTTGTGATTTTAGCATGGCTCAGTATAGCCTTAGTTTTTTTTAATAACCTTACTATAGAGAAGTTGTATAGGTTTCTGCTACCGCACAGGTTTATTGACATGGTTCTTTTTTCAAACGAATTTTCTTCCCGAGGGTTGAAATGCATTACTTTCAACCCGCTTGTAAGATAGGTACGTTCACAATGACCTACAAAATTCAAAAAAATCAAAATTGTAACGCATTACATTTAAGACCTTTTAACGCATTACATTGTCAATGGCCTGCAGAACCCACTTACCTCGCCTTCTGACTTAAAAAATAAACAAAGCTACCCCTTTATTTGTACCTACAAAACTTTTCCATAACCTACAAAAAACCCCTAAAGAAAAGCAATTACCAACTTTAAGGAAACAACTCTGCAAAGTAACCAGCCATGGTCCACATTGACAAAACTAACAAACTGGCTGGAAATTAATTAATTTAGTTTGCATAAAGGTTAGATATCTCCTTTGATCCTCCAACCATTTTCGCAAGTTGCCGACCACAGATTCAATATTGTCGCTCAAAGAAGGCTGTACCCTAACGGGAACGTTGGTTGAATTAAATGAGAAACGCTTCGTATAACCTGCTATTTAAGAATATTGTTAAATCAGTTCGGTTCTGCGTTTTCTAGAAAAGAGTAGAATGACGGAACCAGTAATGGACAAGGACCAACGACTGACACTTGATTTTTATTTTACAGAAGATAAGGGTTATACATTTGTTTTGCAACAATCAATTTACGACCTTATGAAATTTGAATTAAGAGTTAAGAGGCCATTACTGGTGCCTGTCAGCTAAAAGTGTGCAATTCTGGTGCCATCACCCTATAAGCATATACGAGTTAAGTGGGCTTTTCATTTTGCAATTTATCTGGCACCCTAAAAACCATTTAGTGAAGAGCGCTTGCTACTCCCCACCCACTCCTCACCAGGTTACTCGTATGTTTTGCATGCGAAATATTGGTACCCTTTCATTTGGCTCAAAAACGTTTCCCAAACATATCATATGGGCAAACGCTTTTTTTTCCGAAACTTAAATATTCAGGATTTATTTGAGGACCATCTCGTAGAACCCTATAGGTTAGGTTAGGTTAGTTATATAAAAATCCTGAAATATTTACTGTTTCGGAAAAAAAAGCGTTTGCATATATGATAAGATAAGTTTGGGAAATGAATCAGTTTGGGAAACGTTTTTATGCCAAACAAGGGTAAACTGAAATATTGCATGATGTCAAGCCCACTTCTGCTTCTTTATCTTTACATATTATACATAAGCGGCCTTTACACGTAAAGTTCGGACCGCGGGAAACGCCACGCGCCGTTCTAATCTTCGTTCCGAACCGTACACTACGGTTCGGAACGAAGATTAGAACGGCGCGTGGCGTTTTCCGCGGTCCGAACTTTACGTGTGCACGGCGCTATAGTATGTCGCTTTCCGCCTCTGTCGGTCTGTCTGTATATTCGCTAACGCCTCCTAAACCACGCAAGGGATTGCGGTTTTCACCATCAGTTAGATTTTTTTTCACGGAAAACTTTAATGTATATTAAATTTTGTTTCATGTATGTGTGTAACAGCAAAACTCACATAAATCGAAGCGAAGCGAGGGCGGGTCGCTAGTAAATCGTAAGAAAACCAATAATGTCAGTTGTTATCGATCCTAAAAGAACAAATGCATTATTTAGTCCATCACTATCAGAACACAGTGCAAAAGAATGTCGCACCTTCAGAACAATAATGACCTAATTGAGAAAATTTAAATTTCGAGTTAGTTCTCTATGATAATAAATTTATGACTCGAAGTTTGAAAGCACAAATTTTGAATTAGGTCACTATTGTTCTAAAGGTGCGATGTGTCCAATCACTTCGCAAATAGATAGCGAATCTGCAGAAGCGATTGTGTGCTCAATTAGGCTTTATCCATTTAGGAGCGATGGCGCCTTTGTCTCAGATTAACTTAGTTGTAACTCAATTTGGACGAAAAGATAAGCCCAACATTGTTAAAAGGTGATTTAGGTATATCGTGTTACAATTGGGATATACCTAGAAAATTAACACTTGAGTTTTTGTATAACACATTCAATGTCAACGACCCCATAGCCGGGTACACTGTTCGTAGCAGATTTTCGCTTCACAGCGGAAATATTCTGCTACGGGCTACAGCGTAGCACTCGTAGCATTGGCTGGCGGTGATTTGTTAAAACATACAAAGTATTATGACTATGACAGTATGACTACGACTTTAACTACGAGTATACGAAGAGCTATGTCCATAGCTCGAACAGGTCATCGCAAAGACAGATATGGAAATAGAACAAGATTCAATAGAGTCGTCGTAATACCTAAGATTTCGAGTATGATTATCTAAAGCGGATAGGATCGTAATTTAACATTTTCAATTTACTTGACGACGTGCTAGCCTAGTTGGTAGTGACCCTGCCTACGAAGCTAGCGGTCCTGGGTTCAAATCCCGGTAAGGGCAGATATTTGTGTGATGAGCACGAGTATTTGTTCCCGAGTCGTGGATATTTTCTATGTATTTAGGTATATATTTCTCTATATAAGTATTTATATCGTTGTCTAGTACCCATAGTACAAGCCTAGAGCTTAGTTTGGGACTAGGTCAATTTGTGTGAGATCGTCCCTTGATATTTATTTATTATTTATTACTTAATAACGAAATGAAATGAAAATAGTGAATAATAATTAACACGGATAATTAAAAATAAACATTGGATGGTTCCAGAAAATGCAGCAGTTCATGTTTGCATATGTTCAAACACACAAAATATTGTAATTTTTGGGTTACCGTTTTAAATGTAATTAAATAATACTGTACGTAATACGACTCTATTAATCTTGTTCTATGCGATTGTTTGCTATGGTTATGTCTATGAAATAGGAATAGGACGGACCTAAATGGAATTTTAATAGTACTTTCTTTATCCATTAGCATGATATTCAGGTAAGTATTATGGATGTTAATTTAAATTTCTAAATACATGAGAAAAAGAGAAAAAACGGACTCGAACGCAAAAGAGTTAAATTAAAACTCGAAACAACTAACATTTATTTCATCTATCCGTACCATTCTTGTATGGGGTTCCACTTTTTATCTTTATAATTTTTTGTTGTTATAGCGGCAAATACTACATTTGTGTGAAAATTCAACTGTTTACCTGTTACGGGTCCGCCCGCTGACAGACAGATAGACAGATGGACGAAACCCTAAAATGTAACATAAATAAACACGTACTAATATGAAAAATAAACATTGTTATATCGTCCCTTTACTTTCTCAATCTCGTATCTGATCGAATAAATAGATAGAAAAACACTCATGTTCCAAGGTTCATAAAGACTACTTTCCTATCAAAATATTCGATCAGATAAGAGGTTGTGAAAGAAAACGGACGATATGTAATATCACTTTAAATTCCATTAAACGTAATAGCAAATACATAGATAATTGCTTCTAACATTTCGGTCAAATAGGTAAACCTATTACTTAGTTAATATCTCTACCAAATAAATCTTTAAAAAAATCAGAATCGTAGCCGCCGGCTACAAACTAAATCTTATGCCTAACTTTATTAATTTTAAAATACATTTTTATATAAAATGTATCTTAAAACGCTCAAATACGAAACCCCGCCAAGTGGAGAGTAGTAAGAGGATTTATTTAATTTAAAAATCTGTCCGTAAAAATGAATTTCAGTCAGAAGTTATGTTATATAGGTACTTATTTTTAATACTGAGGTATTGCTAGAAAGTTTATTTCTTAGATTTAGTTAATTTACAAAAAATATATATGACTTTTAACTAGCTGTTGCCCGCGACTCCGTCCTCGTTTATCGCCATTGAATTCGAATACTGACAATACCCGAGGGAATAACGACGAACCAACTTATACGGACGGAGTCGCGGGCAACAGCTACTTCACCTACCAATTTGTACCTACACCTGTGTTACCGGCGCCGGCGCTGAAGAACACATGGAGGCGATGGCTGAGATACGCGTCATACCTACTCGTGAACGGGTGCTGTCTGTGGGGTCCGGTCTGTTCACGCTTGCAAGGACCTGTTTTCCAGTTAGTTATTTTAATTATCATTCCTGACGTAGAGACCTCACTATTGTTTAATTTAATGTTATTGAGCCAATATTTGAAATGAATGATTTTATTTGTGTAGGTTTAAAATAATTATTTATTACTCAATTACCTTGTAATGTACATAACTTACTTTTAAGTATTATTGTATTTTACGATTTAAAATATGACCTTCTGCTGGAGTTTCTTGCGGCGCTTCTTCTCCGCAATGATGATCCTGTCCGAAGCGCTAGTAGATTCACTCCATATTACCGTGTAAAAGAACTCTCATGTGGCCAATTTTCTGAATAAATATATAGAATTGTGAATTTTTGAATTTTAAAGGTATTAACAAGAACGTACGAAAATCAAGTTTCACCGTACTAAAACCCATTATTATCGTTAAATATTCGATCCAGGTAACGTTACTCAAAGGATCTTGAATGCAAACCGAATTATCCGATGAAAGTGGTCGTGATCGAGATGTCGCCAAAAGCGTCCTTAAACCTAATAACGTCACGTCTTTATTGTGCTATTTTTGGGACTCTGCGACCATTGCCCTTGTTCACGTGATTTTTTCAGGTATTGACAACATTTTTAGGGTTCCGTACCTAAAGGGTACCAACAGGAGGGTGTGTAACGGTCGCTATAAGAACTTTTGATATATTATTGGTTGATATAACTTTTAAGGGATATAATGAACTTTTGGTATAACAATATTTGGTATAACAATATTCGGCATAGGGGAGACCGGGGACAATTGGTCCATTTTTTGGTTGACAGCTATTTGCGCCGTAACTAAAAGCGTAACGCATTAGTGTCGTATACCGTTGCATAGAGTATTTATTCAGCTAGTAAATGAATAAGCAACATCCCTTTTTCTTAAGAAAATAACGAGATATCGCCAATTAAACACGTCGGGAGAATGTGGTTCAATTGACCCCGTCACGGGGTCAATTGAATCAAATGTTTAACGTCACCTAACTATTACTTGTAGCATATTTTACAACTACACATTTACACATAAAAAAGGTTGTTCAGTTTACCTCCATTAGAGATAAAAACTTCAATATTCTTAAAACGAATAACAAAAAGGACTGAATAAAACGTTAGCCTCTAACTTTTTACCGCCCGGTTATATTCTCATTTTAAAACAAGCAAATGCTGTAATTTAACTTTGTACATATAATACAATACAAGTTTCGTTATTTCTACTAGAGATTCTAATGCTATTTGTAGTAATGATTTTGTATGAAAACGACCTTGGTTCATTTGCCCCAGTGGTTCAATTGCCCCAGTCACAATTCCAAGACCAAGTATAAAAATTAAAATAAACATGAGAAAGAGCTACTTTTATTTTAAAAATAATTTTAATTAACAACAAGTTTTAGTGTTCTAATAGTCGCATGGAGAAATCACTATGACAAGCAAAGTAGAATTCAATTGAAATCATGCTTTAAAGAAATAAACGGGTATTTGGGAACTACTTGGCTTGTCTTAATAATGGCGGGTCTTTTTAAATTGTACTTAATGGCTAACTCATAAGCCAGTCTTCTTATGTACTTTGGAGATAGATCGAAGTATATGTCAGCCAGTCTCTTTAGATATCTTTCCATTTCTTCTTTTTGCTTTTCTGTAAATTCCTTTTTTGCTGGATTGTAGCCAATGTTTACTACGCCGCCATGTTTTCCTTTTTACATCTTATAGCGCAGCAATGACGGATGGCTTAAATTAAAAAGTCTTGCGGCAGCACGTACCGCTTTTATAATACCGTATAAAGGTCGGTTGAACCACCGGGGCGATTGAACCGGTGCAATCAACCCCGCAATATGTGGACCAATCGCCCCGACAGACCTTAAATACCGTATAATATGGGCGTAATATTTACCTTGAGCGTCTAAAAACTTCACCGTCCTCTAGTACCCGTCTGCGCTGGTCTGCGCCCGCGGCTGACTGTCAGTTGCTTGGCGCGCTTTGTAAGAGTGTTCTGAAGGTACGCACACATTGATAACTTATTTGGTTTATGAGAAATCGCGTGTGGAGCAATTGCCCCGGGGTTCAATTGTCCCCGGTCTCCCCTATTCTGATATGATCTAACTATCATCAGGTATAATGAACTTGTAATATAACAACTATTAATCTAACAGTAATATGGTATAACGGATATGTGATATAACTGTGTTCGATATAACGCTCAGTGGGTATGTAATAATGGCATAATCTGGAATACGTACTACTATTGTAATAACCTACCTATTCTGCATCAAGGCAGATCTCCGTTAGGTACGACGACGAGCGAAGCGAGGAGGAGTGTTAGGAAGAACTGCGTCCCTACAGCGCCGAGAACCGAGTTTTTTTTATAATACTATACTACTATTCTATGATCCCTTGCAGACGTTTTTATATCTTTTAATACATTATATCACTAATACTTATATCATGCGTTCATTATATTAGGTAAACATTATATCAAAGATCATTATACTTATTGAAGATTATACACCATGAAAATATCTACTTTGTTGTTATATCAAAAGTTTATTATGCCCTTTGAGTGATTATATTCTATGAAATTATATTAAATGTTGTTATATCTAGTGAAAATATATCAAAAGTTGTTATACCGATCATTACACACTCCCAACAGGACACTTTTAATAAACTTCCGCCGTCCGTCTGTCCGTCTGTATGTCTGTCGGCGGGCTTTATCTCATGACCTATGAGGTGAGGTCATTTTTTGTACATTTTTGGCTATAAATTAAAAATTACATAACAGAAAATAAAAATAAATGTTTCGCAATTTCTTTTTTTTTTAAACTAAAAACAGATGCGGACAAGCAAGTTGAACAACTATGCCAAATTTCAAGTTGATAGCATTTGTAATTACTGGGAAAAACTGCAGTGACCTACAGACAGACAGACAGACAGACAACGAAGTCTCACTATAAGGGTTCCTTTTTTACCATTTTGGTACGGAACCCCAAAAATAACCAGGTAAAAAATATAAATCGTCTGCCTCCCAATATTATTTAAAAAAAACCTTCGTAGATATGCATTATGATTATTATTTGTAAGTATTATACATAAACGCTACACTGTAGGTATATACAAATCACATTGCATTGAAAACAAATCGCTTCCTACCTTTGCATTATTTCTCTATAAAGAAAATCCCGCGAAGAAAAGACTGTTGAATTTTAAAACAGTAAATTAACTCTGGAGCGAGTCTTTGATTATCACTTCTCTGCCAGTTAAGTGATTTATACTGTGACTTAACCAACGTAGCCAACTTTTATCGGAGAAAAATATAAAAAACTTACTAGGATTTTCAAGAAATAAGGTATTCCAAGAATCTATTATAAGCATTCTATCTTCTTTTGTAATGTATAGCTGGACTGCCAGTGTTAATTATAAGAACTAATAATGAATGGTTAAAAGTTCTAAAAAGTGATTTTAAAAATACACTTTTTAACATGTGTTACATACTTTTCCAGAAGGTTTAGTACTTATGTTTTTTCTTAGCTTTGATGGACCAAGCTAATAAGCGGCCTGCACACGTAAAGTTCGGACCGCGGGAAACGCCACGCGCCATTCCAATCTTCGCTCCGAACCGTACGTGTAAATGCAACTGTAATAGTAAAATAGTAAAAAACCTAGGTACGGTTCGGACTGGCGGCACGTGGAATGGCGCGTGGCGTTTCCCGCGGTCCGAACTTTACCGTGTAAAGGCCGCTATTCTCTAAATCCCCAACACACCTTTAGAGGGGAACTTGCTTCGGTAGCATTTCTGCATCGACCTGCTCAGGCAGGTCAAAATCGTCATGTAATGGTGGGTCAACGATGAATGGTTCGGCGTGTCGTCACGCATCAGGTTTGGTGTGTTCTCACAAGATTGGCCGCTGCAGTGGTTACAAACAGCCGAGCATTTGAGTCCTGGGGCACGTTTTATAAAGCTACAAGCAGACCTTTATAACGTTATGAATAATATCGTTATCATAACGTTATATTTCGTTAGTGCTCAATTTTTTTTTAAATATATCGATATTTTTACATAACGTTATGCTACACCGTAACAAAATCGTAATAACGTTGCACTTAAATAACGTTATAACAACGTCATGAAACTTATGAACTACGCGGTGTTGCTGCTCCTCAGGTAGGCATTTTACGTGACTGGCCGAAGTCCCAGAACGTTAACGTTATTATAGCGCTTACCGAACTATCGTTATACGTCATAGCGTTTTGTTTGATAACGTTATAATGGATACCGCTACGCAAATAACGTTATAGTATAACGTTATTCGTGTAAGATAACATTATGAAAGATAACGTTACACGAAAATAAAAGGTCTGGCTACAAGTAACAATTTTACTGATCTAAACTGGCAACACTGCTCAAATGGCTGTGGCCCGAAGCTACAAGTTACTAATTACAAGCCGAACTCTCTTTCTAGCAAAAGGAGTTAGAAAGAGACTTCCGCTTGTAATTTGTAACTTGTAGCTTCGTGAAACGGGCCTCTGGTCGTCATTGGTCGAGGTTGTGTGAAATTAATGGAAACTTGTAACCTGTAAATTGTAATTTGTAGCAGGCCCCAGCTTTTCTGCAACCACAACTGCTGGTACAACCTTCTTTGCAGTGACAGAAACTCATCTTTAGCAGCGTTGAGGAGCTGGTGGTTCGTCATCAGTTGAGGAAGAGGCCTCGATCAGACTGGTCCATCAAAGATTTACGAGAACATCTAATAATAATACGCTACCAGTAATGCATACACTGAGATGTTTCATAATATTGACGTCCCCTTGGTTCACCAACGGTATCTAAGAAAATAATCAAGTCTTGATAGACCAAATTGGTAACGTAGGTACAATGATATAATATAAAAAGAGGTAGATATGTTACCTATACGGTATTCCGCGTGTAAAAATGGCCCGGCGTACGCACACATAATCAGTAAATATTGCAATTTCACACTAATTCATAAATGACAAGTGAAAGCAGGATGGTATGCTAATTTCCGGGAGCGAAACAGAGACGAGTGTATGTTGATCTGCAGACTAGTTAACGGTTCCGTTGAAAGCGCAAGACTAAGTAAAGGTGTACCAATTGGCTTGGTTTTAGGGTGCCACTATCGAAGTGCGTATAACCTATCTACCTCTTTTTACTATATTATATCATTGCGTAGGTATATGAACTTGTGCTATAAAATGGATCCATAGTTACCACATTGACGAAAACTTAAAAAAACCTCTAAAATTCAATTTATTTGGAAATTTTGCAAAAATTTGGACAGCTGTATCTTAGAAATGATTCGGTTTATCGTAACCAAATTGTTTTCATTTTGTTGAAAATGTTGTCTTCTAAAAAGACCATTACCTTCCCCCTAACCTTCATTTATGACTTTGACCATGTTTGGCCATAACATAGGTACTTGGTGGGATAAATTAAAAAAAAATGGTTTTTCTAGAATTTAACGATGATCCGGAGGGTTTACGAGGTGGAAAACTTGGATTTGCCATAACCACTTCATTGCATAGAGCATGTAAAAAATCAGAACTACCTTTTTTTATACCACGACGTTGGCAAACAATATTATATTTTGATGCAAGACCAAAAATGTACCAATTCGATGGACTATAGCTCCCTACAATTATGGTAACAATAAGTCACTTTTAAAGCAAGAGAAATGAAAACATTACAACCTAGGTACGTCAAAACAAATTAATCACCATATTTACAGTCTGCATACAGAGTGTATCTTCAGCGACAAGCCTGACCTTAATAGGTCCTTTTCACTTTACGTAATAGCCTACTAATTAATGGAATATCCCTGTGGGTATATTAAGGCCGGTTTTTGTGTCCGAAAGGTAATTACGGAGCATTACAGGACACATCTTATCTGCGTGTGGACGCTGAAGATAGGGTAAGGGCGATCCCTCTTGGCGTCTATTTCGTAAACCTGACAGTGGCGTGACAGTTGACAATTCGGTATTTACAATGTCGACAGGCTGAGATAAGTATAAGCTGATTTATCGACGAAACCTGTGTCCTAAAACTATATATACACGCATTAGAATGTCTAGTGGTGGTAGGACCTTAAGCAAGGTCCGTCCGGATCTTTGCCAACATCTTATCCTTTAACCTACCGCTAAGTAGCAGTGTTCGCATGTTTGTGTTCCGGCAGTTCATATTAGTCCTCAGGGTTCGAAACGCAGTTGGAGTCTTGAGATTTTAGCTTGGGAATTCAAATGTATAGGGTCTCAGTCCCTATTTACCTACTATCAGGTGGGCTGGTGCTCGTGTTTCTATAAAAAATATACACAAAATATATATCCACATACGACAGGTTAATTGATAAGCTCGCCCGTTATTAATTCGCTAACAAATTGACTCGCAAGTTTATTAAAATAGTAAACACAACACCCTATAAATATAAGCAAAATTCGTCTATAAAATTAACACCACTAATGCCCACGGTTTAAAATGATACTATAGTAACCCAACCCGATTCGATCATCCGCCCGCCGCACGTAATGGAAGGCCTTAATACTGAAACCGCCCTGAGCCGCTAAAAGGCTTTCCGATTACTTTAATTAACTGAATTGCGCGTAAATATATCCCGAAATAGACAAAATACAACAGGAACTTCTTTTTCTCATAAATAATGTTACGTAATCTTGTCATAACACCATAATTAGGAGCTAGCAGATTGAAGTTTGGACAACTACAAAAGTGTCGAGTAAAATCGAGTGATTTGAAATTAATAAGTGTCCGTATTAAGGGCCGTATTAATAAACTAATCTCAACTCAAATGCTCGTCTCGAGATGCGTCAAAAATGACAGTGTTCTATGGTTTGACGTTTACTTCAACCAAGATGAGTTTATTAATACGGCCCTAAGTGTCCTAAGTAAGTATCGAAATTCCATAGCATACCATATTATTTGAATTTAGAACTATCTGTACAAACCTGTGACAACTTTAACATACTATATTGTTTGAATTTGGAACTATCTGTACGGCCTTAAAAAGGCTAAAGAGGTAAAAGCACAAGAAGGTCACATGAAAAATTAACTCATACTCGTCCGCATGAAGGTTCACTTACTGGTCTCTGCAGTAATGACTACGAAAGGTGTTCAGAAAAAAAATACTCATACAGTCTCAAATGCATATAGGTAAGTAGGTATAATTTTTTTCATTATTTATTGAGAAAAAAAAACACTTTGAATGCTAGCTGAAGAGCTTAAACGCAACGTGATATTTTGGACGGCACAGCTAGTGCTACATAACGCGGTTACAAACAAAATGACGTCATTCCGACTGGTCCAAAGCGGGCATGTTATTTTTCAGAACACCTATTCAAAAAGTTCCTGTCGTCAATTGTAAACAATTCTACCTAAAAGCATTGCCTTAAAACTTACCTACAGGCGCTCATCACACAAATATTTACCCTAACTTCATCAAACTAGGCCAACCCCGTCGTCAAAATATACCGCTTTCAAACCAAACTTAGCATCAAGTCAAGAGTCACATAGAATCTTCCTAATTAACAGATAATAATGGCTCGTATCCTTTTATATTTAAGGTTTAAATTAATACTATTTGTGCTCAAATATGAGTCACGGAAAAGGGTATTTTTTAATTATTTATTTATTTATTTATTAGAATCATAAAGTGAGTAACATTACAGAGTAATCCACGGCGTAATGACATTTAACCCGCACGATATCGCTGTAAGGCCGGGATCACACCTGTAAGTTATTACGTAAGTTTTGAAACAAAGCTATATGCAAGTGAGAGATGCAGATATTTGCCACTCGCTCTTACCCATAGTTGCGTCTCAAAACTTACGTAATAAATTACAGGTGTAATCCCGGCCTTAAGGATATCGGTTATCTAAATATATAAAAGAAGAAACTGACTGACATAAGGCGGCCTAACACTGAAACTTACGACTTACGTAAGTAGGGACGCAGCTATTGGTTAGAAGTAGATAGAAATATTTTTTCTCATTGGCCTAATTATCAACGCACAGCCCAAACCGCTGAGTCTAGAAATTCCAAATTTGGCAAGTAGGTTCCTTAAGGGTGCACTAAGAAAGAATTCTCCGAAGATCGACCCCCAACGCAACGAAATAGGGGTAGGAGCGGGAAACTAATTCTACGCGTACGAAGTCTCTCGCGTCCTCTCGTACCTAACTAATAAATTACCTACCACACGAAGGGTGTGCCCAACTACTCATTATTGCTATGAGGCGTATTGAAACGTACTTATTAAACGTAACCCGATAAATTATTCTTAGCCCCAGCCTAATATAAACATGAAAACACCCTCCCAATATCGACTATCGGAGTTACCTGACCCTTTTGGCCTATGGAGCCTCCAAAGTTTAGTAACCCACCTAAATATGTTAAGCCCACTCAACAAACACGGAACTATACTCGAAAATCTAATCCTCAACCGGCGCACATTCGCTGTGATTACTGCATTTTGGTTTAAGTCTAGGTATTTTTATCAATAAAACTTATCCTAATATTACTGGTTACACGAGTTCTCATTCATATTTTTATGGAATAATGTTAGAATAACGAAATAATCAAGATGGGAAATGTCAATTTATGGTCTTTAATTAGATTTTCGAGTATAGTTAGCTACCTGTTCTAGTGTTCATTGACACACGTGCCCGGGTTCGAATTGCGATTTTCTCTCGCAAAACTTCATTGAGTGTCTAATATTTGTATTGGTGGTGGTTACGATATAATAATTAACAGGTGAGTGTTATTTGTATAGTCTTGTGAGGTCGTCTCTAGAGGAGGATGACCCTCCTGATAGGGGCCGAGATGAAGCAGCGTGGGCTTCAATCAAGCCTGTACGCGCGAGACTACCGAACAATTGCTATATATAAGTATAACGTGTCTCCTTGAACATTGGCGGAATCATCGATAGTCTAGATGGCGCTATAAAATCAAATTGACTGATTGATTGATTGAGTATAGTTAAATTCAACAGGAAAAATAACAAATTGTATTATTTATAATTTCCATTACAGAATCTCACCAATAGGTAAAATAAATTCGAAAGTTTGTGCGTATGTCTGTTAGGTTGTTACTCCTTCACGCTGCATCGGCGTTTTCATGTTAACTGTGTTCGAATAAGTGGAGCATATCTGGGGCCTGTTTTATAAAGCTACAAATTACAATTTACAGGTTACAAGTTTCCATTTGACACAACCTCGACCAATGACGACCAGCCATTTGAGCAGTATTGCCAGTTTAGACGTGTAAAATTGGAACTTGTAGTTTTATAAAACGTGCCCCTGGACTAACTTTACATAGTTAGGCACATGCCAATCTAGTTACACGTAGGTACCTAATATTGTTCATCAAGGGAACACGTCTCCGCCTATTAGGGCTTCACCGCAGGCCGTCTGCCATTTATTAACACCTAATTTGAGAAGCCTAGAGGAACATAATTTTAGGTAAGTAAGATTTTAAACCTTTACCTGTTCGGCATTACGCTGAAACTTCAAAAGTTTGTAGATACGCTTCCTAATAATAGTGTTCAAACTTTTAATTAAAGGAACAACACGAGTTGACTTCAAAAGCATGCAAGTATTTTATAATTATCTCATATTATTATTGGTAAGACTTAAGTAGGTATTCCATTACAAAATAACTTCTCGTTAGGCAAGTTATTTTTTCATTTTCTTGAAAAGCCAAAATAATAAAATTAAAAAGTGCTGTTTTGAGATCTGTGTACCTATGGACCATTTTTAGAGCGTAGAAATATCCTCAATAGTCTTTTCGCATTTGAGTGCAAGGCGTGCGTGCCTATTAAATTTTATTTTATTATTATTTTGTCTTAGTTGACGAAAATTAGCTATACAATGGACCCGATTCTACAGTGGCCTCTAAACTTCCTAATTTTATTAAGGTGTCGCTAAAACACTTTGCTATTCTATGAGCAGTTGTCATAATCAAATGACAGCGCTAATTTGAATCTGGCGCTTCTTATTTTAGGCGGGCTATTCAATATTATATTGACATTCTGGAATAGCACTTGTTCTTACACTTGTTAAATCTGCCGTCTAAACTATGTCTAAAATTAGACAATTTAGTTTTAGGCTATTTAAGCGATATGCACGTAGAATCGGCCGCCAAAACTGACAAAGATAAAGACCCTTAATTTCAGTCCTTAATTGGGTACACTTTCTCGTGAAAATGCCCAAGTACGGCGTACTTACTCGCCCGTCTATCACCCCTTTTAGAGAGTAAACAAAAAAAGCCAAGCTGACCAACTGACTCTGAGATTTGGCAGCGCTTAAAGCGCTTAGTTAGACAGACGACATTGACTTATTTTTAACGGTTGTAAGACGCTCTAAATACTTTGTTTATTTTTAACCGTCTACAAATAGTAAAAAACCGCTTTGAGGATGATGAGATCTTCGCGCATAGCATAATACTTAAAGCATACCACGGTCAGGTCGGTCAGCGCTTCCAAATGCTTAGGTACAAGCGCTTTTATCAGGCGTACACGCTTCACATACCATAGACTGAATCTCGTTACATCAAACTCTGTCAAACGAAGTTTGAAAAGTGACTGGCGTTGTGATTGCCGTTAAAATGTTTTAGTTATTATTGACACTTTTTTGTTATGAAAAATAACTAATACGGTGGAATTAAATGTGAATTAAGTGTGTACAATTGTGCCATGGTGAATAAAAATTCGCCTTAACGTAAGTTTAAAGTTATTTTAATGCCTAAAATATAGTGCATTATTACAGTTCATCTTGTAGTTAATTTCTGGATTTAATTCAAGATACGTGAGTTCAAAGGTGTACTGTTGATAGCTATTTGTCATTTATGCTCAATTATCATGACAAATCCTATGAACGTTGCGCACGAGCATAATTCGTAACATAAGTTTATTAAACATTGTCATTTTAATTGCTCCCTATTCAGTATTATTAAGCTGTTCCAATCAACGCTTTATTGTGAAAACAGTTATATTTAACTACGGGGACCCGTTTCATAAAAGCTTGTAACTTGTAATACAAGTGGAAGACTCTTCTTAATACATACTGTTGGAAAGAGAGTTCCGCTTATAATATAAGTTTTTTTTAATGCAATATGCCCCAGGTCATCTGCCCTGTTAATTTATAAATAAAACTATACTTATTTTATATTTTAATATTCTCTATCATCGTACTCTCATACCAGTAGCGACAAATCTTCATTTGAGATGTTATTTAAACTGCATACACTTTTCTCATGCACCTTTAAATTAACATATTCATCAACTAAACTTGGAATTTTAGAGTAAATGACTGTTATTTGCAGTTTTGCACACAATTTTGTCTAAAACAACATCATGATTAGAAATTTAATACAATCTATCTTTTGTAATTCTAAAGAATGTAATAATGTACCGACTTGGAATATTTAGAAGACTTGTTTAGCCTAGTTGTTAGTGACCCTGCCTATGAAGCTAGCCATCCTGGGTTTGGTTCCCTGTGTGGGCAAAGATTTGTCCGATGAGCACAGGAATTTCTACCAGTGTTACTGTTGTTTTCTATGTATTTAAGTTTAAGTATGTATTTCTATATATTGTTCTATTATTGTTCTTGTCTATAGTGTTGTTGTTTATATTGTTGTCTAGTACTCATAGTACAAGCCTAGAACTAAGTTTGGGACTACCTCAATTTGCATGAGGTTTCCTCCTGTTTTTTGAATAATATTATTATTGAGGAAAAAATGCCTCACAAATTAAACCCAACAGTAATACTACAATAAAAGAATTCATACAAAAGTTAATTCTGTTTAACTGAAATAATGTCATTATTTAAATATATTAATGTTTCAGTGTGTGTGCCATTAAACTGTTATCAGTGGCGTAGCTACCGAAGGGCTAGGTGGGGCAGTGCCCTGGGGCCCTCAAGCTCGGAGGGAGCCCAAAACTTGATTAGCAAACCTCTTATTAAATTAGCTAGCTAACCAGCCGATGATACCTAATTATGATTATTTATGATAAAGTAGGTAGTTTTGCAATAGAGTGAAAGCAATTGAAAAAAGAAGAAAAACTAAAGTAATAGATGCAGCTGAACACACAATCAAGATGAAACTTCAATGGGCAGGACATTTAGCCAGGATGAGCGGAAAAAGATGGGCCAACCTAGTAACAATGTGGAAACCACTCATGGGAAAAAGAAAAGTAGGCAAACCAAAAATGAGATGGGAACAAGACATAATAAATATCATTGGGATAGACTGGATCAATCGTGCAAAAGATAGAATTAAACTTAGTAAAGATATAAATAAATATATGAAAAAAAAGTTTAAAAAAACAAAAACCCACCTTCAAAAAGCAAAAAATAACTTCTTTAAAATGGTAGGTAAATAGGTCAGTCCAACTGAAGTCTGCTTTTGGTTAAAATATTGTTGGACGCCGACTTCAGTTGGACTGACCTATTTACCTACCATTTTAAAGAAGTTATTTTTTGCTTTTTGAAGGCGGGTTTTTGTTTTTTTAAACTTTTTTTTATTTTATACTTTTTAGTGATCATAATTATGCTGTTATTCTCCCATTTCTCAAGAAACAATAGAACATTTCAATCTCGCCGCAAGCAACGCCGTGAGAAAGTCATAGTCATATATTTAAACCTAAATATACTTCGTCATAGTCGCTCAACTATCTTAATCGAAATATCTTGTCGCCACCCTCGAAATATATACCATTTAGGAGTTCCGGTGGCCATCTGTGGTCTTCATCATCAGTTCCACTTCACCAAATAGTGGTTTCCAAGACCAAATACACGAGTTACAATGAAAAATACCAAAATCGCTATAGGTGTGCCTATAAATTTTGAAGAGTTCCGTCGATTCCTCATGGATTCCACCATCAGATCTTCATTTTGAAAAATATGGGACCAATCTGGAAGCACCAGCTTTCAAATAAAAAAAGAATCTTCAAAATCGGTTCACCCAGTTGAAAGTTCTGAGGTAACAAACATTAAAAATAAAAAAAAATACAGACGAATTGAGAACCTCCTCCTTTTTTTGAAGTCGGTTAAAAAACAAAGAGCCAGAAGAGGCCTCTAGGCCTAGGCTCTAGGCTATATATATATATATATATATATATATATATATAGGTAGATTTGCATTTTTAAAATATGACTAAAACCTAAACAGTTTAGGGGCCTTAGTTTTTTTTTGCCCCAGGGCCCTTGATTACCTAGCTATGCCACTGACTGTTATTATTGTAATGTAAAATACAGGAAGTTGTCCGCATAATAGGGGGTATACATATCGTCATCCCCGGGGATATAAGGATATAAATTGATATTGATGGCATAATTTTTTCTATATTTACCTGACTGTGAAAGAGTGTTATATTTTTGATGGATTTAGTCGTTAGATACGTCTTGGTTGTGGGATTTGTGATATATGTCTGATTCAAAGTACTGAGACGGGATGTTTATGTTTTTTAACATATATATCAAAGACCATATCATAAAACGCAGTCGAGTTCTTAAAGCTTGCTTATTATTCTAGATAAATCATGATGTCGAAGTCGAGAATAGCGTCACCTGCCCGGTCTCAAGGCGCCCCTGTCACCCCTCGCCGCAGCAAACCCCGGCGCACCCTCAGCATGACCTCAGCTAAGTCTGATACATCAGGGAGGTTAACGTCCGTGGTAGAGCAGTACATTAAGGATGATAAATTCAAGATGTCTCCGCTAAGAAGGAAGTCAGTATTGCCTGATGATACTGATATAGATGTACCAAGACGTAAGTATACTGTTTCCCTTATTTTAGATAATGTTCAGGTTATTTAGAATGATTTGAAGAAATTAAGTGCTTTAAACTAAAATCACATTAGTGTGGGACGGATGCCAAATGATTACTATAGCTTTGACTGTTTGATCACATCAATGATAACATTAAATGAAAAGGAACAACTACCTACTCGTTTAATAAGTTGTTACAAAGTTTGAGTCCAATGAAACTAACTTCTATTTATTATTTAATTTCAAAATGCAGAAAAGGAAAAGCTTAAGTTGTCCAGAAAAATCATGCTAGCTTTGTCATGTTTGTCTCAAAAGCAAACCTTTCTTTTGTTCTTTATTTACTGAGAAAATAAATAAACAAATTTCTGCTAATGGCTTAAGAGCTTAAACGCCACATGGTCTTTTCTACGTCACAGCTGGTGCTAGACTTAAAACGCGGTTACAAACAAAATGACGTCATTCCGACCGCTAGTCCAAAGTAGGCTCTCTATCTCTATTCTCAGTATATAATGACCAGTGATCGGAATAGGTAGAGTATATTTACCTAAAGTTCGCAAAAAGGACATAATATAGAGTGGTTACAACCGGGTGAAATATTAATTTATTTTTATTGAATTCCGGATTTCCGGTATTTTTAATGCTAAATATAGGTAATATTTACACATGGTATAGGATATTTTATGTTACTGTGTTATAAAAGGGGCCTGTAACTGATTCCTTATATCTAATTATGTAATAGGTGGAGTATATTTACCTAAACTTCGTAGAACAGAGTCATAAACTGGAGACTTCCTTGCGACTACATTTACTAGTACCTGAAAAATACGGGAAATCTGGAATTCAATATAAATAAATTAATATTTCACCCAATTGTAACCACTCTATATAATGGCCTTTTGCGAACTTTAGGTAAATATACTCTACCTATTCCGATCACTGATAATGACCAACCAGATTTGAAAAAAAAAGCTTTTGAGACGAATAAGGATGCTATATAAGCATGTTTCTTTTTCAGAACATTTTTTTATAAAATTCCTGTTGTCAATTGCACTTTCTGTTTTGGAATATAAGCATTCATGTAAACATGGAACACATTAACTCTAAGAGCAATAAGTCAAAATAATTCATATATTTTTTATAGGTGCCAGTTGGTGGAAAAGACTGGATGGCAGCTCCAGAGATGTGCTTGAGGCTCTGGACACCAACAGAATGCCTGATGAATTGCTACTGGAAGATTACGAGTTTGAAGTACAGAAGTGAGTACCTTTAATTGTATTGTTTGTATGAACATAATTGTCTTTTTTCAGCGGCCATGGATGATTTTCTTATAATTATTTGGGCACAAATATATAAATTTAATGGGGTAAATAATATCAGAGTGAAGATATTAAAGAATTAAGTACTAAAAGTACCAAATACCGAACTTAAATCGCGGCTCTGATGCACTTAAGAGTATTACGTTTGACAAAATATGTTTATTTCGTACAGGTCTTTCATAATATAAGACATTTACGAATGGCCGCTCACCAAAAAAATATACAGGGTGTCCCAGAAGTTTATGTAATATCGGATTGTATAGTATCGGGTCTATATTGGGATCCATAATGTTTTCCCTAATATCGTTAGTCATAATGATTGTTTGATTGTTTGTGCTAACGCACATTAACCCTAATGCGATTGTCCTAATATTGTTTGTTCGAATATTGTTTTTCCTAACGCTGATATATACTAAAGTTGTAAACTACTCGTAATATACGCAAAGCATAATATTTAATAGCCCTAATATAGTTCATCATAATGTAACCTAACCTGAGGGATATAAGGTAACTAACGAACTTACCTGTGTAATGTTAAGGCCATTTTAGGGGCTCCCCCCGTCCCCCCTTTTCTGCTCTGTCTATGAACGCTGCTTCATTGGGTGTCAAATCGCAATTCATAATGACGTTTAAATTAAAGTCATATCCCATAACACGTTTGCCCTAAATAATGTTTGACATGCATAATGAGTACAAATAAGATTAGGTATTTATTTATTTATTTATTTATTTATTGGAAAACATACAGCTTAAATATTACAAAAAAATATAGAATAAAATGGTTAATTCATGAGCCAAAACAGTTTTCACTACTAGATAGTACAATATATGCTCAGAGGTATTTAGTCGCTTAAGTTTAGCATAGGATAGTTAGGATGTTTAGGGCAAAATAACATTATGACAAATCAGTCATTATTGCAAATGTTTGGCATAACATACATGCCAAACATTACTTAGGGCAAACGTGCTATGGGATATGACTTTAGGACAAACAATATATAATATATATAGTATAAAACATGTATTTTTGCGCCTTGTATTGAAGTGCAGCTGTCTTAAAATTCGTCCTATTATTATTCCAGAGATAAACAGAATCAATCAGTACCAGAAAGCAGTGACAATGAATCAGTTGCTAGCATAATAGTGCCTCAAAGGAGGCTCTTCAATCAGAAAAAACAACCGCAGGGTAAATTTGGCGATATAATGGCTTCGCGGAAGTCATTAGGAAAAACTACTTTAGAGGACCAGGATAAAACTATACACAGTGTGCCAAAAAACCTGTTCAAACAAGGCCAACCGAGAAACCGACCTGTTTTTCCCGCAGCTTTGCTCAATTCCACAAATAAAACCATTAATAAAACTGTAGACCCTGAACCTGAGTCTAATAAGCAAGGTCGCAATTTATTTGGACAAGCTGGAAAACGAAAGAAAAACATGTTCACTGATTTTGTATTATCTGAAAGCGAGGATGATTCTGAAGTTCAACACAAGGTATTTGGTTTTAAAAAGAATGACAAGAGAGCGAGTTTAGCTACGCGCAACAGGCGGATGCCTTCCTTAACGCCTAGCGTAACCACTGATATTGATATAGATGACTGGAACCTTCTTCTACCATCATCTACTATGATTGGCAATGGTTCGATAGCCATGGAAGTTTCTAGAGTTATAACTGATAAAGATATAGAACTGGCTCAGGATGAAAATCAAGACGTGACGCTTACAGAACCTAATGAATCTTTAGAACTGGAATCAAATAAACATGATACTAGTAAGAACAAACAATCGCTACGTCGTTCAACATTAAGTAGAAGTAAAAAGCAATCTGATATTTATGATAAAACCAGTGACAAAGTATCAGAAACGAAAACTGTAGAACAAACTCAAGATGATGATCAAGACGCGACTCTTTCAGAAGCCAGTGAAACATTAAAACCGGAATCATTTACTAGTGAAAACCCCAAGAGGCAAACTATAAATCGTACTAGGTTGAGTAAGAGCAGTAAACTGTCAGATGAATATAATAAAACACTTGGTAATAAAAAAGTCTTAGAATCTACAACTAAAGAACAAGCACCAACTAGTAAAACGGATACGACGCTTCCAGAATCCAATGAATCTGTAAAATCGGATTCGGTTAGTCGTAATTCCAGTGAAAATCCAAAAAGACAAACTCTAATTCGGTCTAGGTTAAGTAAGAGTAGGAAACTGTCTGAGGACAATAGTAAAACACTTGATGTTAAAAACAACTTTGAATCTGAAACCACAGAACAAGCACCAAGTGATGAAAGGGATGTGACGCTTCCAGAAGCCAATGTATCTATAAAATCAGAATCCGTTACGCGTAATACAAGGGAAAATTCAAAAAGGCAAACTCTTAATCGTTCAAGGTCGAGTAAGAGTAAAAATAATTCTGATGACGCTAATAAAACGCATGGTAATGAAAATGTTTTGGAATCTAAAACTACTGAATATGCTCAAGATAGTGATCGAGACGTATCTCTAACAGAACCCAACGAATCTCTAAAACCGGAGTCAAATAAACAGAATGATAATGAAATTTTGGAAAAACTATCTTTTAATCGTACTGGGCAGAATAAAAGTAAAAAGTGGTCTGAAGTCAATAAAACATTTGCTGATGAAAATAACGTAGAACCCGGAGCTTTTGAACGAACACGAGATGATAATCAACTTGTGGCGCAAGAAGTCGATAAATCTTCAAAACCGGAATCAGATAAGCATGATACTAGTAGAAGTCTGCCGAAGCAATCACTAGATCGAACTGGACTTAGTAAAAGTAGAGAACTGTCCAATGAATATAATAAAACACCTGCTAATAATAAAACCTTACAGTCGAAAATCCCAGAAGAAGCTCATGATCATAATCAAGGCGTAAATGAACAGACAACCGTATGTGAACCCTCGGTTGAAGACCAAATGGCAGAGTTACACAGCGAAAGTGGGAATAATAACAAAAGCGAACAAGAAATGGAGCAAAGCGTAGATCAACGAAGTGAAATCAGCGCAAAAGAGACAAGTAAAGAGGACCCGAACGAAGATATGGAAGATATGGTGTGGGATGAAGACGATGAAGAAAATAAAAATGATACCTCTCAAGAGGAAAGTGAACAAGAAGATGAGGAAGAAGTCGAAAACGACCAAGATAACGATGAAGATATTGAAAATGACCAAGAAGATGAAGATGGCGAAAGTGACCAAGAAGACGATGAAGATGTCGAAAACAATCAAGATTATGATGAACAAGAAGTATCTGATCAAGTAACTCCGACAAAAGATGTCCCTAATAAAAGCCAAAAAATCGTAGAATCGTCCATAGAAGAAGAACAAATAGATCAGGAAAATGAAGCCGTAGATGGAACTCCTAACGCTACTTACGACACAACAGGTCGACATAGGATAAAGGACGTAAGTCAAGTGAAATCCCCCGAATCAGTATTAAAAAATATGTCAAGGGATAATATGTCATTTAAACCAATAGGCCGTAGCACTAGTTTCAGAAAAAGTAGGAGTCCGACTGAAAATATAATTTCGAGGCCTACTTTAATCCCTATTCAAGAAAGTATTATTGGCAGTGACGGGTCGAGAAATTCGAGTACAGAGGGTTCTGGATGGGATTCTCATCGCACTACACGTAAAACATTACGTCAGACTTTTGGCAAAGATTTCACGCCGCGAAAGTCACTAAGGACTTTGGTGATGGAGAAATCAGCAAAACGCCAAACGGACTTCAGCAAAAATACGTCCAAAAATAACAGAACTCGAAATAAAACCGTTTTGGAAGAAGCTGGTAAAAAAGACACGAGAGTCAACGAAACTGCAAATAAAACAGTTTTAGAGGATATTCGCGATCGACGTGTATCAAACCGCAATTTGTCCCGCGACCAGTTGCCCAGTCCGAAATCCCCTGCCCCCGGCGTCTCCGCTCATCACTTGTCTGACCCAAACATTTCCAAACCACGAATATCTTATCATAAGTCTGTTCATGAAATTAATGAACTAGGTACCTCTCCACAAATATCGGACCGTCTGGAACCCGGTCAGGGTATTGATGATTCAGGCCCAGAAATATCTATACACGCTTCGTATGGCCATGGAATGTCAGAAGATGCATCTGATCAGGATGACGATCATTCTTCTGTTAAGAATCCTCAAGCAACTTCTGAACAGAGGAAGTCAGTTAAAAAATCTATGCCTTTAGAGATTGATCATGATATGCAGGAAGCGTTGGATTACGACCCTTCTCTTCAGGAGGAAACGACACATGAAGAATCTAGCAAAGAAATATCAGAACGTGAAAAATCGGACCATCAAGCATTAGCTCTAGAAGCGGCTGAAACCGATGCTCAAGATGTTTCTGACCATGCAGAAGAAAAGGAACATTCCGAACTAGAGGAATCTGTACAGAATGTGGAAGCAGAGGAATCAACCCAAGAGGCAGATGCTGAAGAATCAGAACCGGAGGTAGAAATCGAAGAGTCAGAACATGAAGAGTCTCGAAAACTGAGTGAACCTGATTCTGAGCATGAAGAGTCTGAAGAACGCGAATCTGAACAGGAAGAGCAAGAACAGTCTCAACAAGAGCTAGAGCCTGAGTCTGAACGAGAGGATCTTGAAGATTCTCAACAAGAGATAGAGCCTGAGTCTGACCGAGAGGAACATGAAGATTCTCAACAAGAGATAGAGCCTGAATCTGAACGAGAGGAACATGAGGATTCTCAACAAGAGATAGATCCTGAGTCGGAACGAGACGAACATGAAGATTCTCAACAGGAAATTGAACCTGAATCTGAAGATGAAGAACAAGACGAATCTCAGCAGGAGATTGAAGAAGCATCTGAACGGGAACAGTCTCACGAGTCGGTTCATGATAATTCACAGCAACAGTCAGATCAAGAGAGTGACAGAGAAATGGATAGCGACAATGAACAAGACGATGGAATTTCAGACGATGGCCATGTAGATGCCGATGAGGTCGAAAGAGAACAAAACCCTAAAAGATTTACAGAACGTGTGGTGTTTGACAATGAAATATCTGACCAGGAAATTGACTATGATATTTCCGAAAGGGTATCAAGGCAGATGACAGATAATGATATTTCCGAGCAAATGTCTGATGTAGAAATGGAAGACCAGAGCGATAGAGGTTCTGTGCATGATGCCCATGATGTGTCCGTAGGCACTAAGAAATCTTTGCTGTTAATGCAAATGCAGGAAATTGCACAGGAAAACATGAAGCTGAGACAAAAAATCGTAAGTGATGTATTTTATAATTTTGTTTATAGCAAGCTTTATCCTTTTAAAAATCGTTAAAAAATATAAAATAAATTCGCACAAACCATACGCAGTACAGCCAATAGTTCATTACTTTAAGAATCATTTTCGATGTTTAACTTCATTTTCAGAGAGAAAAGGTCGAAAATTCTCTAAAGCGGAAACGGGATTGCAATCCACTTATGTCTCCAATACAACCAAGGATATTTTCTTCTATGCGTCGCGTGAACAAACCTGAGCCGAAGAAACCGAAAATACAACCGAGAAAAACCACAACTATTACAATAGGAACACTACCCAAGGAATTTGTGGATGATTTGAAATATAAGCCGCCTAAGAGATTCCAACCTGCCAATGCGCCATGGATAACTAAGAGGTTGTACAAGTTTTTGGAGACCAAGTTGGAACCTAAGTGAGTATATTTCTTAGTGTAATTATATCTTTGAAAAAACATAGAACGTAGTAATACAATAACTTTCTGATTAATGTTTTGAATTTGAATTTTATTGAAAGTACTTGACGATGTTATGCAACGGCGAATCGATAACGTTTTCGAGCGTGTATTGTCAACTTTGGTCAAAGGTTTTGTCGTTGTAACAGCTCTGCCATAGGTATGCCTTATGCCAAGTAGTCCATTTTTCTATTGGGAAAAATGTTACACTTTTGAGTAGAGCATTACCAGTCACGGTGGATGGTAGATAGATACAGGCAGATTCACTAAAGCTGGCACGAATGGAATGAACAAAAGTAATGTCACCTATCATCGGGTCGCCACCTTCCCGAACACATGGTTGAGGGAGGCGATGGCTGAGATATGCGTCATACTCGTGAACGGGTGCTGTTTGTGGGGTCCGGTCTGTTCACGTCTGCAAGGACTTGTTGCTCAGTTAATGATTCCAGTTATGGCTTTTGACGTAGAGACCTCGTCGTGTTGTTCTCCTAGTCATTATTTTTAGTTTCATGTATTTGACATGTAATCTTGATAATTTTTACATTTATTTGTAATGTTTTTAATTTTGAATTTGTATTTTTTTTATATGTGATAGTTCTAATAATTTATATTTGTTGCTTTATTACCTTGTAATGTAACTTACTTTTAAGTATTATTGTATTTTATGTTTGAAAAAATGACCTTCTGCTGGAGTTTCTTGCGGCGCTTCTTCTCCGCAATGATGGTCTTGTCCGAAGCGCTAGTAGATTCACTGTATATTACCGACGTGTAAAAGAGCCCGTATGTGGCCAATTTACTGAATAAATATTTTGATTTTGATTTTTGATTTTTGACTGTGTGAGTGCCGTCCTTTGAACCGATGTTCGAATTTCAAACCGAAAACCTGTTATTTAACACACTTGTATACTTTCGTTCACTCATTCAATCCATTCGTGCCAGCTCTTGTGAATCGACCTGTAGGTAGGCTATACAAGCCAAAAGTAGGAAATCGTAACTCCGCGACTGGACGGAAAATATAATTATGACCGTTTTCGTCTAGTTAGAGGTTATTTAAGTATTACGTCATAAGCACCAAAGAGGTGGAAGAGAGGTTGTTGAGCTTATTTTTTTCATGGCAAGGGCGCAGGGGTTTTTGAATGATGATTATGTCAATATTGTCCCAGATACGACTACCGCGCCCGCATAAGAGCCGAGGAGTTGGTGCAGAGCATCTACGGCTTCACCAAGCAGGCGCGGCGCCGCGACGTGGCCCCACAGGACGCCGTCGACGAACTCAAGAGGGAGATGGCGCGGCTGAATGTCGTCAACACGCACTTTGACTTCTATGAGTTCTTCCATGAGTTTATGCCGCGCGAGATAAGGATTAAGGTATGTTGATAATGATAATATGTGTAGCAAAGGGATGCGTATGCAGTTATTTTAAAACTTAAAACAGCGCGCGCGTGTAGAAAAAAATATAATTATGTAACCACATTTTGCACATTTTTGGACCTCCTCATCCTTACCCATCATTCCTTCTTTCCTTCGGTCCTAAGCCTTACTCATCTACTTCGGGGATAACTGGAAGAAATCCCATTTAGGCATAAGTTCGCCTTTGTACATTAGTGTAATATTAATATATTAATATTTTTGTGCTATAAAAAGTTTACATACATACATATTTACATACAAATTTTAAAAAAATATGCTTTTGAGACAGTCCTCTATAAGCATGATATATTGAGATCACCTTTAAAAAAGTTCATGTTGTCCCATGTACTATTTTTTACAGGTGAATCCAGATATCGTCAACAAAATACCGATGCCGAGGAACGGCATCTTCGCGGACATCCTGCAGGCGCGCCCCGTTGTCGACGGTTAATTAGTTGTTCTGTAGTTTATGATCATGAAGTTTGTATTAGTAGAATTTATTTTTACTTTAGCTATTAAATAAGCATTTAGAAAATGATTTTTTATTTAGATTTATATCGTTTTTGCTTATTGATTTGGTCTAATTAGTAGGTACAGCTGTTTTATCTCACGAAAACGGGCCTTGTGTGTGTTGATGCACGTGCCCGTTGTCTCTGAGTGCGTAGCTGTCGTCGCTAAGCGACGCCGTAGTGTGCGTGTCTATACGCGTTACAACTACATGTATGCCATACTCGCTATCGTGACATAAAACAACTGTGTTTAAAACTATACCTAATATTAAATCAAAATACTGTAAAAAATAATGTGGAGTTCCATAATTTTGTTCGAGAATCATTAACTATAGGAATACAAAAGTATTACGGTTAACAATAATAATAATAATAATGATAATAACCGACTGACATTTCGCGGCCCAATTCAGTAACGCCGAGCCTGTGTGTTACGCAGGAAGCTCACGCTTTTCAACCTGCGTCCACCAAGGCTGGTAAGCCCCGAGTACGCATGAGATGGAGTAACGATGTAAACCTATTTATCATGCGTACATACTATCGAGTTACTACATTTGAAAACGACTAACTAAAAACTAATATTAAGCTTTATGTCATCTACTTGGCTTTGTCCCGTAGATGACATTAACCACTAGTTTATATAAACTGAGACTTAAAATTTTATGGAAAATAATAATAATTGTAATGTGCTGTTGATATCCTTAATAAATTAATAAATAAATAACGATATGGCTAAGGAATATACAATTAACTCCTAAATTTCTTCCTTCCGTTCCCTCATGGCTGAATTCTTGGAGTCGTGCCCACTAAGTAGCTCTGTTGGATAGGCTGTCTTAGATGTTGTTTCTCTTTGTTGAACCTGATCAAGTCCAGACTACATCCACAAAGATTGCAAAAAAAAACTTTATTCAGTTTTAAAATTCAAAATATTTATTCAGTAAATTTGCCACACTCTCTGTGACTTCTCTCTGTCTTGTGACTCTTTTACACATCGGTAATATAGAGTGAATCTACCAGCGCTTCGAAGAAGCTCCGCAAGAAATTCCAGTAGAAGGTAATTTTATCAATCAATTTACATTTTATAAAAATGGTGCTACCAGCAAGGTCCAGGGTTCGTGCTCTTCCTCTTCTTCCACGCAGCCAACCAGTATAAGCTACTTCAGATTCTGGCGGACCCCTGATGCGCCACTTGGCCGAAGAAAGACTGCTTGAAGACATATCATATCACCGAGAACCCATTTTGAATATCTGTAAATAATCGATTTGGATTTAACTCGAAAGTTCATCGAATAATCCGTGAGTAGTTTTGATAATAAAGCTTAAGAATAAATAAATATCGGGAGACAATCTCACACAGATTGACATAGTCCCAAACTAAGTTCCAAGCCTGTACTAGACGACAATAATAACATACTTATAAAGAGAAATAACACCCATGAATCGGAAACAAACGTAAATAATTGCCCTGACCAGGAATCTAACCGCGATCGCTACCTTCGTAGGCAGGGTCACTACTAACTAGTCTAACTATGCGTCATCGATACCTGCCTTTGTTTTTTTTTTATAAATCCAGGAACACTAGCATCTATCAAAGTAATTCACCCGTTATTTAGGTAATGAGACTAATTCGGTATCAAATACTTACCAATTCCAAGTGAATGACACATTCAAATAGGAATAAAGCCGCAGCCAAAATCAGAAATCAATTATTTCGTCCGATTAAATTACATTCTGTATCCTTTTACATTGTAAGCCTTAAATAAATTATTCATGATAAATCCACTATATTTCTTAAATCTTATCTTTCTCAATCTTCTTACCATAAAACGTCTCTGTATCAAGTGTTTAAAGTTCAATTTTGAACTAGCTTTTTAGTGAGATAGGAGCTTGGGTAATTAATTATATGTAGTCGATTTACTGTGGTAGGTAACATCGCTCAACTTTCCGTTTACGCGTTGTTAAAGTAAGGGTTTCAGCACACTTGCCAAAATTTTAACCGCTTGTATTTAACTAAGGCCGAGGCCGCACTTCCGACGGCACCCTCTGGATCACAACTGATAACATGTGCAATTGTGCCCTCGTCCTACCGAAGGCGCATAATGCAGTGTTGCTCTTTTGGTAATTGGTAACCCATGCGTTACTGGCATGTTTGTTTACCTGAATGCAGAAAACAATGGTTTGTAGGTAGGATCATAATAATAATAATTAAAAAAACTATTTTATCGGGGGTTATGAACAAGTCGCGATTATTTAATTAAACTACGGATACATCGAATATAGCGTTTGGAATCAGTTGAAGGTCATGATAAATTTACTGCGATCAAAGAACTACATTTAAATTCTACGTATAACCTTGTCACACTTAATACAGTTTCATAATAAACATAACATACTTAACCTCTACCTCAGGCTTTACTGTAACAGAGTTCCACGGCCAAATTCCCTTATTCTTGGTATCTATAGCGGATTGAATGAACACAGGTAATGACATTTCATTAAGCCTCATTTGCCTTACATAATGGATGATTCCGCCATGTTTACCGTCTCATAATACGTATCGTAAGAAAACAGCGGGGAGGAAAAACAGTTCGTTAAGATCGGTCTCCGGGGGACTCTAATTTTCTTTGCCGGGTACCGAGTTGCGGCGGGTTATAGGTACATATACATTATGTGTGTACAGACAATGAAGTGAGTACTTAAGTGAGACCAAGCAGCCTTAAATTTATAGTTACATTTATTTACATCTTAATAGCATGCACGTGATGTGCATGGCCAATTATAGGTTTTCACAGTTGATAATCAATCCGTGAGATTACAGCATTATTTCGGTGTAGTAGTAGGTAAAAATGTGTGTGAATTTGTGTGTATGTGTGTGTGTGTGTGTGTGTGTATGTGTTAGTTTGTTACTCCTTCGCGCTGCAACGGCTAGACGGCGTTGGATGAAATTTGAAATCACACGAGTTTTTAATGCCTAATTCTCCTACAGTCGCATACATAACTTTATCTACATGCATATCACAAGTTTTCTACAATATTTAAGAAACCTGTATAGCTGTGGTTGCCCTGTAACTTAATGTACCTGTATCTTAATGTTTATATTAAGATGCAACCACATCGATAACCGATACTTTAATGACATGCAATACTAGTTAACATTAAAATACAACCACAGATACAGGTTTTTTAATATAGGCCATTTGGTTATCGTTTCTTAACATATTTTAGATAAAAGATAATATAGTACGGTCCTGCATTTTAACTCTACTGGTTAAAATAAATTCAAAAGTCTCTTACAGTGAGTCAGCTCCCAAAATGGCCAATGTTCGTCAGAGTCTCTTGTTCGTACACAAGAGAGCCGAATTGGAGTCCCGAGACGATCCCGATCCGTCTACCGCAAATAGCTTCGTTTAACTGGCTAGTTCTGTTGGAGAAAGCTCTACATTTGAGCATTGTTTATTAGATCCTAGAGCTACTCGGGTATGTCCAATTTGTTTACTCGACTACAAAGAAACGAGAGTAGTGATATCTGTATGTATGTATGGATACAAAATCAGTAGTTTGACGGAAGAAATGTGACGTAACTACTGCACTACTTTCGATATTTGAAAATAACATGGTTTTCATATGCAACAAAGACGATGTTTTTCACAAATTTAATGAAAATTCATCTTATTTACTTAGAACATGTGTCGTATATTCGGAATACGATAACATTTCAAGGGCAATATGGTATATAATACCGAGTAGAATAGAGCCCCAGTATGCGAGCTTTGTGTACAGGGTGACTTCAAATTGGTAATACGAAATCAATGTTTTACACACATCTTACCTAAACTAGACACCTCTTCTAAGTCCCATGCTGGTCATTTAATTAAAATTAATTAAATTAATATCAGGAAACAATGTCACACCAATTGCCCTATTCCCAAACTAAGCTCTAGGCTTGTACCATGGGTACTAGACAACGATATAAATACTTATATAGAGAAATAAATACTTGAATACATAGAAAACATTCATACGTTCATTCAACAACGAATATTTGTTCCCGGGTGGGAACAAATATTCGTGCTCATCACACAAATATCTGCCCTTGCCGGGATTTGAACCCAGGACCGCTAGCGTCGTAGGCAGGGTCACTACCAACTAGGCTAGCGCGTCGTCGTATTCTTTTGTAAGTTTTAATATTTATCCCAATTTTTTTGGCTTAATGCCGTTTCCCTATCATGTTTAAAGTACAATGCCAGATCTCCTTAGAGGCTTTGGCGTAAGAAAAAAATTGTGACGAATAATTTTAGAATTGGGTTTATTTGATGTAGAAAAATATTTAAAACAATGCTGTGGTGTTAGTTTTTGTGAAGAACTTGTGTAAAAAAAATGTTTAGAAATAATCGTGACAACACGTTACTCGCAACATGTCTTATTTACAAAGTATCTTAATAGATGGCTCTATTTCTCGTACCTATAAGTTCCCTAAATGTGTACAAGTAATAAATCAAAGTACTCCTATAAAATAAGGTACTTTGCCACGGGGGCCCTTTCTTTTCTAGCTTTTATTTAGCTTTAATTTTATAGTTTTTAACTTAGTTATATTTAGGTTTATTTTAGTTTTAATTTATTTATTTATTTATTTTTAATTTGCCATAGTTTTAGTTTTAATTGTTACTTTGTATTATATTTTTAAGTATTTGTAAATCTTGATCAATATCCTTTTATATATATTTAGTTAGTAATAAAATACTGAATTTAAACCTCATACAAAACAGGTCATATCAACATCCTTCGTAACCGCGGGCTTTTTTTTAAAAAAGTGTTTTAAGCCAAGATCTGGCATTGTCCTTTGATGTTAACATCCAGTGACAGGTATGACAGTTATGTCTCACTTTCACCAACCAATTTAACAGACGGATAAATCTTAATCAGCTGTTAGTCAATACATTTGACAACCGTCAAACCGCTAACCGTCCGTTTAATTATAGTTGAACACTGCCCGGTGTTTAATGTAGGGTACACTTTACTTTACACTTTACGACTTTGAAGTTGTTTTTCCACCGGCGGCGCGAGACGAGACGAGGCGGGACGAGGATTGAAATTTGTATTGAAAAATCGCGCACGCTCGGCGCGCGCGCGCGTCAGAAATGGGTGTTTTAATACAAATAAAAATTCTCGCGCCACCTCGTCTTGTCTCGCGCCGCCGGTGGAAAAGCACCTTAATTGTTAGTTTTATTAGAAAACTTACTTACCATAATTAAAGAAGGCTAATTTAAACAACTTAGATAGTGTAATTGTGTAATAAAAACACTATATTCGTCATTAACTTAGCCATATTCAAGTGTTTTGTATTATCAATTAAACCCTTTATAACAAAATATGCGGCTCCTGGCCAATGTTCGAAAAACAAATCGTTCCTTTACATTCTCAACCTCGTATCTGATCGAATAGTAAGACAGGGAAAGCACTCATGTCCTCTATAGAATAAAGACTACTTTCCTATCTAACTATTCGATCAGATACGAGGTTGAGAAAGTAAAGGGACGAAATGCCGAAAGTGAATGATTTATGTTATGTATAAATGTTAGATTCGAATGTATTCTATTTGGTCATGCATGCATGAATGTTAGATTCGAATGTATTCTATTTGGTCATGCATGTATGAATGTTAGATTCGAATGTATTCTATTTGGTCATGCATGTATGAATGTTAGTTTCGAATGTATTCTGTTTGGTCATGCATGTATGAATGTTAGATTCGAATGTATTCTATTTGGTCATGCATGTATGAATGTTAGTTTCGAATGTATTCTATTTGGTCATGCATGTGTGAATGTTAGTTTCAAATGTATTCTATTTGGTCATGCATGTATGACTGTTAGTTTCGAATGTATTCTATTTGGTCATGCATGTATGAATGTTAGATTCGAATGTATTCTATTTGGTCATGCATGTGTGAATGTTAGTTTCGAATGTATTCTATTTGGTCATGCATGTATGAATGTTAGTTTCGAATGTATTCTATTTGGTCATGCATGTATGAATGTTAGTTTCGAATGTATTCTATTTGGTCATGCATGTATGAATGTTAGTTTCGAATGTATTCTATTTGGTCATGCATGTATGAATGTTAGATTCGAATGTATTCTATTGGTCATGCATGTGTGAATGTTAGTTTCAAATGTATTCTATTTGGTCATGCAAATATGAATGTTAGTTTCAAATGTATTCTATTTGGTCATGCATGTATGAATGTTAGATTCGAATGTATTCTATTTGGTCATGCATGTGTGAATGTTAGTTTCAAATGTATTCTATTTAGTCATGCATGTATGAATGTTAGTTTCGAATGTATTCTATTTGGTCATGCATGTATGAATGTTAGATTCGAATGTATTCTATTTGGTCATGCATGTATGAATGTTAGATTCCAATGTATTCTATTTGGTCATGCAGGTGTGAATGTTAGTTTCAAATGAATTCTATTTGGTCATGCATGTATGAATGTTAGTTTCAAATGTATTCTATTTGGGCATGCATGTATGAATGTTAGTTTCAAATGTATTCTATTTGGTCATGCATGTATGAATGTTAGTTTCGAATGTATTCTATTTGGTCATGCATGTATGAATGTTAGTTTCGAATGTATTCTATTTGGTCATGCATGTATGAATGTTAGTTTCGAATGTATTCTATTTGGTCATGCATGTATGAATGTTAGATTCAAATGTATTCTATTTGGTCATGCATGTATGAATGTTAGATTCGAATGTATTCTATTGGTCATGCATGTGTGAATGTTAGTTTCAAATGTATTCTATTTGGTCATGCAAATATGAATGTTAGTTTCAAATGTATTCTATTTGGTCATGCATGTATGAATGTTAGATTCGAATGTATTCTATTTGGTCATGCATGTGTGAATGTTAGTTTCAAATGTATTCTATTTAGTCATGCATGTATGAATGTTAGTTTCGAATGTATTCTATTTGGTCATGCATGTATGAATGTTAGATTCGAATGTATTCTATTTGGTCATGCATGTATGAATGTTAGATTCCAATGTATTCTATTTGGTCATGCAGGTGTGAATGTTAGTTTCAAATGAATTCTATTTGGTCATGCATGTATGAATGTTAGTTTCAAATGTATTCTATTTGGGCATGCATGTATGAATGTTAGTTTCAAATGTATTCTATTTGGTCATGCATGTATGAATGTTAGATTCGAATGTATTCTATTTGGTCATGCATGTATGAATGTTAGTTTCGAATGTATTCTATTTGGTCATGCATGTAGGAATGTTAGTTTCGAATGTATTCTATTTGGTCATGCATGTATGAATGTTAGTTTCGAATGTATTCTATTTGGTCATGCATGTATGAATGTTAGATTCGAATGTATTCTATTTGGTCATGCATGTATGAATGTTAGATTCCAATGTATTCTATTTGGTCATGCAGGTGTGAATGTTAGTTTCAAATGTATTCTATTTGGTCATGCATGTATGAATGTTAGTTTCGAATGTATTCTATTTGGTCATGCATGTATGAATGTTAGATTCCAATGTTTTCTTTTTGGTCATGCAGGTGTGAATGTTAGTTTCAAATGTATTCTATTTGGTCATGCAGGTGTGAATGTTAGTTTCAAAATGTATTCTATTTGGTCATGCATGTATGAATGTTAGTTTCGAATGTATTCTATTTGGTCATGCATGTATGAATGTTAGATTCCAATGTATTCTATTTGGTCATGCATGTATGAATGTTAGTTTCGAATGTATTCTATTTGGTCATGCATGTATGAATGTTAGATTCGAATGTATTCTATTTGGTCATGCATGTGTGAATGTTAGTTTCAAATGTATTCTATTTGGTCATGCATGTATGAATGTTAGTTTCGAATGTATTCTATTTGGTCATGCATGTATGAATGTTAGATTCGAATGTATTCTATTTGGTCATGCATGTATGAATGTTAGTTTCAAATGTATTCTATTTGGTCATGCATGTATGAATGTTAGATTCGAATGTATTCTATTTGGTCATGCATGTATGAATGTTAGTTTCGAATGTATTCTATTTGGTCATGCATGTATGAATGTTAGATTCGAATGTTTTCTATTTGGTCATGCATGTATGAATGTTAGTTTCGAATGTATTCTATTTGGTCATGCATGTATGAATGTTAGATTCGAATGTATTCTATTTGGTCATGCATGTATGAATGTTAGATTCCAATGTATTCTATTTGGTCATGCAGGTGTGAATGTTAGTTTCAAATGTATTCTATTTGGTCATGCATGTATGAATGTTAGTTTCGAATGTATTCTATTTGGTCATGCATGTATGAATGTTAGTTTCAAATGTATTCTATTTGGTCATGCATGTATGAATGTTAGATTCGAATGTATTCTATTTGGTCATGCATGTATGAATGTTAGTTTCGAATGTATTCTATTTGGTCAAGCATGTATGAATGTTAGTTTCGAATGTATTCTATTTGGTCATGCATGTATGAATGTTAGTTTCGAATGTATTCTATTTGGTCATGCATGTATGAATGTTAGTTTCAAATGTATTCTATTTGGTCATGCATGTATGAATGTTAGTTTCAAATGTATTCTATTTGGTCATGCATGTATGAATGTTAGTTTCGAATGTATTCTATTTGGTCATGCATGTATGAATGTTAGATTCGAATGTATTCTATTTGGACATGCATGTGTGAATGTTAGTTTCGAATGTATTCTATTTGGTCATGCATGTATGAATGTTAGTTTCGAATGTATTCTATTTGGTCATGCATGTATGAATGTTAGTTTCGAATGTATTCTATTTGGTCATGCATGTATGAATGTTAGATTCGAATGTATTCTATTTGGTCATGCATGTGTGAATGTTAGTTTCAAATGTATTCTATTTGGTCATGCATGTATGAATGTTAGTTTCGAATGTATTCTATTTGGTCATGCATGTATGAATGTTAGTTTCAAATGTATTCTATTTGGTCATGCATGTATGAATGTTAGATTCGAATGTATTCTATTTGGTCATGCATGTATGAATGTTAGTTTCGAATGTATTCTATTTGGTCAAGCATGTATGAATGTTAGTTTCGAATGTATTCTATTTGGTCATGCATGTATGAATGTTAGTTTCGAATGTATTCTATTTGGTCATGCATGTATGAATGTTAGATTCGAATGTATTCCATTTGGTCATGCATGTATGAATGTTAGATTCGAATGTGTTCCATTTGGTCATGCATGTATGAATGTTAGTTTCGAATGTATTATATTTGGTCATGCATGCTTTCACACATAGGTATAAGTAAAACACAAAGCTAAAGTGATGAAACTATTATCGTGTTATTCATACAAATAAACAAAACAATGTTTAATAATTAAGATTCAAGTAGTTTTAATCAAAGAATGGCACTGTCATTCTAATTAGCTACAGCAAAAGATGTCAAAGGGCCTTTGTGTGTAATTTAAATCCATAAATAATTCAATCTCTTTGAAAGCCCGGAATAAATTAGTCACGGAGCCGAAAGCGTTTTAGATTTGCAAACCTTTCACAAGCTGTTACGCCGGATTCAATATTTTGTTTTTTTTTTCATCTTGATTTTTGTCATTTCGTCGGAGAAACTTAAATATTGTTTCCCTATCCGCTGCTGCTTAGTATTGATTTTTGTTTGTGTGCGTAGCCAGGGGAACAAGGGCCATGGGGCAAAAAAAAATATGGCCCCATAACTGTTTGGGATTAATCAATATTTTAATGTAAAGCTACTTTATCATAAATAATCATAATGAGGTAGGTATCATCAGCTAGTTAGGTAGCTAGTGCAATAAGAGGTTTGCTAATCTGGTTTGCCCCCCCCCAGCCTGGGGGCCCCGGGGCACTGCCCCGCCTAGCCCTTCGGTAGCTACGCCACGGTGTGTGTGTGTGTGTGTGTGTGTGTGTGTGTGTGTGTGTGTGTGTGTGTGTGTGTGTGTGTGTGTGTGTGTGTGTGTGTGTGTGTGTGTGTGCGCGTGTGTGTGTGTGTGTGCGTGTGCGTGTGTGTGTGTGTGTGTGCAGATTATTATTATCATTAGGGGTAGCCGAAACTGATAGTTAAAAACCGATTATCCGGTTTACCGGTAACAGCCCTTATTTACCGTCGGTAAATAACCGGTAATTTGTGGCCAAAACCGATAATTACGGTTAACGTTAACGTTAAATAATACCGACTTTAAGTACACTTACGTGCCCCCCCCCCAAATTATTTTAATTTGTCAATAAAACAGATAAATACATTCTGTGAGCACTAAGGTGTTGCGGGTTTGTATTTCCCTCTCACTCGCTCTTAAATTCTTAATAAAAGCCTATGAGAGCGAGTGAGACAAGTACAAACCCGAAGCACCTCCTAAGAGCTAACGCACTGTAGTTATTTTTTTAACGTAATTGAAAAATAAATTTGTTACAAAATTTGTGACACACGACATAAATTCGCATGGCTAGATTAAAACAGTAGTAACTCAAAATAAAACTGTATTTTAAAATCAACTTTAATACAACTTTTATAAACTTAAAACAAAGCTAACGAGGATTTTGAGTTGATACTGTTTTGATCTATCAGTGCATATCGACATACTTTTCAAACATTCAAAGATACTCAATCTCCTCCCATATAAGTACGTATATTACCGTTAGATAATTGCGAACGACATTCCAGAATTGAACAAATGGATATGAGAAACTGATATCCATCTGCCAACGCCAGCGATCCATACAAATCCGGCTTCATATGACGACTCAGCCATTCAGCGGAAAGCGTGTGGAATGTTCTTGTCCCAAACATAATGGCGTCTCGTTTTACGAAACATATTAACTGCGCATTTCATGACCAGACACTTGAAAATGTGGAATGAAATGCAAATAAAATGTGACATAAGGTCTGTTCATCCTTACTTGTCTTATATAGTAAACAACTTTCTAACCTCAAAATGAACCTTTTTTGGCTAAAACAGCTCTTTTATCGAAAATAAAGTAAACCGAAGTTAACATTTGGGACAGCACTTGGCCAATGTATTGTCTGTGATTGCTTTATTTTGTTTGAAATAGCTGTTTTAGCCAAAAAAGGTTAAGTCTTAGGTCTGTTCACAGACCTTAGGTACAATACTTCCTTACTAAAAATAATAAATAATACAGGTACACATTCATAAATCAATAGTTAAATAATTAGAAAATATCAGAGAGTCAGAAACAAAGGGGTTTGGGTAAAAGTGTTGTCATTTGTAAAATTCATATATTTTCAAGGTGAGCGGCCATTCGTAAAAGTGATAAATTATGATAGAATTATTAAAAATAAACATATTTTGTTATGTAATGTAATACTCTAAAGTGCATCGGAGCCGAGATATTTAAATATTCATACTTGGGCGTTCTTTTGTACTAAAAACTTAATACTTAAATCTTTAAAATCTCCGCTCCGATATTATTTAACGCCATAAATTATATATATCTATGTGTATTTAGAGGTCCTCTAAATAACTATGTAAAAATCATCCGCAGCCGCTGAAAAAAAAAAAGACAATATTCTTCAAACAAATTTACCCGATGCCCTTTAATATTCAGCCCATCACATAAAGGGTTCAGGGTGCTGATGGGGCTGCCTCGCTGGTGCAGCGCGTCCACAATGTTCTTGGAGGCAAGAACCGACTGCTTTAAAGCAATTAAGCGCAAACGTGTTGCTCCATAATACGACGAGTGCGTGACAGCTCCAACAGCCTCCTGTGGCCCGTTTCACGAAGCTACAAGTTACAAATTACAAGCGGAAGTCTCTTTCTAGCAAAAGGAGTTATAAAGAGACTTCCGCTTGTAATTTGTAACTTGTAGCTTCGTGAAACGGGCCTCTGAATATCATACTTGAGAGAGTTAGTTGTCCAGTGGTGCGACACTGGAATCACATACATATGGGAGATCGAGTTGCACTCTTTAGCATTTAGTTAATTATATAAATAATGTGTCAGTTTAATTTAATTTTAATTTATGTATTTTTTTAGAAGTGGCACATTTACCTAACATAGTTTTAAGACATTACCTTTTGAACGCTATACGTCGAATACAAAATGTGCCACCCACACGCCGAACATGTTTGCTATGCTATGCAAATTACACCTTATTGCTACCAAACAAAGTCTCTTTTGATCTTGAACTCTTGTCGGCTATAGCCGACGTGGCGTCAGTGGCACGACTTTTAGTTGATGGCCAGAGCCGACTGTGGCGTTGAAAAGGTTAATAACAACATTTGTATCTTATCTATGGACTTTCAAGTCTGAATCAAATGAATTTTATTTTATTTCATTTATAAATTTTTGCCCTTACCGGGAATCTAACCTGGGAACACTAGATTCGTAGGCACTAGGCAGGGTCACTTCCGAGTCTTCCGACTATGCTAACCACATTGCGTCGTCGATTGCGAGCACCAGATTGCTAACAAGTTTTTTTTTAATGCGCGCTTGGGCAAACGTAGGCTCATACCACCATCTTAAGTGATCTCTGAAGCCCATAGACCATTCCAATCTCAAGACTGCAATCTTAGGATGACAATCTCAAGACGTTAAAGCGATGCCACTTCAGGATGACTCAGATGGAATGCCTCTATTAAGGATTAAGGGCATGAGAGCCGACCCCTAAATTAGAGTAAAGGCAAAGATAAATGAGATGCTGTATAAGGTGTTTGTAAGGCGTCATTAAGGATGGCACTTAGGGGTTGTCAACATTACCACACATAAAACAAATAGAGTTTCCATGTCTCATACTCTGAAAGTAGGCCATTGTTTATCTTGGAAGCGGGTTGACAATGATGCGTGTTAACCCTAGGGAAGAAAAGTTTTTTGTAAAAAGAACTACCTACCTACCTATTCGGATTCCCCCCCCTCTAGAAGATGCAGAAAACCGTGAAGTGTCCCATTGCTCATGCAGCATTTACCTTAGATATATTCTTGGTTTGTGTACGCGTGCCCCTTAACAAAATCCTACCTACGCCCATGGAGGGCCAAAATATCTCGAGTGAAAAAGGTGCCTTTCATCCCTTGGTTAAAAATCGACTATTAAATGCTTTAATTACATTAAGTATAAGTACCTACAAAGATCCATAATAACACAACTGACACGCAGCAGCGTATAATGGTGTTATTACTATTCCTTCACACGCAACAAATAAGCATAGCATTGTTTTAATGCTGTCAACATGATCAATATTCTGAAACTTCATGGTTGTGCAATATGTCAGGATTGACTTCTTATACGTAGCACTATAGTATTCGGTTTTATATCCAGTGTCGGTTTTTTCTTATATGACAAACGGTAATTATTGTCTTATACCCTCAGGCTACAACCATCTTACGTTTCAATATTTGATACTTCCCAATTTCCGTTATAAACTTAATGAAAATAAAACGCTCATAATGAACCTCTCTAGAGAACATTAAAATTGTGTTCCATGATAACATTTGACCTAAATAATATGCGAATGAAATTTCCTTTCTTGGAATTAATCTCCTTCGCTCGTTACGTTAAACGTGAAATAAAATAAAGTGGATAAATAAGTGTACAGTCAACTTTATAAATACTTATGCTTTGCATTGCTGGGAAGGTACAGTTGGTCATAAAACAATTTGTCGATAGCATGCCTGTGTTAATTTAATGTTAACAACTTAAAGTTATTTTCGTTTGATAGTAAGATGTTTTAAACTTGTAAGATTTGATTACATTAAATTAATATTTTAATTTCCTATATTGCTAGTTTACAAAGCGTGTAAAAACGAAAAAAAAACACAATTTTACGTGAAAACAACTTTGGTAAACAAAAATCGTTGGACTGTACTGAAACAGACAGTTCGATTTGCGAAAAAAAAACGAAACACGCTTGTCAAGGCCCTTGGTGTAAATGAACGTAACAGATGTGGCCAATCGGGCGGGAAATAATAAATTCTCGCTATGATATACGAACAGAAAGATTCGTTACTTTGTTTTTTTTTGTATAACCACTAGCGATCCGCCCTTGCTTCGCTTCGGTTTATCTGAGTTTCGGTTTATAAAATTATCATTTTGCTGGCGATGCAATGCATCCAAAAACTTCTCTCAGCTAGAAAGAAGAAAAAAGGAATAGGTAATCAAACATGCGCGTGCACCTTGCAAACAAGATCGATACTAGCATGCTCATTAAGCAAACGCGTTCACACTTGCTATTACCTTTCCCCCTTCCACCCCCGCATCAGCTAGCATGCTCAAAGATAGCAGGGCGTGCTATTTTCCAGTATGCCTTTAGAAAGCCTGCTTAATACTAGCATGCTTTCATGCTAGTAATCAGCATGTCTAATAGTAGCTTACCTTTATTAGTTTTAAAGAGCGGCCCAAGAGACGTCACCATGGCAACGACGAAAAACAAAAAGTTATTTGACCAGCGCCTCTCTTCTACGCGGTAAAATCCAAATCGTATTTGACTTATGGTGTCGTTTTTAACTCGGACGCTTTTACTGACAAATAAATAAGAGCTATCAAAACGTTGATAATACGATAACAGGGGCCCGTTCCAGAAAGCCACTCTGCAACTCTGCACTCTGCACTTTGCAAATCCATAATGCAAAGTGCAGAGTAAACGTGTTCCTGAAAACACTCTGCGCAATTTGCAAAGTCTGCAAAGACTTTGCGATTGTCTTGTGGAAAAGTAATACTTTGCAAATCCACAAATCCACACTCTGCATTTGACTCTGCCTCTCCAACTCTGCAATAGCTTTGTGGGACAGAAATACGTTCGAAGAGTGGGATTTGTGGAGTGCAGAGTTGCAGAGTGGCTTTCTGGAACGGGCCCCAGGTCAAAAACGATACCGTGTTGAATAGAGGCCTTGATCATAAGGTATATTACGACTTGTTTTCGTTAGCATTATGCAGTAACTAACGTATCTAAAAAATGTACGTAATCTCCATGATTTACCAACCTACCTACCCTATCCATCAATAGTGTCCGAATGTAGTCGAGCGATAAGTAAAATCTCTTTCGGGCTTATTGTGCGATAATATCGTTAGCTGCCAGTCAATCTGTTACGGTCTCGTCGGTCTTGAGTATTTATTTGAGTGTAATAATGCCTTTTCTTGTTCACCCGACTGTACATTATTGAGAATTAGCAACGGCTTTCGAACAGGCTTTAATTCAGTCTTGATAAATAAATATCAGTACCCTTACCATGAGTTACAATAGGCTATTTGACAACATTGAAAATATATTACAAATTGGGGTCATCCTATCAGATAATAGCGTAAAACAACATATTTCACTTTATTTTAAACTAAATTAGGTATACTTTTTTGGAAATTACACGAAAGAAATTGTAATATTTTTTTAAACATTGTCTGTGGCAGAAACGCTATGAATTGGTTTGCAGCTGTGGTTACTTGCTGGTGACGCCACATGCAAGTAACCACAGATCATAAGGGCATATCTCTTCAAATGATTGTTTATTGTTTAGTTGCGTGTGACGTCACACTTGTCATATGGCCAGCGCCATGATAGAAACAGCGTTTTTAGCGCGGTTTTGAGAATTTAAACTTTAACATAGATTTTTATTGATAATACAGTCGAATCTCAAGGAAATATCGATGTAGTGTGCTTGTTATGTCATAAAGAATCATTTAAAATGGTTTTGTAAACTTAGTCAAATAGCCTATTACCGTACTCGGTAGCGAGTCGAATGTACTATCCCTCGCAGACCTCGTAGTCTATACTATAATAATAATAATACTATGATAATATTATAAAGAGGAAAGATTTGTATTTTTGTGTGTGTGCATGTTTGTAACTAGTAAACTCAAAAACTAATGGACCAATTTCAAAAATTCTTTCACCATGAGAATGCTACATTATCCCTGAGTAACATAGGGTATGTTTTATTTTTCTGCGCGGTCGCAGTCGCGGGCAACAGCTAGTATATAATTATTATTAATATTATAAAGAGGAAAGATTTGTATTTTAGTGTGTGTGTATGTTTGTAACGAATAAACTCTAAAACTACTGGATCGATTTCAAAAATTCTTTCACCATTAGGATGCTACATTAACCCTGAGTAACATAGGCTATGTTTTAGTATTCTTATATAGTGCGAGGGACAGAGCATTCATTCACTAGCGAGTACGGTAATTGTATATAAATCATGGTAGGGGTACAGGGGACAATATCCTCGTAAGGCCCAGTGTGCAATAGGATGTCCATTACCAAGGCAATTTAATTTGAACTGTATTGCAAAGCGATAAAGTTTATTTTTCTTTCTTAATAAATAGAAAATGTCATTATCGAACAAATGTAATTGAACTTTATTGCCTTGATGGTAGATTCAAAGTCCCACTGACAAAAAACTGGCGGTTTGTAGTATGGTGGGCCTTACGAGGTTAACACACAAGTTGACCTAGTCCCAAACTAAGGTCTATGCTCATACTACTAATATTCATACTAATATATACTAATATTATAAATGTGTATGTAGCTTTGTTTGTTATACCTTCATGGCTAAACCGTTGAATCGTTTTCGATGGGTATCAAGATAACTTAAAACTCGAGATAGAACTTAGGGTGTATTTTACCGCGAGTAGCGATACCCAAATACATCATATATACATTTATAATGTACCAAATCTTATGTAATCTGTTGGTGTCCCGCATAAACAAAATAAATAAATAAATAAATGACTTCAACGAGAACAGAGTCGCGGGCAGCACCTAATACTCTATTAGCTAAATGCGCGGAACTAACAAATACTTACCCTTACCGAGGATAAAACCCGGGAACCCTAGCTTCGTAGGTAGGTCACAACTATACACACATACTACTAACTAACATGTCGGGTCCTACGGTTTTTTAAAAAACTTAGGTCGAAACCACCGCCTAAATACAAAGTTAATAAATTGCCGCATTTAATAAAAAACAGCCACAGACGGACAAATAAAGGCTCCAAATACATAACACCCCCTCTTGTTTTGAGTGGGAGTTTGAAGAATGGCTCCGTCGATTTCATAAATCTGGATGATGTATGGAAACCTCGAAGCACTAAATTCAATATTTCGGATGCCTCATCCCTATCCATATCGTCATGCAAGAATAAATCGAGAGAAAGGCATGGAGCCAACTTAAAACTTCAAATATGGTAGTAGGAACCCTGATTTTAGGGTTCCGTAGTCAAACTAGGAATCCTTATAGTGTCGCCATGTCCATCCGTCCGTCTGTCCGTCCGCAGCCTAGCTCAGAGACTCTTAGTATCTACTAGAAAGCTGTAATTTGGCATGAATATACATATTAGTCACGCAAACAAAGCGGTAAAATAAAATCTTGTTTTTTTTATATAGATTATCATCTATCTCACCGACCAAAACCTAGGATAAATTATCTCTAAAGGATATAGCGAGATATGGGTAAGTAGTTAAATTATATAACTTGGCAAGAAATAGAGAATAAAAGATAGTTTAAACTAAAACGCAGAATCGAAATAAACTTTTTGCTATCGCGTCGCCTCTTATACTGTTCGTATGCTTATTCCCCCTTACTAATAAACGTTGAGTAACGGTGGTATAGCTATACAGTGTTTTGTCCTTATCTGTCATTGTGACATTTGAATTTGACAGATAAGGACAAAACGTTGTATAGCTATACCACCGTTACTCAACGTTTATTAGTAAGTTGGATTATGTTAAAATACCGTTTTACAATCAATTGGCAATAGTTATTTGTTATACAAGGGGGGAAAGTTGTATTTTACCTGCGAGTGTTTCAACACACGAGACGTAAAATAACTTTTCACCCTTGTATAACACAAAACTTTTCGTCTCACTACAGCGAGGAAAATAAGCTCAATTCCGCATTTTGCACGGTTTCCCGTAATTCCGCAGGTGTTAATACGTCTTTCGTCACTCGAATCACTCATTTTTAATAACAAAACGAACTGGAAAAAAAAAATACAGACGAATTGAGAACCTCCTCCTTTTTTTGAAGTCGGTTAAAAAACATGCGAATATTTAACGTTGACGCAAAGATGAAGGAAAACTGAAGCCCTACTTTGAAATTCGAAGTTCGAAGTTACGTTAGCTCCATCCCTTTCTCTCGATCTTGTCTCGAATGACGAGTTACAGGGATGGAGCTAACGTAACTTCGAACTTCGATTTTCAAAGTAGGGCCTTTGCTTTCTACCTCTATGCGTTGACGGCTTAATTAAAAAGTTTTGACTTAGTTTTTTTATTATTATTTCGGATGCGTTTTGTTCGCACATCAACTTACTTGGACTGTCAGAACATTTTATCCGTTTTTAACCGACTTCAAAAAAAGGAGGAGGTTCTCAATTCGTCTGTATTTTTTTTATTTTATTTTTTTTAAACAAGAATGAGGGTTAATGTTGAATGCCTATATTTATGAATTACAATAAAGTTGTAAGACTGTATTTGGTATTTTTTACTCGATACAATTCATTAAGTGTGATGTTATAAATTCAGCGGTCAAATATCACTAAAGCTGCCTTCAAATGTCAAAACTCGTTCTTCACATGTGGATAAAAAGCGATTTTCTCAATAGATATCAAACAAACAAAAAGGGCTTTCCGAGCTAGTGAGATGAAAATTTTCATTTCAAAACCAACCATCCACCAAATATTTAAATGACTTGACATATTAGCGTTATGCAACTGCAGGTTTAACTAATGATTCATTATTTAAATAATTTATAAGACTTATTTTAATTTTACATCGTTTCAATTTTCAAAAGTATTATTAATTAAAAATAATAAATAATGTTTTATTTCAAATCGCATCCTGTGTTAAAAAACAATTGCTTGAAAAAACAAACAACTGCGTATAGTGCGACCAAAAAGAGTAGAAATTAAATGAGGGCGCCACTTTCTACGTAACTGTCACATTTTTGACGTAAAATGCGATTTTTTTTAGTTGCAGCTGTCACCACTGGCTCGACTTTTTGGCCAGGCTATACCAAAAGATACATAAAAACCATACAATGTAACATAGAACCTCCTTCTTTTTGAATTCAGTTAAAAAGTCGCTTTCCACGTCTGTCTGTCTGTCTGTATATATCCACTAACTCGTACTAAACCACGCAACGTATTTTGATGCGGTGTTCACCATATCAGTTAGATAATTTTTCACGGAACGTTATATGTATACATATAAATTCACATTATCACAACTTTTTTTCTAAACTACGCCGTGCGAAGCCGGGTGTGGTTGCTAGTTTGTTATAAAAGCTCTTCTGCACCTTTCTCTATTGGATCAAGTGTCCACATCCTCATAACGTTTGCACTGGACCATTCCTATGAAAGTTAGGAAATGAAATATCAGAGCAAAATTTAATTGTCGGCAAAATCCGAGCTAGCTTCATATGAAATTGCCTTTGGCTTAATTTATAATACTAGGCAAGACCCCAGACTACGCTTGCATGAAACCATTTCGTCCCTATCGGCTCTTATATTAAACTGGTTGGTTGGAGCACATGGGCGAACTAGAATGCTTGGTACGGGTAACAAGGGGCTGCTTATGAGTCCTGAGGTCAAGTTAGACTGGTTATCATTATAATATTAAATGTTGATATATCAGATGGGATGTCGGGGACATTTCGGTGGAACAGTTGTAGATCCTTCGACTGAGATAAAATGTAGTTACATTATGTATGTATGCATGTAAACTCTTTATTGCAGAACTAGAAAATAATAAACTAAAAGAGAAACTGAAACGCAAACGGTATTTACAAAGGCGAACTTATCTCTCTAAGGGATCACAATTCTGTGCATTGCTTGTTCCCCTGATGGTAATCAGAGTTTCATTGGACTGATAACCAATGGAACCTGACCAACCATGGAACGGTGTCGCAGTGGCATTCTAAACCAATTTGTTTGACACTTCTTACGACTTGAATCATGAAGTCACTGTGACATAGTTCTATGGAGGGTCAGCATTTTTAACCACCGAAGTAAAAAGGGGGTGTTATAAGTTTTACGTTTGTACTCGTGCATGTGTGTGTCTCTATCTGTGCCATCGTAGTTCCCAAACAGATTAACCTATTTAGACACGTTTTTTTTGTAAAAAGTTAGTTTAATGGAGGTGGTTTTCATATACACATACATACCTACATACAATCACGCCTCTTTACCGTAGGGGCAGGCAGAGACCACTTCCTTCCACTTGCTACGATCCAGACCAACTTCCCTCGCTTCCTCCACACTCATAAGCCTCTTCATACACGTGCGTCGGTGTAGGGTCTCCTGACCTGGCCCTTTCTTAATACGTCCCCGTTTTCATATAGGTTTAGTAAAAATCGGTAAAGCCGTTAAGAGATTAGCTACTGAAAGTAGAGGTATATATTTAAGATATTTTTAAGGTTAAAGAAGAGAGGCGAGCGAAATTCTAGGTAGAAAAATACGCTTATTTTCCGTTTTCTGGCTCTAGCCAAGAATTATTTGCTAGAAATCTGGACGTCGGCACATGAATCACTCCGATTACTCCACAGAGTACACAGCTTTGTTTTAACTGCGCTAGTTTTTTTTTTGTTAGTGAAATATATATGGCAAAATTCATCCGAGAAACATTGGCGATCTTATTGTTACAATTATTATTATTGTCAACGCTAAAACAATACGATAACATGTCAAAAACTACATTGTGATTAAAACTGCGCCGCCGCCGTCTAAAGTAAAATTGGCCACATGATCCAATTTTTACCCAATAACTGTTGGGCCTTACACTCCACCAATATAATTATTACATAGGTTAAGCTCTATATTATTTTCTTATTATATTAATTATCTTCGTGGAAAAGAGTCATCATTAAAAAAATCTTTCTTTACATTTAGCTGCATAAAACTTAAAAACGGGTTCTGGTATAGCAAAACATTAGTATCTACGATCTTCAGGTGCTAGACCATAGATTAGAGCGAGCTTTCTCTATGCCACATAATGTACACCCATGCACGCCCGGCTGTCCCCTTTTATACGAAATTGCATTCTCGGCTGGCAACACGCCAGACCAGCTGCAGCAATTCTAAAACACGACATACATATCTCTATTACCATTATCTCTTTTACACTCTTGTGTTGTCACTATTGTATGAGAACGAGAGACGTTAAATTTCAATTTTAAGTTTCACGTCGGTGTTTGAAGCATTAAAGTTAACGTGTTTCGCTAATGGCAACATTGTTGTGTTACAAAATATTTTCTCTGTTATTTTGTCGTGTGAAAACAAGGTTGGAAATTTTCAGGGTTGTAATGAAATTGTTTTGAAACTTTGCGAACCGCACATGAGCAACAGAAGTTTACCGATTTAAAAACCAGAGTACACTACTTACTAGGTAAAACTTATTATATTACAGATTAAAAGTTGTGCTATCTATTATGTGTTATGACCATAGCATGAAACAAACAAATGTAAACATAGGATGAAAATATGCTTTATCTAAACTCATATCATAGTCCTCTATTCGCGCTGCGTTCAAAACCCGTAGGAAGCCCGTAGGCAATGACCAGCATTACCCGTGGTAGTAGGTGACAGCGATGACAGCTGTTAATTATGGAAGATGTTCCAAATTTGGAACTCATTACCTTACAATATTCGATAACGTTATTTCAAAATTACGTTACAGCTGTCATCGCTGTCACCTACTACCACAGGTAAGGTAATGCTGGTCATTTACCTTTCGGCTTCTGAACCCATATTTGAGTACTTATAATATGTGTGTAGATAAAGTATTGTACGAGACTCGCCTTGCGGCTCGTTTCATAAACCACACTCATGTTGTAATGTCAAGCAACCGTCACGTAAACTACTAAAGTCTATGGTTAAGAAGCCATACCGTATTTTTGCGTTTTCAAAAAAATGCTCATACTAGACTAAAATGAACAACGGTAACTTTTCCCTTACGTCACGTAATTTGTCATACATTTATATACTGCCCTGATACGCTAAAAGGAGGTATCTCACATTCAATAACCGAAGCAGTATCAATCCTCACTCGTTAGTAAATTTGCTAGAGGAGTTTTGTCTGAGCTATGTCACAACTTGTATTATAGCAGTATAGTTAATTGTATGTATGTAGGTATACTCTTTATTGTACAAGAATAAAAAAGAAATACAAAACACAGGCAATATAACAAAAAAAAACAAGTACAAAGGCGAACTTATCCCTGTAAGGGATTTGGAATTGTCGTGACGTAATGGGAAAGTTACCGTTGTAAATTTTAGTAATTAAAAAAAAGACGACGGGGCATTTTTTTTGGAAAACTCCCATTTACCTCTACTCTAGACATAAAATGAGAAAAAACCTTGTTTTAATAATCAAGCAAAGTCGTTTATGAAAAACTAGAGGACGCCCGCGACTTCGTACGCGTAGAATTAGTTTCCCTCTACTCCCCCAATTTCTTCCCGTTGGGGGTCGATTTTCGGAAGATCCTTTCTTAGTGCTCACTTACATCATGAAAGGAACCCCTGTACCAAATTTCAAGTTTCTAGGTACAGTAGTTTCGGCTGTGCGTTGGCATCTAAGTCAGTCAGTCAGTTTTGCCTCTTATATATATAGATAAAAAATATTTTCTGTAAAGTATCCGTTTTAGTAAAGAATACAGGTGGAATTAGAACCTTTTTGTAGTCACAAGTTCTTATTTGTTTGATAATTAGGTTCGACCTTCAATATTTATGTTTGCCTACTTTTTAATAACGAACCTCGCCCGCGGCCAGACGCCGTGTCTTACCTCCAACTCATTTTACTTTTCAATAATTTAATATTCAGTATTTTATTACAATGTATAATTTATTCTAAGCAAAACAGCCACGAAGTTAATGTACGAGTATGATAAAATGGATTCCAAGAAAATATGGTTGAAATTCTTTTAACCCTCGCGATTCTTTAACAGACTTCAAACAACTGTATAAAAAAACCCCTTAAGTAACCCCTCTTGCATGTAGTTGTATACAAAACGTATAAATAAGTAGGTACCTATGGAATTTATGATAAATTTCAAATGTAGAATTTACAACTACATGGAAGAGGGGATTTTTTCGGTTTTTATTTAACGGCACTCGGTAAGGAGTTTTTGTTTCAATCCGCTTGTAAGTTTTTTTCTTTGCGATTATCTTAACAAAAACTTAATCCTCATTCTTCTGATATGATTTCTCTTTTGTTTTTCTTAATAAACAATAAATAAACACTATATCTACCTCCGCACCCAGAAAGTGCAATTTATGGACTCGTACACTAGACGGGCTCAACTACATTTGGCTCTATAATGACCCGCCCATAAATCGCGTACTTTCTGCTCTCGGCACATTGGAATACGAGTATATCATATCACAATTATAATTTTAAAGTTATTTTTGGGTATCATTTAATCGATCAGCAAAATATTCTTATTTTGGTGAACAGAAATATGTATTTGGTCAGCCAAAATAGCTAGTTGGTAAGCAACTAATGGTTAGCAAACATTTATAAATCTGTCTGCAATTAATAATATACTGAACTGCTCTAAATCATTTTGGTCAGCAAATTAAATATTTGAGCTGCATTGAGCGATCCACAGATAATCAAATTTTGGTAAGCAATCAGTAGGTAAGCAAAATATTTCATTTTGTCCATCAAAAAAAAGGTGGCAAATTTACTGCCGTGCCGGCAACGCACATATGCCAAACGCACCATCAAATTTACAAATTTAACAGAGTCGACGGAGCTCCGCTCACGCGGAGCTCCTATTTCTGGGTTGTTCTGGCCCTCCGGGCCTGATATAAAAACGAACCTAACCTAACCTACCTCATATTTATGATACAAATTTTGGTTAATCTAGGGTGTGATTGTGATTCCTAAATTTGTGTGACAAAACGTAACTTGTAATTACTACTAGCCTCAAAAATACCAACGCTTGGGTGCTCGCATCACGTGGTCTGAGTTCGCTCCGCCCGCAAATAACGAACACTGCTGATTTTTTAAACCAAACGCAATCCACTTATTTATATAGGTAACCATTATTTTAATATGCACACCTCTCAATTAAACTGCTTACAGACATGTTTTCTCTGCTGACCAATTGTAAAATCTTGCTGCCCAAGTAATTATTTTGCAGCTCGACTGTTTATTAGGCAGACAAATGACCAAAGAAGCAGATTGATATTGTTTAAAATGTTAACCGTTTGTAAATTGTTTGCTGAACAAGAGTTGCAGCCCGATTTTTATTTATTGCCTGCCAAATCTTTGTATGCTGCCCAAATGAGTAAATTGCTTCTTTTTTTTTGCGAATCGAGCGAGCGAGCGAAGCTCAGATACTCTCAGTTCTAGAAATCTGTTATTTAGCATGAATATACACATTAGTCAAGCCGACAATGCGGCAAAATAAAATCTTGGAATACAATTCCTCCCCTACACGTTACGTAGGGATGTTTTTTTCTCGTCTACCCCATGGTGTGGGGTGTCGTTGGATAGGTTCTTCAAGAATATCACGGGTTTGTGAAACCAATTTTTCGATTAAGGCATAAATAGATTTGATTGGTTCCTGAGATACAGGGCACTATAGATGTATTGAAATATCCTTTCACATCGTATTTTCTCGGAAATGTTCGTATTTGTCATGCTACTTGAGTCTGACTCAGTACCCATCAAGACAACGTGGGGGAACGACGCATCGCGAGAGTGATAATCGATATAGAGTGGTTAATACCACAGTATTTTTTTGTTATTTAAGATTAAGTTTGTTTTCAGTTCTTTTTAATAGTCATGCCGAAAGCATTAAGACCTGAGAAACGTTAAAATCGACAAGACTGTGAAATTATTTTCAACATTTATTTATATTTCTTCTTGTTTACCTACACCTAATTTCTATATATTTGATCGTTGTGGTTTTAACATCTCGGTGTTATATACTTCAAACTCGTGGTTTGACATTTGACACTGATAGCTAAACCCTATTTATTTAATTAAAACATGTCACTTAATAATTCAATAATTCATAGACACGTCGGCATCATTCGGAAGTATACGTGAGTTCCGAGTTTACATGTGAAAGGATTATTCACTAGATCAGCGCCTCTATTCTAGGTGGTAAAAACGATATCGTAGTTTGCCTGTTATGGTATTGTTATGACGTCAGCCGCCATTACTGTCAAGAAAATAAGAGCTATCAAAACGTTGACAATACGATAACAGGTCAAATGCGATATTGTTTTTACCGTGTTGAATAGAGGCGCTGTAAAGTGTTTATACCTACTAAAATCATCTAAGACAGCACCAAATAAATTTAAATAGAGAATTAGTTCATACTTGTTGTTTTTTGAGATAGTTTTTGTGTAGTTACGATTTCGGAACCCAGGCTACACTGAGCATGGTCAGACATGCTGTGCCCGGTTTTTAAACTTCTGCCTTTAACCAAGTGTAAATATTCTAACTTAACTAACCAAGCCTCAAAGCGAAACTTGATCTCTGGTTAGCGGTACAGTAAAAAAACCAGCTTAATAACAGAGTTAAAAACCCGTCTAAATTTTTCGTCTGGATTTTTCAAAGCGGCACTAGGAGACTCGCTTTAAGCGTTTCTTTTTACTAAACGCTTGTCGCGAATACACTCGTTATGTAAGTTTCACAAGCTCGGTCGCTCCAAAGGATTTGTTTAAAAAATAGAGCTACATTTATGAGGCGACGTTTATGCTATTTACGGCAACATCATATTCAAAATGGCTGCTTTAAGGACGAAATTTAGAGCTGCTTTAAAAACGTGTGTCATTCGTACATGCCTTCACGCCTGTCTTTCAATGGGGTAAGCACTTACGGTAAGATAAGATGAAGATAAAGATAAAAATGTTTTGGTATTTTCTTTTTTACATAGCTACAAACAAGGTTGAAGTCTACTGTTAAATATTAGAATACCTGTGTCCGGAGAGCAGCATAAGTAGTTACATTTTATAAACCAAAGTTGAAAATTTAAAAGAACTTTAACTGAAACCAAGTAAAAAATTTCTTAATTAAGTAAAAACAAAACAAAAACTGGAATGTATTTGTGTGTGTGTGTGTGTGAATGTATGTGAGCGTAGTTTAGACCGGAGACTATGGAACGCCAGGTGCACCGGTCCAAACATACAACTTTCGCAAGTTCACAAGCTCAACACGCGAAATAAAGATAAACTCGTAGTCCCGGTCAACGTCTTCGTAAAGTAAGCACATTGTTCGTAGGGAACTGTATACGCTTCTATAATAAGATACCTACTGATATTGTCAATATGCCGTCCAATAAATTTAAGTCACGCATTAAGTGCTGCTTGCTGGATAAGGCATATTATACTGTAAATGACTTCCTAGATGACAAATACGTTTTTAAGTAGTGTGAGTTATTACTGAAATTATGGTTCCTTTAAAAAAAATATTTAATAGAAATAATAGCTGAGCACTGAGCAGCGCTTATTGCAAGATGCCTTTAAGCCATTAATGTAGACATTTTAAATTTAAGTGTACCTAATGTCTTTTTTTGTAATTGTATTGGTTCTTGTGCACAAGACACTTTAGAAGTGAGAGCACATTGTGATGTTTCTCGCCGGACAGCTACATTATTATTGATATATTTTGTCCGGCAGCATGAGCATGTCATGCTCACTTTAAAGTATTTGCTTACGGCGGCGTCGTTGATCGGGTCGCCACCTTCCCGAACACATGGTTGAGGGAAGCGATGGCTGAGATACGCGTCATACTCGTGAACGGGTGCTGTCTGTGGGGTCCGGTCTGTTCACGCTTGCAAGGACCTGATTTCCAGTTAGTTATTTTATTTATCTTTCCTGACGTAGAGACATCGTCATGTTGTTCTCCTAGACACTATTTTTAACTTAATTTAGCTTACATTTGTAATGATTTTATTTGTGTTAGTTTTAAAATAATTATTTTTACTTTATTACCTTGTAACTTTTAAGTATTATTGTATTTTATGATTAGAAAAAATTACCATCTGCTGGAGTTTCTTGCGGCGCTTCGTCTCCGCAATGATGGTCTTGTCTGAAGCGCTAGTAGATTCACTCCATGTTACCGACGTGTAAAAGAGCCCTCATGTGGCCAATTTACTGAATAAATATTTTGAATTTGAAAATTGCGAGCAAAATCCATTGAAATGACGTATGACGACCAGTTAGGGATGGCGATGTTTCTAAATTTATGAACTAAAATATTAGGTACTAAAATAATACAAGTAAATGTTTTTTTTACTGATGAAATTGAGCACAATCCGAAACTCAGTCTACTGGTTGGTATATTATTTGATTATATTTACAATTTCAACTCAAATAATTCCCAATTTTGGACTTGGGATAGTAAGTAATAATTTTCGCAGGAGCGATGGCGAGACAATGCATATAATACAACCAGATTGACAATCATGACTAGATATTACTCGTAAATATATTGACAATGTACTTATCAATTCTAATAACTTTTAGTTTAACATTATAGATAAACCATGAACACTGATAGGGGCAATTTATTACCATAATAATAACAAGTATAAACACATTCCTCTATACATATTTAATTTATTCGATCATATTATAAGTGACTAAGATTGAAAAGGGCATGCTTCAATGGTTCGGTCATTTGGAAAGGATGGATGAAAAAAGATTGACGAAAGAGATATACAGAGCAAAAGTGAGTGGGAGGGTCGGAAGGGGCCGCCCTAGGCGTACTTTTTCGAATCAAATCGGAGAAATACTGGAAAAGGGCCGGATCTTAAGTACCCGAAACCGACGTGCATGCATGACTCGATGTATGAATGTGGAAGAAGCGAAAGAGATTTGTCAGGATCGTAGCAGGTGGAAAGAAGTGGTCTCTGCCTACCCCTCTGGGAAACAGGCGTGATTTAATGTATGTATGTATGTATTATAAGTGACAAGCCTAGCACTTCAATGAATTTTGCTCGCATTTTACGACCCCTGAATTCATTACATATTAATGAACTCAGTACCTACACTATATCCTCGTAAGGCCCACCATACTACAAACAGGGAGTTTTTTGTGAATGGGACTTTGAATCTACCATCAACGCAATAAAGTTCAATTACGTTTGTTCGATAATGACATTTTCAGTTTATGAACATAGGAAAATAAACCTTATTCACATTGCAACACAGTTCAAATTATATTGCCTTGATTATGTACATTCCATTGCACACTGGGCCTTACGAGGATAAGTGCTTATATCTTAGTATATGGGATCGTAAAATGGCCACTTCTCGTATGTGTATGTTCTTCATTGTAGAATAGAAAGCCGAAATCGAAACATATTAAGTAAACTAAGACCTTGTAGCAACATTATATTTTCGCTTTCTACAATCGTATTCGCTGTGTTGAAGTGATTCAGACACAAACAAAGGTTCTTCGTTCAGTACATTAATATTCAAAGCACCTAATGGTAGCAAAGAGCCCGGAGCTGGCATGACAGATAAAATATGTAAATGTTATAAAGTTTTTAACGAATAAAAAAAAACTTATTTTTTACAAGCTTTTATTTAAGGGTCATACACATATTTAGGTTACCGTCTTTCCTGTGGACATACCCGAAGTTAACGGTTTTAAGGCTTAATTTACTGGCTGAACCCACATCCTCATAAGCGCCGTCAGGTCTACTTTAGTCCTAGCAAATAAAAACATAACTTATGTGCACACAAGCCTTTAACTATTGACCACAGGAGAGACAACTTTTATTTATACGAGTGTGTACGACCCTTAACTTGCAATGTATGTATGTATGTATGTGCTGCATGAGCCTAGTGTGGTGGTCATGGGCAATGTATGTAAATGTAAGTTTCTTGGCAAATAAACAATATTTTATTTTACTCTATTTTTATTTTTATTTTATGTACGTACGGGGCAAATCTTGCAAGTTAAATTTGACCCACTTCCCGTCAACGGAATGGGCTATTATTTGGACCACATATGTAAACCCGATGACGATGCAATATTATGGTATCTAAGAGGTGATCTGATGATGGAGTCGGAAGGTGGCGACAGGATCTCCGCTATTCTTACCGTAGACCCACCGTGTGAGGACTCAATAGTTTGGTCTTGATAAGCTGATAAAGATTTTGCAAAAAAAGTACAGTCGGCAACAAAATATTCCCCAAAAAATGAAATTTTTGACAGAAATTTATTAAACATCATGGCTGAATAACTAAATTGCTTTAGTCTGCGCGAGTGTATAAAGATAAAACTAAACGTGCAATGTGGTTAGCCCAGAGAAGTCCTGGGTTCGCTTCCGATATATGTTTTTTTTATGTTTTTGTTTTCATTTGTAACTGCTGCTTGTGATATTGTATTACGGTGACGGTTCATGTCTGACTTGAAGTTAGCGCCATCATCCTACTTAGTTTTATAATATTGTTTCTAGCTTCACTGAAAACCAGCGTGACGAAACGTTCTCCAACGTTTTAGCACATTAGCTGAGTGAAGACCATTTTGGTAGGCTTTTGTAATCTTTGTTTTTAGTTTTATATTTATGTTACCTTTATCTTATGAATCTGTATACTATTGTAAAATGCCTGCCAAATAAACTTATTTTCTTTCTTCTGTCTTCTTTCTTTCTTCCCGGCATGGGCAAGCATTTGTATGATGAGCGCGAGTATGTTTCTGTCTTGCAGGTCCTCAAGTATTTAAGTATGTTTTTCTATATTAGTATGTTGATCGTTGCCTAGTACCCATTGTACAAGCCTAGAGCTTAGTTTGGGACTTGGGACTAAGTCAAATTGTGTGAGATTGTCCCCTGGTGTAAATATGTTTTTTATTATCTACTAGCGACCCGCCCTCGCTTCGCTTCGGTTTATGCACAGATTACTATACTCTACAGATACTCAGTCGCGAATCGAAAAAGGTTGCCGTCCTAAAGTCGATAGCCGCCGCCACTATAAGTTTCTGTGGTTTCGCCCGCAGTGGCAGCACAATCGACATGTCTGCTAAGCTATGAACGGCACGTAACCTCGCAATCAGTTCGACAGATGGCAGTTTTGTCAAAGCTTTATGAATTGCCGCCACCGCAGCGCGCCGTCATATAAAACTAAACGTTGATTCTACATTCTTTAAGCATATCTTTGCAAAAATATTGGGTCCTTGTGATCAAGTTTTGGCGTGAACTACCTTTTGTTTGCCTATCTATTTATTCACTTTCTTAGTGATTTGCAAACGATGCGCATCGCCGTAGTTAGACTAGTAAGTGAAAGAACAGAATAATTATTTATTATACTTGTACTATATATATATAATTACATATATGTACATATATAATTTACGTAATTGTACTTTAGCTCTAAACTGATGCGGTTTGAACCTCCGTTAAAAACGAACTGATCTATTTACTTATATAAAAATCTCGTGTCACGGTGTTTGTGGTTGAACTCCTCCGAAACGGCTCGACCGATTTTTATAATTTTTTATTTTTATTTATATAGATAGATAGGTACTTATAGGAATTTGGTAGGTCGTATTAGTTATTTGTGTATCAAGGAAGCAAAATGACATATTTATGGCGAGGGCGTACATTGAATCCTGAACGAAGCGTGACGAAGCGAAGGATTCTATAAATGAATCCCGAGCGTAGCGAGGGATTCTAAAATAGAATCCTGAGCGTAGTGAGGGATTCAAGTGTTAACGCCCAAGGTGGAAATAATTTTGCTACTGTGTGACACATACTGCTTTTCACATCACCTATAAGGAAAATAAAAGATCATCATCATCATCATCATCATCATCATCATCATCATCATCATCATCATCATCATCATCATCATCATCATCATCATCATCATCATCATCATCGTCATCATAAACATCATCGATACCACCATCATCATCATCATCATCATCATCATCATCATCATCAATTCATCACCATCATCACCATCATCACCATCATCGGCATCATCATCATCAATTCATCACCATAACCATCAGCATCATCACCATCACAATCACCATCGTCATCATCATCATCATCATCATCATCATCATCATCATCATCATCATCATCATCAATTCATCACCATCATCACCATCATCGGCATCACCATCATCATCATCAATTCATCACAATAACCATCAGCATCATCACCATCACAATTCCCATCGTCATCATCATCATCATCATCTTGATCATCATCATCATCATCATCATCATCATCTTCATCATCAATTCATCACCATCATCATCATCATCGTCATCACCATCATCATCATCAATTCATCACCATAACCATCAGCATCATCACCATCACAATCACCATCGTCATCATCATCATCATCATGCTAATAAAATAGGATGCACATGTATAATCGATTGTGAAAAAATTGTAAACGATTAAGTATTGGCGGCCCGGGCGCGGACAGCTAGTAGGTTTATATTGGGATTTAAAAGCTAAAGAACCTAAGTGATGACGCGTCACGCGTCCATACAACATTGTACCAACAACTTTTATGAACACTATTAAAATACGTACCTAAAAAAATACGGACGTGTTTCCTCGTCTTATCATGAGTCAAGAATGCAAATTGGCATACACGTAAACTGCGTGCGTTTTTAGTGTAGGTATCTGTGTGCATGCGGTAACTCGTGTACCTACCTATAACGAACGAAATTGCCGGCCTTGCAAGCTTCATTCCTGTCTAAGGCAACGTTACGTCCTTTTTTTTAGGTCCGTGCACTAAATATATTTTATTTTTACTCATCTAAAATAGTCAATAAAATTGTCCTTAATTTATATCTTACTTTTAAGTAGGTAGGTAACAATAAATGTAGGTAACTAACAATAAAAATGTTTAAGGACTTTTGACTGTCTAAATCGAAGTCATAGGTAGGTATTTGTACGCAAATGTGACCACCAATGTCACTATACAACGCAGTGTAAATCGCAAGCGCACGTCACGTCTACGCGCACGCATCCGGTGTGGCTGGACCTTTAATTAAACAAGCAACGCCTCGGGAAAGTCATAGTAATATTTAAACAATTAAACATTCACGTTACAATTGCTGAACCTGAACTATCTTAATCGAGGTATCTTATCGCCACCCTTGAAATAGGTACCTACCGTTGAGGAGTTCAGGAGGCCATTTGTGGTCTTCATCATCAGTTCCACTTCACCAAATGATACTTGCTGAATGCAAATGCTGGACTTGTTACTAAAAATACTAAAATCGCTGTATGTACCTATGCCTATGATATTTGAGGAGTTCCCTCAATTCCTCACGGATCCCCTCATCAGATTCAGATTTAGACTCATGATTGGTGACAATGGGATTACCTAGGAAGTATACTCTATCAAATAAGTCGGTTAAATAACTAAAACCTCCTTAGTGTAACAAATACTTTTATGAAAACTACATCAAAATCGGTTCAGCCAAACGCGAGATAATCGCGAACATACATACATACAGGACAAATTGAGATGAGAACCTCCTTTTTTTTTGAAGTCGGTTATAAATAGTCGCAGTTGCATATAGATAGCTATACAAACTACAATTATGTTCACTTGTTTCACTAATGAATGATGGACAGATACGAAAAACACGAGAGTAAGAAAGATAACTTTTAGTTTTGTTTGTGTCAAACGCATAGTGAAAAATACTTGGGAAGTTATTTATTGTGGTGTTAAAATAAATAAACTTTCGTATTTTTGGAATAAGAAATAACAAACGCTTTAATTAAATGTTGTTCCATTGAATATCTATACCGGGATTGACCGCGACGACACAAGTCGGCGCTAACGTCCTCGTATAAGCACCATCTAGCGGATCTAATGAATATCACGTAGCAAGTTCAATAGCTAATGATGGCCGTTCAGTGTACCGCAAAAAAATGCCATTCTTAGTTTCTAAAATAAAGCCTTAAATTTATGTAAAGAATGATGTTTGCATTTAAATTAAGGTATATCTGATTAATAAAAGCTTAACTTTTCCTTGATTAACGGAAATGAAGAAAATAATATTCCTGATGATACTGGTGGTGCCATCTAGTACAAATTATAAGCACGAATTATAATTTGTACGTGTTATGCCCCCATGGTTTATGTGAGTTTTCTGTAACACCCGTCCATAAATCATAATTTATTATACATACAAACCTTCCTCTTGAATCACTCTATCTATTGCTAAAACTGCATTAAAATCCGTTGAGTAGTTTAAAAGATCTAAGCGAACAGACAGCGGAAGCGACTCCATTTTATACTATGTTGAAAGCTTTCAGCGGCTCTATTCAAGATGGTAAAAACAATATCGTATTTGATCTGTTATCGAATTGTCAACGTTTTGATAGCTCTTATTTCCTTGACAGTAATGGCGGGTGACGTCATAACAATACCATAACAGGCAAACTACGATATCGTTTTTACCGCCTAGAATAGAGGCACTGATGTAGATATAGATAGATGAATAGAATGAAGGTCGATAACAATCGCAATTCGTCGGTGAAACTGCAAAACCGCGTAAGAATTTTTTTTTATAAGAAGCAAACTGCACCTTTTCTCTAAGATCTTAAAGTTTATTTTGCTTTGTAATAAATTTGTTGGTTACGCGGTTTTGCAGTTTCACCGACGAATTGGCATTTCGATCTCCAACAATCTTCGTGTGGTATGTGAATACGTTTAGTGGAGTGCTACGCAGTTGCTACGGCCAATCAGGTTCTACGCCGTAGCAATCTACGAGTTCCTAATAGCTGTGCCTCTATTTCTCGGCGGTTAAAACCAAACCGTCTTTGACCTGTTATCGTATTGTCAACGTTTTGATAGCTCTTATTTACTTGACAGTAATGGCGGCCGAGTTCAAAACAGTACCATAACAGGTCAAAGACGATATCGTTTATACCGCCCGCGCGCTAGAATAGAGGCCGAGGTTATGAACACTATATGAAACTTACACTTTCAGCGCCAACGACACCATATCGGGTCCACTGTCGGAGCAGATTTTCGTTACATACCAGAAAAATGGTGCTACAGGCTACAGCGTAGCACTCATAGCATTGGCTGAAGGTGAATGTGTTAAATGATGGTTATAAATTCTAACCAATCGTTAAATCTAGAACAAAAATGTAACATTATTACCCGACTGCGGCGGAGCCCAATAGGAGGGTTATGTTTTTCACCGTCATGTATGTCCAGTTCTATGTTCCCCTCTATAGCAAAAACGGTTGGACAATTTTGACAAATGAGGTATCATTGGATTCGTCTTCGCGGCGAGAGTGTCATAGGATACCTAAACTGTTAAAATTGAAATAACAACAATGGCCAAATGACAATTATTAACATATGTAGGTATATCGACGACGGTAAAAATGCAGTCGAATTCGAATTTCGAATCGTAAATAGTTGGGTTAAGGTTGGGTTATTTACGGATCAAAAACCTCGCCCTAACTTTATAAATAAAAGTAACTCTGTAATCGTGAGTGAGGCAGGACGTTTAATATTTCTTTTTCTTCTGGGCAGAATATAAGTTATAGAAAAAAATACACTTTAATCAATTCTAATAGAATGTTTTTCAATGAATATTGAAGATATCCATTAATTTCCAGACCGTTTTAATTTAAATGGTTAAAAAGTATGACCAGACTGTCCCTAAAATGTCTAAATTACTACACCATACAGTCAACAGCATAAATAAGTGATCATTTATGTACCTTCTCGCTTTCAATCGTTTCACAATTTAGTATGACATTTCAAACACGACGTTAAAGTGACAAGGTACATAAATGATCACTTATTTATGCTGTTGACTGTACAATCTTTAATGCATAAAACCTAAAACTTCTTAATTTAAATAAAGAAGGCAACATTACGACATATTTATTATTAACATGTTGTGGGATGCCATCCGTGTGGATACTCCGGCGGCTACCGCGGCAGAATCAACAAAACGCCGCAAATATGCAAATTTCTACCGCAAAAGCTGCAAATATTAATTAACTCTTGGACCGTGGGGTCCGGAGGCACGGAAGCTTTTTAAGAATTTAAAAAATAAACTGATTCGTGCCTCCTGACCATAGGGCTGGCTCTTTCCTCGGCCAGCATAGCACCACACCCGATGGCAGTGCTAAAATATCAGGAAATGCGTCTAACAAATCGTAGTCGTGTTCATTTTATGTTATAATAATATATTGATATGTATGTTAGTCTGTAAGGTATTTGTAAATATGGGCCTTGTAGTCTGAAATAAAGTTATTCTATTCTATAGGGGACATTTGTACATATTACTTAGAATAAGTTAATTTTCACTTCTCATGCTCTTAAACTGTTACTTTAATCTCTGCACATCGGGACTAAAGCTCCTTATTAATCTCTAGGGATTAAAGTATTTTTTAATTTACTTTGGAAACCCCTAAACAGCTAATCACGGTGTTTGTGAATGGAGGATTATCGCCATTTTCAGTGATTGTGTATGGACTATTTTTAAGCCGTGGAAATAATCTCAAAATGACAAATGTGCAAAAATATTTAAAAAAATATATATTTAATTACGTGAAACACGATTAATGATTACGAATATGAATCTATTTAATTATATTAAGGATAATTAAATTTTATAAGGCATGGTCCAAATAGTTTTTAAGCTTGTATCTGTTAGCTATGCTATTAGTTACGCAAGCATTTGTGTCACTTTGTAAACTTTACAAAAAACTGACAACCGCGAAACAAATTTGTCAGAAACTTTGTTACTTTGTTAAATATTGTAATTTTGTATAGAACGTAGTTTTTTTCCACGCATTCAAAGTGAAAAGTAGAATGTTTAACGCGTGGCTAAACATCTCTTGTCATTATGGCTTGTTTTAGTCTCTTGTTGAACAATCTACTATTATTTTAGTATTTAGTTTTATTTATGTTTTTATTAATTTTTTTTGCGTTTTAATAAAGTTATATTATGTAGGTATCTAACGAAAAAGGTAAACTTTTGATAAGTTAACCGGTGTATTTCCTCAGCAGCAGTTGCAGTTGTAAAACAGTTGAAACTAAGCGAATCCAACACCCACCAGTTCAACTTATTCGTTTCCGCCGCCGCCATTGTAACCAGTCTGTCGTTTGAGTTTAGTTAACGCTGGTCGTATTTTAGGAGCGCCGGGGTATTGGAAAAATTCGTGCCTGCTGTGAAAGAGACGACATTATTCTTCATTGCTACGGTATCGAGACGACCATTCTGCCCTCCTAAGGAGAAAAGGCACAAGTGCAATTAATTCATAGAAGCATGTTAAACCCTCATAGGTCATAATAAGGTTGGAAGTGCAATACAATTCATATAGTAGATGTGTCTTTTTTCCGTAGGAAGGCAGCATTATTATTCAAGGTTGCGAATTTCAAAAAAAAAACATCCGACAGAGTTTCTTACAGGTTCTTCTCTGATCGGTCGCGATTTGAACCTGCAGTAAACTTAGGCTAAGTCATTATTGTAACATTTCAGAAGAGTTTGTTATTATGTAAACCTACTTGAATAAAGATTATTGTATTATATTCTATTATTTACGACGATATACGACAAAGAGGCCAATGAACCCTCTGGCAGTATTATAGTTAATACTAGTGAGATCGATGGAATTCTTATAGTGTTGTGATAGGGTTTTGTGCAGGATTGCTACTATCTTACTCGCTTGCCTTGATGCCGAGCAGGGGTGTGATTCTCTCAACAACGACGGACGGACGGACGAACGAGTGATTGTCCAAGCGGCGAGTTTAAGTAGTCCCGACTGAGTAAACAAAACACATTTTAGCGTGTCTATTCAATTTGGCAGCATGACTTCTCGAACGTATAATGCTGCCTAATTGTCAATGCACGCGCTAAAATGTGTTTTGTTCGCTCGGACGGGACTACTTAAACTCGCCGCTTCGATTCGCTCGTCCGTCCGAACGACCGCCGTTTTTTGAGAGAATAACACCCCAGCAGTAGTCGCACTGTTGCGATCCTCTGTGAAGGTGAAAACTAGTCCATCCATCCCGGGAATCAAAAATTCCAACAATCTTTGTCTGTTTTTAATACCCAAACAATCATCTAACGAAAAATAGGTCAGATTAAAATAATTTTTTTTTTATCATAGATGTTTTGTTTTGATTCCACGATAGCATGCCCCGTCACACAAATTAACGCCCCAAGGCTGCGTCAATTTACGAAAAAATGCGGTTGCGGGGTAGGGCGACGCTTTATGGATTGAAAATACAAGTACAGTCAAGGAAATCGAAAGACGTACCTTTATCGCTCCTGTTGAAAATCTAAGTTGGTAATCGCTTAACATTATGTACATATTTTAAATAGGTACAAATTCACTTTTAAAAAATAATAATAGGTCTTATGACAGAGTTTGCGAAATTCAAATTAATACAACTTTATCAACTTACCCATTTCTTAGACACAACGATCTTTCCATGTGGACAGATAGACAGATAACAAAGTGAAAATAAGTTTTCCGCTTTTCCCTTTCAAGAACAGATCCCCTAAAAATTAAATAAGTATGCAACAATCCTGTTACAATATGTATGGCTGTTTTAAAACTTTCTCTTGACGTGTGAGGTGAAACAGTCACTAATACGGTTCGCATTGAACCCCGCTCTACTAAAGTTTAGTTTTCCACCAGGGAGCAGCTTCCGTTTGTGAGCAAAGTTCCCCTTATTTATATACTCACAATAACCTATTTTAGTTAAAGTACAGTATTCCCAGCTTCTTAATAGCTTTCGGCTGGCTATCGCTATCACGCTTGCACTCGCAACTGACAGTATATTTGTCACTCGTGTGTCATAGAAAAACGAAGATTGCCGATCGCTATTAAGAAAATGGTGGCACTGTATTTCTTTGTCACTCTCTGTCAAATTCAAATGTCATAATAATAGATAAGGACAAAGCATATTTAAAGGACACTTTAGCTATTGCGCGTTTATGAATAAGTGTATTTTCATGAAAGCAATCCATTTAACGACTTAGTTTGGCAAGGACAAAGAATAAGTTTAAATGACTTGTGGGTCTTTGCCTGTCTACAGAACAATAACGAATACTTTAAGCATTCTGATTTTTTTAAATCATTTTTGGGCTCCCTAAGATGACAAGCCCTTTTCCTCTGAATCGGTTTAAGCTATCGAGCAAAAATTTTAAATTATTTCTTTTGGATGCGAAAAGAACCGAGACACCGAAATAATTATTTTTTTCTCCCACATGCTCGGAAATGTTAACCTTATGGTTCTAAAATCAGCCCGCGAAGTTCTGAGTTCCAGGTCCAGGCAAATTTAAAAAAAAACAAAGTTATTATTTACCAACTGCAGCGGCCGCGAAAAATGTATGAAATTTCATTACGTACCTGGTGTTTTACTTTTTAAAACCATGTTTGGACTAGGATAAATAACTCCAGACAGCCAAAGACTCGTGCAATCAAAATTCTTCCTTGAATATTTTACTTTTTAAACGTCATAGACTAAGAAAGTTAAATATTTCAAATAGCGTTTACAGCGTACCTATTTAAAAGTGTATCAAATAGTTTGACGTTTTTTTTAAAACGAATTGCGTTCGTAAACAAAATAAATTGCCGAAATAACATAAACGCGTAATAAATGTTATAATTTATACTGTATTTTATTCAAATTGAATTTATTACGTTTAAATGTGTGATCTTATTTAATTAATGCTTTATTTCAGTGTCATACTAAATCGTACTTTTCTTTTCTTTTTTCAAGGAAATGGTGGGACTGTGTTTAATATTACTAACAATTGTGTTATGTTTCCTCACATTGTTGGAGAAAAGCATTATACACGCCTCGACCGGGAAGGGCGGTTGTTGGACTCCTCGACTGCGTCTCGGCCACGCTAACTCTACTCGTCCCGCAACGGCCTATTTCCCGGTCTGTGCAGTAATGTACTATTCTCAAACATGCTTGGAAATGTATGCGTGAATATCACGACATGAAGACATGCAGTTTCTTGTTTATGGCTCCCTTCATTACTACTTGGCATATTTAAAAACTAAAAAAGGGGCAAATTAAACTTTTTTTTCCTAATTAACTATTATTTACTTATTTCCTCACATTGCTTGAGAAAAGCACTATACAATCCTCGGCCAGAACAGGGATTGCAGGACTCGTTTTATCCGGCCTCGTCTGCAATCCTTGAACAGACTGCCAGCGGGACGGGAGCGGGGAGTGATGAGTGAGTGTTGCGGGCGGGACGCCCGGTCTCACAGAGCAAGCGCGCATCGCGCTGGCCTCGCGCCATCAACCCGCCGGCATCGCGCGCGCGATCGCGCTCTCCCGCTCGCTCTCTATGGTTTGGTCATTCGTTTTGCGCTGCGCTGTCTGACGTCACACTGACTGGTCGCGCCGCGCGCCCGTCGCAGTCGCGCGGCCTGCGGTGGCGGGTCGCGACAGAAGCGGGGGGCGATGCCGACGCGGCGCGGCCTGTTTGACCACGCTAGCGGTTTGTATGGAAATATCGCGCGGCGCGCGCGCCCGCGCGCGCCCGCGCCCGCGACGGTGCTGTGTGGCCGAGCCTTTACTGCACGGCCTCTGCAGTAATGTACTATTAACCTATCATGTGATATATGCGCGCGTGTTGTTTGTTTACCTATAACTAGTTGTATAATTAGCATAAGTCAAATTGTAATGAATATAACCATGTCACATTGAAGCCATGAGTAAGCCAATAAATAATGAAATGTTTTTTAATGTTAGTAATTCAGAGCCCGTATTATTGACGCCTTTTTGCGCAGTGGATAAAGCAGCCGTTATTCTCGCACTTGCGCGGGCAGAAAGTGACAGATGTTATATCCCCGTTTATACACATCGTTAACCACGACCAAAAAAAAAGGTCAAAAAAGTTGACACAGTTTCTGTAAACTTTGTTTTTGTACATATATGTGTCTACTCGTTGCCACATTCTACTTTTCATATTTTCCTCAATCACACAAAGGTTACCTGGAAGAGATCCCTTAAAGGGATAAGTTCGCCTTTGTACATTTCTTTCAGTAAATATTGTATTTGAATTACAATAAAGAGTTTAAAGAGTTAAAGAGTTTAGAAGTAAGGTCTGTTCATCCTTACTTGTCTTATATAGTTAACAACTTTCTAACCTCAAAATGAACCTTTTTTGGCTAAAACAGCTCTTATATCGTAAATAAAGTAAACCGAGTTAACATTTTGGACATCACTTGGCCAATGTATTGTCTGTGATTGCTTTATTTTGTTTAAAATATCGGCTTAAGCCAAAAAAGGTTCATTTTGAGGTTATAAAGTTGTTTACTATATGAGACAAGTAAGGATGAACAGACCTTACATACATACATACCATAATGGTCCCGCAGATTACAAGTATGTCAATTATTTACGAGACGGTTCCGGCATCCCGAGCGTCAATCGGCACGCCCCCACTCGCATAGATCACATTCCGTTCCCGTGATTCAGCTACCCTATTAAATAGTTTAATTACTTGAATATTACAAATAGACCGATCTTGATTGATAGTTGATACTGTGATCCAATTGGATTTCTGGGACCCTAATTAGTTCCACATTGTGTAGCCACATTGTTACACCTTGGAACTAAGTGCCGTTACTCTAAGCCAACGGTCAGCAACAGGCGGACCGCGGTCCGTTTGCGGACCGCGAAAGGTCGACCCTTGGACCGCCAAATATTGTAATGTATTGCATACCAAGTATAAATTAATACATAGATAAGGTATACTATACCTTTATTAATTGAAATAATATTTTTAAGCCACATAGAATCTAACTTAATACTTTTGTTTTTATCTGGACCTCGTTGAAATTTTCCCACAGTATCCGGACCCCACCTAAAACTACTTGCCGACCCCTGCTCTAAGCGGTAAATACCATATCCATATCGTGTTTACTTACGTATATACTGTTATCGTATTGTCAACGTTTTGATAGCTCTTATTTACTTGACAGTAATGGCGGCCGAGTTGAAAACAAAAATGAATTTTTTGACAGAAAATGAAATTTCTATATGAAATACTAAAATTAAAGAGCTTTCTAATTAATTAAGTACAACAAATACACATGCATGCTTTATTTTAATAAGATGTCCAGTGTCTTGAACCGAAGTGAAATACTGAGAATGCCATCAACGTTTTGAATTGGCCTTCACAATCACCCGATGCCAACCCAATTGAAAATATTTAGACAGGATATTGAGACGACAGATGTTCAGACTTGTGTTTTAATATTGTCTCTACAACATTGACTCAATTCCAAGAGAGACACCGACCTAAAACGCGATTTCCTTACGCTGAGATTGGACGGAAATACAAACACTCCGCTTCTTCCGGAGCATGAATCACTTTAAACAGAAATAACCTGTAAGATGGCATCGGCTTAGAATGTTGTTGTTATAGGACAATTCCGTTATGTATACGTTTTGTTTCGCCTACGTACCGCCCAAAAACAAAAAATAATTTCTGCCAAGAATTAAATTGCAAAGAACCTTTTTTTGCAGTCAGTTGTATAGTGATTTCAATTCATGGCGGCACGCCCTGCCACTCAAATTGCATGGTTGCATTAATGTAAACTAACCGTAAAGTTGTATTTCCCTTTTCTATTCTATTTGGAAAGGATGGATGAAAGAAGATTGACGAAAGAGATATACAAAGCGAAAGTGAGCGAAGGGGTTGGAATACTTTTTCGAATCGAATCGGAGAAATACTAGATGGAAAAGAGTCGAGTACCCGACCCGACCCGATAGTGAGAACTAGCTCACTATGAGTGAGACCGTTAGTCAAGGGAGTAAGCGCTTTGATGCGAGCCATGATATCAATTATAATCGGCCATAGGTTCACTTCGTAATGTATCCTTTAAAAGACGAAAGCAAATCTAATCCAATAAGCGGCTAAAGGCCATTTCTCCTAATTGTAGCCTAGAGCAAGCAAATTTAAAACACGGTGACCCGTGTAATTTGGGGGGGCGATATTTACTCGATTTGAACAACGTCGAGCCCCCAGCCCTGCGGGAGGAAATGAATTTTCAATCTGGCCCTAATTCTGGAGTGTAAAGATATTTTTGAGTATAGAGGCGTTACCTCAGGGCGTTACAAAACCGTCCAGTTAGGTACAGTGCTAGCTACCATTTTCCTAATAGTTATCGGCAATCTTCGAATTTCTATGATACACGAGTGACAAAATAAGGTAAAGTGGGGTACGTGCGTCTACGGGGCAAGTACCCCAAAGTGGGGCAAGAGCGTCAAATGGGTAAGTGCGACAAACCATACATTTTTTAGGAGATATTGTTGGTTTGACGCACTTACCCCAAAGTGGGGCAAGAGCGTCGACGAGGTAAGTGCGAGAAACCATAAAAAAATTAAGTTGATATTATTGGTTTGACGCACTTACCCCAAAGTGGGGCAAGAGCGTCAACGGGGTAAGTGCGACAAACGATACATTTTTAGGAGATATTGTTGGTTTGACGCACTTACCCCAAAGTGGGGCAAGAACGACAACGGGGTAAGTGCGACAAACCATACATTTTTTAGGAGATATTGTTGGTTTGACGCATTTGTCCCGTAGACGCACTTATCCCACCTTACATACTGTCAGTTGCGAGTGCAAGCGTGATAGCGATAGCCAGAAGCTCGTAATAATGTAGGTATGGTTGCGCTAGCCTAATTCACTATGGTTAGTACATATAAGTTAAGTGGTGGTAGGACCTTGTGCAGGGTCCAACAGGATCGCTACCACCCTCATATCCACTAACCCACCGCCAATAATTGTTCGCATTATTGTTTTCCGGTGTGGGGAAAAGACAACCGGTGATATTACTAGCATAAATTCCATCCTAGTTCTAAGGTTTGACAACGCATTTGAAGTCTCAGGATTGCAATCTTGAGATTCAAATATCTATGGGTCTCAGATCCCATTTACCATCAGGTGGCCTTAGTGCTCGTGTGCCTTTTCCTTGCCATAAAAATATAGTTGGCGGCGACTTGTCGCTCAACAAATCACTTTCTATCTGGAATGAAAGAGACACACTGATCGACAAGTGATAAAATACAGCTTGTGCTATCGCAAAGAGGTCTTTATAAGTACTATGACCATCTCTAATAGCCTGTCCACAACTTTGGCGCACAGATGAACAGAAATCAATATATTATTTTACCATGGTAATCGCCTCGTCACCGCTAAGACCTGCCAAATTCCAGTATGTATAAGGGACAGAGCTATAGGTTAGTTAGGACCATATATCGCAGATACCCTTAACCAACCCGCTGCTGTAGTGACAACAACGCGACTTCAAAAATGCATATTTTTATGTGCGTTGCGATAAATGGGTTTGTGTCATCGTGCCGTCTCTTGCTAGCCAGTTTGGTAAACCAAGCTCATGGAGCTTTCGATTAACAAACAACCTGCAAATTACAAATTAAAATAACGTATTCCTCGGTAACGTATCTACATTTTCATTACAGCACAACTGATTGGTAAAACCGGTGGAAAACTTCTAGCCCCCTAGTTGCCGAAGTTGGAAAAGTTGCGCCAGTTGGTATACGTCCCTATTCTTAAGGGACTACACATACAGGATACGGCCATTTGGTGGCATGGCTTAGTGAAGAAACATTTTAGTTTATGTAGTTGGTGAAATTTCTCGACGATAGGTAAGTAGACAAGACAAGAATGGATAGGATATTAAGGAACGAGAACTTAAGAGGAAGTTTGAAAGTAGCGCGAGTGATAGAAAAAATTGGGGGTAGGTAGGAAGGAAAGTTGTCATAGTATGGGCATGCCATGAGGAGATTCTCTTTGGGTTTTCGACAAGATGGCGTCGCTTTCTTAGTTGTAATTTATTTTTTGCATATTTTGTTGTTTAATGGATAGTAATGATGTATTAATATGCAGTAAATTAACATTCAAATGTGCAGTATAATGAAGAATTCAAGTTTGAACACGTTTCGCCTTTGGAAGGATTGCTCCAAGAAAATCCCATCTGGTCTTCGTAAAGTTACATCGCGTCACGGAGGCTAGAGGATCACCGTACAACGTCGACTTATGATTTTTTTTGGTATCATTTACACCGATCACGTGTAACTTCCAACCTTGACACTGGCAGAATTGTCCCACTGGACAGAAGCCATATATCAAAGAATTGAACTTGAGGACATACATACACTGGTAAACATCTTAGCCTGATTATGCAAAATGTGGTTACAGAATTATCAACAAGCTTTTAGAGTTGTTGGCAATTCTGTAGCTCTGCCTACCCCAAACTGGGAATAAAGGCGTGAGTTTATGTATGTATGTATGAACTTGAGGAGGGATGAAAGTTATTGTTACGAAAAGAGTTTTGAGTATGAATGTGAAGGTTTATAAAGCAAGAGGAAGGGCTAAAGAAAGATGAATGGATTGTGTGAAGAGTGATATGAGAAAGAAGGGAGTGAACGCTGAGATGACGGCTAATAGGGATGTGTGGAAGACAAAGATACGCTGCACCGACCCCAGATGATTGGGATATGGGCAAGGTGCGAGTTCAGGGGCCTGTTTTATAAAGATACAAATTACATTTTACAGGTTACAAGTTTCCATTTGACACAACCTCGACCAATGACGATCAGCCATTTGGGCAGTGTTGCCAGGTTAGACCAGTAAAATTGTAACTTGTAGCTTTATAAAACGTTCCCCGGGTGGGGCAAAAGTGTCATAATCATAATCATAATAATTTATTCGTAAAGCCAATTTACATGTCAATCAAAATGTGCAACAAGGATATCTATAAGTAAAATAAATAAGGTTACATATGTGTAATAAAGGTAGTAAACAAAAAAAAATTAACATAACTACAACCACAACTTCAACGTAATGATCTCTTTGTAGCTGTAGAACGACTGCTCAATAGGCCAACCAACCACCAACCGAGCCATACCAATCAAATATTTGTTAAGAGATAGTTGGTTTGACGCACTTGCCTTGCCCCATAAACGCACTCGGCCCACCTGACTTTACTAATTTTAAAATTTCATAATTGTAGTTTACGTGAAGGTTGCGTAATGATAATGACAAGCATTACAACATGAGGGTGGTTCACAGGAGTGTTGTAATGCTAATTACGCAGCGTCTCGTACATTACTTTATCTACATACATATTATAAGTACTCTAAGATGGGTTCAGAAGCCGAAAGGCAAATGACCGGCATTACATTACCTGTGGTAGTAAGTGACAGCGATGACAGCTGTAACGTAATTTTAAAATTACGTTATCGAATATTGTAAGGTAATGAAACCCAAATTTGGAACACCTTCCAAAATTAAGAGCAGTCATCGCTGTCACCTACTACCACAGGTAATGCTGGTCATTGCCTACGGGTTTTGAACGCATAATAGAGGACTTATGATATGAGTGTAGATAAACTTTCTTTACCAACTTGACCAATAATAAGGCACCGTTTAGTTCTAAGCGAGGCATTGTTAACGGTGTGATCGGATTGACACGTGATTTTGAACACAATAAGTCGACATTTATATTATTGTCCTAGTCTACAATTCTGAGATACAAGCTCCTTGTGCCTTGCAACTTGCATCGGCATAGCCTAAGAGGGGTGCCTTTTAAGTTCTGTCGTTTGAAAAAACTAAAGACAATTTAAGTGTTAAATGGTATTTATTGTTTTTCAAAGTAATCACCGTGATATGTAATACACTTCTTCATTCGATCGAACCAGTTTTCGAAACACTTATTCCATTCCGAAGTCGGGGTCTCCAAAATGGCCGTTTTGTATGCCTCAACCGCTTCTTCAGGCGTCCGGTACCGTTGACCACGAAGTCGTTGCTTGATTTTTGGAAAAGTCATTAGGGCTTAAGTCTGGACTGTACGGCGGGTGATCCAAATTTTCGACGTTTTGTTCTTTTAAAAACGCAATTGTCTGCCGGGCGGTGTGCGAGCTAGCATTATCGTGGTGCAGTACTATACGACGTCTTGGGTTATTTTTTCGGAACTCGCCGATAACTTCTGGTAAACAAACAGTGGTATACCAGTCAGCATTAAGTGTTTTACGATCTTCGAGCACGATGGTCGCAACGTGGCCACTTTTCGCTACAAACGTGGCGACCATTTTTTTCGAAGTGCTCCGTGAGCGTATTACTTTGGTCGGTTTTGGCTCATCTTGAAACACCCAAACAGTCGACTGCTGTTTAGAATCCGGATCGTAGGCATATATCCAAGATTCGTCACCACTGATAATGTCATAAACGTGTTTAGAGTCTCCTCGGTTGAATTGCCGCAGAGTTTTGCGGCACCATCTAATGCGAGCCGTTTTTTGGTCTTCACTAAGTAAATGTGGTATCCAGCGTGAGATCAATTTTTTTACACCTAAGTGATCATGCAATATATTTTGAGCACTGGTCCCTGAAATGCTTAATGAAGCTTCTATCTCGCGGTATGTCGCATGGCGATCTTCGACGATCAGTTGCCGTACAGCATCAATGTTTTCCTGGGTTACAGCTGTTTTTGGTCGGCCTTCACGATGCCTATCACTAAGACTAGAGCAACCACGTTGAAATTCCAAATACCAACGTTCCACAGTCCGGATGCATGGTGCTTCATTTTTAAAAACCGTAGTCAGCTCTTCAAAGCACTGAAGACGCGTTAAACCCCTTTTAAAGTTGTAAAATATTATCGCACGTAAATTTTCCTTCGAAATTTCCATTTTCACAACCGACTTGTCAACTTTGAACCGACGCTGTACTAAAACGAATCGGCCGATCTCGAGGCATTCTTTTGTTTTTGAATTCTAAATTCAAATATTTTAAGATGATACTAGTTTTTTTTTTAATAATCACGGGAGTTTTGCAAACGACAGAACTTAAAAGGCAGCCCTCGTATAATAGAAATAAATTCCAACAAGGCTACGGTAGGTAAACACAACATTGCTTGACAGCAGGTTAATGAATAAGATCTGAGATAAGATGATATAAGTCTTTGATAAGCGTCTCATTAAAAGCAGCGAACGTAAAAACCGTGGAAATAATTTCATGCACCAATTACTCTCCGTATTATCGTGAACTCATGTGAAACTCATTTCCTCCGTGCCATTGCGTACAACACCCGTCCCATTACGCTAACGCCTCGAATAACGCCATGAATATGTATGACAGAGTGCTTTTTTCATCGTAGTTTAAACTGCGACATTTTACTTGTGCAGAGTGGGAGTGCATTAGCAATTAAAAAGACTGTTAGCGCCTTATTCTGCTTCGTTTTTACACGTATTCTGCCGAGCATAACAATCGTAACTAGGGATGTTACGGAGTTTCGCTTCCGCATGCGTTAAGACGGAACTTCCGTTTGGTTTTACACCTTCGGATCCGCCTCCGCCTTCGCTATTTTTTATTTCACACCTCCGCCTCCGCCTCCGTTAATTTTTACCGAAGTTATACCGGAGCTGAAGGTCTTGCATTTGCCGCGGCAGCGCGACGCACGCCTACAAGTTTTGACTAGTCCAGGAATTAATTTAAATAAAAGGTACCCTCCTCCGTAACATCCCTAATCGTAACAGACATTTTTGGAATCAGCGTAATGACATCTCGCTCTGGTTCACTTTGTCGATATTGCCATCTCTTCCACATTCTCATCTCGGCCACATTCCTATGTCATCCACATTCCCATTTCGTCCACATTCCCATCTCGTCCACATTCTTATCTCGTCCACATTCTTATTTCGTTCATATTCCCAACAACTGGTGAACAACCGAGTGATCCGATTGATATCGAACAGCCCTACAGTCCTAAGTTAGGCTGTAGATGAGTTAGGAACGAGGACGGGTTAGGAATGTGGACTAATTGGGAATGCGGACGAGTTGGGAATGAGGACGCGTTGGGAATATGGACGAGACAGGAAGTGGACAATTTGGGATTGGTATGTGACCGAGTTAGGAATGTGGCCGAGATGAGAATACGGACAAAGTGAACCTGAGCAGTACGTCTAATTTCTACCATAACGGCTACAGCCATTACGGTGTCCAAATTTGGCGTGCTAGTTCAATGATTGCTACTGATTCTAGTCATAAGCACGTATCAGCCACTTACGGCGGTTCCGATTTGTGACAGTCGATAACAATTTTCGCGTGTCTAACTTCAATAAAACCGGGCAAGACCATGTATGACCATGCTCAGTGTAGGGTTCTCAAAAAACATAAAGTATGAACTAATTCTTTACTTACCTCTAAAGTTATTTGGTGCTGTCTTAGGTGTCGGTTTTTAGTTCGTAGCTGCGTAGGTATAAACACTTTAGTCGCCAAGTCTGCTTAGTCTTGATAGTTTTTCTTTAAAATTCGTTATGTGTGTTTTCATTTAAGATATTTTCCGCGATAGTGCATTCCATTTAAGCAGAGGCGCGTTTTATAAAGCTACAAGTAACAATTTTACAGGTCTAAACTAGCAACACTGCTCAAATGGCTGGTAGTCATTGGTCGAGGTTGTGTCAAATGGAAACTTGTAACCTGTAGCTTTATAAAACAGGCCCCTGGTCGTGACTTTAGTTTTGGCTTTCCATTAATGGAATAATCCATATTCATACACAGATAGCTGGTAGGTACCTACTTACTTACGTAATACTTTGTAATAAAAATATAAATAAACAATCTGTTCGTGCATGTTTTTATTTAGTAAATTTTTTTTTTCCGCTCTAAATTTTCAATGCCCTTTACCCGGGCAAAAGATCCCTATCCCGAAGATTTCTTGATATAAGGTATGCGGAGGATCTACCTAAACTGGAAAAATGCTAAGTGGTCTACGAGACAAAAAAATTGGGGACCCCTGCTGTCAACTGCTTTTTTTATGTGCCAAATAAATATTTTTTCATTTCATAAAAAAATCCACCAGCCGGTAGCTGTTGAAGAACCTTCTTAGAGCTATAGCACTATTGGCACTGTAATTATCTATGCGCACTGTGACTGTCGCACTGTGCTAGAGCTATCTTTAAAATAAGTTCCGACAAGTGATCGGTATATTGTGGTGGCAAACAGAATGATTGGTACAGCCTCTTCTAAGATTCAGACAACTAAGGGTGCGGCTCCACTGAGGCGGAGACGAGCGCAGCGGGGCGGAGTTGTGCCAATATTAACCAATAGATTATAAACTAACGTGCGCAAGGCGCGCTCGACGTGACCGCATGCGCCTTCTACTGGTTAATATTGGCACAGCTCCGCTCCGCTCCTCTCGTCTCCGCCTCAGTGGAGCCGCACCCTAAAGCAAAGGATTTTTTTTAGATTATGGTTTCGAGTAAACAGGGTGGAAAAAACGAACACCACATGGACGGTCACCACCTTAAATATTGCAATTAGCAAATTCTACGCATATTTTTGAAAAAAAAACCTGCATTTATGGATTTTTGTTTTTTTTTCTGCCTTAACCGGGAATCGAACTGCGGTCGAATATATTAACAATAGAGTCGTATTTTGTGATACAAATCGAAAGGGTCATTCATAGTGACGATTTATATCTATCACCTTTAAACTAAAAAAGGCCGTTAAAAGAACACTGCTTTATTGTTTTATCATATTTAACCAGTTCGATTCCCGAATTTTCCATAAGTGCAGGTATTTTTTCAAGAATAAAAGTAAGTCTCTTTTGCGTAGAATTTGCTATTTCCAATATTTAGGGTAGTTGCCGTCTATGTGGCGTTCCACCCTATATAGCTCTTAAAAATCATTATGTTATGCAATTAAGTACTCGGAAATATTCGGAAAGTATTATAATAAACTGTCCATAACAAACTCACGCCATAGAAAAATTGTGGAACGGAAATAATGCGCCAAATATATTGTCGTTCATTTATTGTTTTTGTTACAATGGAAACGGAGGGGGGGAAATGTAGTTTTATAAATTGCCAGTAAACACCTGTGGGAATTCATAGTTTTTGATTGCCAATTGCACCAGTGACAACCAATATTGGGCATAATTCTTCACTCAGTACAGTTATAAAGCGAAGAATAGAACTACTGTTCCAAACCTGCTTTTCCTTCTTACGCAGTTATCAAGTGTTGAACACTGAGACTCTAATCTGGTGGCATCAGCCCGTCAGCTATCATCTTCAACCTTCTAGCTTCTTCTCTAGCTTTCTGTAATGCCTCCTTCTTCTCCTGTTCTACTCGTTCCTCTTGAGCCTTCGCCATCGCCATCGCAGCCAGAGTCTTCTGGTCTAACTTGAAGAAGTTGACCGGCTCCGGGAACATCCTCTCATCCTTGGCGTTCATATTCTCAATAAACTTCACGTAGTTGAATCCACCACTTTCAATATTATACGTTTTGTCTTTGATAGCCAGCTTGAGCCAATCCACGAACTCCTCCTCCTGAAGCACTTCACCCCATTCAAACAGCTCTGTTTTAAGGAGTTTAAGGTCGCAAAGTCCTGTTTCCTCCTCGTCGTGACCTAGGATTCCCATCGCTTCAGTCACTTTGATCTCGAAATCATCTCCCATTTTCATTTTACCGTCGATTATCCGGAGCCATTCGTGGTATTCTACTGTGTCGACTAAGTCATCTTCCAAGATCATTTTGAACAGCTCTTTGACTTCTGCGGCTTTCGGATTGAACCCAAGCTTCCTCAACATCAGCGGTATGAGAGCGAGGGGTATCTGTATAATTAACAATACCTAAGTAATAACTATTTAAAAGATTAAAACGCCCCCCGATGTAATGGCCATCACTTATTTGAGAGCGGATATTTCTTAAACGGTGCAAACATCAGTATCATTTCCCACCCTTTTCATTTGCCAACTCATATTTTTTCCCGTAACTGTAAATATTTAAGGATTTATTTCAGTACCATCGTGTAGAACCCTATAGGTTAGGTAAGGTTAGTTTATATAAGATCCTGAAAAATTTACGGTTACAAAAAACAAAGCGGGTTGGCAAACGATACATTTGGCAAAAATATTTCGCTGAAACAAAGGTAACCCGATTTCCACTACCTATAGTCTTTTGTTAGACTGCTAAAAAAAGAGGTTATGGTTTTTATTTCTTTGTATATGCTCTATAAAATCAAAATCAAATCAAATTCTTACTGATAAAACAGTGATGGTTTGTAGTTAAATATCGATTATATTAACATGGTTTATTCGGCGAAATGTGTTTCAGCAGTCTAACAAAGAATGGTGGAAATCAAAAACAAAACAAAATAAAAACTGGCCAAGTGTGAGTCCGGAGGTACGGAAACAGCACAGCCGAAACCTAGTATATTATAATTATCTATTCTACGGTGAAACCTGAATACTCTACAGTGCGAGCGATGGTTAAGTTACAAATGAGATTGTAACTTGAAATGATTCTGGTTAAGTTACGAGAGTTGTTTAAGTCATCTCATTACTTGGGAGATACTGAAATTCAAATCTATGCTCGTTAACCCTTGAAAATTAGTTCGTCTTGTTTTGTTCTATTATACCTATCTAATTCTCGTGGAACTATAAATACTAGCCTAAGCAACGAAGACCAAAAACTGCCCTCAGGGGAAAAAACTTGTGTATAAGCGAATTTTTGCATAGTTGTAGGGATTGGTGTTTTAAATCACACACTGAAAGTACTGATGGGTGGGGTTGGAGCTAACGGGTGGAGGGGGTGTAAGGGTCCCTTTTTTTTAGTTTTTTGTAAATTCCGTTTACAAGTTAACGGTGGCCCATAGCAAAAAATGTTCCATTACATAATTAATCTACATAAAATTCTCTACAAAAAAGATTCAACACACTTTTTTGCTGGGATCAATATTTAATGAGATGTGGAGGAAAAATGATTCCCGAAAGGCCATAGTCGTGTTTGCATAGTAAGTTTAGCATACGAATACGTGCCTTCAAAATGTTCTAAGTGTTTGTGTACCCCCTTTGCTACACTCCGACCCAGGGTAATAATAAAATTAATAATTTGTCTATCGAGTTGAAAGGTGAATTGGTTGAAAGATTCACCTACCTGCTCAATGTTGTCTTCATCATGAGCTTTGAACATTTCCTTGTACCTCGCCAGGTCCTCGGCAGTAAAGGAGGCAGGGGGAGGGGGTATTTTCTTGGGCTTCGGGGGCCCACTAGCTTTCATCATAGCCGCTGCCGCCCCCTTCCCCCCTTTATCCTTTCCTTTATCCTTTTTTGGAGCCATTTTGAGAATTTACTAAGGTACCGGTATAGGTAATTAGGAATACTTAAATTTTGGTCTAGAATGAATCTGGTTTGTTGTTGCATGGGTGTTGTGGGTTTGGATGGTGGTATTACGATGGGCCTGGTACTATTTCATTTTGGAATTTTTGGGTTTTTTGGGGAACGGGAACACAAACGAGGACGACCACGGACCGACAGTGACAGTGGGTGACAGTTTATGGTTTTATTGTTTTTTTGTTTCGTGACTCTTTGCACATGGTACGGGTAATCAATTGATACTTTTTAGTTGAGTACCTTTTTTTGTTTGTTTTGGTTTGTTTTGAGGATTTACTGTCATTAGATATGTACAAATGGAAAATCGTCCACGTGAAATAACCATTCTGAAGTTGGGTCAAAAGTAGTAATATCCAAAGTGAATTTAGTCAAAATGTAATTGTGCTGAAAAGTATATACAACCAAATTAATGAAGTCCGAGTGGAATTTTGTCCAATATAAATTATGTGCAAAATGAAATACGCACAAATGAATGTCGTCTAATATAATTAAGACCATATAAATATAGAAATTGTACATATTTCAGGTAGGACGTATTTACAATTGGTCATATTACCTACGTAATACGTTATAACCTACGTAAATACAAATAGACATCTTGTTTTCGACCAATAGCATATTGGACAATTTTACCATGGGACATGATTCCATTTTAGACGTTATTCAGAATGGTCAATTTTCCTTTTTGTTGTATTTCAAATGGTATTTTTTCTGAACTGACGTATAATTTCAAGTGGACGATTTTCGATTTGTACCTAATGACAGTACTTAAAACGTTTTGAGAGGTGTTGGTATGGGTTAAATTATCAAATACGGGCGGACTTAAAAAATATCTCAGGTTCGAGTAAGACTCGGGCGATGGCTGAGATACGCGTCATACTCGTGAACGGGTGCTGTTTGTGGGGTCCGGTCTGTTCACGTCTGCAAGGACTTGTTGTACAAAATTATTCTAGTTATGGCTTTTGACGTAGAGAACTTGTCGTGTTGTTCTCATAGTCATTATTTTTAATTTAATGTTTATTGACCTTACATTTGTAATAATTTTAATTTTGCTATTTTTAAGAATTTATTATTTATTTCTTTATTAGGTACCTTATTATTACTTAATGTAGCTTACTTCTAAGTATTATTATGTTTTTATGGATTGAAAAAATTACCTTCTGCTGGAGTTTCTTGCGGCGCTTCTTCTCCGCAATCATGGTCTTGTCCGCAAAGCGCTAGTAGATTCACTCATATTACCGACGTGTAAAAGAGCATTCATGTGGCCAATTTGCTGAATAAATATTTTGATTTTTTTTTTTTTAATTTTACGGACCCCATTAGTAATCCTCCGCTGTCCGTCCGTCCGACCGTCCGTCTGTCAGTGGGCTGCAAAACTGTAGTATAATGTATTTGTCAAATTTCAGCTGTAGGTATTTTACTCTACTCGATTCTTAGCTCGAGATTCTTTGAAAATGATTTCGTTTTAGTATTACAGAACCATAAGGGTTCCGTACCAGTAAAATATTTAACATGTTTCTTGAATGGGGACCCTTTTAATAGGTATAGCCTGGCCAAAAAGTCGAGAAATTAAATGAGGGCGCCACTTTCTACGTAACTGTCACATTTTTGACGTAAAATGCGTAAACATGGCAACAATTTTGTATGGAATTTTTTTAGTTGCAGCTGTCACCACTGGCTCGACTTTTTGGCCAGGCTGTATTTATTTGTTTGTTGTTATCTATTACGGTTCATGAAATACCAACAGCGTAGGTACAACTAGAGTATTAATAATACTCGGCTGTATATAGCTGTCACACTCTCACTAGCATCTGTCAGTATATTGGTTATGCCAGAGAGAGAGAGAGAGAGAGACATACGACCCAGATCACTTTGCGACTACATCGCTTTGTGCCTAGATCGCTAGACTGAATCTCAAAAAGTCTGAGTCGCTAAAAGACCACATTGTTTTTTTCAGTATGTCTGTCTTAGCAATGTCAGCGGAGCCCCGCATGGCGGAGCTCCTATTCCTGGGGAATTTGCCCTTCGGGCATTTAAAGTTACCTAACGATTCTAACCTACCTATTAACACAAACGATGTGGGTCATTTTGCGACTCAGACTTTTTAAGAAGTAGCAAAGCGATCTGGTCGTGTTGTGATCTAGAAACAAAGCGACGTAGTCAGATCAAAATGTAGTCGCAAAGCGATCTGGTCGTATTTGGTAGATACCTAGTCCTAACGAAATATGGACCTAAAGCTTCTATCCTGTCGGCTCACAGTGTTTTTTTCAAGCATCTGTCAGTAATAGTATATTTGTAATGCCAGATGTTAAAATTACAACTCATACATGTCTCTGTGTATGCACTCTTTATGCTATCTGTTTTTCTAATCTGTGCTCTTCTTCTTCCCTTGCCGCTATGGCGTGATGTTGTTGCTGTGCCTTGTAACGTTAAATAAATATATTAAAAGAAACTGGTGTTTATAATAATCTCATAAAGTGAGTCTCCGAGCACTGCGCCCCGTGCACACTTAATACCAGAGAGTTCACAAACGTTAGCTCACAGTGTTGTAAAAAAAAACTAGAAGTTATTTCATTTACACGGATTATAATTATGTAATGTACAGTCAAGGAAATGTATTCGCGTACCTTTTTAACCGACTTCAAAAAAAAGGAGGAGGTTCTCAATTCGATTGTATTTTTTTTTAATGTTTGTTACCTCAGATCTCCTACGTTTATGAACCGATTCGATATTTTTTTTACTCTTGTTGTCATTGTGACAAGAGTGAAAAGGTACGCGAATACATTTCCTTGACTGTACCTATACCTATACTCAAAAATCTAATTTAAGACCAAATTCCTAACCTCAACCGGCGCACATTCGCTATGATTACTGCATTTTGTTTTTGGTTTAAGTGTAGGTATTTTTATCAATAAAACTTACCCTAACTTACTGGTTACACGAGTTCTCATTCATATTTTTATGAAATAATGTTAAAATAACGAAATAATCAAGATAGGAACTGTCAGATTTTGGTTTTCCCGTCCCGTACGTGCAATCGTTACGTATGCACATTCCGATACATTTTCTATGAAATGATATTGTCGTCTCGTCCCGTCCGTGTAAAATCACGTTACGTATGCAGCGCCCTTTACGCGTCTGAATTAAAATTTCGTCAAATTGGTCACCGCATGGCCCACAGAATGTGAAACATTTTGCTAATATAAGCCCAAAAGCCAAACCCATTAACAGTATTCGTACAGCTTTCGAGACCGGAACTCATCAGGAACGGGCAATGAAACCGACGGTAAACAGCCACGGCCCAACAACTCGAGCGGAAAATAGTGTCCGGCCGTTTCCGAACGAAACGATTACATCCACAACCCTAATTAGAGCCCCCATTACCCAAGATTTAAACGGCAACGCGTGTCTATTTACACTGGAATTGGCTTCCGAACTTTGCGGTGCAATAATTTGGGTTGTAATGCGCCATTGGCGCTAAAAACAGTATTATTACCCAGAAACGTGGTGAAAGCATCAATAAACGAACGCTTAATTGCTCTTAGGTTACAAAGCGTAATGGCGTCGCTAACTCGTTTAACAACTCTTTTTCGTCATAATAAAAGCTAAAATTGTTTCCAGGCACGGAAACCCATTTATAAAAATAAATCGGATGCTGTTCCACTTTAGAGTACCTACCTACAATAAAGTTAAAAGCAATTTTAATGAATCCATTTCGCATTAACCGCCTTTTACGTCGGCAGTAAAGGCAGGCGGCCGTGTCGTACATAGATACATGATACATTGCAAGCAGAGTGCTCATGACATAATTACGATAGTTATGTTAAAAAAAGAGGATGCCGTTCGAAATGTATTTTTCATGCCTCATACTCTGAAAGTAGGCAATGTTTATCTTAGAAGCGGGTTGAAAGTGATACATGTCCACCCTAGAGAAGAGAAGTAATTTGAAAAAAGAACTATGTAAATAGACCTGTGTAGTAGCAGAAACCTATACAGCCTCTCTATAGTAAGATTTTTTTTTTTAAAAACAAGTTTGTACTGAGCCATGGTAAATAAAGAACCAGGAGCGTAGCCGTAATTAGGTGTATAGCGCAACTTAGATCGCAGGCGATTACGTAGCACGGTGCGGCCACAAAACAGATAGGTACAGAAGTAAATCACATGTATGTACTTCACTTTTCATACCGACGCTCGGCGGTCGCTCTAGGGTTGTCAACTATGGTTTATGCACAAAACACTATCGTGGTAGTGGCACTCTTATCTAGTTGTAACAAAACAATAAACCTACCTACTATTACAAAACAAAAAGTTTACAGAGCAGAAACATACAAAATTTTACGTTTGTCAATTTTCACTATCGAAAATCCCTAATAACTTCTAAAGGATTACCCTCGTTACACAATTTCCATTGCCCTACCGTTTTAGACCTAAACCTATCAAATGACACTAAAAACAACACAATATCTACACAAACAAAAAAACATGTTTTCAACTTACGTAAGGTGGCATGAATTTACCTTACAATAATTTAGTCAAGTACTTCGTTTATACTGATTCAAAATAGGAAACTATTATATAAATCGGTCTTAGATATATTCTTCGGGGGCTGGGGCGGGGAGCTTACCTACCTACCTAACTGTTCTGTGTATCGTTAAAACGAACCATCGAAATATCTACAAGCAGATACCTTCTTACCTCTCTGAAATCACTGGTAGCTTAAAAAAATTAATGTTGAATTTAAACAACCATCTACTGAACAGTTATTATTATTTAAAAAAAAGAGTTAAGTATTATATATACTTAACTCTTTCTTTTTGCTCCATAATTGCACAAAAAAGTTCACAGAGCGTGTCTCAAGCGGACGGCACTCGCGCTCGCACTGGTCCCAGCCGATCCGAGATATCGTGTCCGTGAGCAGTGTCTATGTGTGCGTTGCTCGAGCGCACTTTGTATGTAGATTGACTTCTGTACCTATCTATTTTGTGGTGCGGCGCACCACCGGCGGGCGGGCAGAGGCGCACACGATACAGATCGGTTGTCTCCCACACGTCACAGCAATGCACAGCCCTACAGCCCTGTAGGTTACTTTTAATGTTTATGCACTCCTAGTATTTGACGTTATAATTTTTTCTTAAAAATGTTATAAATAACTTTTTTTTTACTTTCCTCATAATCGAAACGAAAAGTAAAGTGTTTAACTCTGGTGAAAGTATCAATTGCACCCTCGAACTATAGGCGCACTCGCTGTAGCTCGTGCAGCCTAAATATCTCGAGCTGCAATTAATTCCTTTCATCCCTTGATTAACAATCTACTATTTTTTGAGTGGCAAGTAGAAGGCAGAAGGCCAACGAGCATGCAAGCTACCTAATAGTTATTAAGTAAAGTGAAGTGAAGATTTGAGATCCCATAGGTATTTGCATTCTTAAGACTGCAATCCTAAGACTTCAAATGCGTGGCCAACCCAGAGGACTAACTTGGAATTCCTTTTTATTAGTCACCCATATGTCACCCATAAACTTATTGTAGGTATTGCATTTTGAAAGTCAAAAATTGTTTTCCATATTGTTATTTATTTATTTACATACACGCAACTATCCTTACAGGCTAACCTAATTCGACAGTGTGGATTCAATATTACACTACTTACCTACTACTAATCCTCGTAGTGGTAGGATAAAATACTTATACAAAGTTATTTTTGGGTAGTTCTACTAGCGTTCTAACCGCTATCACTTCTGCCGATAAGTTATTGTTTTGTACGCTCTGACGGGACTACTTAAACTCGCCGGTTTAGTGCGTCCACTCGTTCACTCGTTCGACCGACCGAACGCCCTTTTTTTAGAGAATAACACCCCACATGGGGAGCCTAGCCTAGCGAAGCGGTGCGGGCGGCCATGCTTTGGGCACGCTTCTAGGTGCTTCTAGTAAGGAAATGCGCCGCACCGCGCCACCTTCGCTCTCAGTGCGTTAACGTCTTTACTTTTCCATAGCAGAGGGCTCTGCCAAGATGCACTACGCTAACTAACGTTTCTATTCGTTTCGTTTTTAACCAATCGCGTCACCGGTAGATCACGTGACTTTTCGTATCACGTCATCTACCAGTGACGCGATTGGTTTAAAAACGAAGCGAATAGCTAGTTAGCGTAGTGCATCTTGGCAGGGCCCTCTGGTAACAAACCTTGTAATCCTTTTATTTTCTCTCTTGTCGCTCAGTACGTCTTTATTCTTTCAGGACTAGATAGAAAGGGAGATCCGAGTGACAAACACTCCAAAGAACTAAATATGAAACTTCGGACGTTTATTTTTTTTCAAAAGTAATTACCTACGATACTAAAGAATGCTGTCACCACGTACGAAGACTAATGAATAACATATACATAATATCTCTTTAATAATATCTTTTGCCTCGTGTGGTTGCCGAGTTAGAATAGTGCCACTCCATGTCTTCCCGTGGATTTCGTAAGAGACGACTAAGGGAATAAAGGCTTGTAGTACTTACTGTCAACCTGTCACAAATACGCTGGTAAACATCTTAGCCTAATTGTGCAAATTGTGGTTAATTATCAACAAGTTTTTAGAGATGTTTGTAATTCTGTAGCTCTGCCTACCCCACCCTGGGAACGAAGGCGTGAGATTATGTATGTATGTATGTAATATCTCTTTAGACGGGTGGTACGCCTGGGACGGAAGTCCATTGGAAATAGGTTGGAAGTTATTTAATTATTAACGCGCTGGGACAACTTCGCTGGAACGAATCCTGCGCTAGGAAATTTAGTTGCGCTACTGACGCTGAAGTCTCTGCCGTAAATGAAGGTCTTGTACTTGTTACAGGATCGCTAGTGTTGCTTATAAGTTGCACTATTCTAAAAAAAACGGTCGAGTGCGAGTCAAACTCACGCACCGAGGATTCCGTATTTAAGATAATATAGTTGGAAAACGCAAAAGAAAATAGAACTACTATTTCGTATGCAATAAGGTCCATATTGACTAGCCTAATTTATAATACAGGTTTTAAAAGTTTTTTGTAATTTTTTACAAAACTGTAATTTTTTTAAATTTTACATCTTCATTATATTTTTCGCGTAAAATATAAATAATTATCTTTAATTCAGGAAATTTTCAATTTTTTTGGTTCGTAAATATTAGAAAACCCATGAAGGTTGTGCCGTTGTCAATGCATCTTTTTAATAAGTACCTAAAGGATCTGAATAGGTAAGTAAAGCTTATGTACAGTCACAAACTTTAATTTGGGACCCACCTTAGGTCCAAAGTCATTCTGACATTCTACAACAATAAGGTTGAGTCTCCTATAAGTTACAAATGATTTGGCATCTCTAATGACATTGACGACTTCAAGCCTATTTTTCTTGAAATGGGTCACAAATTAACGATCGCGATAGTACCTAAACTTGATACAGGTTCATTAACGTCACAGTCAACTTAACGATTAAACAAAATCTATGCTCGACCTTTTAAAAGCAAAGGCGTTTCAACGCTCTACAGACTGGGCTATATTAAACACTACCCAATAAAAAACTTTGAATGTTCAATTAAAACCTATTCTAAAGAGCAAATTACTTGTTTATTGTGCCGTGTGGATCTACCTTTAAACTTGCGGTGACTATTTCTGGGGACCTAGTTAAGAGGGGGTTCAGTCTTTTGAGGTTCAAGTGAAAAAGGGTATATGTCTAGTAGTCTCCGCATATTAGTTAAACCCTTTTTTATTTTGAGCAAAGTTGACTTAAGCTGTTTTTCACTAGGATCCCAGATTTATGGCTACAGCGTAGAGGAAACAAAAGGTTTAATTTAACTGCTTACAAATAGTCTCTTTTGTTTCGGTTACTCATTGTTAGGTTAATCTATTTGACTATTTTAGTAGACAATGCGTAAAGCATTGCAGGGGCACGTTTTATAAAGCTACAAGCAACAATTTTACAGGTATAAACTGGCAACACTGGTCGTCATTGGTCGAGGTTTTGTCAAATGGAAACTTGTAAATTGTAATTTGTAGCTTTATAAAACAGGCCCCAGGAGGTAACAAAAATACGTGTACTATAGCTAGGATTACATTCTAGGATAACATCAGTATCTGCATTAAAAAAAATATGCCAGTTTAATTTGAAAGATATTTGAAAATGGACCGTTTGTGGAACTAATTGTATTCGTCTACTATAACTTTTTTATTTCTACTACCTATTGCCAAAATCGAACGCGTTGATGTAGTTTGTATAAAACAAACTAGGAAAGTATTAAAAAAACCGGCCAATTGCGAGTCGGACTCGCGCACGAAGGGCTCCGTACAAATTAATATCGAGCAAAAAATTACGTTTGTTGTATGGGAGCCCCACTTAAATATTTATTTTAATTCTGATTTTAGTATTTGTTGTTATAGTGGAAATAGAAATACATCATCTGTGAACATTTCAACTATCTATCTATCACGGTTTATTAGATACAGCCTGGTGACAGACAGGCAGACAATGTAGTCTTAGTAATAGGGTCCCGTTTTTATCCTTTGGGTACGGAACCCTAAAAATCATGCAGTATAGAGGTTTCTATCAAAAGTATTTTTTTTTATTAATTGTTTACTGAGAAAAAAAAAATATCATAAGTGTTTGATACGCCCGCTTTGGAGTAGTGGTTGGAATGATGTTCTGATCTGACGGAATGATTTTCTCAGTAGGTAAATAATGCTCAAAAAAATAAAAATAGTATGGTTTTGAGACAAACTTTTTTTTCAGAACACCTTTATAAAAAGTTCCTGTTGTCAATTCTGCGGTGCACCACATTGTTTTGCTTCAGTTATTTAATCGTAATTATTACTATTCATAACGATACGATTTCTTTATTTATAATTCACAATAGCACGTTTACAGTAAACACCGATGTACGTCTTATGTAAGTTTACATTATTAAATGAAAAAAACAACTATCACTAATGAAAAAAAAAACAATATTTTTAAGCGGCAGCTACCAACTGTCAGCAAAATTTAAAACATATAGGTCTACCAGAATCTCATAAAAAAGGGAAATTTAAATTTAGGGCTTGCAACTCCGGGGTAATTGGATTTAAAGGTTTATTTTCCGCGTTCATTAAAAGCATGGTGTGGCGGACTCAGTCCGCGTAGAAGTCTTTACTTCTTTGGGAATTATTAAATTTTCTAGGATAAAATTAAAATATCACGTTTGTGCAACTAAGATTTATAATATTAGTAACGATTAGTTACCCGGCTTTAGGGCCCGGTTTTATAAAGGTCCGTTAGTAAATATGTCAGATTAAATTTTAGTAACTTCATACAAGTTTTTGACATTCCTGACCGAAATTTGATCTAACGGATCTTTATAAAACCCAGCCTAAATCAACTTTGGACTCATATTTACTAATAAATAATAATTAGGTTAAATTGAAACAATCGTGTGCAAATAATATGTACTTATGTTTATTAGGATTTTGTTCAAAATTACTTCAAAAATTCGATGACGTATCGTCGCTTAGCTAACAATACCGTACAGGTCAAAATTGAAGTTTGTATTATATTAAATTACCTCTTAATTCGCGTTCAATCATTGACATACGCGGTATTGTTAGCTAAGCGACAATATTATGCAATTTTAACTTAAATCAATATTGTATTCTGAGGAGAGTTTTTTTTATTCCTCATAAAAATGTGAAAACCATGCCGCACAGCCACGATTCGCCATATGGTGGCAATGGGCAATGGGTGGCTGGAATTAAATGGCATAAAGGGTGCTAAATAGACTTGTGCATGTCAGACATAAAAGCCAAATGGGGTGATAAGTACATTTCCTGCAAATGTACAACAGACCTTAAAGTATCAATATTATTTGGCTTAATTTACTAGTCTTTTATAAACACGACACTAAATCAAAGATTGTGTTTGATTCACATCTTCTTCCTTACAAATATTACAGTACACTACACATGATTAATGATATTTTTCGCTTGAGATCGAAGGGCTTTTAGGACATTTGCCTGATAACTAACGTTATATTTGTGTAAAAATAACAAACAATAACAAACCCTGACAAGCGGTGAAATTTGAATTGACAGGCGTAAGGCAACGTTGCCATATAAAAATCGATTTCTTTTTCTTTTAAATTATTCATGAGATTCTGGTAGACCTATACTAATTATCGTACCAATCAAAGTGTGGGGGTCGTCAGTCTAAAGTTCCAAACTATAATTACTAATTAAAGTTTAGACTAACCCCCAAACTAGTAATCTAGTTGCACGTCCTACAATGGGAATCGTGCATTATAGTAAATAGACACAACAAACCTGGGATAAATATAGCCTGGGAAAAAGTCGAGCCAGTGGTGACAGCTGGAACTACAATATTTTTAAATGGCAATAACACCAGGGTAGAGTAAACCTTGGATCATGTTGCCAATTTAATTCCGTACTGCGCCCTCAATTTTTGGCTCGACTATTTTTTAAGGCTATAAATTCATATTACGTGAACAATCGAATTAATGTGCGCTGCCGCTATCGATCCTACTACCACATAAAAATAATATCGAATCTCCGTCAGTATCGATGTAAAGAATTTCTGAACGCATAACGAAATGACGCCAATTTTGACAGTTTGCCGTTAGTGAATTTGCCACTGCCATTTCGCTTTAAGTTTTCGTACAATTATTGACTAAATAGCAGTTTTTATACAAATATAACTGAAAACTGTAGAATAAGCAAAATGGTTGCAAGGGTGGCGGGCGTTTTCGATGAGAAACTGACGGGAGAAATCGCAAATTCCAAGATTCTGGTGGTAGGCGCCGGCGGTATAGGTTGTGAAATTTTGAAGAATCTCGTGCTGACCGGCTTCCCTTATATTGAAATCGTGAGTAATCAATTAACTGTTTAATTTATCTTTATCTTGATACGTGTTTAACGTGTTGTATTTGTTTTAGATTGATCTCGATACCATTGACGTAAGCAATTTGAATCGTCAGTTTTTGTTTCACAAAGAACACGTTGGGAAGTCGAAGGCCCAGGTTGCGAAAGACAGCGCTCTAAGCTTCAATCCCAACGTTACCATCGTCGCACATCACGACAGCGTCATCAGGTAAACATTTTAAAATATATGTACAGAAAAGTATGTTCATAACCTGAAGACCAACAATAATGTAAACAAATACATGGTTGTTTGAAGTATCATTCCGTTATTCTGCATTAAAATCAAAGATATTATAACAATTTGTTTACTATTATTTACATTTAATACAACAAAATTTTGTTACATTTACATCAGTTTGTTGTCAAATAATAAATATATTATCAATTGGATGCTTAACCTTTAATTGACGAGGTGGTTTCAGAGCATTCTCAAAGTAACACTTATATCATGGCAACAAAGTTCAAAATAAAAGTCATGAAGTCTGTGAGACGTATACCTCGTCAGTTTAAAGGTTAACAGTATGACATGTAATAGTGCTCGTATACAAATGTCAATCAAAACCATACTACTTCGTGAACTAATTCAATAAGATTCCAGAATTATATTTAATAAGCTCTGATTCCAAAAAAAAAGTTAAATTACTCCCAAATAAGATGCACATGTTACTTGCGAAAGATTTGTCTTGTATAATTGCTCACAACTTAAATGAAAGTACCTCTATAATTCGTTTTCTTTTACTGTTTTACAGCAATGACTATGGCGTGAGCTATTTCAAGCAGTACAACATTGTCATGAATGCGTTAGACAACCGCGTTGCACGCAATCATGTCAACAGGATGTGCCTCGCTGCCAACGTGCCGCTGGTGGAGACTGGGACTGCTGGGTATGCAGGACAGGTGAGATAATAAATATGTTCATTGCTACAGAATCACAAGAATATAAACAGAACTAAAAACTAAAACTAAATCTAGGGTAAACTATAACATGCAACACAAATTAGAGTTGTGGAAAATGGGAAACGTGTGCCAAACTGTGCATAATAACCCCTGAGGGCAGCATCCACAGCTCAGCAATTACAACCCTTAAACTTATCCTATAATACCCTATAGATGTTGAAAAAATTAGTCTAGCCCGTAGATGAATTGCGAGGCAGGCCTTTTTAATGATATGTCATGCCAAGTTCAAAAGACGTCACTTGCATGCGAATGATAACTTTAAACCAAAACTAATGTGAACCTTGCCTCATAGATACTTGGGTCTATTTGGCACTGGCAACCATGATGGAAATATCCCTCTTAAGAAATATCTATACTAATATTATAAAGAGGTAAAGTTTGTGACATTGTAAGGGGTAATCTCTGGATCTAATAGTAATTTATAAATTGATGCACTCCTAATGGGGGGTGCATTAACATTATTGTCTGACTTTTACCATGATATCATCTGCAACTTGTTTATGACATTCCTATAGAGGTGTAAAATTTCAAGATATAATGTAGGTATTCCATTTCATTACGAAATTGTGCATTGTAATTTGAACACTTAAAGTCAGTGTCACTCACACTTTCCCACATTTAAATTCCTAATTATCTCACCTCAATTAAATTTATCAACAGGTTGAACTGATCAAAAAAGGCCTGACCCAGTGCTACGAGTGTCAACCCAAAGCGCCACAGAAAAGTTTCCCCGGGTGCACAATCCGCAACACTCCATCTGAGCCGATCCACTGCATCGTGTGGGCTAAACATCTGTTCAACCAGCTGTTTGGAGAAGAAGACCCGGATCAGGATGTGAGCCCAGACACAGCAGATCCTGAGGCTGCAGGTAACATTATCCCTTCTTGAAATGTTGAAATAAAAACCCTCATGGCCTGCGCAAACCGGCGGACGGCAGGGGAGAGCATCGAAGAGGATTTCCATCGCCGCAGCGCACACTGATGAGGGAAAACCCCCCGCCGTCCGCCGGTTTGCGCTAAGCCTTCCTCTCCCGAAGCTGCGCTGCCCCGGCGCACACTGGCGGATACCGCGGTATCCTCTAAGTTGCTCTTCAATGCCGCGGAGTCAAATCCGCTGTGATACTCCGAGGTCGGTCTCAAAGCAGTTAAATTTATACCTTATTTCGATTGAAATAGCAAAAAAATTACATTGATAAATTTAATATCCTCTACCATCCCGTCCGCCGGTTTGCGCAGGCCATCAAACCCCTACACAGTCAGAACTACCACCTAACTCAACCAAGGTGAAGTTGTTTTCTCAACTTCAATTCATTCAATATTGTTGTCTAACTGACATCTACACTATCAGTTTTTAATGAAAGACTGTAGAAGGGGTATTGTCATCAATGTCACTGAGGCATAGTATTTAAACTGAACAGTAGTTTTTCTCAGGCAGTAGTTTAGCTTCACTCGATACATACGCGCGCAACCCAGCGCGGGGCCCCGACTAAACCGGCTCGATTTTTCCTGTTGAATTTGTGTACGGTCGAGACACGCACACATGCAAGCCGGTCAATATACCTTTGTTTGAGGACGAAGTACTGTTTATACTGTGACTGAGGCAAACAAACAACAAAACTATGTTTTAGTTAAAAAGTGTCAAATTAACTATTAACTAAACTTAACTATTTTTCGAACTCGTGTGGTAGTGGTAGGTCTATTTGTTCATTTTATTTCATGGCAAACCAGCGTTAAGATATGTGTGGATGAAGGTCACATCTCTCACAGTTGATCATTTCCTTACCACTATACTTTTTTTTTTTTTTTTTATACTTATGTAAGAGACAATTAACTTGTTCCTTTTTCAAACTTATGAATGAAAAATCGTCATTGACTGACTCTGAATGCAGCATGTTACAATACTTACATATCATAATAGATCTTGAGATCGCTTTTATATCCATGGCTACCAGAGCCCAGATGTTTGCTGCAGCACCAAAAAAAAACTTTGCATAATTGCATTGATGTAATCATCACAATTCACAACTATAAATTGATGTCTCAGGTGACGCTGGATCATCAGCTCTATCATCGGAAGGAACTGCAGCTGGCAACATTGAACGTAGGAGCACTAGAGCCTGGGCAGCGGAGACTGACTACGACCCTGAGAAGCTATTCTCCAAGCTGTTTGGGGATGATATCCGCTATCTGCTGTCTATGGAGAACTTGTGGAAGAAGCGTAGGCCCCCCACGCCGCTGGTGTGGGACGCGCTGCCGGGGAAGGATGACCCGAAGGCACAGCACTCAGGGCTCCCGGACCAGAGGGTTTGGTCCGTGCATGAGTGCGCACAGGTGAGGATTTATGAATGTTGGACCAAATATTTGCAAATATGATAGTGTTTTTGTGTGATGCCAATAGGGCACAGCAGCAATATGTGGCTGCTTAGCATCATCGTCTTTGAATGTGTTGAAATAAGATCGAAATTGATTACCACATATTTTGTTGTGCCCAGTGCCCACCAGCTCGACTGCACAGTACTCCCAGCTTCTTTTTTTTTTCTTAATTAATGGCTTTCTCTCCTTGTGTTTAACAAGGTGTATTTCTCCAGTATCGAGTTTTAGACAATCACCATGGACTTATTAGAGAAACAAGTCCATGGATATCACACGCGAGGACAATTGTTCGGTTAAAGAGATTTACTCTGGTGGACTAAACAGAAGCACATGGGGTTAGCTCCACGCGCTTCTGTCAAGTCTCCCAGCTTCTTAATAGCGTTCGGCTGGTTATTGCTGTCACACATGCACCTGCAACTGACAGTATATTTGTTACTTGTGTTTCATAGAAAAACGAAAATTTCCGATAGTTTTAGGGAAGGTGCTCATGCAAACTCATTGAGAGCGGAGGCAACGCGTTACTATACGACGCGCTAGCCTAGTTGGTAGTGACCCTGCCTATGAAGCGAGCGGTCCTGGGTTCAAATCCCGGTAAGGGCAGATGTTTGTGTGATGAGCATGAGTATTTGTTTCTGAGTCTTGGATATTTTCTATGTATTCAAGTATGTAAATCTCTATGTAAGTATTTATATCGTTGTCTAGTACCCATAGTACAAGCCTAGAGCTTAGTTTGGGACTAGCTCAATTTGTGTGACATTGTCCCCCTATATTATAACTTTTTTTTTATGTTTAAATTTTTTTCTCAGTTTTCACTGGTATACTGTTATGCACGGGCCTAGGCCAAATGCATACCAGGTAAATTGCTTAAGCTAGTGGTAGTTGGTGAACAGTGTCTGTGAGGTTCCTTGTTGACTGATTGTCTGCTTGCGTGGTGGTATGTTGAATGAGTGAATGCAGTGTGTGTTGTGTGGGAGATATGGATGAAGCAGGAGATTCCTGATCATTTAGTAAAAACTTTCGGACAATTCGACATGTGTTATTATTATTATTATTATACTAATAGCGTTCCATAAGCAAGGCTCCAGATACTGAACCGCGCCGCCTCTGCTCACAGTGCATCACAACATTCACAACTGTCACATCCATCCTATCAAATTCCAGGCAGTGAACAGGACAGCACTATAACAGTTAAATAACTTCGTCTCATTCTCTGTCATGTATTCTTTTTGAATATTTTGTACCCTGTTCCCCAGGTATTCGCCGCCAGCTGTAAGTCGTTGCAAGCGGACCTGAAGTCGCGCGCCGACGGCGACCACCTGGTGTGGGACAAGGACGAGAAAAGCGCCATGGACTTCGTGACGGCCTGCGCCAACGTGCGCGCGCACATCTTCAACATACCGCTCAAGTCGCGCTTCGAGATCAAGTGTAAGTCCTAATGCGATAGCTATAAGAAATCATTTTATTTAACCTTTTTAATACCATTTCAAATAATCCATACTCACATGCCTATAACAGCTCAAGATCGCAAAGTTCGATCGTGTAGGTTGGCAAAAATGAGGGCGCTGTTTGGAATGAAATTGGTAATATGATCCAATTTTTATTCGAATACTGCTGGGGTGGTTGCCGCTTGGGAATACTGTAGTTCCATCGGTAATCGTCCGCACAGAAATCATTTATCGCTATTCCCTCGAACTCTGTCTAATTTTTGGCATAAATAAATATTATGCTTTGTCGGTTCTCAGTATTCAAGCTACTGTGAAAAAGTTTCAAGCAATTAAACGTTACCTTACGTTACGCATTTATAATATTAATATTATCGATAAGTTATTTTTATAATTGCGATTTTGACTTTTAGCCGTGTGGTTGCTGGCTTAGAATAGTACCAAACCCATGTCTTCCCGTGGAAGTCGTAAGAGGCGACTAAGGGAATAAAGGCTTGTAGTATTGTTAGGCGATGAGCTTGTAACCTGTCACTAATATACACTAGTAAACATCTTAGCCTGTTTGTGCAAATTGTAGTTACAGAATTAACAACAAGTTTTTAGAGTTTATGGTAATTCTGTAGCTCTACCTACCCCTCTCTGAGAATGAAGACGTGAAGGTATGTATGTATGTGTGTATGATTTTAACTTGTATTTTTTGTCTAACAGCGATGGCCGGCAACATAATCCCCGCCATCGCGACCGCGAACGCCATTGTGGCGGGGCTGGCCGTGCTGCGCGCGCAGGCGATCCTCGCCGGGGACATCCAGGCCTGCTCCAGCGTGTACCTGCGGCCCAAGGTCAACCACCGCGGACAGCTGTTCGTGCCGGAGAAGAGTGAGTACAAATAAAAACAAGCTTTAAAAAACCCGGCTGCTGTTGCTAACCAACTTTAAATCGTTATAAATCCTAAATGATTGTTCAGAATGAAAAATTATTTAAGAAACCTAAGATGATTTTTAAATACCTATTCAATTATACCCCATTTGTCATAGTTCGTCGCCTTTTTTTCTTTTTTCCAATATGGCGTCTAGCTGCCGCCATATTGAATTTTAATTACTGTCACATCATTATTGACGCTCACAAGACAAATCGATTGCTATATTCATCATCAAAATCGGTCTACGCGTTCAGTTTCTAGAACGCCAACAAACATGTATATAGGTTGATAAACACATTACCCTCCTTCGGCAGTCGGGTAAAAAAACAGTGAATTGGCCACATGAGGGCTCGTACACGTCAGTAAATGTAGTGAATCTATGAGCGATTTCGACAAGACCATTGTGAAGAAGCGCCACAAGACACTAGCAGAAGGTCATTTTGAAGGTCACTGATGACCCCTTTTTGCAGAGCTGATATATCTTAAACGGCCCAACCAATTTTCATGAAACTTAGCTAAAGACCACCGCTAGAAAACCTGCTTTTAAATATAATAAACCGCATCCAAATCGGTTCACCCTTTTAAGAGCTACGGTGCCACAGACGGACACACAGCGGACAAACTCGGCGTCGCGTGCGTCGGCCGCATTCGGTTTAACCGGATTTACTATAAAAAAAGCCCGTTTACACTAGTCCGTGACTGAAAACGAGTTGCAGCTGATTATGGCGAAATCGAATCGTTACGTGTTACGCCCGCCAGCAAACACCCATGAGGAAAATCCCTAATCTGGCAGCGCTGGCCGGCACTGCAGAGTACGACCTTGCTTGTAAATGCAAACTGGCGGACAGGAAGGCTATAGGATATTAAATCAATCACTGTGTATTTTATGCTATTTCAATTGAAAAAGGATAATCTTTCTTGAGGCTCTGAGACAAACCTAGGATCAAGAAAAATCTGAGGTTAGATTTTTTGTGATCGGTTTTCCGGCCAAGCATTAGGTCTGTTGATTTAATAATTTTGTCAGATAGGGCCCTGTCGGCATTACATACTAAAATATACCAATATCTCTTCTTGTAGAATTAGTGTTTCGGTATTCATTTCAGAAAGGGCACAGACTTCTGGGATAAAAGTAAAGTAGTATATTATACCACGTTCCCACTATGCGAATATCTCTGCGCAAATAACTATTACCTCTAAATAAAAAAACCGGCCAAGTGCGAGTTGAACTCGCGTGGAGAGGGTTCCGTACATACGTATTTTTTTTTGATAGTTTTTATAGGTTTTCCTGTAATCTACAAGCAATGAACGATATATTGTGGCTTTTTCAAAATTTTAGTCTCAGTAGTTTAGGAGATCCGGGGGACGGGAACAGTCAATTTTCGTCTTCCTTCATGAATAAAATCAAAACTATTTATTTAACAATAATAACAAAAATATGACACTGTAAGGTTTGCAAAACTTTTTTTAATTTCCTAATTTGTCCCCAGTAAATTGCCCTTATTAAAAAAAAATACTTTGCACATCTGTGTTTGGGTCTTAAATGTACATATGTGTACCAAATTTCAACTCAATCGGTCCAGTAGTTTTGGAGCAAATTGGCTGTGACAGACGGACAGACGGACAGACGCACAAGTGATCCTATAAAGCTTCCGTTTTTTTTTTCAGGCATAGCACCTACATTTCATCGAACACATTCATGTCGCTCAAAATTGAACTTAACTACCTACATTTTATGACACAAATTTAATTGAACTTTCGTGAAATATGACTTCATGGATCAGTATTCTTCAGGAAGTTACGAATTCGTGGCTCTATTCCATTTCTTGCTTGTATCCTTATTTTAGCAAGGCCTGGAAAAGGGTTAAGAACCACCATCCGAATCGGCCCATCCGTTTAGGAGCTACGATGCCACAGACATACACACATGTGTAGATACTTTGATACACACGTTAAACGCGTGAATTACTTAATTAATTGACATTAAATTGAGATAGCAGAGATTATACCTACTTTGCTATTGTAAAATAGTACATTTTGTTGCAAGTGCGGAAAGTATGTCATTTTACACGAACTCAAAACAAACTCAAACTCACAACATTTATTTGACAAAAACTCACTGCAACACACCAAATATAATCGAACATTTTAATCGAGACAACTAAAAAACTACGAGTCACAGAGGTATCTGACGCGGGACGAGTGAGAATGACAATGAAACAAAAATAAAACGGTAATTAAAAGAGACAATTTTACTTAATTCTTTTTATAGTGGTGATTAATATTTATGTCTTTAATATTTGAGTAGCTTAGTTTAATTTTAATTTTAATACATTTAGTTCTAATTTTTAATTTTTTTAATGTTTGAATTCTGTAAATATTATATTCATTTAATAATTCATTTAATTTAATTCATTTAATGAATAAATACTTAAATAGTCACATAAGTTATCTAGACGACTAAGCAATTCAAAGGGCATTGGGTAAATTTGTTTGAAGAATAATATGTAATATGTCATTTTTTTTTACAGCGGCCACGGATGATTTTTACATAGTTATTTAGAGGACCTCTAAATACACATAGATATATCGATACCTTTAGACTCAATTGGCGTAAACGCCAAAACTCAACTTTTCAGGAGAGCAAAAAAACTTTTTTTTCTAAATTATTTTTATCATTTCATTTTTGTTTTTTGAGTTATAAAACTCAGTTTTGGACATAATAAATATAGTTTCAGGATAAAGAATATGATTAAGTAATATTTAAAGTAAACCCAGTATTTAAGAAAATGGAAGGCTTATACGCCCTAGAAAAATACTAAAAATGTTACTTACGCCCCAAAAAAATACCGTTTCTGTGATAGGTTTAGGGTGTAAAAGCCAGGAGGATTATTTTTTAACTGTAATAGGGTGTATAAGAGAAATTTTATGTAATTCCGCGAACGCTCAGGTTGTGGATTGAGCTCCCAGCGGTTGTTTTTCGAAGAGTTTACAATATGGGTTTCTTCAAAAAGGAATTAGTAAAAGGTTTTTGATAGGTCGGAGACCTAGAAATGATGGTTCAATGATGTAAACTTTCATAGGCTACGGTGGCCATCTTCTTTCTAGCGGGCCATAATACTAATATTTTGTACAAAGTAACACATACTTTACATTTAACTTAAGTGTTTATAAATACATATATTATAATCTTTTCGGAATATAATTATTCATTTAAATAAATAGGATGGTGAAATAAACACACGAAATATGAGTTAGGTACCGAAAATCTTTATTCCAATGACATTATAGTCAGCTAATCTTCATTTATTTAATAATTAGTTAAGCACTTGTATTTATAATCACATGTATGCCTCTCTTACTATCGTATAACTTGTATTTATTCGCACGCGGCACGTGTATTGCTAGGGTTGTCACATGCCTAGAATACATCAATGAGGGCTAAAATGTTTTAGATCACCAGATGTCGCTCGCTCGCTTGTGGCGATCGTTATAAGGTCGTATCGACGTGTTTTTAACAGACTTCAAAATAAAGGACGTTCTCCATTCGTCGGATTATTTCTATATGTATGTTCCGTTAACAACGTGTTTAATATAATAACAGTACCTATATACAGGGTGTCTGGAAAACCTTTGGAGATATTTGGCGCGGTAATAGTTCGCACGATTCTGATCACAGGGGTATGGTTCATTTTTGTTTCTGTTAAGTTAAAAAAAAAAGAAGGTTTAATTATATTCATTTTGTTACTTGATGTATCGCAGCCGATATCTTGACCTTGACATTTTGATGTTGATACTATAATACTCCAAACGTTCGTAGTAACTAACGTCAAAATTCCAAGTTCAAGGTCAATGACCTGAGACCATACGTTGTTTACATGGTATGTAAACAAACAGTTCGCCCCATGTAAACAAAATTTTTAATGCAACTTACTGTATTTTCGTTTTGCAATTGAACATTTTAGCAGGTTTTGAAATATTTACCAGATTTCTTGGAACACGCACTGCCGAGACCCGATCATACCGTCTGTTTTATTATTAATGTCGAGATCTAAACATTTACCATTGTTTTCTGCTCTAAAATAGCCCATAAAAGTTGTTTTCTAGTAAAAATTAAATTCATATTTGAAAATCTGAAATTTAATTTAACATGACATTTAATGACAACCATAATTCATAGACTTCTAAAAGTTCGGATGAATATGAAATAGACGATCCGTTTATTACTGTCCGTATTGGTCTGTATGGTATTCGTGGCGGTTTAGCTAATAAAGGCCGTCGCATAATTGATTATAATTTGTATGACGATATCGCACTTGTCATAGAGAAATAAATAAATGACCGACCTTTCCGGCATTGGAATCGATATACGTACGTAGTACATATTCATTTCACGTTCGAGGCTTAGAACATTTAATAATTTTTACTGGAGTCGTCTTAGGCTTCTTACAGACGAGCGACATTTTGCCAACGGCAGAGGCTAGCAGCCGTCGCCACCTGACGGCCAAAATGCCGCTCGTCTGTAAGAAGCCTTACAGAAACTTTCCCCTGTACCGGAGTATAAGATCAAAATTAAATTATTCTACACAATAACAAATAAAATCCTCATAAGTCAATAAAATAACCTGACATTATTCTTACTCATATTCGTAACATAAGAAGCTTCAAGAAAATGCCCTGCTATAGCAATAGCCGTGTGAGAGTGTAATTTTTAATTGTATTAATGTTGAATTCTGTACTTAGAAAAAAAAACGACAAAAAATCACGTTTGTTGTACGGGAGCCCCCCTTAAATATTTATTTTATTTTAATTAAATTATTTCTTTTTAAAGTGAATATACAACTAAATATTCTGTGAATATTTCAAGTGGCTTCCTGTTGCCGTTATATCGAGCATAAAACGGCAAAAAAAATCACGTTTGTTGTATGGGAGCCCCCCTTAAGTAATTAATTTAATATGTTTGTAGTATTTGTTGTTATAGCGGCAACAGAAATACATCTTCTGTGAAAATTTCACATGTGCTATCACGGTTCATGAGATACAGCCTGCTGACAGACAGACGGACAGACAGACAGACAGCTGGACAGACAGACATACAGACAGACAGGCAGACGGACAGCGGAGTCTTAGTAATAAGATCCCGTTTCTATCCTTTGGGTACGGGACCCTAAAAATGAATTTGATGTGTTGTGTTTATGATATCAGACTTCCATTGACAAACGTTACTTTTCTGATAGACCTTAATCAACGTTGTACATAGAATTAGTACTGACATAGAACCCCCGGACTATAAGTTGAACTTCGCAACAGGTATACTTCTCTAACCGCCTGTTTCACAACAGTAATAATAGACAAGAAGGGAGCCAACTTTAAATGGCAGATAAATTTACTTGTCGATTGTGAAACAGGCCCTTTGTTTTAGATTACATATTTCTTAAGAGGAAATGAAACAAAAACTAGGCGGTTTTCTCTCCTTCGAATGTCTCGGTCACAACGTCGAATTCAACGTGTACTGTGAGAATGGACCTCTTGTACGTCTTCGGGCTTTACAGACAGACCAGACAGATTAGGATCTATTCAAACCTTGTGACGTCTTACGTGACGTAATAACGAAAGCATACCATACAAGGACATCTCTTTCTAACTAATTATGAATGCCATAAATAAAAAGGTCAAACATACGTCTAACAGTTTTATAGCCTGGTTTCTATGCTAGTACCTACGTATTCTGTTGCACCTTATCTTCTAATCTGCGGACTGGATACTCACAAAAAAATATGCCTTAAGCTGACCTCTTGCACATGCGATTGAAAGAGAAGTTTTCTCGTGATCCTGCCATTTTTGTCCTATTGCACAAAAAGTACACCTAGATTTGATCACCAAATACTAATTGTGTTTGTAAAAGTAAGTAGGTTAGGTTTGAAAGTTACCTTCAGATGCCCGAAGGGCAAACCACCCAGAAACAGGACGGGCGGGCCTCCAGCGGAATTGAGTAGGACAAATATAGTAGGACCACAAGAAAACGGCCATTGAAAGTAATAAATAAATAAACAAGTAAATCATTTATTTGAAAAAACCGGCATAAGGACCATGACAATGCTCCGCCAAATTCCACAAACAGTTTGAAAATGGTACGCAGTCCCTTGGCAAAAAAGAGTTTACATGGTGAATTGACTGACGGAACAAAAATATTCTCATGTAGCAACCACCATATCAAGCATCAGGTTTTGGTTAAAAATAGCTCAACTGTTTACTTGACAGTATAATGGCGGCAGAGTTAAAACAGCCACCGCAACAGCGTTGGGATAAACTACCCCGAAATTATTTTCCCTCAAAATTTGTATTGCCATGCCATTCGCTATAATTTTTTTCCCAGTCTATCGCTATTCTTCTCCTTTTCCATTCGCGGATTTCCCCATTTGTTAATTTTACTAGAGGCGTAGGTAGGTTTAGGTTAATTATGTTCGTTTTGCAGCAGCGCTTACAAATAGGAAATCCGCGTCGACTTTGTGGAATTGATGTTTGAAACATGCCAGTCGGAAAAAGCTACAATGTAATAAAATGTGAATGGTTAAATTATTAATTAGGAAAAATGCGAATGAAAAAAGAAGGAAAAGAATAAACGACCGGGAAGTAAAAAATATGGGGAAATACGCGAATGGAAATACAAATATTGGGGATAAATAATTTTGGGGTAGTCTTTTCTATACAGTCGTTTTATCCACATCGATAAACACGACTATTAAGTCCTTCACGGTAAAACCATATCGACTTTGGCATGTTATCGTTTTGTCAACGTTACTATACTTAGCTCTTTTTTACTTGACAGTAGGTAATAGCGGCCGAGTATACAGAGTAGTTGAATAGAGTAAAAATTTGTAGGAGCGAGACGCCGAATGGACTCGTTTGTCAATGTCGATAGAAATTTATGAACAACTAGCTTATGCTCACTAGTTTGCGACTCCCTCCGCATACAAGTCGTTTATCGCTATTCCCTATACTAACTATCTATCTGGGTACCTACCGAAGAATTTTACGTCGCGTGATCACCAGCCAAAGACCGGCCGCTTATACGCGTTCGCTGCGTGTTCAGGGCGTCGAATTAACTTGGTACGTAGTTACTATTATTTAATCTGTGGTACGTAGAACTCACAGATAACCTTACTTTTGTGCGACCTCGTAAAGCCCGACGTCCTAAAATTAGGACATTTGTCAAAGTGACTTTTGTCTTTAGATGACCGACAGAAGATCCTTTTTCGAACTAACGGAATTTGACGTGGGCCTTACGAGGCTAAAGGGGCTTGACATCATGCTATTTACAGCATGCAATTTGAAACGTATGAGAAAAAATGCATAAAGGCAACTGATTTATGCAGAAAGACGGATTGTGAACATGTATACATTTCCAATGGTAGAGTCCGTTTGTTACATACACTGACGAAGCTGGCTGGAACAGAAACAATATAAATAAGGATCAAACTAGGAAACAAATTATAAACCTATCTGCTTGCTTATTAGTACTTAGGCTAAAGCTTATAGAAGTTATGATGGATTAAAGCAACAGACGAACAGGAATACTTAAAAGAAGTTCAAACTACTTCAAACTCAGTGAGACTATACATTAGGTACACTGGATATTCTGCACCAACCTTCCGACTCCATCATCAGATTAACCTCAATAATTATTAATAATTATTGTATTGTAAACAGGTTAATATAAAATACAGCAGCAGCATCAGCATCATCATCATCATCACATTATGCCACTGACTTAACGTTTGCCTATTACGATTTATGAGAAACATCCGCTGACAGACATATGGACGGACGTAGTAGGTAAATAGGATCTAATCTAACTGAAAAAACATGACCGCATTGTGAATTAGAGTGAAGTTCTAATAATTAAAACCCAGAGTCATATTCCTAACAGGTTTATGATTTCCTAGTACTTAAATTGAACGTAGCAACCCATCCGATACTTTTTATTTTGCATATTGCATATTTTCCTCGCGGGCTGGGTAAAAAACCCTTTCGTATCCCTTACTTGTTTATGATCTCCTGGTACTTGGCTAGTTTTATTACTGACCTAACTAGTACCTGGCTGTACTAGGAAAAAGTTACGAGGGTGGGAAAAAGGGCTGAATGAGTTCGTGTAAATATTAGACACTGCAGTAGGTACCGCTCGGTTTTTTTCTTCGAACTTGGCCGGACACACTGCCGTGTGTCTTAATCATTCTTGAGGCAAGCTTTTGTTGTTGACTGTACTTTTTCTTTTGCAAAATCGTTATCTGCTTATCAAGACCAAACTAAGGAGTCTCTACCCGTTAGGTCTACGTTAAATATAGCGGAGATCCTGTCGCCGTCGCCACCTTCCGACTCCATCATCAGATCAGCTCTTAGATATCATCGGGTTTACGTATGTGGTCCAAATTTCAGCCCATTCCATTAAGGGAACTGGTTCAAAATATACTTGCTTGTTTTAACGGACAACTTTCATACATACGAACAATGCATGTTAAATAAAAGCTTGAAAAAAAGCAATCTTTCGCATTTTGACCTACGTATTTATAATAATAGTCCTTATTAAAAATGTAATTCATCAGTCTTCTCTTGAACTTTGATTTTTAGCTCCGTTCTCCTTTAATAATTGTTTTCTTTCTTCTGTTTCTTTTTTAAAATGTAAAAGTCATAGTGTTGCTCGCCTTTATTAACCTAAAATCAGACTCTATTATTAGTATCTAAATCTGTATTTATTTATGTATAAAATGCCACAATGTACGTAATATTGGCCACGTTTCGAGTTCATCATCAGATCAGCTCTTAAACGTCAATAAAAATACATTGAGAATATTAGATATCATTTATTAGTGTTTACGCTAGGTACCTATTTTATTCGTGCTTTTATGAATTTCTTCATTTATACACACAAACTTTGTTACACCGTTCTCAAGTATGATACATGAGGCAAGTGATTTTTATCTAATAGAAGATTAATTTGTTTTTCACTATTCCCTTGAAAACCACGATTTTATGGGGCATAATAAAAACAACATCAGCACTAAATACCTAAGACCGTTTTTTTTCGATTCGTTAAGATCTTCGTTCGTAATGACAAAACGAATAAGGAAAATTCTACGACCGGTACACAGTCATTATACGCTTATCGAACCCAAACTAACAAATCCAAACTTGGTGAGCCTGTAATGTAATCGCTATATGTATGCCTATAATATTTGAGGAGTTCCCTCAATTCCTCATGGATCCCCTCATCAGATTCTGATTTGGTGACAATGGGACCACCTCGGAAGTATATTCTATCAAACTAAAAAATAATTTTTGAAATCGGTCCATAATAGAGGGAGAAATCGGTGAACATACATAAAATATTAATACAGTGGAACAAAGAACCTCCTCCTTTTTTGAAGTAGGTTAAAAAGAAACCTTTACGTACCTAATTTTCAAAATCTTGTACAGCTATTGCTATGACTTCTGATGTATTGACACGATAATACTGGCGTTCTGTTTTTAGTATTTGCTATTATAGCGGCAGTAAAAATACAAATAAAATCAACAGTCTAGCTATCACGGTTCATGAGACCGGACGGACGGACCGACGGACGGACGGACAGACGGACAAACGGACAGACGGACAGACGAACAGACGGACAGACGGACGGACGGAGGGACGGAGGGACGGACGGACGGACGGACGGACGGAGGGACGGACGGACGGACGGACGGACTTGGTTGATATGAAACTTTAAGTTATTTCAAGCGCGCCGCAAGCAACGCCGCGGGAAAGTCATAGTCATATTTCAACAAGTAAATATTCTTCGTTGTAGTCACTCGACTATCTTAATCGAGATATCTTATCGCCACCCTTGAAATCAGTAGGTACCGTTGAGGAGTTCGGATGGCCATCCGTGGTCTTCATCATCAGTTCCAGTTCACCAAATGATACTTTCTGAATGCAAATGCTGGACTTGTTACTAAAAATACTAAAATCGCTATATGTTTTCCTACAATATTTGAGGAGATATTATCCTTTTTCCCCGGGACTCAAACACAATTGGATCATCGCTATATCTCTAAAGAAAAATTAGTCGTACAACCAGGCAGAAATACTTACTAGTTTTAAGATCTGGGTTAAAATAGCTCCACTTTTTTTGCCCCATACATATCTTTCAATATCTTTTACGTTTATTACGATGTCTCTCAGATTTTTCAAAATTATTTCTTCTGACATTTGATAGTTTGACATAAGTTTGATACTTGTCAAAGACATTATAGCACTTGATAGCACTACCGAGTCATCGTTCGAAAAAGGCTAATTAAAACCGTTTTACATAATAAATCGCAGCTTGGAGTGAAATTGGCAGCATGACCCCATTTTTACTCAAAACGACCAAAAATAAATAATTTGAATCTTTCCTCTACAAGGTAAGTATGATCTGTATAATTAAACAGGTTTTTCAGATCGCAATGAAAGCCTCTAAAGCCGAATGATATACGGTTGTTGGTATCAGTCAAGCTTTAGAACTTATAGCTGACATTAAGTAAATAAAATATAAATATAAATGTATATCACGAAAACGGATTCTAAATACCAAAATATCTTAAATATCTTCACATTATTGCTTCCAATTAGATCCTTACAAAAGACTGTAGACCGGGAGATACTGACACAAAATTTCCGCTTATTTGAACCAGTATGGCGACCCTTCAAGGGTCTAATTACGTAATGACGAAAAGGAAAATGATGGTCATAGCGCTGGTACCGGTGGCCCAAACGCGTGGGCGGCCATTTGGAACCGTCGGAAAAGTATGGCATGGTGATTTTCGTGAACGGCTACTCGACGATGATTAGCTGTGCAAAAATTAGCCTGGTACAAATGGTTGTATTGTTTTTTTTTAATTAACGTTTTTTCGTCGGTATGGCGGGCCACACCGGAGAAGTATGGCATTACGCTACCGCCTACTTTTTTTTTCATCGACTATTGGAAAATACAAGAATTTTAGTGGTACAAATCGTTCGACTTTCGTAATTTATCCGACACGTTCGATTAACGTCCACGCGTTTAGGCCGCCGGTACCAGCGCTATGACCATCATTTTCCTTTTCATAATTACGTAATTAGACCCTTGAAGGGTCGCCATACTTGGTACAAATGACCGGAAATTTAGTGTCAGTATCTCCTGGTCAAAAATGTAGAAGCAAGTAGTTATTTTATTTGGTGTTCCCAATTAATTCAATGATTGTACATACTACGACGTTGATGTCTTCTTCACTGTGGTCTCCTCTTGAAGCGCTGGTAGATATTAACGTGTAGAAGTGCCCGAGGGGGCTACTTCCAGAACATACATAGGTACATTATTTTTGTGTTTTATTAAATAGTTTTTTTTTTCCATTTCAAAAATAAGTTTGCGTTTTACGTCTCGCCACGACACTGTTTCCGTATATTGATCTTTCCATACATAATTATTATAAATATTTTTCGTATTAGTTCCCTAAATGTGTAAGTAATAAAATTCTGAATTTAAATCTCCTTAGTATCCGCGGCCTTTTTTTAAAGTGTTTTTAGCCAGGATCTGGCATTGTTCTTTGGTAACATGATTCAATTTTGGCCCAAAACCTTCTGATTAATAAACTATTACTTCCAACTAAATAATCACCATTAACTGCCGCACTCAGAAGCGTCATTTAAGTTTAATGCTTGTTTAGTGAAGTGTTGTCTTATTCTTATTGCTATAGCAAAGAAAGTGACAGCAGCAATTTGAATCAAGAATTAAATTTAATTGACGCCTCTGAGTAAATAATGGTTGCTACTTAAGAATACTGTAGTGTCACCACAGAGTTTCACCACGTTGATCGCTTCTTAGGGCCGTATTAATAAACTAATCTCGACTGCAATACCCGTCTCAAGATGCGTCAAACATGACAGTATTCTATGGCTTGACAGTTACTTTGACGTATCTTGTGACGAGCATCTTAGCTGAAATGTGTTTATTAATACGGCCCTTAGATTACGAAGCTAGCCTATGTTTTTCTAGGATACGAATATCTTTCAACCACGTGTATGATGCCAGCTTTAAATGTAATTCTGATAAAACGTAACGTGTAGGGACGATTTTATTTTCACAAAAAAAACTAAAACTCTATTTATAAAGAGTTTTAATGGCACAAGATTTAAAAAGATACTAATGTCAAATTGTCAAAGCACAATCACAACTTTACTTAATGATTCGTTTTAATTATGGTTTTTTTCGTAGTAATCCCCGATAGTGGTACAAATCAATAAAGTAAATCCATGATTCATGATCTCGTAAAAGAAGTTGAATGTATCTACGAGTACAAGTGCTATTTTAGCTGTGTGAGTGTGAGAAGAGTGGGACATAAAAATCGGAATCGTAAGTTTCAATTTTAAATTATTTCACATAATAGCCCTTAACAGAGACCGTCTTTTCATTTCAGAATAATGTGTCAGTTTTCTAAACACCATGGAGCTTTTAACCATGATTAGAAACATAGTTCAATATAAGGCACAACTTGTTTATTTACATTACGTTGTTACACATGTAATGAATGAATTAGTTAAGATAGGGCACACTGAGAGCATCGTCAGGAAAGGCGATGATAAATCATTCTGTAACTCAGTCAAATATTAACTTAAAAAAAAGTTACCAATATAGGGATGATCCAAATCACCCACCCTATCTACTGTTAAAATTTCTCCAAAGGTTTTCCAGACACCCTGTATAAATATAGTATAAACGATTGTAACATCGTCGAAATATCGGGCGGGACATCAAAAACCCAAATCGTGGTTATACTAAGTAGGTGTTGTAATTTCATAGTCAACGTAAAAAAAGAATATTTTACGTCCTTTTGTTAATTCAAACAACCACTTACCTACACAACAGTACAATGTAACAGCTTTTCGGAGTGCGTTTCATTTCATCGTGTGTTTTACTATCAATCAACACCACATAACAAGTAAATAATAAAAAGTTTAAGGTTATTCACAAAACTAACTTCATTACGTATTACGGCACGCCCCGAGATCGATCGTTCAAGACGGCGGAAGGCATATCGTGGCGCACGCGTGCTCGCTCGGTCGGTGCCGGCCCCGGACTGATATCCATTCTCAGAATGGACCAGCGGGAAGGTTACTAAGGCGGCGCGACACGCCCAGTGCAATCCCTCTGGTAAGGGTCCCAGTGTTTGATAGTGCTACAACAGTTGTTGGCACCTTCAATCTTATATCATAAGAATAAATAATACCTAGACGTAGAAGCGAAACTCCTGGCGTCTCCGGAAGCGCACTCGGCGCGTTAGATACCTACCGCCGGCACCTGAGGTGTTTAGTTAATATTTTAAAGGTTGTTTATAGACTCGTTTCCGTGTTATAGAGATGATTAATAGCCACATAAGCCATGTAATTTTCTGGAGATAATCTTAATATCATCAAAAAGTATTATTACCTAATTTAACGTAAATGTAAAAAACATATTTTACAACAATGTTTCCACGTTGAAGTAAAACATAAATAACATTTCGTGACTAAACTTGTATACCACATTCATAAACCGATTAAAATATTTCGCAAGTGACAGCCCTAACTTTGGGCGCGGAAGACAGACGGGCGTAGCGGGGTGAAGGGAGAACTAGGTATTTAAAGTACGGCATTTGGGGCCTGGTCCAAGGAGATTCGCACCTACGTGTAGTTATTATTTATTCTTCATGCTTATATCGACAGAGGTAACAGATGAGTGTCTCTCTTATATACCCTATTACAGTTAAAAAATAGTCCACCTGGCTTTTACACCCCAAACCTATCACAGAAACAGTATTTTTTTGGGGCGTAAGTAAAATTTTTAGTATTTTTCCACGGCGTATAAGCCTTCCGTTTTCTTAAATACTGGGTTTACTTTAAATAATACTTTTTTTTTAATGTTAGCTCTCCTGAAAAGTTGAGTTTTGGCATTTACGCCAATTGAGATTTAATGTTTTCTATTTCTGATCAGGTTATAAGAAGCAAAAATATATCCACTTTATACGACTATTATAAAGTACGACCTTCAATTTAATTATTTGTGGCTCTTTTATATTGGGTCGTAAAAGCCACCTATTATTTTTTGCAGAAACAATAGGGTCGTATAAGCCACGTTAGACTTACATATATCATCATACATCCTTTTACTATAAAAACAATATCATTTACGACCTTGAAATGTAGAAAATAAAAAAATACAGCAAATACGCCCAAACAATTACAAAAATTATGTTTTTTGGGCCTAATATTCTGGGTCGTATTAGACTTTTTTTTGGGAATTTCTCAACTTTAACTACACAGATCGATAGAGAATGAAAAATTGAGTATAACTGCATTAAAAACTCATTTTGGCCAAAATGGCGTTTACGCCAATTGAGTCTAAAGGTATCGATATATAATTTATGGCGGTAAATAATATCAGAGCGGAGATTTTAAAGATTTAAGTATTCAGTTTTTAGTACAAAAGTACGCCCAAGTATGAATATTTAAATATCTCGGCTCCGATGCACTTTAGAGTATTACATTACATAACAAAATATGTTTATTTTTAATAATTATATCATAATTTACCACTTTTACGAATGGCCGCTCACCTTGAAAATATATGAATTTTACAAATGACAACACTTTTACCCAAACCCCTTTGGTAGTTGCATGCATACTTAATTCTAAGTCTGGAAAAAATCACAGTGCCATTTGAACAATAGAGGGTAAAAATATAGATATACTAGTGCGAAAAAATCTATTTTCGGCACGATATGCTACAAAAAGTACCACTTTTTGAGCAACTGTATTGAATTTTACTTTCCGTTCTGCCATTGATAATATTATGTCGGAACACCGCAAAACACTTTGTATCTCCATGATTCTGTTATGTATGGGTACCTAACAACTGCGCAATAGATGGCAAGAAAAGCAATAACGAACCGTTAACCACAATTAGTCATGCATGGTCAACTGAGAATGAGTAATATATTGTGTTATGACTGCTATTATGATGTACCTTGTACGCAACGTGTTAGAAAACTAATCACAATGGGCAGTCAATGTTGTTTCATAATGAAGCATAATGTTATAGAGGTGGAGAAAAACATCGGGGATTTTTCTTTCGATTTGAACCTTGTTTGTTTTTTGAGCACTAGACTTATGCCGACATACACAATTATATCTAGCAGTGGGAGCGGGATGTATTTAGGCTGATTTTGTTTATTTAAAAAAGCACTGTTGATCGTTTAAAGTTCATGACTGGATTGATGAAAATATATGAGATTACAATAAAAATATTAAGATATGGATGGGCTTTGGTATTTACATTTGTCCAACTCCTGTGGAACCAACCTGATCTAAACCTATTAGGCTGTTAGGCTAAATAGGTCAATATTATAAGCAGAGGGCGGAATTATCATGTCAAAAATCAAACGTCAATAGAGCTGGAACGTTGAATTTTATCGACTATCGATAAGTTATATTCACGAAGCGTATCTTTATTTATTTATTAACAAAAATAGACCTCAAATGATGAAAAGGAACAACAAATATATTAAAAAAAACGGAATTGTGGATTGTTAATTCTATTCCGTGGGATATTGCAAGAAACTAGAAATATAATCAAATCTAGATAAAAACTAATAGCGTTCTTTACCGCTTAATCTCACATGAATCTGTTTTACTCGTTATGTGAGTTTCAACGCAATATTTTTTAAGTTACTTTAAATGAACATTACATGTAGAGCAGTATGTTGTTGAATTATTTTCGTTGTAAGAAAGCGAAGAATACTTCTTTATCCATTTGTTTATTATTTTTTGTTCGTTTTTATTTCGCGAATTAGTTGCAAACGACTAGTGGCAGAAATGCCAGTTAACTGTCATGTGATTTCCTAATAATGGCGATGCAAATCGCTAATAAAATAGGTTAATCTTAAAAGTCACCAATACAGAAGGAGATTAAACTCATCGATAGCTGGAAAAGTCGATAAAATTTAAAATTCCAACTCTATTGACATTTGATTTTTGCCATGAAAATTCAGCCCTCTGATTATAAGATATATTTTGTATCAAGTAGTTTACGTCATTTGTTTTGTTGCAGCATTAACGCCCCCCAATCCAAAATGCTACGTCTGCGCTCCGAAACCCGAAGTGGCTCTCGCTTGCAACCTAAAGGCGCTGACTCTCAAAGATCTCAACGCAGCCTTCAAAGAAGGCCTGAACATGCAAGCGCCCGACGCCACCGTCGAGGGCAAGGGTCTGGTCGTGCTGTCGTCCGAGCCCGGCGAGACAGACCACAACAACGACAAGACGCTTGAAGATCTCGGCTTGAACGACGGCTGCGCTTTACTAGTCGACGATTTCCTCCAAAACTACGAGGTGAGAGTCAGATTACAGCAAGAAGACGACGAGAAAGCTTGGCGTTTGGTCACCGATGCAGACAACCCGATGCCAGCGCCGAAGGAAGAAGAAAAAGCAAATGGCTCCAACGGTTCAGAGCCTAAACCTGGCCCGTCGAGGTCCAGGCAAGACAGTGACAGCGATATGGAGATAATAGAGGAGGATGATGATGGCGAGCCAGCTGCGAAACCCCCAAAGCGCAGGCGCACGGAGATGAGCGACGAGGTTGTTGAACTTTGTTAGTCCCTGACGTTTGCAGGGCAATGCCTTTTTAGTAGGCTTCGTTGTTTACACTGCAATATCGCGCAACGATGTTTACTATATTCTAAAAAATGAAAACCTTGTGACTATAAGTTACAAGCCCTAAAATACTTTTTTAAGATGTGCCCAAGGTCCTAACCATTTGTAGGATAAATTAACCCATTCGCGCAATCCTGTACCGTGAAAATGCACTGGTTAATTCATAGTAAACCTCGCTAGACTCGCAACATATAAAGTTTCGTTACAAACATTTTAAAACTTACTCCTGCATTAAACAAGGTTCTATTTATTGATGCCTATTAAACTCAAAAGTGATACTCAACATGCCGCTGGATTTGTTACGCGCTACTGCAGTACCAACAACTAAATTCGTATTAATTATTCACATACTGTATAAACTTAAGCCTCAAATACTTTCCAGTGTTACCTTTATAATTCGATGACACATTTTTCATAACGATCAGAGATTAGTCCGGTATTCATGTTGGATTAGTATGAGAAGTGATTTAACGGAAAGATACTAGTTTCAAAGCTTAATGTTTGATATTGATAAGGATAAGTTAGATAATACATTAATTTCGTGACGTACAGTCGAAGTCATAAATATATGCACGTTCCTAAGACGTCAAAATTATCGCCTCTAAGCCACTGACTTAAGGTCTACGTTAATATTGACGTAATGGCTGTATGGATATATACTTTTGACTGTACCTACGCCTAGTTAATGTAATGTTAGTATTTTGCTCCTGAATTATGTGGAGTCATAAATGTAAGAACAAAACTAATTTAAGATCTGTAACAAATGTTTAAAATATATGTCTGAATAAATTGGCGAAACAATTTGATGATTTCATTGATGCTTTACCTTTTTACGGTTTTGTAGTAATTTTATTGAATATAGAGGACTGTATCACAATTACTTATGGACAACTACCTTTAATACTGCACCATTTTTTCCTGTTAATATTTAAATAAATGGTTTGGGTAAATAATTGGTGATCCATATACCTACCTATTGATGACGCGTTAGACTAGTTGGTAGTGACTGCCTACGAAGTTAGCAGTCCCGCCCAGGTTCGATTCCCGGTATGGGCAAATATTTGTTCCAGAGTCTTGGATGTTTTATTTCTCTATATAGTATGTTTATCGTTGTCTATTATTATTCACTAGCTATCCGCCCTCGCTTCGCTTCGGTTAATATAAGTAGAAATAATCCAAATTCAAGCCAGCAAAAGCATGCATATAGTTATTTTCCTGTCATTCCCCCTTTTCTTTTCATTGGGGGCTGATTATCAAAAAATCCTTAGTACCCAAGGAATATTCTCTGCAAGTTTCAAATGCATTGTCTGTCAGTCACACGTTATATTATGAATAGATAGCTAGATTGGCATCTACCGATTGTGAGAATGATCACCGGTATTAACATTTTTTTTATGAAATTGAGAAGATGAACGAGCGCACTCAATACTACAATCTTAAGACTGCAATCCTAAGACCGCAAATGCGTTGCCAACACGCTGAGGATAAAATTCAATTGGTGTTTTCCCCATCACTGTTCAAAGTCAATTCAATTTAAATGACATTATTTTTGGTACTTTTTATTTTATCCTTAGGGTAATAATATCTAAATTACAGTACATTAGCATCTTACACAATTTATTTATTGCATTATATTATGAACACAATATCCTAGGTAAGGTACTGAAGTCTTGAATTTACTAAACTATTTTACAAGTGTAAAATCTTTGAATGAATTTGTAAAGCACCACCAAAATAAAAGCATACCATAAAATATGGTTTCAAGTACACATTGAACAGGAAAACTTAATTAGAATTATTTAAATATAATTGCAAAATCCTTGCTAAGTACAATAGAGGTTTGGTGATTGTAATAAGTTAGTAATACTTCATAAATGAGTTTATATTCTAAAAAAATAAAGCACAAAAATAATTTTATTACAAAAACAATGCTGTAATTATGCAAAACCACAGAACTAATAATGGTTTGAGGTATTTCTTTTCTAGAGATCAATAAGATTAACTAACCAGAATGGAACAGTTAAATTCAGTTTCACTTTACAATTATATAATTTGGCCAGTATTACTTAGATATAAATAAGTAAATGCCGGCAAAAACTAGCCACTCATGTGTAAGTCAAATCCCATATAAAACAGCATTTTTCCAAGATATGTACTAATGTTTGAATAAAAAAAGTAAAAATAAGAAATTTAAATTGGCATGTCACAAATATTTCTAGTAAGACATCAAAAGATGGCACATGCCATCGATAAACATGTTATTTATCCATTTTCACATATTTACAGACTTAGTAAGGCATAGATGGCTAAACACTTTTCACACAGCAAGTAAAAACAGGAATAAATTAACATCATCACAGAATTGATTCACTGGTATTGAAAATTAAAGCAGCAATCTTCATAAATACATTTCAATAAGGTTTCACATAATCTTATCACCAAACTAATCTTACACAAGTAACAATCACATCATACAGACCAAGTTAAGATTCATCAGATAATTATTCTACTTCTCCGGAAGCATTCCATATTCTATAAGAAAACGCTCCACATCTGTGGCGTAGAAATCATTACCCAGCTCTGTGACCAGTTGGACAAAGTTCCCGATGATTTGGCCGTTCTTATACACCAATAAAGCTGGCACACCATCAATATGGAAATGGCGACTTAGCCCTGTGATATCCACAGCAATGCGACAAAATTTAATCTCAGGGTAATCACCAGCCAAAATGTTTAAGCATCCATCCATAGTACCACATGCAATGGACTTGTTGTTATAGATGTGAATAATAACAGCCACTTTTGGGTCTTCCTTGTCAATGGCATTCAAAAATTCTTCTCGAGTTTTGAGTGTTACAACCTTACCAAATTTGGGTGTTTTCTTCATTTGCGTCATAAGTTCTTGCATACGCTGCTTCTGGTACTTCATCAAGAAATCCTCATCGAGAAGTTCGTTCAGTTCGTCTTCCAATACCTCCTGATCTTTGTCCTCTTTCTCTTCACGTTCTGTCTTCACTGTTAATGTCAGTTTCTTTGCCAGTGCAACGCGCTGCTTCTCCAATGCTCTACGACTTTCTGCTTCTAACTGTTTGAAACGTCGCCAGTCCTCGAGAACCCCTTTAGGCCCCGTGTTGCTCGCGGAACCCGACCAACTGTTAATTGGTGGCAACTCCGCAGGTGCTGCCTCTGCTTTGGGCGGATTACCTTCTTCATCACCGCTTCTGCTGTCCTCGTCACCAGACCCCTCATCTTCACTGCTACTGCAATAATTGTGCAGTTTCTCACCCAATATTTTGTCTTCTAAAGTAGCCATGACACTATTCAAAATATAACACAAGTAGACTCCCACTCCAATTCAGCTGAGTACGTGACGTGATGAGGAAAATAATTATTATGATACAATTTACACAGTGAAACAAACAATAGGAAAAATTAGTGAACACAGCGACTACTCCGCACAACTCGCACAAGCACGCTCAAACTGTTTATATTTTATACTTTTTCAGAGTGTTTTTAGCTTTTTTGTCACTCTACTTTGTAACGTAACTTTTCTGTTTCAATTATTAAAACAGTAGCTCAAACATACTTGACGTTATGAACAGTTAGCCCACATTCGCACGGACTTTTTATCAACGCTCGTTAAAAAAGCGTTCTTAAATTCGAATGGGCAAATTTACAGTCTATGGGTACCGCTTAAAGTCAAAAATCGATAAAACAAGCAATGCGTTATAAAATTGCTCACGTGTGAATGCATCCGTATAAATACTTTTTCTCAAAAATGTCCGGAAATGTTGACATTCCTATCTACATATTGAGACGCGAAGTACATAGTTTACTGACAGTTCTCAAATTTAAAAAAAAAAAACATTGCGTGCTCGCTTTACAAGCCCGCAATGTTGCATACAAATTCCATTACTATCTAGCTTGTAACTTTTTAAAAAGTGAAAAGGGCCATAATAAAATGAGCGCACAAGTCTTATACATCCAAATTTTACTCGAAACATAACTTTTTTATTTGTGCCTGGAATAGCTTGTTTTTTTTAAAAACAAAAATTGCGTTTCTCCTTGTCATAAACAAAAAGGCGGTAAGGAGTGATGGTTTTTTCACATGAAGTTTCTGTTTGTATGCAATTCAAAAAATGAGTTCAAGCGATGAAGATTTGACTCCAACACAATTTTTTTCTTGCAATTTTTGAGAAAAGCACTATATTTGCCTCGGCAGGAACAGCAATTGCGGGCTTCGTATTTTTAAACGGACTCGCAAGCTCGTCCGTTTAATCCAATACTCGGCCCGCAATTGCCTACTTCCATGCCTAGGCAATAATGTACTATTTCTCAAAAATGCTCGGAAATGTTGACATTACTATCTACATAATGAGACGCGAAGTACCTACATGACAGTTCTCAAATTAAAAAAAAAAAAACATTGCGTGCTCGATACACAAGCCCGCAATGTTGCATACAAATTCCATTAAGTACTATCTAGCTTGTAACTTTTTAAAAAGTGAAAAAGCCCATAATAAAATGATGGCACAAGTCTTATACATCCAAATTTTATTCGAAACATAACTTCTTTATCTGTGTCTGGAATAGCTTATGTTTTTTTAAAACAAAGCTTGCGTTTCTCCTTGTCATAAACAAAAAGGCGGTAAATAGTGATGGTTTTTTCACATGAAGTTTCTGTTTGTATGCAATTTAAAAAATGTGTTCAAGCGATGAAGATACTCCAACACAATTTTTTTCTGGCGATTTTTGAGAAAAGCACTATATTTGCCTCGGCAGGAACTGCAATTGCGGGCTTCGTATTTTTAAACGGACTCGCAAGCTCGTCCGTTTAAACCAATACTCGGCCCGCAATTGCCTACTTCCATGCCTAGGCAATAATGTACTATTTCACAACACTGCTCGGAAATATGGCCATAAATGGTCTTGTTTGGGGTCACAAAACGTCACTTATAAGGACAGACCAAGAATTTTTGTGTCATAGCTCATTAAAATGAAAAATTTAAATCGACCAATCAGAACACACCATTTTGTGTCGTAAAATATTAGGTGTATTTTCGCTAAAAGATACACAGACTAAAAACTATGTCACTGCTTTTTTTTTAAAATGTAATTCAAACTGGGCCCCTAATCTCGAACCACTAGAGATGAAATTACATCGGAGCTATGGCGAAACAAATACAATTTTATATGGAGTTGACACATCTCGCATGTTAGTTTATTAATCTCGAGTGCCACGAGAATAGGGGTCCAGATTTAAAAAAGTTATCTATGGTAAAATTGGCGGTGATGTCATATTAACATGATTGAAAATTAGAGTTTTGAAAATGAATTTTTATTTATTTCCTCCCAGTAGTTGTGAAAAGCACTATGTCTGCCTCGGTAGAACGTGCAATTTATGGACTCGCACACTAGAGGGCCTCAACTACGTTTCGGCCCTCTATATGACTCGTCCCAAAATCGCGTACTTTCTATCCTCTGCAACAATGTACTATTGATCTAAACCGAAGTTTTTAATGCGCGTTGAAAAAGCGCTCATGCGCATGAGGCATTATTCGAAACACTAATTTAACCGTAGAGGGAGAATAGAATTCTATACTCTGTTTACGAATTTAACATTTGTGTTTTCAGTTATTTACTGCCCGAGCATTCATTATTTGAGCTTAAACGAGCTTCAACTCTATCAATAGGCTAGCAAACATAACTGGCAACTCTGGCAAGGTAACTGACAACTAACCTTAAAGATAAATGTGTTTATCTTATTTTCAAATGTTGAAAAACCAGTCAAAATAGCCTAAGACTTAATGTAACGTCCTAAAATACGGAGAAATGAGTAAGTCCTTTTAGATTAGAATGGATTATTAAAATACGCAATAAAAACACACTAAATGTCTAGTAAACTTTCACGATTTACAGGTCAAATTTTGAATAAAGTTCGGGATCTTGATCCAAACGACGTGGACGGCGCTAAGGAGGCATTGTCTGTGTTCTTTACCAATTTATCAAAACACAATGACGGTGATTGCATCCGATGGCTACAAGCACTAGAAACTGTTATAAACCGGTAACCATTATTTACGATGTAAACACAAAAAAAATTAGTAAATTGGTAACAGTGGTTTATAAAAAGATTTTTTTTTAGGTTTCCCAAGCTTTGTGGCTCACAACGGACTGCGATAGAAAAATACTTAACATTTTTTTTAGATTCCAGCAGTTATAACACAATTGTTGTAGCTGCTAAATGTGCTCATGCGTTACAGCAGGTAAGAACTAAGGTTTTCATTATAAATTTAGATAAGTGACTATATTATGTAAGAAGTGGTCTCTGCCTACCCCTCTGGGAAACAGGTGTGATTTAATGTATGTATGTATTATGTATGAAAAAAGATTTAACACATTTAAAGCGCTCTAATTTCCATACAGAATGTTTTAAGAATATATCATTTATTGTTCCTTAATTAGTTGCATGCGGTGATAACTTTAAATGAGTCCACAATAGGTATACTCAGTATTTGTAAGTATCGTTACCTATCTATGTGTTGCTATAAACATTCATTGGTAAACCTAAAATAAATTTAAAATAAAGGCGCCTAGCAGGTTGCTTGCACTGAAAATGTTGGTGTAGTTTCTACAATTTTATAATCCTTGTTTTGACTTCACATAAACTTATTCTCTTTAATAATTCCTTCTGAATCAATAGGTGAGGCCTGGCCAAGAGAAATCTGCCACCCCTAAAGTATGCTGGAGAGACCAGATGAATGCTCTCAGCAATGCGGTACACACTCTCATCTGTGAAATATTCCCGAATGCAGCTAATATTTACAAAAATGCTGAAGAACAAGAGGTAACTTTTCATCAGTGATACTGATAGTTCAAAATCACTTAACTATAGAAGCTAATAAGGTCCAATATTGCATAAATTCACTTCAAAAAGTTCACATTTTTGCACAATATTGAATTTGTTACTTACATGAAAAGTCCATTCCAACTGACTTGTCTTATTTAGTAAACACTTTTATAACCTCAAAGTGCTCCCTTTCCGCCTAAAATAACAAGTTTGTCATAAAAAAAACCATCCATGATGTAAAATCAGGAAAATTCAGAACATATTAGCCAAAAATGATGCATTTTGAGGTTATAAAATCGTTTACTAAATAAGACAAGTCAGTTGGAATGGACCTTAATTACCCTATCATAGAGGTCTTTTTTAAATAAACGTTAAACATTGATATTTTTTTTTAACTTTGTGTGTCAGTAAAGTTTTAGTTGTATTCCTTCTAAAATTTGAATTATTATAGTATTCTAAAATTTCAATTGTTTTTGATAAACTTTTTATTCTTTATAAATGCACTTGAACATGGTCTTATTTCGGCAACCATTACAAACTTCAAGTTTATTATAGCTTTGGTTGTCATGTTTTCAATGTTGCAGACACAACCCTCAACTTCACTGCTGCAATCAGCCTTGAGTGCCATCAGCGTTGTGACCGGACAGAGCAACATTCTCAACAAGGAAGCCCTACTATGCACACGGCTTAGGAATGTGTTCATCTTTATTCAGGCCATGCTTGTGTGAGTATACTGCGATCATTCTCTTAATAAGGCTTTTCATTTGTTTTATTTTGGTGTGTTGAACATTAAATTTGACACAGCAATAATTAATGATGGCCCGTGTTTGAACTGCTCCGCGCCTGCCCCCCTCTCGGCTTGGCGAGCAGCCCAGCATTTGGCGTGATAGGTCTGGCATAGTGCGTGCGCGGGTCCGCGAAGTTGTTTTCATTATGACCACCATATTTAAGATTTAAGGGTAAAACATAGAAGCGTCAAATTTGGTACGATTGTAGAACAAAACCTGACATAACTACAAATACAAAAAAAAAAAAAAAAAGGTTTGGGGTCACGCTGATTCGATTAGAAATCGAATTTAATTCGGAATATAATAATACGTACTGTGCGGCGGTACGACACCCTCGATGTGCAAGTCCGAATTGCACTTGACCAGATTTTGTTCAATTTGTTAGTAACCTGGTATATATGATACAAGTAGAGATTGGCGGCGGGTACCCGATGAGTATAAAGTGAGTTTTAATATGAATGTCGACTCCATATCTCTCTGTAGTCTTACCATACTGTGAAAACTCCGATCCCTGCTAATAACCATCCCCAATAATGTCCCACTCCTCACTCACTCTAGGGTAGCGTCATAAACGAATTCTCTACTAGTTAAGAGACTATTACTATTAGTTCGTAGACATTTGCTTCTATTTGTATAGCATGTCTCTATTTCTCCCAGCGAGATATACCCAGTAGCGAAGCCCGTTCGACCCCAGCTGATCCTGGACGTGGTGATCCGCGCGCTCGGGGCCAGCGCGGCCGCGGGCGCCGCCGCCGTCGCCGGCGTCAAGCAGCAGGCGCTTAGGACTCTCGACGCGCTCGTAGCTTGGTAAGTTTAAAATACGGTAACCTACCTACCTACTATAGAATCTGTAGGGTAGATAAGGTTAGTTTTATAACAATCCAGGAAAGTTAAACGGTTTCAGTAAATGAAAATTTCAGACAAACGAAACAGCGGACAAAAGTTTTTTGAACCTAAGATAGATAACCTTAAAATATAGTGCAACAGGACAGGAGACCTATGCTACTTGGTCAAACCTCATTGCTTTTGACATGTTATCGTATTGCCCTTATTTACATGACAAAAGCAATATTGTGTTACCTAGTTGAATACAGGGCCAGGCCTTAAAAAGACTTTTGCTTCACATACAATACAATTATTCTACTCTTTCTTTATTGAACACCACACACTAAATATGTTTCTATAATATTAATTGCACAAAAACAAGAATAAATATGCATTTACTAAGAACAACTTTAGTCCCGTTATGGAGTATCCAGATGTTTTAATAACCTTTTAATATTTTGCAGCTTAGGCCCAAACCTGATTCCATTCTCGCCGCTCGTCTTCAAATGTGTGATGCAAACGCTTAGATGGAGCACTGATAATTCAGATGACGAATCAACAACGTAAGTGTTGCTTCAATACTCTATGTTTACTCTTTCAGGCACATCTATACAGGTTTACTGCGGGGTTGGTTAGCAACAAAGTAAACTAAAATTAACTACACCATTAGGAACTTAACGTAATAGATTTAAAAGCGATAAGACGATTACATTGTTTTTATTTAACTAAACAATAAAATAAATCTTTTTATTCATGATCATGGCCGCTACTTACTCAATTTCTTACTTGTCTGATTGGTTTTAACATGAAAATGTTAGGTGGACATAATTTTAGTCTTCATTAGGGAAAAATATTATTATAATAATAATATTATTTTAATAAAATACTAAACTTTAATTGTTTCAAAAACCACTCTCTTTTACGGTATATTCATATTTTGTTGAGAAATGCTATTTAAAAAATCCTTGCATATTCCCTATACAAACGACTTGTTGACAGTAGGCGCTGAGTGCACGGTGACGTCACGTTTCGTTCCACAAAAATAGCGTTGCGTTTTGAAAATTTGCGAAGGAATTTAAAAAAAGCAACATTTTAATTATTAAATTTCACAATTAAAACAAGATAAATTTCAAAAATAAATATATACATAGGTATATTCCTATAGAAATAAAGATTATTTTCTTTTTGTTCCCTGTTCTTGAGTAAAATAAACTAATTTCTTACATTTACATAAATTTCACAGCTCACAAGCTTTGAGATTTATGTAAATATAAAAAATCTTAATAGGTAATTTTCCGATTTAGCAGGGCACTGACTTAGTAGCATATCTATACATATAATAAAGTTGTAAAAGGGAAAAAATAATATAATATTCTAAATAAGATCAATTTAATAGCCCACATACAGATACAGTAGCTATTCATTGAGAAATTAGTACCAATAAAAATGCACTTCGATGTTGGCATGAGTTTGGCTTGGGTTTCATTTAATTTCTTCTGACGCTGAATTTTTTTTCTTGGAGGTTAACATTAAGGTTAGCTATTCGGAGACTTTTTTTTTTGTTTATTCAACAGCAAGACAGTTTATAAATAGAGTGTTTGTTGCAGTAAAGTTCGAGTCTCTGCCTACAACACGCTAGGTCTGTGGCTGACTACTCTCCGCACACACCGCGCCGCGCCGGGCCGCGCGCGCGCCTGGACCGAGGAGCTCCTGCAGCACATCACGCGTGACGTCACGCCTGTGCTACACACAGTGCAGCTGTCGGTGAGTACACGCTACTTGTTGTAGTCTCGGCTACAACACGCTAGGTCTGTGGCTGACTACTCTCCGCACACACCGCGCCGCGCCGGGCCGCGCGCGCGCCTGGACCGAGGAGCTCCTGCAGCACATCACGCGTGACGTCACGCCTGTGCTACACACAGTGCAGCTGTCGGTGAGTACACGCTACTTGTTGTAGTCTCGGCTACAACACGCTAGGTCTGTGGCTGACTACTCTCCGCACACACCGCGCCGCGCCGGGCCGCGCGCGCGCCTGGACCGAGGAGCTCCTGCAGCACATCACGCGTGACGTCACGCCTGTGCTACACACAGTGCAGCTGTCGGTGAGTACACGCTACTTGTTGTAGTCTCGGCTACAACACGCTAGGTCTGTGGCTGACTACTCTCCGCACACACCGCGCCGCGCCGGGCCGCGCGCGCGCCTGGACCGAGGAGCTCCTGCAGCACATCACGCGTGACGTCACGCCTGTGCTACACACAGTGCAGCTGTCGGTGAGTACACGCTACTTGTTGTAGTCTCGGCTACAACACGCTAGGTCTGTGGCTGACTACTCTCCGCACACACCGCGCCGCGCCGGGCCGCGCGCGCGCCTGGACCGAGGAGCTCCTGCAGCACATCACGCGTGACGTCACGCCTGTGCTACACACAGTGCAGCTGTCGGTGAGTACACGCTACTTGTTGTAGTCTCGGCTACAACACGCTAGGTCTGTGGCTGACTACTCTCCGCACACACCGCGCCGCGCCGGGCCGCGCGCGCGCCTGGACCGAGGAGCTCCTGCAGCACATCACGCGTGACGTCACGCCTGTGCTACACACAGTGCAGCTGTCGGTGAGTACACGCTACTTGTTGTAGTCTCGGCTACAACACCCTAGGTCTGTGGCTGACTACGAAATGGTCATGTGAAATTGTCAAGATATCATCTTGAGTAACGACTATCAGGAATACCTCTTTGAATTTCCCTTGTATGCGTAGAATAAGTTTATTTGTTTGATCGGCTTGTAATAGTATTTTTACTTACAGATTAACAATCAAACACGCAATTTGTCCAAGAAACAAAAGAAAAGGCAAGCCAGAATAATGCTGCAGCAGAGTTCCCTCGTCTCGTACTCGCCCAGTGAGATCAATAAAGTACCAACGTGAGTAAAAAAAATGTTGTCACTGAAACTCAAGTTTAGATCTTAAAGTTTCCGCAGAAGGTCTTGAACATTCCCATCTACGAGTCCATAGGGATAACAGGGGCCTGTTTTATAAAACTACAAATAACAATTTTACAGGTCTAAACTAGCAACACTGTTCAAATGGCTTGTCGCCATTGGTCGACGTTGTGTCAAATGAAAACTTGTAACCTGTAAATTGTAATTTGTAGCTTTATAAAACCGGCCCCAAGAAGACATCATCATCATCAAGTTTATTCAGCGTAAAAATTAAATTAATTAAAAAAAATAGACATGTATCTCAACTATTTCTGCACTTTAACGCCATATTATTGAATTATTATCGGAGATCTGTTGCTTTAAATTCAGTTCCATCGAATGACAGCAAATAACTGGAAGATGTCCTCACAAACTTTTACAATTATTGTTTTAGACGGTTTGTAGGTTTGCATTAAGTACATTTATTTTTACGTGTTTTGTGCAGGTCCACTGAATCAAACGATGAAATAGCACTAGCAGCTTTGGAATGCACAGAAATATTTTTGACTGTGTGCGGAATATTTTTGAAACCGTCATCCCACAAGGTATAATATGATGATGTTTAGATCTAATTATAGTAAAATTTCTCAAGATTGGCTTAATTATCAAACGAAATTTTAACAACCGTAAACATTATTTTAATAATTTCACAAGCTTTTTTGATCGACTCTACTTTACCTGCAAGGTCATCAGCAGTTTTTCAATGACAATCTTATGAGGTAAAACTTAGTAGGTGCAAGTTAGGATCAGCGAAGATCCTGTTACCACCTCCCGAGTCCATTAGCAGCTCTTAGACAACATGGTATTGCATTGTCATCGGGTTTGCTGAATACAACGGTCAACCCATAATGGGTACTGATTCAAAATTAACTTGAACAAAATCATACTGAAATAATTTCCATTAAAACTTTTTATTTTTATTTGCGTCAGTTTTCTGCTACTTTTCGTCAACATGCCTACTTTATTCTTAATTTACATTTTGGTCTCAGGTCCTCCACGAACTACTAGTCCGCGAGTGTTTCCTACTAGAGAACTACTCTGGCGACCGCAGTATGGCGCTACTACGAGTTCTAGAAGCTTCTAGAAAGAGCGCCGGGCCCGGCGTCGCGCCGCCCACGCAGTACTGCCTGCAGGTCTACAGCGCTCTGCTCAGCAGCAGAGATGCAGAAGTAAGTAGATACTGCTAGAAGCTTCTAGAAAGAGCACACGCAGTTTTGTCGGCACTCATTTCATAGAACGTATCATTTCCTCCTATTGGTGGATATTACCTCGCAACACTTAGCTGCCTCGCTCAGCTCTGGTGGAAACGCAGTCTAACAGCTCATAGTTTAATAACATATTTTGTTTCGCAGATTGCAAAATTTTGTTCCCAAGCTTTGCTGGACATAAGGCTGCACCTACACTGCTCGCCGCCGTCCCTCAACTTCGCTGCAGAAGTACAGAGAGAGAAAGAAATAGACAGTAACAAGAAAGTGTCGAGAAGGAACAGGGAAATTTTAGAATCACTGCTAGGTGCTGACAAGTAAGTAGAAACAGATGTTTCGTCATGTTTTTCGTAATATGAATAATCTCTTGTAATATTTTTAAAAGGTGACATCGTAATAGTGTTGCCATTATTCTACACAAGACCACTAGATATTAAGTTATCAAATCTGTTCACAGAATGCCTCCAGTAACAAATGACATAGAAACGATACCAGTTCTAGACGAACCAACCAATAAAAGGCCAAGACTTGAAGATGTTGATATATCCGACAAAATAAGTCTCAGCAGTAGTTCAGGGGACTCCATACAAATATGCGATTCTGATTCAGAAAATGAGGTCGAAGAAGTATCAGTTATACATGAAATAAGCGCAGACATACATGATACATCAGAAATCGAGCAAGTCGAGGTAACTGCGAATATTCATGACGCAGTTACTCAAATGCCGTTGCATATTTCAAATGACACAATAGATGGCGCTGAGAGTCCTAATTCTTTAGAAGTTGTATATGGCAACCCTCAGGCGGAAACTGAACGAGTTTCTGTAATAGAGAAAATGGATGATGAAAATTTACCAAGCACTAACGATACTGATGACGTGCAAATTACTTGCGGGCAAGTTATGAAGTCTTTAGAAGAGGACACAAAGACCGAAAATGGGGTAAATGAAGAAATTAAGCTAAATGAAAATGAACCTAAAGTCAACGGATTTAAATCTCCAGAGAAAAACGTAGATGTGATGGGGGAAAGTATGACATTGAAAATTGCATTTAATAATGAGGGAGTGTCCGTTGAAGATATGCTCGCTGATTTTGTTGACGAAGTCAATGATAATCAGGTAGCGCAAGCTTAGTTTTGTTTATTTTATATTTGAAATCAGTGCCAAGGGTAAAATTAAAATGTAATCGCAATGCCTTGGGCGTATACTTTTAAAGTTAAATAAACGAATTTATTGTCAGCTTTGTTATTGCTCTCTTCAAACCATAATAAACTACTGTAAGCCCCCAGGGCCCAGATTATAAGGGTATGTCCTTAAAATCTGTGCGTACCTACTTTTTTTATGTAAACATAAGAGTTATCCATTTTAACGCTTATTGTAAACCTCTATAATCTGGAAGAGCGAGGGCTTCTGATACAGGTACACTATACCTAATAGAAGGACTCGACCAACCTACCACTTAAGGTTAAATGGAAATAAATTATTATTATTATTATTATATTATTACCTACATATTATCTCTCACCTCACACAACTAAGTCACACAAGGACAAATTAATAACCAGTACACTAATACTAAAACTATAAAACGGGACTTAATCGCGTAATAAAATGAAACATTTACCTCGACGTTTCGACTGTGTTACAACAGCCGTGGTCACGAGAAGACGGGTGGGTGTTCGTCTGCTTGCCGTGCTAGTTTTTCGACCTAACCGCACCCGTGTTATATGGCAACACCCACCACTTCAGTCTTCTCGTGACCACGGCTGTTGTAACACGGTCGAAACGTCGAGGTAAATGTTTCATTTTATTACGCGATTAAGTTCAGTTTTATAGTTTTAATATGAGTGAAAATCGTGTTAGTTTAAAGCAAATTGCAGTACACTAATGTATGCCACAAACACTGCAGGACGCAACTGTACGTTAGAATGAGATAGAAATACATCCCACTGCTCACTTTAACATATAGTAGCGTCCCGCAGAGTTATATGGCAAACACCGAGCATTTGGATGCGGCAAAATACTTTTTATTTACTACCCTTCGCTGGGCCTCTTTTCTTTTACTATATTTATCCTCGATTTCTTTTAACTGCGTCTTAATGTGTTCTGCTGCCCTTCATAAATTAATAGCCCCTTCTAAATCTAGTTTATTTTCCCTTAGTCGTCTTTCTATAATAGTTGCGTTCCTTAACCTTTTCGCCGTCATTGACTTGATATAAAGTCAGTACATGTAGTGCCCACACGCCATGCCTTCATATCGAGTCGAGGATTACAGTGCAAAATAGACCTTAGTATTTGTGACGTGAGGTTGAAATTAGCTGTGGTTTTCAGCTGTCAATGGCGTGTGTGGACGATTTTTGTATCAAGTCAATGCATTGGCGGCGAAAAGGTCTTGTGACAAAATGTTCATTGTTTCTTCGGTCCTGTCTCGAATTAAAAAACCTGTTGCTATTAGGTACCTACGGTATTTGTTTTAGGTCCATAGAACTTGGCTAAATTTGTTGTTAAGCACATTTTTACTTCACCCAACCGCAACCCAAAGAAAAAAAACCGGCCAAGTGCGAGGTCTCGCGTACCGAGGGTTCCGTATTTCTCGATATTTTTTTGTAAAAAGTACGTCCTAGAAAATTATAAAAAAAAAATAGTTTTGAAATGTGCACTGAGCCCTCTCATATGATACCCCGTTTGATATAATCAAATCACTTTCATTTTTCTACCCTCCATTCTAGACCCCCTTTTCAACTATGCCAAATTTCAAGTTAATAGCTTCTATTGTTTCTGAGAAAAACTGCTGTGACATACAGGCAGACAGACAGACACCGAAGTCTCACCATAAGGGTTCCTTTTTTACCATTTTGATAAGGGAGCCTAAAAAGAAGTTTTTCCACTTTTTGAACGCATCTTGAAAACAATTTTACAACTAGCAACACTGGTTACTTATGTCAAATCAAATTTGTCATTTGTGTTGATGGTAAACACAGCACGAGTGTTTTTATTTTGTTATTAATTCTCGTAAGATTAAACAAAGCAATGGTAATAGCAATAGGTTTTGAAGGCAGTGCCAACAAGCTTGGCATTGGCATAATGAAAGATGGAGAAATACTTGCCAATTGCCGGAGAACCTACATCACGCCTCCCGGTGAAGGTTAGACAAAGTTTTTTTCTAATTTTCTGCTATATTTACCCACTAAAATCAACGTTGTGAAACCTAAAACACATTGTTAAAGTAAATTATTGTAAATTATATTAAAACACTAATAAATGTACTGTTGTGCATCTCTTTCCATTTAACCTCTCAACTATTTTTATCCTTTAGGATTTCTTCCACGAGAAACAGCTGAGCATCACCGGCAGAATATTCACGAAGTGCTGCAGGAAGTCTTTGACCAGTCTGGATTGACCCCTAACGACATAGACGTGGTGTGCTACACTAAAGGCCCAGGAATGGGTGCTCCGTTGATGGTCTGTGCAATTGTGGCCAGAACATGCGCTAAACTGTGGAACAAACCTATCCTGGGGGTTAACCATTGCATTGGACGTATCCTTTAAACCATGGTTTTAAACTTCAGTGCAACAACCTGTTAGCCGGGTCTACTGTTTGTAGTAGATTTTCGCTACATAGCGGAAAAATGGCGCTACAGGCTATAGCATAGCACTCATGTGTTAATTGGTGAATGTATAACTATGTCCTGTTGTATTTGTTTTAATTTACAGGTCATTCATTTTATTTATTAAAAACTTATTAATTGTTGCAGCTTACAAGTGATTTTTCATTGTAAATTTGTTTATTAAAAAAATAGAACAATACACTCATAAGCAGTGATCGGGGAAAACGATGCAAAACTTCAACAAAACTTAACAAAACTTACATTACAGCCATGAAACTATTAATATCCTTATACCAAATCCGAGACTCTGATATAGAGTTAAATTAAACACTAATCTGCCAATAATATTATTATTTTTTAATAATAATTCTTATTTTGCTTGGTTGCAAGTTCTCCTTTATGTCAGCTTTACAAGTTTTGCACCGTTTTCCCCGATCACTGCTCATAAGGAGCAAAGTCATCATTCTAAGTTTCCACATATCTAGTATCTTCATATTTTCCAAATGTTCCTTAAACGTCTTACACAGACATAGAGATGGGCAGATTGATAACTAAGGCTGACAACCCAACAGTCCTGTATGTAAGCGGAGGCAACACACAGGTCATTGCATACTCGAGGCAGCGGTACAGGATATTTGGGGAAACCATTGATATTGCAGTTGGCAATTGCTTAGATAGGTAAGTTAAAATAATATTTATAAATTCTTTTATAAAATAATACTTTTTACATTATAAACCTAAATAAAATTGAAAACCAACCAAATTTTCTAATTTAATAGTTCTTGTTAATTTTTAACTAACTTCTGTTGCATACTTTCTTTGATTTAAGATTTGCGAGGGTACTAAAGTTGTCAAACGCACCAAGCCCAGGCTACAATATTGAACAAGCTGCCAAAAAGGGAAAGAAATATGCGCACTTACCATACAGTGTCAAAGGTATTTCTGTTTTAAAAACTGCACAAGTTTTTTTTACATTTTAGTCTAATAGCAAAACAAATTTCTATTAACTTTAGTTTGCCCATAAGGCCAGCCAGTTTGAAGCAGACCCTTACAGAATCTGAACCCCTGGTGGTAACACCCTCATCTGAATGATTGACAAATTGGAACAGCTTGACAAACTGGATTCCTTCATGGAGGTTTGACTCAAAAAGTATAGTATTAACTTAAATGTGATAACCAACAGGAATGGACGTAAGCTTCTCCGGCATCCTCTCATTCATGGAAGATAAGATTGACGAGCTGCTGAAGGAGTACACTCCTGAGGACTTGTGCTTCTCGCTGCAGGAGACCGTGTTTGCCATGCTTGTGGAGATCACAGAGCGGGCCATGGCTCATTGCGGTTCTGATGAGGTAACTACTATTAAATCCATTAGTTGTACTCTTTGGTTTTATTATTTTAATGTTACTATTTGCCTTAGAAACTAGACCGTCGGCCTAAATTGCAAACCTGCTAAATCCATTTTTAGTATTTAGCAGTTTAACATTCTAAATAGATGAAATAAAGTCTAAACTTAAAAAAACTAAATCCTAAAAATGGATTTAGCAGGTTTGCAATTTAGGCCGACGAGACCAATCTTAATTTTTTGTATTAGATAGTTATCTGTAAGGAAGCTCTTTTTTGCATTTGTACTTTACTTTAAATGACTCGTGGAGATCTCATAAAGAGCCCTGTGCCCAGCAGTGGAAATACCTCAGCATTTCTCATAATGTTCTATAAACTTATGTAACGTAACGGAATCAGTAATGGACAAGGGACTAATTATGAACACTGATTCTTATTTTACAGAAGATAAGGGTTGTTCATTTGTTTTGAAACAATCAATTTATAACCATATGATCTTTGGATTAAGAGTCACGTGTCTATTATTGGTGCTTCAAGCTAAAAGTGTCCATCATTGGTGCCGTTACGTTATGTACCTTCTATTTTTTTATCTGGAGATGCGATATTACTCACAGCAGTATTTTTTTAAAGAAAAGTTTAAATATTGTTTTGTTCCTAGGCTCAATGAGTGCGAAAACTTTGGGAAATGCTCTTTTGATTGATTAAAACAGTTCATTATTAAAACCACATACCTCGCTTTTATTTTAACGGCTATTGACACCTGTCACAGTTTTCGAAACTAGAACTACACATTAATTCATAAGACTTATTTTAATTTTATTATGGTGGTCAAATGTATGACCGATAACCGCTAAAGGGTTAAACCTTGGAAAACCCGAAAACGCATGTAAAATAACGTAAACTCGGTCAACAGGTATTAATAGTCGGCGGCGTCGGCTGCAACGAGCGCCTGCAGCAGATGATGGGCGTGATGTGTTCGGAGCGCGGCGCGCGGCTGTTCGCGACGGACGAGCGCTTCTGCATCGACAACGGCGTCATGATCGCGCACGCCGGCGCGCTCGCGCACCAGGCCGGCGCCGCCGAGGACCTCGCCTGCGCCACCATCACGCAGAGATACCGGACCGATGATGTGTTGGTCACGTGGAGGAAATAAATTATGATAAACATGTGCTGTTTTATTTTAGTAGGTGAAAGTGCCACTGACGCCACGACGGCTACAGCCGTCACTAGTTCAAGATTTGAAGAGACTTTGTTTCGTACCAATAAGGTGTAATTTGCATAGCATAGCAAACATTGGCGTGGGAGTGACACATTTTGTATTCGACGTAAGGTGTCCGTTAGTGCCAGTCGGCTAAGTATGGAGTCATTACAAGTTTTTGAAACTATCTTTCGTTGCCGACTCTACTTGTTTGCACAGCATAATTTGCTTATAGAGACACTAGCGGTTCTACTACGCCAAGTAGGTACAGCGAAGATCATGTAGCCTAGCGATTCCAGCCAGTGGTGATCTTTATTGCACAAAATTACCTATAGGTTCACTTAATATTCAAAAGGCAAACTTCATGCCGTAACACATTCTCGGCCAGCTAACCCTTGGGCAAAGTAGAGCTTGTAGTGGCGGTACACTGGTACTCTACCTCCCAAATCGCGATGGACGAGCAATTCTGCTTTGCCGACTGTACTTTTTTCAGTCATTTATCTGCTTATCTAAACCGAACTAACTAGTCCAAGCCCGGTAAGTCTAAGTAAAACGGAAATCCTAGAGGAATTTTAGGGTTTTTTAAGTGGAAATACTAAAACATTCAAAAATTTTAATTACAAAAACTTTATTAAACCAACCATCTTTGTTCTTAATTAGGTAAATGGAAACAAGGCAACGAAACGAAATAAATTATAAACAAGGTGGAACATACATTATTGCCTCGGCACAAAACTCATATATGACTATAAACAATCCTGGGTCTTCAATATTTAAAACGTCACAAATTGGGCATATCAAGACATGAGACGTTTATTCTATACCAGAGATTCCCAAACTACAATCAGGCCGACCACAAATCAGCTCCTAAAGCCCAAACGCACTGAGATCGGCCGGAGACGGCGCGTTCCCATACTAAAAACGCCATGCTTTGGGCACGCAGTATGGGAACGCTCTGCCTCCACTCTTATTGTGTTTGCGGTATTTGAAGCACACTAATTTGCATTGCGTTTAAAATTCAACCTTCTGACAGAGCTGAATTAAATAAAAAACCAACCTACTTAGGGTGATGCACCAGTGTTGGAACACTTTAAATGCATCAATAATGGACACTTAACTCTTAATTCAACGATCATCCTACTAATATTATAAATGCGAAAGTTCGTGTGTGTGTGTGTGTGTGTTAGTTTGTTAGTCCTTCACGCTGCAACGGCTGGATGGATTTGGATAAAATTTAGAATGGAGATACCTTATACCGAGGATAAACACAGTCATAGGCTACCTTTCAAACCGGCTTAAAAGTTCCCGAGGGAATAACAATCGTAATCTACGCGGACGAAGTCGCGGGCAGAAGCTAGTACGGTACCCTTCTGTAAAACAAGAATCAAGTATCCATCATCGGTCCATTACTGGTGCCATTACCCTAATATCGTCGCTTTTCTTTCTCAACCTCGTATCTGATCGAATAGTTAGAAAGGAAAAGCACTAATGTTCCCTAAAGAATAAAATACTACTTTCCTATCTAACTATTCGATCAGATACGAGGTTGAGAAAGTAAAGGGACGATATGGCCTTCGCCTATACTGTTTTCTGGGCCCTTAAGTTTGGAAACCCCTGCTCTCGGTAAAATCTACACCTTTTAATATTGCGACAATGATATGAAACATTTAAACCAGATATTTATTGGATTGATATGAATAAATCTAAGAGGGATGGCATACACATGAGAAATATACATCCAACTCACATGTGCTCATTTAATAAAACTTAACAATTATATTGCTTAACTAATATTACCATTTCATCTTACAGAATCTTTGACTGTAGAATAATAAATTGTGAAATCTAATTCTGTGGTAAATTTATACATAAATTACATCTCTTTAAAATGAGTAGTATCATCCCACAGCACTAGGAGATACAAGTTTCATTATTTCTAAATATAAATACTTATTTAGATGCAAACCTCTCGCATACAGACATCCTGGTCAAACGTAGCAAATATTAATTATTAAAATAAATAACGTGTTCTGACTGGACATGATAATAATAAACATGATAAAACTTTGACATTCAGTTTAAAACTCCACTCAAGAAAAACCCATTAAACTATTACGACTTGCTGTATTTTTTTACAATTGTCACTAACCTGGCAAATGTTAATGATATTATTTATTTTTAAACAGTATTAAATTGAGTTTCATCACTGGACAGAAAATACGCAATTTTAAAATAAATGGTAATTTTGAGTAATACATACACATACAATTTATTGCTTGATCTTTTAAATATTATTAATGGAAAATTGTTTGTTCCGTCCTAGCTTATAAACTGTAATTCATAGGTGCAGGCAGGTTAAGTATTTGAACTATGATTAATTCTTAAAATATTATTTGTCAATTTTTTCGTGTTTAGTTCTAGCATAATATAGTAACTGTAATTATTATCATAAGTTCGGGCAGTGTCTATATTTGAAATATAATTAATTCTATCTGTATGTATTCCCTATAAAGCATGAAATAAACATCCAATGCAAAAGTCCTCTATAATGTACTGTGTTATATATAGGGATGTCACGGAGGTGGTTCTAACGGAACTGAAGTCGGAGTCGGAGTTTTTAAATTTGGTTTATCGTAGTCGAAACCGAAACCGGAACCCAAGTCGAAGTCGGAACCTGAGGTAAAAATGGATGTGTTACACATTGTAAGCACACGGGGTTAGCCCCGCGACAATTATAAATTTGTTTGTCCACACTGACCGCGGCCGGCGCCGCCGCTGCGCATCGACTTCCGACTAACAAATATCGGAACCGGAGTTGTAATATAAATCGGAAGTTCAGACTTATCGGAAACGGATTCGAAGCTTCGAATCACAATCAATAACATTCCTATGTTAAAATCCAATTAAACCTCATGAGGCCCAGTGTGCAATAGAATCTAAATAATCAAGGCAATTTATTTTGAACCTTGTTTCAATGGGAATAAGGTTTATTTTCCTATCGTCATGAACTGAAAATGGCATTATCGAACAAACGTAATTAAACTTTATTGCCTTTATGGTAGATTCAAAGTCCCACTCACAAAAAACTCTCTGTTTGTAGTTTGCTGGGCCTTACGAGGGTGTATTTCTAGCTTTTATAATTTACCTTATCTTACCAGATTAGTGACAATTACAAGCAATGAGCTAACATACTCTCACATGTCTTCCCAAGCTTCTACGCGTTTGTACTTAGACTACAAATGTCTGTTATGTTCGTAGCACTTGTATCGAGTTTCATAAACTGCTTCCGTGAAGACCTGTGTACACGATTATCCAGGTGACCTGTTGAAGTAAGGGATTATTAAATAGTAGTTTATGTGACTGTACATAATGAAGGGCATTAAACACGAGTGTGGGTTTATGAAACGAGACAAAGGCGAGTTTAAATTTTAACCGGTAATGGCGGTAATGAAAAGATTAAAAAGTTTTCTGGCAGCTGTCATAGTTTTTTTTAATTCAGAGACAAACTAGAGTCGGCTCCAACTATCATATCGTTCGAAACCTTACTTCCGTGCGGCATTTGTCAAATTTGTATGCAAAATGACGATTCATTTCGAACTAAACGTCATCTCGACTGATATTAGAATAGAGGTCAAATCAAATTTATTTGTTTTTCAGAGATGTTCGAAATTTTAATGTCATAAATACATCGAAATTGATGTTCTTATGAATCCATAAGATTACTGCCGTAGATAAAAAAAATTGCTGTAACAACAGAGATGATTATTATGCTGTCATAATTTGCGGTTTCTGAACGCATCATAGAGGGTTTATGATATGAGAGTAAGTTAAAATAACTTATACAATCATTATATGTAGAGTTAGCTTGTAATTTATTAAATGCCTAAATTAAATCTAAAGTGAGGTCAGTAAGGTTTAATCTAGAGATGAGTGGAGAAATGAGGAAGGGCCTTGGGTCTTCCATTAATGCTGCTGCCTCCTATACTAAAGAAGGCAGCTAACTACAATGTACGGTCACGAGCGTTAATTTGTGACCCATTTCAAGAAAAATATGCTTGAAGTCGTCAATGTCATTAGAGATGTCAAGTCATTTGTAACTTTTAGGAAACTCAACCTTATTGTTGTAGAACGTCAGATTGACTTTGGACCTAAGGTGGGTCACAAATTTAAAGCTAAACTTATCTTTTGCGTGTGAAGGAATCGTAATACTTCATGGTTGTGCCGTGGCAGGATTGACTTCTTATCGACCGGGCACTTTAGTAGTCAAATCATTCTATACTCTATTAGTAACCACATTAAATTTAAAATGATTTACTATTACTATGCAGTTAGCCACCTTTTTGGAATAACGGCCGAAAAGGCTGTGATTAATATATTTTAAATGACCTTGAAAAACGGGCGCATGTCTCATAGAACCACGTAAGTATAATTGACCTTATTTCTTAAGGCAGAAGGTTAAATTTCCTTTGACTATCAAAATGCACATGCGTTCTTTTTATTTAGAAGGGCAGCATAAGCAATGTAATGAAAAAGAGTAAAGATTCGTTTGCCAACAACCTACTTTTTTATCTCTGATAGTTAAAGAGTATAAAACCTTTGATAAGAACAGCACAGTTTCTTTGAACAATAACATAAATAAATATATTCTTTGTTTTACTTGTACGGTTCGGCGCCGTACAGGTATTTCTGTTAATATGCGCACTACTTTTATTAGTCATGTAGGTAATAGTTTATGTAACTGGTGCATAATGAGAGGCATTAATACACGAGTGTGGTTTTATGAAACGAGCCGAAAGGAGAGTTTCATAATTAGATCACACGAGTGTTTTAATGCCTAATTATGCGTACAGTCGCATACATAACTTTATCTACATGCATATTCTACAATATGTGAGAAACCTGTATCTGTCGTTGCCCTGTATTTATATGTACCTGCATCTTTATGTTCACTTTAACGTATTGTGACCGATACTTTAAAGTGAACATTAAGATTCAACCACATCGATAACCGATACTTTAATGACATGTAATACTTTAATGTTAACATTAAAGTACAGCCATACGCGACGACGAAATATCGATATTCTTCGAATTTTCGATTACGAATATCAATATTTTAAACGCACTTCTCAAAGCAATGTCAGAGACACTTGACCTGACTTTGAATTGTAACTTTTATTTAATAAACATATTAACTCTATTATCTTTAACTATCAAACTATACTTTATGTTACAGGAGCAATACTGAAACTCGGTGAAGCTGCACTGCGCTGTGCTGCTGGCACTTGCCAATATAATAAGTAAAGGAGCATGTTTTATTTCTTACCAAAAATCCAGCAAATGACGTCATGAAGCCTTCCTTAACGATCTCCCACATACCACCATACTCCTCTTCATCTACGCTTTGGAAATTGTTCGCATAAAAGTATATGACCGCGGCGTTTAATGCTACAAATCTGAAAAAGTTTGTCAAGCGAGATATCAAGTAATTGCTTTAGGTAACTAATCAAATAAGGGAAAGGATATTGAGAAATCAGTGTAATCTGTAAGTTAAAACTACAAATAACTAGTAAATACACTATTTTTTACACACACATAGTCATTAATGTTACGTTCTCAAACTTATATATGTTTTTTTTGGGTTTGTTCCCGATTCGCCAGGTTCACCACTTCACCAGATTCTTGTTAACAATTAAGAGTTCTGACTGGTCACATTTACAAATAATTCCGGCAAAACGGGAACTAATATTTTTTTGCAGTTGGCAAGTTCATTTAATTAGTCGTAATTTAAGAAGCGGGGGATAGGTACAGGTCGACACACGTAAAATGAGCTCCGAGCGGCTAGTGGAGGGGATATGTTTGCGCAGGTTGTCTACTGACCACCCAATAGCGTGCCAGCAAAGCGGAGCGGTTTACGCTCCCCCCGTCGCCCCCACCAATTTGGTCCGTAATTTGCTCACTGCGCAGGTAGGTCGCTCAGGGCTCTTTTCACGTGTGTCGACTTGTAAAGAGGTGGGAAGACAGACGATTTTCCAAAAGGATGGCGTGGCATGAACTGCAGGAGGCCTTTGTCCAAGGATGACCTGATTCTGAATACTGAAGTTGCAATTTATATAAGAACAAAAGATGTTATATTTATTTATTTACCAAAAGAGTTAACATTTACAATTAAACGGTGGCTCCCACACTAGGCTGGGCCTGTATCGTGGGAGACGGAACACACGAGAAGTAACTGTAATGTATGCGGCTAAAGAAAACCAGGAATGGACATAGCAGTAACAGGTGATGCATAGGCTTATTTTAAAATAAAGATGAAGATAAAAAATATAGTAATATTAGGTGTCAAGTAGTGTGTAATGTTGTAGGAGTGTGTAGGGATGTGGTGTGTGTTTGTGTATGGCGAGGAAAAAGGGGTATTGAACATGAGGAGTGCAACAGCTCTTGGGATCGGTCGGTAACCGTGGCTACCGACCACTAAACTTAGATAAGCATTTTCTCAGACTCATCGTAAGACATAGAAGGTAAAAGCTGTCTAATATCTTTTTTGACCTCAGATATCCGGCAGAGCTTCAAGTCACATTTCTTTTTCAGTACAGAATTGTAGACGAACGGAAAGATAAACGATTTAAACCGCCTAGCGAACCCAGACCTAACTTTAGGTATAGGGACCCTAAAGACACGTCTCTTAAGCAAGTCAGGGTAGCATGCCGAACTTGTAGTTTGTTTATGCATATAAACTATCACACGCATTAAAAACAGTTTACGGACTTATAGGAGCAGTAGGTATCAGCAAATAAAAGCTCTTTTTATTTTGGTGTCCCCTTGCTTCAGCTACACTAAATTCATAGAAAATATCATTACCTACGCAGAATTTTCGTTTCACAGAAAGCTATTTTCTGCTGAACCCGTGTTGATATCAGGTTACTCTCTACTCTACTCTACTCTCTACTCTCTACTACAGGTTAAACTCTTTATAACGATAAACTCCCTATAACGTAGAAGTGAGCACAATTTGGTTCGTTTACCTTAAAACCCACACATTGATAAACTATTTACAGCGCAGCAGCTATTCTATATTACGAAGAAATGTGTTCATATTTATTAATTACAGGGTACTATATTATTTTCTATGTTATCGTATCAGGTGATGGGGCCATTATTCTCCTAAAAATTGAATTAAATTATCAGGTTACAAAAGATGCCGACTAAACCTTTGAGGCCCCGAATCTTCTGAGCTTCTTGCTTTTGTAATTTTTAATTGCCTTGAACACGTGCATCATTACGCTTGGTTTTCATGGAAATTATGGTCTCGAACCAAACACACGGTGGGTTTAGACCAAACGAGAAAATGCTCTAGAAAATTTGTCTTTATTTTTACAAAGAAAACGTAAGAGAGAATGCCATAGAATTCTGGTTCGTTCGCTTGGTGTCCGAATGGTCATAGAGAACTTATCTTAAGCAGTTCAGTTCAGACGAAATTATGTTACAAAGATAATCCGCTAAAATAGCTACCTTCCATTATAAACGCTAAGGTTCAAGTTGTAATGGCTTGACATTAAAAACAGCAGCGGCGTTTGCCACACGCCTCGCCGGCCATCTCTACGATGAGCTCCGACCGCGACATATTGCTACTTAAGGTTGCCATTTCAACTTGAACCTTATCAGCTCAAAACGGAAGGTAGCTATTTGAACGGATTATCTTTTTACATATTTCGTTTCGTTCTGAATTAGGCTCTTTATGACCATGCGGACATCTTACAAAAACACCACTATACCTATCGTATTATCAGTCGTAAACCAACTTTAAAACTGTTAACATGGCCAGTAAAAGAAGAGCGTTATGTGTCGACGAAAAAGTTCGTGTGATACGTGCGATTGAAAAGGGAGAAAAGAAAAGTGACGTTGGAAGACGTTTCGAATTAAGTCAATCTACTGTTGCTACCATTTGGAAAAACAAGGAAAAAATTCTACACGTGGCACTGGAGGGAAAGTCTCGTAAAAAAATAAGGAGGCCAAAATTCGAAGATTTGGATCAAACAATGTTGTCGTCGTTCAACTATCAGCGCTAGAATAATGTACCCACCATCTCGGGTCCAATTGTTAAAGCCAAGGCTGAGAAGTTTGCAGAACAACATGACATAATTGACTTTAAAGCATCAGAAGGTTGGCTCGGAAAATTTAAGCACCGTCACAAAATTACCTTCGGTATAAATGTTTAAAAAAACAAAAACCCGCCTTCAAAAATGCAAAAAATAACTTCTTTTAAAATGGTAGGTCAGTCCAACTGCATTCGGCTTTTGGTTTAAAATATTGTGGGACGCCGACTTCAGTTGGACTGACCTAGTTACCATTTTAAAAGAAGTTATTTTTCGCATTTTTATCTAATATCTTATCGCCACCCTTGAAATAGGTACCGTTAAGGAGTTCCGGTGGCCATCTGTGGTCTTCATCATCAGGTCCACTTCACCATATAGTACTTTTCAAAAGCAAATGCATGAGTTACAGTGAAAAATACCAAAATCGCTATAGGTGTGCCTATAATATTTGAGGAGTTCTCTTGATTTCTCCAAGATCCCATCATTATACCCATTCAAACAACGAAAAATTTTTTCAAATCGGTCCAGTGGTCTTCGAGTAATCGGGAAACATACATAAAAAAAAAAACCCGACGAATTGAGAACCTCCTCCTTTTTTTGAAGTTTGGTTAAAAATGAACAGAGAGGCGCGGTATGTTCATATGAATGTGACTAATGATTGGATTAATAAAGTGTGGCCTAAATTAAAGGAGAAGTACTCTGCAAATGACATTTTCAATGCTGATGAAACTGGACTTTTTTTCAAGATGACTCCCAGCAAAGCTTTAAAATTTAAAAGAGAAAAATGTGTTGGAGTACAAATCCCTAAAGAGCGCATTACTGTTTTAGTAGCTGCTAATATGAGTGGCACTGAAAAAAGAAAGCTCTTAGTTATAGGCAAATCGAAAAACCCTCGGTGTTTCAAGAATATAACACAGTTGCCAGTCACGTATAAAGCAAACAAGTCAGCTTGGATGACATCACAGATCTTTGAACAGGAAGTGAGAAAATGGGATGCTGAATTAAAGTCACGGAAGATCTTGCTTCTAGTAGACAATTGCTCTGCTCACCCTCATATATCCAATCTTCGTAACATAGAGTTAGCAATTTTCCCAACCACCAGTTTTTTTACCAGTATCTTGCAGCCAGTGGATCAGAGTGTGATTAAAAGCCTTAATGGTCACTACAGGAGGAAAATGGTAATGGATCTGATCGAAACTGATGGCAATACCTCGATTAACATGCTAAAAGCAGTGAACTTTATATCGAAAGCCTGGAAAGAGGTAACAGCAGCTACTATACAGCATTCATTTCGTCACGTGGGACTATGTGGTCAAACAGTAGAAGCGGAACAGTTTGATGGTGAAGACAATCTACCACTGCATGAATGGATAAAACTGTTCAACATGCCAGAACATTTTTACAAAGATCTACAAACATACGAAAAAATAGAAGAGGATGTGGCCCCAACCGGTTCACTTACTGATGAACAAATTCTTGATATAGTGTCGAGAAGTAAGGAAAAGCTGAACGAAGATGATCAAGTAGATGATTCTGAACCACCACCAACTATTCAACAAGCACTTGATGCCGCTAAGTTAATAGTTTTTTTTAAAATTGTAACCAAGACAATTCCACCACATATCAAGAGATGGATAGAATACATAAGATAATACAAAACAAGTACTGGCAAAGCAAAACACGTCAGGCAAAGTTAACAGACTATAAGTATATGTATTAAGAATAATTTGATTAACTATTTTACCAAATACATTAAAAAATATTGTAAATTTGGTTGTTTTCATTTCTTCACTCCATATAACGGTAATTCTCTATAATGATAAAAAATGCTCAGTCCCCTGAGTTTCATTATAAAGAGTTTACAATGTATATATTAAAAATATGATTCACATAGGTTAGGTTAGACTGTAACCATCACAAAATAACCTGAAATCAACACAGGTTCAGCAGAAAATAGCTTTCTGGATTGATAAATAATTAAAAATTTGTCCTTCTGTGTGTAATTGTTATCCATGGACTAACTTGATATTGGCAAAATACGCCTTAATAGGAGTAAATGTTAATTAAATTTAAGGTAGAAGTTTACCAACCGCAATAAAAAAATGCAGACAAAATACAAGTTTGAAAAAGTAACTAAGTTTAACTAAGTCATTGCTTTAAGGATCATTTTTTTTGTTAGTTCTCCCTTATTGTCAGCGCAGGAGATGAATAATGCTGAGGCCAATACCGATGTAGCCGGATCGGAAGTTACTGCCAAGGATGTGGCCGAGGCCATTAAATCTATTTCCAGAGGTAAATCCCCTGGCCACGATGGTCTCAGCATTGAGCATCTCCAATATGCTGGAGCTCATATATGGAGAGCGTTAGCCATGTTATATACATTGTGTATAAGACATTCGTATTTGCCAGATCAGTTAATGAAGACGATAGTTGTGCCTATAATTAAAAACAAAACGGGTGATTTGTCGGATGTTAATAATTATAGGCCGATATCTCTCGCGACTGTTATCGCGAAGGTATTGGACAGTGTGCTTAACACACAGCTAAGCAAATACGTGCAACTAAGTCATAACCAGTTTGGTTTTCGCCCGGGGTTATCCACGGAAAGTGCAATCTTGTCCCTTAAGCACACTGTTAAATATTACGTTGACAGGAAGTCGCCAGTGTATGCGTGTTTTCTCGACCTGTCTAAAGCTTTTGACCTGGTTTCTTATGAGATCTTGTGGAGTAAGCTTAAAGCTATTAATCTCCCTCCGGAAACAATAAGCATTTTCAGGTATTGGTATGGAAACCAGGTCAATAGCGTTAGATGGGCAGATACACTATCAGATCCGTACAAACTGGAGTGTGGTGTACGACAGGGGGGGTTAACTTCACCAACACTATTTAACTTGTATATCGACGGCCTGCTCGACGCGCTCAGCAGAATGCATGTTGGCTGTCATGTGGACGATATTTGTGTCAACAATATTAGCTATGCCGACGACATGGTTCTGCTGAGTGCGTCGGTGTGCAGTGTGAGGAAATTGTTGCAGGTGTGCGAGGCATATGTTGCTAGTCATGGGCTGAAATATAATGTATTAAAAAGCCAGTACATGGTCTTTGAAGTCGGACGGAGGCGGACTGTCGATGTTCCACGTATCAGTCTTAACGGTGTTCCCCTTAACAGAGCTGATACATTTAAATATTTAGGCCATTTGGTTACGTGGGATCTAAAAGACGATACCGATATTGAGCGGGAACGGAGGGCTCTGTCGGTCAGGACTAACATGATTGCGCGCAAGTTTGCACGGTGTTCGAGGGAGGTTAGGATAGCTTTGTTTAGAGCTTACTGCACCTCTCTTTATACGTGCAGCTTGTGGCAACGTTACACGCAACGGGCCTATAGGGCTCTCCGGGTCCAATTTAATAACGCGTTCCGGGTGTTGGTGGGGCTGCCCCGTTTTTGTAGCGCATCAGGGATGTTTGCAGAAGCAAGAATAGATTGCTTTTATGCAACTATGCGCAAAAGAGCCGCATCCCTGGTGCGCCGGGTGCGTGGCAGTCCCAATAACATCCTAAGAATGATAGGGGACAGGTACGACTGCCCCTACATCCATCAGTGTTGTGGGCTACATGCCCCAGTCAATTATTAATAATTTATAATAATTAATACTAACACTTAGATCTAAGATACTAACAACACTTAATTAGAGATGAATGTATGGACTTATGTTGTCTGAAATAAATGATTTATTATTATATTATTATTATTATTGCACTATACAAAGGCAATGGCCTAATCAATTCTGCTATAAGTATTTGACCTGCTTTAATGTAAATGTTGCATGTGTACAACCACACTTATTCATCATAATTAGCATCTTCATTGCAACACTCAAAATTAAATTAGAAGTTACTAGTCTAGGTGTTAAGTTAGTATTAGCAAGCCTTGTAAGTAATAACTGGTAAAATACTAGCTGATTTACGAAACTGGACATTTATGAAAATGTTTACGAGCTTAAATATATTTAAAATAAGATACTTACAGTACTAAACCCAGAATGCCTTTCAACGGAAGCAGTCCCCAACAAAGGCCCAAAACGATGCCTATCACCTGGCGCATCCAATAAACGACATCCAGAAACTCGTCCTTAAACATTTAAAGAACAATTAGAGTCAGTATTTGGTAACTTTTTGTCACAAACTCTAAAATCTCGTGATCGAAGACTAACCTTATCTGGCCAGTCCGCGTTTGCGACCAATGCCTTTCTCCAAATACATTCGGACCCCTTCCCCTTATTGGCACCATCAGATGTTTTGCTTTTAGCAGACATTGCAATATCAGACTGTTATACTATCGTATTAAATTAATATACGATTCATTAGCCTAAGGTCTAATCAATATGAATTCACTTATAAAATAGTACACGTCACTCTGACATTGACAAATTCCGGGGTTACCAGGAAAATATTTAAAAACATGTTGCCACATCAGTCAATATTGCCAGCATAAGTTAGTAACCAACAACGTTGTGCCAAGAGCCTTGTCGTTAGCTCTTAATTTAAAATAATCCTTCGGGTTTTTAGGGTTCCGTAGTCAAACTAGGAACCCGTATAGTTTCGCCATGTCCGTACGTCCGTCTGTCCGTCCGCAGCCTAGCTCATACTCTTAGTACTAGAAAGCTGTAATTTGACATGAATATACATATTAGTCACGCCATCAGACTCTTGAAAAAAAAATTTTTTTAGTGTACCTCCTCTGCACCTAACTTGGGGATGTATTTTTTTTTCTCTTCTACCCCAGTGTGCGGTGTCATTGGATAGATGTTTTAAAAATATTACGGGTTTGTAAAACAATTTTTCGATTAAGTAGTCATAAATAGAGAATTACTTCATACTTGTGGTTGCTCTTGCCCGGTTTTTACTTTTATCTCTGCTACGCTCTTATAACCGAACCCGAATTACTTTTTACGGGCGATCGCGGACAACACGGACAAGTATGGTGATAACATATTGAAAGAGAGCTGATGTCTCCGCTCACCGATCCGTTTTGCTCACCCAAGACATCAACAGACTAAAAAACAACAGCATGTAATAAAAAAACTTTAATAAAACACTTGTTCGGATTGAAAAATGCATAGAACAAATAACACTTCATGCTACCAACTGAACAAAAGGCATTACTCAAGTTCTATCTTATATATTAGGTACTCTATTCCTACGCCGCTCTTGCACTTCGGCCTCCATTTTCTTGGTGATATCCCAGCATTCCTTGTTGAGGGAATCGTGTCCCCGCGACAGACTGACCAGACGCGCCAGAACTAGTAGTCTGTGAAGGTCGTCGGGAGTCACTGGGTTTTCCTGGGTTGATTTACTCCTCATCTCTACGAGATCGTCTTCAATAAACTGAAAATTAATCAATAAATTTATAAAATTGGATTTAAAAGGGCAACATTGAACGAAAAGAAATGGATGGTTACAGTCGGTGGAACTAATTATACGAGGGGTGATCCAAAAGTTTTGATAATCGGTATAAAAAATGGGAGATATGTAAATCGTTTTTTTTTAAATGGAATGAGCACACTTTCTATATTTCCGAACACTTATTAACGTAATTCAATTGTTTTATTTTACCACTATAAAAATAATTTTACTTTTGGAGGCCAAATTTTGTACCTTCACTATGTCATCACCGCTCGTGATTTTTATGTAGTTGTTTTTGAACATTAGTGAATGAGAAATAGTAGTCGAAAGTTAGGGCTAAATAACGGGGAGAGCGGTTATCAGTTCTGATCTTTGGTCGATGAGCAGCACCCTTATCAATTAGAAGGCTCTGAAGCACAATTCCTGCCGAAAATTTGTAATTTTTTTTCTTTAGCTTATTTTTATTATTTTGCCATAATTAGGATACAATAATGTTATATAACTCTCCTAGATTATTTGAACTCAATTGCTAATAAAGAATGTCGCAGTACTTATTTGTAGGCCTCAATAATCCTGGAAAAGGCCGAATAAACCACCCTAAATTTTGGTGACAGAGCTGGAGATAGAAAAATCCACTGCAATGATAACTTATTTATCCTTTAAATTATAATGATAAATCAAAGTTTCACTTTTTATGATGGAAGCAAGCCACTTCGCACAGTGATAGTAGGGATCAAAAGAAACGATTTTACCCGCAGCAGCAAACCATTCACCCCTTAGGGACACAGATGGCGCCACTTATATTTTTTTACTTGCAAGCTAAACGGCTATTTCGATGATCACGTCAATATAAATTGAAAAAATCATACAAAAATCTCTTGTACCATAAATATACAACGTACCTTTATATCTTCAGCTGTAGCAAACTTGACCAGTTTGAGGTTGGTTAAATATGTCCTTATGAGATTCATGATGTCTTCCTTCAAGTAGTATGTGGCAGCTTCGACGATGGCGTCAAAGATTTCTAGGGAAGACTCTTCAGGCCGTAATGGGACATGGTAGTCGCTCTGCAATATAATAACAATAATACATTTGTTTATTAAAAAAGAGCTATGCTTCTATACTAGGCCAAGAGGGTTTTGAATGTGTTGGTGACCTAGGGACTTAGGTCTACTCGTGATCGTAAGATACCGAGTTCGAGCTCCCGAGGTCACCATTTACCAATGTTTCTAATTTAAGTACATTACCTGCTCTTACGGTGAAAATAAAACATCGTGAGGAAACCTGCACATTCGAACAGTTGAGTGTGTAAGAGGGTAGATGCACTAAAGATTCTAAAGGGTCGAAGTGTATCCGAAAGGGCTAGTTTGTAAGATAAGATAAGATAAAGCAAGGGAGATCGATATCGTCGTCGGTGATAGTCCAATACCGCGTTACTACCAAAGCAAATATGGTGTAATGTCGCTCAACTTCGCTTATAAACGTTCTTATGTTTGCACCTTGTTGAATTGTTAGTAGCGCGGTATTATCACCGATGATATTAATGGTATCTTTTGGAATTTAAATTTATTAAAAAGGGATATTTTTGATATCCATTCCATGCGGATGCGGATGTTATTAAAGTTTTTTTTTTTTCAAAGTGATAATTTAGGAAAGCTGAAAAATGTTTTGTAATATTCATGAAAATGTTGTGTTGTATGAATACGGTTTCCAGTTGTACGGTATACTCCCAAATTAATGCGAAAGTTTCGCGGTTGCGGATTCGAATATCTGCAACATCTCTGTTAAATTAAGAACACGCAGAATAGACGCATGTGTGTACTTGTGTTTGTATATGTATGTTTAATCTAGTGAGTAACATTTAAACTTTATAATAATTTGGCTACCTAAATCACGTTACATTATACTCCTTAACATTTTTCAAGAGTTAAGAACAACATACCGGCAGCAAACTCTTCCCCTCAGACAGAATCAGCACGCCCACATCAGACTCGAAGTCCATCTTGTAATACTTGAAGTCGTACTGCACTCGCTGCGTCTTGATCATGTCGCCGAGCGCCGCGACGTTGCCGACGCCGGCCGCGTCCAGCCGGCCCTGCTCCAGGCGGGTCTCGTCGAGCACCAGGTGCGTGTGCTTGCTGAGCTGGAGGATGCCGCTGGTTAGGCGGTTGCAGTCGTAGTCTTTCCTAGAGACAAATATTGATAGATTAATAATAAATATGAGGGGACCATCTCACACAAATTGACCAATCGTCCGTGAAACTGAAAAACCGCGTAAGTAACTTTAATGAGGAGCAAAATGCACCTTTTTTCCAAGACGTAAAGGTTATAATCAATTTGTTGGTTACGCGGTTTTGCAGTATCCCTGGCGCTATACTTCATTTGTTTAGGACTTTCGGAAGTTAAATAAACGTAAACAAAAGAACCATGTGGTATAGTTCGTCAGCCAATAGCAGCAGGACACTGTCAAAGTTCGACGAAACTGTTTTGATTGAGTGTTTAACAGGGCCACGTGGTTTAGTCTATTTACATTTATTTAAGTATTTACACAAGTGAAGTATAGTCCCAAACTAAGCTAGGCTTGTACTAGGCAACGATAAACATAATACTTATATATTTATTGACTTGATTATTATAAATACTCAAATACATAGAAAACATCCAAGACTCAGAAACAAATACTCGTGCTCATCACACAAATATTTACCCATACCGGGAATCGAACCCAGGACCGCTAGCTACGTATCGTCACTACCAACTTGGCTAACGCGTCGTCAATAATAGTAATTATTAGATAAATAAGTATGTTTGTTTCTTTATGGTGATAAATTTTGAAGATTCTTATGTCAATCGATTTGTTTTAATCTTGCGAGTGTCACTAAAGATATGACAGTAATCAAAATTCAATATGGCGGCAATCAGACACCATATTGTAAAAAAAAAAGGAAAGCCGACAAACTATGACAATCATTGTATAGATATTTAAAAATCATATTTAGGATTGAATGATCATGTAGGATTTTAAATAACGTTTTTTTTAAAGGTTGCTTTTTGTTTTAAACATTTTATTGTCATTATACTTACTTAGGTAACAACGCCAAAGTATTCAAGTTTTCTATCGTCAGCGGTAGATAGTAGCTCTTGGTGACGAACTGCTTGATGATGTCGTAGAGCTGCCGCGCGTAGTGCGGGTACTTGCGCATGGGCACGTTCGAGATGTTGAGGCAGAACGAGCCCAGCGCCAGGGTCTCTTGGCGGACGTAGCTGTAACACCACATCATCGTCATACATTTTAACATCATAACTAGTATTAGTCAAAATATAAAACAAATTGCAGTTCTATTTTCACGGGTCATATTTAAGTCATAAAAAACCAGCCAAGTGCGAATCGGACTCGCGCACGAAGGGTTCCGTAGTTCCGTACAACAACCGTATCTATACAACATTAGCAATAAACGGCATAAAAATCACGTTTGTTGTATGGGAGGCCCCGTAAATATTTATTTTATTCTGTTTTTAGTATTTGTTGTTATAGCGGCAACAGAAAAACAAACTGTCTAGCTATCACGGTTCATGAGATACAGCCTGGTGACAGACAGACGGACAGACAGACTGACAGTGAAGTCTTAGTAATAGGGTCCCGTTTTTACCCTTTGGGTCGGAACCCTAAAAATGTACTCATAACTTTTTATAACTTGTTGAAATTATATGGAGTAAAGCTAGTCCAATCATTTATTTCAGTATAACACCTAAGAAAATAATACATTAACATATTATCAGCAACAGGCTTCGTCAAAACGTTTTACATAGGAATGATCATCGGCAACCGATTCGTCAAATCTCCTTAACACTAACAAAACAAATTTTAAAACACAGACTTATCCTACCACCAACCCCGCACCGTGGTTGGTGGTGGAGTAAAGTGGTTCTAGATAAGATTTAAGTACCTATAATGACTTTTGCAAGGATATCTGCTATATTATAAAATTCTCTCACCTGACGCATAAAGACAGGTGTTATAGCTTCCAAACGAAAAGATTTATTCTCACGCGGTTTTTTAAGTTAATTTAATAGGGGTGGTTTCTTAGTTAGTTTTATAAAAATCGGTCGGACCGTTAAGAGATATCGGTATTAAAAGCGGGGGTCGCAAAATCGCCTTTACAACTGGTGCCCTAGCTAAGATGTATTACGCCAACTAGCGTTTCTATTCGTTTCGTTTTTAAACCAATCGCGTCACTGGTAGATGACGTGATATGAAGTCACGTGATCTACCAGTGACGCTATTGGTTTAAAAACGAAACGAATAGAAACCCCAGTTAGCATAATGCATTTTGGTTAGGGCCTAAGTGGTTGTATAGTTATTTAAGTGTTTGATAAGCAGTGCATTAAGCACGAAAAAAGAACAGTACCCTAACCATGAGTTACAATTAACGTACTCACTTGCAGGCGAATGCTCTGTCCCTCGCAGACCTCACAGTATTCTTATAGAGTGCGAGGGACAGAGCATTCGAATCGCTAGCGATTACGGTAATTATAACTCATGGTAAGGGTGTACCCTTACCATGAGTTATAATTACCTGTAGGTAAATGTTAGAGAACTTACACGCAAGCAATGAGATGGCAGATGAGGTATTCGGCCGCCAGCCGGTCCCCCAGCAGCAGCTCCTCGAGGGCCTTCAGCAGGTGCTCGCGCGCTGTCTGGGCCTCCGCCAGGACTGCGCCTGAGGGCAGAAACACGTCCATAAGACCCTCAACTTGGTGTACATCACAGTAAAGTCGGCCTTAGGGACTAACCATAGGAAGCGCCCGAGGCGCGCGTTCCGGGCGCTGCGCGTCAAACGCTAATATCAGCTGCACGTACACACTCGTGAGCGGGACAAGGCGAGAGCAGTATGTACAAACTCTCTGTTGACCTTTCTCGAGATGTCTTGACGAGTGTGAACAGCCGGCATAAAAAGAGCAGAGGTTGCGCGCCCGATCTGCTTGCAATGCAAACTATGTTTCGTCAAACAGAATCCCGTACAAACTTGCCAACGGCCGCCGAGCGGCGCAAAAGAAGCGCGTGCCCCTTTTGCGGCGGCGGATCGACTTCATACAAAATTGAATGCGCCTATTCTATGCGCTTGCTATAGTTAGTCTCTTATAAGTAGCTGCAAACTTTCGTACCTTTTTTTAAACACTGCGCTTAGGTACCGAGTTTAATGAAACAGATATACATAAGTATGGTTAAAATATTTTGCCGCCTTAAAGGTCTTTCACATCTTTCGTAAGATCTATTTTGCCAACGTTATAGGTAAGAGGTTATAAGGTAAGAGCTGGTCAGGCTTGTTATGAATGGTTTAAAATGTAAAAAAAAATAGGCGTACCTACTTAAAGTTAATTTTTTAACGAGTTAGTGAAATAAAGTTTATAAAAAAAAAACAAAGTAAAATAATTATGTGTAAGAGTAGGTATTATTCTTTTGCAAGATTCTTTCCCTTGAAAACTTGTGTTCAAAATTAACCAAATTTTAAGTTATAATTAAACATAGATTCTAGTGTTTAATGATCTATCATAAAAACAAAAGATTAGCAAACATTATATAGCTTATCCAAAAAATCCATATGTTCATATATAATTGTTTTCAAACCCCATATTAATCAAAAATCGCAAAAAATTGAAGGGGTCATCATGAAAATAGCTAGTGCAACTGCGCACTTACTTTGATCAAACTCTCCATTAACCAATGGATTGCAATGCTCCAACTTCTTAATATACACTGCGTGCAATCTGGGCACTAGGCTTGGTGGTGGGTTGTGGGTTATGGTCTCCACTTCACTCTCGCAAAGAGGGTCCACTAGAGAGTCCTTCTCTGGCTGAAATTCTCCAGAAAGTGCCGGGTCGACGGATAGGAACCCTACCACCTCAATCATTTCATTTAATTTGAGTTGGTCTTCATCTGTGTATATCTGCAAACAATTAACTTTTCTTCTAAGTCTGGTAGTGTGGTCCAGTAAGTGTCATGATTAGAAGTCAATTAGCCACACTATTTGATAATTTTGTGCACTATAAGGGTTAGCACTTTTAGTTCTACTTAGTACCAGCTACCAGGTACCAGCCAACCAGGGCCGTCTTAAACAGCATTGTTAAAATTTATAACATAGTTAAAATATTTATACCCTACCTTAACAATACAAGATTTGCTTGGAACATCAGGCAACGGGAAGTTTAGCAAGTGCTCTCGAGAGACTACATTGGTAACTCCGTTCTCAGCCTCTTTTGTCTTCCTTTCTTTACTAGAATCGTCCTGCTCCACTTCCATAGCATCATCTTCTTCTGTTTCATCGTAACTCCTCTTCAGTTTCTGAGCTGATGTGAGGCGTTTGGAGGAGTTTGGCTGCTGTTCGAGGTGGCTTAAATGGTTACTGGAGTCTTCTAAGCTCTGTGCCCAGTCATTGAAACCCGGCATGGACACCACAACCATTGTCTGACGTTGTGCACCTTCAAAGTTTTCTGTATAGTTCATTTTTTCATTAGGCTAAAAGTAAATGGAAAAGTTTTGACCATTTTGTATGTATGTTTAAACTCTTTATTGCACATAAAAAATTACAATAAAAAAATGCATCACTATAGATAATGTCCATAATTTCAACAATAACTTGATTAGTATCAATAATCCCACCTTAAAACATTCATTTAATTTTTATAAATGTAAATTTAATAGTTTCAATAGTAGAACCCAAAAACTCTACATTTATTAGATAAAATATTCCTTCACAGTTGATTTGTTACACAGAGACCAGATATAATTGCATATACCGATAAGGTCTGACCAAGCTCTCACCATAATATTAGCTGTATCACGATACTTCCCAGATTTCTTCTTAACTTCTTTGGTGACAGAGTTGAAAACTTCAAAATTTTGAAAATAGAATTCTGGATTGTGCATGTCTTGGATCATCCCCCGGAATCGCACGAGTGTCCCGTCAGGGAGATTATGAGATGCATTTGAATTTATAAGAGGTATCTGAAAAGGTTAGACAAAGGTCATTTGAAGCAGTCAAACAATAAACAAATCAAAAGGTTAACTCAACTTTGATACACTTAAAAAATAGATCAAATTAAGTACCTTGCACCAGTTTGGTAGTTTCAATAGCTTTTCTTTCCAGACCTGTTCATTGGCCAGCCATGAATCTGGAGTAACAGTATCGAAACCAGCAGTATCGTGCATCTTGAGAAAACAAAACTAGGTACTATTACAAAAAACTAGGTTTGTTTTAATTCATTGGCAATTTAATAACGCGCTTTACGTTTACCACAATCACACTGTGTAATGTAAAGTAAATTATGAATTGACAGCGCGCCAAATAAATTAACCACAATTTGTCATTAACTTTTCTTTCCCTGCATTTATAAAGTCTTTGGCATTTATGCCATGCCATAGATGTATTATATTCTATAATATTTTTATTTTTGGGTACGTACTCTGAGGCCCTACTTTAAAAATCGAAGTTCGAAGTTACGTTAGCTCCATCTCTGTCACTCGTCCTTCGAGAATAAATTGAGCGAAAGGGATGGAGCTAACGTAACTTCGAACTTCGATTTTCAAAGTAGGGCCTCTGGTACTGACAAGTGACATTGACGATATTGACATCGCATTTTTTTTTTAGTACAATGTAGAAGCGGTTTGTCTTGCACGAGGTTATTAAATCATAATCATAATCAATTTATTGCATGCTTGGTATTTACAGAGGTCTTACAGGGTGATATGTGCTAAACATGAACCCTATTAGGGTATAGAAATCTTGAAAACTAAATAATAAAATAAAATATAAACCAAATTTAACAAAGTTAGTCTAGTACTTACATAAACTAAAATTTGTACTTATACCATGTATATCACTAATTATTAAAGTAAAATAAAGGGAATTAACGAAAAAACTCTTCGTCAGTAAAAAGTCTGTAAATAATTTATTCGGTTTATCAAACTCGTTATATGCTGACTGGGTATTACAATAAATCAACTCTAACTTTTACACCAGAGGCCCGTTTCACGAAGCTACAAGTTACAAATTACAAGCGGAAGTCTCTTTCTAACTCCTTTTGCTAGATATTATTCGTGACATTCGTGTATTGGCTTAAAGGACAAATAACCAGGCCATAAAATTAAAAAAAAAAAGTGACATTCGTGACGTCAAATTTTGAAAAGAGGTTAGTTTGACTACCTTTACAATAATTTAATCTGTGGCTGTGGTTTGGCTTGGCGTCGGTCGGTAATACGGCTTTTAAAAACTGTAGTGTTTTTGATTATCTTTGCAAGATTTACAAATATCTTGAAGCTAACTACCTTCTACTTACTCTGTTTAGTTTGTTGTTAACGGCTGCTCATTTAAGAATAAGAATAGTACTTCAGTAGGTACGATTTGAAAATCTAGTCTATTTCAGCAATATAATCTATGAAAATGAGTAAGTTATATTCGCTTATTATGTTACTTATTTTGGATAATATTTAAGGACCTCATTTGATCTGAATATACGATGAAGATAAGTTATAGGTCTGAATAAATTGTAGACATAACCTCAAAATGTGTTCCTTTCTTACAGCTATGGATATTCGACCAAATCATACCATTTACATCAATAACCTCAATGAAAAGATTAAAAAGGAGGAGTTAAAGAAATCTCTATACGCCATATTCTCTCAATTCGGACAGATTTTGGATATTGTGGCATTGAAAACGTTGAAGATGAGAGGGCAGGCATTTGTTATTTTCAAGGAGATTTCTAGTGCTACCGTCGCTCTGCGGAGTATGCAAGGATTCCCTTTCTACGATAAACCAATGGTAACATATTTTTTGTCTCATCATTATAAATATTAGGTAAATTGTTATGATTTATTTGAAGGAGTATCATAATCATAAATTAAATTAAGTTACAATTTCACAATGTTAATACAATCATCAGTTTGTGTCAATGCAAATAAAATTACTATTCATTTAACTTTCGAAGTAGTAGTTTTTTTCAAGATTTTTTATATAAGGGTGATCCCACGGGCGTTTCAACTGCCGTCAGTCCCCTCTCATAAATATTGAACAAATGAGCTACACCAAGCAGCTAACATTCACACAGAGCTATACTGTTATCATAATTATATTTAAGAAATAGGCGATAATATACTTAAAATTTGATATTGTGGCAAGAATTGACAGCGGTTGAAACGCCCATGGAATCACCAATAAACAGTATAAAAATGCTTGTATTACATTCGCATAATTAAAGTTTCTAATTTTACAGAGAATCCAATACTGCAAGACAGACAGTGATGTCATTGCTAAGGTAAAGGGCACCTTCCAAGAAAGACCAAAGCGTCCCAAGATGCCTAAGGGTGCTGATGATAACAAGAAGAAGAAGAACAAGGACTTGCGTGCCGGCGTTATCCCTGGCTTCGGGCAGCCCAGTATACTCAATAATGCTAACATTGAACAGCCTCCTAACCAGATCCTGTTCTTGACCAACCTCCCTGATGAGACATCTGAAATGATGTTGTCTATGTTGTTCAACCAGTTAGTATTTTTTTATTTTAATGTGGAAAGAGTAATTCAAGTATTTGCAATTTAAGTTCCAGTCCCTTTATTTTAGGTTTTAAAGCAATAAATGTACTTTTATAAAAGTAATATAAAAAGATGTATAAAAATTTGGTACACATTCATCCATAGGCATACAAGATGAGTTGGTTATTTTGTTGTAGGTAATAGTAACATCTGAACTTTTTTTACAGATTCCCTGGCTTCAAAGAAGTGCGTCTTGTGCCTAACAGACATGACATTGCATTTGTTGAGTTCTCAAATGAAATGCAGTCGGCTGCCGCCAAAGAAGCACTACAAGGCTTTAAGATCACTCCGTCTCATGCAATGAAGATTACTTTCGCCAAAAAATAATGTATAATTTATTTTAATTAGGTTAATAAAGTTTAAAAAATGAGAACTGTTTTGAGCATTGCACTACGCTTGAAAAGCTCTCCGGCTGTGATATTTATTTAAGCTCAAATGCAGTTTTATTGAGCCTTATCACTAAATGTTGCTGCGCTGGCAAGAAATGTCTGAGATTCAAGCTATCATATCAATTATCATTACCCTTGAACACATGTCATATCGTATGTAACTAATGACTAAAATACTACATACAGTCATCTGACTAGAGTAGTATATAACATAAATGAGCAAAAAAATTCAAGCCTGCATTTAAGCGTTATAATCGGTATAGCTGTCAAACCGTAACAAACAAACACGCATTTATAATCTTTGTGCAGTGTGGATATGGATGGATTTTTCACAATTTTACTAACTCTTCAGTTTACCAAAGTAAGTAAACCTACGAAATTATCCTCATGATTTCACGAACCTTGCAACACTAACTTTATACACGAAGGATTTTTAAAAGTGGCAACCTATTGTTATACTACAAAATTACGAAGCATTAAGCTGACTCGTGAGGGCGAAGGGAGAAAACTTTATCCCACCTGTTGAAAGACAGAGATGTAGAATTGAATGATGTCATTTTCGAGAAATATTGTTTATGTAGGGTAATACTTTATTTTTGGTGCTTGCGAAACTGTCAAATCGCTAATGAATGAATCGTCTTGTAAACTAATTTAACTAGTTTATTTTGTTGTATTTATATTTTACGCTTAAGTTTCTATACTTTTGGATAAGTGAAACAGTGCCTTATTATTGCCGTCTGCTTTTGTTTGTGTTGCGTTAAGGTTTCATTTTTCGAGAAATCATGGAAGATATATTTCAGTGGTGCAGAGAAGGAAATGCCTTGCAAGTTAGAGTTTGGCTCGACGACACCGAACATGACATGAATCAGGGGTAAGTTGGATACTTTGGGCGTGTTTTAGGGCTATCGAAAAACCATATGCTGGGGCAGGTTTTCCGATTATGGCATCGGAAGCACACGCCCACTCTGTTTTTGTCACGGTACTCATGGCCTAGTAATGTGTGTCAGAGTTTCGTTAAAATAGAATAACTGCTTCCAATTACTATGTTACGTTAGGTATAGATCACAGTATCTTAAGGGCGGCATGTTGAAATAATTATCTTAAGTAATAAGTCTGCTAAAAACATGTTTTAATGATTCATACATAATTCAAAGAATTATCCTGTTTTATATTATAACTAAATACGCGCACCTTCCTTCTATATTAAGGAAAATAATGTGCATTGATTCTCATCTTAATTAATAATTTTGGTATTTCCCTTCTGTTAACAATTGTTAAAATTGAAATGTAAAAAAAGTGGAATAAATTAAAATGACTTTAAACTTACATAATATTCAAAAAGCAGGAGTATAGGTCTTAACAACTCAATTTTCTCTCTCACAATAGCAGTTGATAAGTTAGTAATTAATTTCTGTCCACACAAATGTCAGTTTTCCTTTTTAGTTAATTTACAAATGAACAAGCTTTTACCTAGCCAAATGACAATCAGGATACATGCATTGACCACCTATATTTGCCAGGTTAAACCTGATTATATCAGGACAGCATGATTTGACACTAAATTCTGATTTAAAAAATTAGAGAGAGTAAAAGGAGTTATGAAATAATATGGATACTGTGCTCGTAGATATAAATGTACTTCCTATACATAATGCGAGGCCAATCTCCATGTCTGCATTTAACTTAAATGGAAATGGTTAACAAACTAATGGAATTATTTTTAATTTAGTATAATTCCCTTGTATTTATTATTTAAAAAAATGTAACTACTTAAGTTCTTGTAATAATGAATTATTATAAAATTTCCCAAGGATAGCCTCAAAAACAGTTTTCAATTCAACAGCAAAAATGTCACAAATATTGCATGTGTTCTATATCTATTCCAGGGATGATCATGACTTCAGTCCATTGCACTGGGCCTGCAAGGAAGGCCACCAGAAGATTGTGGAGATGTTGATCAGGCGCGGAGCCCGCATCAACGTCACTAACATGGGGGACGATACTCCGTTGCACCTTGCGTCAGCCCATGGCCACAGACCTATTGTGCAGTTGGTGAGTCTCATGAAGGCATTAAAAAAGAAATAATTAAGTTTGATAAACATGTACGCAAATATTTGACAAAAGGAAAAGGTTATTCAGAACTGGTGCGGGTCTAAAAAGGTGGTTTTGTAATAGCTTTTTCTTCGACTTCTGTGTGAAGTAGTTTATCACTATTGCCTCGGGAACTATCTGATTTTCCAGCATAAAAGTACCCTATGTACGTCACACAGCTACCTATAAACTATTTATTCCAAACTTCACATTAATCAGTTTAGGCATTAACCTGTGAAGACATCAAACAAACTTTTGCATTTATAATATTTTTATTAGTAGGGGTGATTGAAACCAAAATTCTGTGGCTCTATAACTCTGTGGTGAAAAAAGATATAACTCTCCTGAAGATCAAGTGAAAACCCTTAAACCCTTTTGGTTTAAGTCTACTATACTCTGTGTTGCTGAGTTAAGTCGACTTATTTCACTGGGACCCCAGAATTTACTCATTGAATAACAGCTTATCATGTTATGGCACTTAATAATTCATTGATAACTGTTTATCTCGTCAGTAATACAGTGAAAGCTACTATGTTGGTAAAGAATCATGACTGATAAGTTATTTAACTTGTTATCTAATAAATAAAGTTGTATATCACTTGAATATCAAGCTGTTATAATAAAAAAAGTACTCTTGACAAACTTTGCCACAAGTTAGGACACACTTACTTAGGGCATAGAAATTATATACTAGTTACTTCTATTACGTTTCTATTACGTAACAGATACGTCACTCGCCGCCGCCTACCTTTATTATTACGTACCGGCCGGTGTATCCCCGGGGATACAAATATCAATTGAGTGTCAAAGTTTGCACGTAACGTGAGTACGTACGGTTTAATATCTGTATTGTCAAATTGCCCTACTAATATATTTATTATTTAGTTGCCAGCCCTCGCTTAGGAACGAAGTTAATGACGTCATGCGACGGACATAGAAATAATTATGTGGGTATTTTACTCGAGAGCGTGAATAGGTACCTACATTTTGAAGCGTAGGGTAAAAGTTTTGGTGGGGGGAGTAAAGAAGGACGTAAAGGTGTGTACGGACTAGAGGCAGCGTCACACAATTGAAACCGCAGTCTGAGGCACATATGCTCCATGTCACTCTGCGAATTTGATCAAAGTAACTTATCTGTAGTGTCTTTCAATCAAAATTATATAAAGTTGAGGACAATGTTTTTTTTAATCACCATGGCTTATGATTCATTGCCTCTGTTTAAACCTGCTCAATTCACTTCCAAACTTGTGAGACACATACGGCATAGGCGCCTTTAGACCACAGTTAAAAAACTGACTCCCGATGGCTCGCGCCACGGCATCCTCGGGGTGAGGCATGCCTCTGGCTGAGGCGCGTTCGCATTTGAGGAAACAGGGCGAGCCGAGCGTGCCTCGCCCGAGGCTGCCTCTAGTCCGTACAGAGCTTAAGTAACAAAAACGGCCGAGAAGTACTCTGTAGTATGGAGTGACGGGGCCCTAGTTAAGGCTCCAGTTTTTTTTTCACTGGGACCTTTGGTTACCTAGCTTCGCCAATGAGTAGGGCTCGATGGTTACCACTACTTCGATCCTCAGCTCCTCCAAAACCGCGTGGACGTGAACTTCACCAACGCCCACGGCAACTCGCCGCTGCACTACGCGTGCTTCTGGGGCTACACCGCCGTCGCCGAGGACCTCGTGATGGCTGGCGCGCTCGTGGCGCTCGCCAACCGCGACGGGCACACGCCGCTTGATAAGACCCGCGGGCAGATGGTGCAGAGGTGAGAGGCATTGTATTTTTGTTAGGGCTAACAATAAGTCAAAGGCAAAAAATCATGTTATAGATAGTAAAAATATATTTTTTGAACCATATTTTGTGAAAAAAGTTGCTGCAAACACTAAACCACCAACGAACCAACCAATATTATCACTAGTCAAGCAAGAAGACACATTTGTGAAAAACAAAACATAGCGCTCTACTTATATGTAAACATAAAAATAACAATTCAGACAAGTATCTTTTTGGCAATCAGTAAAAGTACAAAATTATAGAACGACATTTTATTCGTCAACCTCACAAAAGATCGATTGCATTGCATTTGCGCATAATTAACTGTCAATATGATTGTTTTTTTTGTGTGCAATTGCTTTAAAACACCTATTTTACTAAAGTCTGTTCATTCTTACTTGTCTTATATAGTAAACAACTTTCTAACCTCAAAATGAACCTTTTTTGGCTAAAACAGCTCTTTTATCGTAAATAAAGTAAACTGAGTAAACATTTTGGATATCACTTGGCCAATTTATTGTCTGTGTTTGCTTTATTTTGTTTAAAATAGCTGTTTTAGCCAAAAAAAAAGGTTCATTTTGAGGTTAGAAAGTTGTTTACTATATAAGACAAGTAAGAATGAACAGACCTTAGTTCGATGAGGTTTTATTAAAATCAAAGTTGTGTTCTTGAAAGGTCATCTGCGTTTTAAAACTTATTTAAAAGAAAAATACACCATGTCCTGCTTACGATGTAGGTAACAAAACATTTTTCTGTGTCGTGTCCAAACTCCTGTCACACTGCTAAACCTTCTCAGACTACACGAGCTGGCCCTGGCGCAAGGCCAGGAACTGAAGAAGATTCAGTTCAAGGACCAGTCCTGGCTCGGCACACGGACGCGTTCTCGTGACGCCACGCTGTCGCGGCATCGCGGCATCAACATCGCTGAGCTCGCGCTACACACGAGGCTGGCAGTCACTCCCTCAGGTATGCAGTTAGCTAACGCACAGGATAGTCGCCTCATTGGCTTGGAACACTTGTTTTCTGAAGATTAGGTCAAAGAATAGTCCTACCTTGGAACTGATGTCGCCACAGTGCCATTAGCTGCCTAGCTCGCGCTACAACAACAAGGCTAGCAGTCACATTACCTGGTAAGTATGTGGCTACATTATAGTCGCCACGTCAGCCACAGAAAATAGAAGATCCAGTTCAAGGACCAGTCTTGGCTTGCACACGCTGACGCGCCATCGTGTCACCTATTTTGTTAATTTATTGTGGCATCTCTTCTCTAGCCCTGCGTATATATTTTCTAGTCCTGTAGGTTAATGGTATTTGAACGATCTTAGTGAGTTGTTGTTTTTGTTTAAGCTCGAAGGTTACTTTGATATCTTTTAAGAAATAGGCATCTTTTGATTTTGATCAGGCAGATCATTTTCAAATACAGACCTTAGATTATAACGGTGGCACTTATTTTGTCGTGCCTCTCCAAGGTGAAACGTGGCGCGGCCGCTGGCAGAACAATGACATCGTGGCCAAGATCCTCGCCATTCGGGAGTGCACGCCGCGTATCCAGCGGGACTTCAACGAGGAGTTCCCCAAACTGAGGATATTCTCGCACCCCAACATACTGCCTGTGGTAAGTATTCCTCTTTCTTGGAACCTCTGCTAGAGAATCCCATAATATGTAGAATTTTGGATAACCTTGCGATGATACGCCGAGTATTATAATTTCTTTCTTCATTCTCAATCTCACCTTGCCGTCTTTATCGTGAGATTTGTGAGAGACTTATACGCGGCGACGTGGTGAAACAGTCCGGGCGTTATTGTTAAGTAACCTTAAGTAGCCTCATTGTTTTGGCTACCTACTCTTTATTAGTGCCAATAACAACAGCATCCTGAGGATGTTCGCTGGAATCCTCGACTGTCCCATGACAAAGTACTCGGTCGGGTTATTAGGGTGGTTTTTTTAACATCATCAATCGACCTCCTCGATAGCACTCCTATGTTTTGTCGTTGTGCCGGCGACGCGCTCGTTGTGTATCTCTATTTTTAGCAATTCGTTGTATCCACTCAAGGACACTTATATCCCCGCTGCTTGTAACCCTGCTAAACCAGTGAGCGTGCAGGTGGGCTGCTGCATCTCGCCGCCGTCGCTGGTGGTGATCGGGCAGTACATGTCGTGGGGCTCGCTGTGGGCGCTGCTGCACGGCGCGGGCGGCCGCGTGGTGGTGGACGCCGCCGCCGCCGTGCGCCTGGCGCTCGACGTGGCCAAGGGCATGGCCTACCTGCACTCGCTGCAGAAGGACAAGGACCATCTGCTGCCCGCCTACCACCTCAACAGCCGGCATATCATGGTGAGCGGTGGTTACATGCGGGTTTGTTACGCTTTCTGGTGGAACTGGATTGGCAAGAATAGTGCCGTTAATTTTTTATAAAGTAGGCGCATATTTAAGACGTCGAATTGCGGGAAACTAGTCCGCTATAAATTTCATAATATTGTAATAATTATACAATTTAATTAATTAGTACGGTTACAAACCACTTACACTAATCAATAAATCTATGGTCAAGTGATTACGGTAATCGGATGCAAGCGACAGAAAATTTGTAGATTACCATTTTCGGTTATTTTCTAGGAGTCCAGGCATTCTTCAAAACAACTCAAAATGGTAATCCGATCCTACAGGGAAATGGTGAATAATGCGAACAGGAAAGTGATAGCGGTTGAAACGCTAGTAGAACTACCCAGATGATTGCCTTTATTGACTACAAAATGAAAAAAAACTGACATAATTGCGACCTAGATTTCAAAGCTAATAAATCTTAAACTAACCAACCCATTTTATTCAAACCTATCTAAGAAGAAGCCTACTTAAACTAGCTCCGTTAAATCCGTTTGGAAACTACGAAGCCACGCATGGTCTATAGGCCATAGGCGATAAACTGTTGATTATGACACTTGTCTTTTTGGATTGGAGGTTAAAGACAGACAAAAAGATAATTACAGTATTATATTATTATTAGACGGACGTAAGTGCATAACATTATATTATACATATATTTAAGTAATGATTGAATGTAATCCCCCGCAGATCGACGAGGACATGACGGCGCGCATCAACATGGCGGACTCGAAGTTCTCGTTCCAGGAGAAGGGGCGGCTGTACGCGCCGGCCTGGATGGCGCCCGAGGCGCTGCTGCGCGCGCCGCCGCGCCGCAACTGGGAGGCCGCCGACATGTGGAGCTTCGCCGTGCTGCTGTGGGAGCTCGCCACCCGGGAGGTCAGCGGATTACTGCCCTAACATGTTACTCACTACCCTAAAATGTTGTTATTGACTGTCCTAAAATGTTGTTTTTGACTGCCCTAAAATGTTGTGTTCATCTGCCCTAAAATGTTGTTATAGACAACCCTAAAATTTTGTTATTGACTGCCCTAAAATGTTGTTACGAGGGCTGCCTTTTAAGTTCTGTCGTTTGCAAAACTCCCGTGATTAATAAAAAAAAAACTAGTATCATCTTAAAATATTTGAATTTAGAATTCAAAAACAAAAGAATGTCTCGAGATCGGCCGATTCGTTTTAGTACAGCGTCGGTTCAAAGTTGACAAGTCGGTTGTGAAAATGGAAATTTCGAAGGAAAATTTACGTGCGATAATATTTTACAACTTTAAAAGGGGTTTAACGCGTCTTCAGTGCTTTGAAGAGCCGACTACGGTTTTTAAAAATGAAGCACCATGCATCCGGACTGTGGAACGTTGGTATTTGGAATTTCAACGTGGTTGCTCTAGTCTTAGTGATAGGCATCGTGAAGGCCGACCAAAAACAGCTGTAACCCAGGAAAACATTGATGCTGTACGGCAACTGATCGTCGAAGATCGCCATGCGACATACCGCGAGATAGAAGCTTCATTAAGCATTTCAGGGACCAGTGTTCAAAATATATTGCATGATCACTTAGGTGTAAAAAAATTGATCTCACGCTGGATACCACATTTACTTAGTGAAGACCAAAAAACGGGTCGCGTTAGATGGTGCCGCAAAACTCTGCGGCAATTCAACCGAGGAGACTCTAAACACGTTTATGACATTATCAGTGGTGACGAATCTTGGATATATGCCTACGATCCGGATTCTAAACAGCAGTCGACTGTTTGGGTGTTTCAAGATGAGCCAAAACCGACCAAAGTAATACGCTCACGGAGCACTTCGAAAAAAATGGTCGCCACGTTTGTAGCGAAAAGTGGCCACGTTGCGACCATCGTGCTCGAAGATCGTAAAACAGTTAATGCTGACTGGTATACCACTGTTTGTTTACCAGAAGTTATCGGCGAGTTCCGAAAAAATAACCCAAGACGTCGTATAGTACTGCACCACGATAATGCTAGCTCGCACACCGCCCGGCAGACAATTGCGTTTTTAAAAGAACAAAACGTCGAAAATTTGGATAACCCACCGTACAGTCCAGACTTAAGCCCTAATGACTTCTTCACTTTTCCAAAAATCAAGCAACGACTTTGTGGTCAACGGTACCGGACGCCTGAAGAAGCGGTTGAGGCATACAAAACGGCCATTTTGGAGACCCCGACTTCGGAATGGAATAAGTGTTTCGAAAACTGGTTCGATCGAATGAAAAAGTGTATTACATATCACGGTGATTACTTTGAAAAACAATAAATACCATTTAACACTTAAATTGTCTTTAGTTTTTTCAAACGACAGAACTTAAAAGGCACCCCTCGTATTGACTACCCTAAAATGTTTTTATAGACTGCCCCAAAAAACTTGTTATTGACTGCCCTAAATTGTTTTTACTACTTTAAAATGTTAATAACTAGCGTAAAATGTTTGAGTTCCATAAAAATATATTGACCAGCTAACCTTAAAAGTGGTTAAAAACAGCCCTTAATGGTTTTTACTAGCCTAAAAAGTTGTTATTGACTGCTCTAAATTGTTTTTTACTAGCCTAAGAAGTTGTTATTAACTGCTCTAAAATATTTTTGATTACCTACTCTTAAGATTTATCGACTGCCGTAAAATGTTGCTATGAACTGCCCTAATATGTTATGAACTTACGTAAAACCCCTAACCTGAAATGATATTGACTAGCCTAAAATGTTACCAGCAACCCACGGACCTAAAAAAAATACAGACGTAACGTTACACTAAAAAGGTGTGAAGTATGCAAGGTCTGTTATTTCGTTCCGTCATACACGAACTACCGTCTCACAAATGCACTAGGTCTGTTAACCCGCCGCCATTACGCGTCGAGCCACAGCACGATTGACATTTAATTTTACGCTGAAGAAAATTCCGCATTGTGTTGTAAAAACGTGTAAAAACTACACTAGTAAATATAAAAAGACACACGGTATCACTTATCACGTGTAAATTAAGATTTTTCGTGTTATTTTTCATAAATATGTGTTTGTTTGCTTTAACGCAAATTACAAACAAAAATGACAACCAGTGTTGCCAGTTTTCTCATGTATTTTTTTCCCTAAAAGTGGGGAAATCTGTAACGCCGTTAGTTATGGCACGGAACCCTGCTTATGTGAGTCAGACTTGATTTTGTTCGGTTTTTACACACTTTTAACTAAGTCACAAACAATCTAAAAGAATGCAATTAAGAGAAGATCTCGGTTTTAACTTAGTTACTTCTAATTTGCAAACTTGTTTATGTCATTGCGATGACAATATGATTATATAATACTATCGAGCTGTTATGATGAGATGATGGAGACAGGTGGTCATAGGAACTCCTCAATGGCTAATAGGGGATAGGGGGGATAGTAAAGTTCAATTTCAACTTATTGTTATGTGGGAAATATATATCCTCTACCTTGTTAAGGCCGAGCCACACCGGATGCGTGCGCGTAGACGTGACGTGCGCGTTCGCTTTCCACTGCGTTGTATAGTTACATGTCCTACGAGAATTCATACTATACACCGCAGTGGAAAGTGAACGTGCACGTCACGTCTACCCGCACGCATCTGGTGTGGCTGGGCCTTTAAGGGTTAAATATTGTGATTGATCACCCTAAAATGTAATTTTGTATTTTAACCTAACCTAACCTAAAGTCTATCGTATGGTTACATAACGAAGCCGCATGTAATTACGTCGAAATACCGGGAACATGAAATAAAATATTGTCGTGGTAATTTTTTTCATTAAACTTTGCTTTACGTTGGACCTCAGTCTTACATATGTAGATATTCCAAATACCATTCCACTCATCTTACCACAACTTAAACTCCACATCTCTGAACCCAGGTCCCGTTCGCCGACCTATCTCCAATGGAGTGCGGCATGAAGATCGCTCTCGAAGGTCTCCGCATCACGATCCCGCCAGGAGTGTCACCGCACATCGCCAAGTTGATCAGGATCTGTATGAACGAAGACATCGGGAAACGACCCTCGTTCAATATGGTCGTGCCGATTCTGGAGAAGATGAAGAAGTAGGTAGAGTAGAGTATATGTTCGTCTCCATTGAGAATTCAAAAATATTCGCAATCGGCAGAAACTTTTTTAAAAGATGTTCTGAAAAAAATCACGCTCGGCTTTGTCTCGAGAGGATACTTTCTTGGGTCAATATTGGCTCATATAAAAAATTGTAGTCCGAGTGTATTGTTATTCATAATCATCGCAAGTCATAAAGTGTTTTTTACTGAAACGGTTTTTTAGAAAACAAACTAAATGCGTTTACGAATACCACCCAAGTCCAGGGGGGACCAGGGTGGTTATGTGGGACTCACCAACCATGAGTGGCCGGAATACCCACTAAAACCCCAGCGGCAAACCATCTGCGTCCTTAAGAGAGGGCCACGCGATCACGAGCTGGCGCACTCGGCTGGGGCACGTCGACGCTATCGACTTCCGGAGGGAGCCTTGACTTGCCGACAGCCTCCAACCTCCGGCGCGCCGCGGTGGGCGGAGGGGGCCCCTGAACTCTTCGGCCGGCGCACTTTATAAAACAAACCTAACATAACCTCATTTACCAGCTAAATATTTCAAAAATTCTGAAATAAAAAACACTTTATGACTTGCGATGATTATGAATAACAATACATTCGTACTAAAAATAATTATATGAAACAAAGCGCTCTCTTTTTTTATTATTATTATTACGTGAGTTTTTTTTTTATGTTATCAGTGTTTGCCACGCCCGCTTTGAACTAGTGGTCGGAATGACGTCACATTGTTTGTAACCGCGTTTTGCTAGCACTAGCTTTGCACGTAGAAAAGACCTTCTGGCGTTTAAGCTCTTTAGCCATTAGCAGAAATTTGTTTATTTTCGCAGTTTATAATGAACGAAAAAATAAAAATACTAAATAGTTTTCTTTTGAGACAAAACAAAGTATGTTTTTTTCTTCAGAATACCCTTTAAAAATTATCTGTTCTCAGTTTGTACCCACGTGCGCGTGCGGTTTAATGCTCGGCTGAGCGCGATTAGTCGTTGACGAATAATCTTTGTGGAGATACTCTTTTAAAGTTTCCGTGGTTGGTAGGTCGAGAATGTGTTCAATTTGATTACATGATGAACTAGTACGGTTACCAAAAAATACCCTGTGTAATGCCTTAACCAACTGTTTCAGAATGTATCTTTGCCAATCTGTAGTCTTGGATTATCTGTGGACTCACTTTTAGCATCTGTAGTATGCAAAACTGATTAATATTTAATTATAACAAAATATCTTTATGTAAATCAGTGTACCTTACTTAAAAACACCTTCATTAATTAGGCTTACAATCGTACACTCAGAGTCAGTGACGATTAAGAGTCTGTTGTTTGATCAGTAGTTAACTCAACGAATTGTTAAAATTCCAAAAAGGAATCGAAAATTTGACACTTTTCCTTGAGATTTAACCATTGGTTATGATTTTAACGATTACTTAATTTAACTACTGCTAAAACAACAGGCCCTAATGGCCTGTTGTTTGATCGGTAGTTAAACTAACTAATGGTTAAAAAATCTCAAGGAAATGTGTCAAATTTTCCATTCCTTTTTCGAATTTTAACAATAAGTAGTTAAACTAAGTCGATCCTTAGTTACAAATTTTTCATACACAACTTTGAAAAAGGAACGTTATTGTCACTTGAATACGGCGGATAGAGATATACGTATTTTGGTGTAATTGTTTATGGTGGCTGTACTAGAGCACAAAAAACCGTTATTTAATCTATGAAGAGTTTTGCAAGCAAACTATCATGTTAAGGTGCTGAAATAGTACAAGATATTTATAGTAACACAATTTTAAAATATTACTGACTTTAGTGCCATGTAAAACCGTGTGTATTAGTATCATGATATATCAAAAAAATGCTTTGTATATTTAATATGCAACTATTTAAATCAATATACATTTTCGTGTAATATTAATTAATACCACTGTAAAAACAGTGGGAATGTTAAATGTGTTTTTTTTTAATGACATCTGTTAATTTACTACTGCCAGTATTCTAATTATTGTACAACATTTGGGTTGTGTTTTTAATATTTTTGTATCTTTTTCATTAAAAGTTAATGTAAAATGTAATTATAAATTAATTATTATTAACTGATAACATAATTTGGGTATGCCAATAATTATATCCTCCATGTGCTAGTTTGTTAATCCTAAATTCTGTTTCTGATTTGTATTTTTTATCTGTTACAAAAACATTACCTTCCTTCTATGGCAGTCTGGTAAAAAGGTTAAACTTAAATTTCAATTTCAGCAGGTGCAGAAGTTAAAATACATTTTATTTATTAATTTATTAGAAAAAGGAAAAGGTATACTCTTTTCCTTAATAAGCAATAGGTATGAAGTAAAAAGCAGTTTATTGTGGAAAAAAATTATAATATGGGCCATAGCCAAATTAGAATTAGGAACTAACTTGAATCTCAACAAAAGATGACCAATATTTAAATAATCAATTTGTGGAATTACTTGTTGTCCAAACTAGAAGAAAAAAAAAGGTATATCTAACCTAAAGCCTTCCCCGCAGCAGGTTTTAAAGGTTTTACGGCTTTTGATAACTGTCTCCGATTGTAGCATTGCAGGTGATTGCAAGCTGGCAAATACCAGTTATTAAAGCTGCTTCCACTTGCCTTCAGTGTTTATCATGCTTGTTTATGGATATTGTTTAAAAAATAATAATTAATGGCTTGTATAATTTATTCAGCCCTATATATTGTTATTGTTAATGATCTATTCTGAGTGTTGCCAACATTGCTTGTTGTAGGTGTTATGTATACAATGTGCTTGAAATAATGTGCCTTAAAATGCCTAAAATAAATGTAACATTTAACATGAATGTGTAACATTTTTTATAGTTTAAGATGAATGACGTAATTTAACAATTATACTTACTAAATGATGATGGAAATTACTAAACTTATGATTATGAATGTACTATTTTTGATGTGAAATGAAATAATATTAATTTATGTTATAAAAAAATTTCACAACAGTGGAAATGTAAATTTTGCTGTTTTATTTGTATCCATACTAAACAACAAACAAAACAAACATACCATAAACAACCCATCGCACCTAGTTTTTGGAGGCTTCAATACTTCTACTAACCTTTTATGACAAAAAATAGCACTATAATTCTACTACTAAGGTCGGATTTTTATTCCCACAGAAAAAATGTAAACAAAGTTACGTCACTGTCAAAGTGACATTTCAGGGAATCTCAAAGTTTGGGCCAGCAAGAAATATAATATTAAGTTATCATTTCGCTCGAAACGTGATATAAAAACAAATTCGAGAAATAATTGAAATTAAAATCGCACAAATGAGTCACTGGAAAGCGATTACAATGGGAACACGAATTGTAAAGCAAATTGAGTGAAGTGACGTCTCACATCAATCGAGCGGCCCTCAACTTGTTGACACAGGTGTATCGAGTCAATGATACTAGTGCAATAAATAAATTATGCATACAAAAACAGTTTTCTCGTTTTAAATTAATACAACAAAGAGTTTATATCAAAATGAAGTTTGCCATCGACAAATTAAATTCTTCAATCTTGATTACAATATATAGTTTTTTTATAGAAAGTCGATTTCTTTTAAATGTGGAAAGTATAAATATTTTGAATAATGCAAATATTTTTCGTTAACCGCAACACCTTTGTTTACATTTTTCTGTGGGAATAAAAATTTGTCTACTCTGACTTAGTCTACTCTTTTACACTGTTACTTACAGTAGAAATCTTTCAACTATGACTTTTGTGGGGTTAATTATACCCAACTTTTTAACTCCACCCCTCCAGAACAAAAACTCTTCCAGTTTTGAGCCCAAGCAATAGAATGGCTCACCTACCATTTTCCGCTTTTGAAATGACCTTTCTCTAAGTAAGACTAAAACTACACAGACATTTAATCTTCTATGACTTAACTAGCCTCTCAAATAAAGATAGAACAAGATGCTTATAGACTTGTTTGTTTATTCGCATTTTATACACTTTTGCAGTTTTTATACTAATGAAAAATTTCAATTCTGGACCCAAGGCACCCCTTAGCAACGTAAATATGAGGTAGGTTTAGGTTATGTTAGTACTTTAGCTGGCCTGGAGGACCAAACCACGGAGAAACAGGAGCTCCATTGACTTTATGCGAAAGTGTAAAAACACACACAATATGAAACACGAATAAATCAATTTGTTGACCAATCATTAACTCATTCGCTGCTGCCCCTTTCCCCATGCCCTGATTTTTGTCTTTTATATAAAGCTCGCATGCTGTTAAAACTCACAAACGCAAGCTAGACAAATGGCGGATAGTTAAGAAATGTTGCAAATAAGCGCCCAGTAATACCCAGTGTCTCGTGTGCATATGTGATTTTATATACCTGAGCAGTTAAAGCAATAATTCATATTTTATTTATTTATTTCTCATACCTAGAACTAATAATACAAGCAGATGCAAAGAAACATACAATACTTTGCAGAACTAATTAATAGGGTTTTGATACAGGAGTAATGGATAAAAACTGCGGATAAAACTTAAATTATTTAATACAAATAAGTTATTGCAAATAGTTCACGTAAGTTCACTCTTCATTGTTTCACAATGCCGCACCAAGTCTTTTAGCTTATACACCAAATCATGTAGTTCTTGGCTTCCACAATTAAAGCTTATGTCGTCTCCAGAGTCTGTTTTCAACACGACTGTGTACAGTAAATTATCTGAGCCGACACCAGGCACATTTGTTACCACTTCTAGTTTCCACTCCACGTCGACTATTTTAGATAAAGTGCTTGAATCTAGAGTCTCCATAATAATTTTGGCAGAAAATACGTTTTAATACATTTTTGATCTGCCTTGAAATTCAATTAGTGATCATAAAAAATTCCGAGCTAGCGAATTTTGAGGCTAGGGGCGTTGTTTTGATGTTGGACGAACGTCAAATTGACAGATAAATAAGTAGATAATAGATAAATAATTCAGTGTTACCGTTTAGATATTTGAAAAATCTACTAAATGGTAATGTTACACTGAGTTTGTATTTTATATACAAAAATACAATAATGTATGTAGGTTGCGTATGTAGTCTCTTTAATAATAATTTAAGTATATTTTAGTACTACAATCTTGGAAATATATTAAAAATAAAAGATAGGTTCAAGTTGGACTTGCGCACCGAGGGTTCTGTTCTGCTGTAACTACAATGAAAATAACTTGTAAGTTTAAAATCATTATCTTATCATCCTACCTAAAACTTATGTCCTTAGTCGGATACTAAAATACAGGAAATAGACTTGACAGCATAGGCGGCCTAGTCCTAAACAATACTATTGCAATAGGGGTATAATATAAGCAAAGTAGAATACAGGCCCTGCAGTTAAAATAAGAACACAAGTTTCGTATTCAAAATAACTTTATTTCAAAATACAGTTATAAAGTACCACAGTGAAGTTAGAACACAATACAGAAAACAATTCCTTTGCACAAACAAACAACTCATCACAGAATAACAGCTAAACGTGACTTAAATTTGAGTAGGTAAGCTGCATTCGATAAATTCATCTACACTATACTTAGTTGTTAGTTAGTACACTCACGAGCAGAAAAAACGGATATAAGTTGTAATGAAAATACTGAAAATCTTTACAAAGTGAACCGTTATTTTTGACCGCCAGTGTACTTTTGGGACTAAACGCTTAATTAATCGTAAATTTTATTCTTATATCACAATATCAACAGCTACGCTACGCGGTACGAAGAACGACGAAGTACCTCAGACTTAATTTTAAATAAGTTGCATTCTGATAACCCGAATATAACAATTGTACATCCCGCTTTCTTACTTGCTGTTTACACCAAGGGCGTGAACGTAATGTGTAAGAGAGACAAGTATATAACTTCAAAACATTGTAGTTTCACCTGTCACCACACTCACCAAGTAACTCTTATTTGCCAAGCCCGCCCTCTATTCTACACACTAAAACCATATTGCTTTCGACATGCTATCGTATAGTTTTTTAACTCGGCCGCAATTAGTTACCGTCAAGTAAATAAAGAGCTATTGTAACGTCGAAAATACGACAGCATGTCAAAAGCCATATGGTTTAAACGTGTATAAATGAGCCCCTGTGCTTTTACAAAGGTATTTAAAAAGTTGTTTACGCATTTAGTGAACACAGTAAGCGTCTAAAAAACAACGCGACATCTTATTCATAGGCCCTACTTTGAAAATCGAAGTTCAAAGTTACGTTAGCTCCATCCCTTTCTCTCGATTTAATCTCGAATGACGAGTGACACGGATGGAGCTGAGGTAACTTTGAACTCCACTGAAACACTTTCATGGCTTCCTGACTTGTCGGCGGTATTTTGATAATATTGTTGTTGTTGCCATATTCCTATTCCTACATAACATCTTAACCCATTTACCATTTGAGTGGCCACATTTACTTTTAAATTTGTTATAAATTCGGATGTTGCCAGCGTGATGACGAAACAGGCTAGTGAATATTCGATGTCGCGTTGACTTAGTACCAATTTCACAAAACGATGTTAAATTTAATCAATATTAATGGACTGTCAGTTCATACATTTTGACAGCTGTTAACGCCGTAATCGTCTGTTAAGTGGTTAACATCGTTTGGTGAAACGTCGTTTACGCTATTCAGTACCAAAACACGACGTACGACTCATTATTATTCCTTATCTTACTGAGACGGAGAGCGATAGATTCCAACAATAAAACCGAAACAGTTAGGCCTAAATAAATTCAACATTTCTCATTAACAATCGAAAACAAACCATAATTATTTTAAAATTTAGTACACGCGTTTCATATAATTATGTAACAAAATATTGCTTTTTCTTACCTAGCTGTTTCAGCGTGTTCAAATATAAACTACTTTTTCGACAGTCAACTTTTTTTATCTTAACCTCGTAAGTCACAACGTCCTAATTTAGGACATTTGTCAAAGTGACTTTTGACTTTAGTTGACCGTAACAAGATTATTTTTCGAACTAACGAAATTTGACGTGGGCCTTACGAGGTTGGCAGCAAAAACACGTTTATTTGAATAAAGATAAGAAGGGTGTCCCTCGGAATCCCTAATAACGTTTGTCGTAACGGATAGTTTGTCCGAATTATCATTTGTCATAAACTGGTTTTCAGCTGAGTCAGACAATTTTTTTGAGTTTTCTTAAAATACAGTCAGACTTAAATTTGTGACGCTCATCTCCAAAGTCAATCTGACATTCTACAAGAAGGTTAGTTTCCTATAGTTACAAATGATTTGACATCTCTAATGCCAATGACGACTTCAAGCATATTTTTTTTTAAATGGGTCACTATTAAAGTTCGTGACCGTACCTGCGGTTAGGTTAGGTTAGTGTTGTAACAACACTAAAAAGCTTTAAAATTCAGGTGAAAATGGCTTTAGGATTAACGAAAATTCGAACAAATGATGCTTTCGGACAAATGACGATTAGGGATTCCAAGGGAACCTGATAATAACGCTGTCAGCGCTAACCGATACGATATACATTTCAATGCATCTTATGTACAGGTGCGTAATTCTACGTTTCAATACTTTCACGATTCCATAAGCCACTGTATGATAAATAGCTTATATTACATACGTGTTCGCTACCACGGCACCAAAAATGTTATAATAGATTGGTTAATGAAGGAATTTAATGTTCAAAGCTGCTTCTAAAATCTATTATTAAGTTAATCATCTAATAAAATAAAGCCTTAAATATAATAATATAACAAAAACAACACAAGAATATTAAATACCGATCAAAACTAAGTAACAAAAAATTTGGTGATATCACATTAAGTTCTTAAAGCATTAAAAATAAAATAAGCATTAGCGCAAAATAGATTGGTAAACTAAAATTCTGTCAAACTTCTAATTATTACTAAAGCATAAAAATAGAAAAAATAAATGTTTAATTTCCATGGTCTTTACACTGGTAACACACAAAAAAACATACCATAGACACGGGAAGCTTTTATTAGGAAGCAGGGAAAGTCCGAAGTTATATTAACTCCATCTCACTCATCAGTTGGTGATGGTCTCAATACGAGTGAAAGAGATGAGGCAACCATAACTTCGAATTACTTTGGAGTTAGTCTTCAGTAGGTTTAATCATGCTCTAGGTTTAGTTTATTTCATTAAAATAGAAGAATATTATTGTTGGTAAATTCTCTGTATATATGCAAATCAGTCAAATATTAATTGGCATTGGCAGCATTGAGTTTCAATTTCACTGGTTTCAATAGAGTCGTTACGTCTTTAACTATATCTTATACCCGCTAATTATTTTAAAATACTTTTCCTTAACCAATGTAGTAAAGATCATTTATAATATTTAAAATTAGTTTGGACTGAATGCAGAAAACATTTAGACAAAAGTATATTATAATTTATAATCATGAATCGATACTTCATAATTAACATAACATACCTCTAAAACAAGCATTTCCAAAACGTTACCGTAGAGTTAATTAATTTATAATTATATAATGATAATTTCATGTAATTACACCGAAATCCATAGACCAAAATTTTAGTGAATAGAATAAATCTAAAATCTTTTAAGAAAATTGAACACTTTTTGAATACCATACAGTTTATTGGGGCATAGATAACATTTATCGAACACGAAAAACTCGAACCAATGAGTTTTTTAGCAACCGTGACCTGCCTAAGTGTATTATTATTAAATTTAGAAGAACTTTAAATACTCGAAATTCACTGAAATACTGTTCATTGTCAATAACATCGCAAACAACAAAAATGCGACATTGATCATCTTAACCATTATTGACATCATAGCCGTTCCACAGTTAAAGTACACGAAATGGAAGTGTTTTATTTTCTGTTCTGTGGTTATTGTCTTTGTATGTATTTGTTATAAAAGCTATTGCGAAGTAAATCTTGTGTAGGCCATTTTAAGGCCGAGATCTTTGTTCAGTCGCTTTACGATGTAGAAATCGTTTTCATTTACATCAAATTAAATTGAATGCAATAAATGGTTCACTCAAACATTAAGAATATAAACATATTTTTATCAGATGCCATTATTAAAATATATTTTCATTTTGGCGCACGGAAGTGTCATAGCCAAGTTCTTCAAGTTAAAAATCCAATGCAACCTTACTCTATCATTCTAGGAAAATATTTTCAATGACACCTGCAACAAGAATATCAACAAAGAATAGTATAAGAAGGTGTCACCCATGTCAAAAAATCAAGATATTGCTTTAATTTAAGACCATGTTTGTAAGGCTTCATTCGTGTTTCCGAAGTCAGCCGATAACTGCCGAAGATTGCCGAACACTGTCATACAACAATGACGCGAGTACCGTAGGAAAGTATATTGTTGGCTCACAGCGAGAAGAATTTGAGGAAGGCGGCGGGCGGCACGGGGTGCGGCGGCAGCGGCCCGCCCGCCTCCTTCAGGCGCTCGCGGTACTCCGGGCACTACAAAAGTTAATGACTATTTTTTAACATTAACTATAACTATTATAGAATTGTAAAGTAACCCATCTTTGTTCATAAGGATGTCAAACGAAAAATTACTTCACATCTGGCGTTTACAGAAACAAGAGAGCGCTAGTGGACTAGTTTTTATTAACGTCGCACGGCCCAAACTGCGTAACACACCAATAAAACTAAAGACTGACCAGACAAGCACCTTTTGATAAGAGTCGAATCCAAGTCAAACTGTGGCAGTATAAAAATAAGAAACTGACTGGCTGATCAACAGTGATCGGAATAGGTAGAGTATATTTACCTAAAGTTCGCAAAAGGACATAATATAGAGTGGTAACAACCGGGTGAAATATTAATTTATTTTTATTGAATTCTAGATTTCCGGTTTTTTTCTGGTACTAGTAAATGTAGTCGCAAGGAAGTCTCTAGTTTGTCTTTGTTCTACGAAGTTTAGGTAAATATGTTCCAACTATTAATTAGATACATAAAAGAAACGAGTTCCAGGCCCCTTTTATCACAAAGTAACATAAAATATCCCATACCGTGTATAAATATCACGTATATTTAGCATTAAAAATACCGGAAATCCGGAATTCGATAAAAATAAATTAATATTTCACCAGGTTTTAACCACTCTATATTATGTTCTTTTGCGAACTGTAGGTAAATATACTCTACCTATTCCGATCACTGCTGATCAATCAACGCACAGCCAAAACCGCTGGACCTAGACCTGGACGGAATATTTCTTGGACATCTTAGGGATGCACCAAGCAGGGATTTTTGGAAATTCATCTCCTAAGGGGTTAAAATAGGGGGTGTAGCGGAAAACTAATTCTACGCGTACGAAAACGCGGACGTCCTCTAGTTTTATATATTAATAATGGACAGATATGTGTTACGTACCTGATCGGCGATGCAGGGGTGTCCGAGCGACCGCCAGAACAAGCACTTGCAGTGACGACACAGTGACAGCGTCTCGGTGAACTGGGCTTCTTCGCGCAGTCCATATAACCTAGCAAAACATATTACAAATTCAGCACCATTTAATCTTTTGACGAGAGACGACTTAATATTTTTATTTCCATAGATAGACGGATAAACTGAAAATTCGCGTCATACGTAAAAAGCTCTTACAAACGTTTAGATGCAAGAGGCGTCGCGAAATTGTGCACACCTCTAAAATTTAAAGACGTTCTTATTCAACAAAGAGTAAAAGGTAAAGTGGGGAAGTCTTAGACAAGTTTAAAACGAACTTAAAGTAAATAAATGTATTTCCATACGTATTTTTAAAAAGTCAGTGGGTTGGTTCGGTCTGAAAAAGAGCGTTGTCGTGTCGCTCTGATCAAGATGACGCTAAAACCATTGGTCTCGTATTTTTTTTCTCATGATTGTATCAAACAAATAGTTTCAAGTGATTTTGAGTATACCTACATATGTATAATATGGCAACTATAAGTATATTCTATCTTTCTTTTTAAAACATTTTTGAACATATTTTAGGTATAAGAACATGCCGTTATTTGTGTTATACCATTTGTTATACTTACTTCCTCAATTGATGGAACACTGCCTTCCAGTCCACGTCGTCCTTGCCCTTGACGACGGCTTCAACCTGAGGCCGCGTGAAGTGGAACGCCACCAGCTCGCGCCAGGTTCGCTGCTCCGAGCAGACTGACGCCATGACGCTCCAGGCTGATGACGCCGCCTGGAAGTGACGCATATGTAAAGATACAGGATGGCCAACAACAGGGGGGCTATTATGACCTAGCTAGCTATGCAGTTCAGTTTACGCTTAGAGTGAAAGAAAAGGATAGAGCTATATAACTGCTCCCTGCCCTAGCCCTATCCTGTCCTTGCCCTGCAGCCATTAAAATTAACTGTATAGCCATGTCATAATAACCTCCCAGACTCCCAGGTCCCTTAAGATGAGAATGAAGTTGCAGTTTTAGTGACAGCCTATTTCATCTTACTTTAAAAAAAACTTTTCTTAGTATAAAACGAAAAAAACAACACTATAGCAGCTCGCGTTTGAATTATAAACAAAAGCTAACTGAGGGTCTGCTGATTCCTCCACCTAGATAATGGGTGAAGAACAAACAGAAGTAGATCGTAAATTTTTTACACAAATGGGTGGTGACGGTCATATATGACACAGGTAACGTTGATATTATCGTTGATTAATCTGAATCTGAATATTAAAGTGGATCCATATTTTTCCTGATAAGGTGCAAGTTTTGAAACATTCATATACTTACATCTAAATCCCTGTGGTCCGCTATCCTCAATAGTATCTCCCTGACACACTCCTCAGGCATATCGTGAAGTTTAGGCACTACTTCTGGTCCAGGCTGGAAAGCAAATTCATCAATCAATTAGTCAAAGATATTTGAACAAATATTGAAAATATCTTATCGTGTTTCAGACTCAATTACCGCCCTCATGAAACTAAACTAAGTGAAGTTTTACGCAAAAAATAAAAGGAGCACTTGAAATTGTCTGCGATTTCCAGTACTTTTATTATTTCCTCCAATTTTTTGCGTCTTGCTGTCAAGTTCATTGACTTAAGGGTGAACTAGCAACATTCGATAAATGCTGACTAAAACTAACTACGGCAAAAAGTGGACGCGGCCACTTTGGGTTAGATTGCATCCATGTGAGCGATTTAGATTCTCTTTCTATAGGTCTATAAACGTACAACTTAATTAAGAGCCGGGGTACATAGCCATGAGGCGCGGGGGTGCGGTACGGTTAAACCCGACTAGTTACCGCTGCCCCTTCCCAGCACCTCATGCATACCTCGGCTCTCAGTTAAGTTGAACGCCTATAGTCAGTTTATTGTAGACTAGAGAGTCGCCATCGCTTCGCTTCGGTTTACCTATGTAATTTTTCTGTATCACCCGTACATAAAATAGACTTTAGTATACATAAAAACCTTCCTTTTGAATCACTATCTATTGAAAGGTCCGTTGCGTAGTTTGAAACATCTAAGCGTACAGAGGGACAGACGGCGGGAAGCGACTTTGTTTTAAACTATGTAAAGATAAAGATATTTTAACAAGGTGAACCGACGACGTGGCTAAGGTTGCGAGAAACCGTTGGAATCAAGCAGCGCAAGATAGGGTTGTGCGTGCTCGTTCACTGAGCGGATCGCTCCAAACTAGTACAATCGCTCTAATGTACTAATTCGGTCTTTTAGTTCTTTTAGTACACTAGTACACTGAAAGAAACTGGTCTGTTCATGTTCCTTTGACCGAATGAATGGCCGGCTTTGCTGTCAGTGTCACTCACTGCTCTGTTCGGTTCTTGCTCCGCGTGTACTAAATGAACTAAGAGCAGAAACTTTACGGAATAGTTCGTTCTAGTACAGTGACGGGAATTAATTCTTTTTGGCTCTTAGTACATGTACTACACAACCCTAGCGCAAGACCGGTCCTTGTGGCAGACCTTGAGGCCTACATGTCCAGCAGTTCTTTACGCTGAAATGATGATGATATACATGGTAGTACCTCCTGTATCATGATGCTGTTGGCGATCCGGGTGATGCGCGCGATGGCGTGGTCGTGGTGCCCCCAGAGCGCGCGCGAGCCGAGCGGGCGGCCCCAGCACGCGCCGCGCTCCGACTCGCGCAGCGACGACAGCGCCACCAGCAGCGCTCGCAGCGCGTTCAGGTTCTGCTTCGATGTTGCCACTGTCGAAGATAACTTGCTTTAAGGCCGCGACAGAATCACATTGGCCTATCAGTTCATTGTATTAGAACACAAACTATCAAGTTTCTTAAGGTTTCATACTCTTCACATACCATGGATTGTCTAGACTTGGGTGTTAATCTGAAGGGATGGCAAATAGCACAACGTAATGGAGAAGAATAAGCTGGAATAAATCGCGTTAATACCCCAAGGCAAGTCCAAATTATACAAAAGAGATAACGTCAACGTCTACGTTGACGATTTATTAATATCAATTATTTATAGCATATTATTAATAGCATTGATACTGAAAGAAGATAAGTGCAAAATCGTACATAGACCTTAGAAAAACAATATGTGTTTCTAACCTCTATTATTACCGCTAATATTCATTAGTTAAAAGATTTATGGAAGTGTCAGTCACATCACATCTGTATTTTAATGTCTATTCTACGAATCTTCTTTTAGTTCTAGATGCCCTCACCTTGGTCTGCGAGCTGTTCCAACATAGACAGCAGCAGCTTCTGCGCGGCTCCAGGCAGGTGTGTCAGCTTCTGGCCTCCTAGTAGCAGTTCCAGGAGTGCGCAAATGTAGTTGAACCGCCGTACGTCACGCACGGCCGACGAGAAGTCCAGGCGACGCACTGCCTCTGATAGGCCGTTGAAACCCGCGATCTGAAGAGTTATGGTATCAAGTATGAAGAATTCCAAGTATTCCACAATGTGTCTAAATCGTGAGGGACGCAGTCATACAGTAGATAAAGAACGGGATACAAGAATCACACATTATGCTTGGTCGTTTACAATATATGGAAATGCTTGATGTTGGCAAAAAAACTTGCTGGTATCTGACCCAGTGCAAGACAAAACCCATCAATATAAAAGTACAAAAGCCGTCAACACGAAAAGAAGGAACGATTATGGATTCGATAGGCATAAAGTTGATTGGTTAATGACCGTGATACGCGTGTTATGTTATTTTTCCAGAGCCAGTATACTGATGTTACCAAACTTACTGAATATGGTCTTGTTTACACAATATTAATTGATTTTCTCAGTTCACAAAAAAGAAACCTGTTTAATTACTACACGTAATTTAATTTACACAGTGTGGTAATTAATAGTAATTAATATTCTTAAATGTCGCTTACTTCTCTTGTACATTTGATAGTGATGTGACAGTGTGGCGGTATTTGGGCCACATCGTTTTTATCCTCGTCGCCGTCTTGTGTCCTGAAACGCAAAAAAAAGTTACAAATTCAGCTCATATTTCAGTCGTAGTTAATTAATAATTACCTGTTAAGTGCTCTATCGGACGGTTAAATTACAGCAATTAACATGAAAGTGGGAAAACTGAAACGCGTTTCAAATAGCGCAAAGCCAGGATTATAGAGGGTTTCAGTTTAATTAATTACAGCGCTAATTATTCGACTGGGCTCACATTAATGTGGAAATCAGAAAATCTGGAACTTTATTTTATGGTCTTTTATTTAAAAGCAAGAGCATACTGTAAAAAAGGACATAAAATAAAATATGAAGTACAAATACTACGTGATTATAGAACCCTAAGAAATAGTCTAGCTAATGGGAATTCACACAATTTAAAGTAACAAGGCAAAATATAGAGTAAATATTCCTTAATGGATATCGAATTGCTTGAAACGTTAGACACAGCGAGGAGGAAAACTTTCAGGCGTGTTTCCGTTGGCACGTTCCATAACATATGCTAATATAAATCATTTCAGCATCCGTGCAGCGAAGGACTGAACGAAGACTGAAGAGATATTGTTTAAATGCAGTTTCTTTATAAAGAGGACCGTGAAGAATTCTTATGTTGCAGGTCGCCTAAAATTGACTAAATATGAGAGATAAACATTAAAAAGACTACAAGGCTTTTTGAATTTACAAAATATGTAATGACATTCGTCCCAACCAACATTTTAAACATTATTAGAGAGCGTTTAAATATGAATAATGACTAGTAACGGTGTCTGAAAATTTGTGCAAACGGCGATACGTTTTTATTGCTTTTAAGTGTAATATGTGTTACGTTACGTGAAAAATCTTGCCAATTCGTAATACCGACACCGCATCATCAAGTTACGTAAACGTTACTTATTCTCATATAAATAATGAAGCGTACTTCTAAAAATGAAACAAAAAGTCTATGATTAGGCCGGCCCTTAGACAAGCTAGCTTTCTCGCGATTTCACTATAATGACGGGCCATAGCCGTGTGCGGTGCGCGTGCGCGGATATCCAGACAGATTATAATTGCGCGATCATGTCATGGTTTAATTAATTCAGGGCAGCAGGGTAACTTTGCGGTTTGTAGAAAGAGAGGTTTGTTTTCACCTTATATATTAAAGAAAGTATTTTTGCCATATTTTCGTTAATGTATGATTCGACGAGGTAAGGTAAGATAGAAATTAAAATAGTCGTATGAGATATAGGTACTTATTATGTATCAAATAAATACGCTAGGTTAAAGCTTAGGGTGGCCACCCGTACTTTATTACAAAATATTGTACTCTATTTTAGCTTCCCGTATGTTATATTTTACGCAACACATAGAGTACGGCAAAGATAAAATTTATGACATTCGGTTTTTAATGGTAAATTTGTTCTAATAATCAATAAATTTAAACAAATTGTACCTGAACGCAACAGTTAAAAACCCTCGACAAAAACTTTGTTTTGCCATGTTTGAAAGCGATTGATACTTTAATTGATGCCAAATACGCTGTTAGAATAAGCGAGGTCTGATGAGTAATAACTTTATAAGAAATATGCATTTAAAAATAATTTAAAAAATACTTTACATTTATGCTTCGTACTTTATTTTTATTCCTCTTTTGGTAAGTAATACTTTATTCTGTTAGAAAAAAGGTGGCAACCCTACAAGGCTGTTAGTAAATGATATGCTGGTTTTACAACTTGTCACAAAAAAACTAGGTATAGGTCTACCAGTATTTAGGGACTTGGCCGGGATAGTGCCGTGCCCCTCATACGACCTCATCTTCCTTAATAATTATATTGATACTATAGCAACCACCATACATAAATTATACCGAAATTTTCATAAAAAGTTAATATAATAAATATCCTAAGACCTAACACAATTTATCCGTCTTGCAAAAAAACGGACAAATTATTTTCACGTTCGTGTAATTTTATTACAAGTAAAAAGAGATTCGTTCAACAGCGCCTTTAACAAGCAGGAAGTGAAATACGGAATCGTTCGGGAAATAGGTCGCCATTCGCCAAGGGTGACCTATATCCGAAGACCGGTTCGACATAGACAACTAGGCAGAGAAAACGGGGAAAGAATAGGTGTATAAAAACTACGGCAACGCTAAATATAGTGCCAGAATTTTTCGAGTAGTTTTATATCGGGTCGATTTATATGGAAATTAAATAGCCTGAGCATTGGTTTATTTGAAAATGATTAACCGAGCTTTAATGGGGTCCGCGTCCTTGTAATAAAAAAATTGAGGAAACCATGGACTAAGTACTTGTGAATAATATTCTGCGTATGAAAGGTAATGTTACGATTACAATACGTAAAACTATACAATGAGTTTTGCAATAATTGTTTAATCTGCGGCAGTTAAATTGTTTATGGCGCCCTCGTAACTTTTAAACATGTGGAAACACTTTAAAATTTGAATTAATTCCGTTATGTTTGCACGCTTTGATGTGGGAAATCATTCTATTTCAGGATAAAGGTGTTTTATGAACTTTTAAGTAGGTCAGTTCAACACTGGCCGGCAAAAACATGTTTAACCTAATCTGTGTTCTAATTTTAAATTTTATGATGGGATCGAGTAGGTAATACACCCAGTTACTGTTGTTAAAATGTCCAAAAGCACTACCCAATAGGACACCTGTCACTTTCTAATTCGCAAGGGTAGGAAGAGACAGCACGGGGATTTAAGGCAACATTAATAATTTAATGATCATCTCTGCATTTGGGTAATAAAAAGTGAAATGCGTTCCATAAACCATATTTTTCTAGAATAACCCTATGCATGGATTTATTAAATCGCATTTCTCAACAAAATATGAAAATACCGTAAAAGAGATCACCAAAAGTGAAATTAAAATTAAAATCGGTCAAGAAATACGGATGATACAAGCATTTTAAACTGCTACTTAGACAGAGAGATCCGATGTGCACCGGTGACGTCATTGCTCAGTTCGACCATATAAACTCCACGTAAAATTCTGTTTTGCTAAAAAGAGATAGGAACAAATCTTTGTTGGCTTATATCTCGGTTATTTTTATACCTATCCAAAAAATGATTTTTCTCACCTGTTTGTTACATGAATCAGCTTTTATTGAAGGTGTAAAAAGAAAACATGCATATTCCCTATTTAATTGATAAATTACAAAAAGCCAGCTTTTGAAGCATTTCATTCATAATGGCTTGTTTGTTCAATTTGTACCTATATTTTGAATAAATGTACCATTTACATAACAATGGGCTTTCAGGCAACTAAATGACGCTCAACAACGATTATCATACAAAATAACAAAATTGACGTTCATCGACACGCTCGGGAGTGTAACTGGCAAGATACAATGCAATGACGATATTTTATGAATAACAATATAAATTACTGGATTACTTATCTACCTACTCGAATAAGAAAGCTGAACGTATGCTTATATTTGGAATAATAGTGTACCTAGATTGTTAAAAAAAGTAGACTTGTGTAAGAATAAAGAATGAATCGTCGCAACAGAATTATTGTATTTCATGAAATGTTGCTTCAACATTCTGTTGTTTTTTTATCAAAATGATCACTCAAAAACTCCGTTTACTTCGTCTTTAGCTATTGATTTTAATTATAAAACAGAATTTTAAATTGCTTTGAAGCCCTACCTTGCTATAATTGAAAACAAAAGTGAATTAAAATCTCATTTGACTTTATATAATCCAAAGTAAAAGATACAAAAACACACGAAATGTTTCAGTAAAAAGGGTGAAGTATTATTTATGGAACTTCCTTTTTGCCACGACCCTTTCGTTAACATCAACTTTTCGAGGTTAACCGGAAATGTCCTATAAGTTAAGAAGGCCAGTTTATGTTTGGAAAGCAAACTTTTATAGGCTGTACACATCATATATGTACTTTTGAATAAAGTTATATTTGGTCTTTATTTCTTTAGGTCTTAGGTACCTACGTTAAGAGATAATCTTTAGGACCGTTCCTCCCCTTAACATCGGTGGAACTGTAAACTTTCAGAATTTTTATGTGTAGATAAGGCTAAGGTCTGTTCATTCTTACTTGTCTTATAAATATAGTAAACAAACAACTTTCTAACATCATTAAAAAACAAAAAACCGCCTTCAAAAACGCAAAAAATAACTTCTATAAAATTGTAGGCACCTAATAGGTTAGTCCAACTGAAGTCGGCGACCACAACATTTTCAACAAAAAGCCGAAGTTATTTTTTGCGTTTTTGAAGGCGGTTTTTTGTTTTTTAAAACATTTATTTTATTTTATACTTTTTAGTGATCATAATACGCTGTTACGTAGTCCCACTTCTTAGTTGAAATGAAACTTTAAGTTATTTCAAGCGCGCCGCAAGCAACACCGCGGGAAAGTCATACTCATATTTCAATAACCTCCTTTTTTGAAGTCGGTTAACAAGTAAATATTCTTCGTTGTAGTCGCTCAACTATCTTAATCGAGATATCTTATCGCCACCCTTGATATCGGTACCGTTAAGGAGTTCCGGTGGCCATCTGTGGTCTTCATCATCAGTTCCACTTCACCAAATGATATTTTCTGAATGCAAATGCTGGATTTGTTACTAAAAATACTAAAATCGCAATATGTTTGCCTACAATATTTGAGGAGTTCCCTCAATTCCTCACGGATCCTCTCATCAGATTCAGATTTGGTGACAATGGGACCACCTCGAAAGTATACACTATCAAACCAAAAAAAAAAAATTGAAATCGGTCAACAATTGACAGAGTAATCGGTGAACATACATAAAAAAAAAAACAGTGGAACGTATAACCTCCTCCTTTTTTGAAGTCGGTTAAAAATGAACCTCTTTTGGCTAAAACAGCTCTTTTATCGTAAATAAAGTAAACTGAATAAACATTTTGGACATCACTTGGCCAATGTATTGTCTATGATTGCTTTTTTTTTTGTTTAAAATAGCAGTTTTAGCCAAAAAAGGTTCATTTTGAGGTTAGAAAGTTGTTTACTATATAAAAAAAGTAAGAATGAACAGACCTTAGGCTAGTTAAGCTTTTTAAAAATACTGAAAATTAGCAGTTTCATAAAAAAATACGTTATTTATGACTTGCGATTATGACCAAAAATAATTACTTATGGCAGACAATATAGACCCCCCCAAGGTAGAACAAAACTTTTCTAAATACGGGTCTACAATACGATACGTAAAAAAATACTTAGACTTGTGAAAGTAACATATTTAGCTCACGGTAAGAGCGCTTTATACGGCAGATCAAAAGAAAGCAATACCATAGAGCACCTATATATTATTAAAACCTCAACAGTGTACCTACTGTCTACATAAATATATATAACACACCTTACATAATAGTCTATAACCGCATCAGAAGCCTTACGAGTCTGACTCATCACGATCTCTTGCATTTTCTATGAAGTTTCTCAACAGTAATACAGACCAACGACTCTGAGCTATAAAATGGGATCCATTAAGTGAATGTGTGATAGCTTTGGGCAGGCGGACAGGGCAGGTTACAGTGGTTGTTCGTGCAGGTCAACGACCGGGTTTTATATTTAAAGTTTGTTTCGTATTGTTCTTATTCAATTAAACGTTTAATGGGTCATAGGTCGAACTTTTAGTATTATTGTCTTATGATTATATTTTTTCCTTGGAATTGGGAGCAATAGAACACTACGTATTATATTGAGATTATGAGGGTATGTAAACGGAGAAAAAGTAGGCTATCTTCGGCTGATAGATCGATTGTTGATCCATAGACAATAAGGGCACATACGCACTGTGTGGCTTCCGTTTGTTCCTGCTCACACTGGCAGCCGCAGTGTGAATTGAAACAACGATTTTCATACATTTTTGTTGTTCGGGAAACCGCACAGTGCGTACGTGCTATAACCATCGTGAAAATAAACAAAGACGAACCGATTCCAATAAAATATCACTTAAAAAGTTCAAATGTAATAAAGACACAAGCCCTTTAATTCGTTTAAAGCTAACCAGAACGAGTATTTTAAACGTTTATAAGCAAATTCATGAACGGATTCATGAATTTTAGATGGCCGGCTGAAATACATTTAAATTTGAAATAAGAACGAATTTAAAAATAAAATGGCGCGCCATCGTGCGTTCCATCGACAAATTTCAAAAGATCCAGCTGCTTGTTTAAAATGGCCAGTCAAAAAGCTCTTTCTGTAGTGGTCGTACAATAATGAACCTGTTAGTGGTTTCGGGTCGGCGCGTGCCACACATTGAGCGCCAGTGACACAAATCCTGTGTTCATATTGCATACAATGGCTCATTCATGGCAGTGAATGAACAGTTGGTCACTTTTAAGCATGTATGTAGACTGATTGATTATTAATTCGTTTTTGCAACATTTAGCAGTTAGTAACAGTATAAGCGTAGCTTTTGATTAATGGTGAGATATCTGGTCAAGCAGTTGCCTATTCGCTTATATAATGCGAGTTATAAAATAAATTATTCACTGTTAAATAATATTATTCATTAGATGATCTACTAATTTCTCTTTGACTTTTTGTCCAATAGTTCTCTTTGTCTGTTCACTTCGATCGGTGTAGACCACAAAACATGGAAAGACCTCTTTCATTCTTTTGTTTGTTGCGTTGAACTGTGAGGACGCGGAAGGAACAAACAAACACACACGTTTGCATTTATAATATACTAGCGACCCGCCCTCGCTTCGCTTCGGTTTATGTGAGTTTTCTGTAACAACTGTATATAGACCAGAATTTATTATACATTAAAACCTTCCGTGAAACATTATCTACCTGATGATGAAAACCACATCAAAATCCGTTGCGCAGTTTAAGACGAGTCAGCGGATATACAGAAAGACAGAAAGACGGATAGACGCGGAAAGCAACTTTGTTTTATACTATGTAAAGAAAAGATAGGTATTGCTTCTAACGGAGTTTTGAGAAAACTTTACGTTTCTTAATAAGTAAACGCAAATCATTTGTGGCATTATCTACGTATAGGGACCTTATTGTCGATGGCGCTGACTTCGTCACGCGACGTTTTATTTATATTGGAACATCTTTAATAATGGCGGAAGCGCCATCGACAATAAGGTCCTTTTTCATAGATAACGTCACATTTAGAATCCTAATTCTAACCTAACCATCAATCCTATTTCCCTGTAAAAACCACGTAGGTACTTAAGTAAGTAGCAGCAAAGTTATTTCGATAAAGGAAAACCATATAGGTAGGTACCCTTTATGTTAATTGGCTATGGTTCATCATCTTTTTTTTTTTATGGCAATGAAAAGGCACGCGAGCACTCAGGCCACCTGATAGTTGTTGGGATCTGAGACCCATAGACATTTGAAACCTCAAGACTACAATTTCAAAACTGTAATCTTAAGACTTCAAATGCGTTGCCAACCCTGAGGAACAAGATGGAATGCCTCTATGCTAGTAATTTCACCGGTTGTCTCACCTACACCGGAACACAGCAACGCGAACACTACTGCGTGGCGGTGGGTTAATGGATAAGATGGTGCCGATGGTGGTAGCTATCCGGACCCTGCGCAAGGTCCTACCGCCACTAAATCATCATCATCAGCCGCAAAACGTCCACTGCTGCTGTCATCCAGCGGTTTCCCGCTGTGGCCATGGTATGTGGCTGTGGCCATGGTTAATCAATAACTAATTACAAGTACAATAACATTTTCAGCATTTGCACGACCTTTTCTGCCACGCACAGGAATCTCGTGACGATAGTGTCGGTTGATCATAACAATTAACTACGCGTCAAATATCGATTGTTAATCTTATCACAAATCAATTTGCAATCAATGAATGACTAAACAATCGACTTGCGGATGCGCAGTAGACAAGATCATCTAAATAACATGTTTTGATAACACTATTGACTAAAAATTATCTATATTACTTGTCACCTTCGTCCCATTTCAGGACTTGGCCTACTTTTTTCAGTGTTACTATCCTACCATAATCTACTCATAATAATGTAAATTCCATCAAAAGAAAGTCTAATAAAAATCTCGGTCCTATTGGAATATTGGATGAAGTGATTCAAGAGGAAGGTTTTTATGTAGTTTTGGATTATTTACGGGTATTACAGAAAACTGGCATAAACCGAAGCGAAGCGAGGGCGGGTCACTAGTAAAAAAATAAAAGAAGAAACTGACTGGCTGATCGATCAACGCACAGCCGGTACCGCTGGATCTAGGGACTTGAAATTTGGAGGGAATATCCCTTGGATATCCTAGGGGTGCACTATGAAGGGATTTTTCGAAATTCATCCCGTAAGGGGTTAAAATAGGGGGAGTAGCGGGAAACTATTTCTACAAGTACGAAGTCCCGGGCGTCCTCTAGTCTAGCCTCAGTCTGCCTAATGTTCTTTAAAGAGAACAAATAGATTTATTAAGGTCTGCCTGGTAATTCGAATTATGCATACAATAAGATAAAGTTTTTTTTTTTTTGGATCTCCTTTTGTTGCCCGGTGTACTTTTTTTTGCGCGGTCAGGCACTCGTCAAGAAAATTCTAACGAACCCTAACACGACGGGTTTATCATGTGTAATTTAGGAGTTCCTATGACCACCCTGAGTCTCTATCATCAGACCAGCTCGATGGTACTATATTATTGTATTGTCATTAGAACTAAAGGTGTATGCAAATTTTCAGCTTCTTCGGAAACCGGGAAGTGGGTCAAATTTAACTTGAAAGATTTGACTCGTACATACATACATACATACTAATGTCCTTCATAGAGGACATTGGGCAGAAATGGGAAATTGGTTTAAAATGCTTGGATAAGACGATACTACCATAGAAAATATAAAAATATGTTTTTCTAGCAAACAAGTACTTCACTTCTCTATTGTTAGCTAGCACCGGCGGAAACTAACTGTCTCTCTCAGTCGAGTGCCCATGACCTTGTGCGGTACGGACAGATAGATACAAGTTCAGCTTTTATTGTTATTAAAATGGCCTTGTCGCGCATAGATGCAGTTAGGTCGAAATGCGTCGTGCATTTGAGTCCTACAATAGTCACAAGTCATAAATACAACACAAACAGATATACCTACCTTTTTTTCAACATCCTTGTATTGTTTAATCTCATTTGTAAGTGTATGTACAGTCGACGTCAAAGATATATTTACACTTTAGTACCCTGTCACTTTATCCGCTATGACAATTTCATATGGCAGTTAAAACATGACGTTACATAGATAAGGTACTAAAGTGTTAAAAATATTTATGACGTCGACTGTACCTATTTTACTTACTTAGATTCAATTTGAGGATTGCATGTTCGGGAGCATAAAATCAAAATTTGAAAATTAACTAAAAAAACTGCGACTAGCGACTATTTACTTATTTAAACCTTATTTGATCACTCGTACGTCTGTCTGTCTGTCCGTCCGTCTGTCACAGCCAATTTGCTCCGAATCTACTGGACCAAATCAGGTGAAATTTGGTGGGATGGTGTAATCCTATGACCCAAACACAGATGTGCAAAGTATTTTGGAGAACAAATTAGGAAATTAAAAAAAAAAGTGTCGCAAACCTTACTGTGTACCAAATGAAAGGGCTCGTTATGAGGATATCTCAAGTATATTTTTGTTATTATTGTAAAATAAATAGTTTTCATTTTATTCATGAAAGAAACTACCGAGCTTAAAATTTTGAATAAAAAAAAACCTGTTAGAATACTATCAACAACAAAAAAATACGTATGTACGAAACCCTCTCCATGCGAGTTCAAATCGCACTTGGTCGGTTTTTTTTGTGATACTTTGTTGCACAGTCGACTTGCTACAAAGAGATAGAGGTATTCACTTTTTCTCATTAATGTAATAAGGTCCACAAAGGCATTTCTTGTGGTCTCTATGTAGCCGACTGTATAAATAACAAATACAAGGATCTTTTATTTCGCGAACACCTCAAATTGTCTACGGACCTCAACAAGTAAGTTATGAATTATGATTGATAATACCTATACTATACATAAACAAATACATAATAATGCTTTGTTACAAGAGCTTGTCTTTGAAGCAAGAATTCCCTGAGGGGCCATATTGGTGCGATATTACACTCGAGAGCTCCATACTCGACAAAATGAAACAATAACAATGATGAAGAAAATTTATATTGGTTCCTTTCAATATTTTACGGAAATTTCACACCTGAACATTTGCTTGGTTATTGGTGTGCCTTTGTGGCTATATTTAAATATGTATTTCGGTTGATGTTGATTTTTGCCACGTTACTCGAGTTTTTAAAACATTAGTTTAACATGTGGCACGGCAGATTACTAAGACATGAACCGAATAAAAGCAGTACCGCGATGATATCAAATTCAATAAACCATCTTCACTAGGAAATTCTCTCCACTTTCGAGATAGATTTCTATATTAATTGCATCAATTTTGAAATTGGAAAGATCTAACGTCATCTATTTACAGGATCTGAAGAGACATTCGGAGAAGCGGTCGTGTTTAAATTCCGAATGAGAAAAAAAAGTAGTCCATAAACAGCTAATGGCTGCACCAGCCAGTCAGCGTTTAGGCAAGGCGCGCGACACCCTGGCTTTTTGCCAAGGATGCTCGGCCAACGACCAACCTTTTAATCACGGCGGGCTATACACGCATCTGCATCGGTTCTCCCGTTTTAGAACTATATTCGGTTTTATTGCGTTCCAAGACTTCTGAAATGTCAGTCTATAAGTGTCTGGAATAACTTCTGCTATTTCCGACGCCAATTTCCCAACACCGTTACCTAATCTGTGGTTATAACTGGATAACTTTGTTGTAATCGTTTGCTAAGAACCGTTTCAAAACAATGAAAAAGTCGTCAAGCGTGAGCATCGATCGCCGTTCAAGATTAGCTGAAGAACATAGCCGGCTAACTATTTCGTAACAAGCACGGAAAAGTTATAATTCGAAGTTTAAACATTTCAATAAGTAGCATCATTTATAAACAAAAGTAGGTTCTTTTTGTAATTTTACATTGTAAATATAATACACAGTAGTAGGTACCTACAGCAAAAATCGAGGCCATTGTATTGCGCCATTTGCGTCTTGTGAATCTTGTGATGTTACTTGCAAGGGTTCATTCAGCTTCAGCCATTACAAAGGCAGTATTTCCCTGCTTTCGTAATATTAAAACTTAACCACTACAACAAAGAAATACTCGTCAAATAATTCATATAAGGGACGGCAAATGTTACCACTTCACATCTGAAAACTTTGCAATAAATTGAAAGTACCTACCTATCACATAGGGGTGTGTCCTGGGTAAAAAAAAAAAATTCTAATTAGTCCGTCAGTAAGATTATTGAAAAATATTGAACACGTATTTTTTGCTTTATCAAATGAATCAAAATTGACAAATATAACACGCATCAAAGTTCGGGAGTGGGGGCTCGTGACGTCACAACGTGGTTTAAAGTGTGCCACGGCGTGACGTCACGCGAAACTTCAACTCACTTTATCTTCGTCGTTTTTTGTTTAATTGACAATAGAAAAAATATGTGTTCAATATTTTTTGATTATGTAAACGACGGACTAATTAGATTTTTTTAGGACACTAGCCTATTGTAGGACCCGTTTCTTGATTCCGTAAGCCCTTAGCACATGCATATAGCTCCCTTAGTTCCAGTAGGAAATAAATGAATACAATCGACGAATTAATCAATAGATAACACAGATACATAATACGAAAAAACCCGGTTATTTTATCTACCGGAGCAAGTACTTAAGTGATTCGAGTCGGTTGTTCTGACGATTTGAAACGCTTCGCGTTGTTATTGCGTTCTATTTGTTGTCGTCATAAATAGAAAATGCAATGTTTTATTGCTTTAAGAAAGTAGCTGTAGTCAGCCGTCATGTAATGTTTATTATACAAGATTTTTCCGTGATTTTGGCAGCGTAGGATTCTTTTAACAGTCATTACCAGAGGTCGGAATAGGTAGTGCTTATTAACCTAAATTTGTTGCATCTTCATTCAATAACGTATTCCCATCTCACTCACGCATGAATGAACATGAGTCAAGTTTAGGTTAATAAGCACTACCTATTCCGACCTCTGGTCATTACTCTGTCACTTTGTAAATAATATCGTCGGTGAAACTGCAAAACCGCGTAACCAACAAATTTATTATAAGGCAAAATAAACCTTAAGATCTTAGAGAAAAGGTGCAGTTTGCTTCTTATTAAAAATGTTTCTTACGCGGTTTTGCAGTTTCACCGACGATATGAGATGATCAATATAATGGCACACGGCCATACATTTATCTTTGTAACTTCATAATCATGAGATTCTTTGTTTGAATGTTAGATCAACGATTTTTTAAATTGATAATTATGAGTAGATATTGTAGTAATGATATTGGTAGCATGTATTGTGTCAGAAAACTTGTGTCAAGGCATGCAAGCCTGACACCATGCTGAGTGGCAACTATTTCGGTGTTAACATTAAGTACTGAATTACTTTTCATTTGCAATTTTAAACGTTAAAAAATAGTTTTGCTGTTCTGTTGTGTTATGTTATGTTCATTATTATTTTATTTATTAACACCGAATAAACCATTAAAAAACATAAAAGGTTTATTATTCCGGTCCGATCCGTCCCCATCTAAAACAGATCAAAGATCGAAAGGAATACTCAAAAAATACAAAACAAGTGCTTAATGAACCCCGTCAAGCCCATGTCAAACTTTTCGAAAAATAATCTTGTGTCGGTCAACTAAAGTCAAAAGTCACTTTGACAAATGTCCTAAATTTAGGACATAGGGCCTTACGAGATTAAGTGCGTAATATTTTAAAGTTTAAGTAAGTTAATAACTTGGCTATGTACTACCGTGCATTCTCAGCGATAAAAATATATACTTATTAGCAAAGGCAGACCGGCTGTTTAAATTTTAAACTAACCCCGACAGTTTGTACTGAAATGAAAATAAATGCCGGAGATACATTAAAAATATGATACCTAGGTACCTACCTACCTAGTTGTTTTATAATGTTCATAAACATTTATTAGATTCGTTATTATTAATAGACTTTAATTTAAACAGCCCTGGATCTACTTCACGTTTTTATTAACCTACCTAGGTATTTAATTGGCTTAACAAAGCAATCGCAAGCTAATTAAACTATTTATAGTTCAGATTAATAGCTAATGTAACATACTCAACTCAAGACTGGTTTACTTGTAAACATTCCGCTCGCTAATAAAATTGTAATCAATGCGCCTAAGCTAATCAGGTCCACGAGGAAAAAACGCGTCCTACATTTTTTCACCCGCACGATCTATTTACTTCCGTAGAACGGAACGCACAATAGAAAAAAAAAACACTTTCACTCTCAGCCACTTTTACTATCTATAATGAGCACAGTTACAGAAACAACCTACATTTCATCCACGGCTATTAAAGTTATGTACTACTCAACTCGGTCGTATAATAGCGCTTATTGCAGTGGTATTAAAAATACTAACCAAGCCAAATACAACGTTATTTCATAAGCCATACGTTTGTAAATCAAAAGTATGCTGATTGTTTATTATGACAAATCCAGGCTGAATGATACAACTCCTAAGTCCCGCTTGCGTTTACGAGGCAATGTGCTGTCTCTGTGGTTGTTACTTTGCTTCTTGTTCAAGTAGGTAGGTATCTGGCTAACATCCGGTTGTGAAATATTACACATGCATGGAAAATTCATATTGCGACAAGTAATTTTACTCTCGCCTGTACCATACCTAATAAATCAACATATATTTTAAAAACTTCGATATTTCACATAAGCATTTAACTGGTCCGAAACTCGAGCGAGAGATGACTAGATATTAGGTCGGGGTGGGACTGACACCTCTTGGCAACCTCTCCGACCTACTTAAAAAAGAACATATCAATAACGAAACTTACATAACGAGCTGTTTTGAGCATCGCGTGTGAATCCCGCTTAACGTGGCCAAGACACGTTAGAAAAAGTTTCGATTTCGACGATCATTCACCCTGAGGTTGATGATTCCAATAACAAACGAAACGCGAATGACTAATCGCTGAAATAATCGTAGAAGGCCGATTTAATTGCTGTGAATTATGGTACACATTTCATAACACGCTGGTCATCAAATAGAAACCTAAAACTGGTTAAACTCTCAAGCATAGCTTGGTACAAAACAGTCCGATGATGCAACTCCTCATTTCTTTAACTTTTTTGCCTATATTTATAGTGTAAAAGACTCAATATTAATAAAGATCTCGAGTTTATAAGTCTTAAGATACTGCAATAACCAAGCAATTGTTTCAGCGTTGGATGACGCATTTGGAAAATCTGAGCACTTATATAAGTACCTAAGTACTTCTAAAGGATTGCAATGGCCGATCAGGAGCAACGCTCTGTAAATATGAGTCAAAGATGATACATATATTGTTCTTCCTTTTATTTATAACCGCATACCTTTCACTTTGTTTTTGTTTTTGTGTACAGAGGAATCTAATAAAATCTAATTCGAACTTAATAAACACCTCATTCAGTTGGAAACTACGCAATTAAAATGTTGCCAAATTCACGTCGGCTGGCGGAAATTTTTGTGGCCTAGATACCCCAGTTATTCAATGACATTTACATAGATAATAGATTGTCCAAGAGCGAGCGGGATTCACGAACTAAATTAATGCAATCAATTGTTTTTTATTCTCAGGATTGGCATTGGCACACAAGATACGGCGGTACATACAGAATGCTTAATGCTTAACAAAGAGGGTCATATCCCTACTTGCTGCGAAGGTGAAACGATATTAAACGGAGAAGCAGATGTGGTTCATGTGGTTGAAGATGAAGTAGGATGTTCCGATAGTTTGTATCAAAGCCAATATGTCCGAAGTGTGAGTAAGGAAAAAAATCTAAAGTCAAAAATGAAATATGTTTTGAGTGGGCATTTAAGGTATAAGCAGAATAGATTGTTAATCAAGCAAGGGATGGAAGTGATCAATCGCAACCCGAGGTACTAAGGCTGGAGGAACGCCAGCGGGTGCGCCTGTAGTTCGAGGGTACAATACAATTGATACTTTCACCTGAGGTAAGCACTCTTCTTTTCATTTCCACTGGGAGGAAAGTTATTGTCATCAACTTTGTCTTTTAGGAATGTATATCACAAAAGTTACAAGTATTACAAAAATTACAATTGTTTCGACACAATATTCAAAAGGAGTTTTAAAAAAGTCCGAGTTTTAGTAATGGCTGTATAAAAAAAACAATGGTCTAGAAAACAATACAAAATTAGCCAAGTGTTTGACCAATTCTTTTTTCAAAAACACATTCCGCCCTAGGGATGGAAATGCCATTTCCAGCCCGCTGATGAACAGCCTTCCTTATTTTCCGAACAGGAGAGATGAAATAAATATTAACCTTTGATGTAAATATTAATACTGACAATACCTATACCTTTCACACACAGGTGACAGTGATGTTATTTCTAATTATAACCTTCCAAATCAACCATTACCATAACAAGTAATCACAAAACCCCTTTGATTTCAAACTGTATCTTAAAAGGGATCAACGAAATACCCTCTCATATCTCAAAGCAATCGGTTAAATCTAAATAGCAATCCTGGCAATCACTCTTTCAGTGATAAAGATAACCTTATACTGTTTATACAAAGAGTGTAACTGTTAATAAACTTTCTATTTTGCATGCAACTATATTTTAAGCTCCGGAGAATTGAATTTACTGTAGCATTTAAGGTTACGATGTGCCCTTTTACACAGGGCAGTAGTTTTATCCCTCTTGGCAGACTGCAGGTTCGCAAAGTAACGCAATTACCAAATGGCGTTGGCTTTTGTAACCCTTTCAGAAGCGGCGGTCGAAAGGTCGACGCCGCGCCCAGATTATTGTGATTTATGAAGAAAATTGATCTGAAGCACTTAGAAAATGTATTAAGTCAGTACTGATTGGTATTATTTAACAGTCACTTCAAACATAAATTCTAAAATAAATTCTATTGAGATCACCTAACAGGACCCTAAGTATTTATTTCATTAATTGTACCTGGGTAAGGATAGGGATAGGTACACGTCAGATCTCGGTTCCGGCCACAGGTTCCAACTATTAGATATTTAGGTACTCGATGCTGATCAGACTTTGCATCAGACTTTTTTTGAAACCCTTTGTTCCTCGCATCGCAAACAGGGCAGAAAGAAAAGATGAACATCTTCTCAAGCCAAGTTTTTCTTCTGTCTACCTAGAGAATCGTCAGTGCTTAATTATGTTCCATGAACAAATTTTATTTTACGACCAAAATAAGCCGTTCAGCGCCTTACAGTTTCCGCCATTATACTGTATCCGTTCTGTTTCAACGCTGGAATCAACTGCCAAATCAGAGGAAGGAATCGGATGTATTTCGTCTCACTGCAGAAATATTATTATCAGAATGTAGGTGTTGCAGGAAAATCTTTTCAGAAATGTTCCTTGCAAAGTGACGCCATTAAGGTATCCATTTATCTATACTTAATTTGTCTAAGCAGATTAGTTTTACAACATTTTTACAAACTATAAGTGGTTATCTCATCACAAGTTGCCAAATTACAACTAGTTAACGGGCCTAAAATAAGGTTACGAAAGTAATGGAATACTAATTTCATTTAGGTGATATAACTTTTTCCACAGGTTTCTTCATCGTTGCTATTAACTATGATAAATAAAAACCTTTAAGCGACGACGATGACGCCCTTAGAAGTTTGGAAATTTCAACCAAACAACACACTAGCAATAATGATGAGAGAGAATGTACTTTAAAATGAAATTTAAACCTCTTGTGAATTTATATTTGAAAAGACCTGTCTCAATTTAGCTGGAAAATGTTGCACGTTTTGAAGTCCAACTTCTCAATGTTGAGTGAAGGTCTCAAGGTTAAAGCATCATTTCTTTTAATGGCTGCGTAACTCACTCAGTTTTATTTACATCATAAACTGTACCGTTATAGGATAGCACGAGTGTTTCTCGTGACAAGATTTAATTTGCTCCCATCCAAACTTAGATACTATCATATTATTAAAGTAGTTTATTTTCTGAATTGCTTTAATATTTCTAACCCTAGCCTTTACAAAGTCAAATATATATATCTTTATAGTATTGGGAAACAGCCTCCTTTCTAGATCCAGAAATTAATTAGGAATGCAAAACACAAAGAAATGCAAATTGTACACGGATGGATTCATAAACTGCATCATTTTGTTCGAAAGTCGTTCTTAACTTGATTTTTTATGGTTTATAGTATAGAGCACACAACACAGGTCAGTCACCTGATGGTAAGTGGGATCCGAGACTCTAGTTTAGTTTAGTTTAGTTTATTGTAGTCTACTACAATCTTAATCTTAATTAGTCCGTGATAATGTTGTTGAAAAGACTAGTACCCGTAAACTATACACAAGACGATTCTTATGTCGGAGGGCCTGGACTTTTTTAAAGATGCAAGTCTTTTGATGCAAGTGCCACAGGCGCTAGGTGCACACAAACTGTGAATACAGCTCGTTAGTCTGAGAGTAATCTGGCTTGCGGTTTCCGAATCATGCATGTTAATTTTTAATGTAATTTCGCACACTCACCGGATGTTGACGGTGAAAATACAGAATTATGTGGGAGAACGTTTTCCTCCGAAAACGAAAACTGTTAGACTGTTCTTCAACAAATTATAATTCTGAAGACTATTGACCAACACCTTTTAATCAAAGGGCATTGGGTAAATTTGTTTGAAGAATATTGTCATTTTTGTTTTCAGCGGCCACGGATGATTCTTACATAGTTATTTGGAGGACCTCTAAATACACATAGATATATATAATTTATGGCGTTAAATAATATCGGAGCGGAGATTTTAAAGATTTAAGTGTTCAGTTTTTAGTACAAAAGTACGCCCAAGTATGAATATTTAAATATCTCGACTCCGATGCACTTAAGAGTATTACATTACATAATAAAATATGTTTATTTTTAATAATTCTGTCATAATTTGCCACTTTTACGAATGGCCGCTCACCTTGAAAATGTATGAATTTTACAAATGACAACCCTTTTACCCAAACCCCTTTACGTATATTTAAACTTGGTTTTGCAATAGGAATCCTTGTTAATTTCTTGACTAAAATTTACACCAAAAGATAACACAAAATAATGGAAATAGGTACTTATTATATCTTTTATAGTTGAGCATTCTAAGAACATTCTTTGAACTCGCGTCGTCCAACAAAATGTCCTAGATCATGTATATCTTTGTTTACTATTCTGTTATGTTTTAACAACAAAAGAATACAAATATATTGGATATATGTATATATTAATATTTTGTTTGTTTGGCCTAAACCCAAGAGGTGATATTTCCTATGACAACGCAACGTAACGTCGCCAATGACGGAATTTATTGCTTTCAGACTGAGGTATTGAGCAAGTCTTGTGAATAAAAACAGCTCCAGACTTAGCATTAGCCAAGAAAATGAAATGTCTCATCGTTCGTGCCGTGGAGGTTAAATTTAGCTCTTTCCTGTCGGGACAAGTTTCCGTGCGGGTTTCTTTTAATTGATTTTGAGTCGACCGTTTCTGCTCAATTTGGACATAGCGTAGGCGGAGGTTCTTTTGAGTATTTTGGGACCAAAGTAACCAAAGATAATGAGTCCTTTTGAAATGAGATAAGTTTTTTGTTATGATTAATTAGGTCATTAATCATGACAAAACTTACCTTATTAACTCTACGTAATACTTAATACCTACTTAAATAGTTACCTAAGTAGGTAACTATTATGGGTTCCGTGTCGTCAGTTTTTGTGTGTATGTTACTCGAGTTTTCTGTCAATTATCAACCGATTTTAATGATTATTTTGTTCATGTATACGGTATATTGCAGGGGTGGTCCAATTTTAATTTCGTCAAGATCTGGTCATGGAATCCATGGAAATTCAATGAAACTCCTCAATAGGGGTCTTTTGGAATCGGTTCATTGTTTATTTTGAACCAACTTCAGGAGGAGGTTATACGTTCCACTGTATGTATTTTTTGTTAAATTTCTCCTTAAATTATGGTCCGATTTCAAAAAATATTTTTTTGTTTGATAGAGTATACTTCCAAGGTGGTCCCATTTTGTCACCAAATTGTAATCTGATAAGGGGATCCATGAGGAATTGAGGGAACTCCTCAAATATTATAGGCATACATGTAGCAATTTCAGTATTTTTAGTAATTAATGTGCAATCTTGGCAACACCAATCTTGTAGATTGTAGGTATAAAATCAGATTAGAAGGTGGGTAGGTAACTTTTAAAATTTTACTCAGGCACGTTAAATCCTTCCCTTTCCCTCAATTTCATCACAAATTACGAGTGAAAGGAATGGTGCATCAGTTTCAAATTAACTGCTTCGTAGTATAGTAACCATTCAGTCAGATAAGGAAGCCTTAGAAGTAGGTCGGTAAGTATAATAACTAGGTATAGATTCGTAAGATCTAGACTAAAGGATGACTGACAGTCAAATTAAGCGTAGAAATAAGAATTAATTTATATTTTTCCCTATAGATTTAGTGCACAAAAATACCTACCTATCCTATGCATTGCCACAAAAAATATTTGAAATGTTAAGGTGAGTGTGGTCTGCTCAGTGTGAATTAAAAAAAACGTACGCACACAGGTAGGTTTAAGCGAATTTGGGCGAAAGATTAGGTAATTTACTTATCTTATCTTATAAAGGTGGGGTAGTTGTCAGATGCCCTTCAACCTTATGGAATGTGCACTAAAATTTAGGGATCTGATTTTGGTAAACAGAATTTTTATTTACATAGCAATTATACACATAGGAGAACACTCCTACCTACAACACTAAGTCACCTACTTAAAAATTAATAGAAAAAAATATATCAACAATTAGGTAAGTACCTAGCACCTACCTACCTACTTAAACTGTTGAAATTAAAATAAATGTTATTATTCACCTTAACCATATTTTCTCCGTTCCGCAAACCTTGTTACAGATTCTAAGTAAATCTACAATATCAACAAAGCACAAGCAAAAATGGTACACACACATACACAGACATACGTATAAACCAGGCGAAGGACTCGCACACACACACGCAGCAAAATCAATACCCGTCGAACGAAAACAGAAACAGCTGATCGCGAGCAACAAACGGTAAAATAAAAACAAATCAACACTCACCATGGCTTCTGCTGATCAGCTGAGTTATTAAAGTTAGATATAGCGGGATATCTGCAATACAAAATTACGCTACGTTTAGAAAAACACGCAAGCTGCATTAGGTATTAGCGTTAGGTATTATTGGGGGAAATGGCCTCAAATAGCCCGTGTTATGTTCTGCGTTGTAGTGGAACGAACAAAGGAATTAGTTTGTTGTTGAACACTCACCTCTGAGCTGTGCACTCTAGCACCTTCTTCTTTTCCCATCCTTCCTGTGTTTTGACCCACTCCTCGCCAGGTGATCTCCAATCCTTGGATATAAAAGGCATATTTTCGACACAATCACAAGTCCGAAACGCGAGCGTACTCCCCTTCGCACATGCAAACGTCTACGCCGCGAGACGCGATTTGACGTGCTGTGCTATGGAGCATTGAGCAAAGCAAAGATGCATGCGCGCGAGCGAGAACACATGTTTAGAATGAGACAGCCGCGCGCATGGCCTTTGTTTTGTTGATATAACGTCATAAACAGCTGTTTAAAAATATCACGCAAAACAGGATTCAGCGCATTAAAGTTTTAAAAACATGTTTTTGTTGGTTGCTTTACCGTGGGATTGTTGGCATTTTGGAAGTCAATAGCTCTATAAATTTATAGGCGTTATATTTTGATAGGTAGAACATACGACAACAATGAGAATCAAGATTTGGTTAATAGGCCAAGAATAAAAGATTGTATTATATGTTTATCACTATCAATTGTCACTTGTCATGAATTGATAGTCATAAAAAATAAACTTATATTTTTAATTTCGGTGATACGTTCAGTAATTTTAACAAAAACTACTAAATCTACTGCAAAAAGTATGTGGTAACCCTTAAAAAAGGACGTGTTGCCACAATAAACTGGAAGCATAGACTAAAGGTAAATTTATTTCCAAATTTACTTTAAATCAGTAATTGAACATAAAGTACCAGAAATGTTTCAGATTCAAATGTTTTATTATGCAACCCGGCAGCCCTTTCAAGATAATCAATGATCCACCATTGTTTAGTTGTTTACTCGTACATACGTGCTTGTACGACGAGTGTAGCGCAGCAACACCAATTAAACTGTCACTGTGATTTTTATTTTTACCACTTCAGTGTTTATTTGAGGTTAGAATTGGAACTCACAATATATTTCGTAATGGGGGACTCTCCGTTCAAACCCAAGATCAACGTTGAAGCTAAAGACCCTACGTTGAAGAAGGCTGAGCTCGATTACATGAAAATTATCGAACAGAAGAATCGCGAGAGAGTCTTAAAACTACGAGAAATCGCGAAGAAGAACAGGTTCACTGGTGTCGCTATCGGGGCAGGAGTGTTTAGTATTTACCTGTATTCTATATTTGCTGTGAAACAGGAGACCTTCCTCGACGACTTCAACGAGCCGGCGAAGATACAGCAATAATGGCCGCTGCCGCTAGATTAGCGCAAATCAGGCTGCCTCCGCTGCCTAGCATTAAGGATGTGATTCGTTTGTATAAACTCCGCGCTCTCAAAGAATTGTCGCAGAATTTTCTCATGGAACCGCGCATGATAGATAAAATAGTGCGCGCGGCTGGCAACATAGAGAACAGTGTTGTTTGTGAGGTGGGGCCAGGGCCTGGCGGCATAACTCGATCGATCATACGCCAAGCACCAAGAAAAGTCATTCTAATAGAAAAAGATCCTCGATTCGTACCTAGTCTAGAACTGGTAGCTGATGCCTGCAGAAATAAAGTTGACATGGACATAATTACAGGCGACGTCCTAAAAACTGACATTGCCAATTTTATTCCTAAAGATGTCAAGGTAGATTGGAATGATCCTCCTCCTGCTTTAAATCTAATAGGAAACTTGCCTTTTAGTGTTTCTACGATTTTGATGATCCGTTGGCTCGAGCTGATTTCTAAGCAAGATGGGCCTTGGGCATTTGGCCGTGCAAGAATGACACTTACTTTTCAGAAGGAAGTTGCTGAGAGGATGGCCGCTAGGGTTTTAGACAAGCAGAGATGCAGGTTGTCTGTAATGTGCCAGAATTGGTGCAGTGTAAAATATAAATTTGACATCCGTGGCTCAGCATTTGTCCCAAAGCCTGAAGTTGATGTGGGTGTAGTAACCCTGACACCAATGAAGCAACCGATAATAAGATTGCCGTTCAAATTAGTTGAGAAAGTTGTGCGACACATTTTTTCTATGAGACAGAAATATTCAATTAGAGGTGCTCAAACGTTGTTTCCTGAAGAGGTGAGAGAAGAGATGGCTGACAGAATGTATAAGATAGCTGATATAGATCCCATGACAAGACCTTTCCAGATTGTCAACACGGAGTTTGCAAGACTTTGCGAAGCTTATAACGAGATCATCAAAGAGTATCCAGAGTTAGAAAACTATGATTACAGAGCACCAAAAGCAAAGAAACAAACAGTAGAAGAATAAACACTGTTTTAGTTTGTATATATTGTAGCTTTATATCGGTTTAATTAAATAGTTTTTAGTTGGAATTTTTGTTTTATTTTCACCAATAAATACAACTAAGATTAATACACTACTGTATCAGCTTATAAGTTAAAACAGATTAAGTTGCTTTCTTCTTTTCTTGCCACGTCCTTTTCTTAATAACTTTCTTGTGCTTGTTTGAATTTATATGAATCTCATATTCTTTGTCCCCGATTATAATTCTCTTGCACACTTCGCAATAGTTATTAGATAAATGATTTTTTTTCTTTTCTGCGACAACTGTAGATTTAATCGGAGTTCCGTTGATGTAACTCTCAATAATCTCAATAGCTTTGTTTTTCACTAGAGTATCCCATTCTGAAATGTTCGTCGTGTCTAGTTGGTAAATTGGGGGAACCTGAAAAATAATGTAACATTTAGTGACATCTATTAACGATTGTTTTCAATATTCTTAATGAATGCTTGTTTACAACTTCGACTACTCGACACCAGATGGCGTACATCAGCGCCACTCTAAAACATCTTTTATCATGAGTTCTTCTACTACACGGTAGATGGCGCGGGAAAATATATTTGACACAACGATATTTTATAAAACATATTTTTATAAGAACACTAATAAAGAAATTAAGTCATATTGCTATTCCAGATTTAATAAGCATTAACGCAATTGTGTGGCATGAAAATTGGAATTACAGTCCTTTACCTAACTACCTACCTACCTACATTGTAAAAAAAAGTTAGTGTTCGGAGAAATATTGTAATTACTAACTTAGATTTTAAGTTTCCAGACGTCACTAACAATATATGGACCTGGTCTGAAATAAATCATTTGAATTAGTTTGTATAAGTATTTTTGGAAAATCTTTTGACAAATTCCGAGAGAATGATTTTTTGAAAACTACGAATGAGATGAGACTAGAAACTTTGTCCTATTCCGAGAAACTATGAGATAGTTTACGCACAACGTGCCGCCGCCGCTACCCCACCCTGCACCCACAATTTTTTTTCATGGTCCTTTCGATTCTATATGCAATAGAGAGCACTTTTAAGAAAAAATATGGACATGGACGGAAAGTGTTTTCATACGTTTATTTTACTCCTAGGAGGAAAATGAGGCATTTCGCGTCTTCGGTTTTCAAAAAAAGGCCGGCCTTTCCGAGTATGTTTGAGAAAAATCAATTTTCCGTTAGTTACGACGCTATTACTCGGGTATCATAAAATGTATGGGAAATCAATGAATAACACGCAATACGTTTTTCTTAGATCGTAATCGTTGATACGGCTCAGGAGCAAATCGGTGAGGATATTTTATCTGTTTTGATTTTTGTACATACCCAAGTGGGCGGGAAATCAATACTGTATTTGCGTTGCATTGCGGTGGTAGGTACCTGCAACGCAAGGCGTAATACTACCTAAGGCTAATTGATGATACTTCCTAGCTAGTAGGTGGGCATTTTCCAAAAAAGCGCACGTAGTTAAGGACAAAAATTAACAACGGTAACCTTTTCCATTCCGTTGTAATTTTTTTTGAAAAACGCCCAGGTAGTACTCACAATAGAGGCTACGCCCAAAAATGACAACAGAATATGACGTTGAGATTGTTAATTGAATGAAAATTGTCATTTTACGAGATTTAACACACCGGCTAATATTCGAGTTTACAAATTTTTTTTAGGGTGTGCCATAATACACTCAAGTACCAAGTATTTTCTTTAACTGGTCTACATAAGACCAGCTCTTAAGACACCACACCATGACATTGCCTTGTACTTGGGTTCAACACATTACCAATCGTCACACCTTATCATTATCGCAAACCGGTTTAAAATCGTTTGGCAAGATCTGATCAACGTAAGCTTATAAAAAACAGGGGGCAACAACATGTCGGACCAATCCCAGTAGGTATAGGGTTCCGAAGCCGTTACTAGAAACACAAAAAACGAACTTGTTGTTTTTGACAAGTATGAACTAATTATATCTATTAAAAGTTATTTGGTGTTGTCTTAGATATGTTTTAGAAGTTACTAGTGACCCGCCCTCGCTTCGCTTCGGTTTATGCCAGTTTTCTGTACCCGTACATAAACCAGAACTTATTATACATAAAAACCTTCGTCTTGAATCATTTTATCTATTAAAAAAACCGCATCAAGATCCGATGCGAAGTTTTAAAGATCTAAGCATACATAGGGACAGACAGACAGCGGGAAGCGACTTTATTTTATACTATGTAGTGATAGTGATAAACACCTTAGCCGCCTGTGTCTCTGAAACCAATCAAGTCTAATTAGTCGTGATCGTTTTCCTTTAAAATTGGCATTCATTAGATTGAACGTTTATTAGACAATCAGAAAACAATGTTTAACGTAGAAACTCAAAAATAATAATTTGGACCTCAATGGTCATATTTATTGAATTTGAATTTTCTAAATACTAGGCCCTTTAGTTTGGCTAACCATGTACCAAACATACTGTATGTGCTTTCATCTAAAAAAAAAACAAGATTTCTTTCCTGCGGTCGATAGTTAAAGGCTTGTGTACCAGTTATGTTTTTATCTCATAAGACTAAAGTAGACCTGGGTAGTAATTCTCTCAACAAGCAAAGGTGATCGTTCGCTCGAGTGAAGGTCCAAGCGGCGAGCTTAAGTAGTCCCGACAGAGCGAACAAAACACATTTTAGCGCGTGTATTCAATTTGGCAGCATGACTTCACCAACGTATAAGGCTCCCTAATTGACAATGCACGCGCTAAAATGTGTTTTGTTCGGTCGGACGGGACTACTTGAACTCGCCGCTTTTATTCGCTCGTCCGTCCGACCGGCCGCCGTTTTTTGAGAGAATAACACACCTGACGCTGTTTATGCGGATAGGGGTTCAGCCAGAAAATTTACCCTTAAAAACGTTAATTTTACAACTTTGTCGGCGTAATTTAAACGTATAACCGTGCCAAATTACAGCTTTGTGGTACCTATATTTAGTATTACTTTATTGCCTTGTGAGGTACTACTTAATGTAACTTACTTTTACGTATTATGTTGGTATGATTTAAAAAAATGAATTAACAAAAAGCAAGCTTTCAAAACCCGACTGTTGCTAACCAACTTTAAATCGTTATAAATTTTCAATGATCATTCAAAATGAAAAATGATGAAAGAAACCTAATTTTCACAATATGGCGTCTGGTTGCCGCCATATTGAACTTTGATTACTTACATATCTTCAGTGACACAAATCGATTTACATAAGAATCATCAACATCTGACAACGGGTTTAGTTTTTATAGTGACACAAAGGAATAAACATACATATATAGGCTGTGAAACACATTACCCTCTTCCTTCGGCAGTCGGGTAAAAATGACCTTCTGCTGGAGTTTCTTGCGGCGCTTCTTCTCCGCAATGATGGTATTGTCCGAAGCGCTGGTAGATTCACTCTTTATTACCGACGTGTAAAGCCTGAATAAATATTTTGGCCTTTGCTTTTTTTTTGACCATGTCTCTGAGTTAGATCGCGGACAGACGGGCAAGGCGAAACTATAAGGGTTCCTAGTTTGGCTTCGGAACCTTACAAATAATAAAATAAAGTTCAACCTACCTCTCTATCGGGATGTTCCAGAAACCTCTGCCATACCATCTTGTTCTGCTTCCTTGCGAATCTGTTGGGTAAAGATAATAATAATTACACTATACCTATCACATTTAACACCAATAAATAGTTTAAAATACCTATTACTTTAAATGCGAAAGTTTGCGTGTGCGAGTTAGTACCTATGTTTGTTACTCCATCATGCTGAAACGGCTGCCAGGATTTAGATGATATTTGGATGTAAGGTAGCTTATACTCTAAATTAACGCATAGGTTACATTTTATTCCACAAAAAGTCGCTGTTCGTGTTGTGGTGGTCGACGCGGAAGAAATCGAAGGAAGACCAATAAATGAATAATATAATATATTATTATTTAGATATCGATTGTGTAGGTCTTAAGCAGTAAATGTTACTTTGAAACATGACGTCTAAAATAAATAAAATGTATTGTTTACTGCTTAAGACCTACACAATCGATATTTAAATAGAAATACTTAGTGTTCGTTTTATTTTTAGAAACGTCCGGGTTCGATACCCGAGCTGAGTACAAGTTTTTTTTTTTAATGTATGAATGCAGCTTTCCTTTTTACTAAAATCGATGACATGGTTCATAAGAACAGATCATCGTGTGTTTATAGTTTCAGACTTTCCCATTCTGACCGATTTAAATGTTACACACCCTGTATAGGGTGACTATTCTCTCAAAAACGGCGGTCGGTCGGACGAACGAGCGAAATCGAAGCGGCGAGTTTAAGTAGTCCCGTCCGAGCGAACAAAACACATTTTAGCGCGTGGATTTTCAATTTGGCAGCATGGCTTATCGAACGTATAAGGCTGCCTAACTAAGGCCGAGCCATACCGGCTGCGTGCGCGTTCGCTTTCCACTGCGTTGTATAGTGACATGTCATATGAGAATTCATACTATGCACCGCAGTGGAAAGCGAACGTGCACGTTACGTCTACGCGCACGAATTCGCTGTGGCTGGGCCTTTAAACTCGCCGCTGCGATTTCGCTCGTTCGTCCGACCGACCGCCGTTTTTAAGAGAATCACACCCCATTTTATTAATTTTATCGAATTGCACTTCATCGAAAGTATCATTTCATCGAATTTCATTTCATCGAACGCTATTTCCTGCTGAAACCATGATGTTTTCAGGATATCTTCAACATTAATAACGTAGGTTAGGTTAGGTTAGACATTTTACTACCAAAATTAACTCATGCGGCGAGAAATGCCTTTCGATGAAATGAAAATTCTACGAAATGATACCTTAGTTGAAAGATGTTTCGATAAAATAATAGGTACCGTAAAGCGGGGTGAGTAGGGATTAAGGGGTGAGTAGGGACACAACCTAAAATAAACCATAACTTGTTACGAATTAGAACAATTATTAAATGGACAATAAAGTTACGTCTATTGGAAATAATTTCAGTCTTATAATTAGTAACATATGCATCATTTTAGGTTGCGTCCCTACTCACACGTTACTCTACTCACCCCGTTTTACGGTACCCCAAAAGATGTCAATTTATTGATTACCGCTTCGTGCGTATCTTCATGTTCAATATGCCCAGCTCCAGCAGACCCTTTCCCTTTTCAGTCTGTCTCTGTTCCTCCTCCATAACCAGGTAGTCATGGAACTCCTTGAATCCCAGTGTTTGGAACACGCCCCTGGTGTAGTCAGTTGGTCTGCAAAAAATATAAAAAAATCAGGGGTCAATCTCACACAACCTTAGTCCCAAATTAAGCGCTGAGCTTGTACAGTTTGTTTGTTGATTTCACTATTGTTTTTTTTGTTTTAATTTTTTGTACCTACTTACTGCTTGCACTTAGGTGTTTTCTTTTTTTTAGAGTCGGCCTGATAAGTGGCTGAACACTTTAGTACCTTGTCGCTTTAACACCTTTGACAGACAAATAATATTCATGTCTTTTTTCACAGCTTCAATAAAAGCTGATTCATGTAACAAACAGTTGAGATAACAATCATAAAAATCAAGATATAAGTCAACAAAGATTTGTTCCTATCTCTTTTTAGCAAAACAGAGTTTAACATGGAGTTTATATGGCCGACCTGTTGCATGAAGTCACAGTGCATGTCGAAATACGATTTAATAATCCATGCATATATTTATATTTGTGCAGCAGTTTAAACATGACGTTAATGTGACAAAGCGCTTAAGTGTGAGCTACTTATGAGGCGGACCGTACTATGGGTACAATGACTTACATACTTATATGAAGAAGTAACTATAAATACTTGTATAACCCTTCGAGTGGCAAGCAGCCGTATAACGGCTGCTGTCAAAAAACAATTAATACTTTATGACATTAACTCAAAATTCAAATTTAAACTAACTATAGTTTTCTTGCGGCTTGAAGGGTAAAAACATTCATGACTCAGGAAGTCAGGAACAATAATAATTAGTCGCGCGCATTACCACTATTATACATATACATACATACATTAAATCACGCCTGTTTCCCAGAGAACACTTCTTTTCACCTGCTACGATCCTGACTAATCTCTTTCGCTTCTTCCACATTCATACATCAAGTCATGCATGCATACAGTCATATATTGTCATATAATTAAGTTTCACAGGTTAACATAATGTATTTGATATTTGAGTCCCTTCCAATAACTTCAGATAACCTGAACGGGTTAAAAATTAAACCAAAAATCCCAATTGCAATTACAGTTTGTGTAGAAGTCATATAAAGCCCGAGCAAATTAAATTTAAAACGAGCAAACATCTTTATTCCTGACGCAAACTGATAGGTGTGAAACTTATAAGTTTAATGTAACGTGTTTAATCTGTTTATCTCTATCTATGTTATGAGCTCTGAAACTAAGGGTCGTTATTATAACAAAAAACCGGCCAAGTGCGAGTTTGACTCGCGTGGAGAGGGTTCCGTCTCCACACCATATGCCTGTCTGTTAGTCTGTCTGTCTATCTGTCCATCTGTCACAGCAGATTTGCTCCAAAACTACTGGACCGATCGAGTTGAAATTTGGTACACATATGAAAGTCAGTGACCCAAAGACGGACGCGTAACGTAAATAAATGAACTTTGGAAAAGGGGGCCAAATTAAGAAAAAAAAAAAAGTTTTGCGAACCTTATTGTGTGACATGTCAAATGAAAGGGCTGTTGTGAGCATCTCAAATTTATTTATTTTATTTCACTTACATATGTGTACCAAATTTTAACTCGATCGGTGGACCGAGTAGTAGTTTTGGAGCAAATCGGCTGTGACAGACGGACAGACAGGCGCACGAGTGATCCTATAAGGGTTCCTTTTTTCCTTTTGAGGTACGGAACCCTAAACTAACAAAATGTGGATCTAGTTGTAAAACGTGGATCTATTTGGAAAATATTCAAATATAAAAGTAAAATAACAATACTAAAACAAAAAAATAAACTTTATATAAAAAACCTAACTACGAGCGCCGCTCTCAGCGGGCCAAGGCTTAAGCTCCCGGTGGTTAGGGCTGCAGAGAGAGGAACCTCCTCACAATGCCTGCTGTGTCGAGGAGTACTGCCTTCTGTATCTGGCCCTTGATCCAGCCATCTAGCGAGTCTCTTGAGGTGTTGGTCGAGACTTTTTGCTATAAGACCGTTTGCAGAATTATTATTATTACATTTATTATATTATATCGGGGGTTTTTATTTTGTATTTAATCTTTAAAGATTGAGAAAGAAAGAAGATACATTCGAAACTTAATCTCTCTTAACTTAGCCATCCAAACGAATATACCTAAGAGATGAGACATTCCTAATTTCAAATTATGTGTTCTAACCACCATTTCCTCGAGTTCAATAGAAAAACCAAAAAAAATGTTCCCAAAAGTGGTACCGGTGCCCGGGGTATCATATTACCACAATGACATTTCGACACCCCTAACAGTAGCATCGGCGCGAACCGGGGGGAGCTACTAACAGGTGCGGGGGAGGGGGAAGCCCTACGAGTGTCCGTAGAGACTCTGGAAGGGGTATTTATTGTACTTTTTCTACAAGGAATACTTCTAGATTGAAAATTATATATATGAATAGGCCTAGGGAATGTATGGAACGTAAATAACTTAAAGATTTGACTCTTAACACAGTTGAAAAAAGATGGAAGAGTTTAGCACATAATCGAATTCTCGGTAGTTAATGTTAATTACACAGGTATGTAAATAGGTACATAATGTGTACTGGTAAACGTCTGATATAAAATAAAACGTGATTCCAATTGTTGGTCAACAACACCTACCCAGCCCTCTAAATGTTTATAAATACACATTAGCTAAACTACATTTGTCTAGGTTGGTATTTAACTAAAAGTAGGTAAAAAATGTAGGTCGGACCACGTCACTGTGTTGACTAAACTAGGTTTAAAATAGGTTATTGTAATTTTTTGAAGAAGGGAGTCAGTCTTGAGTAGGTTTTCACTGCATTTCTTGACACCTGTCACTTCTAGCAGCTAATGGCGGCGACCACGCGTGTCACTGGAGTAGCCGCGGTCGCTACCGGGCTGCGCGCGCGCACCGCGACCGCCGCGTCTTGATACTTGATCGTTGACGATGACTTGCATTGACAGTTGACAAAAAAATACCCAAATTACTTTGGTATTATATTCAGCTACGGAAGTTATCTCGGATAATAATTTAACAACAAACAACAAAACAAGCTTTAGAAACCCGATTGTATCTGCATTTTTTGGCATTATCGTCGAAATGTGTTTTAAAAAACACCCCTCCATTTCATTGAAGTATTATAGGAAGTATAGCCTATGACAATTCCACAACCAAGACGAATCTAACGTAACCTCATGTGTTAAAATCCATCAAGTTTAGGCTGCAGAGTGTGCCGAAGAAAAAGACAAATATATATATACATACTTACATACCTTCACGCCTGTCTCCCAATGGGGTAGGCAGAGACTACGGAACGCCAGGTGCCCCGGTCTAAACATACAACTTTCGCTTCCTCTACATTCATCACCCTCTTCATGCTCGTACGTCGGTTTCGGGTGCTTTTGATTTGGCCCTTATTCAGGCCGCAGACATTTATATAATTATATACTTATTTTTATTTATATACATACACTCGAAAAGTATAACCACTTTTTCTGACGCAGTCGAGTAAGAAGACCTACTTATCCATAGCGGTCGTTTAGGAGCACTTTTAATAAAATATCGTGTGCCACACTCAAATTTACATTTTTTTATTCATTACCAAAAGATAAATAGCGAGAATGACATAGAACTAACTTAGTAATCTCATTAGTAGATAAAGAGTAAAATTAATTATTTGAAGAATTATAACTATTTTATGGTTTTATACTTTAACAAAGACTAGGAATGCAGAACTAAGTAGCAAAGAAGACGTTAAGATGACTGATCAGCATCATCTGTTTTCGATTCTATTGCTTATGGATAGAGTTTCAAATCACACGTTTTTGCACGTCATTGACTAATTGTATCTCTTAGTAACTCTATTTTAGTCCCGCCCAGGGCCCGTATTATGGTCGCCTTTATCGCGGTGGATAAAGCTTCCGTCACTGTCGCACTTACATACTGGTTAGAAAGTGACAGATGTTTTATATACGCTTATCTACGTCGATAAACACGACCATAATCGGCCTGCAGGTTGCTATACGCGTTACTCTTGGTTAAGTTTGCGTGGACGGTGGAAACACGGAAAAGCAATAATGTGAACAGCATATAAGGTAACTTGCTCTACTGATAGTAAAGTATTGGTACTTTGTGATTAATTGAAATCTATTAATTTTATGAATTCTTAATACGAAGCCTGGAAAAAAATTGTTTCAAAGTGTATTGGCCTTTTTTTTTTACATCATCGCGGCTGTTTTTTAAGGAGGTTGCCATTTGAAAATGTTATACTTTGACCAAACATTTTACCAGACTATAGATATTTTACAAGCCTATTACGTACTTTTACCAAGATGATTTTACCAAGTTAAATGTCCCATCTTGTTGTGGTATCGATATCATATTGTTAATGTTATGACACTGTGTTATGACAGCTCATATTTACTTGACAAAAAGATCTATTTTAACGTCAACTGAAATAACGATATTGAAGCGAGATGAAAGGGCCTGGGCCTCTGATATGATGTAGGTGTTTGTCAAATCGTAGCAGTAACGTCCTGCGGGCCTAGTATGGTGAATCTATATCGCGTGTCAAATGTGGATAAAGCATCCGTCCCTCTCGTACTTATTTACGTGTCTGAAGGTGAAGGATGCCTTATCCACACTTTGTCACGCGATAAACGCAGCCATATTAGGCCCTCTGGATGCCTTAACAAGTTGCACAACGCCTTCGATAGCGATTTTCGGAATCTAACTAAATGGATTGACGTAAGGTGACGATCTATCGCATCGGCCGCTTATGTCAACTCCATAATTTTTTACAGTTTTCGTAAATCACTAACGTAAGCATTATGTATCTTTTCTTAGGGCTTGTTGTTAACTGTATAAAATAATAGCGAACCGCACTAGCTTCGCTTCGGTTTATGTGACTTTTCTGTATCACGCGGACATAATCCAGATTTTTAATACACGAAACCTTCCTTTTGAATCACTCTATCTATGAATGAAAACCAAATTAGAATCCGTTGCGTTTTTTGAAAGATCTGAGCGTACATACAGAGGGAAAGACAGCGGGAAGCGACTTTGTTTTAAACTATGTAAAGATTGTGACTTAATTATTTTTATTAATTACACCTGAGCCCGGGACCTTGATAAATCTGAACCAAGGAAGAAAACAAAACGTTAGCCGTGTGAAAACTTGTCAGTTTTGACTGACATAATAATATAATATGTAACCAACTATAGTTAGGTCCTTACTTATAAGCTAAAGCATGCTTTATCCTTATCTGTCAAATTCAAATGTAACAATGACAATAAGGATAAAGCATGGTTTAGCTTACCCCACGGTTATTCCACGTTTATAAGAAGGGCGTATGAGTTTAAACTATTCCGTGATCTCTGCCCCAACCCTTGCTGAAATAACCGTCAGTCGACATATAAGTATTCATTAACGGAACATTTGACAAACTATTTTAAACCACCTTGATACTTTTAGCTATAAGTACACCGACCCGTCGCGGGTGTCGCTCCATTAGCAAAATAGATAGTAATTTACTAATTAATTAAGTCATTAAGGACCAAAGACAACTGCGTTGGACATAGACGAGTGTAACCCGAGACCATAGAGAACCGCACGCAGATGCCACTCGCGCGGCCGTTGCCCGCCCGCCATTTTGTATTTGCACCTTTTTGTTTATGGTTTTGGATTTGCGCGGGAATACTATTACGTATATTGTATTTAATAAAAGATTGGCAGAACAATAAACTAGGAAATATGTTAATAATACGAGTAGGTGCCGTTGCATTTTTTGATTCTGTTGAATTATGGGAACATCAGTCAGGGAATGATCGAACGTTTATAGGTTAAATTTAATTTGAACTGTGTCACTTCATTTAAGTTGTACTCGTATCTATATAGATGAATTGATTTATTTTGTCCTAAAAATTAAAAAATAAAGTAGTGTACTGTAAAAATTTATATAAAATCGTGTACAACTCAGACATTCGTGGTTTAACATACTCGTATATCTCTCAGGCAGCTGTATTTATCGATAGGTATCTTACTGAATAAAAACTTGCAGCGCTGTAAATAGAAAAATAGTGACCGAAACTTCACTCAATGGTTACAGAAATGATATTAAAAGCTGAAGCATTCTTCATTCTGCTTTTACGTGAGAGAAAATAACGGCTAAAACTTTTTTCTTAATTCGCACAGCCGCTCAACTTTCCAGTTATATAAATTGCAGTATTATGACCAAAATTTAATTTAAACTTGTAAAAAGAGACCTTGCATCCTTCACGGGTGGCGCCTGTCGTTTTTTTTTAATTCGAATTGTCGACGATTTGATTACACGCCTTTGGGCGGATCAAATGCGCTTTTTTCGCGCTGTCTGGTCTGGTACCAGCGTCTGTAGTCCCTCAATTTTGGCGTCGATAGATCAAATTACATTCGAGTAAATGTGACGGATCATTGTAAAAAAAATGCATGCAGCTAACATTTTATCACGCACGACTGTCTTCTTTATTGGCGTTAGAATTCAACTCTACCAAGTAAAAACGGCACATTTGCAAACAGGGTTTTTTTGTGAATTTGAATCTACTTTCAAGGCAATAAAGTTCACGTAAGTTTGTTAGATAATGAATGCCATTTTCAGTTTATGAAGATAGGAAAATAAACCTTATTTTTATTGCAACACAGTTCAAATTAAATTGATTATGTACATCCTATTGCACACTGGAGCTTACGAGGTTAAACCACAGCAGAAGAGCAAGCAGGATGACACAAGACCAGCAGTTACTGGAGCTGCTGGTATGGTCTTGTGTCATCCTGCTTGCTCTTCTCACTGACGCGCAACAGTGTAATGGTTCCGGTGAAAATGCTCCTTAGTCAGGCAGGGTAACGACGATGGTGTTCTTTGTCTACTTTGGTATCTTGGTCATCTATTGACCGAGCACTTGAAAGATGATGCTCATATCGAGAGGGAGCGCAGAGCATTGTCAGTTAGGGCGAACATGCTGGCGCGCAGATTTAGACGATGTAAGGATTCAGTCAAAATTACGCTTTTCAAGGCTTTCTGCACATCTCTGTACTCGTCGAGTCTGTGGGTCAGTTATGGACGGACGCGCAGAGCATTGTAAGCCTTAGGCTTACAGTGCTCTGCGCGTCCAGTACAATAACGCCTTTAGGGTGCTATTGCGGCTGCCGCGGTACTGCAGCGCCTGTTCCATGTTTGTGGAGGCACGCACAGACAGTTTCGATGCTCTGTGGTGCAAGAAAACTGCCTTATTAGTAGACAGGGTGCGTGGCAGCGGGAATGGTATCTTAAGATGATTGGCAATAAATTTGGTTGTCCTCTGATGTGGAAACTTACACAGAGGACAAAATCTCTGTTATTTATTAATTACTAAAAGTTAGGCTAGGAATTACTAATAAAACTGTGGACCTATCATGTTGTCTGAATAAATAAATTATTATTATTATTATTTGTCGGGGTCACCGCTTTACCGGAGGTGTCCATGCATAATGGTAGGGGTGAGAGAGTAGCTACTATGTCAGTCAGTTACAATCTAATTTAATTACAATAACACATGTGTATAATATACAATACTAACTTAACTAGTGCGCGGCCAGATACACGTACATATAATCCTTTATCTAAACGCAATTCATCCAAAACGTGAATCGATAATAATTACGAAACGTGCCTACCGGCACACATTCGTCCATTGGTAACATATACCTCTTCTACGGCACACTTTCGATATCGTCCTTAATGCCGCGATTCAGTGTCAGGTCGGTCCTACTATCTATCGTCCGATCATTCAGCTGGTGGTCTTCTACTACTTCTCTCTCAAAAATATTGCCTTCTAATAGAGTTTCTTGCGGTGCTTCTTCTCCTCAAGAAAGCGCAAAGCCCAATCAAAGCCAAGTGCGCGGAGGTCTCGTGCAAATCGCTGGTAGATTCACTCCATCATTTTTATATACTGATGAAGATAACGTAATACTCACATTCCTTCCTGGATCCTCTGCTTGTTGTGATGGTCATGGAATGCGAGCATCTCCTGGATGAGACCTTGCTCCAGCATCTCATCGACACGGGAGTCCAAACGCTCATCGTGGATATTCTATAATAGAAAAGGTTCTGATTAAGATTTTTTTCTATGACAGAACACGAGCACAAAGGCCACCTGATGGTAAATGGGATCTGAGACCCATAGATTGAATTCTCAAGGCAACAGCCTGCAGAATGTAATCCTAAGAATCCAAATGCGTTGGCAACCCTGAGGACTAAGACGGAATTTCTACATACATACATACTTCACGCCTTCATTCTGGGGTTGGCAGAGCCACAGAATTACCAACAACTTCAAAAATTACTTGGCCAAATCGTGCCAAACTAATAACTAATAACTGCCAAACTAAAAATAATAATTATTGAATTTCACCGGTGGTGATATCCTCACACCGGGACACAAGGTTAAAAGCCTTTAAAAACTTTAGAATATGGTTAAAATTTTAAGAATAACGCTATCCATCTATACTAATATTATAAATGTAAAAGTAACTCTCTGTTTGTTACGCTTTCTCTGGCAAACTACCAAACCAATTTCGATGAAATTTGGTATGAACATAGCTCCCGGGGAAGGAGCCAGGATACTTTTTATCCCGAAAATCTGAACAGTTCGCGAAAGAATAGCGATAAATGAGTTCTAGGCAAGAGCTAGTAGAACTAATGACTACTATTTAGTATTACACATATTTGTAAAGGTGGCGTCACACGGGGCGCATAAATATTCAGTTATCAATGCATGTGATGCACGCGCCGCGTGCTGCTATGTGTTCCCAGGGCATGCCGTGAGGCCGGAGAGCTTGGAGGTTAGTTATGAGTCGTGGCTGCTTAAGTAAAAAATACGCAATGAAGGTGTAGGCAGTGCGATGCGATTATGCATTTTTTAATGAACTCTCACGAACTAAATTAAATATAAAAAAGGTTGTCTCTTTTACACTGCATAACACAATCACACTTGTTAATTTTACTAATAGTTATAGCGGAAGACGACTTCTGCTCGCTTAAAATGACAAATAATACGCGATATTTCTATTAGCGGTTACCAATAAGCCGAACCCGAAAAAGACTAGGTTGCTTTCGAGTTTCCATCCAAATCAGTTTTTACAAAAATGTTGGCTCTCCGCAGGTTTTTCGATTCCCGATATAATTGTGTGATAAACGCGAGTTCCTGAGTCTTGGGTGTTTTGCATTTAAGTATGTAATAAATTACAATATAAGTATATTTAACATTGTCTAATTCCCATAGGGCCTACAGCTTAGTTTGGGACTAGGTCAATTTATGTGAAATCCCTTAATTCGGGTTACCTATTATTTTACCGAATTTCACTTCATCGATTGTATCATTTAATCGAATTTTATTTCGTCGAACGCTATTTCCTGCTGAAAACATCACGTTTTCAGGATATCTTAATCATTAATTACGTAGGTTATATTAAGTTAGACTTGTGATTACCAAAAAAAAATCTCATGAGGTTTGAAATGCCTTTCGATGAAATGAAAATTCTGCTTAATTTTACGTTCGTTGAAAGGAGTTTCGATAAAAGAATAGTACCCATTTATTTTGTTTAAGTTAAAGGCTATGCCGCTTCCTCGGTCCCCACGCCGCCGGTCACGGTGCAAACGGTTATGTCATTTGGGTTGCGCGTGCGTCGATACTATACTCGGGCGGACTGCTCCCACCAACTGTCTCTATAATCTGTGGTATACCATAGAGTCCATAGATTATAGAGGCAATGCGATGTACAAAGCCAAAACTAGAAGACACCTAAATCTATGTTTTCAAACCCCCAGCGTAAAAGAAGGTTGTTATAAGATTGATCGCTATGTCTGTGTATGTGTGTTTATACGTAGCTCTTAAACGGGTGAACCGATTTGGATGCGGTTTTTTTTTTATTTGAAAGTTGGTTTTTAGTGGTGGTTCTTAGCTAGGTTTCATTAAAATCGGTTAAGCCGTTTAAGAGATATCAGCTCTGAAAGAAGCGGTCACCAACTGGGGTCCTAGTGAAAAACGGTACAAGTCGACTTAACTCGTAATAAAAAACCGTATACTTATACATGAAGTATAGTATACTAGACTTAAACCCTTTTTCACAACACTGCTCGGAAATATGGCCATATATGTTCTTGTTTGGGGTCACAAAACGTCACTTATAAGGACAGACCAAGAATGTTTTTGTCGGCGTGTTTGCTAAATTGGTCGAGAACATTGTTGTCCAACTTTAAGAACCAATGAAAATCAATCAATCAATTTTTGTGTCATAGCTCCTTAAAATGAAAAATTGAAATTGACCAATCAGAACACACCATTCTGTGTCGTAAAATATTAGGTGTATTTTTGCTAAAAGATACACAGACTAAAAACTATGTCACTGCTTTTTTTTTAACATGGCCCCTAATCTCGAACCACTAGAGATTAAATTACATGGGAGATATGGCGAAACAAATACAATTTTATATGGAGTTGACATCTTCATCTTGCATGTTAGTTTATTAATCTCAAGTGCCACGAGATCCAGATTAAAAAAAAGTTATCTATGGTAAAATTGGCGGTGATCTCACATGAACATGAATTAAAATTTGAGTTTTGAATATGAATTTTTATTTTATTTCCTCTCAGTAGTTGTGAAAAGCACTATGTCTGCCTCGGTAGAAAGTGCAATTTATGGACTCGTACACTAGAGGGCCTCAACTACGTTTCGGCCCTCTTATATGACTCGTCCAAAAATCGCGTACTTTCTATACTCTGCAACAATGTACTATTTCATTTGATCTTCAGACGACTTATACCCTTTTTCACTATGACCCCAGCATTATATCGGGTTTTTTTTATCTAATAGTTATTTTACTTGAGAACGGTGTTCTGGGATCGAATCGTCGGCGTCGTTTCTTGCGGCGTTTCTTCTCAGCAGTGGTATCCTCTTGGGAAGCGCGGGTATATTTTGACGTGTAAAAGTGCCCGTGCGGCCTACTTACTGAATATTTTTTTATCTTTGGAATGGATGATGGTGCCGCGCTTTACGCTACCTAAGTGCAATTTTTTAAATTTACTGATTTCTGATGAATTTTCTTGAGTGAGAGAATAAAAGGAAAGTGATAACTTTAACTGTCAGGTATTTTAACTGGGAATTGGAAAAATCAGAATCAGAAAATCACGCGAACAAGGCGGAAATTTTAATAGGCGTCAATTAAAATGTCGTCCTGAAAATATCATCGGACTATACTGCCTTCTGATATTATAAAAAATTTAAAGTTTGGAAATTATGTATGCAAACGGCTGAAAAAATGAAATGTAGGATAAATGTAGATTTGATTTGACATAGTATTTGACAAGGGTAAGTTAGAAGCATAAACAACTGTACTAACTAACATAGGAAAGTGTAACAGGTTTTATATGAATCAAACAAACACTCGCATTTTTTATATTAGCACGAATATATTTTATACACACACGATCGCTTGCCTGCGATTCCATCCGCTTCATTTATCGCTTAAACTGTTAAATTTTATTTAATTATAAAAAGTAGCATATCGTTACTACTTTAGAAAAAAAAACACGTATCTGATATTTTGAGATATATGAGTTTAAACTTAATTCGCTTCATGTTTAAGTTTAAAATCGTACGTCAAAAAATATGAGATACGTGGTTTTTTCAAAGTTACGACTATATGTCGGGCTTCAAGCTATCTTCATACCTTTCATTCAAACGAAAAAGTAACAAACACACACTCCTGCATCTTACTTACTTAACATTACAAATGCGAATGTTTGGATGTTTGTTACTCAATCCCGTTAGAACGGCTGAACGGATCTTGATGAAATTTGGCACAGAGATAGGTTATAGTCTGAAATAGCACATAGGCTACTTTTAACCTCGGAAAAATGTACGGTTTCGCAGGGAAGAGCGATAAACGACTTCTACATCGACGGAGTTGCGGGAAATCAACAGATTTCAGCATTTATTATATTAGTATTTATGCCTTTGCACGCTACAGTCCAAGGTGCAAACAAATCACATGCAATTGATATAATTGCGTGCATTAGCTGGCAGAGCTGATTAATTCCGAACTACCGGCGCCGCGTCGTGACCGGGGGTACCTTTAACGAGCCACGGCGGGACTAATAACTACCAGTAGGGACACTAGTAGACTACTAGTTACGGGTTGAGCAACTTAACTATCTGAGATGTAAAGGTATGATTTCGATGCTGGCGACCGCGAGCGGCGACGGCGAAAAGTCGCGAGACCTAGAGTTTAGCCCCGTAAGGCCCAACGTCCTAAAGTCCTAAAATTGAGACATTTGTCAAAATGTCTTTTGACTTTAGTTGACTGACACAAGATTCTTTTTCGTATCAATTAAATTTGACGTGTGCATTACGAGGTTAGTATGAGTTGACATAAGGATTCATACACAAAAGCATAGTTTTTTTTATCTGAGATTTTTTTAAATATTAACAGTACGCCCGCACACTACGCCCGCTTTGGACTAGTGGTCGGAATGACGTCATTTTGTTTGAAACCGCGTTTTTTTTAAAGTCTAGCGCTAGCTTTTGTTTTGGATCAAACTTTATTTAAAATACTCCTATTTATTTCGCAGGTCGATAATATAATCCATTTGCGCTACAATAACTAACAAACATGACACAATTTCAAACATACGGACGGACAGCAGAGTGACAGCAATAGGATTCCGTTTAGACCTTTGGGTACGCAACCCTAATTATCAAGGAATACTGCTCGTTGTAAACTGTGTGTGATCTTAGCGTATGTTAGCTTACATTCTATAATTTTATATATATATACCCGATTTCCAAAGTAGGAGGTGTCTTTGACATATATGTAGATATATGTATGCATGAGGGTATGTATAGTTTTTGTCCCCTAGTAAAGGCTTAACGGGGTACCTATTATTTTAAAAAACACCTTTTAGCAAACGTAGCATTTTCATTACATCGAAAAGCATTTTATGCCGCATGAGTTTTTTTTTTTTGGTATTCACTAGCCTAATCTAACCTAACCTACGTAATTAATGTTATTGTTATGTTATTTTTAAATGTGCAGTTTCTCTGTTATGTTTTTTTATTTGGTGTACAATAAAGTGTTTTGTATTGTATTGTATTGTATTGTAATGTTTAAGACATCCTGAAAAAATCTAGTTTCGACGAAATAGCGTTCGATGAAATTATATTCGATGAAATTATATTCGATGAAATGATACAATCGATGAATTGAAATTCGATAAAGTGATGGGTTACCGGTTAAACGGATGGCACGATTTCAACAAGTGAGGTGTCATTGGATTCGCCTTGGAGTGTCACTGGGTACCTACTTTAACAAAACAAATTAATAATGGCGGCTTAATAAACATGTGCCGGCACATTATAGCTGTGTCACAGTGACGTTATAAATGCAATCGTAAGAATTTTCAAACGAAATGTCGGACTTGACAGAAGCGCGTGGAGCTAACCCCATGTGCTTCTGTTTAGTCCATTTGAGATAATTCTCTTTTACCGAACAATTTTCTTCGCGTGTGATATCCATGGATTTATTTCTCTAATAAGTCCATGGGAGTGTCTATAAATAACTCGACATTGGCGAAATACACCTTAACAGGAGTGAAAGCCATTAATTAAGAATAAAAAAAAGAAATGTCACTGTGACACAGCTCATTGGGATTGTAGTCTTAAGAATTCAAATGTGTATGGGTCACAGGTCACAGGTCCCACTCACCATCAGGTGGCCTGTATGGGTCACAGGTCACAGGTCCCACTCACCATCAGGTGGCCTGTATGGGTCACAGGTCACAGATCCCACTTACCATCAGGTGGCCTGTTTGGGTTACAGGTCACAGGTCCCACTTACCATCAGGTGGCCTGTATGGGTCACAGGTCCCACTTACCATCAGGTGGCCTGTATGGGTCACAGGTCCCACTTAACATCAGGTGGCCTGTATGGGTCACAGGTCACAGGTCCCACTCACCATCAGGTGGCCTGTATGGGTCACAGGTCCCACTTACCATCAGGTGGCCTGTATGGGTCACAGGTCCCACTTACCATCAGGTGGCCTGTATGGGTCACAGGTCACAGGTCCCACTCACCATCAGGTGGCCTGTATGGGTCACAGGTCCCACTTACCATCAGGTGGCCTGTATGGGTCACAGGTCCCACTTACCATCAGGTGGCCTGTATGGGTCACAGGTCACAGGTCCCACTCACCATCAGGTGGCCTGTATACTCTTGTGCCTCCTCATTTGACGACGGGTTGGTCTAGTGGGTAGTACCCTGCCTACGAAGCTAGTGGTTCTGGGTTCAAATCCCGGTAAGGGCAGATATTTGTGTGATGAGCGCGAATACTTGTTCCTGAGTCATGGATGTTTTTATGTATTTAAGTATATGTTTCTCTATACATCGATCGATCGATTTTATCTATTTATATCGTTGTCTAGTACCCATAGTACAAGCTAATATAGCTTACTTTGGGACTAGGTCAATTGGTGTGGCATTGTCCCCTGATATTTATTATTTATTTCTATAAAAAATGCTCTATGGTGGGTCAGGATTCCATTTTGTTTTTTGTACATGTAAGACGACATTCTCAAAACGTGCATCTTTTCATATTATTCACTTTGACAAGCGAATGAAATGATTTTTTAAGGTTATTTCGTGTATCAAATCGATCAATAAATTAATCAATACTATAAATAATCCATTGAATCATCGTGGGAGTGGATTGAGACGCAACCGGCGCAGGCGCAGCGGTACGTTTCATTCACGACCCAAACAGGACTTCCTTTCGCAAGACGAGCGTTAGTCAGACAAGAAAGTGTTGGGTAAGGGGCACACTAAGGCTCAGTATAAATAACCATTAAAAAATTATTATGTCATAACAACAAAGAATAACACAAAATCGGCAGCCTTTTTTTTTAACAAAAAGCAAGCTATAAAAACCAACAGATTTTTTTGATAACGTCGTCTATATAATATGTTATGTTGAAAAAAATAACGCCCTCGCCTAATCACTTTGTTTAAAATATTATAGCCATTAGGCTCACTCCCACAACCAAGACGAATCTAACGACACCTCATATGTTAAAATCCAACAAGCCGTTTAGGCTGCAGAGCGTGCCACATAAGTAGACATACATACATACACTCGAAAAACATGACCCTCCCTCTGACGCAGTCGGGTAAAAATGAATCACACAAAAACAATCTAACATAAGCAAACTTTTTATATTGTCATATATATAAGGTCAGTGAATCAAAACAGTGTATCACACGTCTTTCTTGATACTTGAACCTGTCTTTTGTGTAATTTTTGTGTATGGACCTGATAGCGAATAAAAAAATGTATACAGAAAAACAATTTAAAAAAAAATGCGAAGAAAAAGTCTCTTACATTAAGGATAAAACTTTCGTAATAACAAGCAATTTTGGTTGAAGTATTAAGATTGAAATAGTTAGGATCCATAAGATAAAATTTGTAGACGGCCTGTGTGACGGCTAGGACATAGGTCTTTGTCATCACATCAATCATAGATAAAATAGACAGTCTGTGGACATACTTGGTCTAACAGCTATTATATCAAGATTTTGAAGGAGGAGGATTATTATAACTCAATCTCAGCCTTAAGAGTGCGTCGAATGAGGTTCAGTCGGCCAAAAATGTGCTCTACCACTCTACGGTTAAAGTTCATCTGAACGTCATGATACAACAAGTTCGATTTTCCCTTGCAATATTATGACAGTGACAAGTGTCAACCTTAGCGATAATTAGATCTCACAGAAACTTTTGTTAAAACTAAGACCACTTTCTCGGTCGACCGTACGTTAGTCTATGGCAAATGTTTTTAAGTACATCTATTTCTTGCCGGTGCTTGTTGTTTGGGCAAAAGATTTAAGTAATTTCCAAAAACAAAAAATGTGAACACTTCATTGTACAACACATTGAAAATTAAATACAATATTTTACAAATAGCAATGTATAAAGGCGAACTTATCCCTTTAAGGATCTCTAGGGCTTATTATTTGTGTTTTACTTTAAGGATACGAAAACCGCTATTTACATCGGTTAGGTAAGTACTTGTAACTACAATGAAATCAAACTGCTGCGGTGGGGAATACCCATTGTTAAATGATTATTTGGGAAATTATACCGTTTTTTTATATACATATACTTTATACATACGAGTATATAAAAGAAGAAACTGACTGATTGACTGTTATATACACTTGAATTAAATCAGAAATACACGATAGCTATATTATTCATTGAGTGCGCAGTGCATCCCCCCCCTAATGACTCCCACGGGGCTGGTTTACACGAGATTATCAAATCAGCTGCTATTTCCTACTCGCACCGAATTTGGGCTTCCAAGACAAATGTACCAACATTCGGAGAAGGTATTTTAAACGCATTGGTATTGTCATTGTCTCTATGATTTCGTTGACGACCTCAACGATGCTGTATCATCTACTCTTGGGAGCCTAGTCATGCATAACGATATGTTAGCAATTTTCTAAAATCGACAAAATGTATTCGATTGTCGTAAGCTGATAACAGATCGCGTCGACATAAGTCTACTCCATATATTTCGAGTCGATAGAAAACAAATACATACGATAACAGCGTTTGCATTCTTCACTGTCACTGCACCTCATACTGTAGGGGGCTAGACAGTAAAAATGAAGGAATATGGGGTTGACGTTAGTAGTTCTGCGTTTGCCCATGTCAATTCTATAAAATTTGACAGAATTCTATAGTCGCTAGCGCTTCATAGTAAAATGCAACTTTCGCGTAAGTAGATCTAGCTAGCTCTAGCTTTACTAAGCCGAAAACATACTGAACTAATGATATAGCCTGCATGACAAGGCACGACGATTTCGTATTCGTACTAAAGGCCACCGTTTTTCTTTTGTACAAGTTCTAAACGTTTTAGACTTTACTACGCGCCGCTACCGCTATCAGTGTATTTGCAGCCTACTTATTAATAATTAAAAGTATACCGCATCCGGCGCCCGCGCATCCTCCCCCGCGCTGACTCAGCAGCGCCATCTATGACTAGACTGGTGCAACGAACTGGGTGAGCGATCGCTAGCATACTAACTACTGACGCAACAGATTTAAAAACTTTTTTGCAAAGGTTTCCATTAGCAAAGAGACGCGAAGTGGTTCAGAAGTTCGGACGAACAATAGCATAGATTTTTTATCCAGTTAATCATCGACATATGTAAGGTATTTTAAAGATGAAGCTAGTTTAGGAATTGTCAATAGAGCCGTAATGGTCAACGCTTCGTTTTTAGCGGTAAATAGGACCTTCTGGAAGATCCGCCCGGATCGCTACCACCATCTTACCCTTAAACCTACTACCAAGCAGCAGTGTTCGCATTGTTGTGTTCGAGTGTGGGGATAAGACAACCGGTGAAATTATTAGAGGCATTCCATCTTAGTCCTCAGTGTTTGGCAACGCATTTGCGGTCTTAGGATTGTATTCTTGAGAATGCAAATGTGTATGGGTCACAGATCCCACTTACCATCAGGTGGCCTGTGTGCTCGTTCGCCTGCTCCATGTCTTAAAAATCCTTTGCTTTGAAACAGTATAGATAAACCACCCTAGAAGATTCGGACATCACAGTATAAGGATTTTCGCTTTCATTTTTATTTTCTAATTCTTTTTTGCGCGCAACTCCGTCCCCGTAGAAGTCGGTTATCGCTATTCCCTTGGGAACTATCCAAGTTCCTAGGATAAAAAGTAACTTATAACAGACTATAACTACACTAACACTACACACTCACTACTAACTACTAATTATTACAGTGGCGTAGCTAGGTGAAAAAGAGCCCTGAAAAAAAAATCTGGGACCCCTAAACTGCTTAGGTTTTATCAATATTTTAAAAATGCAAAGCTACTTTATCATAAATAATCATAATTAAGTACTTAGGTATCATCTCTCATCAGCTAGTTAACTGGCTAGTGCAATATGAGGATTACTTATCAGGTTTGAGGGCAGGGCACTGCCCCGCCTAGCCCTTCGGTAGCTTAGGTACGCCACTGTAACCACTAACAACTAGGTACTGCGCCGAATTGCAAAATTCTTTCGAAAATATAATTCTTGTCCTTCAGGAATGGCTCTAGTTATAATAACTATTGAGCGACCCTTATTAAAGTAAAAAAATAAGTTTGTAAGTAAGTAGTATTAAGTAATTTTTCGTGTAATAAATAAATAAATCAATAACTGTTTTTCTTATAATAATGTATTCATATTAATATTTTCATTGTGTTGACAACCCTACCGTTCGAGCGTGCAAACGTAGGTATCACTATACGTTCGCAGGAAACTTCGAAAAATGAATTTTCAATACGAGTAAATAAGGTTTATTTAGGCGTTCGAGCAGCATTATACGTATGTTTTATATGCCTACACTACATTACGTTGTAGGTATTGATCGGACGTACCCTGTCGTTTTTTATAGAAGAAAAATATGCCAGCTAATACTATCTGTCGTGATTGAGTAAAAAATAATCAAACTTTCGCATTTATAATATTAGTAAGATTAATTTTCACCCTTTTGCTAGTAAATTTTAATTAACTAACGCTTTACTCTTGAAAACCCGACAGTACTATGGCGTTAGAAACAGAAAAATATTAAAAAACTCAATGTAAATTACTAAACATCTTAGCGTAATTTTGCAAAATGTGGTTATTCTGTAGCTTGGCCTACCCCAGCTAGAAAAAAGTCACCTTTGCTAACTTACTATCAGAACATTCGTTTTACTCCCAAACAAACTAGGCCTATTAAAAACGAAGTGACCTTATTATTATTGCATTCTCATTCGCCGTAAATACTTTTTGCACGAAAACAGTAGCGTAACATTTACATTAAACAGCCGTAACTCCCAAATCAATACAAACCAATTGACACTTTACGACTTGTTGTGTAAAGTTGTAAATGAGTAGATTTTCATTGGGAGTTGCGTTATTACGCTAGTAGACAACAGAAATTAGCGATGCTTAGTTTCCTCAAAAGTACATTGAACTAGTCTGAGTTGCATACAAAATAGAGTGGTTGGCGTCACGACTAAGTGCTCGGTCATTCAATTAATGGACTAGATTCTTCCTTCGTGTGTCATTTTGGAAACGAAAGAACGAATTGACCTACATCGCCATCAAAGATCGCATCGTGAACGCAAAAAAAGGACATAGCTATAACTCCAGCTCTGTCTAGAACTGGACAGGTTTTAACAGCTACGGTCTTAAGTAAGAAAAATACAAAGAATAGTCTCAAAGGATATTTTTTCTACGATTGTATCATAACATTTTCTAGCAAAGCCATATCCATTTCATTTAAGTAAAGATTGAAAGAGTGGAAAATAATTAATTTCACCTATTCGTTTACAATTCTATTAAGCTTTAATGAAATTACTTATAATTAAAAAAAATACAATATCAAAACATTTGAACTTTTACTTTGATGTTTTTGACAGACTTTTTCAGCAAAATTATAGAAATGCTAAAAGAAAATTACTTTTAAACATCAGTAAACCACAAGGACTGTGTAGATACAAAATAGCTAACGAGTATTCTTCTGATATGAACGTGAGGGAATAAGAAATGTAATCAAATTAAATTGTTATTTTTAAAGAACCAACTTAATCTTAAGTTCGCTTTCGTACTTGTTTTTTTTGTTATATTGTCTTTATTTTGTATTTCATTCTTATTCTTGTACATTAAAGAGTATACATAATGCGCCAGACTTAATTTGATCTTATCAAAGTCTTCAGCAAGAATAATTTGACAGCATACTAATGGTATCATACATATCAAATAGGTAAAATTTGGTCCATGTCGACTAACTAACATAGTATATAAATATAAAACCGCCAATTGTTAACAACCTCCTTTTGAAAACGGTAAACAATGGGATTCTACTTTTGATTTTAAGACTGTTATGAAAAAAAAAAACATAATACTCCAGAATAGGGAATATTATTATTATTGGTGGTTTCCCTCTTGTTTAAAAGAAGAGTCTTTTGCAGACAATAGACATTAGACGAGGAAAGATGGTGGAAAAATTGAAGGAAGAAGAAAACGAGCGTGACCAAGAAGAACTTACCTAGACTAATTAAAAAAAAAGAAGGCGTTGTGTCGTAACAGTATGTAAAAGAGAAGGCTCGGAATAAGAAAGAATAGAAATCACTCCACCGACAAGACCTCTTAAGTAAATGATGACGACGGAAAAAGAACGAGAAGTTGATACTACTATTATTACTTACTAGTATACTAGTCTAGTCTTTGTTTTGAACGACTATAATCTTTATCGTCTTTATTCCATACCATAAAACAAAGTCGCTTTCTCTATATATCCGCTAACGCCTCTTTTGGTTGTCAGCACTGTACAGAAGCTGAACCATACCATGTCCGTATTGTACTGAAACCCATTATTTTTGTCGACTGTACCACAGTTTGGGTCAAGGCAGAGCCTGCTCATTATCTGTTTTTAATAATTGCGTATCCGGCGGCAAGTGGGGCGCGATAATTACGACCATATGAGAACCACATATCATTATTCGACCCGTAGCATTCTGTTTGCAGAAATATTTACGGTTTCACTACGGTTTAGTGGTTAGCCTAGTTCGGAAACAGAAACAGAAAAAGATTTATTTCCCTCTCAGCACAGTACTTTTACATATTATTCCTTAAGATAGATGGGCGTTTCTTTAAAAGTTTGTACCTAGTTAAGGACTAAAATTAAGAAAAGTTAACTTTTCCGCTGAGTTACGAAAATTAGTCGTACATTTATATACTACCTCTCAGCGTCAATTAGCCGTATCTCAAATTCAATAAATGAAATAGATTCAATCCTCAGCCGTTAGTAATATGCTTGCACTTGCTGCAGGAGTTTTGTCTGAGATACCACCATTTGTCCTATAACAAGTATAGCTAATTTTCGTAACTCAGCGGAAAAGTTAACGTTTCTTAATTTTAGTCCTTAACTAGGTACAAACTTTTATAGAAACGCCCAGATACAAAAACTACAACAAGTCTTAACAATGTCAAACAATTTATGGCAAAAGGTTCAGAACTCAGCATATGCTGTGAGACAGGTCTGCACAGCGCTGTTTTTCAGCCTGTACCTGTCTCTCCATGTGTGAATAAGCCTTAAGGGTACACTGCATAACATCACGACGTAAAACATAAAACAACACACAGAACTAAGACATACTACGAGACCAACATTCAGTCGGCCACTTTTAAGTACAAAACGGGGTGGTTAACACTTAAGTTCGTAGTGAAGCTAGCGGGCCCTGGTTCGATCCTGGGTTAGTGCAAACAATTGTGAGTTCCACAAGAATACTGAGTCTGGTTGTTTTAAAGTTATTTACAGGAAAAAAACACGGGCAAGAGCATGTCGGACCATACTCAGTGTAAGGTTCTGAATCCGTTACTAAAAACGCAACAAAAACTCAAAAAACAACACGGATGATCTTATTTTCTATTTAAAGTTATTTAGTGCTGTCTTAGATGAGTTTTAGTATACACACTTTACCCGCCTGTATCTCAGGAACCAATTAAGTCTATATAGTCGTGATAGTTTTCTTTTTCAGTGCGTTATATTATTATGTGCTTTCATTAAATATATTTTTCACGCCACTGCTCGGAAATGTGGCGAAAGATGGTCTGTTCTTGGTCCCCAAAACGATCTATAGTTGTACATTGAATGAGCAGGCCAACTATGAATTTAAATTGACCAAAAATTTTAACATTGTTGGTCTGTTCTATTGAGCAAGTCGACCAATCACATCGGTCCGCTGATCACTGATTCGACCAATCAGAACACGACTTATGCTGCATATGAAATTACATTGGCCAATGATAAGTCGTTTTATTTTTTAATAATATTCATCCCTTCACGGATAGGCAAAGGAATCAGATTCCATACAGCCATTATGTGTCTGTTTTTATTTATCTCAATTATAGTTCTAGCACGGTCAGAGTCGTCAGTTTATAAAACGCCTTTGAATGACTGGCCACTAAGAACGGTATCGTAATAAAAAAAGTAAAAATTAGCGGGAGAACGTAAAAATTTTAGTGTGTTGTAAATTTATTATAAGAATTGATTTTTATTTCCTCGCAGTAGTCGTGAAAAGCACTGTGTTAAGCCTCGGCCGAAAGTGCAATAGATGGACTCGTACTTTCTATTGCTTACTTTTTGACCTCTTCAACAATGTACTATTTCTGACTGTTATTACTTGTAGTTTTGGCTGTGACAAATTGCAGCTTTATAGTACTAAGAGTCTCTAAGCTAGGTCGCGGACAGACGGACAGACGGACAGGCGGACATGGCGAAACTTTAAGGGTTCCTAGTTTGTCTTCGGAACCCTAAATACGGATGGTTTTTAAGCTTGCAATTAGACTTGATACGTTTCTTCTAGGCCCTGTTAACATTTTTCCGCATCGGCGCCTGCTTACTGATGGGCAATGTTTTTCTGATACATGCTTTTAATGGGCTAAGAAGCTTTTCCGAGTGATTCATTTTTTGTTTGATTTGCAATTTTCTTCAACTTTTTGCGAGATCTCAACATACTTCTAGCTTAAGGATGAGTGTCCACCAAAACTGTACGCGGTAGCGAAGTGGCGCGTGAGGAAAATAAACACCAAGAGGACTAGGTACTTAATTTTCTTAGCGCAGCTTTCCTATTGGTGGATTTTTTCCTTGCATACCGCTCCGCTATTCTCGCACAGTTTTGGTAGATACTGCGAGTGGAGCGGGCCCCGAACAAATTCTGTTTAGCATACAACGGTGCTTTCTAAAGGTTTGCTCGCGGTGGGAACACTTGCAGTCACCGATGTATGCTAAACCAAATCTACATCTAATCTACCACTCGCAGTGGAAACCTTGCTTAAGGCCTCGCGAAGTTAGCGTGTTCATTAGTACGTCGCCAGACGCGTAACCGCATTATAACTCCTGTCACGCCTTATAAACTCCTTTTAACACCAAAATGAATCTCCACCGACGTTAAAAGTTCAAACCACTACCAACCTTGAGGCACAATTTATTGTGAATAATTCCGAATTAACTACCTCGTTCATAATCATTATAAATAATTAACATTTTAATACTGTCTGCTGTGGAATAGATCCAGTAATTTATGTTAATTATTACTAGCAACTAGTTTTGTGAATGAAGTATTCTCATTAAAGCTTAAGACGGGCTTTGTTACTATTATTAAGCGCTAAATTGTTGGTACTGTGAGTTGGTATCTTGGTTAATTGTGCCAACCTGAGTTGAAATAAAGACGCCTTTTGTCTGTTCGAAACCTTAAATAACTTCCGAGGCACGCGGAAATATTCGTATTTTTAACCTTATTAAACAAAAATAGTACCTCTAATGTATGTAAACCTATGTATATTTCGTGGTATAAATCACGGTAAAAAACTGACAAAGCATATTTTTTGTTTTGTGTGGCTAGCTCAAAATATAATGTTCTTTTCACATGCTACTTTGATGCTGGCAACTTTCAAATTGAATCACGTAACTAAAGGAAGAATAAACCAAATCGGGATTGACGTGTTTCAAAAATAGAATGAAGTGGTAATATATACGGCGGTGCGACTGCCAGAGTGCATTTCAAGCGGAACAATCGGGTTCTTAATTTAAAGGTTTGTCAGTTGTCAAAGCATGTTCTGATTCACGTTTCCGGAGTTTTTCGCGGTGTTTTTTTTTCGGAAAACGGCGCGTAGTAACACGTCTTTGTCCGCGTGGCCTCGAGAGCGGTCGTAAAACTAGTATGAAGTCGTAGTTTCGGATTCGGCATGTTAATATTCAGTGGGAAGCCAGCTGCTCGGTGGCCGCCCTTGACTGCGCAGCGCCGCACCGCGTAAATTGCCGACCTAGACGTGCCTCCGACGGACATCACCAATTTTTTTTATCGCACGATTCTTAATACAATTTCCGCGAAAAAGTAAAAGCGTTTTTTAACCGGCCAGTGTTGACACCGGTTGGATCGTGACCGCATAAAAAACCATAACAACGAAGGTTCAGCTGTTTTTATATAGAATTTTAATTTATTTGAATATCGAACACGCTAGAGCTCATTTAAATTCCTACGTATTATTTCAAACGGATGTTTCGCGTGCCGTGTGATAAGAGAAATTATAACACCTTAACATGCTATATTGTTTACGAGATTATGAAGTCGTTATTTTAAAAAGTTTCAGTTTCTATTTGAACATAATCTAATCAATCAATCAACCACATTTACATACTTTCTAGCCAATAACGATGATTTTTATTTGATAATAATGATAACGTTAAATGTCTATTAAGAAAAACATGAACAAAAAAAACTATAAGTGCTACAGATATGATCTATCGATTCCAAAATCATTCGATACATCATACAAACCATCATCGAATCAACAAACTCATTGTGTCAAATAAAGAGCCCTCACGTATGCTCATTTCATATCGATCTACTTTTTACAAATCTCTTTTTATCAACCGAAACCATTAACAATCATTGATGCAAAGAACTGGCAGCTTTTATAGACGAAAAAAAGTCAGAAAAACACATAGACAGCTGACATCACGAGTTCGCGCCAAATGCAAAAGGCAACGGCATCGCAAAAAGACTGCCCACGCGAAAAAAAACTAATTGTGAACGGTCAATCGCACAACCACTGCCATTAGAGTCAGGTATCTAAAGAGAGTTTCGAGGAAACTCATGTTTTGATTAGCAAACCGTAAGAAATAGGTATCGATTTTTTAGTTGCTAGTCGCCATGACAGCTCGTAATCAGAGTAGTTCATTGTGCCCGTTCCTTTTTCAAATTTGGAATAAAATTACCAATTTGACTTGTTACTATTTCGTTTATTAAAAATCAAGACGATGATTTTAATAACAATACCATCTGAATTATTAATTCAACAGTTTAAATACGCATCAACATATATCGTAAAAAAAAACCTCCCAACTCATTCACAAAAACTCAAGAAGAATCGTTGTATACAACACGTAACTCCGCCGAGGCAATTTGCTCTCATCGTTGGCAACACTTTTTATTGTTCGAGGTCTATGAACGACGATCGTTACTTGTCGCGACTTGTAGACTCGTGGGAGACTGGCAACAACCAGGATGCTATTTCAAAAAGTAGGTGAAAAAAAAAGTTTGGCGAAGTTTATGCCGATTAAGCTTTCGTATTATTTTGGTGCGAAGAAGGCAAACGAGCAGAGCTCCTAGGCCTGTTTTATAAAGCTACAAATTAAAAACTTCCATTTGACACCACCTCGACCAATGACGACTCGCCATTTGAGCAGTGTTGCCAGTTTAGACCTGTAGGTAAAATTGTTACTTGTAGCTTTATAAAACGTGCCCCTGATGATAAAAGGTATTGAGATCCATTAAAATTATCAATTTTGAGATTATCGTTACCAACCACCCAACAACCCTTAAAACTGAGAAGGAATTTCGCTATGCCGGCCGTACGTACTCTCTACTCCGAAACACGATACAGTACAATTAAGAATAGGCTAGTGTCGGTCAGGAACTAAGAACTAAAAGGAATGAATTCCCATCACAGACCGAAACGAACTAGTTCTTCGTAAACGATCTTAATCGTTCTTCAGTCCTTTAGGTCAGTAGCAAATTGTTGAACGTATGAGCGAAACAGAGCGAACGAGTAAAGAGCGCACGGCACGGCACTCGATGTGAACGAGACAAATAGTACCTATTTCAAAGCGTATCCTGCCACGATCTCAAAACTTGCTCCGGAACTAAAGGACCTAAAGGAACTAAAAGACCGAACTAGTTCCTTTGACCGATTGACCGAGATCGGAGCGCTCCCTACAAAGACCGAGCGGGCGCAACTCTAATTAAGAATGCGGATGCTTAGCGGTAAATATAGCGAGGAAGATATTGGTAGCAATCTGATCGACAGAGTAGGATCTGCCGCCAAAAAAAATATTGTCTAACTAAAAAATACAGGATGTTTTGTGATCAGCAGAAACCTCTCCGTAAAAGTTACTTTCATCAAGTGGCATTTCTAAAGTACTTTAACCAATTTTCTTACCAGTCTTGCCATTTGAAAAATAGCTGTAAGATTTGTTAAGTACTTAATTTTGGGAGAGTCAATAATTCGTTGTCGCCGTTGATACTAAAAGATTTCACAGGTTAGAATGCATAATTACGCCATTTACTGGCATTCACTTGTTTTTTGCCTAATGATTATTATTTAATTCTAGCTAGTCGACTAGTCACTACTCTAGTCAGGTGGTAAGGCGACGAATGGTCGATCAATCATTATTTATAGTGATTTATTGACCGCTTGATAGCTCATTTAAATAGAAGCACTGACAGGCACTCTACGCCGAATACTAGCGCTGTTATTCGCTAAATGTAAAGTTCATTGACAAACTTTACTTCGTACCAGGTTAAGTTGACCTCACGTACGCGGGAACGTGCGGCGGCAATCCATAAAAACTTGTAGAGGGATGAACTATTGGGTGTAGAAAACCCTAGATCGGAAGAGACGGCATACTTTAAAAGGCACTTACACTCAGTATAATGGCTACAGGTTGAAGAAGAGAGAAAGATGTGAAATTGACCACAAGGCGCGTAAACAACCAGCCTTAGTGCTTTATTACACTGAGACACTGCCAACAAAATTAATACAGCTTTTAAGAAACAGAGTACCTCACGTTTAAGGCGATTCTCGGTTGCGATCGAGATGAATTCTTATTCGAGATTCTATAGAAGTGACGCTGTCATTCCATGCAGATTCACGTAGAGATTCATCTCGATTGACCCGAGAATTGACATACTAGTCCGCTTCTTGCACCACCACTTCATGCATTTTGCGAATGGTTCTTTAATAATTAAATTAAATTGGTCAACGCAAGCGCTCGAACGAATCGACGTATACACAGGTATAACTTAGATATAGGTTTTTCGGTAAGCCAATACAATTAACATTTAAAACCAAGCAACTGATAGAAAAGTCACCTTGTTTATATAAGATTGAACGTCAGTTGAGGATTTCATATATTTGTAAAGCATGCGTATGAAAAAGAAAGGCTGGAGCGATGTAGAGACGTTGCTTGTCTATGGATCGAATACGGGTGGTACGCCGCGGGGCTCGTTGATGAATTTCCCGTAATTCTGTTAGAAAATAACATGCTGTATGTTGACACTTTCTACATTGTATATTACAGGCTGTTTATTTATCGTATAATAAATTCTTATGGGAATTGCGGAAGAATTTCCTATCTAAATATAAATTTAGATCCTGTCAAACTGACTGTAAAAATAGCTAAGGAATATTACCAGCGTTATTTACGGTACATAAACATTGACAAAAAAAAGGGGTTTTCTGACTTGATTACATTACATACGTATTATTATATACGTAACCAATGCTCTTGAGGTAAAGGAAATACATCACAAGAAGGAAACCAGCACATTCGAACAGCTGAGATGTAAGAGGGTAATTGCACAAAAGATCCTAAAGGGTCGAAGTGTAGTGTATTCGAAAGAGCCCATCTGTAAGATAAGATAAGATAAGATGTAGGTGTGCCATACGATCCGAGTGTTCCAGGACCCCTAGGGACGAAGATATGGAATCGTCTATGGGGAGCTAGCGTTAAAAATTGCTACTTTTTTCTAGTTTTTCTTCCAAATTTATGTTTTAGTTAAGCAATATTATAGATCACAAAATTTGCTATAACTTTTGAATTGAAATATTTTTTCCACAACTTCTAGGAACGAAGATATGGAATCGTCTAGTCGTCGTTAGTGGTGGTAGGACCTTGTGCAGGGTCCGTCCGGATCGCTACCACCATCTTATCCATTAGCCCACCGCCAAGCAGTAGTGTTTGCATTGCTGTGTTCCGGTGTGGGGATAAGACAACCGGTGAAATTACTAGCATAGAGACATTCCATCTTAGTCCTCAGGGTTGGCAACGCATTTGAAGTCTTAGGATTGCAGTTTTGAGATTGTAGTCTTGAGGTTTCAAATGTCTATGGGTCTCAGATCATACTTACCATCAGGTGGCCTGAGTGCTCGCGTGCCTTCTCCTTGCCATAAAAAAAATCGTCTATGCAGAGCTACCGTCGTAAATTTCTACCTTTTCCACTTTTCCTCCCATATTAAAATTTTAGTGCATTTTAGGGCAAACAGTAGTTCGGCATTATTGTAGCTCACAAAATTTGCTATAATATATGAATTGTTTTTTTTCTCCGATCTCCTAGCCTTGAGATTTCTAAATTTAATATTATCTTTAAATGCCTTATTTTCTCCATCTTTCCTAAGGTTTTCCAAATAAACCTTTTGGATCCTGCGAAGGTAAGGCCGTTCTCCCCCCTTCACGATTGCTTCGTAACGTCCGCCATAAACTTACCCCAAAGAACCTTGACTCTGATGGAATTTTAAAAAATAAACAGCGCTTACAGAAAAGGAACGGTAAATAATTTCGATGGAATAATTTTTATTGAGATTTGAATCGGTTCATTACTAAGGCTTGTATTATTGACAGATTCGTGGCCCTTGATGCATTTGGCGAAAATTGACAACATTAAAAAAAAAAAAGCATTTTGGTTTTTTCGCGTTTATTATAGCTGGTTATAAATTAGACTACCCGTGTTTCTCGGTTTTTCTTTATTTAACTTAAATTCGTCGTTAATAATTGATTAAAGAAATGGTCATTAAAAAGACCGTATATACAAAGTTAGGAATACTGTTGTCGTGATCTTAGCATGATATAAAATTAAAAAGGTAACTTTCAACAGAAACAGAACTGACTGTCATGTCATGTCACTTGTCAACATATCAACATAACAACTGTATCAACATGAATTCGTCGACTTTGGGCAGATTGCGGCTATCCGCTTTTACAAATCCGTTAGTCACTTTCATTTTTAATAGCGTATATCAAAACAATAGTATTACGAGAACCGAAAGCGTGTCGTTAGAATCAAGTAATCCGTCAGACAGATGAAAAATGGACATGACAGTTGTATATTTTTTTCAATTCCTATGGTAATAAATGGACTAAGGGCAATATAAGTGTATTCCTAACATTCACAATCCAACTTTTTTACTGTTTTTCCCAAATATAAAAAAAAAACTACTGCATAAAAAAATCCAAAAATATTTTTACTGTAATCAGCAGTATAAAATCTACAAACGGTATTTTATTTTACTACTTTAGCAGATATGAATTGTTGTCAATTATCGTTATAGAAAATATATTTGGATTGACGTAGCTGCCGGACGGGACGTCGAGTGCCAGATATGTCAATTCCATACATTTTGAGAGTTTTCGAAAATAGTTTACGTTATCGTTCAGCATCTTGTCTAGGGCCCGTGGGAGTCTCGTTATCAGCCCGTCTTGTAGAGTCAAGGACTTTAATTGTTATGCCTCTATGGAACCCTGTCATAATGACAGCGTCAAACCACATGACAGAAGTTAAGCTTAAATGAATGATTAACGTTATGTGACAGGGTTCCATAGTGGCGTAACAATTAAAGTCCTTGACTGTACAGGTTGTGTCGTGGCGTATTTTTTTTATTTTGTTTGATGATATATATATAGTTTTTATAACTAACAGCTTAATTCTAACCTTGAATATTGTTTATAAGTTTAAGAACTGATTCATACAAGATATGTCTTTGATACAAGGTATAAACCCGTGGTCTCTGTTCCATACTATGCTCTATTATTGTTTTCACCCGTAGTGTCATCCGTAAGTTATTAACTTTACACCTCTACAGTTAAGGCCGAGTCGTAAACAATACGATTGTAATAAGGGCTAGTACTAGAGGGAATTTTAATTACATTTAATTACGGATTTTATTAAAAAATCGTCAACTTTCTCTGCTGTAAAGAAATGAATAGGATTTAATAAAGAATAATTTTTTAACAAAAAATTACGAACAATATTTTACAGGATATAAAATTACATTAAAATCATTGTTATGAATTAAAAAGAGTACCAGTAAAATAACTTTTTTTTGTCAGAGGGCCCTGCCAAGATGCATTGCGCTAACTATCGTTCCCCTCAGTAACCCTACGTTTCTACAATGACACTGCCAAGAATGATTTTGATGAAAACCTACGTGTGCCGTAAGAAACGTGTCGATGTATCCGAACAGCGTGGCGTGAATACACATCAATTATGCTTGTTCGAATAAAGAGCTAATCGCGGCGACAGCGCCGGAGTCTTTTGACTGTCGAGTGGCGTGCCCACGGGCTGAGGCGGGCCAGGTGAAGAGCGGAAGCGGATAAGTGTTTAAAATCAATAAATTAATTAATACCAGGGGAAAATCTCACACGAATTAAGAGGCCACCTATGGTGCCACGCCCCCACAAGAATAAAAAGGGATGGCTTTATGTGCTTACGCGCGAATAATGTGAGATGGAGATAGTTCGCTCGTGCCCTGACGGCAGCGTTAAATTCAATTAATCGCTGTTTACTTTAAAACCACAACATTTATGGAAAAAATGTTTTGCCAGGATTAAGAAGTTACATATCCTCAACTATTGGATCGAAAATCATCGTTAAAGATTATAGAGTTTCGAAGATTCAACCACAAACATGCAAAAAAGGTGTCATATTGGAAAAATAAAAGTATCGAGGATTTTATTTCTAATCGTGTTTTCACGTTCGATAGTCTCAAGCAAATATGATCAAGTTTAATATATCCAAAAAACAGATACAAAGGCGTTATGGTTATTGAGATCCAGACCGCGGAACACTCCAGACTTTAGCATAGGTGGCCTCTTACCCCCTTACTTATAAACGTGGAATAACCATGGAGTAGCTAAACCATGTTTTGCCCTTATTTGTTATTGTGACATCTGAATTTGACAGATAAGGACAAAACATGGTTTAGCTAATCCAAGGTTATTCTACGTTTATAAGTAAGGGGGTTAAGCTCTAGGCTTGTACTACGGGTACTAGGCAACGATAAACATACTGACATAGAAAAATGTGGCGTTATCTATAAAAGGGACTTTATTGTCGATGGCGCTTACGCCGCACTGCAGTTGCGCAACGTTGTATTTATATCGGAGCATCTTTAATAATGGCGGAAGCGCCATCGACAATAAGGTCCCTTTTCATAGATATCGCCCCAAATACATTCTAAAAACATAGAAGACATCCAAGACTCCTGAGTATTTGTTCCTGAACAAATAATATTCGCGCTTATCACACAAATATTTGCCCATGCCGAATCGAACCTGGGACCGCTAGGATCACTACTATACCAACTAGGCTGCATGTTTCGTAATGGGTTGCTTTGGAATTAAGGAAATGTACAATGTACCTACGTCATTTGCGTTTGCAATTTGACAACATTAAGAGGGCTTGGGTTCAGTTCGGTTAATAATATTTAGTATTAAATCATACTTTAGTAAAAATATAGCTCGGCTAATAATTGTGTACTTTGAAATACAATGTATATTTTGTAAAAAAAAATATTCCGAAGCGTCATAATTGCTCTATTTTGGACGCGGCCACTCCGATCGGAGTAAAGCTGCGACCACACCGCTGCTTAAAATACGTTGACGGTACGGAATCGCAGTGACGCTTCGTATCAGTACCGTTTTTGACGCATGCTCTACACACCGCTTCTTAAAATACGGCGACGGTACGGAAACGCAGTGACGCGTCGTATCCGTACCGTTTTTGACGCACGCTCCCCACACCGCTGCTTAACGGTGCGTATATTACGGTGCTTCAAAAACGGCGCCATGTTGTTACAATGACCCCGTCTTTTGTTTACGCAACGACACCGTATTTTAAGCAGCGGTGTGGAGGGCATGCGTCGAAAACGGTACGAATACGACGCGTCACTGCCATTCCGTACCGTCACCGTTTTTTAAGCAGCGGTGTGGTGGGCTTGCGATAAAAACGGTACGGATACGATGCGTCACTGCGATTCCGTACCGTCACTGTTTTTTAAGCATTGGTGTGGGCGTAACTTAAAGGACGAGGCCACAACGTGACGCAGAAGACGCGTCTGCGTAAACGTTGCGTCAGACTACTGGGGTTCTAGTGAAAAAGGGTATAAGTCTTCTCAAGATCAGGTGAAAAAGGGTTTAAGTCTAGTATTCTCCGTTCATGTATAAAGCCTTTTTTATTACGAGTTAAGTTTTCTTGTGCCCTTTTTCACTAGGACCCCAGTTGTAGGCTTCGGTAAGGTTGATCCTTGAGAGGAATTTAGGCGAAGCTGAAATTACGTACCAACCGTCAAAAAAAACATACAAATTTAGGTCCGGGCGGTAACGTTTCTTACGCCCTACAAATGTTGTAGCTATTATGAAAAACTAGGTTTATACTTTCCGTTTTCATTTAATTTTTTTCTTTCCAATAAACATTTTCTTAGAAAGGAAAACTTATTAAAAAATAGTAAAAATCGGACTAGGTTGGGAGAGAAACGTTACCGCATTTCGTATGGAAATTTTGAGCCTCACAATCCTAAATCGCTTCCGCCTAACCCTCGCACCACGCTAACAATAAGGCGCAGGCGGCGATACCCGCCCAAATTAAACGCCGCACCATTTACATACCCATTAAGGAGTTTGTTTGTACAAAGGTCCGTTCCTGGGGCCCGTATTATGGTCACCTATATCGCGGCGGACATAGCCTCCGTCACTCTCACACTTATACAGGTCGTGTAGAAACAAAGTAAACTAAAACTGACTACACCATTAGGAACATCATCATCGTCGTCGTCGTCATCGTCGACGTCGTCGTCGTCGTCGTCGTCGTCGTCGTCGTCGTCGTCGTCGTCGTCGTCATCGTCGTCGTCGTCGTCATCGTCATCGTCATCATCATCATCATCATCATCATCATCATCATCATCATCAGCCTATAGCAGTCCACAGTCCACTGCTGGACATAGGCCTCTAACATGGCTCCCCAACTAGCTCGATCCTGGGCCTCCCTCATCCAACCGCTCCTAACAAACCTCCTCACGTCGTTCGTCCATCTACATCTAGCTGGCGGCCTACCCACACTGCGCAACATAATGCAATAGATTTAAAAGCGTTAAGACTTTTTTATTCAAATAAACATTGAATGAATTCATTTTATTCGGGATCATGGCCACCCTACGTACTCAATTTCTTACTCGTCTGATCGTTCGATTTTCAAATAGATTTTAAGTTTTCAACATGAAAACGTTAGTTGACCATAATTTTAGTAATGATTAGGGAAACATTTGATTGAATGTTAATTTTAATACAAAAAAAGTAATTGTCTTACGCTTTTAAATCTATTACGTTATGTTCTTAATGGTGTAGTGAGTTTTAGTTTACTTAATTGCTACACGACCCTGCAGTCACCCTGTATACTGGTCAGAAAGAGACAGATGTTTTATACACGACCATAATAGGCCCCCTGAACTTTTTTAACGCAGGTCAAGGGCGCTCCGCTATGATAATGCGATGCGCCGCCATTGTTTTGAATCACGTCGTTTTCTGTAAAATGCGGGGTTGTTTTCTTCCGCCTACCTAAATAGAATCTTGTGTACATACAAGGTTATTTGCGTTGGTTTCTTCGACCTTGTAAACGTTTCTTTGTTGTATCTTGTCTAGGGGAAGATATCTGCAGGAGGACATATCTAAACTTTATTTAGGCCGCATTTCACCAAACTGGAATAAGGTCTTATACCTACTCGTAGATTAAGCGCAGAATTTGTATAGACTAATCTCGGAGTAAGTCTTATTCAAGTTTGCTGATATGCGGCCTTAAGGCCCAGCCACACCGCTTGCGTAACGTGCACGTGCGCGTTCGCTTTCCACCGCGTTGTATTGACATGTCGTAATAAGAATTCATACTATAGTGTAGATACAACGCAGTGGAAAGCGAAGGCCCAAGTGCACGTGCACGTCACGCAAGCGGTGTGGCTGGGCCTTAAATGTGGTTGTCTTACACCGTCTTATATTATGTTATATGGTTCTGACAGATTTTCCTGCTAAAGTTTATAAATACGGTAATGTTGCAAACGTTGGCAGCATATTTAGTTGCCACCAACGTCGTAAAAAAAACGGAATATTGACGTAAATTATACTTTTAGAAAGCGTTTACTAGCCCTATAATCAGATTAAATAGTGTAATCATGGGTAGATATTAGATATTACACTAATATACGTGTAGATGTAAAAAATGTGAAAGTTTAAATCTACGGAGCGGTCGAACATTAATATTAGGCCTATTAGTAAACTAATCCTTTAACCTACCGCTAAGCAGTGTTCGCATTGTTGTGTTCTGGAGCTAAATCAAACGGTGAACTTACAAGGAAAGGTACCGAACTGTCCGGCTCCGATTTGGTTTATTTAGATGTATGTTAGAGAGTAGTCTAAAATAATAGACACGTATTTTTTTTTAGCGGCCCAAACTCACGCGGTTCGGAGAAATTGACCTCCAATGTACTGAAAAGTGACTAAACCCTCTCACTACTATAGAGAATTTAAAAAATAAAATGCTGTTTTCTTACCAATTTTGATTACATGTTTAAGAACATGAAAAAATAATGAGCACGTGTTTTGTTATATCGGGTAAAACTCATAATAAAAAAAAATACCCTTCAAAGTTATATACTTCTTATCGAAGATACACTTTGTTTGGTATTTTTTTAAAATATAAGTTTTAGCCGATATAACAAAACACGTGCTCATTATTTTTTCATGTTCTTAAACATATAATCAAAATTGGTAAGAAAATAGCATTTTATTTTTATAAATTCTCTATAGAAGTTAGAGGGTTTAGTCACTTTTCAGTAGTTTGGAGGTCAATTTCTCCGAACCGGGTCAGTTGGGGCCGCTAAAAAAAAATACGTGTCTATTATTTTAGACTACTCTCTAACATACATCAAAATAAACCAAATCGGAGCCGGACAGTTCGGTACCTTTCCTTGTCAGTAGCATAGCAATCCTCAGTCCTCAGCGTCGGCAACGCATTTGGAGTCTCAGGAGTAGGCTTGTGTCGGTCAGGAACTAACAACTAAAAGGAATGAATTCCCGTCACACACCGAAACGAACTAGTTTATTTATTTATTTATTTATTTAAATTAGTCCACTGCTGGACATAGGCCTCCCCCAAGGCTTCTCCACTCAGACCGGTCTTGTGTTTTTCGCATCCACCGCGTTCCCGCGATCTTTACAAGGTCGTCACTCTATCTTGTTGGAGGCCTACCTACAGCTCGTCTCCCGGTCCGCGGACGCCACGCAAGAACCTTCTGACCCCATCGGCCATCAGTCCTGCGAGCAGTGTGCCCCGCCCACTGCCACTTAAGTTTGGCTATTCTTCGGGCAAGTTGACAACCAAACGTTAATTAAATAATTAGTTATCATAGAGACATTTGGGTGGTAACAACCCAATAACAATTGTACACAACATTCGTTAACATAAGGAGCAGGTAGGTATACAAAGTAAATTTATAAAAATATCAAACTAAACTAGGTAACTAGGTAACTTACTCAAATAGGATATAAGATAATACATTTTTGAATTTAATTAAATTATCCGAGAAGATATCCACATCAATTTCCAAGCAATTGTAGTTAAGACACATCCTAAACAGCGGAGAGTTATGGGGGACTTTATTGGTGGCTAAACTTTGCGACAACGAGTGATTCTCTTACTGGCTATCAATGCCAAAGCGTTAACAAGATCCGTGTCAACGACGCCATTCAGTATTTTATGCAGCATTACCAGGTCTGCCACATTGCGCCTTGATTTTAAGGACGATAAGTGGAAGTGCGTTAACCGGTCACTATATTGAGGGATTGCACGTCGCACTCCTGTTAGTTTACTGAGATGGCGAACGTAAGTTCTTCGTAAACGATCTTAATCGGTCTTCGGTCCTTCAGATCAGTAGCAATTGTTGTACGTAAGAGCGAAACAGAGCGCACGCCACGGAACTCGAAGTGAACGAGACCAATAGTACCTATTTCAAAGAGTGTCCTGCGCAGATCTCGGAATATGCTCCGGAGCTAAAGGACCTAAAGGAACTAAAAGACCGAACTAGTTCTTTTCACCGATTGACCGAGATCGGAGCGCTCCCTTTAAGACCGAGCGGGCACAACTCTACTTAGGTTTGCAATCTTAAAATTGTAGTTTTTGACGGCTACGCGCAATGATATAGTATAGTAAAAAGACGCAGATATGTTATACGCACTTCGATAGTGGCACCCTAAAACCAAGCCAATTGGTACACAGAGCAACATACACTCGTCTCTGTTTCGCTCCCGGAAATTAGCATACCATCCTGCTTTCACTTGTCATTTATGAATTATTGTGTAATTGCAATATTTACTGATTATGTGTGCGTAAGCCGGGCCATTTTTACACGCGGAACACCGTATAGGTAACATACGAGGGGCGGCTGAAAAGTAATCTACCTAACAATGAAACAAAAGACTGTCGTGGCTAATTTTTTTTTATTTTTCTATATAGTCCCCTGCTAGTAAAATGCACTTATTAAATTTTTCAAATATTGAATTTAAACCATTAAAAAAAAAATCTTTCGGTTTGTCGTCAAAAAAGTCAGTAACCGCAGCCTTCATTTCGTCATCGGTCATAAACCTTCGTCCCCTGAGGTCTTTCTTGAGAAGTCTAAACAGAAAATAGTCACAGGGGGCTAAATCTGGACTATAAGGGGGGTGGTCAATGGTTTCGAAGCCATTGTCTTTAATTGCTAGCTTCGTTGTGCGGGCGGTATGCACTGGTGCGTTATCGTGCAAAATCAGAATACCTTTGTTTAGTTTACCTCGCCGTTTTTCTTTTATTGTCTCTCTTAGTTGGTATAGTAAGTTTGAGTAATAATCAGCATTCATTGTAGTTTTCTTCGGTAAATAATCTATGAGCAAAATCCCTTCTGTGTCCCAAAAGATTGTAGCCATAAGTTTACCTGCCGATGGACAGACCTTGAATTTCCGAGGCGGCTTCTCATCCTTAAATTTCCACTGTAACGACTCTTGCTTACTTTCCGGGTCCCATTGTCGAATCCAAGTCTCATCACATGTTACAATTCTAGAAATTATTTCTTCCTCTTTCCCTCGACTCATCTCCAAAAACTCTTCGCAACATTTGACACGCCTCTCCATGTCAAATGCAGTCAACATTCTGGGGACCCAACGTGCACTAACCTTGGACATGTTCAAATGCTCATGAATTATTTCATTGACTCGCTCTTTACTGACGCCCACATCTCTAGCTATCTCCCACTGCTTCACTCGTCGGTCCTCTAATATAATTTTTTTCACCCTGGCTACATTTTCATCGGTGACGGCCGAAACTGGTCTTCCGCTACGAGGATCATCTTCCAGACTCTCACGACCTAACTTAAACTGCTTTGACCAAAACTTTATAACAAATTCGGAAGAACACAAACTGCCAAACACACGTAACATACGCTGTCTGATCTCCGAAGGCGTATTCCCTTCTTTAGTCAAAAACTTAATCACCGCACGCTGCTCGATTTTATCCATTTTCACTTTTTCTACCGACATGTTTGAAACAATTGTAGGAGACAAATAAACGTGATGCAATAAACAAATGAATGTAATACATTTTGAAAATAGAATAACAAACGAATATAAATCCATACCAGCCAGCATTATTTTTGTATATATTTCTGACCAAGGAGATTACTTATCAGCCGCCCCTCGTATCTACCTCTTTTTATATCGACGGTTGAAAGGCAAAACGCTTCAAGCGACATAATTTAAGATATTGAGTGATATACATATTCGGAATCAGAAAAACACAAAAAACAATAAAAAGGTAGAAAAAGTACACTTCAATTACATTTTATGCGTTTTCTCAAAATGAACTTTTTGCACTTACTCCGGTTTAGGTTCTGCAGGGCAGTATGCTAGTCATTTCACCAGTCTTATTCCCTTACTTTGGAACACAATAATACGAACATTGCTGCTTGGGGGTAGGTTAGGTTAGGTAGGAAAAGGCAAAACGCTTCAAGCGACAAAATGTAAGATATTGAGTGATATACATATTCGGAACAACAGATTTTTCTGATTCCGAATATGTATCACACTCAATATCTTACATTTTGTCACTTGAAGCGTTTTGCCTTTCAACCGTCGATATTATATCATTGGCTACGCGATTTAAGTATCGCGGTCGCCGCACAATCCTCTTAAGCCTATCGTTCTCCAAAAAAGACAAAACCAGAGGGATAAGGTAATTGTTCGCGACGAACTTCTAGTTATTTATCAGTGAGCATAAGGATGTACAGACAGTCCCGTTACAATTGGTAATCTACCTACGCTTAAAACAACTACGTATGAATAAAACTTTTTTTGAAAAAATTATCCCTTGCCGAGTTTCTTGCCGGTTCTTCTCGGGGCAAAGGTTTTATTTTCGAACCGGTGGTAATGCTTTTTGACATTCATAGGTGCGGGCTATATTGACTGACATAATTATTTTTAGTCATGTGTTTTTTTAAAGAAACTGTTACATTTTCATGATTTTTATAAATCTAATCTAACCTAGCCTTGTCTACACGTTAGATATTTCAGAACTTCTGAAAAGTTTACAGTTTCAGCGATATAAAAAATTATGACTGTGAAAAATTATGTCAACAATTACATTAAGATCAATAAAATTATGGGAAATAAAGGGCTCCCCATAGGTGCATTAGGTGCGGTGCTGCGGCGCCGTGTCGCCTCGCTGATGTGCAGGGCGCGGGGGAGCGCCAACACCATCATGAGGATCATCAGTGAGAAGCCAGACTGTCCTATCCAACGACTTGGGTACAAACACATATGCATGTGCCCGGGGTCCCACAGGGTGGCAGATTTTTAAATTAATTTATTTATTGTCTTCGTTTTTATACAAATAGTTACCCACTAATATAGTTTTCTGACCCTAATGTACTTACTAACAAAATATGGGCACTGTCTGCAATAAACAGTTTTTTTTTTAGGTAGGTACATTATTTCTAAATTGAAGAATAAACACTTTGACTTTGACTTTGTATTACAACAGCATAGATAACATCCAATACCACTATATTTTAAAATTAAAGTATTAAAAAAAACAAGCTCACCCTTAACGAAACCTGCTCTTACACTATCTTACCTCATCTCCGCATTAACGTATAAAGTATGTGTAATGAACACAATTACACACATTTGCATACAGGACAACACACGCATAATTATACAAGCGGCTACTGCGACAAGGTTCCAAGTTTGATAGTGATCTGGTATAGTTTAGAACCTTGGCATAATAGTGCAGCGTGTCCATACCGTAACGGACCACCTACTTCGCCAAAACAGCTCATTGACTCTTGTAATTGTATTAAAACTACGCCCTATCATTTTGGTAGATGGCAGGTGGTGAAAACGTGCTCTGCCTACGGTTACACTGGAGCATTAATAGTACTCAGCGGTATATCGCTGTCACACTCTCTCTGGTATCTGTCAGTGTATTTTTTGTGCCAGAGAGTGTGAAAGTAGTATTGATATGGTTAAATTCTAAATGCGAAAGTGTGTTTGTTTGTTTGTGCCATCTTCACACGTTAACCGATCTACGAGAAACCCGGACACAGACATATAGGTCACTTATCCTGGAAAAACCGAGAGTTCCCGAGTGAATAGCTATAAGCGGCTTCTATGCGAACGATGTCAAAGGCAAAAGTTTGTATTCTACAATCAAAATCTTGATGGAAATAAATGATTCTTCTATTGATTGACCTTTACTAAAGTAAGATAACATTGATTGTTCGACGGCAACATTGAAATACTTTGCTAAATGAACTAGATGTTTTAGCTTTAGCCTGTTAAAAGTATTCTGGGTCTATATTGGACTCCCTGTTGTATTGTTAGCACGCAATAACCTAAATTACTTCTCAGCACAATTACCTTATAGCCAAATCCAACTTCGGAAAACTAAAAGTCTTAAAAAAATATCAGGTCAGTGATACTCTTACACTTTTGAATTCGAAGGACCAACTATTAACCGGCGCATTTAAGTTGTCCCGTCTGAGCGTAAAAACAACATTTAAGGGCGTGCACACCCAATAGGGAACATGCATGGATTTTTTAAATAGCATTTCTCAACAAAATATAAAATACCTAACGTAAAATCGGTAAAGTAATACGGATCATACAAGTATTTTAAAATGCTAATTAGACAGAGAGATCCGAAGTGCACCGGTGACGTCATTGTGCAGTACGGCCATATAAACTCCACGTAAGATTCTGTTTTGCTAGAAAGAGATCGGAACAAATCTTTGTTAGCTTATATCTTGGTTATTTTGATAGCTTTTCAAAAAATGATTTGTTCTCACCTGTTTGTCACACGAATCAGCTTTCATTGAAGCTGTGAAAAAAACATGCATATTTCCTATTAAGTAGCTTTACCCGTCGAGTGAGCCCGCTCGAATAACTTCGCTCGCTCGATCGACCTAAGGTTTGTCCATAAATATCTTTAGGACACAGACGATTGTTGAAACCCTAGGCCGTACAGTCAACAGCATAAATAAGTGATCATTTATGTACCTTGTCACATTAACGTCCTGTTTGAAATGTCATACAAAATTGTGAAACGATTGAAAGCGACAAGGTACATAAATGATCACTTATTTATGCTGTTGACTGTACAGTGTGCCTTATTTCATTATGACTCCCAAATCTTGTACCTATTCGACTGGTACCCATTATTAAAAAAAATACCAATGCTTCAAATAAGCGTGATGATACTTTGATAAATGACCTATGACACTCCCAAAGTACACTCAGTACACAAAAAGTATATATGTTTATGAATGTATGTATGTAAACACTTTATTGTACAGTCGACTACGTCCAAAAGTCGGCACATAAGTTTATGAATGAAACTTAATATTAAGTAAACTTTTTTAAAAAATCTACCGGTTTTCTTGTTTCGACCATTATGAGCCACCATTGTGGAAATTCTAAGCTTCATAAGAATATATTTGTTATATGGCTCTATTTTACTCTGTAAAACCATATCGCTTTTTACACGTTACACAACCAATTGAAATTATTCACAGGATGATTAAAATAGCCTCGTGTGGTTGCCGAGTTAGAATAGTGCCACTCCATGTCTTCCCGTGGATGTCGTAAGAGTCGACTAAGGGAATAAAGGCTTGTAGTACTGTTAGGCGATGGGCTTGCAACCTGTCACTAATACGCTGGTAAACATCTTAGCCTAATTGTGCAAATTGTGGTTATAGAATTATCAACAAGTTTTTAGAGATGTTTGTAATTCTGTAGCTCTGCCTACCCCACTCTGGGAACGAAGGCGTGAGATTATGTATGTATGTATGTATGATTAAAATACCTACAAAAATTTAATGCTTCATCACGCTAAAGATCCCAGTCGTGATTAGATTAAAACTCAGTTATTAAGGAATTCATGAAATTTCTTCACTTTATATGCAGGTTTCATTACTACCTCGCTCTAAGCGCAACTAATAAGAAAGCCTAATTAACTATTAACTTTAATTTAGTCATAGATTCGAATCAACGATTCAAAAGTAAAAGAATTCATAAAATGTTAGCTGTTAAAAAAACATTAAGGTCAAAATAATGAAGTTAAACGACCTTCCACATCGTCTGGCTAAGCTCACCTCATATAATGTCAATTGCATTAACTAGTAATTTAAACTTTGTTACAAAAGCAATAAAGAAGGTTTTAAAATGTTTAAATTGGGAGACTTACGAGGTTTATTAAGTTAGGTAAGGATAAAACGTATTGGGTTATTACACTATGCCATGCGGCATATAGGGTGTGTAAAAAAACGACAGCAGCAGGTGCAGCTATACAGGCTGATGCAAATGTTTCAGTTAATTAAATTTAATTGCAAATCATTAATCTGGCTTAATAACAGTAATATGTATGGCGTGGCGTATCGGTTAATAATTAACAGTGATTAATATTGGGAATTGCGAGGCTTTAGAGTTTTTTGTTAATTGATGGAGTACCGTGGGCATACGCCATGTTGTTTTATATATTGCTTGCTTGGTATATAATACGTTTAAGTGCTTTGAATGGTATTACTTAATTTATATTTAATGACATGTTAACCTCACTTCAATCTATTAAGTACCTACATAAATATATGTTTAGTTGTATGTGTTAAGCCTATACTTTTTCAGATCTTTATAATCCATGCCGGAATAACATAACCTTTCAACTGACAAGAAGAATATAAGCAGCTCAAATTTAGGTTAAGAGACATTCGCATGACATTTAATTCAGGTCTGCAGCGTAATTTGAATGAATTTAAAGTAACTAACTAATTTCAGCAATTATTACACGAATTGTATACCTAAACAAACTTTCAATTAAGTAATAATGTCGTCAAAGCCGACCTTAATTTTTTTTCTTTCTACCTCGTCAATATGGAGTAACGATATATTTTCACGTAGTTAGTTTTCTATAGAATCAACACGAACACACCATAGATAATTATATTGAATTCCTAAGACACAAATATTACACGGAGATATTTATCTTCAATGCGGCTAGCACAAGTTGCCCGCGACTTGTTTGTCGCTGGGATCTCCCATTCTATCTAGTCAGTAACGATAGAGACGCACTGAGCGACCAGCAAGAAAATACAACTTGTGCTACCCTTGCAGACAAGAGAGGACAGAACATTAATATATGTCCTTGTAGACTACAAGTGTCAACTGCGTGTCAAACGACGCCGCGCTAGCGCTAGTTGTAGTTCACCCTGCCTATGAAGCCAGCGGTCCTGGGTTCAAATCCCGGTAAGGGCAGATACTTGTGTGATGAGCACGAGTATTTGTTTTTGAGTCTTGGATGTTTTCTTTGTATTTAAGTATTTATTTCTCTATATAAGTATTTATATCGTAGTCTAGTACTATGAGTAGTACAAGCCTAGAGCTTAGTTTGGGACTAGGTCAATTTGTGTGAGATTGCCCCCTGATATTTATTTATTATTTATTTAAAGGTATGTGTAAACTCTTTATTGAACATAAACAATTACAAGATGTGAAAAAGACACATGAATGACATGTAAGATGTGTGTTTAATAAATAGATTAAAACTGTGTTTCACAAAATGCACCCTGTATACCGTAAGGGCGCAACAGGTGGACGGCGCACGCCGCGTCCTCCGCCGATTTCCCTTTGTTTACACACACTCACACACACTACCACACTTCCACCCGGGGCGAAACCGCACAACTGCGACGATAGTAATATGATTAATTACCTAAAAATAAAAGAGGTAAGTTTCATACTGCAATGCAAAAATATCTGTACTTGTTGCTTTTCGCTCGCTAATGTTTAAAAGTTGTAAGCTGAGGGTCGTGAAACGGAGAATTGTTTTTTATTGTTTTTATGTATTTGTGACAAGGCTTAAAAAACCCTCCCGGCTTTTCGATATAAGCGAAATGATATAAAACTAACGATAGAAATGTGACACCTTTATATTTCTGACGAGATTTCTTGCTGGGGCTCATTCCACTTGTTAAAACCAAATTGCCTTTGACATGTTATCGTATTGTCAACGTTATTAGAGCTCTTATTTACTTGACAGTAATGGCGGCCGAGTTAAAAACAATATCGTAACATGCCAAAAGCAATTAAGTTTTATCGAGTAGATGAAAGTCCCAAATCTTCCACACTTCGAATGAAATTTCGCGATGGACCCTTAACCTTGTAATATTAAAAAGCATATAGGCTACCGACCACCGCATAGTGAGGTGATATTAAACAATTCACTTTCCAAATCGTTAACGAAAGAAACCAGCGGGCTAAGTAATCAGTCAGAGTACATTTAAATAAATAAAATATAATGGACGATCTTACACAAATTGAAGTAGTCCCAAACTAAGCTCTAGGCTTGTATTATGGGTTAGGCAACGATAAACTCAGTTAAATAGAGAAATACATACTTAAATAGCAACAAGACGAACGAACAAATACTTGCGTTGATTATGCAAATATTTGCCTACACCGTGAATCGAACCTAGAACAGCTAGTTTCGTTGCCTTCACTACCAACTAGGACCACGTCGGCAATTTAACATTTAAAAGTGCGGGATCGTCAACGAACCGTTGACCAAAGTGGTATGGTAGGTACAGTCAAAAGCACTAATATATATTCGGTCATCACGCCAAATATACATATACAGGGTGTCCCAGAAACCGACGTCAACCCGCCTAGGGCTGATAGAGCAGCTAAAAAGCTATCGATTTAACTCCTATGTATGTTCAGCGATTTTTACTAGTTTTCTATGTTACGAAAAATCATTAAATTCATAAGTTTATCAGTGGTATCTTACTTAATTAGAATCATTACGAATCAGTGAGATTTTTAAACCTATTTGCCCGTTAAAAAGTCATAATGAAACAAAATCATGTTTGCTTTTCACTTTGTGTGGAAAAAACAACTTTATGTGATTACTTAATTTTTTTTTTTTAAACGGGCAAATAGTTTTCAAAGCTTTGCTGATTCGTAATGATTCTAATTATGTAAGATACCACTGAAAAACTTATGAAATAAAACATGAATTTCGTGACATGGACATAAGGGAAAATTACAAAATTTTTGATTAACATGATCAATATCTCCGAAACTAGTGAAAATCGCTGAACATACATAGGGGTTAAATCGATAGCTTTTTTAGCTGCTCTATCAGCCCTAGGCGGGTTGACGTCCGTTTATAGGACACCCGGTATACGGTCAACACGCCAAATATACATATATACATATATAGATCTTATTATCAGTGGCATATAGGGGCGTGTAAATATTTTTGACGCCTGGCGAACGTATTAATATTTATGGCTTTGACTGTACCTAACTCTGCCATAAATATAAGCTCGCGGGACTATTTTAATTTGTCGGTCAATTATTCAACAATTAATTTTATTAATAAAGCGAGTTGTTTACTAGAACAAAATGCCACCTGTCAGTTTATTGTTGTACGTGCGCACATCTTGTGTTAATAGCATACTAATTTATATATATATAACTAACTTCTGCGCGCGTCTCCGTCTGCGTTATATTCCGAAAAAAGTACCTACCTGACTTTTTTCAGAGTTCAAGCTATCAACACCAAATTTAATTAAAATCGGTTCAGGGGTTGTCTGTGAAACCGAAACCAACCAACTGACAGACAGACAAACAGAGTAACTGTCACATCTAAATATATAAAACAGTACCGTGTCTGACTGACTTATAGACAACGTAACGCCTAAACCACTGGACTTGGGCACTTGAAATTTGGAGTGAGTAGGTATTCCTTGGGTACCCTAGGGGTGCACAAAGAAAGCATTTTCCGAAAATCGACCCCCAACGGGAAGAAATAGGGGGAGCAGCGGGAAAACTAATTCTACGAGCGAAGTCGCGGGCGTCGAGTTAAGACAGACTATTCTTTTTAAATAGATAAATCATCATAACATTTCGCAATCATTTCAAATAATCATTAAATTAAATTAAACTTCCTTAGTTTATTAAAGACTCAGCTCAAAAGCAGGTGTGGCTCGAAAAAGTATAAATCGGCTTGATAACTATAATTAGACGAATCGAACCCGTTCCGAAGCAAAAACAGGCGATCCTTCACACCACGCGCCATAAGGGAGTCAGGGTTGCGTTTGATTTGAATTCAGGTTTTCATTAGTAAAGCCAAGGTAGTGAAGTGACCCTGCCTTCGAAGCTAGCGGTCCTGGGTTCAAATCCCGGTAGGGCAGATATTTGTTCCTGAGTCTTGGATGTTTTCTACATATTTAGGTACGTATTTTTCTATTTCATACTTCTCAGATAGACAGAGTTACAACAAGTATGGGTTCTGTGACTACGCCGGGCCTGTCTTATGAGGCCAACACTATAAAAATAATTTTATGTAAGTAAATGACACAGAAAACATAACTTAAGAGGCCTTGCCATAATTTATATTAAAATATATTATACCTACCTGTGCGCTTGATTGCATGCGATCCGATAAACTGCATAATGTAAACGTCATGGGACTGCAGTTGGTGGTCACAAGGCTTTTTGTCTATTTTTCAACTTTAAAGTCGCTTCTTTCTTCGAAATACAGAAAGTAACAAATTTAAAAGCCAATAAAACACCCTGTATCCTTATTAATCATACCTGGAACACCGCTTAACATAATAAACAAACTATTATTAACAGAACAAATGTCCACGAAAGGCCATAACTTTTTAAAATTGCTTGTCGATGGCCACATAATTCATCTGCGGGTAGTAAAAAAATGTTGGCAGCCCTGCGGGACGTAGCACGAGTCGCACGCGCACCCTGCGCACCTGCTTGCTTAGCAGCAGGCGTCATAGGCACAGGCAGGTATGATGCCGTCCAAAACCGGCCAAATGCGAGTCAGACTCGCACAACGAAGGGTTCCGTGCCCCGCCAGAAAAACACATTTCGTGTACCCTTTTATTTTCTATTTTATTTTTATTATATGTTGTTATATATAGCAGCTACAGTAATACACATTGTCTAGCTATTACGCTCCATGAAATACCGACAACGGACGGAACAGCGGAGCCTTAGTAATAGGGCTCCGTTCAAAGGTTACGGAACCCTAAAATAGGTAGTATCAGAGTACAAAGTCCTGATGTGCGTAGTGCTGCATACTGCCTTTCTTTTGGGCGGCAGTAAAAAAAGATTGAATATTGAGATGTGTTGGTTCCTGTATGTATTAGAATAGGTACCTAATTGTTATCTCTAAAGCGCAATTCACACAGCGGCCGGGAGCGGGTTGTGCGCCGGGCGGGTCGGGAGTTCGGCGGGTTTTTAACCGACTTCAAAAAAGGAGGAGGTTATACGTTCCCTGTATGTTTTTTTTTATGTATGTTCACCGATTACTCCGTCAATTGTCGACCTATTTCAAATTTTTTTTTTTGGCTTGATAGAGTATACTTTCGAGGTGGTCCCATTGTCACCAAATCTGAATCTGATGAGAGGATCCGTGAGGAATTGAGGGAACTCCTCAAATATTGTAGGCAAACATATAGCGATTTTAGTATTTTTAGTAACAAGTCCAGCATTTGCATTCAGAAAGTATCATTTGGTGAAGTGGAACTGATGATGAAGACCACAGATGGCCACCGGAACTCCTCAATGGTACCGATTTCAAGGGTGGCGATAAGATATCTCGATTAAGATAGTTGAGCGACTACTAAATAATATTTACTTGTGACTTTCCCGCGGCGTTGCTTGCGGCGCGCTTGATATAAGTTAAAGTTTCATTTCAACTAAGAAGTGGGACTACGTAACAGCGTATTATGAATATTATGATCACTAAAAAGTATAAAATAAAAAAAATGTTTTAAAAAACAAAAAACCGCCTTCAAAAACGCAAAAAATAACTTCTTTAAAATTGTAGGCACAATAGGTTAGTCCAACTGAAGTCGGCGACCACAACATTTTCAACAAAAAGCCGACATCAGTTGGACTAACCTATTAGGTGCCTACAATTTTAAAGAAGTTATTTTTTGCGTTTTTGATGGCGGTTTTTTTTTAAGCATTCACACACGCGGCGGGACGGGTCGGGCGCGGGTCGGGACCGCCGCACCCGTGACAGCCGCCCGCTACTACCAGCGCGCGGGTGCGGCGGGTCCGTGGCGGGCCCGTCGCTGGTCGGTCGCGGGCGTCCTTGGTCGTAATAAAACGCATTCTCAGATAGGCATTCTCACAGAGCGCGTTGTAAATTCTACTCTATTTACTCGCCATTAACATCCGATCCCGAATGCCCGCCTGCGATCACCCGCGCACACCCGCGCGGGGCCCGCCGCGTTTCGGCGACGGGCCCGCGACGGACCCGCCGCACCCGTGCGCGGGTAGTGGCGGGCGGCGAGCGCGGCGGGCCTGTCGCGGGTCCCGCGATGAAAACGACATGCCCGGCGCCCGACCCGCTCCCGCCCGCTGTGTGAATTGCGCTTAAGTTAAGCTTGTTGAAAAATAAAAAGGAGTTTATATAAAAACCGATTTTTTTTAAGAAGTTACGTAGCTAAAGTTTTTTATCACTATTTCCCCAGGAACTTTAAATTTATTCGGAAGAAACGGTACTGTCAAGTGAATAATAGTATGATTACGAAATTACGATACAAGAAGCAAAATAGGTGAAAACAAAGTGGAACTCGAACTAAAACAAGATCATCTGAAGGTCTTAATTCTACAACGAGGTTTTTTTTTAATTTATAAAAATATCTTGGCCTAGGGGTCTTTATTCAACATCAGTTGTTTTTACTACTTGTTTGTGTATAAATAACTTACACGCTACACTACGATATCGCAATAAAAAAAGCATAACTTAACAAGCAAGCTCCTAATGAGACAGATGCGCTTGCGCATCTAGTGTTAACGCGGATCAATCGATTAGGCGCCCTATCACGCGACCGCTCCGGTATATAGAAATGAATGGTGGTACTTTAAATTGTATATTTATTGAATAAATGAATAGTTAGAAAGAGTTACGGAAGTGGTATGGCGAGTGAAAGGGAGTGGGGATGGCTAGGGGACGCCTTAGACCAGAGGTCCCCAAACTTTTTTGGCTCGTAGACTACGTCGCATTTTTTTCTGTTTTGGGTGGACCCCCTTCTTACCTTATATTTACGTTGTCACGTAAAACTAAGCAAGAAATCTTCGGGATTTTTGCACGTATAACGTTGGAGGTCTAGTCGGTTAAAATTGACAAACGCTAAATTTAAAATTTTTGTGCGGTAAAAGATTTTTCACAAAATAAAAACTTACACGCAGAGAAAGTTAAAACATAATTAAATAGATAGATTATGTGTATATTTATATATTTATACGAAGGTATTACGTGTAAGTAGGTACTTAAGTACTAACTGTGTATGAATATACATTATTCAATTAATGGAAAGGCAAAATTAAAGCCACGACCTGCTTAAATGGGATTCACTGTCGTGGACCCCCATTTTCATCTCATGGACCCCCATTTATTTTTTCCGCTCACATGGATCCCTTGCAGGTGGTCGTCGACCCCTGGGGGTCGATATAGAGCACTTTGGGGATCACTGCCTTAGACGCACATACAGTGACCAGATTCGCAATGTACTGATATGAGGGTCAAGTCAAAAGCACCCAAAACCGACGTACGTGCATGACGAGGTTGATGAATGTAGAGGGAGCGAAAGTTGTATGTTTAGACCGGGGCACCTGGCGTTCCGTAGTCTCCGCCTACCCCATTGGGAGACAGGCGTGAAGGTATGTATGTGTGTATGAATATTTTCTGAATAAAAGAAAACATTTCACCATGATTGATGATAATGATGATGATAGCAAAAATACCTTTCTTGGATAGGTATGGTTTAAGGCCCAGCCACACCGGATGCGTGACGTGCACGTGCGCGTGCGCGTTCGCTTTCCACTGCGGTATATAGTGACATATCGTAATGAGAATTCATACTATACAACGCAGTGGAAAGCGAACGCGCACGCGCACGTGCACGTCACGCGTCCGGTGTGTCTCGGCCTTTATTAGCGAGACCTAAAAAAATACCAAATCCAGGAGAGGAGCTCGTCTATAATTCTAGATAACATAGAGAACCAAACTGTCAATCTATACTAATATTATAAAGCTGAAGAGTTTGTTTGTTTGTTTGCTTGAACGCGCTAATCTCAGGAACTATTGGTCCGATTTGAAAAATTATTTCAGTGTTAAATAGCCCATTTATCGAGGAAGGCTATAGGCTGTATATCATCACGTTAGCGTTAGCCCAAAGTAACTATTCCACGGGGACAAAGTCGCGGGCAGAAGCTAGTTTTGTATATTTCAAAACATTGTAAGTATATTAAAAAAACTTATCACTGTAGTATGGAATCCAATACATTTTCTTTGAGTTCCTTAGTCGTTTACGGTCACAAAATGTAACTCTAGTGCCACGGTGTCAACAGTAAACGAATTAACTAATCAACAAGTAATGTATAAGATATAACGTAACCCATTGACGGTTATAGCCAAGCTTGAGTTATGCAGGCCCGCTGCGTTCCTATAAGGACTAACAACTGGTGTTTGCATTGGCATGATGTACAATATGTACAATATGTAAACTTTACATTGTAAAGTCAGCGTCATTAAATGTAAGTGTAAATTAAAAATAATCGGTGACTTGGTGTTTATTGTAAACCTGTTATTTTGAATTATAAATAAATAAATAAGTTAGAAAAGCCACAGAGTGTTATAATCACCTTTATCACGGTGGATAGATGTGGATATAGCATTCGTCGCTCTCCCAGTTTATTGGTTAGAAAGTGACAGATTTTTTTAACCACGTCTAGTCACATCGATAAACATGACCATAATAGACTTGATTAAATAAAGTATACTCGTAGCATTTGAATTGCAGCCCAGCTGCAAAATGACAGTTCGAGGGCAGTTCTGATGCAGTTGACGTATCGCATCAAAACTGCCAACCAACTGCGCAGTCCAGTCCGCTTACAGTTAGTGTTTCAGTCCTGTACAAAACTGTCCGTCTGTACCGGCCCTTATAGCTCGCTGAAATTTTGAGATTATGTGTCGCATGTAGTGTTGCCAGACGTCCCGATTTCCGAGGGACGTCCCGATTTCCGAGGGACGTCCCGATTTTCAGGGGTCTTTGGACTCGTCCCGATTTACCCTTGATTGGGACTTCCGGAACGTCAATTGTCCCGATTTTCAGCACATCGCCAGAGTGTTCATATATAAGATACTAATTTACATCTCCCGAGAAGGCCAAAAACAGTTTGTCACAATGTCAGTTTGTGTTGCTGTGATTCGCGCGATTTTTTGTACTGTCCCGATTTGAAAATACAAGTCCCGATTTTTCCAGCACAGTCCCGATTTATGATAGACTTACTGGCAAAACTACTCATATGTGTCAAACAGTACTAATTTATTTACATCGTTGACCATTTCCATCGACGCCGACTTCACATGCAGTGCAAGCATTATTCCTTTTCTTAGCAGATGCTAGTGAAACATTAACATTGTTTATTTGCATGTACTTTTGATCGTAATGGCGAATGAAAATGTGGCGAATACTTCGACAGCTGGCACTGACACAGATAAGAAAGGCCTTATATGCAATTTGTAGGCAAAATAAATTTAATCTTAGTTGCTTATCATTAAGGACGTATTTATAATAGGGGTTGTTTTATACATGCGACGTTTATTTCAAGGAGGACAGCATGTGTCACCGTAGACATCGATTTGCATCGAAGGTGCATTTAATAGTAAACCTTTCATAATCCAAGAGACATTAATCGACTAATAGTTGGTTTTTCGCTTTATCTAGGGTTGGCACATTGGCATCCAGCCATTATTATCAGACTAATAACTTTTTCTCAACACTGCTCGGAAATATGGCCATAGATGATCTTGTTTGGGGTCACAAAACGTCACTTATAATGACAGACCAAGAATGTTTTTGTCGGCGTGTTTGCTGATTGGTCGAGAATATTGTTGTCTAACTTTAAGAACCAATGAAAATCAATCAATCAATTTTTGTGTCATAGCTCCTTAAAATGAAAAATTGAAATCGACCAATCAGAACACAAAGATACACAGACTAAAAATTATGTCATTGCTTTTTTTTTAAATGTAATTCAAACTTGGCCCCTAATCTCGAACCACTAGAGATGAAATTACATGGGAGATATGGCGAAACAAATACAATTTTATATGGAGTTGACATCTTCATCTCGCATGTTAGTTTATTAATCTCGAGTGCCACGAGAATAGGGGTCCAGATTATAAAAAAAGTTATCTATGGTAAAATTGGCGGTGACGTCACATTAACATGGATTAAAATTTGAGTTTTGAATATGATTTTTTATTTTAATTCCTCTCAGTAGTTGTGAAAAGCACTATGTCTGCCTCGGTAGAAAGTGCAATTTAACTACGTTTCGGCCCTCTCTATGACTCGTCCAAAAATCACGTACTTTCTATCCTCTGCAACAATGTACTATTATGGCATGGAGAAAGAGGAAAAGACATATGAGTGCTGGCCACCTGATGGTAAGTTCGCTAGTCTTGTATTGTAGGTACAGTCGAGTTCATAAATATGTGTACACTTTAGTACCTTGTCTGTTTAATGTCATGTTTAAACTGCCAAATATGAATAGTCACAGCGATTAAAGTGACAATTTACTAAATTGTACACATATTTATGAACTCTGTACAATCTTAACTTCCAGTGACTTACCAACAGTTTTCGAGATTTGTTTTGTGGAAAAGCAGTACGTGTCGTAATCACCGCGACATGTAAAAAAATTACGTAATAAATCGTTGGTTTTCTGTGACAGAGTTCAACAGTGGCTCAACTGTTAAAGTTGTTGACTGCACAACATTAATTCATCATCTTCATTTAACTTTAGAGCTAGATTGTTGTCTGTGGAGTAATAGGCTAGTGTTCTAAAAATTCTAATTAGTATGTCTTTTACATTTTCAAAAAATATTGAACACGTATTTTTTCTTTTGTCAATTAAACAAAAAATGACGAAGATAAAGCGCGTTGAAGTTTCGCGTGACGTCACGCCGTGGCACACTTTATACCACGTTGTGACGTCACGAGCCCCCACTCCCGAACTTTGATGCGCGTTATAATTGTCATTTTTGATTGATTTGAAAAAGCAAAAAATACGTGCTCAATATTTTTTGATAATCTTACTGACGGACTAATTAGAATTATTACTTTTTTTACCCAGGACACACCCCTATTGCCACATTTTTCTGTCCTCTGCCAGCATTTTCACTTAAGGCTACTGGCTAAAGTAGGTCTTCTTCTTCTGGTTTTTCCTTCGACTTTGCTACAGCAAATAGACGAAATGTTCGAAAAGAAACGTCGTGCCAATAAGTACGTATGGTCAAGAACATTAATTTATGATCCATTTCAAAAACAAGTGGCTTGAAGTCGTCAATGTCATTAGCAGTGATCGGAAATAGGTGAGCTAATTTGCCTAAACTTGACGCATATTCATTCATGCGTGAGAGAGATGGGAATACATTATTGAATGAACATGCATCAAGTTTAGGCAAATTAGCTCACCTATTTCCGATCACTGGTCATTAGAGATGCCAAATCATTTGTAACTTATAGCAAACTCCTTACCTAACCTTATTGTTGTAGAATGTCAGATTGACTTTGGGTCCCATATTTAAGTTCTTGACTGCACAGTATATAAAATATTAGTTAAGCAGGTTAATTCGTGATATAATTCCTTCAGCGTGGTCTCATCACTACATGTCAAACTTAAGTGCTTTACCTACTGCAAATATTGACTTACACTGATCCATTTAATATATACCCCGCAAAAAGACATACTGCCCGCGTAGTTTCATAATTTACAGTTGTTATTTTTCCGTTATTTTTTTTAGTAACGCATAAAAAAAGTAAATTATCGACTTCCTGTACGCAATTTTAGCACGGCAAATTCATTGAGCTATTTTCCTTTTAATCGACTCAAAAAGGTGCACATAATGGGTCGAGAGACCGATTACCGACACACAGCTTTTATAAAGTTATTAACTACTAGTCCTAGATTAACGAACAAGTCTAGCTTTTTTACCGATCGATACGTAAACTTATTACGATAAGCGGCACAATCGATCTTTTGTACGCCACCTTGGATCTGAAGAAAAAAAGATCAATTTATAATAATTACTTGTAGTACTTTAAGTTAATTTTTATGGTGGAATTATTGGCGATAGGTTTATTAAATTAATTTTAGTGGGGGGTTTTACTGAAACATGTTCCCGATGAATAATATTGAAATAGTTAGCAGGATGGATATCTTACATACTAGGACTTAAGAAGTTATGTTTGGCAAAGGCTGTAGCTTATCTTGACCGGCCCCATGTTTTTTGCAAGCAGACATAAATAACTTTCCAGAGACCCTATAATAGCAAAATAAAATGTCACAAGTTATCATATAAAAAACTCGTATCATTACAAACTAGAGGAATTTACGACTAACCCCCACATAACCCATTTAAGCCTTCAAAACATTTTAAACTCCGAACGTCGTAAAAAACGTAAACAACCCTTGGCACCTGCGCGCGCACAGATTGGCAGGTGTGGCGCCATCTGCCGCGCACATGCCGCGTACAATGTAGCGTGTGTAGTTATGGCTGTATAGGCGACATTTGCACCGAAGTAATATACTGATGCTTCGAAAAGAGGTTGCGGTAGGTCATTATAGCAGAGGAAAATCTGAGTAATTAGTGTATTGATTTCATACGAGCCTAACCAGACGTTAAACAGAGACTTAGGTGTACGTTAAATCACAATTGAACTTTCTGTTATTTTATTACTATCAGCTTTTGATGATAAGACTGATAGATATCATGAGAAAATGCATGTTCCATTTTAACTCCTGGCAATGGAAGATGGCAATAGGGTTTCCGATGTACTTAACATAGAGTTTGGATTGGTACCGAGCAGCTTACGACTATGTTTTTTTTTAGCGGCAATCGAAAATGGTCTCAAGTTTTTTTGGAGAGGAAATTTATTTTACAAATTAGCCCAAACTTTACCTGAATAATGCCACTCATTAATGTTTACCATAGCTGTCTATAAACACAAGCCCAAAATATATCAAACCTGTCCTCCTTTTCTGTTACGCGGTAATCTATAAAGGGACGAGTGAGCAACAATGTACGCCATCGGAATCTAGAGCGCCTGTCATTTAAATGTCAAGCACTTTGCCATGTCGCTTCTGGATCGTTGGCCGTAACCTTCTTGTTATATTTACGACAGCTGAGAAGTCATGATCGATTTACTAACCTTACTTTTGCCTCTTGGACTTTACTTTAAGCAAAAAGCTTAGTGCGCAATTACCCTCTTACACTCTCAGGTGTTCGAATGTGCAGGTTTCCTCACGATGTTTTTCCTTCACCGTAAGAGCATCGGGTAATGCACGTAAGTTAGAAAAAACTCATTGGTACATGGTGAGCACGGAGGTTCAAACTCTGTACCTTACGATCACGAGTCGATCCCCTAAGCCACTAGGCCACCGACGCTCTTAGACTGGTGTTACTCCTTGGGGCCTAACCAAGATGCATTACGCTAACTAGCGTTTCTAATCGTTTCGTTTTTAAACCAATCGCGTCACTGGTAGATGACGTGATACGAAGAGTCACGTGATCTACCAGCGACGCGATTGGTTTAAAAACGAAACGAATAGAAACGCTAGGGCCTCTTACCTGTGCGCACTTCAGCCACAGTATGATGGTGGCTCCCGGCCGCCTCAGCTTCCCCTCCGTCATCTTCTGCCCCTGCAGGATATCGCTGAGTCTCCTCCCGGTTTTCAGCCACACCTCGATGGCCCTGTAGACATGTTTAACAACATCAGACTGATGTTTCACCAGCATCATTTGGCAGAAAAACTTAGCGTCTATCGAGTAAGTAATATTAAAGTATCGCTACAATAAAAAAAACAGTTGCAAAACTGAAAAAACATTAACTTTCACTGCTTTTCATACCATATGTATGTACTTTTTTAGCGTAATATTTAAAACTGTAATTGATAATGGTCCAAAAACAGTTACGGCTCGCGGCTAAAAACTGTCTCGAAACTACCTATAGGTATATTTAATATTGTTAATATTGTAAATGAATTATATAGAAATAATAGTAGTAGTGTAATGTTTCTCCTCGTGTGGTTGCCGAGTTAGAATAGTGCCACTCCATGTCTTCCCGTGGACGTCGTAAGAGACGACTAAGGGAATAAAGGCTTGTAGTACTGTTAGGCGATGGGCTTGCAACCTGTCACTAATACGCTGGTAAACATCTTAGCCTAATTGTGCAAATTGTGGTTATAGAATTATCAACAAGTTTTTAGAGATGTTTGTAATTCTGTAGCTCTGCCTACCCCACTCTGGGAACGAAGGCGTGAGATTATGTATGTATGTATGCATGTTTAATGTTAAATCGGTCAACGCGAAGATTCTGATTTTTACTTGTTTTCAAGTAAGTAGTTGATGATTGTTGTGTGTGTAGTAGGAATGATATTTTTCAGGGTATGAAAATATTTATGGAAATTGTTATCAGCGCCCTGTGTCTTATTGAGTACTAAAATTTTATAGCAAGTTGACATTGACGTAAACTTTATAGTCATCGAGTAATAGTAGAATATTGTATGAAGAAAATCGAGTGTCGAGTCTATTTTAAGGGTTCGCCGGATCTTGATACGGATAGGTTCAAAATAAGTTATCAAATAGTAAATAAATATAGCTAATTCCATAAAATGTATCATCATTTTGTAGACTTTTTATTTCCCTGCCAGGAATTTCCGTCGCATAGAGAAAGACCCTATGTTATTTTACCAAACCTTGGTTCCCATTGTAACCAGGTTTATTGTAAAAAGCGACCCGCCCTCGCTCTGCTTCGATTTATGTGAGTTTTCGTTAACACGCGTACATAAAACAGAACTTATTATACGTAAAAACCTTCCGTGGAAAATTGTCTAACTGATGTCATAAGAATAAACAATAACTACGCGTGTAGTTATTGTTTATTCTTATGCTGATGTTGAAAACCGCATCAAAATCCGTTGCGTGGTTTAGGAGGAATTAGCGGATATACAGACAGACAAACAGAGAGACGCTAAAAGCGACTGTTTCATACTAGAAGATATTGTCAAAGACATGCAAACAGGCAGATGAGATGACCCAGCTGATAAAAAGGTGCTTTCGCTGCCTTTGGAGTTCTGGACATTAGTAACTCCAAGGGCACAACTTTACGCTAATTCTCCATTTATCTTACTACTAGCTGTTGCCCGCGACTTCGTCCGCGCGGAAAAATAAAACATAGCCATGTTCATCAGGGATAATGTAGGATTCTAATTGTGAAAGAAAATTTTAAATCGGTCCAGTAGTTTCGGAGCCTATTCAATGCAAAAAACGAACAATCAATTTTTTCCTCTTTATAATATTAGAGTAGACTAGCTTCTGCCAGCGACTTCGTCCGTGTTGAATTTATATTTTTGTCATCCCACGGGAAGTAGCCTATGTTATTTAGGGATAATGTAGCATTCTAATTGCGAAAGAATATTTGAAATCGGTCCAGTAGTTTTTGAGTTAATTCGTTACAAACATGCTAAAATACAAATCTTTCATCTTATTAATAATATTAGTGTAAATAATCCACGAAACGAGTAGGTACCGCGTTTTTTAATGACATAACGATATAAACGGCACTTTCGATTGACACCTTAAGGCTATAAATACCGCGATTTTTGACATGCTATATAGCAATAAAAGGCAAAACACAACATTAAATGACTAAATTACACTTATCGTTAAAATTATCTCTATTTTAACTAAATTGTATGTCTGGCGTCGATTACTATCATAATCGTCGAATTAACAGCCTCGAAAAACAAAACAACTATCTGTCTTCCTCACTCTTGAAGTAGACAATATTGCTCGGACGAGATGGGGTTATGGTAGCCCTTATGAATTTGACGTTTCACTAAAGACCCGAAGCAAATTCCCATGGTCATTGTAACACGCACGTTAAAAGCAAAAAGTAATAACTCAAAATTAAAATCCGATTCATATTTGATCTTGGTAGGCGTTGATAGAGTTTAAAGTTGATATGAATTTCAATATGACTTATTTTTTTAAAGTTTAAAGCAGGTAAAGTGTCGAGTTACGTTCCTGTAATAAAGTTAGTGGATACGCGTTATTACGCTCAGTAGTTTTTGAAGACCTTTCATTTTTTAAAGTTTGCGTGTGTTCACATTGTGTTTAGTGCTCGGGCTAGTTAGCTACTAAACTAACATTATTATTTCGAAAAGTCAAAATTGAAAACTTTTCGATTCAACTGCTAAATCCTCTTGAACCGTTATACCCAAGAAGATCATATTCGCAAAATATCATACTAGCAAAACATAATATACGCATAGCATCACATTCGCAAAACATCATATACGCATAACATCATACTAGCAAAACACGATATTCGCAAAACATGATATTTACAAATAGTCCGGTTTTGTTATAAAATCGTAGGTAGGTTTAGGTTATGTTAGATGTACAGCAGGCCCGGAGGGCCAAACCACCCAGAAATAGGAGCTCCGCGGTAGCGGAGCTCCGTCGACAATGTCTAATTCATGTCTTAATAATAGTTATTTTTTGCTAATGTGATGTTTTGCTATTATGATGTTTTGCGAATATCATGTTTTGCGAATATGATGTTTTGCTTTTATGATATTTTTCAGAATATCATGTTTTGCGAATATGATATCCAACGACTGAGGGCTCTTGAATTGGTCTGTTTGGTTAAAAAAAAATATCAAAATATTTATTCAGTAAATTGGCCACATACGGGCTCTTTTACACGTCGGTAATATAAAGTGAATGTACTAGCGCTTCGGACAAGACCATCATTGCGGAGAAGAAGCGCCGCAAGAAGTTAATTTTTTCAAACATAAAATACAAGAATACCTACTTAAAAGTAAGTTATATTACACGGTAATAAAGCAACAAATATAAATTATTAGAACTATCACAAATAAAAACATTACAAAATCAAAAATTAAAAACATTACAAATAAATGTAAAAATAATAGTACATTGTGCATCAAGGGTAGTATGAAGGGAATTACTAACGAGAGTGTTAGAAGCCCGACGCCGAAGGCGGAGGGCTTTTAATGACTCGAGTTAGTAATCCCCTTACTGCCTGTGATACACACAATGGTTTTCATCACATTTGCGAGGAAAAAAAACAAAGAGAAAACACTTTAACTCTGCAAAATATAAAGAAATAACTTTTGACGAACGGGAACGTAAATGGAAACGATATTTTTTTGTGACCTCTACCACAGATAATAACTGCGTTTAGTTTCGACCTGGATTCGAGCCAGATTTAGCCAATTTGATAAAAATTTATAATTACTAAAATTAATGATAAATGTTGATATAAACTTGAAATAGGTATAAAAATAATGAAGTTTAATGAAGCGTATAGGTTTTGTGTAATGTAAGTTCTGCCCTCCTTATGAAAAGTGCAGTATCTCGATCAAAACAGTTTTCGAGTAAAAGCGGTAAAATGATTGAGTTTTTATTTTACGCGTATCTCATAAAGTATTTTAGTTACAGATATGAAACTTATATCAAAATAATCGTGAGCATGTACAGAATGGATATTTATTCATAAAATCTAAAAATATATTAGTATGAAGTAAAATAACTTATAAATGCATTAATCGCTAGGTATACCTTTTATTTGAATGTGTTAATCCCTAACCATAACTGCAGTAAGTACCCGATTTGCTGCACTTATGATTAGGAAAAAGGTTTACTGCAGTGATTTCTACAGAATGATGAAAGGCGTTCCTAAACATAAACGCAGTATCTTCTATTTACACGCATTTCAAATGGTAAAAAAAGCTGGTTTGAAGAGGTTTTGTCCGAACCTGGATTCGAAATGTATAAATTTAAAATAAACTTAGTCGCCAGACTTCATGGGTAAGACAGGGACGCGTTTTTTTGTGACATCGTTTTCAAACACCACAGCCAAAATTTGATCTTTCCGGGACATTTTACCTGAAATTTTGATGTATTATATTGAATTGCATTAAATTAATTAATTTGAATTACTTATAAACAAAACCTATATTTTCATAAACAATTATTTTCAATTAAAATAAAAAAAAAATATATCAGGGGACAACCTCACACAAATTAACCTTGTCTGACACTAAGCTTTAGGCTTGTACTATGGGTACTAGATAACGATAAACATACTTATATAGAGAAATATAGACTTAAATACATGGAAAACATCCAAAACTCAGAAATGAATAATCGCGTTTATCACACAAATATCTGGGGTGTGTAATGATTGGTATAAAAATAAATAATATAATTTCGTTTGATATAATAACAATTGATATAATTTTAAAGGATATAATCAATCATTTTATATAAACATCATTTGGTATAAACATCATTTGATATAAAAATCGTATTGTATTATTTACCTAACCTAAACTATTTTTCCGGTAGCACTTTGTTATGTGCAGGAGTCGCAATTCTAACCTAACATAACCTAGATTTCTGGTAGCAGTTAGTTTTGAGCACGGGCAAGGGGTTCAAGGGCCAGTCGTCGAAGCTCCGCTACCGCGGGGCTTCTATTACCGCTCTGTGGAGTCACAAGGTAACTAAGAGCCTGGACACATGTCCACGGCACGGTACCGTACGCCGTGAAACGGCGCGGTGCCGCCACCGTGAGACGGTACGGCGTCACGGTGCCGTGTACGGCGCGGCGACGTAGAAGGGCACGCTGACGCGTCGTGCAAATACATGGTGCCGTGTGACAACGGCTTCAACTATTTTAAACTTTACGCGCAGGACATTGGGCTTAATATTGCATTTTATAATGAATGACGGCACCGTGTATCTGCACGTCGCGGCAACGTGCCTTACTACGGCGCCGCGCCGTACACGGCACCGTGACGCTGTACCGTTTCACGGTGGCGGCACCGCGCCGTTTCACATCGTACGGCACCGTGCCGTGGACATGTGTCCAGGCCCTAACGAACCTACCCAAGTGGCTGTACGAGTTACGCCACCCCGTCCCCCATTTACCCATCCCAAATTTTGTGGGGTACCTAGTAAATTTATGATTATATCTCGTACAAAAATGGTTATTCCAACTGTACTTTAGATGAAATTATTTTATATCATAAGTTAATTATAGTAAATATACATTATACTTAAAGTATTTTATACAAAATATTATTAGATCAAATGATCATTATATAAAATAATAATTAAGTTATATTTAAATATATTAATTGTTGTTATATGATTCAATAATTATATCAAATGAGCGTTATAGCGACTGATATTATATGAAATATTTTTATATCTATCGTTGCGCACCCAAATATCTGTCCTCACCGGGATAAACAAGTTAGGGATTCAAAGATGACATTTTTTGTAAGAGACTAATAACACGGTTGTACAAATTCAGGTGTTTTGTTTATACAGAACCAAAGGGAAAAATGTATGGTGGACTTAGTTTTGTCCTAAATATAAATGCAGTAACTCTGATATACTACACAATTTTTTAATAATGTTTACAAAATTATGATTATATGTCCTTAGCATAACCGCAGTAAAAGCCATTTTACTGCATTAATAACTATAGAACAACAACATTTAGCATTGTTCCTCCTAATCAAAAGCGCAGTAACTATACTACCTGCACTTATGACTAGGTGTACTCCATAATATTAAAGGAGGCTTTTCCTAATGATAAGTGAAGTAACTATATGTACTGCTCTTATGTTAAGCAATTACTAGAGTTGATATGAAACTATTTAAAAAACCTGTGCAGTATCTAAAGTTACTGCAATTATGTTTAGGAAACTATTCTTAAAATTCACAGTTACTGCACTCTTCGTTACCGAAAACTGATGATCCCGATTTTTCCAAGAAACATGTCAAAGAAGGAATTGTAGAGCTCGTTTTGCTGATTACGAATATGTATTCAACTCAATTCTGACAAAAATACGAGTTACTGCACTTTTCTTAAGGAGGGCAGAGTTAGTCTATAGCTAATTTTTAAAGATGAAATTAGAAACAGATTTAATTTTTGGCTGAAAATTAAACCTCCTTAGTCAGAAATGATGTACGAAAGAGTTGCAAATTTTAAAAAGAAAGTCATTACTCCCTAGGGATGACAAACTCGCCATAATTCCCGCGGGAACAATTTAGGCCATTGTCCTTCTGTATACAGGCATGGAATAACACCATTTACGAGCAAGTGTGATGAAAAAAATATTACATGTCAAATACATTAAATCACGCAGATTAAATAAGAGTTTGGTGGACAGTAATTTGCGTATGGTTGATCCGATCTTAATAAAATTTGCTACAATAGTGGTTAAGGCCATTATAAATGTGAAGTACGAACATGAGCAGAGCCCGTATTATGGTATCCTTTATAGCGATGGATAAAGCATCCTACACTCTCGCACTAACATACTGCACGGATCTTGTATTTTCTCGTTTGTCGCTCAGTGCGTCCTTATCAGTGCAGATTAGTAAGAAAGGGAGATCCGAGCGACAAACAAGTCGCGGGCAACAAGTGCTAGCCGTGCTGCACGGGTAGCACAAGTTGTATTTTCTTGCTCGTCGGTCAGTGCGTCTCTAACTTTACTGACTAGATAGAAAGGGAGATCCGAGCGACAATCAAGTCGCGGGCAACTTGTCGCCGCACAGGTCAGAAAGTGTCAGATGCTTTATCCACGTTTATTCACATTGATAAACACGCCTATAATAGACCCGCAGGATCGGCCCAGGGATTAAGGAGTTGAGGAAAGAATCGGTGCAAACTACTAGTTTTCTAGTCTTGCTGAAACTATGATCTAAACGCAGCACCGTCGCTCGCGCAGCGTTCGCGGCATAAAGGCATTAAGTTTCGTCTTATAGCCGTAATAGCCACTTAAAAAGTCGTAAAAGAAGCCAAAGTCGCCCCCGCTACAGATTTGAAGATAGTACGTGGGATCTTAAGGACGAGGCCACGTGTTTTATGGCCCTACAGACTAGGATACTAGTAGTTTTATTGTCAGTTTAAAGGGTAGTTTTTCGCTTATTATTTTAAAGATATCTTAAACATATACAGATAGGTACATACACCTTCACGCCTGTCTCCCGATTGGGTAGGCAGAGGCTATGGAACGCCAGGAGTCGCGGTCTAAACATACAACTTTCGCTTCCTTTACATTCATCAACCTCTTCATGCACGTATGTCGACGTCGTGTTTTAAACTAGGTTTGATTACTTACTTTTAAAGTTTAATATTTTGTGGTAGTAGGATCTACGGTCCGACCGAGATCTCTGCAAATCTCGGCCAAAAATCGTGCCGTGATCTCGGTCTCGGGTCGGCCCAAAACGGCCGAGATTCTCGGCCGCGGCCGAGACTCAGCGGCGATCGATTGTTTTTTTTTTGACAGGGTAAAATGCCGAAAAATTGCTTTTTTTGTCGTACAATATTGTTCTTTTCAATTTTGAATATTAAGTTTGTTAAAACCATAATAAAACATTTTTTTTCATTATAAACGGGGTTTTTTTTTAGTTAAAAAAACGCAAATATAGAAAAAATACCCATTTTCCATGTCTCGGTCTCGGTTTCGGTCTCGGCCGAGATTAAAAAAGCGGTCTCGGTCGGACCTTAGTAGGATCTCGTGCAGAGTCAGTCCGGATCGCTACCATCTTATCCATTAACCCACCGCCAAGCAGCAGTGTTCGCATTGTTGTTTTCCGGTGTGGGGATAAGACAACCGCATAGAGGCATTCCACTTTAGTCCTCAGGGTTGGTAACGCATTTGAGGTCTTAGGATGTCTATGGGTCTCAGATTTCATTTATCACCAGGTAGCCTGAATGCTGGTGCCTTCTCCTTGCAATAAATAGTTATGATATGAAGTAACTTATTATATTACTTTGAACTTCAGTTTTCTTACTTTCATTTAAAAAAAGTTACAATACTAACATAACATAACTTTAATAACATAACCCAACTTACACGCACATGAAAGCCATATATCATTGAAAAACATGATCTTCGCAGAAATTGGATTAGGTCAAATAAAACTTTATGGCAAATGATATTCATGACTCTTAACATTATGGAAAGAGCGTTTCCCACGAAGAACAAGGTCGAAGTTCAGTCATCTCGATGAGTTCAGTATGATTTTATTAAATGAACACGCCTTAACGCAGTTATACATGTATACATGTTTATAAACAAAAATCTTGAGGTTTTCTTTCTGTCTTCTTTCATACGTGTACAAAAAATTTATCTTGGGGATTTCTTTCTTTTTGTCATACGTATTAGGAATGCAAATTAACCGGTTATTAACAGTTTTTGTATGAAAATAACCGGTTAAAATCGGTTAAAACCGGTTATTTGCATTCCCTAATACGTATATAATAAAATATCTTTAGGTTTTCGGTTGATTTGTGTAGTGGTTAAGCCAACGCATTCATTTTATTATCAAATACATAACAGATCTATTCTATTAAATAGATATAAAACATTGCACCCGATACAATGGCAACCCATACTTTTAGGGCCAGCGCTAACCGGCGGACGGCAGGGGAGATTTCCCTATAAATTTCCTCCGCCGCAATCCGCTGCGATGCTCCGAGGTTGGTCTCAAAGCATTGAAATGTATACCTTATTTGAATTGAAATAACATTAAATATACATTGATCACTTTAATATCCTCTGCCGTCCCGTCCGCCGGTTTGCGCAGGCCATTAGAGCCGATATCTCTGAAACGGCCCAACTGATTTTCTTGAAACCTAGCTAAAAACCAACCCGATTAGACAAGCTTTCTTTTAAAAAAAATCTTATTCGAATCGGTCCATCCGTTTAGGAGCTACGTTGCCACAGACAGACACGCTAAACTTATAACACACTTTTTTGTTGAAGGTTAAAAAATGACGCACACACGTCATCCTGCTCTTGTAAGATAATGTCGGTTGCGATATTCGTCTATTTGCACGTTTTTACACACACACACACACACACACACACACACATATGTACATACGCAAGTGATTTAGTTATACCATTAAATCCGATGGACCACACCTTACCACTCACACCTGACCCGAACAACAAATAAATCAATAACTCCGAACTAAAGAGGTTGCAATAAAAACCGAGTGCTTAATAGACCAGTGTCCAGTGCTCGTGATTTGAGAAATTAAAAAAAAAACGTAAGCAACAGGTGTCGGGTCAAAGACCCGCGTTAAATGACGGGTAAAAAAATGGCGGCAAAAAATTGTGTAAAAGATTCGATGGTTATCTAACGTTACGATGCGTTTTTGTTTGTTTCATAAGGAATTAGTGTTTTGATTACGTTGTGTGATAGAAAGCGCTTTATTGCTGTAGTCACACGTAGATTAGGAACTTATATGGGCCTCCAATGCATTCAAAATATTAGACTAAAGACTTCTCCATTTTGTAAGTGACATGTATATTTAATTACCAGCATAGAGATTAGTCTTTAAAATACTCCATGAGAATCACAATTACACGTTTGCAGTGGAGACCATGGGACCTTGGTCAACTGATATGAAAAGCTTTATTAAGGCCCTGTCCTCTCGGCTCATAGACTCCTCCGGAGAGCCTAGAGCTGGTGCTTATCTCTCCCAAAGGATTGGGCTAGCTATTCAGAGAGGTAGTGTCATAGTGACCATGCCGCGAGCGGACCTGCTAGAGGGGGTGTTCTTTTTATAGTGGTGATTATTATTTATATTTTTAATATTTGAGTAGCTTAGTTTAATTTTAATTTAAATACGTTTAGTTTTTATTGTTAATTGTATTATTGTTCCTAATTTAATGGCAAAATGTGGTTTTGTAGACAGCACCAAAAGGTCTTATTTTTTATTACACGTAAGAACTAAAGAATGAAAATCTATGACTTCAGCCTTCAAGTGCTTCATAATCTGCAGGTCTTCTCCTCTTAAGCAAAGTTCCCCGCTAAGGAGGAGCTGCTCTGGTTTAATAACTAGTTTGAACTGGATTTAGAATCCTTTGGAGCATTAAATTAACTTGTGTAACTCATTCACAAAAGTACAATTACAAAAAAGTAGCCGGTTTCTTACTTGGATTTAATTTAACTGTAGAAAAAAGGATTACTCGGCATATTGTGGGACTTGAAGACTTAAAGAGTTCATAGTTTTGAGGATTGGTTAAGACCGATTAAATAATATTTGAATGTTCATACATAGATACATAGAAGCTCTATTCCACTCGCTTTTGACGTGTTATCTTGACGTATTGTTTTTAACTCGGCCGCCATTTAAATAAATAAGAGCAAGTAAAACATTGACAATACGATAGCAAGTCAAAAGCTATATGGTTTTCATCATCATCATTCTCCTGCCATGTTGCTCAAGGTTTTGGCTATGTTTCACAGTTTTTGGTTTTACCGAGTAAAATAAATCCCCTATATCTGTCTGTAGGCATGTTCGCGATGATCTCAAAAACTACTGAACGGATTTTGATGCGGTTTTCACCATCAGTTAGATAATTTTCCTCGGAGACTTTTTATGTATAATAAATTTTAGTTTATGTACGGGTGTCACGGAAAACTCACCTAGTAGGTACCTGTGTAAAAAAACTTCTGGCTTCGTTTGCATGGGTTCATTGGACCCTTCTATTTCTCCTTTTTATGGAGCCATAAACCCGGTGCCCTCAGATGAGGCTGCGCCTGCGCTCAATTAAGCCCTACTGGCAATACTGCCCTATTAAGCCAATAAGTGATATCTCAGATTAAATTGCCAAAGCAGATTCAAACCTATCCCCTTAATAATGAGGTTGTAATTGCTACAGGAGTTTTACCTGAGATGGTGCTATGTGGTTTAACATGGGAGAATAGTCGTTATAACTTTTACGATCAGCCTTGCAGCGCGTACGGCTGCGAATTTCATTTACTAAGTTTCAGCGTTCGTTGCCCAAACTACGAAATAGTATGTATTTTGAATATGCTACGTGTGTCGCTGGCCCTCAATGAGTAAGGTAGAACTGGTGGAAGGTCTGAGAACTGAACCAATTTTTCTTTTGGTTGTCTATTTTTTTATGGCAGATAAATGTTATTGTTACGATTGTCTATACTACTACGTAATTCTACTTTTTCTAATCAACCGAGCAAGAATAAATGGCGCTGATGCTGATGGGCGCGGTATTTTACACGGACGGGACGGGGAAATTTTCAAATATTGTTTCATAGAAAATATATTTGAACGTACATACGCAACGGAATCACGGACGGGACGGGAACGTGGCATCAGTGACGATGTTTAGCACGTCCCGTCCCGTTTCTCTTTTTTGCCATGTTTGCCATGTACAGAAAACCTCCTTTTTCTCCTGACAGCCGTAGCTTCTTGTTCTTCGTCATCTATAGCAATCAAAGCCAATTCTTCAAATGTAAAATTCATCTTGTTTACAACACTGGCACGTTACTTGCCCGTCACTGTCACTTTACGTATGCATTAAAATTCACATCAGACCAGATCCCGTCTCCGTGCCGTCCTCTTTCTGTCCGAAAAAAAATCACGTTAATTATGCAGCGCCTTTAAAACCGCCCCCTGCCCAATAGATTATTGATGGTTAAAACATTGTTGTCGAGTCGAGACACGATAGCCTAGTTGGTAATGACCAGTGATCGGAATAGGTAGAGTAATATTTACCCAAAGTTCGCAAAAGGACATAATATAGAGTGGTTACAACCGGATGAAATATTAATTTATCTTTCATCACACTTGCTCGTAAATGGTGTTATTCCATGCCTGTATACAGAAGGACAATGGCCTAAATTGTTCCCGCGGGAATTATGGCGAGTTTGTCATCCCTAGGGAGTAATGACTTTCTTTTTAAAATTTGCAACTCTTTCGTACATCATTTCTGACTAAGGAGGTTTAATTTTCAGCCAAAAATTAAATCGGTTTCTAATTTCATCTTTAAAAATTTGCTATAGACTAACTTACATTACACAAAACCTATACGCTTCATTAAACTTCATTATTTTTATACCTATTTCAAGTTTATATCAACATTTATCATTAATTTTAGTAATTATACATTTTTATCAAATTGGCTAAATCTGGCTCGAATCCAGGTCGAAACTAAACGCAGTTATTATCTGTGGTAGAGGTCACAAAAAAAATATCGTTTCCATTTACGTTCCCGTTCGTCAAAAGTTATTTCTTTATATTTTGCAGAGTTAAAGTGTTTTATTTTAAAATATATAGGTACAAAACAAAAAAGAAAATGGCTTCATCCCAGGATTCGGACACAAGATTAATTATCACCAATACACCACCGGAACTAAGAGATGCAGCTGAAATAATACATGGCAATATGTTACCCGCCAAATCGAAAGAAATGTTCTATTTAATTTTCTCTTTGTTTTTTTTCCTCGCAAATGTGATGAAAACCATTGTGTGTATCACAGGCAGTAAGGGGATTACTAACTCGAGTCATTAAAAGACTTCTAACACTCTCGTTAGTAATTCCCTTCATACTACCCTTGATGCACAATGTAATATTATTGAATTCCGGATTTCCGGTATTTTTAATGTTAAATGTACGTAATATTTACTTACGGTATGGGATATTTTATGTTAGTTTGTGATAAAAGGGGCCTGTAACTTATTTCTTTTAAGTACCTATATAAATAATAGGTGGAGTATATTTACCTAAACTTCGTAGAACAGAGACATAAACTGGAGACTTCCTTGCTACTACATTTACTAGTATCAGAAAAATACCGGTGATCCGGAACTAAATAAAAATAAAATAATATTTCACCCGGTTTTAACCACTCTATATTATGTCCCTTTGCAAACTTTATGTAAATATACTCTACCTATTCCGATCACTGGTAATGACCCTACCTACGAAGCTGCGGTCCGGGTTTCAAATCCCGGTAAGGGCCGATATATGTGTGACGAGCGCATTTTTTCCTGAGTCTTGGATGTTTTCTATGTATTTAAGTATGTATTTCTCTATATAAGTAATTTTTCGTTGTCTAACTGAAAGAAAAATTGATTGCTTCTTTCTTGCAAGATTGCGATTTTCGTGCATATAAGCATTTTGATTCCATACAAGCCTAACAAGTAGGGCATGCAGTACCGGGCCCGGTTCCGAGACTTCCATTTCTTTATTTTCTACCTCAAATCACCGCAATCATGGACATTTGAGATATTAAACATTAGGAAACTTTATTTCAGCTTTGGTTGATATAACTAATACTACATTTTATTTTATTTTCAAACTTATATAAATAACATAATAGTAAGTGTAAATTTTACCCAGTTACACCTATAACTATTTTCTTCATTTTTTGACAACTAAAACACTCAAAGTGTAAGAAGCGCAAGAGAATTGTCAGGATCGTAGCAGGTGGAAAGAAGTGGTCTCTGCCTACCCCCCTGGGAAACAGGCGTGATTTAATGCATGTATGTATGTAAAACACTCAAAAAAGCGGCCAAGTGCGAGTCGGACTCGCCCATGAAGGGTTCCGTGAAAGGTAAAATGCGGTTTACGATTTATAACGTATTAAAAAAAAACTAATTATTAGATCTCGTTCAAACCAATTTTCGGTGGAAGTTTGCATGGTAATGTACATCATATATTATTTTTACATTTATCATTCCCTTATTTTAGAAGTTACGGGGGGGGGGACACACATTTTTCCACTTTGGAAGCGTCTCTCGCGCAAACTATTCAGTTTAGAAAAAAATTATAATAGAAACCTCAATATCATTTTTGAATACCTATCCATAGATACCCCACACGTATGAGTTTGATGAAAGAAAAATTTTTGAGTTTCAGTTCTAAGTATGGGGAACCCCAAAAATTTATTGTTTTTTTCTATTTTTGTATGAAAATCTTAATGCGGTTCACCGAATACATCTACTTACCAAGTTTCCACAGTATAGCTCTTATAGTTACGGAATAAAGTGGCTGTGACATACGGACGGACAGACGGACAGACATGACGAATCTATAAGGGTTCCGTTTTTTGCCATTTGGCTACGGAACCCTAAAAAGTGTAACCATGGTACAGGCTTATAGCTTAGTTTGGGACTAAGTCAATTTGTGTGCCAACGTCCAATAGTATTTATTTATTTTATTTATGTGCAACGTAGTTTTAGTTTTAAAAAGACTTAATAAGCCTTGCCGCAATCGTTGGATTCGTTTTCGTCTCAGAAGAAACTTAACCTAACCAAATCTAACCTAACCACATTTTCCTCTAGGATTAAAAAAGTCTCAATCCAACTACCAGTAGTTTACCCGCACAATTGAGCAGTAAATATATAAACTTGAGCAAACTCAATTATAATAATGTCTTCATAGCCCAAGCCCTGAAGCAAAGGGCTTTAGGCCTTTTACAAACGATGCGGTAGTTCGTGTAATATACAGTGATCGGAATTAGGTGAGCTAAAAAACCTATTCTTCGCAAGAGGACATAATATAGAGTGGTTACAACAGGGTAGAAAAATAAATTTTTTCTTGAATACCGGGTATTCGATATTTACCCGGGTATGTATTTTACACAGTCTAGTTCGAATAGTACAAGTCTTGAGATTAATTTTGTATGTTTTTTACAGGTATTTAAGATTATTATTATAAATATGAAAGGGCAATCTTATAAAAAACATACCACATTAAGCTCAAGATTCCGATCACTGGTAATATATCATGTTTCATTACGTCAATCCTCCCGGTCTTTACTTCCTTACTTAATAGTATGTTAGTTTGTTTATTCAGTCTTCACGTTTTAACGCCTCAATCGATCGACATAAAATTCGGTACCAGGGCCAGCATTATAGTCGCCTTTATCGCGGTGGATAAAGCATCCATCACTCTCCCACTTACGTACTGGTCAGAAAGTGACAGATGTTTTATCCACATGATAAACACAATCATAATAGGCCCGCAGACCACGCTGCTTAGTCTCTAGATACTTCTTAAGTATTAATCTAAGCAAGTAAGTAGGTATGTGTGTTAGTCCATAAGCTATGTAAACATGGCCCTCGTTGTCTAAAATAAAAGTTAGGTAATTGTATTCATAACAAATGAATAATTAACGTCAAATTCCATTATAAGTACAGTTCAAAAAGTCTTTTATCTACATCCATATCATAACTTCCCTACAATATGTTCAGAAGCGATAAGCAAATCGCCTATATTAAGAAACCTGTATCTGTTGTGGCATCTTAATGTTTACATTAAAGTATAGTGCATCGTAATGTTTACATTAAAGTGTCGGTTCCTAAACATTAAAGTATCGGTAATAATGTACCACTAACTTGAAAATGCAAGCCATATCTGTACATTATAAATAAAGTTTTTTTTTTAAGTTTTGGTACTACAAACAAGTTAACAGTAACACTAACTTAATCAAAATACAGGCCATATCTGAACATATTATAGAAAACGTATGATTTGCATGTCTGCTTTTTACAAAAATAGTATCCATGGTATGAGTGTTAAGATATTCAATAATATTCCCGACGTATTTAAATCTCTAGATGAAGTCCATTTCAAGAAATCTCTAAATAATTGGCTATTAAATAAGATGTTTTACTCCATAGATGAATTTTTAAATAATAAAGGAAAACTGTAAATTGAATTTTTATGCTGCTGACATTATATTAAACATTATTGTATTATATTACGAGTATAACTAACTGCGTTGACATTTGTATACATTTATTTAATGCTTGCTCTATCATTAGACTTAAGGACATATAATTATTGTACACCATTAATATGGTAGGTCATGGACTAGGTCACCTTAAATATTGTAACATCTTGTATACCTGTGATCGGACAATAAATAAAATTTGATTTGATTTGATTTGATTTGATTTGATTTGATTTGATTTGTAGATAAAGTTATGTATGCGGCTATACATAATTAGGCATTAAAACACTCGTGTGATCTTATTATGCACCAGCCACATAAACTACTATTATCTACATCCATGTCATAACTTCCCTATAATAGGTATAGGGAAGTTAGGCCGCCATTACTGTCAAGTAAATAAGAGTCAATTTTGACGATACGATAACATATGAAAAGCAATATGTTTTTACCGAGTAGAATAGAGCCCAGGGGCCTGTTTTATAAAGCTACAAATTACAATTTACAGGTTACATGTTTGCATTTGACACAACCTCGACCAATGACGACCGGCAATTTGAGCAGTGTTGCCAGTTTAGACCTGCAAAATTGTAACTTGTAGTTTTATAAAACGTGCCCCTGTAGGATATTCTGCCGTAGTCTCCAACAACCCTTATCTCCTCGAGGGCGGACGTGTGATTGATAACGCGACCACACGCTACGAAAATTAATTAAATGGGATCGTCGTCAACTATTCAATTTATTTTTTGCAATATGCCTTACATGGTAATGTCATAGTTGGTAATGCAAGCGAAACTTTGGCTAAAGTAGTAGTAATTTAAGGGGATAATAGGATAACACAAGTGCACTCAGTGCACTTATGTTCCGTCAGGAACATCTGTCAATTTCTAATAGTTTAGGTTAGAATGAGACAGTAGGCAGTTCAGCGCCTCTATTCAACACGGTAAAAACAATATCGCATTTGATCTGTTATCGTATTATCAACGTTTTGACAGCTCTTATTTTCTTGACAGTAATGGCGGCTGACGTCATAACAATACCATAACAGGCAAACTACGATATCGTTTTTACCGCCTAGAATAGAGGCGCAGGTCACCTTCAATGAAATTACTTTTCTGCAACCGTATCTTCTACGAACTGCAACCTTAACTAACGTTAGGAAATATCTGCTCTAGACAACGTTTTTGAGATGCAGTTAACGTTTTGGAGTTCTTAAGGCAGTTCAAACCATGTAACGCTTTTTTTCCGATTTTTTTATAAATGAACTATTTTTATTTTGAAGTATTTGGACTGTCCGGAGAGAAAGTAGGCTTTTAAAGGGACTTTTTTATTTACAGAGGTTTGAGCTAAGTGCCTAAACGAAAGTTGACACATGATATCGCGGCAATTTAGTTCATTAAGAGCTTCCTCGATCAATTAAAGAGCATGCGTAAGCGCCCCATGGGGTTAAGTTGTCCCGTCTGGAGAAAGATTCCATAGGGATAATAATGCAAGATGCCTGCGATTTGTTGGAGCATCCTGCATGCCGTTTAGTGTGGCCAACCCATATTACCTTCGACATGTTACCCGATTGTCAACGGTACTATACTCTTATTTATTTGATAGTTAAGGCCAAGTTAAGAAGAATACACCACCACCACATATAGTAGAACCGATGGCCGTTAAGAAGGCCAAGTTAAGAAGAATACACCACCACCACATATAGTAGAACCGATGGCCGTTAAGAAGAATACACCACCACCACATATGGTAGAACCGATGGCCGTTAAGAAGGCCAAGTTAAGAAGAATACACCACCACCACATATAGTAGTACCGATGGCCGTTAAGAAGAATACACCACCACCACATATAGTAGAACCGATGGCCGTTAAGAAGGCCAAGTTAAGAAGAATACACCACCACCACATATATTAGAACCGATGGCCGTTAAGAAGAATACATCACCACCACCACATATAGTAGAACCGATGACCGTTAAGAAGGCCAAGTTCAGAAGACTACACCACCACCACATATAGTAGAACCGATGGCCGTTAAGAAGGCCAAGTTAAGAAGACTACACGACCACCACATATAGTAGAACCGATGGCCGTTACGTTGGAGCGGGAAGGTTCTAGAGTGGCGACCGCGAACCGGGAGACGAAGTATCGGCAGGCCTTCCACAAGGTAGACCGACGATCTGATAAAGGTCGCGGGAAACCGCTGGATGACAGCAGCAGAGGATCGATCGTTGTGGAAAACCTTGGGGAAGGCCTTTGGCGAGCAGTGGACGTCTTGCGGCTGATGATGATGAAGAAGAATACGATACAATGTCATAGGCAATATGGTTTTACCCAGTGGAACAATTGGCTCTGTGTACTTGTTTGCTTTCTCCAGCCATTAAAAAAAACCTGAGTGTAAGTTGGATATGTGACCCATAGACATTGACTACAATCCTAAGACCGCAAATACGTTGCCAACCCTATAACTAACTAAGATATAATGCCTTTGAACTAGTAATTTCACCTATGGAATCCCTAATCTTCATTTGTCCTAATGCATGGTTTGTCCGAATTTTCATTTATCCTAAAGCCATTTCCGGCCGAATTTTAAAACATTTTAAGCAGCAGGTATTTTGGAGAACTTGAAAAAATTACTCACTGGGGTGAAAACAAATTTAGGACAAATGATAATTCGGACAAACGATGCGTTAGGACAAACGTTATTAGGGATTGCGAGGGCACCCAATTTCACCGGTTGTTTTATCAAAATGCAACATAAAAATGCAAATGCTGCTTGGCGGTATGTTTAAAGGATAAGATGATTGTAGCGATCCGGACGAACTGTTTAGTATTTTATTGTTATTAAGATCAAAAGGATGTTTTTAAATATTTTCATGTACCTGATGCATTCAAAAGCCATGGCTTACAAAAAGATCTTGCGGGTTGTATAAGATAATTGGCAAATACATAAAAACAAAGATAATATATTTTTATTATAGATATTTTTCTAAGAAATAATAAATTCTAAGCACGAAAACCAAAATATTGTTTATTATCCTCTACTTTCATTGATTTTGTACATTCATAAATTCATAAGTAATTCGCACACCCGCTAAAAACATTAATTTTAAAGAACTCCAAAGATTCAAATTTAGAACCAGCGTTCGCGATTCCTTTTGTGAATTTAAACCTAGTCTCACACACGGCGGTTATCCAGAAGTGGGATGGCGCGCCTAAATTCAGGTTGAACCTAAAATAAATGTTAAAGCTGGACCCACACACAGCGCTCCGGTTATCGTAATAGATCGAGTTAGACGCACGTGACAACACATGCCGAAGCCAAAGTCACATGTGTAAGGACATAGCGCTTCCGCCAAAACTGTTTCCAAAGTTATACACGCCACGGCGTTGCAATTGAAAATCGTTTTGTATTTGTGAAGACGTTAGAAGCCAAACCAAGCTATCTTAACTACTGATTGAAATCCACGAGACGGATTTCGCAGCAGAGGTAAACCCTGTGGGTAAACCCAAAAGGAGATGGCGTGACGATCTGGACGCATTTGCGAGGTATTGGCGGGAGCACTCTATCCATGGTGACAAGAATAGAGAGACAGAGGGGAGGCCTTTGCCCAGTAGTGCGACACTAGCATATAGGCTAACAAAAAAAGGCAACCATAAATAATACCATTGCCTAAGGTTGTCAAGAAAAAAATGCAAAACTGCGTGAACATGAAGGGTATTGCGTTAACTTATATGTTATGTAACAAATAAAATTTACCTTGGCACTCATTACTTGGCACTCACTCACAAAATAAATAATATTTCTTGTTGCTTTTTTTTTTGTAAAGCAAAAGGATGGTTTAAATGCTCCGCAGCCAAGCCCAGTTACGTGTTTGGTTATGTTATATGTTATGTATTGTTACAAAATAATTAAGCATTTTAACCTTCTTATCTGGATGGTGATTTAAGATGAGATCAAACATTAATGATTCTCCCGTGTAGGCAGACACCCTTAATTACTTTTAAATTTAATATCTCCAAGTTGTAAGAGTTACACTTCCTTGCAGTGTATATAAGTAACGAAGTTAGGATGATTTTGTGTAACGTGTGAAATGGAAACGCGTAATCTATTCAGTGACAAATCTTCAAAATAATCCCTCGGCCCCACAGACGGCTTACCACTCAATTAATTACCATTCACATTATAATAATAACCTTATTAAAATATAAATCGAACATTTGCAGCTCGAAAAATACTTAATTCAACATTTTGATGCTTAAGAACAAAGGCATAGCGACAACTGCGATTTTTTTAACGACGAATACTGTTGGCTCTACAAAATGTCTATGTGACGAGAGGCATTGCGTTTTTTAGAACCAGTTTTTTTAAGACGTTTCTAGAATTAGAGTGACATGTGTCCCATCTGCGACTGACAAATTCGGATATTTGTTCGTGGCATGTGTCTGACGTTTTGCGGATTGATTGTCACCATTCTCGATAAGAATGATTGTTAAATCACGGATTAACACTTGTAGTTTAATCCTGTGCCGATGGACAATTCGTTTTTTGTTGTCTATAGCATCAATTAAATCATTACAGTGAAATGACCATTTGGAGTCAAGGAACTGCCGTAATTTGAATATGGTGTTCATGTTTTGTTTAACAACATTGACCACGGACATATTAGAGAAAAATCCACGGATATCACATGCGGAGACAATTGTTCGGATAAAGAATATTTCTCTTGTGAACTTGACAGAAGCACACGGGGTTAATTCCACGCGCTACTGTCAAATCTCATGTATGTATTTTTTTCATTGTTATTCTTGGTGATATGTCACCTAAAGAACGTAATAAATAGTTACGATGTCACCATAGTTAGTTCATTCTTCTAACTTCAATATTGAATATAGTCTCATTATTGTATTATAACACAAAAATATTCTTTATCATGGAAAACACAAAAACATAAGCGATTTCTAGAGGATTAACAAAAGATGTCGTCCGAAATACCAAAGTATACCCCCCTGTCTCACTTGACCTAAATAATCAAAATCATTTTCATTCATCCCATCTCAACTATCTTTAGCCGGACACCAACAAGTTGACCTAATCTAAAAGACCTAATACTACTAAATTAACCAAAGAAGCACAGCGGTCAATAAATTTGCCTTATAATCGTGGGAGACATACGGACAGTTATTACAATCATGCGTGTAATTTTGATAATTTGGAAAGGATTTAGCACCACATGTTTCCTGTCCTTAATAGGTTTAGGAATATTCCAAAGATTGGCTTAGCAACAACGATTAACAATTTAATGCCAGCCTCTGTGAATCACATACAAAACAGACGCGATGTGGAGTTCTCGGCAGTTAATTTTGAAGAATAAGATGTAAATGTGGTGAAACCGTTGGTCTTAATTAAAATGCCTTAGGGATATACTGACATTGATTAACGTAAATTGACGATTTTTATATTTGTTCGCTGAAGCTTTAAAGAAACTTGAAATTTGAAACGAATAGATTAATCGGAAACCCTAGATGAAGGAAACGATAAAAATATTTAACATAAGCCGAATATCTTTCTTATAGAGTTATAGAAGAAGAATATTAAATACTAGAGGAGGAGGTAGAATTAATTGCCCGCTTGCCCGCGGGATGAATTTTCAAAAATCCTTTCTTAGTGCTCACTTACATCATGACAGGAACTCCTGTACCAAATTTCAAGTTTCTAGGTACAGTAGTTTCGGCTGTGCGTTGATATATAAGTCAGTGAGTCAGGTTTGCCTTTTATATATATAGATAGATGGATAGATAAGGCATCAAAGACACTTTTATCAAATTTTGACTGTTTAAAGTGAGCCTAAGTGAGCCCACTGTGAGCATTTGCGTGAATATTCGAGTGGTGTGGACGTTGAGCCGAGCGCTACAAAGCTTACGAGTACACACCACTCGATGTTCGCGCCGAATGCTCATTACAAGCTAATGCTCTCAGTGGGGACGCTCCTATAGCCGATTAAGCTTATTAGCTAACTCAAAAAGTAAGAGATGGCCGTTACTCAATCACGCTTCACCGACTGAACGGATCGGGATAAAACTTGGCACACATATAGGTTAGGTCCTGGAATAGGACATAGGATAGTTTTATCCTGGAAAATTGAACAGCGATTAACGACTACTTAACTACGCGGTTGAAGTCACGGGCAAAAGCTAAATAATTTGACGTTGTTACCGATGGAACTTCAATATTCCCAAGCAGCAACCAAAAGCTTAAATAAAAGCAGGTCTTGAGACATGATCTTCGAACAGGGCATCTAGATATTCTTCTCGGCAAAACCATATTGCTTATACGATAGCATGTCAAAAGCAAGATTGTTTAACCGTGTAGAATAGAGGCCCGGTTAGTAACAAAGCAAAAAAAAGAACAAGAACAATTGAACGTCTTACACAACTTGATAATGATCAATCAACCACAGAACAAATGTTGATAAAAACAGCGGTAACTGGTATGACATCGCTCTCATCAAGCCTTAACCATCGGGAGGTAGACAGTGACGGAACATTAATCATTCCACCGGGAGGTGACAAGCCACGTGTGACATAACCGTCGAGAAAACCAACATTAACGCACGAGCAGAAAACCTAACAAGATCAAATTATCACTCTTACTCCGTTGTCTTACAACTTACTGACAGCAGCAGAATTTCCTTGAGGAGAAAATAAACTTGGCCAAAGAAGAAGGGTAACGACGGTATAATTATTTTTGAGTTTTTTTTATAAGTGCGATGACCTGTGTTTAGACGAGAATCGATATACGTGTGTGTGTTTTTTGTTATAGTTTTTACTAGTTTTCGGATAATGTCGTGAAACACGTGTTATTGTTTGGCGTGGCTAATAAGTAATTCAGTGCTGGAGGGTGTTTGAGTTACATAATGAAAGACCATAATACTAATACCATCAGTTGTCAGGGACACATTCGAAAAAACAAAAGTGGTTTCTCCTGTGGTCAATACTTAAAGGCTTGTGTATATAAGTTATGTTTTTATTTGATAGGACTAAAAGTCCTGACGCCGTTTATGCGGATGTAAATTCAGCCACAAAATTAGGCCTTGAAAACGTTAACTTTGGGTATCTCCACAGGAAAGATGGTAACCTAAATCTGTGTGTGACCGATCAGCTATGTTTGAACTAGTCTCTGGTAAACAGTATTGCTCTTCGGAGTTCGCTAAATCGACGAACACGACTTACGAATTTGTTACTAAATCAAAATTTTGCTTGGGGCGAGCGTGTCGTCACACGTGAGGTCTCTCAAGATAGTTTCGTAACCAGGTCATCCACTGTCCATGTCTATGGTTTTGTTCATAAATTGGGTAACTCTTGAAAAATCACCCCAGTTTCAAAAAATACATGTATCAAAAATACCATTTAAAGAAACAATTTTATGTCATGCATTTTGCATTTCGATAACTGGTTCATATTTCACAATTTTCTGATGTGCCCAAAGGTAAACTGGTAGAGAATGCCTTTAGGTGTTAAGTTTACCTTTTGTACTCAAATTGTATTTTTGTGCGATAAAAATTAAATAAATAAATATCGTCAATGTCAACACCAATGTCAATGTGTGACTCAAAATCGGTAATCTTAATAAATCAAATGTAAAAAAGCCAAACGTTTACATTCGGCCAACTTCCCTCTATGGTTTTTACCGCTTAGTATCTATGCGTAATATGGCTGCGTTTATCGCGTGACAAAATGTGTATAAAACATCCGTCACTTTCTGACACGTATCTAAGTACGAGAGTGACGGATGCTTTATCCATTTGTCACGCGATAACCGCTGGTTGCGTACTAGGCCCGCAGAGAGAGTGTGATAGTGATGGACAGCTGAGTACTATTAATAGTGTGGTTATGTATGTACTTTGGTAGACCGGGGGGTCGCTAATCCACCGGCAACCTCGTCAGATACCGGAATAGCCGCAGAAAAACGCTGAATAATTAGGGCACTGCCGAAGGTCAATCTATACGTCTAAAGCTCGTATGTTCGTGCCAATTGGGTCATCATAATACCCATTGTTCTATTTTTTTATGTACTGTAGGGATTTCGACATTTAACAGTAAAAACTAGTCTTGTTTGAATTTGCGAATGATATTTAGTGGTGACTGACATTTACGCCATTTTTTTGTAGGTTTTTGTACCTACTGGTTGGCATGGTATGGTGTGGTTTGATAAAATGTATGGAATTAAGATAAGCGGCCGACGGTTCTCTGCTTTTTGGCAAAAATATGTTTGGCAAAATGTATCGTTTCCCAACCGTTTCTTTTGCCAACCCGCTTTTTTATCTGCTACTGTAAATATTTCATGATTTTTATAAAAACTAACCTAACCTAACCTAAAGGGTTCTACATGATGATACTGAAATAAATCCAAAAATATTTACAGTTACAGCAAAAAAAAGCGGGTTACATTTTGCCAAATGATTTTCAGACAAAACTCAGGATACCGCGGCCGAAGCGATATATATCTGCTTACGTCATCCTAATGCCAGATTTCGAGAATCGCTAACGATTCCCAGTTCGATTAAAGGACCTGCTTTTATCGTGTGTAAAACCTTCGTATAAATAGCCAGCGCACGCGCACGCACCGCTACAGTGTCTATGCGACGCGCTAATTGAAACGTAAACGTAGAGATTGACGCAAATTGCTGAGGAATGTGATCAGGTAGGCGATTCTCTTCACGCTTTACAACTTGACGGACGAGTGATTAACTGGCGAGTTAAAGTTGTCCCGTTACAGCGTAAAAACCACGTTTTCGGACGTGCATTCTCAATTACGTCGCCTAAGATTCGTTTTATTCCTTAATAGTCCTTGTATTAACAAGATGTACACACTTGACTTTAACAAAAAATCTTAATATTTCACAAACGGAACCATTAATCGAAACATTTTTGTTATGTACAGTCGACTACAAAGAGATGTATCCACTTTTGGACCTTATTACAGGTGAAAAAGTGGATACATCTCTTTGTAGTCGACTGTACAAAACCCACAAAGGTGGCAATCATTAATTGCTGGAATGGTGTGATTCAACAATGACTACACGATGGAATATATAAATAACAAATATCGATGGACAATATTGGTGAAAGGTTTCTAAATCATTAATTGGATTAAACGGTAATCCACGGTGTTATTGGTGGTGTTGTGTTAATATTTAATGAGAGAAGTTTCGGAGCAATTTCACGGCTCTATTAAGGATAATTGAATAAAGGAAACAGTTGTACAAGAAAAGTTAGTTGTCAAGAAGTTATCGAGATAATCTCAGTCAACTTCAGTTAATAAAATAGTACATTATAATAACTAGAAGCAACATAAAGTATATTTGACAAAACTTGCGGCATAAACCCAAGGCTTTCGTTCTATATCGATTGACTCTAAAGCTTAAATTATAAACCTTCAAAATACCGGAGCGGGTGTTTGATATTAATATCAACTCGTTCATGAGAAAAAGAGTTATGACAGACAGACTGACAGCGGACAATAAAGTAAATCGGTTTTTTCTTTTGAACTAGGGTACCCTATAAAACAAGACAGCCGGTGAAATTACTAGGCATTCCGTCTTAGTCCTCAGGGTTGGCAATGCAATTGGAGTATTAGAATTGCAGTCGTAAGATTATAGTCTTGAGAATTCAAATGTCTATGGGTCGCAGATCCCACTTACCATCACGTGGCCTGTCTGCTCGTGTGCGTTATCATTGATGTAACAAAAAATAAGTTTTGACCTCAAATCAAATCAAATCAAATAAGTTTATTTGCTAGAATACAGTTATAAATTAAGGAGTTACAAAATAATGTTCACAGTGTATTTAGCCCGCATGCAAGCGTGCAAATATTTTCTTAATTTTAAATCTACTTAATATGTCAAAAAAATAATAATAATATACAATTCAAATAAAAATACGTGTCACAATACACTAACATTAAATTTCAAATAATCTTGAACACTGTAAAAACATTTATCCATGAGCCATTTCGTCAATATGCGCTAGAAAAGGTTTCCTGTAAGCGACTTCATACTTTCTGGTAAATGGCTATAAATTTCTATGCACATGTTGTACACATTCCTACCATATATCGCCTTATTACAAGGAGGTTTGTACATTAGACTCATAATTCTTTTCCTCGTTGACCTTTGGAAAATCTCACTGCGTTTTTTGAAATGGAATTGGCGGGAATTAACAAAAATACATATGCTTCTAATGTACAAACTTGGCAGTGGTAGAATGTGGGATGTCATCGGGGTTGTCGTTGGAACCTATGATTATACTTTTTCAGTATTATTATTCTATTCTTCTGTCACAGTTGATAGTTCAGTATATTCATGTCTCATTATTTCCTATGAACCATAGAGATACACAGTTACACACATAGGTTTTACACATCCTTTCTACTTCGAAAAAAAAATCCAAGATGTTGGGCAAAAATGCGTCTTACAAACTGCGTCATCAGCCGCCGGTTTCCGACTGTGACGCAGGTTTCCGCGGCATTTCAAAGTCATGAGTCGTCAGGGGTGACCGCTACCGCTGCCAACTAGACTAGTACCTTACAGTGGATTGATTTAACAGTTCTTTGACAAATAATCAAAAAATTTGCAATGTATAACATGGGTTTTTTTTAATGCTACCGAATGAAATATTTGATTGAAAACTGAGTAAATGTATGGAATTGATTTAAGCGGCCCGGCCGACGCGATAGAATTCTTAGCGTTAGCTTACGTTAATTCTATACATTTTGTCCGTTGCAAATTCAAATACAAGTTGCAAAAAAAAACCACTCTAAGAAATTTTCCTGTTTGTAGTAGACATGTATGGTGTGCTTTACGAGACTACAAAGAAGCGTTAAAAATCAACTACGAGATTACAAATTTATAACTAAAAAAAACCGGCCAAGTGCGAGTCGGACTCGCGCGCGAAGGGTTCCGTACTTATTATTTGTTAAAAAATCACGTTTGTTGTATGCGAGCCCCCTTAAATATTTATTTTATTTTATTTTAATTATTTATTTTTAAAGCGAACATACAACTAAATACGTATTCTGTGAATTTTTCAAGCGTCTACCTGTTGCCGTTATTAATATCGAGCAAAAAAAGGCAAAAAATATGTTTGAGCCCCCGTGAAATATTTATTATATTCTGTTTTTAGTATTTGTTCTTATAGCGGCAAAAGAAATAGATCATCTCTGAAAATTTCAACTGTCTAGCTATCACGGTTCATGAGATCAATCTGGTGACAGACATACAGACAGACAGACCGACAGACCGACAGACAGACAGACAGACAGACAGACAGACAGACAGACAGACAGACAGACAGACAGACAAACGGAGGGATAGACAGTGGAGTCTTAGTAATAGGGTCACGTTTCACCCTTTGGGCACAGAACCCTAAAAAGATGTGGATACAGTCGACTACACTTTGTAGTCGACTAAATCCACATCTTTTGTAGTCTACAAAGCGATGTGTCCAGTTTTGGACCTTATTACAATGCGATAAGATGAAAAAGTAGATACATCTGTGGTCGACTGTGTACTTATCTCATTCCAAAGACAAAGTAATTGCCATACGCTACGCAACCAATGCTAAAAACTTGAAGAACAAATTCTATCACATATCCAGGTTTACACTGAAACTGCTGACCACTCGATACACTGTGCAGTAATGCAGACAGATTTTTATTTCGCCTTATTCTAATACTCAAAGTGGTTTATACTTTAAATACTTTCCATAGAGATCGAAAATGTAATTCAAATGATTAAATTATACGCAATTTAAATGTAATATGCTAAAAGGATTTCGATATAAAGAGCTGATAATTGCCTCGGCGCTGGTCGTTTTAATTATATTACTGATGTTTTATTATTGAAATAGCGGCGAGGTTTGAAGAAACTGTAATATGCCAAATATACACATCATTATATTCTTATTTATAGGATAATATTGGTTATAAATGTTGAAAAACTAAAACTCATAGGTACTTCAACTTATGTGTTAATACGGGGCATAATTCTAAATTCCATCCAAATCAGTCCAGCCTTTGCAGCGTGAAGGAGTAAATAAATTAACACACGCACAAACATACACGCATATATATCGCCGTAACAAATGCCCCTATGATATTATTTATTTACTTATCTAGAATACTCGCACACTAGTACCGTGTTGTTGTGTTGCATACTGAATCATTATTGTACTTTAAACCGCATTCCTGAAGTAGTGCTAGCGGTACGCCAAAAAATGCTGCAAATTGTGATAAATTAAAATCGGAGCGATTGTTCTTTAGGCTATACGAATAAATTTGAGCCGTAGCACGAAAAAAAAAAACAAAAAAGGAGGCGAGTTATATCGTAATCTTTTTCTTGCACGGTTTTTTTTTAAATTCTGAAACCTATCGTGTGTGGTATCTAATGAAGGGCTTACTAAGCCGATTCTTAAAATATATCACATCATTATATTTCAGTCACTTGTTTTAAATTCAAATAAAAATTATTTTCATAACATAGGTAGGTACCAAGTTTGGGCTCCTCCAGATATGATGCGGTTGAATAATTATTTGTAAAATATATCAAAAATGATACGTAATAGCCTCATATCCAACACCAAGAAAGCAATTTTGAAAATATTTACATTTAGTATTTTTTTATTATTTTTTAATATTACAAAGTGTGATAAAATCACAATTAGTTGAAACTTGTATAAAAGTTCAATTTTAGACACTGAGGATGATAAATACTAATGCGAGAGGAGTTTTGAATGATATTTATAAATACTAAGTTGATAGATTGCTTTGTAAATAAAAATAAATATGTTAATATTAATAAATAATATAAATATCATTTAAAACTCCTCTCGCATTAGTATTTATCATCCTCAGTGTCTAAAATTGAACTGAACTAAATTATAAATTTTTCAACTAATTGTGATTTTATCACACTTTGTAATATTTCAAAATTGCTTTCTTGGTGTTGGATATGAGGCTATTACGTATCATTTTTGGTATATTTTACAAATAATTATTCAACCGTATCATATCTGGAGGAGCCTAAACTTGGTATGTTTTGAAAATGATTTTTATTTTTATTTAAAATAAGTGACTGAAAAATAAACTAAAATATTTTTAGAATCGGCTTAGTAAGCCATTTCATTAGATACCACACACGATAGGTTTCAGAACATTTTTTTTTTCCCATACTAAAAAGATGACGTCATAACTCGTCTCCTTTATTTTTTATTTTCGTGCTACGGGTCAAATTGATTTGTATTGCCTAAAGATCAATCGTTCCGAGTTTCATGCTTTTAACACCACCGGGGTGTACCGCTAGCACTAAAGTGCTTATATCGATTCACGTTCATTAATTAGTGGAAAATAATTAGCGTAAAGCTATTTTCATTCTTTGTCCGAGCTTTTCGGTATCAAAATAACTAGACTATACAAATATACATAATTATAATGAAGCAGTTGAAATTAAACTGTATAATTATGGGACCACCGTGCTCTGCCGCCGATTATTATGTGGTTTATGAAATCTTGCTAATTAGTCACGCTTCCCTACATTTCAAAGGTGACCTAAACGTATCGAAATGAAACTCTTTATATTTTTTGGATGAAGATTGCTTTTCGCCGTTATATTTTGCAATTTAAGGGGTCAGGGGAGGGGAGGGGCCGCAGTATAAACCGTAGTTCGTCTCCAAACAAAGCTATACCTATCGCGTGGCTTGCATCATCAGTGTGCGTGCCTCGCCACGAGCCACCACAAGCTAACTCAACAGGTCGCACCAAGCCGGTTTAGTCGGGGCCGCGCCGTCGCCGCGTTTGGTTACATGTGTATTAAGTATGTATTGACGCGCATCGACGCAACCCTAGCGCCCGAGCGGCAATAGGTAACAAAAACTCTATGACCATATAATATTCATGACCATAACCAAAGCTTAAAATACGCCTGCGCTGCGTAAATTAAGCTGCATCAAACGCAAAAACGAATAACATGGAGTTCTTTTGGACGCGACCACAACCATCGGCGTATCTGATCTTGAGTAAAGGACTCGTCTCAAGACGCGTCAAAAGTGGCAGCTTTATTAACCCCTGCCAAATAACTTTAACAAAAAGCAAGCTTTCAAAATCCGACTGTAGCTAAACAACTTTAAATCGTTGTAAATTCTAAATGATCATTCAAAATGAAAAATGATGAAAGAAACCTAAAGATGATTTTTAAATCCCTATTCAATGATACCCCACTTGTCATACTTGGTCGACTTTTTTTTTTTAATTTGCACAATTTGGCGTCTGATTGTCCCCTGATATTTGATTGCCCCCATATTGAATTTTGATTACTGTGATATCTTCAGTGACACTCACCAGATTAAGACATATCGATTGACATAAAAATAAATGCATAAAAAAAACAAAAAACCGCCTTCAAAAACGCAAAAAATAACTTCTTTAAAATTGTAGGCACCTAATAGGTTAGTCCAACTGATGTCGGCTTTTTGTTGAAAATGTTGTGGTCGCCGACTTCAGTTGGACTAACCTATTAGGTGCCTACAATTTTAAAGAAGTTATTTTTTGCGTTTTTGAAGGCGGTTTTTTGTTTTTTTAAACATTTATTTTATTTTATACTTTTTAGTGATCATAATACGCTGTTACGTAGTCCCACTTCTTAGTTGAAATGAAACTTTAACTTATATCAAGCGCGCCGCAAGCAACGCCGCGGGAAAGTCATAGTCATATTTCAACAAGTAAATATTATTCGTTGTAGGTAGTCGCTCAACTATCTTAATCGAGATATCTTATCGCCACCCTTGAAATCGGTACCATTGAGGAGTTCCGGTGGCCATCTGTGGTCTTCATCATCAGTTCCACTACACCAAATGATACTTTCTGAATGCAAATACTGGACTTGTTACTAAAAATACTAAAATCGCTATATGTTTGCCTACAATATTTGAGGAGTTCCCTCAATTCCTCACTGATCCCCTCATCAGATACAGATTTGGTGACAATGGGACCTCCTCGGAAGTATACTCTATCAAACCAAAAAAAAAATTTTGAAATCGGTCGACAATTGACGGAGTAATCGGTGAACATACATAAAAAAAAAAAACATACAGTGGAACGTATAACCTCCTCCTTTATTATAATTGTCGAATAATATTTATCGAACCGAAATTCGGTCAAACATTTTTCGGAGTTCAGATAGGTAACCGTCGGTGGTAACCTATCGCAACCTCGAAAAGTTTTTGACCGAATTTCATTTGACCGAAAACGTTTCGTTTTTTAACGTTTCTCCGATGGCACGATTCGTAATTTTTTTATTTCACCGTTTGACATTAAGGAAACATATCTTTAGTCCGAGCAACTTTTCTCCTTGTAGTCACTTGCCCTATGTATTGTTACGTATTTTATTTCAAAGCCTATTTTTCATTACACCATTGCTACAATTAGCCTAGGGATCGTTTCGTGTTTTGTTTCTTAACCCATTTTTCACTACATCAATGCTACATATAGTTTTCGCTACGTTACGTCAAATATTCATTTCGGTAAGAAAATATTGCTTGTAATTTGTTACTATCCAGAAAATGCACCGAGCAAGGCGAATTAGGGCAGAACCGATACGGATAGGTTAGGTTAGAAGGCCAAGGCGGGAGCTTTGCTCCCGCCTTGGTCTTCGAGGTTATTTTTTTTTCTGCCCAAAAAATCTTGCTTGTAATTTATCCAGAAAATGCAACGATCAAGACGAATCAGGGTGGAACCGAATCGGACAGGTTAGCATAGTCGATTTAAAAATAGGTAAACTATTAATAAACCGAGCCGTTAAATTGGGCAAATGATACTAAGGTAAAATAAGAAATGGGAAATAGATAAATTGACAAACCATTACATTGGAAAACTGTTTGTACGCCGAAATCAGTATTACGGAATAGATAATTTGTCAAATCGGTAAAAAACCTAAACAAGAAATGACTAAATGAAAATATTCGAAGTGGTCTTTCGGGCAAACGTAAAAAAACCCAAACCATAATTGTCGAATAATATTTATCGAACCGAAATTCGGTCAAACATTTTTCGGAGTTCAGATAGGTAACCGAAGTCGGTTAAAGAATCATCAAAATCGGACAACGGGTTTAGTTTTTATAGTGCCACAAAGGAACAAACATACATATATAGGCTGTGAAACACATTACCGTCCTCCTTCGGCAGTCGGGTAAAAAAGAGGTGTTATAAGTTAAACGTGTGTATCTATGTATTTGTGTGTCTATGTGTCTGTCTGCGGTATCGTAGCTCCCCAATGGATGAACCGATTTTGGCACGATACCGTACCAATACATAATACGGCCATTGAAATAATGTTCTTATGATTCGGTGTAATGTTCAAATTCAAAAGTGACTTTATTTCATTCACAATAGATTCATATTCCATTGACAAATTTCGATTTATGTTGGGCGTTAGGAGGTATAAAGCTAGTTCAATTCGGGATGGTTATCAGTAAGGCCGTCTGAAAGACGTCACTAGTGATTTCGGGGATTACGTATTCAATAGTTATTGTTTAGTTAATTTTAAATTATGATATATTAAAGCGAAAACATTTCGTCGGCCTTAGGCAGGATTCGAACCTACATCTCCTCTGGCTCTCCGGGTCCTACTTAAGATCTACGAAATTAGCAATCGCTTGCTTTTTCATACTCGGAGGGTATGCTGACGCCATCTATCGCTGTTTATTAACAAACGGCACTCATGTTTCGAGTTACATTGAAAGGGGTTTGGGTAAGTGTTGTCATTTGTAAAATTCATACATTTTCAAGGTGAGCGGCCATTCATAAAAGTGGTAAATTATGATAGAATTATTAAAAATAAACATATTTTGTTATATAATGTAATACTCTAAAGTGCATCGGAGCCGAGATATTTAAATATTCATACTTGGGCGTACTTTTGTACTACAAACTGAATACTTAAATCTTTAAAATCTCCGCTCCGATATTATTTACCGCCAAAAATTATATATATCTATGTGTATTTAGAGGTCCTCTAAATAATTATGTAAAAATCATCCGTGGCCGCTGAAAAAAATAATGACAATATTCTTCAAACAAATTTAGCCAATGCCCTTTGCATAAGTACAATGGGCCAGTTTATTCTAAAGTTTTTTTTAAAATTTAACAGGAACGTCTGTTACGAAATTATAAGTTATATTAAAGCGAAAAAATCTTTACTTAATTTTATTTAAAAAAGAAGAAGAAAACTCGTTCTTATTAAAATAAGTTATGCCCACGATTATTGTTCTGTACTTATCAATTATTTACTTTACCGACCATAAACTATTTTAAACTTGCCTATAGCTATAAAAGTGGCGAGAAAAAATGTTTTCGCTTTATGATATGAATTAAACCCACTAGGTTGATGTCGTAAAAAAAGCGAGTGCTAGCATGCAAACGTAGACCTCAATTACGAGGACAGGCATCCAGGGGTTATTCTCTCAAAAAACGGCGGTCGGTCGGACAGACGAGCGAATCGAAGCGGCGAGTTTAAGTAGTCCCGTCCGAGCGAACAAAACACGTTTTAGCGCGTGCATTGTCAATTAGGCAGCCTTATACGTTCGAGAAGTCATGCTGCCAAATTCAATACACGCTCTAAAATGTGTTCACTCTGTCGGGACTACTTAAACTCGCCGCTTGGACAATTACTCGTCTGTCCGCCCGTCCGTCGTTGTTGAGAGAATCACACCCCAGTTCAATGCATTTACGATATGACAATCGCAACTAACATTTTATCTAGGTATCTTAAGCACCCTTAACATAATTTCATCTTAAAACAATAAATGTGACGTTATCTATGAAAAGTGACCTTATTGTCGATGGCGCTTCCGCTATTATTAAAGATGCTCCGATATAAATACAACGTTGCGTGACGAAGTGCGGCGTAAGCGCCATCGACAATAAGGTATATAGATAATGCCACAAATATCAGCGGACAATCTCACACAAATTACCATGGTAGGTCTGTTCGGATCGCTATCCACAATCGTATCCTTTATCCTACCGCCACGCAGCAGTGTTCGAATTGTTGTGTTCCGGTGTAGGGTTAGTTTTGGGACTAGGTCAATTTGTGTGAGATTGTCCGCTGATATTTATTGTTTTCTCAGCAAAGCCATAAACGCACCACTAACTGTGGTGCACCACAGTAGTGGTGCGTTTATGGATTTGCTGAGAAGTGGCGCTTCCGATATCGCACGCACGCAAACACACACAAATTAAGTACCTACCTACGTAGCTGGGTTCGTTGCGTCTTCGTGCTTTGAGTGAGACACCTATTGTGCACCTTAATTTTAATTACCTAAGTGTCCTCTCCGCTTACCATATCGTCTTTGACCTGTTATCGTATTGTCAACGTATAGCTCTTATTTACTTGACAGTAATGGCGTTCGAGCTAAAGACAAAAAACAGGTGAAATACGATATGATTTTTACCGCCAAGAATAGAAGCCCAAAGTTGCAGATGTTCATTAACACTAATGTTACATTAGGTTAGGACTCCAGCCACGCCAAGTTAGGGACAGCACGTCAATTTAAACATTTACGCAACTAGGCATTAATCTTAAATTAAAATATCTAAGGAACACCGCGTATTTCAAATGAATAACAAAGGATACCTGTGCCACGATGCTAGCCCCACAGGAGCAGCCATCTCGCTTGACAACGGCCAGGGAGTAGGTCAACGCACGCGCAGGATAGACGTGTCGACGCACTGATTATGGACGGGCTTGTTTATGCCTTCAAGACCAAGGCCTCTCTGAGGATAGCTAGTTGTTTGTTTATTTACCACTAGCAGAGTGGAGGTGTTAGGTAAAATGTTTCGTAAATGACATAATAAATGATTCTTAATAAATATGGGTATGACATAGTACGTATGTAATTTGTCATGGATTTATTAACATATATTTATAAGTATTTAAATCCTTAAGTGTGTGCATATATGTTTTCTAAGCATTTGCCCGCGACTTGGCCTGCGTTCGATTGATTTTCTTTCCGTTAAATAATGTTGGTTATAAGTTCAGAAAGAGCGGAAACTTAGATCCAAAAAAATATTCGTGAGATGAATAACATTAGAACATTATTTGGCACAAGAGCCTCGCAAATTTAATCATGGATAGCAATGCAAGTAGTTTTTCTTTTACAAAAACCAACCTTTTTACTCAATATTAAAAACTAGCTGTTGCCCGCGACTCCGTCCGCGCAGAAAAATAAAACATAGCCTATGTTACTCAGGGATAATTTAGCATTCTAATGGTGAAAGAATTTTTGAAATCCGTCCATTAGTTTTTGAGTTTATTAGTTACAAACATACACACACACAAAAATACAAATCTTTCCTCTTTATAATATTAGTATATGTAGATATCATTAAAAAATGTATTTTTTCGTATATTTCGGACCATAAAAAATAACATATAATTCCCTTAAAATTCAGACCCCTCTGAACTCCTACTCTATGCCAAGCAAGTCCTTTCACTTAGCCCGCATGCAGTGTTCGATTTCAATTACCAGGCACCTTGAAGGAAAACCGAGCGCGAGCAGGACCACAACACACACCCACCCTTAGCGAAACCAGGATGCAGATACAAACAAATCGTAGGGCAGTAAAAGCGGCCATATGTCGTGTGTATGACAGATGGGCCGACCGCAGCCAGGCTCAGGTTAATTTGCTTAAGAACCATTCTTGACTGTCGAAAGTGTTTTCTTTGAACTTTTAAGCTGTTCTTGTGAGCTTTTACGACGTATTTTGAATAATTATTGATGTATAGAAATCGTTTGTTGTGGGTTGTCGAAATTAATTGTGAGTAGTGGAAATTAAACAGGAGAAACGTTTCGTTGCTTTTTACAAAATTTTACAAAACATTTTTTTTTTTTATATCAGAGCGAGAAATAAAACAATGAATGCAATAATGCATAACACGGTGATATTTATTTTGATTATTAGTTGCTTAGCGTTATTTCTTCAGAAACTGTTGGAATTTTCGAGATAAAAACTACCCTAAGTATGTCTCTGTACTAAATTAGCCAGAGGTCGGATTAGGCAGTGTCTATTTGCCTAAACTTCGCGGTAGGACGTAACTAAGAGTGGTTACAACCACCAAAAATAATGATATATTTTTATTGAATGCGGGATTTCCGGGATTTTTATAATAATACATAAATGTGGAAATTGATACTAAAACTCAACAAAAATCACATGTTAAAAACATTTATTGTATACAATTTTACATGATCAAATGACATATTCTGATTTATTTCTAATGTAAATAAACTAACAAATTATTTCGTAATAATATAATATTTTATCTCATAATAGTAGTAATTATGATTGGAATTTATGATATTGATGATCATGTAAAATTGTATACAATAAATGTTTTTAACATGTGGTATTCAGTTTTAGTATCAATTTCCACATTTATGTATTATTAAAAAAATCCCGGAAATCCCGCATTCAATAAAAATAAAGTATTTTTAAACCACTCTTAGTTACGTCCTCCCGCGAAGTTTAGGCAAATAGGCACTGCCTATTCCGATCTCTGTAACATCATAGTATAAATAGAAAAGTAGCTCGACTCCGGCCCTTTAGGAGATTCTGATACCTATTGCCGCTAACAATTGTGGTAACATTGAACGGTTAGGGATTTGATGCGTGAGAACTGAGCAAAATAAATAAACATACTTTCACATTAACAATATTACTATAGTTCGGGTGTAGGATGATATCTTAGACAGGCGAATTTATTAATTTAATACACTTACTATACACGCAATCATGATTAGTGAGGAGTCATTTAAATTATTGAACGTCGCAAGGTTAATATCAATAAAGTATTTATAAAAAATCAAAGAACCAAATATAATTCGTGTTTATATAAGCACTCATAGGGATCATTCTACGTTTACGCAACTGTAAGTATGAGAATAACTATATGAAAACCAAGCTTTAAAAACCATTTTTGCTACTGTCGTCCATATACCTACATATGTTAATAATTGTCATTTTGCCATTGTTGTTATTTCAAATTTAACAGTTTAGGTATCCTATGTCACCCGGGATGACGTAAGGATTCTAATGATACCACACACGTCTAAATCGGTCAAGGGATTTAGAAGTTATCGTGGAATAAAGAAACTCACATACCTACATACATACAAACATGAACCCTGAAAACATTACACTCCTTTTTGGGGCAGTCGTGTAAAAAGGGAAAAGACCACTAAATAATATTATAGTCAAGTGATCCCATTTCACCTAAAAAAAAAAACTATAAAAAAGTATGTAATTTTACGAGTGAAAGAAACCAATTTCGCGTATTTTTGCATTCTAATTTCTTGCATTTATTCTAGTAAATATTTGCAAGTTGTTCCCGTTAATGTGAGTTCAAAACCTTAAGGCAGAAAACACTAAAAATAAAAACACGCATAAATATAAAACTATTTATATTGTAACATTCATTGTATAAATAAATACAACTAATCTAAACTATAGTAATATCACACATAAAAAGACAAATGAATTTGGGCGTCTAACCTTATTCCTCGAAATGACTTTTAAGGATGAAATTTTGACAAAAAACACGTACAGTATAAATATAAAGTGAATACTGAAGTTGACTGTACCAATATTACCGAAACAATACCGCGTATTAATAAACTACTTTACACAAACAGTAACTTTCTGAAATCCCTTTATTAAACACGACCTAATTTCTCAAAACTATACGAGAAATTATACGGCCTCTTAAAAACAAAAGAGTCTCGACATATTACTCAACAAACCATTTCAAGCTCGACCCCCAACCTTTTAAGATTCAAAATACAAAGGTAAGTTAATACGTTTTTGTTTTAAGGGTGCAAATATCAGTCATAAGGAAAGCCGTCACGGTCCTTAGGCCACAATTACACGATAATTGTAGAACGTAGCTATTATTGTGAACTTCAACTTATTAAGATTATCTGCCGACCAGTTAAATGGGCCAACATTGTAGCGTCCGAACCGCCCAGTGTTGAAGTCCATTTGTACACTTGAGGCCGAAGTAAGTGTACCTACAGCTCAATAATTAATATTTATTCGTTGTTACCTTTGTTTCGGCGAAATATGTTTGCCAAATGTTTCGTTTCCCAACCGTTTCATTTGCCAACCAGCTTTGTTTTCTGTAACCGTAAATATTTCAGGATTTTATAAAAACTAACCTAACCTAACCTATAGGGTTCTACACGATGTTATTGAAATAAATACTGAATTACTTACAGTTGCAGGAAAAAAATCGGGTTGGCAAATGAAAAAGTTAGGAAACGATACATTTGGCAAACATATTTTTGCCAAACAGCGGGCTCCGTAATTTTTTATTTTTTTATTTTTTTTATCTCGGCCGCCTTTACTGTCAAGTAAATAAGAGCTATCAAAACGTTGACAATATGATAATAGGACAAAGACGATATGATTTTTCTACCTACAATCTCGGCCCTGATTAAATTATATAGTTCCAAGTTCCAACGGATTTCCTCTACTTTTGAATGACCATTAATTGTATTTACATAGGTCTTATTTTACCTAACTAGTCCTAATATAGCCCATCAACCTAACCTCAAAATAATTTCTTAATGATCCCCTTTGTCTCCGCGTGTACACCCAAAAAAACTGTAATAATTAAATTACAAACGGTTCGTTGGGTCGTCAGATAACTATCATCAACTGAGTAATGGGTGCCCCGCGGACTCTCATGTTCATTTATATGGGCCGTATTTCTTTCTATTTTGATGTGGTGGCGTAACACGGAAGCTTGGGGACGGCTGATTTCATTTGTTTTTTGTTTTTATTTTTATTTTTGTGTACAAGTGGCCAGTGTTAATATCAGTGGGAGGTAGAATGTAGTACAATAAAGAGGAGTCATATAAAAACTAACTGCCAGTATTTTAGTGTTATTTTAATGTTAATAGCGAAAACTATGGCCAACGACCTATGACAGTCCTGGGATAAAGACAAACCCAAGAAAGAATAAAGAAAACGCGATCAAGTTAACAATTGTAATTCTGAAAATTAATAATGTTAAATGTAAAACTAAAGTAATTATCTAGTAATAATTATGTAAGCAACTAATGAATATTGTATAATCTCAAATAAATTAAGAATTGACATGTGCGTGAAATTATATTACAATGAAGACTAGAATAAGACCTAAGACTGATCATAATGACAGCGTCAAACCACATGACAGAAATTAAGCTTAAATGAATGATTAACGTTATGCGACAGGGTTCCATAGTGGCGTAACAATTAAAGTCCTTGACTGTACGCCTCTGTGAAGTAGGATATGGAGGACTGTTAATATTTGTAGAACCTATAACCATACACATACTATAAAACACACTTATCTGTATCTTTACATGGTATAAAAAAAAAGTTTAAAAAAACAAAAACCCGCCTTCAAAAAGCAAAAAATAACTTCTTTAAAATGATAGGTAAATAGGTCAGTCCAACTGAAGTCGGCGTCCAACAATATTTTAACCAAAAGCAGACTTCAGTTGGACTGACCTATTTACCTACCATTTTAAAGAAGTTATTTTTTGCTTTGCGGGTTTTTGTTTTTTTAAACTTTTATTTTATTTTATAATTTTTATTGATCATAATTATGCTGTTATTCTCCCATTTCTCAAGAAACGATAGAACATTTCAATCTCGCCGCAAGCAACGCCGTGGGAAAGTCATAGTCATATATTTAAACCTAAATATGCTTCGTCATAGTCGCTCAACTATCTTAATCGAAATATCTTGTCGCCACCCTCGAAATATATACCGTTTAGGAGTTCCGGTGGCCATCTCTGGTCTTCATCATCAGTTCCACTTCACCAAATAGTGCTTTCCAAGACTAGTTACAATGAAAAATACCAAAATCGCTATAGGTGTGCCTATAAATTTTGAAGAGTTCCGTCGATTCCTCGTGGATTCCACCATCAGATCTTAATTTTGAAAAAAATGGGACCAATCTGGAAGCAATAGCTTTCAAATAAAAAAAGAATCTTCAAAATCGGTTCACCCAGTCGAAAGTTCTGAGGCAACAACAATTAAAAAAAAAAAAACAGACGAATTGAGAACCTCCTCCTTTTTTTGAAGTCGGTTAAAAATGAAGTCGCTTCTGCTGTCTGTTCGCTTCGATCTTTTAAACTACTCAACGGGTTTTAATGCTGTTTTCAGCAATAGATAGAGTGATTCAAGAGGAAGGTTTATATGTATAATGCATTCTGGTTTATATACGGGATTTTAACCAAAGCGAAGCGAGGGCGGGTCGCTAGTTTAAATATACAGGCCTTTTACATACTTGAATTGATAGTCCGATTTCATAACACCCTATTTTAATAAAATAAATAAAAAAGCCCTTGTATTGTACTGCCCTACTAAGCATAATGGCGATATTTCAGACAAAACATCTGTAGAAATTGCAACCTAGTTACAAACAGAAGAGAGTTGAATCTGCTTTGGCTATTGTATTTAGTTATTGCATTTTTGCTTAGGAGGGCAGTGTAGTACACTTCAGGCCACGAAAAAGGCTCGTACATCATAATTTAGTGCCGCATTAAAATCTATCCGGCGCAGTTTATTTGCATCGGGTTTTTTTCAATGGTTCCGTGCCGTTTACGACAATAGCCGGGTGCTCACCAACCTCACAGCGCGTAGGCTGCACGCGAAGGTCCAAGAGAACGAACATGGGAACTTTGACGATCAATCGTATAAGCTTTATTCACACTGCGCTGGCCTAGTTGGTAGTGACCCTGGCTTCGAAGCTAGCGGTCCTGGGTTCAAATTCCGGGTAGGGGCAGATATTTGTATGATGAGTGCGAATATTTGTTCCTAAGTCATGGATGTTTTCTATGTATTTAAGTACTTATATATTTCTCTATATACGTATTTATTTATCGTTGTCTAGTACCCATAGTACAAGCTTAGAAGCTTAGTTTGGGACTAGGTCAATTGGTGTGGCATTGTCCCCTATTTTTTTTACAATCGGTAAGTACATACGTAGGTATGTGCTTTGTCTTTATCTTACACGACGCGAGACAGTGGAAGTAGGAAAACATATAACCTCTTAGTCATAAACGCACAATAACTAAAATGTGCTTATAATATGCTCTGTCCTTATCTGTCATTGTGACATTCCCATTTGACAGAAAGGGACAACGTAAACTTTAATTAAATTAGCGTTGCGTTTATGAATTACAGGGTAAGGGTTTAAACATCTAAAAAGCGTAGCGGAGGCGTTTTTAGTAGGGAAACGTGCCGCACTATGCCGCCTCCTCTTTCAGTTTCAGTTTACGGCTTCCGCGTGCAACCCGTGGAGGATGGATAATATCCGCCGGGAATTAAGATCCTTTGAGCCGTGTCCGTTAACACGGACTACAGCTACATGACTACATTTATATTGTTATATTCATACACCGGATTGACGGGGCAAAAACGTACCAGTGCTAGTGATTCATTAAATATCGACTAAGTTTATCGACAACTTTTTTCGTGACATTATGGATCTTACATTTCTTGCAAAAGTAAGTCGTATCGTACCTTTAACTTCTATATCTAAATGATCAGACCGAATGATCAGACTTAAAAAACAAAAAGGTTCTCAATTCGTCCGAATGCTAAAGAATATTGTTGTACCGAATGAATTTATTATTCAATGTAATTTCAATGGTTGTCAAAAGTGACTCGAGTCCAGAGTCAATGTCAGATACCGGTTGTTTATAGTTGCGATAAGTATAAAGTACCTGGAAGACCAAGCGTCCCTCGTGTTGAAAACGAAGTTTTCCGAAGATGAAAACCTGACAGATCGATTTTTCGCCCCCGTAAACCCCTATATTTCAAATTTTATCAAAATCGTTGGAGCCGTTTCCGAGATTCTGATTATATAAGTAATATATATACAAGAATTGCTCGTTTAAAGGTATTATTAGATTAGATAAAAGAGATTTGCACATAATTAAAAGGTATTGAAATAATTGTTTTTTATCGATGCCGATAAATTTAGTCGACATTTAATGAATCACTAGCACTGGTAGATTTTTGCCCCCGTTAATCCGGTGTTTGGTTATATTACATTGCTGAATTAAACAAAACTAATCTAAACATGAGTAACTGGGTACCCGTTCGGAACGGGCCAAACACGTGTCTGTGTATTATGAAACCACTATTAGTTTGGGATTGGAATAGCTATCAATTAATATGCACTTTGACGTGACTATATGGTAAAACTGTCACCTTAATTCCCTTTCTAATCGCGGCTAGATTATACCTGTCACAAACGCGAACCCTAGTGAAAATGCGGCCTAAGGGTCTCACCAGACCTATCGACGCGGAATCGGCTTGAGCCGGTAAGAAAAAGTTTTATGTCCATGCAATAAGAGCGAAAACGACGGCGTTCCGTTCGAAACGCCGAACCGAACCGAGCGACGCCTTTTTCGCTCTTACTGCACGGACATAAAGCTTTTTTTTACCGGCTCAATCCGATTCCGAGTCGATAGGTCTGGGGTGAACCTTACGCAGTACGTTTCTTCAACCGTGCGGTTTGTATTGACCCTGGTTATAGTTATGGCGTCTAAAAATACCCGCGATCAAATGTATGAGCCGCGGCCGGAATGCGAGGAATGTCCCGCACCCGGGGCGCACCGGGCGCGGGGGTCAGCGTTCGAACCGTTTTGTTCCATTAACAATTGGCTTTACACCTAATATACCTCCTATACAGGGTGAAAAAAATTAACGCCACATGGACGGCAACTACCTTAAATATTGGAAATAGAAAATTCTACGCAAACGAGATTTATGGATATTTGAATTATTTTCTGCCTTAACCGGGAATCGAACTGCTGTCGAAAATGACAAAACAATAGACTCCTGTTTTATGATACAGATCGAAAGATTCATTGATAGTGATCATTTATATCTATGAAACGTACACTTTTAAACTAAATAAAGACCGTAAAAAGAATACAACTTTATTGTATTATCATATTCGACCAGTTCGATTCCCCGTTAAGGCAGACGAACTTTCAAAAATCCATAAATTTAGGATTTATTCTTTTCAAAAATAAAAGTAAGTCTGCTTTGCGTAGAATTTGCTTTTTCCAATATTTAAGGTAGTTACCGTCCATGTCGCGTTCGTTTTTTCCACCCTCGTATGAATGTGTTTGTTGGTTTTTCCTTGTTTCACGCAGCAATGGAGCAACGGATTACTAAGGAATCGCATAGTTCGTGCGGGATTAGCGATAAACTACTACGCGGATGGAGTCGCGGACACAACACAAGCTAGTTCTTAGCTTCGTTTCTAATGTTGTACATTATTGTACATTTGTTGTTCAATTAATCAATACAATTAAAAATATAAAATAAATCTCAGCATGGAAACTGACCGAACATCATCATCATCATCATCATCATTTCAGCCATAGGTCGTCCACTGCTGAACATAGGCCTCTCCCAAAGATTTCCACCTCACCCGGTTGGGAGCGGCCTGCATCCAGCGGGTCCCCGCGGACTTGACCAAATCGTCCGTCCATCTCGCACCGTGACCGTGTGACTAGGGTTGCCACCTTTTTTTTAACAGAATAAAGTATTACTTACCAAAAGAGGAAGAAAAATAAAGTACGCAGCATAAGTGTAAAGTATTTTTTGAATTACTTTTAAATACATATTTCTTATCAAGTTATCACTCATCAGACCTTGCTTTCTAACACCGTTTTTGGCAACGATAAAAATACGTATCAATCGCGTTCAAACATGGTAAAACAAAGTTTATGTCGAGGGTTTTTGACGGTTGCATTGAGGTAAAATTTCGTTTCAATTTATTAATTATTAGAAAAAATATCCATTAAAACCGAATGTCATAAATAAAGTACTTTGCCGTACTTTATGTGTTGCGTAAAATATAACGAACGGGAAGCTAAAATAGAGTACAATACTTTATAATAAAGTACGGGTGGCAACCCTACGTGTGACCGAACATGTTATACTGTAAATAAAACACTGTTGGCATTTTTATTGCTTTGGTATCCCTGCGGGCCTATTACGGTCGCGTTTATCGTTGTGGATAAACGTGGACAAAACATCTGTCACTTTCTGACCAGTATGTAAGTGCGAGAGTGACGGATGCTTTATCTACCGCGATAAAGGCGACCATAATACGGGCCCTGGACAGACAAGTGGATAAGTCATATCTAAAGCTTCTCTTATGGACACAATATCACGTCATCTGCTGCAAATAGGCTTTCCCCAAAGGTCTTGACCATGATCTCTTCTGAGGTAATCGCTTCAAGCTGTCCCGATACATTTTCTGGATCATCACACTTCCAGTACATCATCACCACTCCAGGGTCTTTCCGCTCCAACGTTTATCGTCTCTACAAGCAACGTACTCTGCGCAATTTCCACAAACATTGATCATGTTTTTATGACAAGGAGAAGGCAAGCCAGCACCTGAGGCCCGTTTCACGAAGCTAACAAGTTACAAATTACAAGCGGAAGTCTCTTTCTAACTCCTTTTGCTATAAGCTTGTAATGTAAGCAAATCCGCTTGTAATTTGTAACTTGTAGCTTCGTGAAACGGGCCACGGATGGTAAGTGGGATCTGCGACCCTTAGACGTTTGCATTCTCAAGACTGCAGTCCTAAGACCGCATATGCATTGCCAACCCTGAGAACTACGATGGAATGCCACTATGCTAGTAATTACACCGGTTGGTTTATCCCCACAACGGAACACAACAGTACTAACACTGCGGCTTGGCGGTAGGTTAAAAGATAAGATGGTGGCAGCACTGTCGGCATCCGGACGGACATTGCATTTTTTTTCATCTATTAAATATAAATTCAACGCATAATATTTAGTTCTCAGTGCACCTCAGGCTTACTAACTGCATGGCGGCAAATTCGAGCCCCCATGGCTGCTGCATTAGCATAAGCATCCGACTAATTAGGCGCATTCGGCATGTAAATCAGCACTTATACAGCATTTATTCAGCACTTATCGCCGTTGGCCAATTGAGTTGCTACTCAATTACTTTCGGAATTTGATAAAGGGGGTCCTAATAATATTTATTTTGTATAAGTAGGTAGGGACTAGCGACCCACCCTCGCTTCGCTTTGGTTTAATATGTAGTTTGGTTTAGAATGTATGTATAAAAGCAACCTTCCGGAAGTTTTTTTTAAATTACAGTGAAAACCGCATAAAAATCCATTGCGTATTTTATAAGAAGTAAACGGCCGAACAGCCAGACTGCGAATAGCGAGTATTTATTTAATATTATTTAAATTAGGAGCAGCGTTCTATAGGTACGCAAAACTGTTAGAAGAGTTTCTTTGCAGGAGTCGGTTTTTTTAATTATTATTGCTAGGATATTGTTTAATTTTGGAAACACCCAACCTAACCCTACATAAAAAAAACTCCCAAAATTCACCCAAGATATTCTTTATTACCCAATATGTTATTTTAAGTGTGTCTATTAGCCGTTTATCAACCAATCGTTTAATTTAACTAATACATAAACAGAATGTTGATTTTTTGTATCCTTCCCACAAGAAACATGGTTCATCGTATAATATGATGGCATCCAAATATACAATTGAATCATCCGGGTCCTTTAAAATTTCAAATGCAATGACGTTTTTTCCACGAACGGCCATACCTACTTCCCCCAAAACAAAAGCCATATGTCCCACCATAAAGACGTTTTAGGAATCAAGTATTTTAGGTTCCGCAGCGATGACTAACTCGTTTAACAGGAAACTGCTAATAAAATCATTTTAAATGATAATGATACCATGTGCTGCATTTTAAATTTCGGTGACGTACAATTCGCAAAACTCGATTGGTTCCTTTATGAGTTTTGCGACGCACGCAAATTTTCGATGTGGAAAAATAATAATTAATAGCACATTTAATTGGTAAGTACCTGGATGACAGTTTCAGACAATGATATTTTTTTTTGGTAAGTTTTCTAAAAATGAAACCTAGCTAGATCGATTTATCGCCCCCGAAACCCCCTGGGTTGTGATTCTCCCAACAAGCAAAGGTGATCGTTCGCTCGAGCGAAGGTCCAAGCGGCGAGTTTAAGTAGTCCCGGCAGAGCGAACAAAACACATTTTAGCGCGTGTATTCAATTTGGCAGCATGACTTCTCGAACGTATAAGGCTCCCTAATTGACAATGCACGCGTTAAAATGTGTTTTGTTCGGTCGGACGGGGCTACTTAAACTCGCCGCTTTTATTCGCTCGTCCGTCCGACCGGCCGCCGTTTTTTTGAGAGAATTACACACCCGCACACTAAATTTCATGAAAATCGTTGGAGCCGTTTCCGGCATTTAGGCTTGATTTCCTCCTAAGCTGATATCGGTCGCTGACGTGGGTCGAGCATACGAATATAGGTACCTATAATGTTTTCAAATTACGATGCTGCGCCCCACCAGTCAATAGAGAATATGCATGGATTATCAAAATCGCATTTCTCAACAAAATATGAAAAATACCGTAAAAAAGATCACAAAGGGCAAAAGGAAAAAGGGGTAAATTTGTTTGAAGAATATTGTCATTTTTTTTTCAGCGGCCACGGATGATTTTTGCATAGTTATTTAGAGGACCTCTAAATACACATAGATATATATAATTTATGGCGGTAAATAATATCGGAGCGGAGATTTTAAAGATTTAAGTATTCAGTTTTTAGTACAAAAGTACGCCCAAGTATGAATATTTAAATATCTCGGCTCCGATGCACTTTAGAGTATTACATTACATAACAAAATATTTTTATTTTTAATTATTCTATCATAATTTACCACTTTTATGAATGGCCGCTCACCTTGAAAATATATGAATTTTACAAATGACAACACTTTTACCCAAACCCCTTTAAAGTCCCATGTCGAGCGGTTTCGGCTGTGCGTTGATCGATCAGACAGTAATTTTATATTTTTGTAAACCGCACAAACACACGTTTGTTTTAAATGTCACCTAAAAATAGCAAAACAACATTTTTTTTATCTAACAGTATCCTAAATAATCCGCATACCGAAGGAGTCATCGAACAAGGGTTCCGTCTCCCGATACAGACCCTAAAAAGGTCCCCCTGTCCATTCTTAAAACAGGCAATAACACCACGCTTGCCGCGGTTATTAAAGCTAACTGCGTGACAGGAATTCCCAGCCGCCAGTGGGGGTGTTAAAGTTTGCGTGACAGTTAAAGCCTTCTGCAAGTAGTTGTCGCTTTTGGAGCTTTAAAAGCTACAACAAGCTTTTAAAGCTCTTGTATTTTAGGTTTTTTGGAGAAAGAATTAAACTCATGTTTTTTAAATAATTTTAAAGGTTATTTTTCACATGTTTAAGCTTCCATTGCATTCTTTAAAGAAAATGGCGTCATATATTTTTATTAAACCACCAACACATGTTTAGTGTGTCACAGAAGCATAACACTGTAACTACAAAAGCAAAATTAATTACCTGTAACCTTACATCTCAAGACTCAGAACTCCAATTAGCATGAATACTACATGCAGTTCCGATGTTAAGTTACATAGTTTATTCTCCAACCCACACAGGGTTGCTTGACACACTCCGAAAAGGCGAAAAGCACAAATAATTGTTTAATCAAACAACAATAATTTGCCAAATCATCATATTTTGGCAAACACGCCAACATGTGAATCGACGTGGAATCGACGAACTTAACTTGACTCATCATCATGTAAGAACTGTGTCTCGAGCTTGGTCACAGAATATAAATAATTAGCGACCCGCCCTCGTTCGCTTCGGATTATGCGAGTTTTGTACAACTCCCGTACATAAAGCAGCATATATTTTACATAAAAACCTTCCGAAAAAAAAACTTACTGATGGTGAAAACCACATCAAAATCCATTGCGTGGTTTAGGAGGAGTACGCCGATATACAGACAGACAAACACAGAAAGCGACTTTATTCCTCCTAAGACTCACCATACAACGAACGAAGGAAAATGAACCTATTACAATTGCAATAAAGTCAATTTTCTATTTTAATTGTCAGTCATAAAAACAAGGGAAATTCTACTTTATCTCCTTTGCAATAGTTCTTTATTGCAAGGGCCGTATTATGTAAAAATTGTACGCGGGGTCTTACGAGTTTAGACTACGAGTATGCAGTAATATTTGTCTTATAGCATTAGGTACCGTAAAACGGGGTGAGAAGGGATTATGGGGTGAGTAGGGACACAACCTAAAATAAGTCATAACTTTTTACAAATAAGAACAATTATTAAATGGACAATAACGTTACGTCTATTGGAAATAATTTCAGTCTTATAATTAGTAACATATGCTTCATTTTAGCTTGTGTCCCTACTCACCCCTTAATCCCTACTCACCCTGTATTACGGTATATAGCCCATTCCAATAGACTTGTCTTATTTAGTAAACACTTTTATAACCTCAAAGTGCTCTCTTTTCGCCTAAAATAACAATTTTGTCGTAAAAAACCCTATCCATGATGTAAAACCAGGAAAATGGTGTGCAAAATGTGGTCTCTAGGTGCTTTATTCAGCTGAAAACGGGCATTTTATCAAAAAATGATGCATTTTGAGGTTATAAAAGTGTTTACTAAATAAGACATGTCTATTGAAATGGACGATAGTTAATTTTCGTGACGCCACTTATTGAACTTATCGTTTCTTAAGAGGATTGTGAAGCTAAAAATTTCCATACAAAATGCGATAACGTTTTTTGTCCCCTTAAAATATAATAATCGGACTAAATCGATTATTATATTTTACGATCTTCGAAAATGTTGTAGTATTATAAAAAAACTAGTTCAGCACGTTTTTCTTTCCAAGAAATTAAAAAAAAGAATCGGAAATGTACAAATTGTGGAAATCGGGCTTTGCAAGCCACTTTTGCAATGGCATAGCTTCTAACTCGGCCGCCATTACTGTCAAGTAAATAAGAGCTATCACAACGTTGACAATACGATAACATGTCAAAAGCGATAATGTTTTACCGAGCAGAATAGAGCGTCGCTTGGTTTATGCGACGCTCGATTAGGCAAAGGTCACAGACACGTACATATATACTACCTTAAAGCACTTCAGTACCCTAAAGCACTTATCAGGGGATAATGGCAGACAAATTGACCTAATCCCAAACTAAGCTCTAGGCTTGTACAGGCAAGGACTTTAATTGTTATGCCACTATGGAACCCTGTCGCATAACGTTAATCATTCATTTAAGCTTAATTTCTGTCATGTGGTTTGACGCTGTCAGTATGACAGGGTTCCATAGTGGCATAACTATGGGTAGTAGACAACGATAAACTTACTTAGGAGTATATAGAGAAATACGTATTTTAATACATATAAATCCAAGATCAGAAACAAATGTGCTCATCACGCAAATACCTGACCTTACCGGGATTTGAACCCGGGACCGCTAGCTTCGTAGGCAAGGCGTAGCTTCATGATTAAGACTTACAGATTAACTGCCGCACTCAGAGACGTCAATTAAATATAATGCTTGATTAAAGTTGCTGCTGACACTTCCTTTGCATTAGCAGTAGAATAAGAAAACACGTCACTAAACCAGCATTAAATTTAATTGAAGTCTCCGAGTGCGGCAGTAAGTTAGGCTTGAAGGTCCTTAATAAAGTTTGAGGGTACTACCACATGTTTGCATTAGATTGAAATAGGTTATTGACCCAAAAAGTGCATTTGCATTAAAGTGGTCGTTCTAACGAATTGTCATTGTTTGCCCACGCCCCGCAGCTACTGGGTGATTCTACCTAAATTAAAATATACTTTAACTTTAAAAAACCGCAGGACAGCGTTTTTTTTAATAAGTATAGAGGTGGTGTGTCTCTAATGATTTAGAGGTACTGTCAAAAGTTCAAAACAGATTAGTTCATATTAAAACTATAACGCTGATATGTTTCAATCAATGGATTGAACAGTTGGACGTGTAGCGAATGTAACTATTAATTGAAAATGATTTCGAAATCGAAGGGCAGATGGAAGGAAGACGAGGCCCGGGAAGACCGAGAACCAATTATGTCAGAGAGATTCAAGAAATAGTAGGAGCACGCGGATACCAAGAGAAGAAGAACCTTGCACAAAATGGAAATAAGTGGAGCGAATTACACCGACAAGAGCTCCGCTCTTAAATTTAATGATGAATATAATAGTAGTAATAGATATAATAGTGAGATGTGCGCTTAAGCTTAAGGCTGCGGCTCCACTGAAGCGGAGACGAGCGGAGCGGCGCGGAGCTGTGCCAATATTAACCAATAGAAGGCACATGCGGTCACGTCGAGCGCGCCTTGCGCACGTTGGTTTAGATTCTATTGGTTAATATTGGCACAGCTCCGCGCCGCTCCGCTCGTCTCCGCTTCAGTGGAGCCGCAGCCTAACAAAGCTTTTTATATTTTACCCAACAACGCAGAATCAAAGGAAGGGTAATGAGTCACAGTTTATATTAAACGTAAGCTAAATTGTACAAAGAATTTGAGTTACAACGAGTAAAGTCGGCTGCAAAGAGAAATATCCACTTCTGGACCTTATATTACAATGCAATAAGGCGAAAAAGTGGATACATCTCTAACACGAACACAGGTAACCAGTACCTTAAATAGTAGAAAAATCGAAAAATTCATATGCAAAACTATTTGTCAATAAAGTTGTAGAATCGGTCCGTGTGTCACACCGTAACCCACGCTCGCCCGGGCGTCGAACACACACATACGAGCAGGCACCTGTTCGTCGCGATTACAAGCAATTTACTACGAGCGCGTACGCAGCAAAATTATGGGAATCGCGAAACATAATGTTAATGTATATTGTTCGTTTGAAATACGCTAGGATAAACAAGCCGAACAAAATGCAAGCTTTAAAAACTACTGCATGTGTTTGTTTTTTTTAATGTGAAAAATGAGTCAGTCTAGCGAGCGAGTCGCCTGATGGTAGGTGATCATCGCGACCCATAAACACCCGTAACATTAGAGGCATCGCAGGTGCGCTGCCGGCCTTTGAGAAAATGATGATGTGTTTTGATGTTTTCGTTAAACTATTTAGTTTTTAGGTCGTCTGGAATAAGAGATCGCTATTTAGCGATAAGACCGCCTGTTGACTGACTTTGTAACATTTTTTTTGTATTTACTTTCCACGTTGTTATTGTGTGTAGTGTTCAATAAAGAATGTTTGTATTTGTATGTTGTGGAGATTTTTGGAATATCAATACTTTACAAAATATTTAAAAAAATGGATTATGAAGACGCATTTGGCCTAGTTGATAGGGACCTTTTCTACGAAGCTAGCGGTCCCGGGTTCGATTCCAGGTCAGAACAAATATTTGTGTGATGAGCAAGGGTATTCGTTTCTGAGTCTTGGTTGTTTTCTATGTATGTACATAGATATATGTAAGTTCATATGTATTTCTATATAAGTGTATGTTTATCGTTGTCTAGTACCGATAGTACAAACTTATAGCTTAATTTAAGGCTAGGTCAATTTTGGTGAGATTGTCCTCTGATATTTATTTATTACTAGAGGACGCCCGCGACTTCGTACGTGTAGAATTAGTTTCCCGCTACTCCCCCTATTTCTTGCCATTGGGGGTCGATTTTCAGAAAATCCTTTCTTAGTGCTCACTTACATCATGAAAGGAACCCCTGTACCAAATTTCAAGTTTCTATAGTTTCGGCTGTGCGTTGATATCTAAGTCAGTCAGTCAGGTTTGCCTTTTATATATATAGATTATTAAAATCGAACAAATGAAAGCCAATATAGTAGAAGCTAAGGCTACCGATACAGTAAAATACTACAAAACAGCGCACTATTCTATAAATAATACCGAATGCGTTACTTTATGTGCGTTTTAACATTTTATAACATGTTTATAACAAGTACAGTCAATTCCAAAGTTGCTAAACGCATGAAAACATTTTGCGCTTGAAAATATGAAAACTAATTCCCAACGTGAACCAAAAATAAATTGGCACGAATGGCACGAGGATAAAAACAATATAGTGAAGAGAATATTTTTTTAACGGGCGTTACGATTATGTGTAACGTATGGCACCAAACAAGACACGTTTTATAATATGACAGTAACAATGAAAAAAAAACGAATGTTGTATATACCCAGGTGTGAACTTTATAGTTTGCGACTCTAATATTTAGAGAACTTTCGGGACAAATAATAGTAACCTAGCCCAAACTAAATAAACGGAACCTACATCTTATTTGTCTCCGTTCCCAGAACTTCTATACAGGGTGTAATCGTTGTGTCAAGGCGATTATTCCGTAAATATAACAGATATCAGAAAACTTTCAACTGATTTCGAAAGTACGTTACCCAATGAGTAAAACCACATTAAACTTTTTTTTTAAATAAAACTAGAAATATCCCAAATATTAACTTCAAACCTTCCCATACATTTAGTACGCCGTTCGTTGAGAGACAGAGGCTTTAGTTTAAAAGGCATAGTCATTTCACCATTATCTTATGATTCATGAATTGTTTTATTTATTACAGTTTATTCGTGTAAATTATGAATCTTAAATAGTTTTATCTCTTACGGTAGGGAAATTACAGCCTCAAGGAATGTCGCACAATGTGGGTATGGGAGCGTTTAAACTTAATATTTTTAATATTTCTACTTTTATGTAAAAAAAGTTATTACCTAATGTGATTTTACTCTTTGGGTAAAGTACTCTCGATATTAGTTTAAAGTTTTCTGATATCTGTTATATTTACGGAACAATCGCCTGGCTACACTTAACGATTACACCCTGTATAAGCACGTACGTTTGATCTAAACTTGCCTCTCGACTTAATTGTCCGACCTAACCTAACCCGACGTAAGTAATTCGGTTACTGAAAGGGCTTTTTAGAATGTAATTAGATCCACTAGTATGTGAAATTACGGATTACCTACGATTTAATGTAATAATATAATACTAAAAACTAGTAAGGAAAGGGCAAGGATTTATTTATTAAAAATCCCGGATCATTTACTTTGATTTAATGGGGCCCTGTACTCCTTTGTGAGCAGAAGGGGCGTTTCACAAAAAGCGCGACTGTCTGTTCACAATGGAGTGTTGATCCCTACTCTGATGTATGGTAGTGAATGTTGGGTGTGGCAGGACAAGCATGAAAGTCGTATACACGCAGTTGAAATGCGCTCTTTGCGTAGCATGTGTGGTGTGAAACTGATTGATAGAGTAAGGAATGAAAAGGTCAGAGAGAAATGTGGACTAAAAGAAGATGTAGTGACTAAGATTGAAAAGGGCATGCTTCAATGGTTCGGTCATTTGGAAAGGATGGATGAAAGAAGATTGACGAAAGAGATATACAGAGCAAAAGTGAGTGGGAGGGTCGGAAGGGGCCGCCCTAGGCGTACTTTTTCGAATCAAATCGGAGAAATACTGGAAAAGGGCCGGATCTTAAGTACCCGAAACCGACGTGCATGCATGACTCGATGTATGAATGTGGAAGAAGCGAAAGAGATTTGTCAGGATCGTAGCAGGTGGAAAGAAGTGGTCTCTGCCTACCCCTCTGGGAAGCAGGCGTGATTTAATGTATGTATGTATGTATTTACTTTGACTTTACGACGAATTTTCTACGTTCAAGTTATAAACCCTTTGTCCCCGTAATCCTTACCCTATATGATTCTGCTCCTCATGAAACTGTCGCTGATTAGATCAGTACCATAGTCAGGTTTTACACGTTCCATCTGGCGTCAGTCTGGTCCATCAGTGTTTTTATCTTTTAAATGCTGGATTTTCCTTTTTAAAATTATAGCCTTGATTCTTAAAACTGAATAAAAGGATAGATAATGCCACTAGGCATTAAGTTAACCTGTTGCCCTCGCGCCTTGCGAAGCTCGTCATTTTCTTCCAAACATCCCATATTAGCCTTCATCTCGGTATTCACTGGGGAATGCAAATAACCAGTTATTAGAAATAGAAATAGAAATAGAAACATTTATTCGACGATCACAAGAAAAAAAAACAAAATAAATTGAACATAAAACAAACAATGGCAACACAGAAAACAAAATTAAACAATGAAGAAAAGGAATAAAATACAATTGTAACATAATGTTGCCATGGGTGATTCTGTATTAGACGTTTTTGTACGAAAATAACCGGTTTAAACCGGCTATAACCGGTTATTTGCATTCCCTAGTATTCATTCACTCACTTTAATTCCTTTTCTTAACTTCTTTTGATAATATATAAAAAAAACAGATTAGCCTGACTCATACTAATTTCCAAATACTGATCCATTTAGATTTTTCACCATGAAAAAAAACTACAATCTAAAATAAAAGGACTTGCGCCCGCGACGATTCGTAACACGCCGCTGCCCGCAGCCTAAACGCATGTATTTATTTCATTTATCTAGTTCACACGTAAGTAAATATTCTGTAACGCGACGCGGCGGCGACTTGAAGTGGCTCGAGTTACCATTGTAATGGCACACATATCAATTGTTATAGTCTGGCCTGACACCTCAGAACAAAACGGTTTCAACCACGAAAATCCCCGCTCTAATGTGAAGTTTATGGAAACGTGTTAGGGTCTAGTTTAAATCGAGGTTTGGTTTTGATTTATGGTGCTTGTGATAAGGTGTGATGTGATATTGTCTGGGTAACGGAAACCGTTTTTTGGATTTTCAGTGTGTCACCTACAGTTAAGTCCTATATACGTTCTGTTATTGTATAATATGATATTTTTTACAAGTACCGCGTCTATAAAAAAATCTGAAGAGGCTGTTTAACGAGCACTGTGCAAACGACTTAATTTAAAAAAAATAGACGTCTTATTCTGATTTTTAATTAAGTTTGTAGCTTACATTTGCGTAGATTTTAAAAGAACTAAACTGTAATTTTGTACCTCTATAATAACCTCTCCACTATTTCACCTTACATCATACCTCTTTGTAGCCGATTGTGCCTATTGACTAGTTCATAATGAAAATATAAACAAGTACGAAAATATTTACGTACTACAATAGAAAAGTTTCTAGACACTGTTTTTCCAGCGCTTTTTCTCAGAAAATACTTAGGCTGTCTAGGTTTTCTCTACGAGCTACGAGCATATAAAATCTATATTGATAGAGTATACTTTCTGGGTCAGAAAACACGCAAATTACACTTCTGGTATTCCAATTTTGGTAATGTATATTATTACCATCAGGGAGATATACTTGATAGAAATTGAAATCTTTTATTTCAAAATATAAATCGGTCCATAATTATGTTAACACAAAATACTTAAGAACTAACAATATGTTTAATACAATACAAATGCTTAAAACTAAAAAAATGCCAACGTCAAAGCCCAACCTACCCTACATCCCCACGTGTAGAACCCAATGCCTCTGAGATGCATTGCGCTAACTAGCGTTTCTATTCGTTTCGTTTTTAAACCAATCGCGTCGCTGATAGACCACGTGACTTTTCGGATCACGTCATCTACCAGTGACGTGATTGGTTTAAAAACGAATCGAATAGAAACGCTAGTTAGCGCAATGCATCTTGGCAGGGCCCTCTGGTATAGGCAGTTTTAGATGCTGGCGAAAACGGCCAGGGCCGAGATTCTAGGAGGTTAAAATCCCAATTTCCCGGGATAACAAACAAGAACCCTATGTCCTTTTCCGGGGTTCAAGTTATCTCCGTACTAAATATAATTAAAATCGGTTCAGCGGTTAATCAATAAAGGCGTAACAAACTGACTTACTTTCGTATTCATAATAGTACTAGCTGTTGCCCGCGAATCCGTCTGCGCAGAAAAATAAAACATAGCCAATGTTCATCAGGGATAATGTAGGAAAATGGTGAAAGAACTAGAAAGACTATATTCTATAAGTCTCTGTGCCAAATTTGATCCAGATCCAATCAGCCGGTCTAGCTTGATTGAGTAACAAACCTCCAAACTTTCGCATTCATAATATTAGTAAGATCTAGATATGAATATAGATATCACAAGATGGTCTTCCTGAAATGTAAAGTGATCCGGAGTTAGGTTTGCTTAAAATTAGTTTCAAATATCACGACGATTGATGTAATAACAGCTCGTACTGTCTGGGGAATAAGAGTTACGATAACGTCAGCAATACTATTAGGTACCATGTAGAAGCAAAATGGCCTGAGCCAAACCAAAGCAGAAAAACGCCTTAAAGTCCTAAGGTAATTAAGATCAAAACTCATTAAAATATTAGAAGTACTTCCCAACTGTTAGCGTACCTAACCAAATATCAAATATCATCCCCCAATAATGCTAGACAAGATTCGGGGAATCTGTCCAAATCCGCGGAACATAAAGCAATTATTCGCCGAGTCGTCCGGGAGGGTTCCTATAAGGACGGCTCGGTGCACGAGCACTGAGCGCACGGGGTTCCGCGATGAGTGAGTAAAACGTCGTATAGAGGCGACACTTATCAATCGCGACCCGCCCTCGCTTGGCTTTGGTTTATGTGAGTTTGTTGTAACACACTTGAAAAAAAAAATACTCTGTTTGTTTCATTTGATTGCATTACATTATTTTAAACTTAACTACTAATCTTAAATATTAAAGATTTTATGAGTTAAGGAGTCTTAACTAATGACACTTGTCTACTGTTATTGTTATTAAAATTACACATAGGCTAATATGCAATAGGTACAGTCAACATCACAAATAAGTGATCATTTGTGTACCTTGCCACTTTAACGTCGTGTTTGAAATGTCATACAAAATTGTGAAACTTGTGCTGTTGACTGTACCTGCTTAGTTTTATGATTGATGGTTACACTTTTTTTAATTATACTTACCTAATATATGTCTCTTAACTATATTTGTAACTTGGCCTGCAGTTTGACCTTCGATTGAGCATGATAAATCATCAGGAAATCGATTTGAGGCACTTCCACACTCTTTGTCAATATTCATTGTTGCTTTTTGCAACCTCAAATTTCGAAATATTTTGTAATCTACGTAAGTGTTTGGGCCTTGCTTTTTTCTTTAGGTCTTTAATGTTGTTGTATACTGTGTTACTATTCAACAATCTATTAAACGGCATCAAAACGCGTTGCGTTGTGGAGGAGTTGGAGGTTATACAGGGTTTATACGACTATGTAAAGAAGAATTTAAAGAAGATAAGATATCATGTAGAGATTAGCCCTTTTGGATACACTTCGAGCATGTAGGTCTTCGTCTTATTACCCTTCATACACTCAGCTGTTCGCCTATAGGTAGCTATGAGTCAGTGGCCCCTCACCCACAGCCTTGCACATAAAGGGGCCTCACAAGAAGCCCCCTTGTTTGAGACTCACGAATGCCATGAACGTTAAATAGTACGAAAAGGGCCTCGCTGATGCGACTTCATCCACATCTAGACTAGTGCACACTACGCCATTGACTGTACGAATATTTGCAGATGGTACCGTACCGTACGTGTATCGGTTAGAAAATATAGGTTATTTTTTGCAGTGTTCGTTCAGCGGAAAATTGAAAAATATATACTCGTATTAAATCATACAGTCATACAATTTAAAATTGGAGATTGATAGGTACCTTCTTACACAGGAGTTTGTCTATACAAAAATGTATATTAAGTTAAAGCAAGTAATGTTTTACCTATATAACCTTTGCAAATAAAAAAATCTGCTACTCTTAGTTGCAACCTCCTAATTTCCCCACTAGTATCACCTATTTACTTTGCCTCCTTAAATGTGGCTCGTATTATGGTCGCTTTTATAGCGGTGGATAAAAAATCTGTCACCTTCGCACTTATATATTGGTCAGAAAAAGACAGATGTTTTATATACGATTATCCACACCGATAAACACGATCATGCATGATAACGCAGGCCTCTGTACACTCCCTTTTCCGACACGGAGACCACAGTGGGGCCATAACTAACTGGTAACGTACTAGCGTTATATCCGTAACCTTGGGATAGTTATTTTAAAAAGTTAGGCCTACAGTTATTTCATATTGCTTTTATTAAGTTAAATAAAGCTGGATAAACTAAGGTCAACCGAAATGTTTCATTTTAGTAAAAGCTGAATCAAATGAAAATTTTACTCAGGTCGACACTTCAAATTTGTACCTACGCACATTTATCGATCTCATTGTTTTGTAAAGTGCTAAATAAATTGAACTTTAAGGTAGCAGACTACTTTTTTAATCGACTTTGTCACTGGCTGTTAATGTATTAAAATAATCACTTTTTTCACTTAGACAAAATAACGCCGTCAGCTGCCGATTTATATCTTGTGGTGAATTCTACGAAACAAAAAATGGACTAATTAACCAACCTTCTAGATGTAAGGTTTTCAAGGAGAAGACTATAAGAATATGTATGAATATGAAGCCAAGGAGATGTGAGGCTCATATTAGCAGTTCCTAGACATGAAATGACAACGGGTTGGCAACGCAGTCTTGAGATTGTAGTTTTAAGATTGTAAATATAATGGGTGTCAGATCCCGCTCATCAGGCATTGCAGCTCGTTGACCACATCCATGCGATTAAAAAAAAAAAAAAATTAAACTTTATTTCAAGAAATTTAAATAGCGTTATACAATACTTCTTGTTACAATCTTTACTATTTTTAAGATTATAAAAACAATCATTAATACTGAGGAAACGGCGTTAACAAATTAAAAAAAAACCAGACAAGTGCGAGTCGGACTCGCTCACCGAGGGATCCGCACATGACACGTTTAACTCAATTCAAAATTTGGACCGCAGTTCTTTGCATAAAGGCCGTGTTTTTTTTGTGATTCAATTAAAAATGTATAGTTTTCTGATTTTTCCCTATACTTGTAGTATAAGACGGTATTACTTGCCAAATTTCATAGATCTAGGTCAATACCCTATAAATTTTGATTCCCTTAAGAGTGTCGAAATATACGTTTTTTGCGGCAAAAACGGCCGTATGTTTTTTTTACGTTTACTTAGAAGTTTCATTTTTTCACAACTTCAAGGGACTGTAGACCTGAGTATATGGCTTTAATTTCAACTCGAACTCCCCGCGTTCCCGAGATAAAGGGTCTTGGCAGACGGACAGACAGACGGACAACAAAGCGATCCTATAAGGGTTCCGTTTTTTCCTTGTGACGTACGGAACCCTAATAAGTTAAAAAACAGAGCGTTATACTACATGAACTAAAATAAAAAAACCGCCCTTCTCTCGGCGTTGATCTGTGACGAAGGGCGGAGGTCGTTTAGGGCAGACGGGACTCCGAAGGGCGCCGTCTGCCGAACTCAACCAAGCCCCAGCCCAACCGACGTTACACCAAACAAGATCCAAACAACTTTCAACTACAATTACAGTATCATAGAATTAAAAAATTCATGCAAATTTTGAGGGAGTTAGTGTAATTTATGTGAAAAGTACAAAATTGATGTTCACGGCTAGCACCTGATTATTACGCTCCAGTATAAGAATGTCGAAAGTTCTTCCGACAGCTTTGAAACGTCGGGATTATATCGGTTTACGTCTACTTTGTGATTTTAACGAGAAAATCACTTTAGGGATATGCGATAAGGGCGTCAATGGCACCACAGCCTAACAGGGCTTCTACTCAATACGGTAAAAACATTATCGTTTTTGCCCTGTTATCGTATTGTCAACGTTTTGATAGCTCTTATTTACTTGATAAATAGTAATGTGGCCGAGTTAAAACAACGCGGTAACACGTCAAAGGCAAGATCGGGGACGTATTAAGAAAGGGCAAGGTCAGGAGAGCCTAAACCGCGCACGTGTATGAAGAGATTTATGAGTGTGCAGGAAGCGAGGGAAGTTTGTCTGGATCGTAGCGATTGGCAGGAAGTGGTCTCTGACTAGGGTCTACGGGAAAGACGCGTGATTGTATGTATGTTTTATCCAGTCGATTAGAGGTCCTAGTCCGTCCGCCGATATTGCTCTGTCAGTTTATTGTTTTAGAACACATATTACCGTGTCATAGGTTTCATTCATTTATTTACAGATTTTGGACTGTCAGGGCGTGTTGAAAGTCTTGGGACTCGGGACTTGTTAGTCTATGGTGCCATTTAAAGTCTATTGTTAAAGCCCACGCAATTTTTTTTGAAGATATCCTTAAAGATAAAAGATAAAAGAAATTTATTCAGTAAGTAGGCCGTACGGGCACTTTTACATGTCAAGAATCTACCAGCGCTTCCCAAGAGAAGACCACAGCCGAGAAGAAACGCCGCAAGAAACTCAGCAGTCAGTCATTTTTTAAACATATTTCTTATTACAATGGTACTACTTAGTCTAGCATTATATAAAGCTATAAATATTAAATTAAATATAGTATCAAATAACATGCGTAGTTCAGCAGGAAACACAGCAGCAGCAGCAGCAGCAGCAGCAGCAGCAGCAGCAGCAGCAGCAGCAGCAGGGTACTTTGTATAGATACATTTAATTTAAGATCTTAGAAATTTGTATAGAATTATTGTGTTTTGACATGTAAAACTCTGTTTTATCAAGGAATAAATAAATAAAACATGCCAATTAAGAATCTTACGGGAGAGATAGAGAAAAAAAAACACATACTTATGTGTATATAAGATGGTGCGAGACGACCACATAAAAGTTTCGATATGTTTTCCTACATCAACGGTGTCCCCTAGACAAGATAAAGATTTTGCATTTGAATAAATTATTATTGACTAAGTTTCGGATTTAGGCCATGCATTTTTGTCTGTTAGATAGTCCTCGATCCTATAACTTTACTTACTTAAGTCTTACTTAACTCTTCTTGTTTTCTTTTTTGCATCTTCATGCTTCATTTGTTTTTGTACAATGAAGTGTTTACATACATACATACATAACCTAACTAGCGACCCGGCCTCGCTTCACTTCGGTTTATGTGAGTTGTATGTAACACCCGTACATAAACCAGAATTTATTATACATAAAAACCTTCCGTGAAAAAATATCTAACTAATGGTGACCGACATATAGAAAGACAGCAAAGAAGACAAAAATATAAATGGGAGAAGCGCACTGGAATTTATATTAGCTGTAAATTTCTGTTTGTTCTTAACGGGTCCACAGTTCTTTGTTCTTTGTTCTTTGTAAAAATTGGTATTAAAATAGTTTATAGCCTGGTAATAGATATAGGGTAGGATACGTTTAAACCCGGAAATCGAGCAGTTTACGAGGAAATGGGTGAAGACTAAAAAGTTGGACCATAGTTAAGCGTAGTTAATCATACAAACAACGAAGGCGAAAAAAGTTCCGTTGTGCCACGACAACTCTGGGGTCCTAGTGAAAAAGGGTATATATAAGTCGTCTGAAGATCAAGTGAAAAAGGGTTTAAGTCTAGTATACTTAATGTGTAAGTATACCCTTTTTTATTACGAGTTAAGTCGACTTGTACCCTTTTTCACTAGGACCCTAGAACTATCCTTACAACTGTATGACTAATTTTTGTCGCACAACGGAAAAGTTTCATATAAAGTTTAATTGCGTGAGTTAGCCCAACTTTTTGGCCCGATTATCACGGTCGCGACTCCGACCGCGCAAAAAGCCTTATTGATTTAAAAACCTTATTGACTTTAGCGAAATAACACCGTTAACTGGTAAAAGTACGTGAAACTATTTCGTTTTCACGATATCCTGAACTCTATTACCGGAACCACTGCAGCGAAAAATATCTTGTGAATTCTGCGAAACGAAATATTGGCGAATTATAGACCGACCTGGTAGGTGTAAGGCTTTCAACGAGAGGACTATCTAAGAGTTTAAATACAAGGAGAGTAAGGTTTAATAGCAGTACTAAACATAAAGTACATTTTAGGGACAACCTTTTGTTGCCAACTATAGTTTTTTCAAGTCATTATCTGCTTATCAAGACCAAACTAATGAGTCTCAACGCAGTGGGTCTACGTTAAGTATAGCGGAGCTCCTGTCGCCACCTTCCGACTGCATCATCAGATCAGCTCTATGATACCATAATATTGCATTGTCATCGAGTTTACATATGTGGTCCAAATTTCTGCCCATTCCATTAACGGGAAATGATTCATTTCCCGTTAATGGTAGTTGGTTTTGTAAAATTTGAAGCGGACAACTATTAACAAAGTTTGGTCGTATAAAGTTGGAGACAACGTTTTCGTCACAACCTAACGTTGGACCGTTATGGTTATTTAGCAATCGTGTTAACGTGTATAAACTATGATTCGTATAGTGGACGTGTTAAGATCATATCAATGAGTACTAGGAAGGTAAGAGTCATATTAATGTCAGATATACCATAATTACTCGTCATAGTAATTGTAAAACTGATTGCTATATGACCATTTCGTCGTATAGTGATCGAAACGACGTTATATAACTTAATAAAATTTGTGAAGTAATCATTGGTATAATCTTTATGTGGATGCTTGATTGAGATTGACATCAAGCCATCTGCGTAGCTCAGTGGATGTGAGTTGTATGTCCATAAGCAAAAAATAAGGTATGATTTATCATCCTGTCTGCCATGTTTATTGCGGAATGTTATTTACTTTATAAAGTTATAGTTGATGTTAGTAACTCTTAGTATGTACTTTTCTAATGGGAATTAAATTTGTAGATGATCGTATATTGACTTTATCAAAAAAATTTAATGCCCCCTTCGAATTATGGTAAAATAATATTAATATATCCTATTCTTAAATATTTTTTTTTAAATATTACATTTAAGCGACTTTACGTAGTGATGACAACTATTATACGACTATAATTCACTTGCTATATTCACTTGCAAAATACTATAACAAGATTTCTTGAAATTTGAGATACCACTAAATAACTTCTATAGAACCAAATGTTGTTTAGTTTCTATTTTATAAGACAACTTTGTTTGTTGGGTTATATATATATATATATATACCTACATACATATACGAGCAGTGCAATTTAAATAAAAGTACCGAAATGGAATACTGACGTCTTAAGAATCTTGTGACTTTAAATTTAAAAAAACGCGTATGCGCAACCTTGGCAGTGACAAAGCAGACACATAGACTTGCTTTAAAATAAGATAGCTTGTCACATAGGCTACGTTTCATTCCGAAGAAGCGGGAAAAAAAATAGTTGTAGCGAATTACGCTACGCAGATGAAGTCCCAGGCAAAAGTTAGTGTTTACTACTAGGGTGTTAGTGAAAAAAGGGTATAAGTCGACTTGGCTCGTTAGAAGAAAGGTTATAAATTATAAGCAGAGTCAAATAGATTCAACTTCTTCACTTGACCCTCAGAAGAGTTATACCCTTTTTCCATTCGGAACCCAGAATAAACGTCTAAAAATTGCAGCATTGTGATTGTAACGCTATTTGTCGTCTCTTCGGCCACCTTTACTGTAATGTTAAAAAGAGCTATCATAACGTTTATAATACGATAGGAGTAAAAACAATGTGGAACAGAGCCCCAGAAATAATCAATAAACAAACAGAACGTACAGGCATGCAAATCATATAATCAATGGCTGGGTATAAACCAAAAAAAATGTCTAGTTAAAGAAGAGTTTAGTCACCACAACGAATTTGTCGATTAACGTCAAATTTTTGTAACGAAATTGTAAGTTAGACATAATTTAAGTGACGATTAAATAGCGTCTTTATGTACATTTATTTTGGTTTATACCCGGCTATATTCAACATCATGAGAAAAAAACATTATCGCCATGACTATCAACAATACCTAAAAATCCAATCACGCGCAATAAAAAATAGAAAATCGAGAAGATTTTCCCCATAATGGTTGGATTCTGCAGACAACAAAAACTTTTCAATTTGACAGCGGAGATGGACAAAGGAGGTTCATGGCTGAGTTGCCACCTTATTATAGAGTTAGCGCCAATTGCCTTAGGGTTACTCGATTGACACGTGTAACCGATGGACCGTATACAAGTCCAATTCTCTCAGATGAAATATAACAACGGTCAAGTGCGCGACAGTCGCGCACCGAGGGTCCCGTACCGCCGTACTGTTGGTGTTATTTTATTTTGGTTTGAATATTACGTCCATAAGTACCAAAAGGAAAACTATTATTATTTCAATCTGGCTTCGTTCGCGTTGGCCATCCCACGAATTATGATTTTTTTAACCGGATTATGGTAGCCTATGGTTGCCGGGTTAGAATAGTGCCACTCATTTCCCGTGGATGTCGTAAGAGACGACTAAGGGAATAAAGACTTGTAGTACTGTTAGGCGATGGGCTTGCAACCTGTCACCAATACACTGGTAATCCTAGCCTGATTATGCTTTTGTGGTTACAGAATTATCAACAAGTTTTTAGAGTTGTTTGTAATTCTGTAGCTCTGCCTACCCCACTCTGGGCTTCATTCCCAGTGAGGGAGTTTATGTATGTATGTAAGGTAGCTTGTGAGTTATCAGCAGAGGCCGGAATTTTCGTGGCACTTTTAAGCTGTCATAGGGACTTCCCGTCTATCGACTTCCGATATGCATATTTTATCGATAAATTATAAAACACAACACATTAAAGAAGTTTAAAACAAGAGGTAAAGAATACGCGATCTTATCGCTAAAAAGCGATCCCTTTCAAATAACTTTTGAGTAGTTGAAAATGTGAAATAGAGATTTGCAATGAACACAATCAGATTTTTTTTTAAAAGACATAAAAAATTCAAAAATTACAGGAAACAATAAAATATTATTATTTATAATTTCTATTTATAATTTCCAAAAAGTTGGTATGCAAAGGTATAATCTCGAGGAGATCGCTCATTCGCGATAAGACTGCCTGTTGTTTACTTTTACTCGTAATCATTTTAAATATTGTGTTCTGTATTTATCGATATACATAATTATGTATATCGGAAGTTGATAGACGAGAAGTCCCTATGACAGCTCAAAAGTGCCACGAAAATTCCGGCCCCTGGTTATCAATTTCGTCCGTTCTTTCAGTCGTTTCAAGGATAAAAAGTTACAAACATAAAACTAACTCTTACACAAACTTTCGTGTTATAATTTTCACTTGTGTATCTGTCTGTGGAGTCGTAGCTTCCAAATAGATATACCGATTTGGACGCAGCATTAAAATCCGGTGACAGAAAGAGAGACGCGAAAAGCGAGTTTTTTATACTATGTAAAGATACAGAAATGTGATGGGTAGTAATGGGATAGATAGGACCTAGTAAGGATGTACATATGCAAAGCCAAAGCGACTCAGCTGAACTACTAATAAAACTATACTCCGTTTGTTTAGGTACTTAAAAAAATGTAAACAATCCAAACCACGTGGCATTGTTAAAAAGCCAATCAAAACTGTTTTATCGCACTTTGACGGATCAGTGTTCTGCTTCTGTTGGCTGACGAACTATATCACGTGGTTGTTTTGTTTACATTTTTTTAAGTACCTAAACAAACGGAGTATATGGGCTTTGGAACCCTCCGGTCCCTTGTTTCGCGTCTCTCAGACAACAAAGGGTCCCGTCCTGCCGCAGGTAGTGCGATGACCGTCTCGTCTGTTGAGTTCACGCCAAAAAAAAGTTGGCAATCAGCTGGTCTGTCAATCCTGGATGTAATGTAACACGTTAAGATGGCTAATGAGAATTGGAGATCCTTTGGGAGCGAATCTTTTTTCTTTTGGCTGTAGTTATTCACGGTTAAATAAGGTGGCTACGCTTTTGTTCTTAGTCGCTTTAACGCCTTTGTCGGATTAGTGCAGCAGTTCAAACATGACGTAAAGGTGACAAGGTACTAAAGTGTACAGCTACTTATAAGGCAGACTATTTGACGACGCGTTGGCCTAGTTGGTAGTGACCCTGCCTACGAAGCTAGCAGCCCTGGGTTCAAATCCCGGTAAGGGCAGATATTTGTGTGATGAGCGCCAATATTTGTTCCTGAGTCATGGATGTTTTCTATGTTTTTAAGTATATATTTCTCTATATAAGTATTTATATCGTTGTCCAGTACCCATACTTAGTAAAGACCTAGAGCTTTGTTTGGTCACTAGGGCAATTGGTGTATCGTGTGTCGAAAAAAAAACTGCATCATTTCAATCTATAAACAATAATACCTACGACAACTGTCAAAAGCAGTACTTACGGTTTGCCCAAGTTGAAGAGAGCACCTGAAGATATGATCAAACAATAAAAATGTAATAAGGGAAATATTTACAGTATTTAATTTTGCATTGAACCCTCAATTCAATATCAACTCCCGCACGGCAATTTTACAACAATTACAATAAAAAAGCATTGTTAACTAATACCCCAGTGCCAAATTACACCGCCAATTGTTTTAATTTAAAAACGGACTCGTTCATTTAATAAGATATAGGTGTGATCACGAGAAAAAAACTAATTTATTCATACCGCATGTGACTGAAATGCATCTGAATTGTCCGTGCCCGTGAAATGCGGTCTATTTGCGAAACAAAAGAAGCAGGAGATATCTCACTCGATAATTATCACTTACTGGGTGCGCCTACGCATATTCAAATATATAAACGATATTCTTGTCTGCCTTAAACAAAAAACAAGGCATGAATATGGTCAGTGTAGGGTTCCGACGCCGGTACAAAGCACAGAAAAAGCTATCTCAAAAAACAACAAGGATGAATTAATGTGTATGTTATGCATAATCTTAATTAGCCTCTAAATGTGAGATGCAATAAATAATATGAATTTGAATGAAGAATGTCAGTAGGTACGACAAATCGCTTGAAACTTTGTAGCAGTAAAGTTTATAAATAAAAAAACATACTACTTTTTATTTTATTCAAAAAGACTCAGTAGTTTTGATTCTATGAACGTTTAAAATTGGGGTAAATAATATTAAAGCGCGCGGGGGCCATCTTGCTGGGGTGACGTCATCGCTTAACAGCGGTACGCGCCCTTATATGAAAAAGTAAGTTTACAGGGCTATAACTTTTTAACCGTTATAAGTAGCCAGTTGATTTTTTCACAGAATACGTGTTATTATAAAATCTATCGTTTAAAATTCTACAATGAACAATAAATCAAATCCCAAGAGGGGTCCCCATACAAGAAACATGAAAATAAATCAATTTTTTTAGCATTTTTATACGGATTGTATTTTTATAATGGCTTCTTATTTTGATGCTATTTTGAGCTTAAATTGTAGTCAAATTTTTGTAGTTTACGACTAAATAGCAATGTCAAGTAAAACTGCTACAAATATGTGACAAAACTGATTTTATCAACACGATATTTTAAGCGGTCACCCATCCTATTTTAGACTACGCGTGTAGTTGCTTAGACTCGATGTATGAATGTGGAAGAAGCGAAAGGGATTTGTCAAGATCGTAGCAGGTGGAAAGAAGTGGTCTCTGCCTACCCCTCTGGGAAACAGGCGTGTTTTAATATATGTATATAACATATATTTTTAAGAGCTATCCAATGATACCTCATACGACGTTACGTAATGTAAAAAATAACATTAAGTGCATAACGGTGTTATTTGAAAAGGAAGGCGTTTAATCGGGATGATTCTTAGCTAGGTTTTATGAAAATCAGTTGAGCCGTTTTAGAGATATCGGCTTTGAAAGAAGGCGTTGTCATCGCCATTACCTCTATATCGGGGGTTTTGATATAGTTAACGGAGGACGCCCGCGACTTCTTACGCGTAGAATTAGTTTCCCGCTACTCCCCCTATTTTAACCCCTTAGGGGATGAATTTCTAAAAATCCTTTCTTAGCGCTCACTTACATCATGAAAGGAACCCCTGCACCAAATTTCAAGTTTCTAGGTACAGTAGTTTCGGCTGTGCGTTGATATCTAAGTCAGTCAGTCAGGTCAAGATATATATATATATATAGAAGATAGGCTTCTGCCCGCGACTTCGTCACCATAGAATAGTTACTTTGGGCTAACGCTAACTTTAACCCGCGACTTTGTTTACGTAGAAGGTTGAAACATTCTTCATTGGTGCTCCGCTCCTATTGCTCTTAGCATGATGATACTCGTATATAGCCTATAGCCTTCCTCGATAAAGGGGCTATCTAACACTGAAAGAATTTTTCAAATCGGACCAGTAGTTCCTGAGATTAGCGCGTTCAAGCAAACAAACTCTTCAGCTTTATAATATTACCATAGATTTTTACACTTGTGTACATCTCTCCGCCTTTCCTATTAACATTTGCGTTGCGTCTCGTTTTCTATTCTCGCGCGGGCCGGGGTTCGACTCCGGCAATAAGCGCGAGTTGTAATGGTATTCGCGACGTGTCGTCCCACCGATTTATGGCGGAATCGATTCCTCGTTTAAGCGGGGCCAGGCGACCAGCGTTGTTTGATATTAGGGCGGTTTTCAAAAAAAGTTTACATAGTTAAGGGCTAAAATTAAAATACGGTAACTTTAGTCAATTCAGTCACGAAAATAAAATTAGGTATCTCAGGCAAAACTCCTGTAGCAAATGCGACCGTATTACTAACGGGTGAAACCTGAATCTGCTTCGTTTATTGAATTTGAGATACCTCCTATTGGATTATGAGGCAGTATTTACATGGATGATTAATTTTCGTGAGTCACATGACAAAATTACAGTTTCTTAATTTTAGTCCTTAACTATGTACACTTTTTTGAAAACTGCCAATTAATCAGAAAAACGTTGGTGCTTTTGAGGTACTTGTGTTTTATTTTATTGTAGCACACAAAACTTGATTTCTATTTTCGTAGTTTTGGATCGCGAATAAAAACATTAACCTTTTTTATTCATAAACGCGCAATAGCTGAAGTAGGTATGCTCGAAATATGCTGTCTTTATCTGTCATTATGACATTTGAATTTGACAGAAAGGGACAACGTTACTAACTCAAATAGGTTTATTGCACGTATATGAAAGGGGATTAGTATTTTATAATCTACATTATTACTAGTCAAAAAAACATTAATTTTGAGCCAGTAAGTACTAAAAATTCAATTAATGTCATGAAGATGGAGATTTCTTAAAGAGTGTAAGGATCGTCACATCACAGATCTTTCGCTGCCTACACGATATACTATATACATGAAATAAAAAAAAGTCGAAGATAAATCAATGAATTCAATAACGAACTAAATATTCACATTCTTATTTATAAAAGCAGTATCGCACTATTTACCGACGGATACACCGAAACCTAAACAACTGCTTCATAAAATATAATCCAATAAGTAATATGTACTCGTATCCACCTTAAAGAGCTTATTACGCCTGTCTGATTTACTCACTAACAAGAGGGACACCGCGATACGTGTGATACTTATGGAGATATCTCCATCTCATTCCAACGTATCGGGGTCCGTCTTGTTATTGACTTATTCGGATAGCAAAGCAAGCGAGCAAGCAGCATTATTGTCAGGATTTCTAAGATTGCGGCAAATGTCAGAGTGAAAACCAAATTCTCATTTTTACGATTCATTAATTATTAAAAAAAAAAAATGTAGCCACTATCACTATCAACAAAATGCTAAACACTTAACAAAAATAAAAATGAAAAGTATAAATATGTACTTTGCAAAATTAATAATTAATTCGGTACCTACTGTAAAATGAATAAATCTCACAAATTGAGAATTAATCTGTAGTTACGAGAAATGTCAGGACTCTTCGATTGTAGTAGGACTTTTTTCAGGACTCTTCATTTCTAGATATGGCAACACTAGTGAGTCGCTAGAATTTTGAACATCTGTTGCTATTTTCGTGGCCACACAGACGCATCGCGAAAATATCTCCACGGCGTATAGGGATTAGGGGCCACGACGAGCGCTATCCGATGAAGATATTACGCACAGCGTTGCATTTTAATTTCCTACACTTATGACATTTCACACACCTACATACAAACAGACCTAAGCCTCAACCAAAACACATTGCAATATAAACCTTGAACTGTTTCCGCAAAGTTGGGAGTAGATGTTAGTTTTTTGTACTTGGCGCGTTTTGTTTTTGGGGGAACGTTTTTCGACTTTCTACTTTCGACAGACGGTTGCGTTGGGGCGTATAATGTCGAAATTTTTATCAATTGTTGTTAGGGTGAACTTTATTGTGGTTTCTCTTGTTTTTACTGTGTTTTATGTGGGTTATGTATGGAAGTTGTTGTATGACATCCTTGAAGATGGATTGAAGGAGGGTTGGGAAAGAAATCGGCGGCTGTTTGGGTGTAAATTGAAAGGCATTTATGTCAATGACGATGACAAATAAGTACTTTCGCTTTTTATTGTAATGGATTATTGATGAAATTGGTCCTTTAACAAAAAACCATATTGTTTTTGAACTGTTATAGTATTGTCAACGTTTTGATAGCTCTTTTTTACTTATAGGATAAAATTTGCAAGAAGAAGAGAAATAGATAACGTGTGTTTAAAGATTGCTTCTATAGTAAGCATATTGTTGATGTAATGACATTAAAAGCTGTTATAACGTCAACAGTGTGTTTAGGATACCAAAGCAAGAAGGGCTACAGTTTGGCCGCTAAAACAAAGTAGAATTAAGGCCCAGTTTTATTTTAAGTTCCTTTTGTAACATTTCTAACCACAACATGACCACAACACGTATATTTGTTGTTGGAAAAGCTGACACGTTAACGACGATATAATAGTACTTTATAGATATATTTATTTGTGGTACAGTAGGCAGAAAAGTTGATAAGCGAGCAAAAACATCTTATTAACTCTTGGAAAATAACTTTTTCACCTCCGCACTTCCAACAAACAGATTATGCTGTTCGAAGATTGAGCTATTTTATTTTGTGAAATGCCTAATATTTTGGTATATGTGTTTGCAAAACTAGCAATAATTGTACTTTTAACATTATTTTTTTTGATACCATTTTGTATTCTTTTATAACCTCGCTGCTGAAATAACGAGAAGTTATTTCCATCTTGTGTTTTTGATCAAAAGCAGACTCGCAGAAAAAACAAATCGCACCTTTAGAATTATAGTGACCTAATTCAACATTTCAGCTGTCGACTTTGAGACATACATTTATTACTATGGAGACCTAACTCGAAATCCAACATTTGTGAATTAGGACACTATAATTCTAAAGATGCGAAATATTGCTCTCCTGTTGCCTAAAGGGCCGGTTAGATGAGAAACATTTTCACAGCAATTTGTGGCCGGCAACTATACGCATCTTGCTCTAACATACGAAATAAGAGTAAGACAGTAATGGTTGCCAGCCACACATTGCCGTAAAACCCTAAAAAACCTCGAAAAACTAAAGAAAAAATATACGTAAATTGGCAACAGACATTCAGACATTTCAGACACAGGGGTCAAGCTTATTTTTCTCTTGCTCTATTTCAGGGCTAAAAGAAAATTACGGAAATTATCAGTCACTGTCAACTTTGTGAAATGGAGAATTGTGTCCTGTTTTTGTTACTGTCTGTACGTTGCGATAGTGTGTGGCAGACATCAGAACCCTTACCATGAGTTGCAATTACCGTAGTCGCTAGCGAATCGAATGCTCTGGCCCTCGCACTTTATAAGAATATTGTGAGGGTAGAGCATTCGACTCGATAGCGAGTACGGTAATTGTAACTCATGGTAAGGGTTCAGGGTACAGACGGCGCGACAGCGTGGGCGGACGGACCTGTTAAGGCGACAGTGGCGGAAAGTGGCGGCAGGCGAAAGTGGAGGTAATTACTGGGAATTATTTTCTATCTGTTACCGATGGTTACCCCCTATTGGTGGGTCGTCCTGCAGGGTAGCGGCGATCATTGTTCAGACGGGATAGTGTTCTTTGTCGGGGTCACCACTTTACCGGAGGTATCCATGTTGATGGGGCTGAGAGAGTAACCACTTTGTCAGTCAGTTTCAATCTAACTTAATAACAATTACACATGCGTATATATACAATGTTAACTTACTACAGTACTAACTAATGTGCACTAGATACACGTACAGATAATATCTAATCTAAATGCAATTCATCAATACGTGAATTGATAACAATTACGAAACGTGCCTACCGGCACAGTACCTAACGTAGTAGGTGGGAATTAGGGAATGCATACCGGTAATTTTTCGTATAGGAATTACCGCGGTAACGGTAAATTACCGGTAATTCCCATACAAAGAATTACCGGTTTGCATTCCCTAGTGGGAATACTCGTCATTAGGATAGTGAAGCTGGAACATGTAATTTAGTGGAAAGGTTTTTGATTGATATTTTCAACACCAACATTTTAATTACTAATAGAAGGCCCGTTTTTTAAGTAGGCGGTAATTTTAAAGCATCAAATGTTAAAATATAGAATATGACACTTCTTTGATAAATACTAATTCAATGATACCTTGCGATACCTACGTTTGTATCGACGACGCGCTGGCCTAGTTGGTAGTGACCCTGCCTACGAAGCTAGCGGTCCTAGGTTCAAATCCCGGTAAGGGCAGATATTTGTATGATGAGCGCGAATATTTGTTCCTGAGTCATGGATGTTTTCTATGCATATTAGTATATTTTTTTTAATGTAATTATTTATATCGTTGTGTACTACTCATAGTACAAGCCTAGAGCTTAGTTTGGGACTAGGTCAATTAGTGTGACATTGTCCCCTGATATTTATTTATTATTATTATTTATGAATTATCGCTCAAAGCTTAACAATCGAAAGATACCTTTGTACAAATCTTAATAGTCTTTGTAATTTAGCTGTTTTTGTACTTTCCTGTTTGTATACAAGAAAGTTTACATTTTTACCCCAAAAATACTACTCTTTCCTGAGTAGTCGGTTAAAAAGATAATAGTCCCGTAAACTCCGAGTGAACACCCCTACCATGAGTTACAATTAGGTACCATACTCACTAGCGAGTCGAATGCTCCGTCCCACACAGTATTCTTAAAAAGTACCGGGGCAGAGCATTCGACTCACTAGCAAGTACGGTAATAGTAACTCATGGTAAGGGTACAGTACCCTTTCCGTAAGTTACAATAACCGTACTCGCGAGCGAGTCTAGTGCTCTGTCCCTCGTGCTGTTTAAGAATACTAGGTGGGACAGAACATTCGACTCGCTAGCGAGTACGGTAATTGTAACACATGGTTAGGGACAGACAAGCTGCGCGAGCGCCGCTATTCTCGTCGCGCGCGCAGGTCAATGGGTTAGGGAAATTCCGCCGCCCATTCACGGGATCACTCCGGTTATTTATAGAAAGGGACCACCGCATATCATACTCGCGCCAACTCGCTCCAGCCTTACGGTTGTATGTATGTGAGTTAACATATACGGGGTGGAAAATTTGGAAGTAAGTATACAACATTAAATAGAAACCATATAATTAATAATGACGTATGATTTATTAACTATTTATACCTAATGTGTGTATGTGTGTGCTTGATTACGGAGTATTATCTATTTTTAATGAAACAATACAATATTGCACTGCCCATAACCAATTTCTGTTTTGTTCTAATTTCAACTAGAAAAAACATTAAGTTTATCCATTAGACTTAATTTTTTAGTATTAAAAAAGTATATAAAGTAGGTTTTTATTAAAAATAGCTATATAATATGCAATAAGGTTCGGTAAAGAATGAGAAATTTCAATTACCTTTTTAATCGACAACAATAGTAATTGCTGACAAATATATGTTCCCCTGTGGCAGACGGGCAGACAGACAGATCGTTAGACGGACGGACGGTGATAATTTTAACTATTTTAATACAAGACCCAGATAAATAATTTATAACAAGTGGAGTAGAAAGACCAAAAAGCTTATATTATTTAGAAAGGCAAGTTATTTTCAAGGATGTATAATTAGGATTTTTTATGAAAGTCACACGAAATTTAAATAATTCTGTACCAACTACTGATGTGCCAAAGGAAACTTTCCAAAATTGCGGAACATTTCATGTAGGAAATTCTCGGAAACTTCTCACAATTTTGGTAGTGGGTTGAAAACTTGAAACTTTCCGTTTATTAAATTTAAATTTCCTATATTTCTAATGAATGTTTCCGGAAATTTCTTAGAACTTCCTACTTTTTGGGAATTTCCGCAAGTTGCACATCAGTAGTACCAACAGAGAAATAAGGAAAATATGCTTATTGAGTACTAGCCAGCCAGATGTCAGTAGGTAATAAAATATGGTATTTTAATTAACCGGAACGTGTACCTACCTACTATAGTTTCCACTCAGGGTACACAAATTCTGAGAATTGCACCCGGATTTTCCCGGTAAAGTGCTTTCTCTTTCATATCAGTATTTGTTTTAATTTTCATTTTATTAAAAAAAATGAGTAGATAATAAAATTAAAAATGCAATCACTTGGATTTATTTAACATTTTAAACTAATCGATCATGATTATCAACTTCAATGACTATCACTATAGATCAAATGATCGTATCTAGTCGTAAGCTTTTTTGATAAGAAGCAAAAATCATACATTTACCTTGAATCCAATCGTTTCCTGCATCGATGTCAGAGAATATAAATTTACAAAGTTACCAGTTCCCAAAAAAACGCCGACGTTTTAACGGCGCTAGTGAAATGAGTACGTGATGATGGGAGCTCTAGGTTTAGCCGGGTGCTCGGGTAAGTTTGCAAGGATAGATCGTGACGCAATAATCCGTAGTGGCGAGCGGCCAAATAGCCGATAAATTCGCTAGCTTCCTCAATTATAGTTGCGTCTTTTGTCTAATCTGAGCTGGTTTTATATTTGGGTCAGTGGGACTGCGGCACAGCTTACTGATGTAAAGCCACTTGCGATAGCCGCTGAGTTGTCTGAAGCGAAACTTTCAACAGCTAAAAAACTATTAAACTTAACAGGTTAATAAAAAGACTTATTGCTTTAAGTAACAATCGTGTTTTAGGTGATTTTCCTACTACACTTTTACCAGAATGCAAAGTGACATTAACCGTGCTTAATCAATCCTAATATAAACTGAGACTATAATAAAATGTTCTCCGAAAATCGTTTGTTTTTCTTTATTTTATAGCAGAAAGATATGAGAGACTGATGGTAGTCTGAGTGTGACATAGGAAATTTTATATTGGGAAATTACACAGATAATGAGGCTCTATACGTTCGATAAAACTGCTTTTGACGTGTTATCGTATTAGTCCCAGATAACTCTTAGAGAAAAGAAAGTTATCTACCATTGTCTCCTTCACACGTAAAATTCAGCGGATAAAACTTTATATTTATATTAAAAAAATAGGTAACTTTTACAAAATTTAATTTTTCGTGAATGAGCGTCATAATTCCATACGAACTTAACATGACCTTTAATACCTATAGCAAATAAGATGTAAGTTAAATCATAAATTAACTTGTTGTAACTAGCTTTCGTTGAAATAAAGAATATCATAGCTACGAGTATTTTATTCATTCTATGTCAACTAAGAGGCAATCTCTTACCTTTTTTTCAGTGTGTCAACGGTTTTCAGGCAGAGCGGACTAGCCGCGTCATTATCCCGCTGCGTAATGATATAATTCGTAGTAAGTGGGCGCCTGCGCATGTCACGTGCTTTTCGTTACGCAAATCTGAGTGATGATCTGGGTTCCTTCAAAAGGGTTCTTTCACTTTTTAAGTCTACATATCACAGTTTGTTTTTTACAAATCTAAACAAAGCTCTACACTTGTACTATGGGTACATCACAACGATATACATTATTATAAAGATAAACAAATATTGAAATGAAAGAAAACACCCGAAAAAATATTAAACACATACCTACCAAGCATATCTTAAAAGATGTCGTTCATAATGATGCAAAAGATGTTCTAAAGACAAAGTTAAGTTTTTTAAAACGTACAATTTCTATATAATTTGAATCATTGCCGATATCATAAGTTTAAAATATACAAATAACTGTTTGAGACAAGCGCTATTAGGTTCCGACTGCTTTTTTATATGTACTTTGTCAAGAAAGTTTTTTAAATAACAAATTTCATGCCATCCCTGAAAGTTCATGCACTCGTGTACCAAACACTCTGTATTACCACGCATGTAAGTATGGTGCGTTTTGACGTTACAACACCCAATGACACAACATAATTTGCAAACGAGTGTTGCTCCATCGTCAAGACCTTGAATTTACCCTTGGCAATTTGGAACGTGTCTCCCCACACTTCAAATTGGAGTCGGTGGCATTGAATTCAAATATATATCTACGCTAATGCCCTTCACACGTCCGTCGGTTCGTCTCTAGACTCTCAAGTGTCAGGGTGTCTCGCAAAGCAACAAGTTATACAGGGGTAGTTTGAAAATCGAAGTTTGAATTTGAAGTAACGATTTGTGGTTTCGATTTTAGAGCGTGGCAATACAGGGGGTTAAAATATACAGGGTGAAATCTAAATCGTGACCACAATGATCAACTCTGTGTTCTACCCAAGAATATGAACAACTTTCACTATACCAACTCTGAAAAGAGGTAAAAAAAATCAGCTGTTTCATACATTTTGGTCGAGTACGTATTGAACTTTTCTATGAAACAGCTGATTTTTTTTCGTGATTTCATAGTTGGTCCCATAGCGAAAGTTGTTCATATTCGTGGGTAGAACACAGAGGTGATCATTGTGATCACGACTTAGATTTCACCCTGTATATATGTACTAGCGATACTCGCGACTTCGTCCATGTAGAGCTTATTTATCCTCACGTTTGTCGTGATGTCCACGGGAGCTATGTAATTTACAATTTAGGATATTAGTTTATTTTTTCTTAAGCACAATCATTATTATATTTTACCAATTTTTTATACACTCGCTTTCTAGTCTGTTTGTTTATCCTTTGTCAGTTCGGGTATGTCCGTTTCTATCGAAATCGAGTACATTTTAAACTAACTTTCCGATCAGTTTGATATTTAAAACATAAACATTGCAGATAACTGGATGAGAATGCAACAATTGGTAACACAAATTTAAAAACGAGAATATCTCAAAATACTTACGTTAATTACTTATTATGTTACAAATTTCAAGCACTGGTTCACACTTAACAGCATCAAAAACCCGCGAGTTTTTTTTATACTTTTTTCCTGTTTAAAATTCTTAAAATAAACTTATAATTGCAAACGCGACATACACCTACATCCTGATAGAGGTATCCTGTTTTAACAATATTTAAAAAACCCAGTGAGTCAGGTCTTTAAAAAGATAAGCCAATGTAAAGTGAGAGGCCTAAATAAAATAAACAAGCACCGTGGGCCTTTATTCAACTCGGTAATAAAGATATTGCCTTTATCTACACTCATATCATAAGTCCTCTATATGCTTTCAAAACCCGTAGGCAATGACCAGCATTACCTGTGGTAGTAGGTGACAGCGATGACAGCTGTCAATTTTGGAAGATGTTCCAAATTTGATATTCGATAACGTAATTTCAAAATTACCTTATCTACAGCTGTCATCGCTGTCACCTACTACCACAGGTAAGGTAATGCTGGTCATTTGCCTTTCGGTTTCTGAACCCATCTTAGAGTACTTATAATATGTCTGTAGATAAAGTATTGTACGAGACTCTGCGTAATTAGCATTACGCAACCGTCACGTAAACTACTATTGACGTATTATTGTGATTTTAACTGAGCCGCCATTACTGTCAAGTAAATAAGAGCTATCAAAACGTGATAATACGGAAACACATAAAAAACAACATGGTTTTACCGTGCTAGAACCTAAGCCCTGTGTGAATACCCTAAGTTACAAGTAGAATTCGACAACGACGACGCGGATATCCTAGTTTAGTGTTGTGTAGTACATGTAATAAGAGCCAAAAAGAATTAATTCACGTCACTGTACTAGAACGAACTATTGCGTGAAGTTTCTGCTCTTATGTAGTTCATTTAGTACACGCGGAGCAAGAACCGAACAGAGCAGGCAGAGCAGTGAGTACCACTGACAGCAAAGCCGGCCATTCATTCGGTCAAAGGACCATGAACAGACTAGTTTCCTTCAGTGTACTAAAATATCGAATTAGTACATTAGAGCGATTGTACTAGTTTGGAGCGATCCGCTCAGTGAACGAGCGCGCACAACCCTATCCTAGTTGTTAGCGCAGGGGCCCTAATATGGCTTTGTTTATCGCGTGACAGTTTGGATAAGGTATCCGTCACCTTCTAACACGTAGATAAGTACGAGAGTGACGGATGACTTATCCATATTTGACGCGCGTTATAGACGCAGCCATACTAGGCCCGCAGTATAGACAGTAGTTCGTCTTCAAACAAAGGTGTATCGCTTGCTTGCATGTGTGCGTGCCCTGACCGTACGCACCGCGAACCATCGCAAGCGAACTCAACAGTACGGACCAAGCCGGTTTAATCGTTGTCGCGTTTAGTCGCGTGCGTATTAAGTATCGAGCGACGCGTATCGGTGCAACCCTAGCGCCCAAACGGCAATAGGTAATAGGAACTCCTAAAGGGCCAGAGATGAACTACGTTTCTATTGAAGTGTGATTGCCGGTACCGGCAAATACTAATGAGATGAGCGTGTGTATGTTCTTGAGTCATGGATGTGTTCTATGTGTTTAAGTATGTATTTCCCTATTAGAAAATATTTTTACCGTAGTTCCCATAGTACAAGCCTAGAGCTTATTTGGGACTAGGTAAATCTGTTCGAGATTGTTTCCAGGGGCCCTAATATGGCTGCGTTTATAGCGTGACAAAGTTTCGATAAGGCATCCGTCACCTTCTGACACGTCAATAAGTACGAGAGTGACGGATGCTTTATCCACATTTGACACGCGATATACCTAGATGCAGTCATTCTAGTTAGCCCCACTAATACTTATTTATTTAAAATGATATCCTGGTAATGTTTCGCATAGCTTGAGAACAATAAGGGTTTATTAGGCGAGGTTTCCTTGACCTCTAGTCATCAGTTTCTTAGTGCGTTCACAGATCGTAAGATACAGGTTGTCCTAAAAAACCTTCGTTGTGCCGTTATTTATTTATAAAGATAGTAAAAAAGGAATCCTAACGCAATCTCTTCTTGTGCTAGCGGCCCACCGGGAGTTACCGAGTGTTGCTATGTTTAGGCAGTGTATTTATTTTGCGTGTGTACGCGGGTAATAAAGCTTTTTACTACCGGCAACACGGCGCTTCCCACGCACCGGTGTTGCCAGCTTTGTGCTAAAAGTTCTTGAATAATACTTTCGTTTATGAATAACTACTTAGTCCTCGTGTGGTTGCCGAGTTAGAATAGTGCCACTCCATGTCTTCCCGTGGATGTCGTAAGAGACGACTAAAGGAATAAAGGCTCGTAGTACTGTTAGGCGATGGGCTTGCAACCTGTCACTAATACGCTGGTAAACATCTTAGCCTAATTGCGCAAATTGTGGTTATAGAATTATCAACAAGTTTTTAGAGATGTTTGTCATTCTGTAGCTCTGCCTACCCCACTCTGGGAACGAAGGCGTGAGATTATGTATGTTATGTACTTAGTTAAGTCCAAGTAAGATGAAACGTAAAAATAACTGTTATAAAGTAGATTCATATAAGCTTCATAATTCAATGAATTAAACATATAAAATCCCCACCGCCAGCGAACCGATGATCTTGATTGTGAACAACTGGTTTTCATAAAACAGGACATCGTTAAAAATATACAAAGAGATAAAATAACGTTTACTAACACCATAAATAAGGTTTTACCCTTGTTTCACCGACAATAATTTCATGGAACGTATCACTTCGCAGAATTTTCGTTTCATAGAAAGCTATTTTCTGCTGAACGCGTGTTGATTTCAGGTTATTTTGTGATAGTTACACATTTAACCTAAGCCACGTGAATCATATTTAAGATAACCCTAGAACTGCCCTAAAACTGCAAATACTTTAACAATCCAATGCATCTATGCTAAATGTTACTTATTATGTGCAATAAAGATTCCACATACATACGTACAACCGTTCTAAACAACTCGCATCATGTCTTTGACAGAACCACCTAAGTGTGTCACCAACCAACACTGTAAGGAAAAAATCCACCAATCAGACAGCTGCGCTAAGTACGGCTAGCAAAATGAAGTGTTCCTATTGGTGGATTTTTCCTCGCACAGCTTTGGTGGGTATTCGTCAGCCTAACAGACTAACTTGGCAACACTAGTCGGTGAGCGAAAGCAATAAAAATTTTCACGTCACAAGGTTGGATACGCGCGCTATTTTCCCGATTTCCCTACTAATCTATTTTTGTTTCCATCGATTTTTATATAACAAGGGCCAAAATTCTTCTTAGTGATGGCACTAATGGCGACAGATGCCAGCTGGAAATAGTTTTGGCCGCTGCCGACAACCATCATGGATTCTATTACCTTTGATAGTTATTCTCCTGACTTCTCGTCGGTATCAGTCAGAGACACTCGTGTAGGGAACTGTTTAAAAAATTTGGACTATTTACAGTATGTTTTTGACATAATACGAGTAATGATGCCCATCACAACATAAATAAATTCAAACGTGTGGACATCCCCGACAACGTGACCCGGCAAACGGGCCGCCACCAGTGTGTGCCGCGGCGGATGGCGCTGCTCGACAAAAACCCGCGCGTAATAGGGCCTATTTTCTATGAGCGTCTACTGGCAGACATATATAAAAAAGGATCACCAGGTGAAAAAATTGGTCGCCGACTTAAAAATCTGTTATTAATATATTCTGTTAAAGCATATAGTGACGATTAAATATGTACTTATATTGAGTTGTTATTTTTATTCCTTTTATTTAAATTCCGCATTTTGATATTTCCATATACATATCCTATATATCATATATTCTTGACATGTTATGACTGTAGCAATTGAGCTATATTTATTTTGTTTTTTTACTGTTTTATTTTGTTTATTTGTTTCATTATTATTACTTTTGCACGGATTACCCTTGTTTGGCATAAAAACGTTTCCCGAACTGATTAATTTCCCAAACCTTACAGCCAAGGATAAGTCTGGAGCGTCGGTGGCCAAGTGGCTTGAGGTGTCGACTCGTGATCGCAACATATCGAGTTCAATCCATTCAGGTAGGTACCTAAATACACTTGCTGACTACTAACTTAATGTGGTAACCGATGCTGAAGAAAAAACATTGTGTTAAGTGGGATTTCATCGCAACATGGTTCCTTGACCGTGTTAGTACGCGTGTCAGTACCGGCTATGAGGATGGTATTTGTCAAGTTACGACGTACTGTCACCAATGTGACCCATCAGGAGCGCATGATTTCATGGCCACATTAAGCGTAACCCACCTTAAGAAGGGTAGTTACAAAATTTATATACGAAAGGGCTATACCGTATGAAAAAATATCCCAACTTTCTATTTATTTTAATGAATATTTTTCATAAAATAAGTTTGATTTCGAATGAATGAAAATGAAAATTTTAAAATGTCCATTCCACACGATATCTAATTCTCGACACTGATGAAGCGTAGCATAGTATTAATCTCGTGTGTCTGCCGTGCAACGTCACCAGACATCTATTTCTACACGCGTGTGAACTGCGCGATTCCACGTAACCAATGTTAATTTGATGCGCGGATCAATCTGATTCCGCCTGGCGACACGGCGCGCGCGCACGTGCCAATAGACCGGTTAGGGGGAAGGGTTGCGATTAGGAACACAAACCTACTGATTTTACCCATTCGTATTTGACTTATTGAGTAACTTCAAGGCTCTAAATTATCAAAAAAAAACATGTTACCGTCTTTTGTGCTAAATACTTGTTTAGTGTACTAGCCAGTCTAGCCACGTATTACAAAAATACCCAAAAATACGAGATTTATTACAGTATGGGTATCACCTAAATTGTATAAATTAATTGCCAATTGTCCCTCGAATTCAAATCAATTATTCGATAAATTAACCACATTAGGGTTTTTCCCAACTCGGTATATTGGCTATTGTTTATACCTAACTAGCGGAGTTTTCTGTACTTTTATTATGCAAAATCTTCCGTAAAATATATCTATATTAGCTCTTAAAATATTATATTATCCATTTATCAGCACAATACCATAGTATTTCTTTTGGGGATCCACCAATAAATAAATAATCAAACACGTGGGATTATATAACGCAGTAGGTCAGTATCTGCGGCGACGAGCCTAGTAGTCCACTATTAATCCAATCGGTGCCGCAACCCGCGCAGGCGCAGCCTGTCGAATAATTTTAACTCGTCGACATAGTTACCGATAACGTGGGACTGGTTCAAGGACAGAGAACAGAGAATTTTCACGAGAACGCCGCAAACGCAGATCGCAGTGAACATTGTAGGAACAGTATCGAAACAGAAGCCTTGCTAGAAACCGCTTTATTATATTAAAATTATGAAGGTTCTCACAATTATTGTTGTACGCATTACCTTCACTATTATTTGAATTAAGTAAGTGATTGCTGGAGTGGAAATTCTTGAGGAAACCCTATGTCCAGCACTCCCGTATTATGGGTATATTTATCGCAGTGGATAAAGCATCCATTTAGAAAGTGAAAGATGTCTAAATTAGATAGTGCTTATTAACCTAAACTTGTTGCATCTTCATTCAATAACGTATTCCCATCTAACTTACGCATGAATGAACAAGAGTCAAGTTTAGGACCTCTGCTTATAACCTAACTTATTTAATAAATAAGGCCATGCAATGCAACATATATATCTATGCGGAATTAAAGTCTGTAAAATGCTACGTTTATCAAACGTATTTTTGTTGAAATGAACGGAGCCTATTTTATCCACGGTCTATCTACATAGATAAACACGTCAATAATAGGCCCGCAGTGGTCATCTTTAAAGTTTTGACTGAAATTATGATACTTTAAAATCATAGTTACGGATAGTAGATAGTAGACCGCTTTATGTTGTCATGGTAACCCCCGCTTTACAACCTATAATATCCTCGCGCATCTTACTGTTCTACTGTGTACTACGGCGACCCGGTTCGATTCTCGTTTCAGCTGATTATACAGTGTGTAGGTCATAAATTTGTCTTTTTATTGCGCGTTTATTAATTTAAACGAGTCCAATAGATGGCGCTGCGAAGGCTGTCAGCATAGAATTAGGTCTGAGGAATTAAGGAGACATTTGTGTGGTTTCAGGCGATAGTATATACATATTCTTATGTATTCGTATGTGTATTTGTTCTTATATAAGTATGTTGTTTATTTATGCGACATAAATATGTAATTTCATAATTTAACGCGTGATCAAATTTAGCACCAACTTCTACTTGTCTCTGTTTGGCCTATGGTTGACTGGTAGAGAATGCCTTAAGGCATTAAGTCCGCCATTTGTACTAACTTTGTGTACTGTGAAATAAAGTTTAAATAAATAAATAAATAATTTTTAAAAAAAGCGGTTTTTATAAAGCATTTTTTTTTTTGTATATTTAAAAGTATATAAACTTTTCATGGAAAATGTTCAGAGAATTAATAAATTACCTACGTCTTTAAACAATAACGACATTTACGCAAAATATATTTGAAATAAAAAATGATTTGATTTACAAATTGAAAAAAAAAAACAGTAATACAAGTTTATCGTTCATACGAGCCTAGGTCAAACCTTTTTATGTATTTTTTTTCAGAACTTCGTTTAATCTGATAAAAAAAAAGCGATAATACCAGAACAACCTATTTCCTGTTAAGCACTTTTAAGATAACTGTTACTAGGAGCTATAGAATAAAATGTACTAACACTTCAAATTATTTAAAACGACATAAAAAATGTTAACGCAAACACAATATTTATACATTCCGCGGCGAAGTACATTACTGGCCTTGTAGTTAAGTTCGTATAGCACAAACTCTTGCGCACAGCAACGGCATAGCAACGCGAGACGTTATACGTATTCTTACACGTGTGGTTAAATTATTATACCTATTAGGCCTTTTATATGAATACTCATAGTAGAACAGATATTTACAGTAAAAAAAACTATTATTCGTATTTAATACACTTTAAAATTTATAACTTCATTTTTTTAATGTTATCACTACTAACAGTTTTAACTACATATAAACACGTAACAAAGTCTGTCTGTATGTTTAGGATGATATCAAAAATTACTGAGCTGATTTTGATGCGGAATCCTCCATCAGTTAAATAACTTTTTACGGAAGGTTATAATCAATTCTGGTTTATGTACGGGGTGTTACAGAAAATTCACATAAACCGAAGCAAAGCGAGGGCGGGTCGCTAGTTACCGTAAAACGGGGTAAATTGGTCCAATCTTCACTTTCAACTGGAATTTTAACCTTCTTCCGTAATTCATAGGGTATTTTAAGTTACTACATAAAAATGTGTGGTAAGCCCTTTTAGATGTTTAGTAGCCTTGGATTCCCAAATTATTGCCATATTTTGAGAAATTCAACAAAAACCCTATTGGATTCCAATTTACCCCTGACGGGGTTAATTTTATATAATTAAAATTACATTAAAAGACATAAGCAGAGTAAATACGAGAACCATTTATTTTCGAGTGACAAGTGTCATAAAAACAACACATACTCTCAGCATATCAAGTTCTGATCAGCCAGGATTAACCGTTTTAAATAAAAACTTTAACAGTTAATAGGTTCGCAAGGGAGGTTAATCGGAATTTTGACTAGGGCTGTCACTCAATCTAGCCAAAGCTAAGTACGTACCTAAGTAACTAGTCTCAAAAAATCATTAAAATAGGTACTAAATTAAAAAATTCGTCGTGAGAATTGAATATTTATATACACATCTAAAACTTGAAATTAAAAGGAACATTAAACGCGTGTTCACGACGACCTCACTTTCAACGTGTTTTTCTTACTGAAACGTTATTGGCTGATTTAAATGCTGTTCACCAGTAGCAGACAAAACCTTGCTCATTCAAAAATTAACAACAGTTGATTTCCGGTCTGTTAGTAATGGGACTAACAGACCGGTTTAGAAAAGTAGATTTTTATTCCTATTTACCCCGCCGTTCCTATTTACCCCGTTTTACGGTACTTATGGAGGCCCGAACCTCGTACGCGCAGAATTAATTTCCCGCCCCCCTCCCTATTTCTTCCCGTTAAGGTTGGATTCTCGAAAAATCCTTTCATGGTGGATTTCTAGGGTATCCAAGAAATATTCCCTTCAAATTTCAAGCCCCTACGTTTAGCGGTATAGGCTGTGCGTAGACTGTGCGTCGGTAAATTAAGCAAGATGCAAAATACACCTTAGCAAGTAAGTCAATAAAGTCCACTTTGCAACTTATTGAATTTGTTATTGGTTGATTTTTTAAATGATACTATTCTAATATATTGACGACCCATTTATATTTAAATACATAGTTAATACGTAGGATGAGCATTTAGTTAGATATACTCAATCTCATTATATGAAACTAATTAATGTATAGTTAAAATACTAGGCATGCTACATGTAAAACCATCTTAACTTACTTATTTTGGACAAATAAATATTTGAATTTGAAATTTAGTTACGCGGTATTGCTGTATCACCGACGCTGTGTCAATTAGGCAGTAATTGTACTGAAAAGTTTTATACTAACCTCGTAAGCCAATAGGACGTATCTCAGATAAAACTCATGTAGCAATATCAACCCTATCACTACAAAATAAAATTATATTTGAATTGGTTATTGAATTTGAGATAAGTAATAGGTTGACGGCACCAGTAATGGACAAGGCACCAATAATGGACACTTGATTCTTATTTTACAGAAGATAAGGGTTATGCATTTGTTTAAACAATGAATTTAGGACCGTATGATATTTGAATTAAGAGTGAAGTGCCCATTACTGATGCCTGAGATAGAGGGCTCAGAACTTAGTTCAGACGCTTCAATAAGTTTGGCAATATTGACGGTCATAGGACACGATACTCGACCTGTATAAGTGGCCTCAAATAAAAATAAAAATAGTTTTTTGTTTACTAAATAGGTAATTTAATGAATTTTAATACGATCACGAAACTACTTACTTAGTTTTGACATGAAATTTGTTTTTTTTTTGACATATTACAAAGCACAGATAAAATATTAATATAATATTAATCCCTAATAAATATTGGAAAAACAAAACTTAAACGACTTCAAAAACACGAACACCCTGTAGAAGACGCCATACGTCAACTTAACATGCCTTTTTTTCTACGAAATTAGCTGTATTTTTAATATAGACGCCACTTTACACACAAGCGACGTCTGCTAGCGTCACGTGTTGGAAACGCCGCCGTCCGCTTGACGACAATGACGTTATTTAGTCATTCAGGGTATAGGACGGCCTTACGCAAGTCCGTTGACTTGGCCTTTATGAATCGACTATTTGCAAGGAAACAACCTCTTGAATACATTATATTTCGTCTATTATAATATATTAAAGCATTACGTTTGTCTGTTTGTACGGCCTCAATAAAAACTTATCGGTGCGCGTTAATCTTTACTACCGACATTGAGTTATCTATAACATAAGTTGGACTTATAAGGGTGTCCTGAAATTTCGATATGCGTACGCGTCGTATTGCTGTCTTAGTTTATTTGTAACGCGAAGAAAGAGACAAGCGATTCGTGTTACCGAAGGCTAACATTTGCACGTGTTTGATGGTGAAATATTTTTTTACGATTCCTTGTCTTTAAGTGTATGAATATTATTATATAAGTAAGTATAATTCTGAAAGACGAATAAAAATCTTTAATCAACATTTACACAGCACAAATAGAAATGACAAGCCATTGCAAATCAGGAGCTTACCGAGTAGGAAATTAAAAATCCTTAATACATTACCAGTTCACTAGTAGAGTTTCGTAGTGCAAAAATGAGAGCCAAAAAAGAGAGATTTTCACTTTGACAAAACTTCACAGTTGACAAAAAATGAATACAATAGTTAAGATATTAGTTATATCAACGAAAGCTGATAGTAACAACAGCAATTTCTTTAGTGGTTCAACTAACATCTTAGTTGATGTATCTAACATCTTTCTTGATGTATCTATCGTCTTGTTAGGCTCGTATGGGACCAAGACGCTTATGCACAACAATCACAATCTTGTTACAAGCGACCAATTATTTTTTTCAGTGTGTAACTGCCCTACATTTTGCTATAAAAAATCATTACGATAGATACAGCCTGTAGCATTATTTTTAAAGTAAATACTGATCTATGTATGTTTTACGTTTGTGAATAAAAAGTCCAAGCTTATTCCCTCTAAATAGACAAGTAAACCCTCAGCGCGACAATAGCTAAAAAAAAAACAATGCTATGCAAATGATATTAACCAGTAAGTACGCCGCGAGACTGTATATGCGCGTTACATATAGTATGTATGTAATTTATTCGAGGCGTATTACCATCCAAAAGACAGGAAGGGAACAAGGTTACCGGGTTACGGGCAAAGTAGGGGGCTTATCTTGACAAATATAAGTTAATATGTTTGTTTAGAATGGGGAAATATCTTTAGATTTATCAATATACTGAGCGAAGGACTGTGGCCGCGCCACGTGTACCACACGTGTATATATATAGGTTGATTATTATTGTTACTAGTTTTTTATAGTATTTTTAACATAAAAAACAATTTAATAAGGATGTGTGAATTTGAGGCAAGACAGGTTGGATGACGTTAATTACATACGTCTGTTCTCAAATCATTATGATTTTATAGAATTACTAGCTTCTGCCCGCGACTTCGTCCCCTAGGAATAGTTAATTTGGTTAACTTTAACCTGCAACTTTGTTAACGTAGAAGATTAAAACATTCTTCATTGGTGCTCCGCTCCTATTAGTTACGGTGATGATATATAGCAGCCTTCCTCGATAAACGGGCTATCTAACAGTAAACAAATTTTTCAAATTGGACCATTAGTTCCTGAGATTAGCGCGTAAGCAAACAAACAAACTCTTCAGCTTTATAATATTACTATAGATAAATAGATGAAGCTCACACAAATGATTTATTTTACCAAGATTAAGGTGAATCAAATCAATAAATTATAGTACTGCGAGTAGGTACCACCGTATTCATTAAACCACCGCCAAGCAGTAGTGTTCGCATTGCTGTGTTCCGGTGTGGGGATAAGACAACCAGTGAAATTACTAGCATAGAGGCATTCCATCTTAGTCCTCAGGGTTGGTAACGCATTTGAAGTGTTAGGATTGCAGTTTTGAGATTGTCTCAGATCCCACTTACCATCAGGTGGCCTGAGTGCTCGCGTGCCTTCTCCTTGCCATAAAAAAAGGTACTAACTACATAGAGGATTGTTGTAACAAAATTCTGTGATCGCTTTCAGTTTATAGTACCGTAAAATGGGGTTAATTTGATTAATTTTAAAAATAAATCTTCTGTAACTCCCGCATTTAACCGTAAAATAAATTATTAAAAATATTGTATTGGCGACTACTCATTTGGAGTAACTTAAAGCAGTTAGAGGCAGAATACGGTAGACGGCTTGGTAGAAAAAATAATTATGCAGCTTAAAAACTCGATTCTTAAAATGGGGCTACTTTGATTTTCCCTGTGTTTACATCACAATATCAAAGTCACCCCTGAAGCAAGTAAAAAAATTGTGGTTTTTGTTTCGAAGGTTTTAAATCCAATATGTCTGAAAATACTTTAACTACAAACATTTTGCGCTCGCACATGAAACATGATCGTAATTTCGCGAAAGAGTTTAATAATAACTAAGACATTGCAGGAAATTGATGATTCAAAAAACTATCAAAGTCGCCTCGCGTTTCCAAAGTCACCCTATTTTACGGTATTTTAAATACGTGACGGTTGCGTAATGCTAATTACGCAAAGTCTCGTACAATAAATACTTTATTTACACACATATTATAAGTACTCTAAGATGGGTTCAGAAGCCGAAAGGCAAATTACCAGCAATACCTTACCTGTGGTAGTAGGTGACAGCGCTGACAGCTGTAACGTAATTTTGAAATTACGTTATCGAATATTGTAAGGTAATGAGATCCAAATTTGGAACATCTTCCAAAATTAACAGCTGTCATTGCTGCCACCTATAACCACAGGTAATGCTGGTCATTGCCTACGGAGTTTGAACGCATAATAGAGGACTTATGATATGAGTGTAGAAAAATTTATATTACATCCTTTTTTCAATGGGTTCAATAGAATAGAATCATTGAAAAAGTTCAAATAGCCATTATTAGGTAAGTTCTCTTTGTCAAAACGTAACATAAATAAAATTGTAATATACTTACAATATTGCACAAGACATGAATAAAATAAATAAAGAATGCAATTAAGATAGTGCAAATTCAACAACTGCGACGGGTCCGGGATTTAGGGTTATCGCAGGTTATTCCGTTTTTAGTTTGGGTCATCGTTGAGCAGGCTATGTAAGACAATTAAACCACCTAAAGATTGTCATACTTACAACTATTTTCATTTAATTACAACATGTTTATTGTACTTTCATTTAAGTAGTAGTGTTGCACATTATAGATAGTGATAATGTAGGGTAGGTAATGTCTACAATTAATAAATAAAATATATATCAGGGGACAGTGTCACACCAATTGACCTAGTCCCAAACTAAGCTCTAGGCTTGTACTATGGATACTAAACAACGATATAAATACTTAATAGAGAAATATATATATAAATACATACAAATCATCCATGACTCGGGAACAAATATTCGCGCTCATCACACAAATATCTGCCCTTACCGGGATTTGAACCCAGGAACGCTAGCTTCGTAGGCAGGGTCACTGCCAACTAGGCCAGTGCGTCGTCCAATGAGAGATATACATAACAAGCGACACGCCCTCGCTTCACTTCGGTTTATGTGAGTTTTCTGTAACACCCGTACATAAACTATAATTAATTATAACATAAAAATGATTAAAAAAACAAAAACACGCCTTCAAAAATGCAAAAAATAACTTCTTTTAAAATGGTAGGTCAGTCCAACTGCATTCGGCTTTTGGTTTAAAATATTGTGGGACGCCGACTTCAGTTGGACTGACCTACCATTTTAAAAGAAGTTATTTTTTGCATTTTTGAAGGCGGGTTTATGTTTTTTAAAACATTTGTTTTATTTTATACTTTTTAGTGATCCTATTTACGCTGTTACGTAGCTCCACTTCTAAATATTAATGAGCAACTATAGAACATTTCAAGCTCGCCGCAGACAACGCCGCGGGAATGTCATAGTCATATTTAAACCTAAATGTGCTTCGTCATAGTCGCTTAACTACCTTAATCGAAATATCTTATCGCCACCCTTGAAATAGGTACCGTTAAGGAGTTCCGGTGGCCATCTGTGGTCTTCATCATCAGTTCCACTTCACCATATAGTACTTTTCAAAAGCAAATGCACGAGTTACAGTAAAAAATACCAAAATCGCTATAGGTGTGCCTATAATATTTGAGGAGTTCTCTTGATTTCTCCAAGATCCCATCATCAGATCCTGACGTGTTGACAATGGGACCAACTAGAAAGTATACCCATTCGAAAGACGAAAAAATTTTTCAAATCGGTCCAGTGGTCTTCGAGTAATCGGGGAAAATACATTTAAAAAAAAAACCCGACGAATTGAGAACCTCCTCCTTTTTTTGAAGTCGGTTAAAAACCATCCTCTTGAATCACTCTATCTATTGATGAAAACCTCATTAAAATCTGTTAAGTAGTTAGAAAAATCTAAGCTAGTTAGCCCTAATTTAACTTATTTGATATGTATGATGCTATTTGTACGCTGTCAAATTACAGAGGGACAGGCGGCGGGAGACGATTTTGTTTTATACTATGTATAGAAGATTTAGGCTAGTGTCCTAAAATATTCTAATTGGTCCGTCTTTTACATTATCAAAAAAAAAATTAACACGTATTTTTGCTTTTGTCAATTAAACAAAAAATTATGAAGATAAAGTGCGTTAAAGTATCGCGTGACGTCACGCCGTGGCACAGTTTATACCGCGTTGTGGCGTCACGAGCCCCCACTCCCAAACTTTGATGCGCGTTATATTTGACAATTTTGATTGATTTGAAAAAGCAAAAAATACGTGTTCAATATTTTTTGATAATCTTACTGACGGACTAATTAGAATTATTACTTTTTTACCCAGGACACACCCCTATTATCAGCGGACAAACTCACACAATTGACCTAGTCCCAAACAAAGATCTAGGCTTGACAGAAATTTATGACTCAGGAACCAATACTCGCGCTCAATACACGAATACTTCTCTTCCCTTTAACCGATTGGAATCTGTGATAGCTTAGTACGCAGGGTTACTAACAACTAGGCTAACCGCGTTGTCGTCGTCTAAAAGCTAAAATACTATAATTATACTTATTAACGACACAATAGCTTAGTTCAGCGGTCGGCAACGCGCGGGCGCGTCTTACTTGCGGCCCTTGAATGTTTTTGTTAAATTATTGTATAATTATAGGTACGTATATTGGGCTTCTAGGGTTAATATCACGAGCGCGGCCCGTCTTTAGTTTATTTTGCTAGCTTGTGGCCCTTGCCTGCCAAAAGGTTGCTGACCGCTGGCCTAGTTAGTTGACCCTGCCTACGATGCTAGCGGTCCCGGGTTCGATTCCCGGTATGGGCAAATATTTGTGAGATGAGCGCGAGTAGGTATTTGTTCCTGAGTCTTGGATGTTTTCTATGTATTTAAGTAAGTATTTCTCTGTATAAGTATGTATATCGTTGTCTAGTACCCATATTACAAACCTAGAACTTAGTTTGGGACTAGATATATTTGTGTGAAATTGTCCACATATTTATTTACTTATACTATAACTTTGGAGTTAAAAAGGACACCATACACCTTTCTAAAAAATACGGAAAAAAATATCTTATCACATTACAGTACGAGAGTAATTACTTGTAAAGGGTGTACCCAAAATTAAAACGAAAAAATCAACGCGTTTAAATACACCTTAATTAAAAGTCGGTTCTCACGTCAATTACCGAAAACGAAAACATGTATACAGATTATCGCACACAATTCTGGAAACCCACCAGTATAAGGGGAGCTGTCGTTTCGGTTCTGTCCTTAGGTTTCTGTATGGGGGTTAAAGGGTGGTAGAGGTCAGGTGTCCTGGTGGTTCAGGTAGGTATGAAGGATTGAACTCGCTTGTTTAAACAAACGCAGCGGTGCGGTGAGCTTTGAAAAGAGGGTCCCCGTTATTCTTAACACTATCGAAAATAAGATAGTCCGTTGGTTTGTTATTGTTAATTGTCATTTTAATTATGGACACAGAGGTCCTACTTTGAAATTCGAAGTTGGAAGTTACGTTAGCTCCATCCCTTTCTCTCAATCTAATCTCAAATGACGAGTGACAGGAATGGAGCTAACGTAACTTCGAACTTCGAATTTCAAAGTAGGGCCTCAGTTTTTGAGGTTGGCAGTAAGTACGCCGCACAGGCACTTTAACACGTCAGGTATCAACCAGCGCTTCCCAAGAAGAGACCACTGCTGAGAAGCAACGCCGCAAGAACCTCAGCACTCAGTAATTTTTAACCGACTTCAAAAAAGGAGGATGTTATACGTTCCACTGTATGTATTTTTTTTTATGTATTTTCACCGATTACACCGTCAATTGTCGACCGATTTCAAAATATTTTTTTTGGTTTGATTGGGTATACTTTCAAGGTGGTCCCATTGTCACCAAATCTGAATCTGATGAGAGGATCCGTGAGGAATTGAGGGAACTCCTCAAATATTGTAGGCAAACATATAGCGATTTTAGTATTTTTAGTAACAAGTCCAGCATTTGCATTCAGAAAGTATCATTTGGTGAAGTGGAACTGATGATGAAGACCACAGATGGCTACCGGAACTCCTTAACGGTACCGATTTCAAGGGTGGCGATAAGATATCTCGATTAAGATAGTTGAGCGACTACAACGAAGAATATTTACTTGTTAACCGACTTCAAAAAAGGAGGTTATTGAAATATGACTATGACTTTCCCGCGGCGTTGCTTGCGGCGCGCTTGAAATAACTTAAAGTTTCATTTCAACTAAGAAGTGGGACTACGTAACAGCGTATTATGATCACTAAAAAGTATAAAATAAAATAAATGTTTTAAAAAACAAAAAACCGCCTTCAAAAACGCAAAAAATAACTTCTTTAAAATTGTAGGCACCTAATAGCTTAGTCCGACTGAAGTCAGCGACGACAACATTTTCAACAAAAAGCCGACATTAGTTGGACTAACCTATTAGGTGCCTACAATTTAAAAAAAGTTATTTTTTGCGTTTTTGAAGTCGGTTTTTTGTTTTTTATTTAAACATATTTCATATTACAATGCTACCTACTACTTATATAAAGGTATAAATATTAAATTAAATATAATATAATAATAATATAGTGAGAAAATTTAAGATTGAATTAACATACAGGTTGTTCCAAAAATTCAAAATATAATTATATAATGTATCCTAATGACCCTTCTTTGTCGAATTTTGTTTGAGTATGTCCGAGAGAATGATTATTTACAATTCTATAAGACTTAATTTTAAAATAAAAATAAAACGTTCGGCACTATAAAATAACATTAATTAAACAAATATCGCTCCGTTTCATATTTTGTGGCACCATCAAAATCATATCTCGTTATAAGAAGCCAGCAAGAGCTTCGCATTCCGCTAATGCCTCCACATACATAACAATATGTTTGCGGAACCCAAGGTGGGCTTAATTGGTGCAAGTATTTGGGGTTCCGATAACAGCGTTGCGTGAACCCCCTTGTGCTTTTAGCTGAGAAAACAAAGAGGCTTATAATAACTTCTTAATGGATGTCATATTAACATTTGTGCACGTATATAGCTATATTTGTTTTAAGTATTTTTTGTTTACGAAATTACTTAGCACATTCTGTTTTTTGCATCACATTTTTGGCTTTAATTGCATCTAGCATAACGCTGTAAAGAGATAACGAAGTAATTAAAGAGCATGCCTGATGGGTCAGATATTCGCACGTTTAATCAAACAAAGGATTAACTCAAAACCAAAGTCAGTTTTAGATAAAACTCTATTATCAAAAGTTAGGGTTAAAACTCGAATGTATTTCTATTTAGAGATATTTCTTTGTTTGATTAAACGTGCGATTTATTATCACTATAAATAGTGCGTTAAAATACTAATGGTTAAGAACTTTGGCTCGTTTGCCTTCTCATAGGCATGAAGTAAATAATAAACATACATACATAATCTCACGCCTTCGTTCCCAGAGTGGGGTAGGCAGAGCTACAGAATTACAAACATCTCTAAAAACTTGTTGATAATTCTATAACCGCAATTTGCACAATTAGGCTAAGATGTTTACCAGCGTATTAGTGACAGGTTGCAAGCCCATCGCCTAACAGTACTACAAGCCTTTATTCCCTTAGTCGTCTCTTACGACATCCACGGGAAGACATGGAGTGGCACTATTCTAACTCGGCAACCACACGAGGCGTTAAAATACTAATGGTTAAGAACTTTGGCTCGTTTGCCTTCTCATAGACATGAAATAAATAATAAATAAATCACCAAAACCGTCTATCTACAAGTACACGTTACTTGTAGATAGACGGTTTTGGTTATTTATTTTTTGGCGTAATTCACTTGTTCTATGATTTTAAATGTGAAAATTGAATTTCGCTTGGCCTCTCAGTATAGTACCTAAGGAGTTATTGTTATTAAAATGTTTAGCATAGCAGGTTGATAACTTGATACCAGACGTATATTTACCGAATTATTTATTTCAAATAAAATGCGGATTATAACACTAATAATAAAAATCGGGTTGGTACTTATACTATCCGTCCCTTTCGTTCCTAAATTGCGACGGATTCAAGAAAAAGGGAAAGAACTGCTTTTGAAGATCTGTTTTATATAAATATACGCACAGGTAAAATTTGACTTGCAGATGGAGCCGTAACCTTGTCGAACTTAATTATTGCTCGATGATTGAGTTAGTGGGTTAATTTCTATAAATATTCATTCATTTTTACGGGTTTTATAATGCCGGGGGTAGACAAGGAGCTCACAATCAGAGGCCCGGAAAACGTCGGGATACGTGGAAAATATTTAAAGACGTCGAGTACACTACACATACACAGGTACGAGTAGTAGGTATATATACTAGCATATCTAGTAACTAGTAACTCATAGAATCTGAAAAAGGTGGACAAAAACGGTAGAATAAAATAAAGGAAAGAGAAATAAATTCATATTTTTATGTGTGTAAATTGTAACGTTTTTGATTAAACTTGCGCTCTATCAAAAGCTTAAAAATGTCCTACTAACAGGACTTATGTCTCCATCTTTTTTCAATAATGGCGGGCCACCGCGGTATTTCGCAGTGATTTCGCCAGTGTCAAGTGAGTAGAGTAAATCAGTAAATAGAATATGTATATAAAAAAGTACAAAGCCAAATCTTTCAGTCGGCCATCTTCCCTCCCCGAAGGTTACCGAAAGACCAGAGGCCCGTTTCACGAAGCTACAAGTTACAAATTACAAGCGGAAGTCTATTTCTAACTCCTTTTGCTAGAAAGAGAGTTCCGCTTGTAATTTCTAACTTGTAGCTTCGTGAAACGGGCCACAGGACTTATGTCAATGTAAAGTTTATTTTAACCGCAACCAGTGAAGCAAATTTAAAAGCAATCTTGTAACACCGATGTATAAACTGGCATAAATCAACCAAAGCGATCTATAACTTGGGTCTTAAGGTCTACAATTGTATCCCCGGTCACATAAAACAATTGAATTTGATATCTATCTATATATATAAAAGGCAAACCTAACTGACTGACATATCAACGCAACTACTGTACCTAGAAACTTGAAATTTGGTACAGGGGTTCCTTTCATGATGTAAGTGAGCACTAAGAAAGGATTTTCCGAAAATCGACCCCCAACGGGAAGAAATAGGGGGAGTAGCGGGAAACTAATTCTACGCGTACGAAGTCGCGGGCGTTCTCTAATTATTTATAAATGAGTATGTGTACTAACCGAATGGTACTTATTTATAGTTTTCGTACAAACATTAGTTAAAAACTATATAAGTTAGTGATTCAGTAAATCATAAATACCATTTATTAAGTATTTTTTATGTATAAAAAGCCAAGACTAATAAACCTCATTTTACTTAAGTGTGCATAAAACCAACAAAAGGCTGTAAATACGTAAATCACCTTGATTATATACGCACACCTAATTGTTTCTAATACGAAGGTTTTCCCCAATTACCATCGCACTCAAACCAAAAGCGGCTTAATGATTCCCCAACTTCAAATACACTTACGTCGTTTTGGTGTAACATTTCCGCGGCAGTTATGGGACGCCTTGGTTAGGGCTACTAGTTGAATAAATAAATTAATATAAATTATTACGGTTCCGCTCAAGATTTATGGTATCATTTTTGAAAGCAATAATCTTTACTTTATCATTGCGATGTTTGTTAATAAATAACTTGCATTTTGGGGTCGCTTTATGCTAGCTACAGCGTGTTCTGTTAATTTACGAAACAAGCGGTGTTAATTTTTTTATTGGATCACTTAATTTCAACTGATACACAAAATTTCTAAGTTTTCTAATTTGTTTGGAGTAGTTTTATATCCATATTGTTTTAAGTTATTGTAATGTATCGTCTTAATATTGCTAAAAGCTTTGCTTGAGCGCTTAAAATACTTAAAAGTCCCATCCCATGAGAATTCAGCACAGCTTTTTATGCAAAATGGTTTTTTATCATGAGTATTACATCAATATTAGACGAACATAGTTGTAAAAGAACTTACGTTAACTTTCGCCCAAATTTACTTGAGTTTAAAAAAGTATTTTTAACGGATATTTAACTTTCAACTCGCCACAAACAAGTGGGCAGTAAATTGAAAGGGCTAACAACTTCCTTTTGAAGCGTAACCGCTAATTAGCAGAGCTTTCGTGTTTATTAAATTAATTAAAAAATATTAATTATGTTATTTTACGCACGAGTGAGCTGTAACGAAGATTTTGATAAGTTTTAATTAAGATCTTACGATTGATACCGCGGTTCGGTTGTTTTAATACAAAGTTAGTCATTTCGAAGTAGAAACTGTATGCGCGATAAAGTTAATTTATGCCGCTCTTGTAATAATTTAATTTACAGGAGTTGACTTCAACTACTATTTCTATGGAAGGGATTCTATGAAATAAATTAATACTTAACTAATAACGGCAACACATTCCTCCATCATTATTTAGGAAACCTGGTAAGATCAAAACATCAATAACCTCTGTCCTTTCCAAAGGAAGGATGTAGGCACGAGGATAAAATACTTATCGACGTATTCAGATACATTTTTGAGATGAGTATCTCATTCCTTTTTCAAACTTGTGTATGAAAAATCGTCACTAAGAAACTGCTTAATCGTCATTAAACAGACTCTCAGTAATAACGTAACAAATTAAATGGGTAGGGCAATATTGGCGGGAATTATTAATCACCATACCCAACACCGTACCCAAAGGGCGTACGGAACCCTCCGAGCGCGAGTCAGACTCGCACTTGGCCGGTTTTGTTATTTTCGGTCATTCTTGGGATTATAAGAACACCTATTCTTCTTCAGCGGACTATACAGGCTGAGTCGTACTTAAGTTGCTATGCAAAACTTAAGATTTTGATAAGTATCATAAAATAATCTAATGCACATTATGCCATGAATCCCGTGATTAACATGTAAAAATATAAATAAAATAAGAAAAAAAAAACAAAGAAATAGTACCTCTATAGGTCTAGGTAGTAAATAGTATCCCTGGTGTAGTAGAAGGTCCTAGGTTCTTCTACTACACCAGGGATACTATTTCTTGAAACAAAAAAGTTACCCATTTTAATATAAGTCACGTACATTCTCGCACTCGCGTGTCTTACATGCAATTGAAATAATTACCGTTTTTTTTTTATAATAAATAAACTTCCGAGAACGTTAACAAATTCCCAATGTCAATCTTAATACGTATTATTTTTTATTGAACAAAAAATTACTAATGTTGTACTGACTGGAGCGGGAAACAGATTCTGTAATAAAACCCCCTGTACATGTAATTGTACATTATATCGGTGAACGGTAGCCTTTGTCTGATGGAAGCTTTCTAGCCCTAAGGCCCATTGTTCCGTGGCCCTGACATTTGGTTGTTATTATAAAATGGGATATTGTACAGAATTGCTTTTAGCTATCATGGATCTTCAATCAACCTGTGAAGGTGTTTCCCTCGTTTATTGATTTCGAACGAAGTTTTAGTCACGACCTAAACCTGTTTCATAATTAATAAATATTATAACACTTTGTAGCACAAATAAAAATAAGTATTTCATATTTTCATGATGTTACAAAATAATGAAGACAAAATAAAAACGTTAACAAAAGCAAAATTCATTTTAATAGTATTTTTATTATACATATATTAGTAAAAAGGGGGTACAATAAAAAAAAAACATATGAATGTTCAAAAAAGAAAAAAGGAATTATATCCAACCCTAGGCCCCGACGAGATTCGAACTCGTGATCTCCTGTTTACTAGACAGGCGCTTTAACCAACTAAGCCACGGCGCCTCTTAGCGACACGAGCGAAATTTGGTATCGCTACGTTGAAATGAGCACGTGTCTTATCTCTCTACGTCTGAGTTGATTCGGCACGTACTGTTAGTAAATAAGATAAATGTTTTATGGCAAGATACTTAATAACAATAAAAATAAATAGGTACTGATCTAAAATTACTTTATATCATTAATTCTTCTCTCTACTCAACGCACAAATATTAAACAGTTGAAAGGATTATTCCTGAAAAATACGACGAATTAACTAGTGGACGCCCGCGACTTCACACATCAAGTTTTTCCTATTGTCACTTAACCATTATAAATGCAAAAGTTGATTAGTGTGTGTGTGTGTGTGTTTTAATATCTTTGTTACTCCTTCACTCTGTACCGGCTGAACGGATTTGGATGAAATTCGGAATGGAGTTAGCAATATCCTGAAATAACTTAGGTGCCCCGAAAAAAATATCAACGCGGACGAAGTCGCGGGCAGAAATTCGTATATAATATATAAAATTAGAATTATTCATCACGCACGAAAGTCCCTAGAGAGACAAACGTAATAGAGACTTCAACATTATTTTTATTTACGAGGCGTGAAAGATTAAGACGATGTTTAGATCTTTAATATTTGCCTTTAACCGCATAAACGGCTAAACGAATTTGGATCTTTTATACTACGATTAACGATCTCTTTTTGGATGTACCTAAATTTCCCGAATGCGATCCAAATGCAGAAAACTGATCAAATGAGAGTCGCATTCGCGCAAAGTTCTCTATTGCCCGACTCACACTTGCCCGGTTTTCATTATTAGATGATTTTTTTAAGGCTTTCTATAATCATCAAACCTAAGTATGAGATCCCGTTTTGACAATAGAACAAAAACCGAAATAAACCGGATTGAGGGACAAACTTAACTTTGCCGTTAGAAAACGGTTGTCCCCATACATCGACATAGGTCGCGGTCAGTTTACCAAATGCAAATAAGTTTAACAACACAAATAAAATAGTCATGTAACTAAAAATTTACGGTTTTTTGCGCTTTCCCTTTACTTGTGTTATAACCAGTGATCGGAATAGGTAGAGTATATTTACCCAAACTTCGCAAAAGGACGTAATATAGAGTGGTTACAACCGGGTGAAATATTAATTTATCTTTATTGAATTCCGGATTTCCGGTATTTTTAATGCTAAATATATACTATACGTAATATTTACTTACGGTATGGGATATTTTATGTTAGTTTGTGATAAAAGGGGCCTGTACTGTAACTCATTTCTTTTAAGTACCTATCTAAATAAAAGGTGAGTATATTTACCTTAACTTCGTAGAACAGAGACATGAAGTGGAGACTTCCTTGCTACTGCATTTACTAGTACCAGAAAAATACCGGAAATCCGGACCTAAATAAAAATAAATTAATATTTCACCCGGTTGTAACCACTCTATATTATGTCCCTATGCAAACTTTAGGTAAATATACTCTACCTATTCCGATCACTGGCTATAACACATTGCTTCTTGCCAAATTTCATGATTCTGGGTCAAAGGGAAGTACCCTATAGGTATGATTCTGTTGCGAGTGTCAACACTGTCATCATATGCGGCATTAACGGCCGCATCTTTTGAGTACGTAGACTTATAAATTGATTTTTTTACAGCCCCAATTGCAGACTTTTTTTATGTTAATTTCGACTTGATACCTTGAAAAAAAGTGTATTGACAGACAATTGAAAGGACGAAGCAGTGCATTCTATAGGGGTTCCTTTTTACACGACTGCCCAAACAAAGGAGTGTAATGTTTTGGTTCATGAATGTATGTACGATTCTTTATTCCGCCATAACTTCCAAACGCCTGAGCCGATTTAGATGTGTGTGGTATCGTTAGAATACTTTCACCATCCCAGGGGTGTGTGTGATTCTCTCAAAAACGGCGGTCGGTCGGACGAACGAGCGAAATCGCAGCAGCGAATTTAAGTAGTCCCTCCGAGCGAACAAAACACATTTTAGCGCGTGCATTTTCAATTTGGCAGCATGGCTTATCGAACGTATAAGGCTGCCTAATTGAGAATGCACGCGCTAAAATGTGGTTTGTTCGCTCGGTCGGGACTACTTAAACTCGCCGCTGCGAAATTCACTCGTTCGTTCGTCCGACCGCGTTTTTAAGAGAATTACACCCCAGGTTTTTTTAAAGCTTGCTTTCTATTAGTTATTCCTTTTGAGGTGCGGAACCCTAAAACAGGTAGTGAACGTAGTGACACGATAAACGGGACATTACAGCCGAGATTCAGTCCACGGCCGCGCTAAAACGCAGCAGGAGCTTAATAGCGATTGTTGTGGACACGCCATACTGAACTGTGACTGGACGGTCAGCAGAACAGTTATTATAATTGTCAATACACTCAAAAAATGTGAGCCAACCAAGAGTGATTTTCTCTTAGTTGACATAAAATGAATACAATAGTTAAGATATTAGTTATATCAACCAAAGCTGATAGTAACAGCAGCAAGTTCTTTAGTGATTCAACTAACATCTTAGTTGGTGTATCAAACGTCTTGTTAGGCTTGTATGGAATCAAGACGCCTATGCACAGTAATAACAATCTTGTTAGAAACTACCATATATATTTTTTCAGTGTAACAGTGACAACAGTGTCATTGGATGAAATCGCTTTTGTACCCCAATAGAACCTTGACCCACCATATAACTGTGTCACAAATACATGTTTTAAGTCGTAAGAAGTGTCAAACAAACTGTTGTGTAATGTCACTGTAACACCGCTCCATGGTAGGTCAGGTCAGGGTTCCATTGGAGATTGATTGGCGTACATCATTTTTAGGGTTCCGTACTAGGGACAAACAACTTTTTTACCCACACATTTCTGTCTGTTGCCCACCGTTCAGATTTAAATAAATAAAATAAAATCTGAGGACTTATTGTAAGCTAAATTATTTTAGAATTGAAGTAATATCATTAACTCCTTTTATAAATCACATGATAATGTATTGTTTAAAAATACATGTAATAAAAATGTGGTAACTCAGTTGACAATTCACTATTTATCACACAAATTCGCGGACAGTAACTAAGTAGACACGTAAGTACCCAATTTTCACACATTTTAGAAATTAAGATATGGGTAGGTACTTGACAAAGATAGATTGATGAACTAGTAAATTGACTATATCATTAAAAACGAAAATAAGCAGTGATATATTTAAAAACAAACATGTTTGTTAAAATCCGGTAAAGTAAAAAAGTTGATTGACCCACTAAATACTGAAAAACCCTTATAAGATGACTTTGTTGCCTCTGTCCGTCTGTCTGTCAAGGTCCTTTTTCTCTAAAACGGCTAAAGCAGTCGGGTTATGATTTGGAATACTTACTTGTAGTATTTAGTAGTCCAAACCAAATCATTAGAATAATTTTTTTTTTTTTAAAACCTTGAAAACCTCTTAAGTTAATTAAGATAACTGTTTTTTAGACTTTTAAAACGGGTGACATTTGAGATATTTGCATGATTAACGTGAAACGCAAAGGAAAACGCCCTGCCCTCCCTTGATTTCAGAAAGTACTGAAAATAAAAATCTCGAAACATTACATAGACTAGCAAATTATCTAGTAAGAAAAAAAAAGAACATAACTGTCACAGGACCAGTTGGTCCAGTTTTATTAAATTCGGTAAAATATGAGCATAGCATATTGCACTGCTCGATCAAAACAGTATTAACTCAAAATCCTTGTTAGTTTTGTTTCAAGTTCATTGAAGTTGTTTTAAAGTTGATTTTAAAACACAATTGTATTTTGAGTTACTACTGTTTTGATCTAGCAGTGCGAATTTATGTTCCGTAATGGTTTTTCTGTTGTCTCTACCTCGTTATCGGCGCAGCGAGCGCGTGGGCGTGGGAACGATGCGCCGGCGACGCTGACACATTGCACATTTATTATTATATAATCATATTAATAACTTGTATATAATATTTTAACTACCGAAAATGTTCGCAATAGCAAAAAAACAGGCCATTTTTTTATCTGTATTTATTTAGGCCTCGTGTGGTTGCCGAGTTAGAATAGTGCCACTCCATGTCTTCCCGTGGATATCGTAAGAGACGACTAAGGGAATAAAGGCTTGTAGTACTGTTAGGCGATGGGCTTGCAACCTGTCACTAATACGCTGGTAAACATCTTAGCCTAATTGTGCAAATTGTGGTTATAGAATTATCAACAAGTTTTTAGAGACGTTTGTAATTCTGTAGCTCTGCCTACCCCACTCTGGGAACGAAGGCGTGAGATTATGTATGTAAATTTTAATGTGGCTACCTATGTTTAAGAGATACAGCGATTGTTAAGATAGAGCAAAAAAGCCTTTTCATTTTATATATTATTATTTACTAGCGACCGGCCCTCGCTTCGCTTAGGATTATGTTCGTTTTCTGTAACACCCGTACAAAATCCAGAATTTATACATATAAACCATCCTCTTGGATCACTCTATCTTTGATGAAAACCGCATTAAAATCCGTTGAGTAATTTGAAAGATCTAAGCGAACAGTCAAAAGCATAATTAAGTGACAATTTATGTACCTTGTCGCTTTCAATCGTTTCACAATTTTGTATGACATTTCAAACACGACGTTAAAGTGACAAGGTACATAAATGATCACTTATTTATACTGTTGACTGTATTTTTAGACATAATGTGCTTTAGGTCATAATCATCGCAAGTCAGAACGTGTTTTTTTAAAGAAACTGTTACTTTTTCAGGATTTTTATAAATCAAACCTAACTTAAGGTTACCCCTAAGCCCTAGCCTTGTCTACACGTTAGATATTTCAGAACTTCTGAAAAGTTTACATTTTCAGCGATATAAAAAATTATGACAACAATTACATAATGACCAATAAAATTATGGGAAACAAAGGGCTCCCCTTGACTGTACATACAGAGGGACCGACGATGGTGCAAAGCGACTTCTTTATCTTTACATAGTATAAAATGAAGTCGCTCCCGCTGTCTGTTCGCGTAGATCTTTTAAACTACTCAACGGATTTTAATGCAGTTTCAGCAATAGATAGAGTGATTCAAGAGGAAGGTATTTATGCATAATAAGTTCTGGATTATTTACGGGTGTTACAGGAAACTCACATAAACCGAAGCGAAGCGAGGACGGGTCCCTAGTTGTATTATGAGGTAAAGATAAAGATTGCTAAAGCGGCAGTATATTAGTCTACTAGACATAGGCCTTCCCAAGTACCACAAACCGTATAATAAAAACATTCCAATTCGAACTTACAACTATGATTTTATTCATAATTATAATCATTCCATTAATATGCTTAAATGCCCTCCTAGGTAGAATGAGGTGTAGCAGTAACAGCATCCTGAAGATGATTGCGGGCAGGTTTGCTTGTCCCTTAGTGGTGGGCCTAATCAGACTAGTAAAATCAAATTTAGATTTTAACTTTTAAGTAGAATTAGTTGTAAATTACTTTTAGTGTTTTTGTGTTTGGTATTTGTCCTAAAATCGTCTGTGTAATTGTAGTTGTTAACTAACCCGATATGGATCTCGTTGTCCGAAATAAAAGTATTTTGATTTTGTTTTGGTTAAAGCTTAAATTAAGAAACTATTAAACCCTGTGAATCATCGCAGATTGTTGGCCGATATAGAATAATTTCAAGGTACAAGTGAGTCATCGTCCCAAATATTCGTCATAGGGGGTGGTTTTTCCGCCTCCTAAGATTTTAACGCAGTCACTGCCAGTACTGTTTTTTGAACTTTCGCCAGGTGCCACATTTTTTGTAAGAACGCACATACGCGTTGAGGTCACTGGGTGGAACTCACGGTGACGCATATATGCGTCGGTGGCAGTGAATGCGTTAAAATACCGGGCAAGAGCATGTCGGACCATGCTCATTGAAGTGTAGGGTTTCGAGGCCGTTAAAAAAATTTACTTTAGTCGTCTGTATCTCAGGAACCAATTAATTCTACATAGCCTTTAGTTTTCCTTTTAAATTCGTATGTATATGCTTTAATTTAAGACATTTTTTAGGTTTTTATATCTTTTGGCTTGTTGTTGTTTGGTTTGTGTTGTGTTTTTTGGGGAACACGCAATGGTAGCGAAAATGATTCTGGTCAATGTAACAATGATATTAATAACATAATGAGTACATAATGATGTTTAAAAGCTATCCAATGAAACCTCACTCGATGTTATAATATTAAAAAAAATTTTTTTATTTATATTGAAAAAAGACAAAACAATATAAGAAGTATAAAACCGTAACGGTAAAATAAAATTAAAAATAAGCTTAAATAAGACTAAATATAAAATTAAATTACATGACATTAAGTACATTTTTTTTACAAGATTTTATTTTACGACTTTGTCGTTGTAACTATGCCAAATTACAGCTTTGTAGTACTAATAGTCTCAGAGTTAAACCGCGGACAGACGGACAGACGGACACGGAGAAACTATAAGGGTTCCTTGTTGACTACGGGACCCTAAAAACGTTTCGAGACGTAAATAGGTTACAGGGGGGTGAAAAAATATTCGTAATATAAGTTCAATGAAAAAACGGGGTTGGTTAAGGGGGTATTTCCCTTTCCCATTACTTTCCACATTGCTCTCATAAGAGCCGTATTAAATCACCGCATGCGCACATACGCATCGGTAATGACGTCAATCAAAATTTAATATCAAAGTTGAAAAGCCAGGAAACGCAAAGTTGAACATCATCATCGTTTCTCAAACTGTGTAATATGGAGCGATATGAGGAATATTTAGAACACCTATATACTAATCATAGCAAAATTTTGGGTAAAAATCTCGCGATTTTTCCAATTTAAGTATTAAAATGTTTGGAAAGCTTTGGCTTTCATGGTCGTGATTGAATAAAGTTTGAAAACCGATGAACCCTTATTTAACCGGTCTATTACGAAACTGTACTATATTGAATACCGGTGTCTTTTTGAAGGTTTTTCCTAACGCATCTTGTACTAAACTGGTTTTCAGCTGAGTCAGAAAACTTAGGATATGCGAGGGTTATATTATTATTATTATGGATCTAAAAATGGCTTTATGATAAACGAAAATTCGGACAAATAATGCATTAGGTTAAATTACAATTAGGGATTTCACAGGGGAACCCAAAGTAAACGTCAACCCATAGAAAGCCGAGTCAGTTTATTAATACCATAGAATACTAGCATAGAAACCGGACTATAAGAACAACGAAAGACGTATGTTTGACCTTTTTCTATTTCTGGCATTCATAATGAGTTAGATAAAGATGAGCTTATAGGTATTCTTTCGTGGTAGGTCATCACAAGGTTTGTATAGATCTGTCTCTGTCTGATCTATATCTGACCTTCGTCTAGTTTTTGTTTAATTTCCTCTTAAGATATACGTAATCTAAAAAGGTAAGGATAGCTGGTGCAAAGTGCCGGCATATGCTATGTTCTTATTGTTTGATTGATACGACCCTGAAAGTTTCAGGCTCTTGATTTTCTTCTCCTCTCCTACCTATATACCTACTATAATATATTGTTATTATATTGTTGGGTACAAGACATGTTAGTCTTAAGTATTAAGTATTTTAAGTACCCCTCTTATCCTGACGTGCGACACCGTCTCGTTTGTGAGTGAATTAATTTTGACGCTCCGAGGGGTAGGCAGAGACCACATCTTTCCACCTGCTACGATCCTGACAAATCTCTTTCGCTTCTTCCATATTAACAAATCGAGTCACGCATGCGTGACGCTTCGAATCCTTTTAAAATAACTTTATACCAAAGGGGAAAGCCATAACCATAAATGAATCGCTACGCAGTATATTTATTTTCATTTTAATTTCACCAACAGCCATGTTCCAACGCAAAAATTAATACTCTGCAAGTATGCAGCCCTGGTATTTTTACAAGTTAAAATTTACTAGAGCTTTCCATTTTTTTTAATAAGTACCTAAAGCTAAGTATGCATGTTAATTATCATTAACAATAATTAATTGCGTCGTCATCTATGAATTCTATAAAACCTTGGTTGATATGAAAAGTGTCAAATATATTTTTAAGGATATACAGCCTTGAGACCAAAATTATTGCGCACCCCACTTGTTCCTTTGTAACTTATAAATGAAGTATTATTTTTCAATTTCAAAATATACTAAGACGTAAAATATAAAAAGTGTTCGAACATTTGCAAAATCATTAGTAGATATCATTTTTAAGAAGCTATTTGCTTGTGTAAGCTGAAGCTAGAACAGTCGGGTTTTAGAATAAAATTATTAATTATATTTTTTTCCGTGGAATTTTCCCTAACGTCAATAAATATGTATTTTTTTCCGATAGATATACAACTTTCTATAACAAACGGTATAAATGCACCTTCTAAAGTTTGACTTTGATATGAAAAACGCATGGGTGCTCAATACTCTTGCCAAGGCTGTATACATGTATTTATTTTAGTAAATATATGTAGATGTCGTAGTACGTAGACCGTGAAAAAAATACTCGCTTTACTAAAGTATTTAAAAATACCAAACTTGTTTTAAAATTATTCGCGCGAATCGACAGACGACATAACGATCATTAACGATTCCTAATTAAGTAGTTTCCATGACAATTAAATACCACAGCAAACTAATCAGTTAACCACATAACTACACTCTTTCAATGCCATAGTCTTAACTTGGTCAATAATGAGACTTATATTCTGCCGTAATAACAATGAAGGAAGGAAGTTCAATGATGTACTCCAAGCATTATATACTCTATAGGTAACCACATAAAATTAAAAATGCTCTTACTATTACTATGCAGATACCCCTTTATTACGGCGGCATTATGATTTGACTTCCCGCAATCGAGATAAATTCAAAATTCGAACAACCTATTCCTATTTTAAATTATATAATCTACATTTCCGCGTTAAATTTAAAAAGCAACAATGCAAAACAATAAAACGTTCCAATTTAAGTCTTTTACACACAAATTTTAAACTAAAATTGAATTACAACGTGCCTTACATATTTTTATTTGTAAACAAACGTTGTAGATGTAGAGTAGGACCTTGTTGACTGCGCGATAAGGTTTAAGTTCGTTGTGTTTTGTGAGTCACCGAGAGGCCCTACCAAGGACGGCCCATTCACAATCCAGTAATGTTCGCATATCATCACTCTGTATTCGCCAGATGTTACGACGAAATATGTGATCCTAATTAATTCATTTTTAGCGGCCGAGAGCTTACACGTGTAACGTTAGCTATCAAACAGATAACATTTACGACATAGCCAACAATCGTATCCTATCTTACTTCCTAATATTAGACTCGATTGTTACGATGTTTTAAATGTTTGTCTATGAGTTACGAGAGAACGACGTTTAGACGAAAGATAGACATGTAAGTAAGTCTAGATTGGTAGATAGAATACTTTAATATTGAGTTTAACTTAAGTTCCATGCAGGCGATGTGTAAATTACTTTTAAAAACCGGTCAAGTGTTAGTCGGACTCGCGCACCGAGGGTTCCGGACATATATTCTATTGTATTTCAATTTGAATTGGATTTCGCGATCAGCGCGAGCCCATCTCACACTTGCCATGGTAAAATTATAATTGCCTTTGTCGTGTTATGGTATTGTGTAACTCAGCCGCCATTACACGACGATAATAACACGTCAAAAGGAATAATGCTTTACCATGTCGAATAGAGGCCCAGATAGCTAGATTATTACGACATAGAACTCGCCACCATGACCTTACCAGGTTAGCATCTGTCTTTATGTAACGGGTTACCTATGTCTCGATGTGGGGGTTAGAAAGTCGGTATAACGACTAGCATAGAGGCAGTCCGGAATCCCTAATAACGTTTGTCCTAAAGTATCGTTTGTCCGAATTATCATTTGCCCTAAATTGGTTTTCAGCTAAGTGAGACAACTTTCCGAAGTTCCTGCTCACGGTTACGGTTGTATACGGTGTAACCAAACTATTTTTTTTTTTTAATTCAGCCGAAAATGGCTTTAGGATAAACGAAAATTCGAACAAACGATGCATTAGGACAAATGACGATTAGGGCTTCAATAGGGGAATCATTTGCAATCTAGTGATTATTTTTTCAGCGGATAATTAGATTACATTATACTCCACTAGCTTCTGCCAGCGACTTTGTCCGGGTAGAAAAGGATAATTTTGTCATCCCACGGGAACCCTTCATTTTCTGGGATAATAAGTTGGGCAAACCTTGGCTATTCGGTGATATGCAGGTATTCGGTGATAGTTTGTTATCGGCTTATAGCGGAGTTATTTAATATTTTAATAGATGATTCTATTTTTCAATAGATTGCGCGACTTGCATTCTTTATGATAGCGTCGGGCGAGAACCCGAACGAACTCACAAAAATTAAAAATCAAAAATTAAATGGCAAATTAATCGTCCTGACGTACATTCTTAGATGGGTTGATACAAGGTGTTATTAAAGTTTTATTACGGAAAACAACTGAAAGAAATGGCGAAAACAAAAGAAAATCCCGTTAAGGTAAGAGTCTTTAAACGTGTTTATATTTTTAAAGCAAGGTCAAGTTAACATTTTCGTTCGTTAAATCCTTAATTTCGGCGGTTGATTTCTTAATGTTTTTCGTTGTTTTGTATGTTTCTATATCACAACATAACCAAGTGCAGTCATTTATCTCAATACAATTTTGGGTTATGACTCTGTTTTATGTATGTTTTAACGGCAAAGCCAACACTAAAACACTTATTTGTTTTACATATCACTCCTTTCAAAAAACGATCAACAAAAAAAACTTACAATGCATCCAGCATAAAAGCTGCCGTTATAGAAATTAACAATGGAATTACTATTTATAAAGCTGCAAAAACGTTTTCTATTCTTTGGAGCACTTTGAACGCCTATAGCTGCTGCCATCATCATGATCCTTCTGCCACAAATCAGACCGAACGTGGAAAACCATAATTATGCCCTGCCTGCAGAAATAGACGTTGCACTCCAGTGGCATAATAGAGAATATTTATTATAATTGTTTTATTTTTATTTCATGTCTTTTATTTAAAGTTTTAAAATATGCCACAGCTTAACCTGACTATATCACAGAATAACCAAGTTCATGTCACACATTAAGCTGAATATCACCGAATTACCTACTTTTTAATGTGTCAAAATAAATGCTTATTACATTGATTTGGTACATTAGAAATAAAATCAGAAGTTCAGAAATGGTAGACGAATTCATCAATTTTTACTTAGTAACACTTTAAAAACAATTTAATTGATAAGTAATATTATATTGTTAATAAACCTAACTATCACCGATTAACCAAGGTTTGCCCTAGCCTATGTTACTCAGGGATAATGTAGCATTCCAATGGTGAAAGAATTTTCGAAATCGGTCCAGTAGTTTGAGTTTATTCGTTACAAACAAACAAAAATACAAATCTTTTCTCTTTATAATATTAGTGCCGACTGTAGATGGATGAATTCCCCATATTTAGAACTTTTTTCATCATTGAAAAGAGTACTTAATATCATCGGAAAATTAGAGGTTTTATTTAATAAAGACATAAACAAATAAATTATCCATTGATCGATGACATCGATAAACAGCGGTGTTCTTTCCCTACAACTTGTCAAAAGCCGCCCCAAAATTCCTGGCCCTTATTATAATATGGAAAATCAAGTGACACAGAAAAAACGTTCAACAACTCAAAACCGTAGCACAAAGCGTGTACAAATATTTAATGATATTAACCTCGTAAGACCCACCATACTACAATCAGGGAGTTTTTTGTGAGTGGGATTTTGAATCTACCGTCGAAGCAATAAAGTTCAATTACGTTTGTTCGATAATGCCATTTTCAGTTTATGTAGATTGGAAAATGAACCTTATTCCCATTGCAACACAGTTCAAATTTAATTTCCTTGATTATGAACATCATATTGCACACTGGGCCTTACGAGGTTAACCCCCTTACTAATAAACGTTGAGTAACGGTGGTATAGCTATACAATGTTTTGTCCTTATCTGTCAAATGCAAATGTTACAATGACAGATAAAGACAAAACATTGTATAGCTATACCACCGTTACTCAACGTTTATTAGTAAGGGGGTAAATCAATATCAACATGCCTTGTCCTTGGCGAGGCTTTTGCTCGTATTTTTTACGTTTCCGCTCCACGAGGGGATTTTATTAGGTTTATCAAGGTTCGTTTTATTTCACCATGCCAACGTTCGGGTTTGGCCGTGGTTCCAGATGTTTCCCGTTCCTGTCAAAACTTGCATGCCTGGCTTTCATGATGTTTTTTAGGGTTCCGTACCAAAATGGTAAAAAAGGAACCCTTGTGGTGAGACTTCGGTCTGTCTGTCACAGTAGTTTTTTTGAAACTATAGAGGCTATCAACTTGACATTTGGCATAGTTGTATAACTTGCTGCCCGCATCTGTTTTTAGTAAAAACAATATTAAATTATTTTTCTAAATATTTGAAAGGGGGCTAGATAGGGGGTTTAAAAATGAAAATGATTTGATTATAGCAAATGGGGTGTCATATGAAAGGGCTTAATCTGTAAATTCCAAAACTATTTTTTATAATTTTCCATGAGTTACTTTTTAATTTATAGCCAAAAATTTACAAAAAATGACGCGCTTGCCTAACTATACGTTCATACATTGTAACAGACACGTATTGTCCTGCCAAACCGCCCTAATCTTAGTCGGATGCTATTCTGATTCCGATGTCATCGACATAAAAAGCCTTAGATACCATTTTTTCGGATCCGAAATCAGAAGCGGCAGACACAAACCTCTACAAGGATGATTTTTTTCAATACAGTTTTTTTTTAATAAAGTTCCTGTTTTTAATTATTAGCTATCAAAGCAGAGGCTGATTCACTTGACAGTGAGAACTGAAAAAAATCAAGCGTTAACGATATCGAAGCGAGACGGGCTGAACCAAAGTAGAATAATCGAGTAGCTAATCGAGTGGTTAAACTGTGTCATGGTAACCGGGTTAACACCACATGGGCGAAGAATTGTTTTAACCAAAGAAACATTCAAATTATTAATTAGCCAATAGACACTTAACGATGCGGCATTTTTTACCAGACGGTTGAAGGACCTATATCTATGTATGTATTATGTATGTCAAAGTCAAAGTTTATTCGCCAGAATTATGGTACATACATGGTTGGTAGCAATATTGCATAAAACATAACTTTAGAGAACAGCACAATTCACCATTACCGGCATGCAAAATATTTTCAATTTTTATGTATGTCAGAGTATCTTCATTACACACAAATACGTCATTAGATATTAATAAAAAAATACAATAATTTGATAGCAATTCATACATTATTAACATTAATTTGAAATCACACCAGTAATTTTGTAACAACACTAGCTATAATTATCACTAAGTCATAAATTCATATTGTAAAAACATTCTTTGAGCATGATTACAATTTTATTAAAAATATTCTACAAGGAAAGACCGTCAATTCCGAAGTAAGTAGTGAAGATAAAGTCTTAGCCAATTACAACAGAATAGCTCTGAAAGCCGAGGCTAAGTGGGTAAGCAGAGCTGAAAAGGAAATGGAATTAAGTGTAAATGAAATCAACTTGCTACTAACGAATTTAGCCCCTAGCGTTCTTAGAGCTTTGGACACTAGAAGCTGAATAGTTGATGCTATGCATTCTGTATAACTAGTAAAACAAGACAATTGAGGATTGATATAACTTTTTTGACGACGCGTTGGCCTATAGTCCGTACCATCTAAGTTGCCTTATTTAGTAAACAATTTTATAACCGTGTGGTTGCCGAGTTAGAATAGTGCCACTCCATGTCTTCCCGTGGATGTCGTAAGAGACGACTAAGGGAATAAAGGCTTGTAGTACTGTTAGGCGATGGGCTTGCAACCTGTCACTAATACGCTGGTAAACATCTTAGCCTAATTGTGCAAATTGTGGTTATAGAATAATCAACAAGTTTTTAGAGATGTTTGTAATTCTGTAGCTCTGCCTACCCCACTCTGGGAACGAAGGCGTGAGATTATGTATGTATGTAATTTTATAACCTCAAAACACATCATTTTTGATTAAGTATAATGGCCGTTTTCTGTTGAATAAAGCTAACCACATTTGCCTGATTTTACACCATGGATGGTGTTTTTTATGACAAAATTGTTATTTAAGGCTAAAAGGGAGCATTTTAGGTTATAAATTGGTATGGACTTTAGTTGGTCGTGTCCTGGGTTCAAATCCCGGTAAGGGCAGATATTTGTGCGATGAGCGCGAATATTTGTTCCTGAGTCATGGATGTTTTCTATGTATTCAAGTATATATTTCTCTATGTAAGTATTTATATCTTTGTCTAGTACAAGCCTAGAGATTAGTTTGGGACTAGGTCAATAGGTGTGACATTGTCTCCTAATATTTATTTTAAATTTTTAAATTCAATGATTGGTTGATAAACGTCTCCGTAAAATTAAGGGACCATTCAGAAAGACTTTGAAAAGTGTAATATTTGCTAAAGTTGTGTGCTGCTTGTTTGTTGCTTACTTGTCTGCTAATATTTACTTTATTACCTTGTAATGTATCTAAGTTAATTTTAAGTATTATTATATTTTGATTGAAAAAAATACTTTCTGCTGGAGTTTCTTGCGGTGCTTCTTCTCGCTATGATTACCTTTGCCGAAATGCTAGTACCTACCTAGATTCAGTCCGTATTACCGAAGTGTAAAAGAGCCCTCACGTGGCCAATTGACTGAATAGTTTTTTTAATTTAGTTTTTTTTTTAATTTAGTCTCGTATTGAAAATTTGACCAAACAATACATGATCATAAAAATCTAATGACATCTATACATTAAAATTCACTCATCCCATTCACAGATGGCGCTGTCCGCACGTGGCAGGATGTGCAAAATGGCGGCAAAGTCAAGGGTCAAGGGCAAATATCGGATATCGATGACCTTCATTTCGGAGCCGGGATTGGCGCCGTTTCTGATTTTATTACCCTTTGTGGCCTGAACACATTATGATAGGTTTAATGGCTGGTTTTTGCTATTCGTGCAACTACTAGAGAGTAAAAAATGTAGGTATTTTGACGGTGGAAAATCTAGGAAAAGTAAACCGAAAGTTGTATGGTTTTAAAATCAATAATAATTACTATAAGATTCGCTTGCTCGTAAATGTTACCCATAGTTTAGGTCCAGGTTAACTAGTTAATTTGTTAAAATTGACAGTTCTTATATGAATCTGACATTCTTGAATAATTTAACCTGGGGTTCAAACACTTTTGTGTATTAAATGTACAAATTCACGTCAAACCTTCGTGGATTGAAATCAATAAAATCATCTGATTATTATTTTGATTAATCTACTTATTTTCGGTAGATTAACTGTAAAATGCCGAAAGTAAAGCGACATTCTTGGTTTTATTTGAAATTTCAATTACGGCAAACAGAAAAAAACATAAAACTATGGAACACCGGAAGAAACTAAAAACCTAAACAGTCACATAATTTAAACCCAGTGAGGTTTAAATTTAACGAGCTATACGGACAAAATTATCGTTCCCTAATTTACACTGCTAATTAAATCGCCAACCGCCTCGCCGGAACGGTTAAGTTCGCTAAACAAGGAAAATAACGAAAAACGACGAGAAATAACTCATCTCCCTAACAAACCATGTCGTGTTCAATAAGACGTGCGAAAAAAACGCAAAACAACCTTCTTAATTGCGACCGTCTCAAACAATAACCAACTCACTCGAACTAAAACCGTGACAGATAAAATATAGAGTTGAATTAACAGCGCTGCGTGTGTAAAGATGGCGGAGTATTTTATGAATGAGCGGCGAGTGAATGGGGGCGGATGTGACGTCACGCAATGGCGTCGGAGGCGCCAGCGCGCGCGCACCCTTCGCGTCACGTGCTGCGCTCCGCTGTGGACCAGATGCTGCGAGGATATACACATCACTGCCACGATGTAGCTACTTATAGTTCCTCAGGTTTCAAAATTCCTACAGGTTCGAAAAGTATACTGCTGTGAGAATTTAATCACCTTTCACACTTTCCACTCACATTCTCACAGCAGTTCTAACCAATGTTGGCCATTTTTAACCGACTTCAAAAAAAAGGAGGAGGTTCTCAATTCGTCGGGATATTTTTTTTTCCCCGATTACTCAAAGACCGAATTGAAAATTTTTTTCGTTGTTTGAATGGGTATACTTTCTAGTTGGTCCCATTGTCAACACGTCAGGATCTGATAGAGAGATCTTGGAGAAATCAAGAGAACTCCTCAAATATTATAGGCACACCTATAGCGATTTTGTTATTTTTCATTGTAACTCGTGCATTTACTTTTGAAAAGTACTATATGGTGAAGTGGAACTGATGATGAAGACCACAGATGGCCACCGGGACTCCTTAACAGTACCTATTTCAAGGGTGGCGATAAGATATTTCGATTAAGATAGTTGAGCGACTATGACGAAGCACATTTAGGTTTAAATATGACTATTACATTCCCGCGGCGTTGTCTGCGGCGAGCTTGAAATGTTCTATAGTTTCTCATTAATATTTAGAAGTGGAGCTACGTAAAAGCATAAATAGGATCACTGAAATGGAAAAAATAACTTCTTTTAAAATGGTAGGTCAGTCCAACTGAAGTCGGCGTCCCACAATATTTTAAACCAAAAGCCGAATGCAGTTGGACTGACCTACCATTTTAAAAGAAGTAATTTTTTGCATTTTTAAAGGCGAGTTTTTGTTTTTTAAACATTTATTTTTAGCGGAGGATACCAATAATAGACACTTAACTCTGAATTCAAAAGATCTTACGGTCACAAATTGAATGTTTGCAATGAAATTAATAACCCTTATCTTTTGTAAAATAAGAATCAAGTATCCATTATTGGCTGAGATCGGAATAGGTAGAGTTAATTTGCCTAAACTTGACGCATATTCATTCATGCGTGAGAGAGATGGGAATACATTATTGAATGAACATTCATCAAGTTTAGGCAAATTAGCTCTACCTATTCCGATCTCTGATTATTGGTCCTTGTTTACAATCCTCTTAAAGGCCCAAGCGGCACGCAGCGGTCACGTGACAATCGGTCGTGAATCACTCGGCGCAGGCGCAGCGCCTCCCACGGCGCCTGCGCGTACTCTACTATTCAGATAGTGCAACGCGTTGCGTAACGATTTGAATTGTATGTGACGTGCTGCGGGAACTGAATGCAGTTTTGTTTGTTTGTGTGTTAACCCTTTATTGGATGAATAAAAGTTTTTGGCGCCTTTACTCGTGCATTTTTATTTTTGGCGTCATATAAATTATTTTCTATTTTATTATATCCTTCAATCCAGCCATATATAAAAAAATACAAAGACGAGGTTAATTATTTAAGGGATCTCTTCCAACCAACCTTGACAATGAGTGGCGGCAAATCACAGGGAACAGATATTAGATCATGTGTTATATTGATTTCTAAAAATGTTTTCTCGATTTCCCAAAAGAGTAATATTTTCAAGGAATTATAAGTACATAATTATTTTGATAAGATAAAAATGTACAAATGAGAATTGACCTAACTGACCATACAATTCCATACACTTACGAGTATGACGTTGCACTTCCAGAATACACTTGACCCCTACTCTCGCTATTACACCCATAGCGACATATACCACGTAAGCTGGTTTATTCTTACCCTTGTAGAAGCTATTTACCATAGATGATATGTCGCTATAAGGTATTGGAGCTGTCATATTAGGATGGTACGGTCACGAGCGTTAATTTGGGACCCATTTCAAGAAAAATATGTTTGAAGTCGTCAATGTCATTAGAGATGTCAAGTCATTTGTAACTTTTAGGAAACTCAACCTTATTGTTGTAGAATGTCAGATTGACTTTGGACCTAAGGTGGGTACCAAATTTCAATCTCGCGTCTGTAGCAGGCTTCTGTCACTTCGCCGATGAGGTCGTATTTATACCTACCACTCACAATCACTGAGTCGTAGGTCGGTCTTATAAATAGCTGAACATCTAAGTGCTTTGTCGCTTTAACGACAGGTTTGAATTGCTACAATAATCTGTCAAAGGCTTTAAAGCGACAAAGTACAAAAGGGTGCAGTTACTAATTAGGCTGACTGTACAGATAAACTCCTGTACCTTACATTACTATTATATATTTCATTGTGGTATATCGTAGAGCTGAATGAATAACTAGCCTTTTTATGTTAAGAATACAGTCTTCTAATAATATCATACATACATACATTAAATCACGCCTGTTTCCCAGAGGGGTAGGCAGAGACCACTTCTTTCCACCTGCTACGATCCTGACAAATCTCTTTCGCTTCTTCCACATTCATACATCGAGTCATGCGCGCACATCGGTTTCGGTAATAAAATCAAACTTAAAAAAAGGTTTTTGTTCAAACTCCAGACGTTTAAATTAATTCAATGAAGCTAAGGGCCCCATTTGAAGGCCGTAAAAGCATTCGCATTCATTACTTTATTAGAAGTACATTGTTACGGGCGGACGAATGATGCCATTAAAGCAAGTATGCTCACGCGCATCGGTTTGGTCAGACACGGCAAACGGCAAAAAAAATGTGTGAAAAAACTTTACATAAAACCAAATAACATTCCTTGTCTTTTAAATTATTCTTCTTTAAATAAGATAGTTGACACATGTGTGTAACGAAACTGTTCCTTCTATTAATCAATAGGCTATTTTTCTTTTTTCTTTAGGAAAATTATTCATAACTACTGTAGGGAAACAAATAAAATATTTGACGCTGATACTAGACGACGCAAAAGGTGGAAGATTCCTATGTGCGTGACTAGATTTGCGCAGAGATATAGTCCATTTATTGCTCCCTTTATTGCTAAAAAACTCTGCGACAGGTTTAAGGATGCTCTCGAGCCACCTTACAAGCGCAGGTTGACGGAGTGGTTAGCCCAGCTCGATTACCACGAGACCGAGAATCTATTAGTTGTAATGCGTTGACCCTGTTGTTTTTGATGTTCTTTATTACCCTGAAATAATGATTCACCCTTTAAAAAATATGTGTACTTACGTTTTATTCTTTAATTGTATTTTACTTATGTATTTCTATCTTATGTAATTAATTACGCGCATGGGTGTACGTCATTTTATATTGTACATCTTTATATATTTTATATCATATATTTATACATCGAGTGTTTGTAATAATAACATAGCCACTAATTTAGTTGAGTAAGTAGATTAGTTTATTTAATAAATTATCAAGGTTAAGACACTATTGATACTAGTTATATAGGAATAGGAATTGATCTGCAATATCCGCAAATGAACTGTGCCTGTTGCAACTGATTCAAATTGGGGCCTGCAACACAGGGAATCCTAGCGCAGGACCCAAAACCATTGTTTTGCCTTAAGTTAAGTTTTTCTGAATAAACATTTTCATTTTCATTTTCATTATTTGACAACATTGAAAATATACTACAAATTGTGGTCAACCTATCAGATAATAGCGAAAAACAACATATTTCACTTTATTTTAAACTAAATTATGTTTTTTTTTTTTGGAAACTACACGAAAAATAATGTAATACTTTTTGAAATTTTATCTGTGGCAGAAACGCGATGTGTTGGTTTGCAGCTGTGTTTACTTACTGGTGACGTCAAATGCAAGTAACCACAGCTTATAAGGGTATATCTCTTGAAATTATTGTTTACTTGCGTGTGACGTCACACTTGTCATATGGCCAGCGCCATGATAGAAACAGCGTTTTTAGCGCGGTTTTGAAAATTTAAATTTTAACATAGATTCTTATTGTTAATACAGTAGAATCTCAAGGAAATATCAATGTAGTGTGCTTGTTATGTAATAAAGAATCATTTAAAAAGGTTTTCTAAAATTAGTCAAATAGCCTATTGATTATTAGGTATAAGGAACTAAATTTCACTTCTATAAAGGCAGCTAAACATAGACATATTAAAAACGTGTTAAAAAAAGTACATTAGATTTATTTAAAAAAAAAAACTTAATTATCAAATTTTACTCAAATATTTTTTATCACATTGTTCATCTTCGTTTATAAAATAAATAAATAAATTATAATCGAATCTGGTGATAAAAAGTAAGTAAAAACTGCTGTTGAGATCTACTTCTCTATGGTTTTCGAATTATCATATCCCGACTTTCAATGCTATCAATGAATTAAAATGACGTCGTTATTTAGATTTGTAGGAGAAATAATAACATAAGCTTAATATGAAACCAACTGTTGAAAAGTTAATCAGAAAACCTATTTCTCCTATTGTCTATGTTGTAAAAATCAGATATATCCTAAAATCGCAATTGTAAAAAATCTAGGAAACGTAGTAACTTCTTTTAAATTTAAATTATACATATTGCAATAGCCATGTCTAGTATCTATCAAAGGCTATGTACAGCCGTAGTAGGTATTATAATCGTAATAAATAACTCAATATCAGGCACATTTCTAAGCCACACGGGCTATTCTGTAACCGGTTTACTCCAACTTTACAATGGCATAGTAACCCTACAATAAAACATTTTTTGAATGGTAGAATAACAAATATATGTCAACACAATGAACACTGGGCCTCTATTCTGCCCTGCTTAAGACAAATTGCGATATCTCTGACCAAACTCCTGTTACGAGTGCAACCTTATTACTAACGGGAGCGGGTTGTATTTGCTTTGGCTATTGAGTTTGAGATATCGCCTTTTGGCTTATGAGGGCAGTATTCTACTGGGTAAAAACCATGTTGTCTTTGACATGTTATCGTATTTTTTTTAAATCGGCCGCCATTACTTTCGCTACCGTAACGTTGACAATACGGTAACATATCCATGTCCAACCTCAACTTGTCTCTGTTTGTCCCAATAGCAGACTGGCAAAAAACACCTGAAGGCATTAAGTCCGCTATTCTTACTTACTTTGTACATTGCGCAATAAAATTTAAATAAACAACCGAGGTAGGCACGTAAGCGTTATCTGTCAGATTCAAGTAGGATTGGGCAAGTTTGCCGCATGCACCAAGTGGGTGCCTTACGTTGTGCAGACATCAAGTGGGTGTCCAGCGTAGCCACCAAGTGGTACCACAAAATAGATAGGTACAGAAGTAAATCACATGTATGTACTTCACTTTTCATACCTACGCTCGGCGGTCGCTCTAGAGTTGTCAACTATGGCTTATGCACAAAACACTATCGTGGTAGTGGCACTTGTATTTAGTTGTAACAAAACAATAAACCTACCTACTATTACAATACAAAAAGTTTACAGAGCAGAACCGTACAAAATTTTACGTGTGTCAATGTTCACTATGGAAATTCCCTAATAACTTCTAAAGGATTACCTTAGTTACACAATTTCCATTGCCCCATCTGTTTTAGACCTAATTTTGTTCAATAATTTCACAAAAAGTTCACAGACGCGTGTCCCAAGCGGCCGGCACTCGCGCTCGCACTGGTCCCAGCCGGTCCGAGATATCGTGTCCGTGAGCAGTGTCTATGTGTGCGTTGCTCGAGCGCAGTTTGTATGTAGATTGACTTCTGTACCTATCTATTTTGTGCCTAAACGTCCCGCGACGTGGACGCACTTCTCAGCCACTGGCTGGAAGAGGCAGGAGCTAGGGACTCGAGATCAAGGGGAAACAACTTTTGCACAGCACGAACAGTCATTTATTTAATATTTACTGCATAATAATATACATTTAAGTGCAAAACGTGAACTAAATACCTAACGGCATTCTCTACTAGTTGACCTTTGGGCAAACCAGAAATTGTTTGGGCATTTAGGCTACGTAAAATTTAGATAAATGGGAAGCTCCTGCCAAATTTTCAAGAAATAATTGAAGAATTAAAAAGCCGCAAATTTGTTTGTATGCAAATAGGAACAAAAAAATAACTGAACAGTTGTCATCGTCATTAAATAATCAGAGCGAACAGTCGTCTTAAAAAAAAAAGGACTTTACGCTTGAGACACCGTTGCCTGCTTCAAAATAATTTTGATAGCGTCTACACCCATTATGAAACCAAATTTTCGATCTAGATTTGGTCTTTGGCGCTCATTTTGGAATCATTTCACTCCAGCTACTCTTTTATATTGTCATTGCTTTGAAAAACCTCGTATGTCATATTTCGTTAAGTACTATTTTAAACTTAAAAGTGAAGATAATTAAGTTCAAACTCATACATCTTGAAATATTAGATAGGAGTTTTTCTAAAAAGTAACGATATAAGGATCATGACGCAGAATGGCCCTGCGCAGACGCAATTGAACTCATTTCCTTATTGTCGCATGGCGTCATCCGCGGGGCTCCCGGAATCCACCGAAGGACGAGCAAGTTCGGCCGTTAGACTGCGGTAGGGTTAGCGAGGCCGAGAACGCCAAAACGAGTCCGGTTTCTTTGGAAATTAGGTAGCTAGGCACTGAATATTGGATACAGTTCTTGGCGCATTAGATTAGCAATAAAACTTGCTGTCTTGGTCTAACTTGTAAGCCAGACAAAGGACACCAACATTTCGTATCTCATTCTAACAAAAAAGTTAGAGTAATCTCCGTACTCGGAGACAATTTAGAGACAATTAACGTCTTCCTTTCTCAAACTTGTGTATGAAAAATCGTCACTAACGAACGCAAGGAACGACTTATTGTGCGTTCCTATATTCAAAACCGTGGATAGAGTTGTGACGTCTCGTTGAAATTGACATTTGCTACGTACAAAATGATTCAAATTTTAACGAGACGTCACAACTCTATCCACGGTTTTTAATATAGGAACGCACCATTGTCTTTAACTGACTTGTGCAGCCGTAAGTTAGCTCGGCAATCAACTTATGCAATATTTATTGCTAGCCAAGTTCAAAATCGCGTTTTAAAGAATGTCTACTTTATGGGTTATTCCCACCTGTTACCACCAATTTGTTACCTCTGGTAACAGTTGGGATTTTTTTTCCCACCTATTACCACTAAAGTACTCGGTGGTAACAAGTGGGAATATTTTTCCCATTTGTTACTACTAAAATATTTGGTGATAACTACCACCGATTAGTTTAGTGGTAACAGCTGGGAATTTTTATTCCCAGTAGTTACCAGGTGGGAAAAAAATTCCCAGCTGTTACCAGTGGTAACAAATTGGTGGTAACAGGTGGGAATAACCCTACTTTATCAGTGTATCGCTATTATTATTTGCTCTCGCATCATCTTGGTTCTTTTTGCCTTCGCCGAAGCCGCTATAGGACGCGAATTCGGATCCCGCAAGAATCCATCGCATCATTAATTTATTTTTGGGCTGTGACCATCTGCTACTTAGAAGGACCCAAGATACTGGAAATGCTAATGGCTTGGGAAGTTATTTATCTACTAAAATCAGTCACTTACACCCGTATTCACAAACAATACTTAAGGGATCCTTCACTGAGTAAACGCACTGCGTTTAATACAGCTTTGTGATTGGTCCTTTTTGACCGAAATTTGTTTATGAGACGATTTGAACCATCCTGTGCGTTCGTGAGCACTGTGAGACCTCATAGTGACGTTTGTGAATACGGGTGTTATTATACTAAAATCAAAGTGGAAAATCGTGAATAATCGGTGTAGTAGTCTCTAATAGTCCGGGCGGCGGCTGCAAATTAACTACCCCATCGAGTAACAGAAAAATATCATCTTCCACGAAAAGAACACCTAAAATAGGTAAGAAAAAATGTGGTCTTCCGGGGCTCAGCTTGGGGGGTATAATACGGAATGAAAAGATATATGGTCCGCTTCTGACCATAATTTTACCTCATTTAGTAACCAAATGAAAACTTTTCGTTGGTTTTAGACACGATTAATAGAGTCTAAAAAAACATGTCTGCCGAGCCTAGTCTTGGAGGGTTCCGCCGTCCAACCATTTTTAGCAGCCAGATGGGGAGGTCGATTTTACCCCATCGAGTTACAGAATGAAACCCAGTGCTCGTAGTACCTAAAATTATGCTCTTTAAATATTAATTGGTCTGCCAGCTCGCAACCTGGTAGTTTTTACAGTCCAACCAATTTTATAATATTTGGCTGAAATATTTTTTTTGTTATCTTGGTTGCTTATTTGCTTTATTTTTATTTACTTTCTTGTCCCCGTACTTACCTAGATACGTAGGGTGGGGAAAGTATTGCAATGCCGAAAAAAGTTAAAATTTTAATTATAAATATCCTCAGCTTATATCTGAAAACCAAATTCTTCTTTAATAATTAGGTAATGATTATGGCGATAAATCAATTTTAATGTACATATTAATTTTGCATCAGTAATTAAGCAAGTTTTTTTTTATGATGTCGTTGATGGGTTACCTCGAGCCGCGAGATCAATCTACCTGCTTGCCGGCGGCGACGACGACGACGATCGGTTAGCTGCGCGCGGGGCTTGAGGCACACAAAATTATAAAAAGGGGAGGGATATACTATACAACAAGGTGCTAGCGGGAAAGAAACGCTTCATCTCGCCTCAACCCAACTGTCGAGTGTCGACATCCCATTCATTTCATTCATTTTTGTATCGTCTTGGAACTTGGACACTAATCGCTCGCTCGTGTGTTTATTCCTCATTTATTTGTTGAAGTTATTGCGTTTAAACAATGATATGACATATAAACAAGAAGTAGACAGTCACTACCGCTCCCGAGTTGAAGCTTCATAAAAGACCCAATTGGCCACTCTCGCTCTCAGTTCACACGAAACAATGGCGACGAGACTGACGTGAGCCGAGGTTGAACAAAAATAAGTAAAATAGCGTCGTGTGTGCTTCGGAAGTGCACAAATCACCAAATTAAAGTGAATAAAGCTCAAGAGATCACATATCACGCGTAATTTTACTAAATATTTGATTGTACTTCGTATTTTACTTAAATTAAATATTTGTAAAGAAAACGCGTGCTCAATTAAGAAAAGAGATAGACATTTTAATAAATTGCGTGTATGATAAGGATGGATACATAGATTAAAAAATCAGATGCGAAATCGTTGGTATCCATTATATCCGGGCGAATTAAGAGGCCACATATTATAAAGTCGGTTGTGTTCCGCGATTTGGATTCTGGATCTTAATAACCAACCTCATAAATAGTTGCCATATTATCGCGCGCGAAAGTTACAAAAACTCAACTATTATATCAAAAATCATCATTAGATATCGTTAGGTTTCGAAGATTCAACCGAAAACAAGCGAAAAAGGTGTCCTGTTTGAAAAATAAAACTATCGAGAATTTTGTTTCTAATTGTGTTGTCACGTTTAACAGTCTCAAAGAAATATGACAAAGTTTAATATATCCAAAGAACAGACATATAGGCGTTATGGTTATTAAGATCCAGAATCCAAATCGCGGAACACAACCGACTTTATCATCTTAATTCGCCCGGATATAATGGATACCAACGATTTCGCATCTGATTTTTTAATCTATGTATCCATCCTTATAAGATTGATAAGGATAGATCATACACGCAATTTATTAAAAATTGTATCTCTTTTCTTAATTGAGCACGCGTTTTCTTTACAAATATTTAATTTAAGTAAAATACGAAGTAAAATCAAATATTTAGTAAAATTACGCGTGATATGTGATCTCTTGAGCTTTATTCACTTTAATTTGGTGATTTGTGCACTTCCGAAATACACACGACGCCATTTTACTTATTTTTGTTCAACCTCGGCTCACGTCAGTCTCGTCGCCATGTGTCGTGTGAACTGAGAGCGAGAGTGGTCAATTGGGTCTTTTATGAAGTTTCAACTCGGGAGCGGTAGTGACTGTCTACTTCTTGTTTATATGTAATATCATTGTTTAAACGCAATAACTTCAACAAGTAAATGAGGAATAAACACACGAGCGAGCGATTAGTGTCCAAGTTTCAAGACGATACAAAAATGAATGAAATGAATGGGATGTCGACACTCGACAGTTGGGTTGAGATGAGATGAAGCGTTTCTTTCCCGCTAACACCTTGTTGTATAGTATATGCCTCCCCTTTTTATAATTGTGTGTGCCTCAGGCCCCGCGCGCAGCTAACCGGTCGTCGTCGTCGTCGCCGCCGGCAAGCAGGTAGATTGATCTCGCGGCCCGAGGTAACCCATCAAAGACATCATAAAAAAAATCTTGCTTAATTACTAATGGAAAATTAATATGTACATTAAAATTGTTTTGTTGCCATAATCATTAATTATTAAAGAAGCATTTGGTTTTCCGATATAAGCTGAGGATATTTATAATTAAAATTTTAACTTTTTTCGGCATTGCAATACTTTCCCCACCCTACGTATCTAGGTAAGTACGGGGACAAGAAAGTAAATAAAAATAAAGCAAATAAGCAACCAAGATAAAAAAAATATTTCAGCCAAATATTATAAAATTGGTTGGACTGTAAAAACTACCAGGTTGCGAGCTGGCAGACCAATTAATATTTAAAGAGCATAATTTTAGGTACTACGAGCACTGGGTTTCATTCTGTAACTCGATGGGGTAAAATCGACCTCCCCATCTGGCTGCTAAAAATGGTTGGACTGCGGAACCCTCCAAGACTAGGCTCGGCAGACATGTTTTTTTAGACTCTATTAATCGTGTCTAAAACCAACGAAAAGTTTTCATTTGGTTACTAAATGAGGTAAAATTATGGTCAGAAGCGGACCATATATCTTTTCATTCCGTATTACCCCCCAAGCTGAGCCCCGGAAGACCACATTTTTTCTTACCTATTTTAGGTGTTCTTTTCGTGGAAGACGATATTTTTCTGTTACTCGATGGGGTAGGTAATTTGCAGCCGCCGCCCGGACTATAAGCAAACTTCATCGCTCACTTCGTCTCTGATTTCACGCGCGAGTTGCTTAACCCATTGGTATGTATAAACTAGACACTTTCTTCATGCAACTCAACCAAGGCCGTAGATATGGTCAATTAAATTGATTGTTCAGCAGTTTGACATACTGCGTAAATTAGCCGTGTTATACAATTCTCAGCATGACACGTGGAAAACTGACGTATTACTTGAAACAGCTAAAGCATCAAATTCCTTTTCTATACATATATGTACGTAGGCACTAAATGTAAATAAGCGCACGGGTAAAGGAGTTGGAAAATAGAAGTTTGAAGTAACGTTGATGCATCCCTTTCTCTCAATTTGATAACGTATGACGCGTGAGAGGGATGAGGCATTCTAAGCTTCCAATTTAGAGTTTAGCAGTAACCACCCCCGAAGATGAGCCCCGCACACTTGCGAAATTTTTCAATGTTGGATGTGACGTTACAAACACACGCTTTCGCATTATTCATATTTACTCGTAAGGTAATTTAAAAAAAACTGGAAAAGTGCGAGTCGAACTTCCGCACGAAGGGTTCCGTACCATTATCTATAAAAAATCACGTTGGTTGTATGGGAGCCCCTTAAATATTTATTTTATTTTAATTTAATTCTTTATTTTTTAAGTGAATAATACAACAAAATATTATGTGAATATTTCAAGCGTCTACCTGTTGCCGTTATTATTATCGAGCATAAAACGGAAAAAAATCACGTTTGTTGTATGGGAGCCCCCCTTAAGTATTTATTTTATTATATTTTTAGTATTTGCTGTTATAGCGGCAACTGAAATACATAATCTGTGAAAATTTCAACTGTCTAGCTATCACGGTTCACGAGATGCCTGGTGACAGACAGACGGACAGACAGACGGACAGCGGAGTCTTAGTAATAGGGTCCCGATTTTACCCATTGGGTACGGAACCCTAAAAAAAAAAGAAAAATGCGACGCGACGACACGGTTAGCTTAGTTGGTGGTAGTAAGCTAGGGTAGTAAGGTAGTAAGGATACAGATTAAAGACGATATGGTTTTTACCGCCTGGAATAGAGGCCCTGCTCAGCTGGGGACCAGGCCACTAGGGGGAATTGTGTGATATGGTCCCCAGATTTATATGATCATTCACACCATATCGCGGATTCTTCGCCACAGAGCACGGTCCGATTGATATTTATATATTTATATTAATCATTAACACCATATCGCGGATTCTTCGCCACAGAGCACGGTCCGGATTGAACCGGGGACTATCGCAAGCGGAAGCAGATCACGATAAGCCTATAAGGCCGCATGGCAACAGATAAGGCTGTGGGCACTTTGCGCGGAAGCGATTTAGGTCGTGACCACAGATGCGCTAAAAACAAGGTTCCTTGTAATATACTCTAATAGTTATTTGTTTTACACACTAATTAAGCTATTGCACATTTATCAATAAGAATAGCAAGACCCAATAATGCACTTTTGATTTTCACATGTCTAAGTCAACCAGTGCTTGCCAAATGGAGACCACTGCTGAAAAGACGGACTACACTGGTCCGTTACTTTATATTCCTGTGAGACTAGCTAGAACTATCATTTTTTATGTATTTACAAACATTGGCTAAGATTAAGTGACGTTTTGAGTTAAAATCGACAGTTTCTTGAGGATGTCATCGTATTGGACAAGCATCGTTGATATTTGCTTTTATTTGGAGTTATATTTTAGTAAACACACAAATTATATTTTAAAAACATAGCCTACTAATCTCGTTTTAATAGGAAAAGGAAAGGAAGAATAAGACAACAAAGTATAGCAGAAGAAAATAATCACAGCATTTTAACGCGCTCAGAGCTTGCTTAAGATTTGTGACATCAATTATATTTTTCTGGTCTTCTTCGCTACCGCTTCAGTGCCCGCTCCGCCCCTCACCCTATCCATCCCTAGGCGCCATTGCGTAACATCGCGGAATGCTCGCTACGCGACTGAATTCCGCAAACTCTAGGGTTGCCAGGCTTCGGGGAAAAGCCGGACCGAACTAGAAAGCTACAAGCACAATGGGACTTTTTATTATACACCACACGTAAAACGTGGTGATATTATTTTGCGAAATTTATTCTGTGCTCGATTGTGTTTCGTAAGTTGCGTCGCTAGTTTCGATGTAAGGGTGAAATTATAGAGATGATTAATGTTATTTTGAAATACCATTTATTTGGCGACTGTAACCGCACCTAGCTTTTATTTATTTTTTATTGGAAAAAAACAGCTTAAATACTACAAAAAAAAAGAATGTGGTTAATACATGAGCCAAAACAGTTTTCACAACTAGATAGCACAGTATATTCTCAGAGGATACAAATTCGTGATAAGCAGAACACTACAAAATAATAACATTTATGAACGGAAGGAGTTAGAAAGCAAATTAGGAAGAAGAAAAATAATAAAAAACAAAAAACCGCCTTCAAAAACGCAAAAAATAACTTCTTTAAAATTGTAGGCACCTAATAGGTTAGTCCAACTGATGTCGGCTTTTTGTTGAAAATGTTGTGGTCGCCGACTTCAGTTGGACTAACCTATTAGGTGCCTACAATTTTAAAGAAGTTATTTTTTGCGTTTTTGAAGGCGGTTTTTTGTTTTTTAAAACATTTATTTTATTTTATACTTTTTAGTGATCATAATACGCTGTTACGTAGTCCCACTTCTTAGTTGAAATAAAACTTTAACTTATATCAAGCGCGCCGCAAGCAACGTTGCGGGAAAGTCATAGTCATATTTCAACAAGTAAATATTATTCATTGTAGGTAGTCGCTCAACTATCTTAATCGAGATATCTTATCGCCACCCTTGAAATCGGTACCATTGAGGAGTTCCGGTGGCCATCTGTGGTCTTCATCATCAGTTCCACTACACCAAATGATACTTTCTGAATGCAAATGCTGGACTTGTTACTAAAAATACTAAAATCGCTGTATGTTTGCCTACAATATTTGAGGAGTTCCCTCAATTCCTCACTGATCCCCTCATCAGATATAGATTTGGTGACAATGGGACCACCTCGGAAGTATACTCTATCAAACCAAAAAAAAATTTTTGAAATCGGTCGACAATTGACGGAGTAATCGGTGAACATACATAAAAAAAAAAAAAAAAACATACAGTGGAACGTATAACCTCCTCCTTTTTTGAAGTCGGTTAAAAAAGACACAAAGACAATAACACTAATAACTAGCTACAGTCTACGAGTACGTGCAGTTTAATGTCGCGTTTCAGCGTTATTTATGAGGTCTCTGTGTTTTTTTTAGCCTATTTTTCCAACTGTGGGCAAAGGGTCTCCCTTAGTCCCTGTTCAATGCTTGTTTCGGCCAGTTGCTGGGAAATTCGTCCAAGTCGTCCGGCCATTATTAAACTTTATTACATTTTGAGCACTTCAATGTGGGACGAAAGATTTTTTATGTGTATCTTGCCATGGATGCCAAAAATATTTAAAAAAAAACCCATACAGGGAATAGGCCATTTCTTTTAAGGTTTTCTTTTTTATGTCGGTATTGTAAAATCAGTATTTTGTGCGTAATAATTTTGCTGCAAAGACTTTCATTGTGAAGATAATAAAAAAGAACGCCATATAGATGCTTTTCCACCGGCGAGGACAAGTTTTTTTTTAATAAAAATTAGTTCTCTCCTCGCGCACAGGTGGAAAAGCGAATAAAGAAACTGTACCCTATAAGACAAAAATGGAAGTGGTAGGTGCTTGTCAGTAAATAATTTAATTCTGGTAAACTTTTTCCTTTAAATAGAATTTCACTCAGTGTCCAATATTAATGAATCAAAAGAAACATGAGAATATTATGACACTCGTAACGTTAATAATTTATTTAAAACGATAAATACAAAAGTATCACAGTGTTTATTTTGTTAAAAGCTGTCATTTAATTTCATAAGGTTTTTTATCACACACACTCGTACAAGCTAGTACTCGCTATTAGAATAGGCTAAAATTACGTATACATAATGTAAAGATAAAAGATAAAAGAAATTTATTCAGTAAGTAGGCCGCACGGGCACTTTTACACGTCAAGAATCTACCAGCGCTTCCCAAGAGAAGACCACTGCCGAGAAGAAACGCCGCAAGAAACTCAGCAGTCAGTCATTTTTTAAACATATTTCTTATTACAATGGTACTACTTAGTCTAGCATTATATAAAGCTATAAATATTAAATTAAATATAGTATTAAATAACATGCGTAGTTCAGCAGGAAAACATGCCAATTAAGAATCTTACGGGAGAGATAGAGAAAAAAAAAAAACACATACTTATGTGTATATAAGATGGTGCGAGACGACCACATAAAAGTTTCGATATGTTTTCCTACATCAACGGTGTCCCCTAGACAAGATAAAGATTTTGCATTTGAATAAATTATTATTGACTAAGTTTCGGATTTAGGCCATGCATTTTTGTCTGTTAGATAGTCCTCGATCCTATAATACGCTTTAGACATTAACGACCTTTTCAAGTAACTTTTAAGTGCTGGAAAGGGTAACTTTAAAACTTCGTCAGGTAATTTATTATAGAAATGAATGTAAACTCCATGATACCTAATGTAATATTATCTAGGTATAATACCATACTTATTGTAAGAGCTGCTCTAATGCTGAAGTCGAAAAGTGACACCTAGATTTATGCAATACCTTATGTAGGTAGGTACGGTCGGCCAAGAAAGTGGTCTACCAGTTTTAACAAAAGTTTCTGTGAGATCTAATTATCGCTAAGGTTGACACTTGTCACTGTCATAATATTATTGCAAGGCAAAATCGAACTTGTTGCATCATGACGTGCAAATGAACTTCAACCGTAGGGTGGTCGACCACATTTTTGGCCCACTTATTTTCGAAATACGCAGTATAGATTGGGCTTGCTTGTTATAGCGTTTTAAAGTTACATCCTAAAAAATAATTGCACCAAGCAGCGCACAGAACTTTATTCGGTTTCTACTATTTCATACAATTAATAAGTACATACCACACCAATTTAGGATTTTTGTGATACGGGAAAACTTTACATTTTTTTTAATTGAATGGGAGCAAACGTTAACAATATTTTATGATAACGTTCTAAACAATGTGGAATAAAGGCCCGCCCAGTTGGCAACCCTGAGGGCTAGGGCTGTCTGTTTAATAATCACGTGATAAATAATTCTGGGTTATCGCGTTCGCGGCTAGGGCGACCACGCGCAAGCGCGGCGATGGCTATTACTTTAATTAGGGTAAGTACACTTTAAGATCTTTTTTTTTTCTAGTTAATATTTCGCAAAGTTCGAAGGAAGTCATGTTTTTTGCTCACGGATACTTTAAGGACAATTAAATGTCAGTACCTGGAAGAAGGGTTGAAAACGAATTTCCCGAAAGTAACAACCTGACAGATCGATTTTTCGTCCCCGTAAACCTCTAAATTGCAAATTTTATTGAAATCATTAGAGCGCTTTCGAAAAGTTATCAATTAATTGTAGGTACCCGTCTATGTCTATTCTCGAAATGGTTTTAAAATTTTAAAATTATCAAACTTGTCTTAAAGCGTAATACGCTATAGGTTGTTGCATTTTTTTTCTAGGTAGACATTATGTTACAAGTAATGGACTGTCCCTTACCTACACTAATTAAGGTTATTACTGTGTTTTTAATTTGTACAAGTGTTAATTTAACGAAGCAAGCATTTTTTGTTGGAAAATGGCAGCCATTATACACCTCGACTGTAAAGTGTAAACTATTGTTATATTCAATCAGTTCATCAATTTAGGTTCGGTGTGTTAAACAATTACTTACAACTTTAATTAGAAACAGAAAAAAAATCTTTATGTTTATTACAATTGCAAATTAAAAGTTGAAGGTAAGGTAAGACAAAATCCTAGGACAATATGTAAATATTGTAAAAAAAACGAAAAACATACGCACGCAATTACGGGGAGGGTTTTATATACTCTTCCTTATTTGGAAACATACAAAAAAACAATTTTAGTAAAAGATATGATAATGTTTTGCCTTTATCTGTTAAATTACAATGTCACAGTTAAAGACATTGCCTTGTGTGCCCAAAGAGAAGGACAAACCATATTTTAAGCATACTTTAGATATTGGCCGTTTATGAATAAGAGGGTTTGTCTTAACCTGCCGGAAGCCGAAGAGGGAGGGGTAAAACCGACTGTTTAAAATTAATACGTCAAATACGCAAAAAAAAGTTATCTTATAGGTATCTGGTTTGTCTTTTCAGTTAAATAATTGTTGCTTTCAAAAAGTCAATACGATGAGTTTAGTGTTGAAATAAGTTTATCAAAAATAAAAATAAAAATTGAAATATCAGCAACTACATATAGCCAAAACATGTAAAATAGGGAACATGCATGTATTTTTTTAAATCGATTTCTCAATAAAATATGAAGATACCGTAAAAGAGGTCACCAAACGTGAAATTTAAATTAAAATCGGCCAGGAAATTCGCATGATACCTACAAGCATTTTAATGTGTTAATTAGACAGCGATTAGACAGAGAGATCCGATATGCACTGATGTCATATAACAGGTCGGCAATATAAACTCCATGTTAAATTCGGTTTTGTTAGAAAGAGATAGGAAGAAATCTTTCTTGGCTTATATCTTGGTTATTTTTATAGCTATTCAAAAAATTGCTTCCAGTACTCATCTCAAAAGATTTTGATTTTTAACACAGTCTCGCGTTCCGTGCGAAATCCGCCTCAATCATGGTCACACGCCGTCTAATAGAGAAGCCAAGGTCGTGGCACACTCGGCTACTACGGCCTTCGGTAAGGGCGTGGACCCGCGGAAGTAACATAACCAGCTAACCGCGACCTCCCGCACCCCCCCGCAAAACATTATCACAAGGAAGCAGCAACACTGGGGGGCGGAGGGGGAGGCCAGTGTTTCTGGCGTTAGTATTTTATGTCACCGTATCAGTCGACCTTCTGGTTTCGTTTTATAGCGTATTAATTTGATTGTATGTATATTTTTGGGAGGTTTCCATTCAATATCGATGTTTATTTATCAACTCCTGAGTCTCCTGAAGCGTGCGGACACGCATCGAATTATGAATCTTGTGTCAATTAGCAAATGTTTGAAATCACTTTGCCCGATCTCATTACATTGGCTCTTCAGACATCCGTTTGGATAACTGCTGAGTATTGTTAAATGTTAGTAATGTTCGGTTGGCACGATGGATGATGCTCGAAGGGTTTAATGCCGGCGAGTAGTTTGGACTAAAGCAGTCCCCAAAGTGGTCTATATCGACCCCCAGGGTCCACGACGACATGCAAGGGGTCCATGTGAGCGGAAAAAATAAATGGGATGAAAATGGGGGTCCACGGTAGTGGATCCCATTTAAGCAGGTCGTAACTTTAATTTTGGCTCTCCATTAATGGAATAATCCGTATTAATTCACAGATAGTAGGTAGCTACTTACTTACGTAATACTTTCTTATAAATATATAAATAAACAAATATATATCTATATAAATTATAATTCAATTTTTAGTTTTTTACTTTGTAAAAAATATTTTTTCGCCCAAAATCATTGTAGCCTTTGTCAATTTTTAGCCGGCTAGACCTCCAACGTTATCCGTGCAAAAATCCTGAAGATTGTTTGCTTACTTTTTACGTGATAACGTAAATATTTAAGTATTTGGGAAGTAAGGTAAGTCCACCCAAAACCCAAACAAATGCCAAGTTGTCTATGAGACAAAAAAGTTGTGCGGTTCTTGAACGCATCATGGAGGGTTTATGATATTTGGATAGATAAAATGATTAAATTTGTTTTTAAGGATCATTATATGAAATGACCCTCTTTTAAATTTTAGTTTTTGGGGCTACCATGGGCAGATAACTTTCGATCTGAAGCTCTAAACTTTCAGTTGTTGTTAAAACCTATTTGCATTAACACTGCTGTTCTAAACTAGCTGCCATCTCAATTTTTCTTTTACAAGTCACTGATATCGAGATTTACGCTATCAAAGTTTGACATTTTTACTCCAAAAAAGTATCTGGCCTTTATTTCCATATTTTTTACTTTAGAAAAAACCTTTGATTTATTAGATATATTAATGAAGAATATTTAGATGTAGTTTCCATGTCAATTGACGCCAAGATGAAAAAGTTATATCCAATTTCGTGTTTTTATAGTCATGTCTTTAAAAAATTATAAAAAATTACCATGGATAATTTTGAAAATCTGTTCGACGGAATCAAAGAATATATGGGTAATTATATTATATTTTTTCATAAATTTACATTTAGTTTTGACTGAGTTATAAGAACTTAAACTTCATCAAAAACGTCTGTTATGAGCATGGTAGCCCCCCTTTAACGGCTGTTGACACGTGTCACAGTTTTCGAAAATAGAACTAAAACATTAATTCATAAGACTCATTTTAATTTTATTATGGTGGTCAAATGTATGACCGATGTCAATGTTTTCGAAACTTAAAGTATCGTAAATTATTACTATTACGTGAGTTAGTTTGCGAATTACTATGCAATTTTTTGCTAGCAACCTATTCAATATTCATGTTTTCTTCTATGCAAAAACTATGGACATTTGAGTGATTCCTTATTAAGCAATAACAAATAGCGATCACATTAGAAATTTGAACTTGTAACAAGAAAAAACCTACTTCATTATTCATGTTTAGGAAACACAAGTGAAGTAAGGAACGTCTCGAAGGGCATTTACGTATACTTACTTTAAATTTGTTAAATAGCATTCTTCACCGAATGGGTGACCGGAGTTTCTCGCAGCGCTTCTTCTCCGCAATGATGGTCTTGTCCGAAGCGTTAGTAGAATCACTGTGTATTACCGACGTGTAAAAGAGCCCGTATGTGGCCAATTTACTGAATAATATTTTGATTTTTATCTTCTATATCTATTATATCTTTATTTTTACATAGTATAAAATGAAGTCGCTTCCGCTGTATGATCGCCTTTATCTTTTAAACTACTCAACGGATTTTAATGCAGTTGTCAGCAATACGTGACTCAAGAGGAAGGTTTACATGCATAATAAATTCTGGATTATGTACAGGTATTTCAGAAAACTCATATAAACCGAAGCGAAGCGAGGGCGGGTCGCTAGTTTACCTAAAATAAGCATTATTCATCGAATGGGCGTTTCTTCGGCGTTTTAACCGGTATATCCGCCGTCTTGCATATTCCAAATAAAATTACCAGCTTTCTACTGTCTTCTAAATGGAATGGAAACCACGCCCGGGTCTGCTGTTTTTAACAGACTTCGAAAAAGTAGGAGGTTCTATGGTCGGCTGTTTTTTAGGGTTCCGTACGCAAAGGGTAAAAACGGGACCCTATTACTAAGACTCCGCTGTCCGTCTGTCTGTCACCAGGCTGTATCTCATGAACCGTGATAGCTAGACAGTTGAAATTTTCACAGAAGATGTATTTCTGTTGTCGCTGTAACAAAAAATGCTAAAAACCGAATAAAATTAACTAGCGGTCCCGGGTCGATTCCCGGTCAGGGCAAATATTGGTGTGATAAGCGCGAGTATTTTTTTTTGTGAGTCTGAGGTGTTTTCTATGTATTTAAGTATTTATTTTTCTATGTATGTTTATCGTTGTCTGTTACCCATAGTACAAGCGGAGAGCTTAGTTTGGGACTAGGTCAATTTGTGTGAGATTGTCCCCTACTTTTCTTTTAAATTAAATATTGATTCGAAATTTCAATTAAATATATCCTAAAGTCCTTCTGCTGTAAAAATCTATGGAATTTAATTCGGGTAAGAAATTCACAGGGTGGTAAGTTACGATAGGTTTGTAAGGACTGCTAAAGATAGGTCAATCGGCATTTACATTTAGTTAAACCGTTATTTTTCATGGCATAGAGAAACCAAACAAGCACACAGCCCACCTGCCCCCTATTTCAACATCCTGACAATGACAGGTGACAGGTGACATTTCAGTAAACAATCGAGTTCATAAATATGTACACACTTTAGTACCTTGTCTATTTAAAATGATGCTCAAACTGCCATATACGAATTATCACAGCGATTACAGTGACAAGGTACTAAGGTGTATGCATATTTATGAACTCGACTGTACATGGCGCTGATTACATGAAACCCAGTGACGTAACAGCATGTTAACTTTGCAATGTATACCGTATTGACACCTGTCACGTGTCATTGTCAAGATGCTGAAATTCTTAAGACTGCAATCCAAAGACTGCAAATGCGTTGCCAACCCTAAGAACTAACTTTTTTTGACAGCTTGTCAGTCTATATTCCAAATTGTGTTAGCCCATCTTACTTGTATATCATACACATAATTATTATTGACGTTAAATAATTCTTACTGACTTGTGAATAAGAGATACCATAACGTCTTACGACAAAGATATGGATGCAAAAGAACTAAAAAATTGGAACAAAACGCCAGATTGGTTTGTATTCGTATACTAGCGACCCGCCCTCGCTTCGCTTCGGTTAATGTGAGTTTTCTGTAACACCCGTACATAATTCAGAACTTATGCATATAAACCTTCGTCTTGGATCACTCTATCGATTTCTGAAAACTGCATTAAAATCCGCTGAGTAACGTAAAAGATCTACGCGAACAGAGAGCGGAAGCGACTTCATTTCATACTATGTACCTAAATATAAAGTGAGGTGTAACATGAATTATGTGGATGCAGCTGTCTTTGATTCTATACACCTCAGATAAAGATAATAATAAAGATAAAAAAGTATTACTGAAGCGCATTTCTCTTCAAACTGGAATTAGTTTAAAGTTGGCATCAAAGATTTTATCACAAGGCATAAAACAAGAATAGGCAGTGATCAATGAATATTCAAATGTTTTAAAAAGCCTTGGTATGAAGAGGTTAGTGGCAACCGTACAGTTGGCAAACTAGGCAGTCAAGGATAGATGGATATTAAGGTTTTATTACGCAGGCTTAACCTTTAGTATGAGTTTAGCAACACAATTATTATGGACATAAAATCAGAATAAACCTAAATTGAATGATAATCCTTGAAATGGTTGAAGTTTTAAATTAATTTACATTTGAACTGAAGGCAAAATAAATCATTGACAGGAGACAATGTTATAAAGATTGACCTAGCCCCGAACGAAGGCCTGATTGTATTATAAGTAGTACAGTCAGCAGAAAAAAAACCAAAAAAAAACTTTAGGCGACAACTTTTCTCACTCCTTAAATCAAGTCCGCTTTACACGCTTAATTACTAACTACGTTTGTAAGTTTCCGTTTTTTTAAATTGTTTCTGTCAAATGAATATTTTCTTGGAAAGAAAAATGCACAGACCCTGTTCTTCATCATATCAGCATCATCTTCGAAAATCATAAAAATCGGACTAGGTTCACGTAAGGGGAGAGAAGCGTTACGGCATTAAGTATAGAAATTTTCAGCTTTACTATACTTAGACAGCGATATAAAAAGTAACTAGTTTGAGCCTTATTTCAAAAAAAAAAGTTTAAAAAAACAAAAACCCGCCTTCAAAAAGCAAAAAATAACTTCTTTAAAATGGTAGGTAAATAGGTCAGTCCAACTGAAGTCGGCGTCCAACAATATTTAACCAAAAGCAGAATTTGAAGGCGGGTTTTTGTTTTTTTTAACTTTTTTTTTATTTTATTCTTTTTATTGATCATAATTATGCTGTTATTCTCCCACTTCTCAATTAATAAGAAACAATAGAACATTTCAATCTCGCCGCAAGCAACGCCGTGGGAAAGTCATAGTCATATATTTAAACCTAAATATGCTTCGTCATAGTCGCTCAACTATCTTAATCGAAATATCTTGTCGCCACCCTCGAAATATTTACCGTTTAGGAGTTCCGGTGGCCATCTGCGGTCTTCATCATCAGTTCCACTTCACCAAATAGTGCTTTCCAAGACCAAATACACGAGTTACAATGAAAAATACCAAAATCGCTATAGGTGTGACTATAAATTTTGAAGAGTTCCGTCGATTCCTCATTGATTCCACCATCAGATCTTCATTTTGATAAGAATGGGACCAATCGGGAAGCACCAGCTTTCAAATAAAAAAAGAATCATCAAAATCGGTTCACCCAGTCGAAAGTTCTGAGGTAACAAACATTTAAAAAAAAAACAGACGAATTGAGAACCTCCTTTTTTGAAGTCGGTTAAAAATAGTGGAGCTTTCTATATAGATTCGTCCTCTACTAAACAAGCCAATTAAATTACAAGTGATAGACAATTTAACTCCTTTAAAATATTATTAGTATTAGTATCGAATAAGGGACAATACGAAAAATAAGAAAATAAAGTGGAAAATGGGCAAGTCAACCTAATATTAATATTTAGAAATAGGACCTTTTCTTTCTGTGACCGTGGCAACTACAGTAACATAATAACAATTAATATACGTAATATACGTAATAAATAAACGTCAAACACGTATGGGGAGAATATAGTTTTCCATTGACAGTCATTTACTAAAAGTATTTAATCTTAGGTCACATTCGCACCTTCAGAACAATAATGACCTAATTCAAAATTTCTGCTTTCAAACTTCAAGTCATAAATTTATTATTATAGCGACCTAATTCGAAATTTAAAATTTCTGAATTACGTCACTATTGTTTTGAAGGTACGATATGTAGCTGTATTTCATCTATTTTACTTGTGTAATAAAGTGAGTTTAGTTCAACCTAAATTGCCAAATTGATTCACCACATAAAAAAATAAAAGACACTTAGAAACAAAGATCACGTGATGAAAGAACATAATATATTATTATTATGCAACAGGAAATGGAAGAGATATGAACAGGCGTATCTTTCTGGGGCCAAATAAAAGAAGAATTCTGACGTAGACCAATTGAACTCTGACATTTACTTCCAATTAACTAAGATAACTTTAATAAAACACCAACTTAAATATACATTTTTAAAGAACTATGTTACTAAAACGATAAGGACTATAATTGTTATTTTATAGATCCCATCCATTTGGTTGTCATTGTTGACAGCCACAAATTCTTCACGAAACTGGTTACAATGAATCAGATTGAGAATCAGCATTTGTGAATGAATTTTATCAAGGAAACTACGATTAGAATTAAATATATCACCAGCGTCTCTGCTTTAAAAGGCATAGCAACAGCTTTACGGTAATCACGCGCAACTCTAGATGGCTGACGTATATTATGAATGTAGATAAATGCGAATAGGTAAGGATCAAATTTTTAGCATTACCTTACAATGGAGTTTAACGACATTTCAACTACGCAAAAACGCACAGAATATGCTTTTCACCCAAAAGGGTAAAACGTATTCATTGAATCTATCTAAAAAAAAAAACTCTTGAATAAATCAGACATATCAGAATAATGATAATATAAGTTGGTATTGTGCTCATGAAACTCACGTTCAATGAGCAAATATAAAATTATTTCTGCCTCTCAACCAGCTGTTATAATTCCTACAAGGTCTGATCAAATAAAATGTATGAAAGGTACACATATTAACGACACATACAGATACGTGTATACAGTCGAAAAATTATACTTAATAAAACAAAGCACATCAGATGCTAAATTTAACTGTGACTCAATCTATAAGTAATTTGCTATTCAAAGTCTCTCTTTTGATCGCAGTAACGTCACATCTTCTTGAATTGAATTTGTTTAAAAGTCACAGTTCAATTTAATGCGCAACATTACTTACCTCAACATTTTTCTTCTGTTATTGGGATGCAGTCGATCTGCCATTACCGGATCTATGGTCATCAACCTCAGATGAATTTCTTCATTCGTCAAAAGCTTTTCATTATCAAACTCGTGTTTGACCTTTTCTCTGTCTAACTCGTCAGTAATTTCAATTGCATCGTCGTTTGTTTCAGTATCATAGTAAGTATCTGATGTTTTACAGTCTGAAATTGTATTTGCTTTCTTACGATCAGGCCCGTCAGTACTGATACCAGCATCTTCGAGATCCCGCTTTCTTGTATCTCTATTCCATATCAGTTCTTCGGAATCAGAGATTCCTTCTACTAAAATATTGAAAACAATGGATTCTAAGTAGTAGTTTGTTCCTCCGACTACTATTGGGATTTTTCCTCTTTCTGTTAGATCTTGTATCTGAGTACTCTCATTAAGAAAATTATTTCTAAAAATAGACCTAGGTACAGTACCCCAACGAAAATGTTTAGCACTTTTGTGCACTGTCATAATTAACTTCAAACTGAACATCAAATGACAAGTAAGTATGACAATAACTATGGCAGTCACAATGACAATGTTCTAAGTATGCTCAACATTTTTATTGGATGACAGTACACATTTTGAATTTAAAAGTGCCACAAACAAGCAAATAATTAAACAAACATGGTATATTAGGAATACAAATTGTATTCCTTAACCCTAAAATAACATTAATTATAAAAAGTACATCGTAGTGTTTATGTTTCCGCCTCATCCCATTTAAAATTTAGTCCTCATAAGATTGAACTCTGCAAGTGCCATAACGCTTTTTACCACGGTTTACACGCATTTAGTACAACGACACATAGATCTGGCGCAGATAAACTTAATTAGTTAACAGTAATGTTGCAATTAATCGCAAAAGATTAGATTAAAAGGATATTTACATCAAAGATATTATCAGTTAATTAAAATTAGAAGTTCATGGCGAGGTATCGCATCAAAGAGCGCCGACGGTTTTTCATCGAGGAGCAAAAAAGCGGTAAAGTGGGAACGGGCTAGTGAGGAAACGGTTCTAGGGGCCTAGAATACATGCATTATGCATGCTAACGTTAGCGATATTCGAAACTGACACATGTATAGGATTGATGTACTCGTAAGCAGGTGATGCTGTACCGCGACGGTCGCTTATTTCAACTCCATACATTTTGCCAGGTTTATATGCACACTATCTTTTAATTAAGCTAGGTAAGGTAACGTAACGTAACGCGATGTCAAACAAATGTTAAAGTTACAAATTATTCCTAAATAACTCATATTAAGAAAAAAATATTGCTGGTGCGATTCTGTACGGTCAGCGTATTTTAAGCAGCGGTGTGGTCGCACCTTTAAGTACACACTAATTATATTGTGAATTAATTACAATGTGAATTTTATTCAATTTCACTTAAATGACCAAGAAATACACGCGACGTTGCACAGCTTTTGCAAGAAGCACTAATGCTGTATTTTTTTGACTAGTGTTATGTTTTCCGAAGTGGAACCCCGGTTTTTTTAAAACCGCAATAAGAAATGCACTTAGCGGTCGGGCTGTCGAAAAGGCATATATCTTCGACTCCTTTGTGTGACATTTCACGCAGTGCAGTCACGGCCGTTGCGCCCAACGTACACCGTGGCGTGCAGAGAAAAACTGGACTAGGTTGAGTAACTTACTAAGACGTACTAGAAGATTCATGATTTCCAAGATTATATACAATATAATTATATCGCGATGTCGGGTAATCGATTTGCCGATTTTTTTATTATTAAGTTGATGGCAAGCACTTGACTCATAGACATAAGACAGACATTAGAATTCTTAAGACTACAATTTTATTTCGACAATTCTCAACGCAGGCATCGATTTGTAGATATTTCCTTTGGTATAATTTAATTACGCATCTTACTCATTTTGTGCCTAGTTAATAGGCAGTAAATCGATACGCATATTAACTGTTAATACGTTTTATAATAATGTCAGTAAACCTAACAACTGTTAATTGGTAAAACGAAAAGTCAATAAATAAATAATGTAATGCAGCTATGAGAATAAACCATTGTTTCGAAACATTTACTCAGTCGATGACGTTGTCTGGGGATCGACAATCTGCAAATCATCGGTGAATCATTAGTTACTAATTTTAATCAATACTAGAAAAATCACGATTTCCAAGATTTACAGCAGATCGCTAATTGCTACCTACGTACGACCAATTAGGAAGCAGAATTTCTCAAGACGCAAGTCATTCAACAAATGTAAAGCTGCTTGCCAAAATAAGCGCTGGACGTAGAGTTGTCGAATTTAGGACCTCTATCATTTTTTTTTAGCCTATATTGTGTCTACATAGTTATTCATATTTAGAATAAACCAAGGTATTCGAGGTAACTTTCTCTCTAACCTATTCAAATCATTTCAATAGGTGTTGCTCGATACTGGTTTCTCTTTAAATCATAAATAATCGTTAACCGGCTTTATCCAGGAGATTTTAAACCGGGTATAACGTAATTGTCTTTACTAGGATACACTGCAACTAAAATACCTATTTACGCATTTTATATTTTAATAGGTACATGTGTTGTGTGTGTACCTTAATTTACAATTCGAGTTCCACATTCTTCTTTCTATTAAAAATTTGGTGGTAATTTTTTCATAATATTTCCAAACATGGTTATAACAAAAAACCTGTATGAAAAAAATATTTCTTTGCCAGTATCTGTGGAAGTATTGAAACCATCAAACGTTTCGTCCCATGCAACCCATTGTAACCAAACTCAGCAATCGATACCTCCTTCTCACTACCTCTGCAAACACTACCAGCCTCATATCACTCGGTATTTGTCCACGGCGCCGGCCATGTTTGCCAGAGGTCTGACTCAGCGGTGAACAGTGGAACAATACATTTTTACACACAGAAATTTTCTGTATTGTCTCCATAGATATAGTAACTGTGCTAATATTTGCAGTGTCTGCCGAGCGATGGTTTCAAGGTTTACAAACGTGTTTAATAATTATGGTTTAAGGAAATGTGATCTTGAATTGAAAATATAAATTTTGCGTAGGCCGTATGAATAGTCGTAATTTGGTGGCTTCAAGGAAATATGCTAAATATTTTCTTAGAATAACGTGAAAACAGACAAGAGAGGAGCGAACGCGTATTTCTTGAAATTATTCCAAGGAACATCTTAGCCTGATTGTGCAAAATGTGGTTACAGAATCATCAACAAGTTTTTTGGAGTTGTTGGTACCTAAGTCTGTAACTCTGCCTACCCCACTCTGGGAATGAAGGAGTGAGTGTATGTATGTATGTATGTATTCCAAGGAAGTCATAGTTACTTTGATTGAAAGATTTACGCAGTTTGGGGACAGAGTGACTAGACTGAGGCGACACTCGCGACTAAGGCGCGCTTGGCTTACAAGGAAAGGTACCCAACTGTCCGGCTCCTAACTGATTTATTTTGATATATGTATGTTAGAGAGTAGTCTAAAATAACAGACACATATTTTTTTAAGTTGCCCATTGGTTTGAGAACATGTAAAAATAATGAGCACGTGTTTTGTTATATCGGTTCAAACTCATATTCTCCAAAAGAACAGTTAAAAGTTTTATATTTCTCATCGTTGAAGATAAATTTTGGTTATTTTGTTGTTATACTATAGAGCTTAGTGTGCGACTAGGTCAATAGGGAATATGCATATTTTTTTTACAGCTTCAATAAAAGCTGATTCATGTAAAAAACAGGTGAGAAAAATCATTTTTTGATTAGCTATAAAAATAACCAAGATATCAGCTAACAAAGATTTGTTAAAACTAAAACTCTTTCTAGTAAAACAGAATTTTACGTGGAGTTTATATGGCCGTACTGCACGATGACGTCACCGGTGCTCCTCGGATCTCTCTGTCTAATTAGCAGGTTCAAATGCTTGTATCATGCGTATTTCTTGACCGATTTTAATTTTTATTTCACTTTTGGTGATCTCTTTTACGGTATTTTCATATTTTGTTGAGAAAAGCTATATAAAAAATCCATGCATATTCCCTATTTGCGTGAGAATTTCCCTGATATTTATTTATTTATGTATAATTATGCACGATATTTTACTTTACATTAATAGTTTTATATCCTGCTAGGTTATTATTATTGTCCTAAGTAATTAATGTTAGAGAATAAACTGACCGTTGAGTTCCTTGCGGCATTTCGTCTCAGTGATCACCTCTTGGGAAGCGCTGCTTGTAGATTTTTGACGTATACAAGTGGCAATGAGGCCGCACTTACCGTCTAACTTAATACAGATCTAGTGAATAATCCTTTCACATCGTGAAAACTCGGAACTCGCGTCTACTTCCGAATGATGCCGACATGTCTATGAATTATTGAATACTAAGTGACATTTTGTATTAAATAAATAGAGTAAATAGACTTTAGTTATCACACCGAGATGTTAAAACCACCACGATCAAATAGGTATATAGAAATTAGGTGAAGGTAAACAAGAAGAAATAGAAATAAATGTTGAAAATAATTTCACAGGCTTGTCGATCTAAACGTTTCCCAGGTCTTAATGCTTTCGGCATGACTATTAAAAATAACTGAAAACAAACTTAATCTAATTAACAAAAAAATACTATGGTATTAACCACTCTATATCGATTATTACTCTCGCGATGCGACGTTCCCCCACGTTGTCTTGATGGGTACTGAGTCAGACTGAAGTAGCATGACAAATACGAACATACATACATACATTAAATCACGCCTGTTTCCAAGAGGGGTAGGCAGAGACCACTTCTTTCCACCTGCTACGATACGAACAATTCCGAGAAAATACGATGTGAAAGGATATTTCACTACATCTGTAAATAAACATCTTTTATCTCCAGGGGTAGCGTATATTAACCTAAACTTGACGCATGCTCATTCATGCGTGAGTGAGATGGGAATACGTTATTGAATGATGATGCATCAAGTTTAGGTTAATAAGCACTACCTATTCCTAATCCATTATACTCTGTCGACGAATATATGCAACTTAAATTGTAAAATTATTATTGTTTATTTGACTTTATTACTTTTTGTACATTGACATCGGAAACTGACCATTTATTACTTGTTTATTAATGTTGACTTTGATTATTTGAGTGTTATTTTTGTATTATTATATTATTATTTAGTATTAATTTTGACAATATCAATGTAATTTCGTATTTTTTGACATGCAATGCAGTTATATTGTAATATTACATTGATGAATAAATAAACTAAACTAAACTAAACTAAACTAAACTAAACTATTCCGATCCCTGCCTATATCCATACTTTATTTTATATTTTTATCTAGACTTTGTAAAGGATACGATCTTCAGCGCCCTGTTCCTAAAGTCCACGACGGTGAAGTTCTCGTGCGGCTCCAGGATGTCCAGCAGGTGGTGCGGCGCCTGCGCACGTTCCGCTGCCGAAGCCTTCGCGGTCGTCACGTCCAACCCCCGGTACACCTGGGAAATCAATTAAAATTTAAATAATGATTTTTTCATTTTTTAAGGATGGCTTTTCTTTTGAAAAACGTATACGGAAAGAGTAGAGTAGTAGTATACGGAGAGAGAGAGAGAGTTCTTTTCTTCCTAGGAAAATAAACCTAAAACCCATTCCTGTGTGTGATATTTTACTCAAAAATACTCTCTACGAGTATCTTTATCTTTACATAGTATAAAATGAAGTCACTCCCGCTGTCTGTTCGCTTAGATCTTTTAAACTACTCAACGGATTTTAATGCAATTTCAGCAATAGATAGAGTGATTCAAGAGGAAGGTTTATATGTGTAATTATTTATGCATTATGAATGGGTATTTCAGAAAACTCATATAAACCGAAGCGAAGCGAGGGCGGGCCGCTAGTTTACCTATAATAAGCATTATTCACCGAATGGGCGTTTCTTCGGCGTTTTAACCGGCGTATCCGCCGTCTTGCATATTCCAAATAAAATTACCAGCTTTCTACTGTCTTCTAAATGGAATGGAAACCACGCCCGGGTCTGCTGTTTTTAACAGACCTCGAAAAAGGGGGAGGTTCTATGGTCGGCTGTTCTTTAGGGTTAAAACGGGATCCTATTACTAAGACTCCGCTGTCCGTCTGTCTGTCACCAGGCTGTATCTCATGAGTTCCAGAACTTTATGTACTTACGGGTTTTACAGAAAACTTGCATAAACTAAAGCGAAGCGAGGGTGGGTCGCTAGTTGCATATAAAATCGAAAGGACCATGAAAAAACCGGGCAAGAGCATGTCGGACCATGCTCAGTGTAGGGTTCCGAAGCCGTTACTACAAACAAATTAGACCTCGCGACAAACTTAATTTTGCCATTGGAAAACTGTTATCCCCATACATCGACATAGGTCGCGGTCAGTTTACCAACACCGCAAATAAGATTTCGGTAGGTATAAACATTTAAACCGTTTGTAACTCAAGAACCAACGAGGTCTACTTAGTCGTGATAGTTTTCCTATTAAATTCATTATATGTGCTTTCATATAAGATGTTTTGCAGATTTTTAGTATTTGTAGTTTTGGGGACACTTGACTCTAACAAAAATTAGCGCTTTAAATTAAAGCTTAATATTTCATAAACGCATACCTTAATCGAAAAATTGTATTCACAAACCCGCAATATTTTTGAGAAGACCTATCCAACGACACCCCACACTATGGGGTAGACGAGAAAAAAAAATACATCCCCACGTTACATGTAGGGAGGTACAATAAAAAAAAAACATTATTTTATTTTACCACTTTGTTGGCGTGACTAATATGTATATTCATGCCAAATTACAGCTTTCTAGGACTAAGAGTCTCTGAGCTAGGCTGCGGACGGACGGACGGACGGACGGACGTTCCTAGTTTGACTACGAACCCTAAAAATTGTGGGTGGGTGAAGTGGTGGGCGATGCCTCGGAGTAAACGGGGATTGCCTGACTCGGATTTTAGCAGGTCTCGCTAAAGCTCAGCCCGCACACCACCTGGTCTGGCAATTCCTAACTTTCCGAGCATAGGCAATAATGTACTCAAGTAGGCTTAGCTAAGATGCAAACGCTGCTAAAGTTTCTGTTTTCTATCGACTAGAAATGATTGGAGCGGTCGACGCGATCTTTCATCATCAAACATTTTGTCGATTTTCGAAAATCTTTAACCAAAGTATAGGTACAGTAGTGTTTATAAATATGTATACACTTTAGTACTTTGTCTATTTAATGTCATGTTTTAACTGCCATATGTGAATTGTCACAACGATTAAAGTGACAAGGTACTAAAGTGTATGTATATTAATGAACTCGATTGTACACGGTTACTAGGCTAGGGGTTCTTTAGGGTTCCGTACCCGGAGGGAGACGAATGGGACCCTATTAATATGCCTACGCTGTCGGTCCGTCCTTCCGTCCATCCGTCTTAACTTTAAGGAGTTGTCTGTATCTTTTAAACCGTAATAGATAGTGGGATTTTTTTCAGAATGACAAATAATAGTGAAATAAAACAGGGGGTCCCTATACAAGAAACTTTTTTTTTCAAATTATTTTTATTTTTGTGTTATCGTAAAAACTGTAAAACACAAAACCGTCAAATTTGTTATGAATAAAATGCAAACACTGATGAAAAACAACAAATACGTACAAAAAAATGGTCAAGTGTAAGTTGGGTTTGCGCAGATTCGAAATCGGAATATAATAATACTAATTAGTTCTTCATTATTATTATTCTCATAATAATTTTCTATATCTGTTGTATGGTGTATATTTTTTATTTTCATTTCATAATGTAAATGGTACTTTATTATTATTAATTATACAGGGGTGTGATTCTCTCAACAAGCAAAGGTGATCGTTCGCTCGAGTGAAGGTCCAAGCGGCGAGTTTAAGTAGTCCCGACAGAGCGAACAAAACACATTTTAGCGCGTGTATTCAATTTGGCAGCGTGACTTCACCAACGTATAAGGCTCCCTAATTGACAATGCACGCGCTAAAATGTGTTTTGTTCGGTCGGACGGGACTACTTAAACTCGCCGCTTTTATTCGCTCGTCCGTTCGACCGGTCCCCGTTTTTTGAGAGAATAACACACCAGGGTGACTCCTAAGTGGTGAACAAAAATCATAGTTTCTAACGCAGCATTTCAAGGCAAGATCAGTGCATTAGGTCTAAAAGCAAACAATTGAAATTTAATGACATTAACGAAGAAGCTTAGTATGCAGGCGGGTCACATTCCTGTGCAGCTAACTGTACTTTTAATGATTCATGTAGATTTTACTTAATCTTATCGATGGAGTACCCACTTAGGCTATTGAAGTAGGGTGACCACGAAATCAGGTAAATTGAAAACTAATCGCGTGTCATCGGTCCCACATACTATGAGTGTCACCCGCCAAACTTAAAAATGTTCCATCCGACGAAGCATTTAAACATCAGCTGAGAAACCTTTTATTGGATAATCCATTATACTCCGTCGAAGAATATATGCAACTTAAATTGTAATTTGACTTTATTACTTTTTGTATATCGAAATCGGAAACTGACTATTTATTAGTTGTTTATTAATGTTGTCTTTGATTATTTGAGTGTTATTTTTGTGTTATTATATTATTATTTAGTATTAATTTGATAATATCAATGTAATTTCGTATTTTTTGACATGCAATGCTATTTACTAAAGTAAACTAATTATTGATGTTATTATAACGAAAAAATAAAAAGATTTTTATATATTGTCAAGTAAAAGTGTTTAAACTAAAGCTACAGAATAAGAAAAAAATTTTTCTGTTCACAACTTAGGAGTCACCCTGTATAACACCTATAGTGCGGCAGTACTTTACCCTCGGTACGCGAGTCCGACTCGAACTTGACCGGTTTTTTAAAGTATTGTGATCTCTGTTACCTCGAAATAAGATTAAACATACCCACAATTAAATGGGGTGCCGAGAATACTGCCGTCTAAAGTAAAAACGCAGTATACGCATAAGAACTACATACTCTCATACTACCTTTTTCTTTTGGACAGCAGTAGGATTGTTTACCTACTACACTGTAATCCTTACACGTGTTTGATATGTTTCAATGATCTGTCTGGCCAAGGTTATCGATTGTCAATTAAAGTGTAACAGTTATCAAATATTTTTATTATGATAGCGGACTAAAATGTATACACGTTGACGTATGAGCTTAGTGATTAGGGCGCGTACTTCTTAAGCAAAGGGATGTTGGTTCAAGACAAGAACGATATGTTGTTTTTAGAGTTCGGTACCCAACCCCGATACCCAAAGTCTCAACTAAGCCATCTGTCTGTAAGCGGCCTGTATCATGAGAGGTAATAAGTAGGGTTAGGACTTTTGGTGGCATATCGTGGTTCTAAAATCCATGGAGTCGCTTTTTCCTAATTATTATAAACATTTGATTTTGACCTTCAATATTGTTCAATTTCATTAATCGGTTAAATCGCTAAGCCAGTTTAAAAAAAAATTGGTACAGAGGATATTTCCGCTGTATAAAATAAATGTTTTAAAAAACAAAAACCCGCCTTCAAAAAGCAAAAAATAACTTCTTTAAAATGGAAGTTAAAAAGAAGTTATTTTTTGCTTTTTGAAGGCGGGTTTTTGTTTTTTTTAAACATTTATTTTATTTTATACTTTTTAGTGATCCTATTTATGCTGTTACGTAGCTCCACTTCTAAATATTAATGAGAAACTATAGAACATTTCAAGCTCGCCGCAGACAACGCCGCGGGAATGTCATAGTCATATTTAAACCTAAATGTGCTTCGTCATAGTCGCTCAACTACCTTTATCGAAATATCTTATCGCCACCCTTGAAATAGGTACCGTTAAGGAGTTCCGGTGGCCATCTGTGGTCTTCATCATCAGTTCCACTTCACCATATAGTACTTTTCAAAAGCAAATGCATGAGTTACAGTGAAAAATACCAAAATCGCTATAGGTGTGCCTATAATATTTGAGGAGTTCTCTTGATTTCTCCAAGATCCCATCATCAGATCCTGACGTGGTGACAATGGGACCAATTAGAAAGTATAACCATTCGAACACCGAAAAAAATTTTCAAATCGGTCTAGTGGTCTTCGAGTAATCGGGGAACATACATAAACAAAAAACCCGACGAATTGAGAACCTCGTCCTTTTTTTGAAGTCGGTTAAAAAGCGTTACCAAACAAACAAATACTAGAAGGTATGAATAAACCGAACTAGAAATGTTTGTTTATTTTTAAAAAAATACGATACTGAAGGCCAAAATCAAAGTGGTATGTTTATAATTATTAGCAAATAGCGACTCCATGGATTCTAGAACCACGATATGCCACCAAAAGTCCTAACCCTAGTAATAAGTTTGTACATCTGCTGCCGCTATAACAAAGAATAATAACTATAAATAAAAAACAATAAAACTATATTTGTGTTACAAAAAAGGGCCATTCGTTCTATTTACAACTTAAACTCCCGTGACTCTTTAAGAGAACTTTTTAAAGAAATTATCTTAAATTATTATATTATATCTTGACTGTAGCGTCTCAATTTATTTATGAGAATATTATTTACGTTATTAGAAATTTAGATTCTTTCACCAAAAATTCTGATATACATAATTTAAATACCAGAAATAAAAATAAAATCGCTATCCGAAAATTCCGCGTCCGTAAAGTATATAAATCATTTGTTGGTCAATGCATTCATTTCTATAATAAATTACCTGACGAAGTTTTAAAGTTACCCTTTCCAGCACTTAAAAGTTACTTGAAAAGGTCGTTAATGTCTAAAGCGTATTATAGGATCGAGGACTATCTAACAGACAAAAATGCATGGCCTAAATCCGAAACTTAGTCAATAATAATTTATTCAAATGCTAAATCTTTATCTTGTCTAGGGGACACCGTTGATGTAGGAAAACATATCGAAACTTTTATGTGGTCGTCTCGCACCATCTTATATACACATAAGTATGTGTTTTTTTTTCTCTATCTCTCCCGTAAGATTCTTAATTGGCATGTTTTCCTGCTGAACTACGCATGTTATTTAATACTATATTTAATTTAATATTTATAGCTTTATATAATGCTAGACTAAGTAGTACCATTGTAATAAGAAATATGTTTAAAAAATGACTGACTGCTGAGTTTCTTGCGGCGTTTCTTCTCGGCAGTGGTCTTCTCTTGGGAAGCGCTGGTAGATTCTTGACGTGTAAAAGTGCCCGTGCGGCCTACTTACTGAATAAATTTCTTTTATCTTATCTTTTTAATAAAAATAAAATAAAATAAAAAGCGTTTTTGCGACCTTAACAATAGCTGTATCTCTTGTACCGTAATAACTACATACATACATAATCTCACGCCTTCGTTCCCAGAGCGGGGTAGGCAGAGCTACAGAATTACAAACATCTCTAAAAACTTGTTGATAATTCTATAACCACAATTTGCACAATTACTCGTAGGCTAAGATGTTTACCAGCGTATTAGTGATAACTATGAACCTATTTTCAAAAATTATTACTATTGCCGCTATAACAACAAAAAATAAATACAAAATATTTTTTAAATTTAAAGTGGACCCCTATTCAAGAATGGATGTGAGCCAGAATAACTCTCCGTGTGAATGAGAGCCCCCGAACTTAGCCACTTTTATGTGTTATATGCTATCTTCTTTCCCCATATTCGCTACGTGTACTTCAGGGCCTCTATTCAACACGGTAAAAGTTATATCGTTTTTGACCTGTTATCGTATTGTCAACGTTTTAATAGCTCTTATTTACCTGACAGTAATGGCAACTGAGTTAAAAACCATACCATAGCAGGTCAAATACGATTTGGATTATACTGTCTAGAATAGAGGCGTTGTTCATTTGTAGTGCGCGTGCCGCATGCTGCGGACCGTCGAGTGTCCCGACTTCTGTAACCTTACCATGATTTACAATTACCATACTCGCTAGCGAGTCGAATGGTTCTTGTGCACAAGTCACTTTAGAAGTGAGAACACATTGTGATGTTTCTCGCCGGACAACTACATTTTTATTTATATATTTTGTCCGGCAGCATGAGCATGTCATGCTCACTTTAAGGTTTTTGCTTCGGCTTTTGGTCTTCTGGTCGCCACCTACCCGAACACATGGTTGAGGGAGGCGATGGCTGAGATACGCGTGATACTCGTGAACGGGTGTCGTTTGTGGGGTCCGATCTGTTCACGCTTGCAAGGACCTGTTTTCCAGTTAGTTATTTTAATTATCGTTCCTGACGTAGAGACCTCGTCAGGTTGTTTTCCTAGCTACAATTTTTTATTTAAGTAATTTAGCTTACATTTGTAATGATTTTATTTGTGTTAGTTACATACATACATAATCTCACGCCTTCGTTCCCAGAGGGGTAGGCAGAGCTACAGAATTACAAACATCTCTAAAAACTTGTTGATAATTCTATAACCACAATTTGCACAATTAGGCTAAGATGTTTACCAGCGTATTAGTGACAGGTTGCAAGTAGGGAATGCAAATTAACCGGTTATTAACCGTTTTTGTATGAAAATAACCGGTTAAAATCGGTTAAAACCGGTTATTTGCACTCCCTAGTTGCAAGCCCATCGCCTAACAGTACTACAAGCCTTTATTCCCTTAGTCGTCTCTTACGACATCCACGGGAAGATTTGGAGTGGCACTATTCTAACTCGGCAACCACACGAGGCAATTGTGTTAGTTTTAAAATAATTATTTATTACTGTATTACCTTGTAATGTTCCTTTAAGTATTATTGTATTTTATGGTTGGAAAAAATGACCTTCTGCTGGAGTTTCTTGCGGCGCTTCTTCTCCGCAATGATGGTCTTGTCCGAAGCGCTAGTAGATTCACTCCATGTTACCGACGTGTAAAAGAGCCCTCATGTGGCCAATTTAATAAATATTTTGAATTTTGAATGCTCATCGCTATCTATAAGAATACTGCGACGTTTGCGAGGGACAGAACATTCACTCGCTAGCGAGTACGTTAATTGTAACTCATGGTAAGGGTACGGGGCCGAAAGGTGTAGGGTTCTGGCGGTTTCGGGATAACCTACCAGCAGCCTCCACGACGCCATTTTTGGTACAACAGGATCACCACCATAAGTAAGGTAAGGTATAAGGTGTTTGTAACTATGTCTTTTGTTGCTCGAAACAAATATTTCTCATATTTACCTCTAATATAAAGTTACTTAATAATCTTTTATTACTTACAATAATTATATTCGACATAATATTTACAGAATAATAATCACCACTATAAAAAGAACACCCCCTCTAGCAGGTCCGCTCGCGGCATGGTCCCCATGACACTGGCTGCATTACCTCTCTGGATAGCTAATTTCTTATTCTTGATATGCCCCTTTCTGCAATACTCAGGTTGTATTTCAATTAGAAAGTCGCACCAAAGGACAACTTATTGCCGTAAACATATAACCAACGCGACAGTTCACACGCTTCGTCAAACCTTAAAATTCAAAGCCGCCATGAATATGAATGACCGTCCCTCTTACATACATTTCATACACTTTAGTTGCATTAACATAATTGCACCATTGACACCGGTGCAGATTTATGTGATTCTAATACATATTGATGAGTGCGCTGCGTCTGAAAACCGAGCGCGTGTGTGGGACTCTTTAGGCGGTCAGATGTAATACAGATTATTTATGGGCGAATTGGAAATTATTTATGAAATATTTTACATTTTAGCAAACCACTTCGTTGTTTTTGTTCCTATTCTGCAATTGGCCATTTCTGAGACCATACTTACTGACTCGCTCCCAGAACAGATGGCCGATGGGTTTGAAGACTTCTGGAGTGGCGTTCGCGTAGAGGAAGACGCAGCTTGGGTCATTTAATGTGGTTGTTTTTGTTCCTATTCTGCAATTGGCCATTTCTGATACCATACCTACTGACTCGCTCCCAGAACAGATGGCCGATGGGTTTGAAGCCTTCTGGAGTGGCGTTCGCGTAGAGGAAGACGCGGCTTGGGTCATTTAATGTGGTTGTTTTTGTTCCTATTCTGCAATTGGCAATTTCTCATACCATACCTACTCACTCGCTCTCAGAACGGATGGCCGATGGGTTTGAAGACTTCTGGAGTGGCGTTCGCGTGACGAAGACCCAGCGTGGGTCATTTAATTAGGTTGTTTTTGTTCCTATTCTGCAATTGGCCATTTCTGATACCATACCTACTGACTCGCTCCCAGAACAGACGGCCGATGGGTTTGAAGACTTCTGGAGTGGCGTTCGCGTGACGAAGACGCAGCGTGGGTCATTTAATTAGGTTGTTTTTGTTCCTATTCTGCAATTGGCAATTTCTCATACCATACCTACTCACTCGCTCGCAGAACAGATGGGTTTGAAGACTTCTGGAGTGGCGTCCGTGTAGAAGACGCGGCGTGGGTAGGCCTCCAACAAGGTGGACCGACGACGTGGCTAAGGTTGTGCGAAACCGTTGGATTCACGCGGCGCAAGACCGTTGCTATAGCAAACCTTGGCAGAGACCTATGTCCAGCAGTGAAACGATGATAATGATGAACTACTCGTACAAAGGGGTTTGGGTAAAAGTGTTGTCATTTGTAAAATTCATACATTTTCAAGGTGAGCGGCCATTTGTAAAAGTGGCAAATTATGATAGAATTATTAAAAATAAACATATTTTATTACGTAATGTAATACTCTTAAGTGCATCGGAGCTGAGATATTTAAATATTCATACTCTGGCGTACTTTTGTACTAAAAACTGAACACTTAAATCTTTAAAATCTCCGCTTCGATATTATTTAACGCCATAAATTATATATATCTATGTGTATTTAGAGGTCCTCTAAATAACTATGTAAGAATCATCCGTGGCCGCTGAAAAAAAATGTGACAATATTCTTCAAACAAATTTACCCAATGCCCTTTGATCAATTTACTCAGGAACAGCTTCCTGATCACGACATTGGCGAAAATGTACATAGGCGAACTTATCCCCCTAAGGCATAAGGGAGGGAAAGGGGAGTGATCCTGCCTACAAAATTGGCGATGCCATGTTTGGTTCCCGGTAACGGGGCGGTATGGTCAATAGCGCGAGTATTTATTCCTGAGTCTTGGATGTTTTTTTAATAAGTGTGTTTATCGTTATCTAGTACCCATAGTACAGTCGAGTTCATAAATATGTGTACACTTAAGTACCTTAGATATTTAATGTCATGTTTAAACTGCCATATATGATTTTCAGCGCTATTAAAGAGACAAGGTACAAACTGTACTCATATTTAAGAACGCGACTGTACAGTCTAGTACTCACGGTGCAAACCTAGAGCTTAGTTTGGGACTAGGTCAATCTGAGTGAGATTGCCCTCTGATATTTATGCACATTTTGTATTACGTAAAACAAGGCTCCCAAGAATCATTTTTTAGGTATTTATAAATAAATTATCTCAATAATTGTATTACGCACGCAAAGTAATCAATTTTGAAAGTCAATCTAATTATTACATTTACGTAAGTGATCCAAAAAGTAAACAAGGATTGGGGGGTTATCTCGAGACCTCGGTACCTTCAGATCGTGGAGAATAGGGTTCACAACTTAATTTAATTAAATATTTGAAGCACCAAATTGTTAATTGTTAATTGTTGTTATTATATTTATTTTAAATGAAACATAATAACAAGTTGTGGTTAAAATAGATAAAAATCCTAAATCATTCGTTTTAATTAAATCTTTACATCTTCTTTATCTTTATCTTTACATAGTATTATAAAATGAAGTCGCTCCCGCTGTCTGTTCGCGTAGATGTTTTAAACTACTCAACGGATTTTAATGTAGTTTTCAGCGACAGATAGAGTGATTCAAGAGGAAGGTTTATGGATAATAAGTTCTGGTTTATGTAAGGGTACAGAAAACTAACATAAACCTAAGCGAAGCGAGGGCGGGTCGCTAGTCCGAGACTGTCTGTATCTCCCCTATCTCCTCCAAAACCACGCAATAGATTTTGATGCGGTTTTCACTTTCAGTTAGCTAATTTTTGTATAATATATTCTGGTTTATTTGCGGGTGTAACAGAAAACTAACATAAACTGTAGCGAAGCGATCAGATATAACACGGATTAGTGATAAAACGAATAAGATAGTTTAAATCCTGCTGCTGATTATAACAAAATATCATCCATATATCTCAAAAAATAATCACTCAATAAAAAATAATCAAATTAATATACCGACAAAAGACAGTCTACGCCTCAGACAAAGTGCCTATTAAAAAATTTAACAATAAAAATGGCTTAATGTCACGTTATCCTCCAAAGTTTTATGCGAAAAATTGCAAATATTCTCATGATCACACCAATTGTTATTGAAATAGGAATAAAAATCGACGCGTGAGTTCATTAATGTTTCAGAATCCTCACTTCTCTAGCCACCCAAAACTAGATTATTTTCACAGTAATTGGCAACCCTAAAATCATCCTCCATTCACAAGTTTAAAGTCAAACGTATGTTATCAGAGCAGTTTACGTAGTACGTATCGCTTGTGATAATGTTATGTAGGTAACTTTGGGTGTCACGCGTGACCTTAATACTCGCGCTTCAAAAGTGTCTGAATCATGGGCAAGAATAGGGAATATGCACGGATTTTATAAATCACATATATACATACATAAACTCACGCCTTCATTCCCAGAGCGGGGTAGGCAGAGCCATAAAATTACCAACAACTATAAAACCTTGTTGATAATTCTGTAACCATATTTTGCACAATTAGGTTAAGATGTTTACCAGCGTATTAGTGACAGGTTGCAAGCCCATCGCCTAACAGTACTACAAGCTTTTATTCCCTTAGTCCAGGGGTCTTCAAAGTTTTTGACTCAAGGCAAATGCACTTAATATAAATTCGTGCGGGCCAAGACTTTGGTTTCATGGCTGGTCATGGGGTAATTATTACCCGGTAATACATTAGTATTAGTTAAGTAGTCTTGGTCTTCAGGGGGTACCTAGATAACGCATAAGGAACGCACTTGGTGTTGATTATGTTCATGAGTGGCTATGATTATCACCAATTACCGTCAGGGGCGGGTTTTATAAAACTAATTACTCCCTTAGTCGCCTCTTACGAAATCCACGGGAAGACATAGAGTGGCACTATTCTAACCCGGCAACCACACGGGACTAATTTTTAAATCGCATTTCTCAACAAAATATGAAAATACCGTAAAAGAGATCACCAAAAGTGAAATTAAAATTAAAATTGGACAAGAAATACGGATGATACAAGCATTTTAAACTGCTAATTAGACAGAGAGATCGTCCATATAAACTCCAAGTTAAATTCTGTTTTGCTAGAAAGAATAGGAACAAATCTTTTTTGGCTTCTATAAATGATTTTTCTCAACTGTTTGTTACATGAATCAACTTTTATTAAAGCTGTGGAAATAGTAGTTTATGCAACAGTTGTATAAGAGAGGTCAAAAAAGACGAGCGGTGTGGTTACGATGTGAGCCGCAGGCGAACATCGTAAAGCAAGATGCCACGAGTATTTTTTGACTTAGTTATACACCGTTGCATACAATACTTTTTCTACGACTAGGTTTCAAATAAAATGCAAAATTAAATTAACAAAATTAATATACCTAGGTTAAAATACGAACGAACGAAGCACAGAACAACAAACGAGCGAGAAACATTCGAAAACAATAAAATATGTGTCTATGGTTAACTTTGTTTTTAAATTGATGTGCACTTGCCAGGTTTCATATTTTTTTTAAAAGTTGCACAATCGATTTAACTTGTGAAATAGGGACTAAAAAGCACCTAATGATTTGAGAAATGAATTCTTTTACCTGATTGGTCGATTTTAATATAGCTGCGTTCTGGTTGGTTGATACCAAATAAAATGTTTTTTTTAAAGAGTTAAATTAGTAAAAGAGTTTACATACCAAAAAGAACCTAACGTTCCGATTGACAGTCAATGTGTATTGTGATTGGTGGTTTAATTTGGTGAAGTATTTTGATTGGTCAAATTAACCTAGGTGTAAGCTTTGGCAGCTAGGCATATCGTTTTGGCTCAAAAAAAGCACAAGTGCTGTTAAGGGGAGTAGACTAGATAGACTTTTCTACGGAATGTTCTGCGGACATATTATCTATATTCTTATATTAGTGTTCGTGACTATATAAATGACAGATAAAAGTACAGGAGTAGGACAAAAGTCATTAATATTACCTATTATCGATCCATCATCGATATAAGACTGAAAATCCCCCCCTTTTACCGATGTTATCTACCCAACGGTAAAGGTGGACACTCACGGTCAGTCTGAATGGATTATGTGGCATCATCATCATCATCATCGTCGTCGTCGTCGTCGTCGTCGTCGTCGTCGTCGTCGTCGTCGTCGTATTCCTCACACAAATGGAAGTAATTATTCTAGGGATAAACCATAATGTCCCAAGACCTGGCAACCCCGAGTGAAAGTCACTTTTAGAGCCAATTGCAGACGAATTGGCGACGCTACCGGCGCGGCGTTGCGTCGAAAGGGAAAATTTGGCAGAGCGTAATGTTTTGCCTACCATTCGTGGCGTGATACGCATCGAAACTTCTAGAAAGACGCTTTAATGTATTCAAATATCAATTCTATTCACTCATGTTTTATCAACGCATGGGCATTCAAAAAACAAGTGGAGAAGGCCTTTAACAGAATAATTTCCTGGGATAAATAGCCTAAGGGCTGGATTCTAAGTATTGCCGTGTAAAAAATACGTGACCCGCTACATTTTGCAGTATAACAAACGAACACTTTGTTATTTAAGGCAGGATGTTGCAAAGTTTAAGTACAATCAAGGTCAAAAGTAAACGATCACTTCTGTTCTTTGTCACTTCACTTGTTTATTAGCAAAGCCCGGAATTTTCGTGGCACTTTTCAATAATGCTAGTGAGTTATCATTTATCGACTTACATATATATCGATACAATACAATACAGAACACATAATTCTAAAGAAGATTAAAGGTAAAGGTAAACAACAGGCGGTCTTCTGGCTAAAGAGCAATCTTTTCCAGATAACCTTTAGGTAGCTGAAATTTTTAAATTGACATATTTAATTATAATATTAAAGTTACTTGGAAAACAACACATCTTATAAAATCGGTTCCAAATACGGCTAATAATACCTTCTAATCTATTTCTGCTATTTTGATTTCATATGCAAAATACTTGCTAGTGCTTCTAACAAGTGTTTATTTAGTTTCTTAATAAAAAAATAGATAGTCCTATTTTTTTTTCATATTATGATCTGGTTACGCGCATGATACGATAAGTTGCTATTGTTGCTAACAATCTATTTAGCAGTTTAGTATATCGATATTGAAAGTCGATAAATGAGAAGTCACTACTACAGCCCAAAAGTGCCACGATAATTCCGGCCTCTGTTTATTAGTCTACTTATAACATACACCAAATAAGACATTCGTACTGTGAAAAAAATTTTTTTTTTGGAACAAGTTTTTGTTACCGACTATAGTTTTTTGCACGACGGTCATCATCTGCTCGTCAAGACAATGTATATATGCATGTAAACTTATTGTTGCACAAATGAAAATATAGTTTAAAACACGCAATAATCAGAAGAGTGTAAAATATATATTTTGTACTGTTCCCACTCATACAAAGTACAGGCAGAGGCCGACTACAGGTTTCTGGCTGAGTATTGGGTGGTTTGCCTAAACATTACAATAACGAGTCCCAACACTTTTGCTCTTGTTAATTATAACGGAGATCCTGTCATCATCTTCCGTCTCCATCGTCAGATCAGCTCTTAGATCCCATATTGTGCATTGTAACCGGGTTTACACACGTGGTTTAAATTTCAGCTCATTCCATTACCGGGAACTGGTTCACAATTTGCAAGATTTGACCGAAACTAACTAACATACAAACATTGCATGTTAATAAAAAGCTTGCAAATACCTTCAATAGTGAATAACAAACAAGAAATCCAGACATCAAGCCAACACTGTATCTAGATAAACCCATTGTGCCTAATCATTGCATCTTTAACAAAAACCAAATCACAATACGCACTGCTAGATCAAAACAGTAGTAACTCAAAATACAACTGTATTTTAAAATCAACGTTAATACAACTTCTGTGAACTTGAAACTAAACTAGCAAGGATTTTGAGTTGATACTTTTTTGATCCAATAGCCTCGTCTTATCACCTCCAAATCGTCTTATCATTAGACATCACGACCTGCGCAACACCTCCAGCAACCTTGGATCCATGCCTATTGAGGTAGGATGGGTCAGCTTACAAAACAACCATAACCACAAACTATACCACGATCAACTTTACGTCTAAACAAGGTTCATGTTACAATGGCGTTGTAATGACCAGTGTTAGAAGAGCTTTGGCGCGGAAATGACTTCCAAATTAGATGACCCCGCTGAAGTGCAGCTAATTTACATAGGTCTTTGATTGTATGTTATTTTTACGGTATAATGGCTCTGTTGATATGGTTGGTGCACGCATTTTTAAGTTGGATAGGTCATGCGCTTGCAAAAAACAAAGGTGCTAGTTTTCCGCCTAGTTTTTGTCTATTATCAGTATCATAGTAGTATCATATGATATCGCCAAGCAACAGTCTACGGATCGTGGTGTGGGGATAGGACAACCAACAAAAGAGGCATTCCATCTAATTCCTCAGGGTTGGTAACATTTGCAGTCTTAGCACTGTAGTCTAAAGATTGTATTCTTCATTTGTAAAGGACATCATCTCCTCTTTCGTCATGACTTTCCTTTCGCTCTCGTTAGAAAAACGGTGTTACCGGTTTGACATTGCAAAATTTTAACTCCCGACAAAAAACAGAAGCATTATAAATTTAACGTGTGTATCTGTGTGTCTGTGTTTAAGTGTATATGTATTGTGTGTCTGTGTGACATCGTAGCTCCCAAACGGACGGGCCGATTTGGATGCGGTTTTTTTTTAAAGAAAGCTGGTTTAATCGCAATGGTTATTAGCTAAGTTTCATTAAAATCGGTTGAGCCGTTTAAGAGTTATAAGTTCTTAAAGAAAGTATTGCCATAATGACGGGGTTTTGATCTTTTAATTTGTTATTTTACCAAAGGTTACCTAATTGCGCATTAAGAATAATAATTATCTATGAACTGCGCAAATTTGGCTTGATATCTTGAATTTGGCTTACAACGCATGCAATCTTTCCAATCCTTTCATAGTATGATAAGAATTATAGTAATGTTTTACGGCGCCGACGAGTTGAGATAAATAATTAACATTCGTGTTAACATGCGTATCAAGAAAAAATTTAGATCATACATAAACAGGGTGTCCCAGAACTTAACGTAAATATTACACCACTTGAAAGCCCCCTTTATACCGGTCTATAACAGAAGCTATCAAGATTTTAACGATACCAACTGAATAGAACACCATGTAGTTAAAATTTTTGGTTCCAAAAATGAATGAATGCTTAGAAATTGTGATATTAATTTCAAAACATCTAGAAATTTTAAATAAATCCATATTATCTAAGCCACTAAAGTAATTCTCATTTTACATTCAACAAGTTTGATTCTTCGTAGGGAAATAATTCCCTAGCCCACGGTGGAAGGTAACATGTATGTTTATTTATTAATTTAATCTTTATTGCACAACACAAAAATAAAGTACAAATACTTCTACATTATAATTTCACAACTGTTGTGACTAGGGTTGCCAGCCGTACTTTATTATAAAGTATTGTACTCTATTTTAGCTTCCCGTACGTTATATTTTACGCAACACATAAAGTACGGGAAAGTACTTTATTTATGACATTCGGTTTTTAATAGACATTTTTTTCTAATAATTAATAAATTTAAACGAAATTGTACTTCAACGCATCCGTCAGAAACCCTCGACAAAAACTTTGTTTAGCCATGTTTGAACGCGATTGATACTTTGATCGTTGCCAAAAACGCTGTTAGAATAGGCAAGGTCTGTAAGTGATAACTTGATAAGAAATATGTATTTAAAAATAATTCAAATAATACTTTACATTTATGCTGCGTACTTTATTTTTCTTCCTCTTTTGGTAAGTAATACTTTATTCTTTTAAATAAAAGGTGGCAACCCTAGTTGTGACACCTGTCCCAATGCCAAAAGTTTTAATAAGACAGTTCTCATTGATAACAAGAAGTACTGGGACACCATGTATAAATAACCATTACACTCAAAATATTAATTTACCTACATTTAGTTTGATATAAAAAAATATGACTGGCAATGATTCAATGAGTAGGGAAAAATGGCCAAAAAGAAAGGAGCCTTTTGCCCTGCAGTGGGACACCAGAAAAAAACGTATGACATCGGTGTTGCCAGTTTACAAAAATTGTTAACATTAACGTTTTGCATCTTAGTTAAGCCTCCATTAAAAATAAATAAATATCAAGGGACAATCTCACACATATTGACCTAGTCCCAAACTAAGGTAGGCTTGTACTATTGGAACTAACTAGACAACGATACAAATACTTATATAGAGAAATAAATAGTTAAATACATAGAAAACATCCAAGACTCCGAAACAAATACTCGCGCTCATCACACAAATATTTGCCCATACCGGGAATCGAACCAGGGACCGCTAGCTTCGTAAGCTACCAAACCTAGTCTACCAACTAGGCTATAATTATAAGGAGCCTATTTAATAATCTTAATTAGTTCCAATGCAACATTGTAACTTATCTCGCATGAGTACTATCCAAAAATGCACAGAGATACCATAATCAGCCACGATACGGTCCGTTGTAAAATGGCAAGTGTCACGTGTACAGTGTCGCAGTTTATATTAAATCGTACGTAGTACCATTTTAGATATTACGGCGCGTAGATACTGGTTGCCATGTGAACGTTGGGTGTGTGAGGCATAAGAGACAGCGGAGCGGAAACGATTGGGTACAGTCAAGGAATTTAATTTGTGACCCACCTTAGTTCCAAAGTCAATCTGACATTCTACAGCAATAAGGTTGAGTTTCCTATCAATTACAAATGATTTGGCATCTCTATTGACAATGACATCTTCAAGCAGATTTTCTTTGAAATGGGTAGCAAATTAACTTCCGTGACCGTACCTAGTTTTAAGAGAGCATGAGGGGAGCCCGTCGTTTCTAATTTTTTTCATTAGATATAATTTATAATGTGTTTGTTTACATAATTATTGAGAGTCATCTTTTCTGGATATTTAAGAGTTTCTTAAATAAATATCAAACAGGTAGATAAGCCTAGGTTAGGTAAGTTTCAATTTATCAAAGTCCTGAAAAATGACACTTTCTTAATACGTTATGACTTGCGAAAATTATGACTTAAATCGCATTGACTATGGAAAGAGGAAATCTCACTAAGTCAGTACCTAAGTTGTTTGTACTTTATGAGTTCCTCTATATAGACGACGTTGTGACTAAAAATAAAGGGTTACTATCAAAATTCCCTTTTCGCCAAATGACAATATAGCTCAAACGTCTGGATTGTGTAATGTCTTTGTTGCTATATAGACATGAACGCTAAATGTATCTTTAGCAAAACGTCTGGATCTTAGAATGTTACAATTTAAAATACACTAATAGCGAAACGTCTTCATCTTAGAATGTCTTTATTACTTAATAGACATGAAAGCTAAATGGCCCGGTAGCGAAACGTTTGTATCTCAAAATGTCTTAATTACTAAATAGACATGAACGCCAAATAACCCGTTAGCAAAACGTCTGGATCTTAAAATGGCAATTGTTGATATGACACTCGATAATTCAAACTTCTAATTATACGGACTATTTTAATTTCCAGACGTTTTGCTAATAACTCCTTCTATGTTCATGTCAATCAACTAATTTTACTTTCGGTTAATTAGGTATTCTAATCACACGGACTATTTATATTTCCTAACGTTTAGCTACTTGCTCATTTCAATTCTGTGACGTCCTGCTAAATTGACACTTTGCTGACTGAGTATTCTACTTTCATGTCATTCAGCTGAATTGACTCTTTGCTGACTGTGTATTTTACTGTTATGTCATCTAGCTGAAATGGTCCTTTGGCGAAAAGGGAATTTTGAGAGTAACCCAAAATAAATACCTGAGCATTTCTCAAAAAAAAATCCACTTTGAGTGACATCTCCAAATTAAAAAAAAATGGAAGGTAGGTAGAGAACATCATACTATGCAATAATTAAATAATATTCTAATGTGTCCCAAAATATTTGTATGGAAAGTTCCTTTTGTGTTACTGATATTCATAGATTTTTGGTAACACAATAGGAACTTTCCATAGAAATATTTTGGGAGACATTAGAATATTATTTAATTATTGCATAGTTTGATGTTCCGGACGAACACTGCACATGGTACCGTCTCTAAACCCATGTCTGTTAATTTTAAGTATTCCATTAATTCGATTAATTCCAATTCCATTAATCGTTTTTTTTTATTTGATGGTCACTTTTTTTTTCCACTTGGGTCAAGCTTACCTCCAAGCAGCAATTAGCAATATTCTCTTAGGAAGGATAAGACAACAGGTGAAATAACTAGCTTAAAAGCATCCCATTTGGGTTCTCAGGGATCCGTATTTTCAATCTTGTGGTAGCAAATGTCCATGGGCCTTGGTTCCCACATTGCATTAGGTTCCTTAAATGCGTTTAGCTTTTCAATGCCACAAAAAAGGGGTTAAGGATGAGTATGATAAAATGAGATGCAAACACGTTAATACACATATTATTAACCTGGTCTCTAGATGTAAAGTATACCAATGAATCAATTGTTATTCGGTGGGATTGGGAGTATAACAATGACGGAGATTTCTCTTTTACTATACACTGTCTCTTACCATTATTTTGAACCTCCGTCGCAAACAAGGGGTTTGTGTGTCTGTGTTGTCCCTGGCATCGTAAACGGATGAACCAATTATGATTTAGTTTTTTTAAATAAAAAGCTAGTTTAACTGGGGTGGTTCTTAGCTAGGTTTGATCAAAATCGGATGAGCCGTTTAAGAGATAATCAGCTTTGAAAGTAAGAGTCGCATTGACATGACGGGCGTTTTATATATACACACCATTAATGGTTATTAAATTATACCACTTGGACCACAAGCAAGCATGAAATTTGTAGATAACGCCAATCAGCCAAGGCCGCGGCTCTTATAACATTATTTAATACTATACTATAAATACGCGCACACGCATAGCGTAACCGCACCATTAATAATCTGCGAGAATTGCAGCGCGGGAGCATTTTTACAAATGCCTCGTAAAACACAGTCCGTTAAGAAAAAACAGGTGAAGTGCGAGTCGGGCTCGCGCACCGAGGGTACTGTACCGTCCGAGTCAGCCTTGGCTAGGTTTTATTATATGTAGTTTTTTTTAGGGTTTGCACTCCACTATTGGCGCTTGTATGTGTTACAATTTTGACAACATAACAAAAACCAAAAACGTAGAAAAAATAAGTTCCTTGTTTTGGTTTTCGATATTTTTGATTATTTGTTAGGAAACCCACCGTTATAAAACATAATAGTCTGTGAATATTAAATGGGTTATCTGTTACGGTTCAAAAGATAGGTAGGTAAGTTAGGACAGACGGTCAATCGCTCAAAGGTTAACTGGAAGAAATCCCTTAAAGTTCACCTTTGTACATACCTATTTGTGTTTCTGTCTATTTTTTTGTTTGTTATTTTCCTGTTTGTATAATAAAGTATTTTACATACATAATTACATACATACGAAGGCTTAATGTCCCGTTTGATACCCTTTTGGCCTATTCAATGTCCCACTGCTAGGCAAATACCCCCCTAATTTCTTCACTCATTTATAGATCTAGCCAATCTCCTTTTTGGTCAGCCTCTACTGGGACCGTTAGGTACTTGGCGCGGTCGGTTGTGATCTTAGTCCAGAAGGTTATAGTAAAAAAAACAGGTTTTACGTACCGGGTTCTTACCGCAGTTACATAAAACTTTAAATGTGACGTTATCTATGAAAAGGGACCTTATTGTCGATGGCGCTTCCGCCATTATTAAAGATGCTCCGATATAAATACAACATCGCGTGACGCAGTGCCACGTAAGCGCCATCGACATTAAGGTCCCTTTAGATAGATAATGCCAAAAATTAAAATTATTGTGAGTCCCTGATATCAAGATACACACATACAGAAACTCACGCCTTCGTTCCCAGAGTGGGGTAGGCAGAGCTACAGAATTACCAACAAGTCTAAAAAACTTGTTGATAATTCTGTAACCACATTTTGCACAATTAGGCTAAGATGTTTACCAGCGTATTAGTGACAGGTTGCAAGCCCATCGCCTAACAGTACTACGAGCCTTTATTCCCTTAGTCGCCTCTTACGACATCCACGGGAAGACATGGAGTGGCAATATTCTAACCCGGCAACCACACGGGACTATACTACTAATATATTAAGATATCGATCGATATTTGTTTAGTTTCTTTTATTATATCAAGGGGACGGCACACGGTCACAGAAGCCACCTGATGGTGAGTAAAATCTCTCATAGTCATTTTTTTCATGAATAATAACCGCTATAGTTTAAAGAAAGTCCTGTAGGTAAAGTCTTATGATTATATGTAATCAGAGATTGGCATTATTCGAATAATCATTCGTAATATTTTTATTCGCGAATAATTTATTCGCCGAATAATTTATTTGCGAATGATTTATTCGCGAATAGTTTATCCACGAATGAATCATTCGACTACTTTTCGAATAACGAATAATTTATTCATTTATTAGAGAAAAATGGAGCAGGTATAATAAGTAGTACCCAATAATTATTCGTGGCAATTCATTCAACGAATAATTTATTAAGAATAATCATTCGAGAATTTCATTCGTTATTCGCGAATAATTTGGTTATTCTTATTCGTTATTCGTCATTCGAATAATTTTTGCCTATCTCTGTATGTAATATGTTCGGTACTTAACGTAGAAACGTGAATTTTGGAATATATTCTGCTGGAAACGTGATCTCCGAAAGCATCCTCTTCTCTTACAGAATTCTTAATGCATGTGAGTTTAATATTAAAGCTAAGGATTCAATTTGTTAGACTAGGTATGCTTTATTTTGATAAGCCTTAGGTAAACTCAGTTTGCCTTCTAAATTGCGAGATTCGTTTGAATAATCATTGTAATGGTTAACTCCATAACGTTATAAATGACAACTGTCATCAGACGTATTGAGCTGTTAAAACCTGCCAAGTTCCAGTGAGTGAAAGAGCTAGAGCCATAGGAAACGTATATATCTGTCTCTTTCAGCCCCTAGATCTTGTCAGATTGTGACAGCTTATATGGCCTCAGAAATTTTGCATGTCATTCCGGAATCATCGCATCAAGCATTTGTTGACATTTTTCATGACAGACAGAATCTAGTATTTGATATAGTTTTATCATCAGATAAGCGTTTACAAAAGTTCCATGAGTCACTCATCTGGCAAATGGCATACATGTAGTGATAGACAAAATCAAGTTTTACATCAATTTTTAATCCGGAAGCCCTTTTCATACTGAAAATTGTCTATGCACAGCACAAATTAGAAGACTTAAGTTAACCTGTTTATTTCTCTAGTCTTTCCTGTCTTACACCAGAGCATTGACGATACCTTTCTTATTCCAACAAATAAAGTGATCTAGGTTTGGGCGAACGCCATCTGTCTGTTTAGTATCCAAACGGGTTTTCGAAAACCGGTTACGAACTGAGATCATTCATATTGGAATTGAGGAAAACGGAAACGCTAAATACATGGATATTGTGTCCTGTCCTTTTGTTGTTCATAGAATGGCGTCAAGGTCCTTAGGTCCTTACCTATGGGTAGAAGCCTTAGGTCGAAGCTATTTTTTGGCAATCTACCCAACACAATAAAACAGAATTTTTTCTGCAGCTTTTGTTGTTTCGAATTTACTGTGGCGTTATATTTTACATGTCTATCTAACTATTATATTTATGACTTCGAGTACATTCTTTTACAAATTTAATAGGACGCCTTATACCATGGATTAATTATAAGTCTGCGTTAAAAGAATGGTCCACGGCAAGGCAAATACAACTAGAGAGCTTATTAGGGTTGTTCTACATTTTAGACTTTAAATTCACGTTACATACCTACTAAGTTCAGATGACTTGTCTAGGGTAATCTCACGTTTGCCTACCTAAATATGTCATAAATTAGACTGTCAACCGTTTATGAAATCTGAAATGGTTATTTCCTCGATAGTAACAAAATTTATTCTATAGTAAGAACAATTCTTGGAATACACCTATAATGAACTTACTTTCACTTTAACGCATTCCTTTTTCTCTTAAGGGCCGAAAATAGTATTTTTATAGGTATTAATCGGCCATGCATCGCTTTCAGAGCACGCATGAGAAGATAAATTTGATGATCCGTAGCTATATAATACGATAGACGTAGTACGATGTCCTTTACTTATCGAAAGTCAATGGTATTGTATTAAAACAGATATCGTATCTGTGTGACACCGAATTCTACGTTAATCAACTGCTACAACTTTTTTATATAATACTATAGGTTATCCAATTTACGACAAATGGATCTGGTCCAGTTGTAGTCAATCAAATGGAATGACGCCGAAATATTTTGCCTACTCATGACTTCAGTCCAATGGCTTTTTGTCTCGGTAGATGAATCCGGAAATGCAATGGATGTCAATTTGTCCATTCACGGGCTAAGCGGAGTCATGCTACGGCACGCGAAGGTTTTCGCACTCACGCTAGAATGGCTTGACTACAATTTGTGGAACGTTATTGGTTTGAAATTTGAAAAGAATTGAATCCACTTCCAGAATTGAAATTCTGGAGTGAAGATTTGATCATGTCAAATTTGGCAGGACTCCGCGGCAATTGGCGTGATAGACTGAAATCAGATGATTCAGAGTAAAATTGACACACACTTTCTAAGGTCTGCGATTCCTCACCTGGTATTGCAGTCCGTGGGCGGCCGTGACCACTTTCCATCAGCCTGGTTTAGCTTAGTGACATTTATTAATATTCGCTTACACAAACGCGCGCAACAGTAAAGTGGTTTAAGTAAATAGCGACTACAAGAATTACTCTGCTAGCTAGTTTCTTGTGGTGTTTCGTCTCAGCAGTGGTTTCTCTTGTGAAGCGCTGGTAGATTTTTGACGTGTAAATGTGCCCGTGCGGCCTGCTTACTGAATAAATTTATTTTTTTAATTGACCTTACTATCGTTGCATTATCGGTAATTATTTTCTGCACGGGCCAAAAAGTTGCTCCACTTTTCCTCCACCAGTCGAAGTTGTTGTTTAAGGTTCACAAATAAATTATTAAATCTTTGACTTGTCAGAATAAGGTATTTGTAAGTACTTAGCATTTATTACCTAGTATTTGTAATATGAGATTCCAAGTACCTTAGTAGTTAATGCAGTACGTTAGGTATGTATCTATGGCGAACTACGAGTAGTCGAGAATACTGACGTCATTCATTTTTAAATAAAACAAGTATATAAGATTGAATAGTATATAATATTTGAATTTAACCACTTATTTAGGTACATTATAGACGAATAGATATGATATATCAGATATTTTTTGTAAAAATTTGGTACCAAATGACGTGCCTGCAAAATGCCCGCTGGAGTTCGACGTATGCTTATAACATTTTCTAGAGTTCACCTCTATGGACTATAAAAAACCTTGATCGTTTACTTTTTTATTTATTTAGCCATTATTAGAAGAAACTCGACAGTAAGCTTCGATCTCCGATCGAGTGGAGAGCGTCAAGCGTGACGTCACTTTATGAATGAACCGCCCACGGTGTAATATCTAATCTGCCCCTTCATTGAGTGACACGGCGAGTGGCGGGAAAAGCGGCCATCTTTGAACTGACGGCGGACGCCCTACATTGCATTCAAGTGATTTGTTAAAAGGTTTTAAAGTTAAGCTTCGTCTTTACGGTTGTATTCTCATTTAATTTCACTGTTTATGCAAAAAAATCTACAAATATGAAAAAAGCTTTCCTTTAAGATTGAAAACCAGCGTCGCGGTTTATGCTGTGACATAGTGCTAGTGGTGTCAATTTCGACGTAACATTATCCTACAATTGCATTTTTTCTTTCCTTTTTTATTGTTTTTATTTTAATTTCTGTGTTGCCATCCTTTTAATATGATGTTTTTCTCTGTTCTGTTTTTTTTTGAACTCGTCGAATAAATGTTTCTATTTTTATTTTTCAACAAAACAACTATTTAATAAGTAGATCAAAACCCCCTTCTTACAGAGGTAATGACATCATTTAAACTACCCCACAAAATGTTTATGTCTATCTCTTGCCAGTTTTCTCTATTTTAGCCCTTACAGCACATAACGATATGATCGTGCGGGTTAAATGTCATTTAAAATAAATCTTTTCTCCATGGCACAAAAATGAGCCAACCAATACGAGTCATATTAAGTATCTGTAAATTACGAAAATTTAACAAGATTCCATATCATTCTTGAGTTGGCTAAATTCGGTCTGAAAAGGCTAGGCTATGTTTCCTGCCACCGAATATTTCATCCTTCCATCCTCAGACGAGCGGACCTCTCTCGTTTGCTTTCTGCCAAGTCCACACAAAGAGATGTATACCTATACTTTTAAACCTTATTATGATGCAATACGGTGCAATAGTGGATACATCTCTTTCTAGTCGACTGTACCACGAGCTGACTTCATCTGTTACCCTCCCGTCGAACCACGTGCCCAGCCCATTCTATAATTACCCGTGTAATGCTGACCTACATCAAACTTATATAACTACCTGCTTGCAAAGTACAGATTGTCAATTATAACTTTTACATTCAACCCCGGCTGAGCGCCCACGCATCCCACGTGTTAGCCTCCCGAGTCCCGAGCCTTGGTACCCGTTAATAGATCAACGGTGACGTTTTAGACGAAACAGGGGTGACCCAAAACAAAGCTTAATGAATTGTAAAATGTTAATTCGCTTGAGTCAATACAATTTGACAAGTGAACCTTTAATTATAAGGTAGTTAATTATTTTTTTATGCGCATTTATTAAATTAATTCTATGCAAAAGTTAGGTATCTTGAGGTATACAAGGAAAAACACATGACTGGGATTTGGAACCTGTTATCTACAGTATGATTCATTGCTACATTCTAAAATGAAAACAGGAAAAATTGTGCGTTTTGCTACGGATTTTTTGTATCCGAAAAAACATTTCCTTAACAAACATATTATGAACGTCTTTGCATAATAAAACTCAAAGAGAAGTCCCACAAATATGAACTTTTTCCACAACCAACGGTACAATTCTATTATACATTTAAGGCCAGCCTATTTATATAATTAAGGCACGATTTGAATGAATACTTGCGAATTATTTTTGTGTATTGTTATACACAGGATGTCCTGACAACTGATGTATTTGTTTTGACGCTAAATATTTTAACCTTTGAATCCATTCAAGCTCAGTGAAGCGCAGGAAGCGTATAATAAATCCGGAAGAGCTATCACCTATCGCAAATAATGACGTCAGTGATAACACGATAGCTTTCAGCCCACACGACTTTCTAACAGGCACGCGACACCGGATGACGTCACAGCACTCGTGTTACCGTGTGAGCTGATCTCGTTAATATGATTCAGTGACTCGATATTGACTCCGTTTACAAGGAAATCGTAAAGCCGGGCGCTGAAAGTAAGTATGTCAAAAAGCCAGTCAATTGTGAGTAAACTAACGACTACGACACAGTAACGGTTACGATGTTTATAGCTGTTTCACAGTACACATTTTAAAACATAAATTATAAATATAAGACAGCAGAATGCATATTTTCGCACTGTAGGGGATGCTGTATGTCAAACAGGACTCGACTCAGAATATGATGTGGTTGAACCGTAGCGCTGGTGTTTATCTAAACCCAGGCATTACTATTAATATTGTTTTGTGACCTTGGGGCCTGTTGACATGACCCCAGCGCCAATGAGCACTAAGATGTGTGCCACATATTGGCTGCATAGCATTAGGTTACAAAGTATGGCGAGCTCATAAGCGTCATTACTTGTTTCTTACTAAAGTAAAATGAACGTTAAATATCTGCTGAATACTAGTAATCTGGACAACATCTTGCAATCTTAAGTTGATAAATCGAAATTGTTGGATTCTTAAAATTCTTATGTTAGGGTGACGGCACCAATGATGGACACTTTTAGCTGACAGGCATTAGTACCTGATGGACACTTCACTCTTAATTCAAATTTCATACGGACCTAAATTGATTGTTACAAAACAAATGAATGACCCTTATCTTCTGTAAAATAAGAATCAAGTGTCCATCATTGGTCCTTGTCCATTATTGGTTCCGTCACCTTAAAGCGCAATTCACACAGCGGGCGGGAGCGGTTCGGGCGCCGGGCATGTCGTTTTCATCGCGGGACCCGCGACGGGCCCGCCGCGTTCGCCGCCCGCCACTACCAGCGCGCGGGTGCGGCGGGTCCGTCGCGGGCCCGTCGCCGAAACGCGGCGGGCCCCGCGCGGGTGTGCGCGGGTGATCACAGGCGGGCATTCGGGATCGGATGTTAATGGCGTGTATATAGAGTAGAATTTACAACGCTCTGTGAGAATGCCTATCGGACAATGCGTGTTATTACAACCAAGGACGTCCGCGACCGACGCGCGACGGGTCCGCGGCGGGCCCGCGACGGACCCGCCGCACCCTCGCGCTGGTAGTGGCGGGCGGCTGGCGCGGCGGTCCCCACCCGCGCCCGATACGTCCCGCCGCGTGTGTGAATGCTTCCATATAACTCCATGTTAAAACACCCGCCGAACTCCCGACCCGCCCGGCGCACGACCCGCTCCCGCCCGCTGTGTGAATTGCGCTTAAAGGGTATCAAATAGTATCATTATGATGTAGGTATTTATTTATTATGAACCTTAGCAAATTGGTACAATACAAATATGTTTGGCAAATATGATTTACGATTCTCAAATTGGCATTCCTGTCACCGGTCTCTCAAACCCCCCTAAACTGGTCATCGACCAGTCGTAAATCAAAGAGGTAGGTCAGGGTCCGCGCACAAAGAGAACCAGTTCCCGTGACCTCCAGACGGCAGCCATCTTGGACGCTGAGTTTTTGATGCCACCCGGAATAAAACCTCCTGTATAGGTCAAAGGGGATTCTCGGAACTGTTTTGTTTTAGGTTTCACCCTGTAGCGAATAATGGGATTCATTTAAATTTATTATTTATCCGATGAATAAAGTAAACAGCATGTTTTTTCTAATAACCGTAAATGTTTTATAATATTTTTTGTGTTGCGACGACGCAGTTAGCATAGTTGGTAGTGACAGCCTACAAAGCTAGCGGTCATGGATTCGATTCTTGGTCAGGGTAAACCTATTTGTGTGATGCGCGTATTTGGTTTTGAGTCTTGGGTGTATTCTAGGTGAGTATTTTTTTCTTTACATATGTCAGTTTATCATTGCTTGGTACCCATAGTACAGCCTACAGCTTAGTTTGGGACCAGGTAAATTTGTGTGAGATTGTCCTCTGATGTTTATTTATTTAATATCATTAAAATATAGCAGTTAAACGAATAGAGCATATGTTGAACATTGTATCCTTCCTTGTATTCTGCCCTCGTTGAAAAAAGGGCGTATGTCTCATAGAACTGCGTATGAATAAGTGACCTTATTTCTTAAGATTGGGGGTACAATTTACTTTGACTATCAAATTGCGTATGCGTCCTTTTTATTTAGGAGGGCAGTGTTGTCGACATTCATTTCATAGAACGTATCACTTCAAAGAATTTTCATTTCATCGACAGGCTCTTCATAGGTGCAGAAGTTTAGGATTTGTGATGATCATAATTCTAACCTAACCTAAGCTACGTAATTAATATTAAAGATAACTTGAAAACGACAGGGATTTAGCAGAAAATAGAATTCGATGAAGTGAAATTCGGTGAAATGATTTCTATGAACTGAGTTTCGGTAAAACAACTGGACACCCTGTGCTATGCTATTACGCATTATTTAATATAAAATTAAAAATATGTCTACGACAATTCAGTTACAAGAAAAAAATACACTCAACGGCTCATTAGGAATTCCCAATACCTAAGTGACGAACAGATGAACTATGCCCAGTCTACATGTTGCGGTTTGGAGTGATTATTTATATGTAATAATAAAATTGATTTGTTAATATAATCAGCGTAGGCTGGAATTGACAACAATTCATATGTGCTAAGGTAGTAAAATAAAAATACCGTTTGTAGATTTTACACTGCTGATTACAGTAAAAATATTTTTGGATTTTTTTATGCAGTAGTTTTTTTAGGAAAAACAGTAAAAAAAGTTGGATTGAGAATGTTAGGAATACACTTATAGTGCCCTTAGTCCATTTATTACCATAGGAATTGAAAAAAATGTACAACTGGCATGTCCATTTTTCATCTGTCTGACGGATTACTTGATTCTAACGACACGCTTTCGATTCTCGTAATACTATTGTTTTGATATACGCTATTTAAAATGAAAGTGACTAACGGATTTGTAAAAGCGGATAGCCGCAATCTGCCCAAAGTCGACGAATTCATGTTGTTACAGTTGTTATGGTTGACAAGTGACATGACATGACAGTCAGTTCTGTTTCTGTTTAAAGTTACTTTTTTTATTTTATATCATGCTAAGATCACGACATCAGTATTCCTAACTTTGTATATAAGGTCTTTTTAATGACTATATCTTTAATAAATTATTAACGACCAATTTAAGTTAAATAAAGAAAAACCGAGAAACACAGGTAGTCTAATTTTTAACGAGCTTATTATAAACGCGAAAAAACAGAAATACTTCTTTTTTGAAATGTTGTCAATTGTTGGTGAGGAAATGATTTGACATTATCCAATCAATAAGGAAAACAGAAACGATACTGTTATTAGATAGCAGGTTTAAATTGAGAAAGAAACTTATGAGATAAATGTCCCAGTGGACGACAATGCCCCAATGTATAAGAGTTTAGCAGTTACTACGCCCTTCGTTAAGAGATTAAGTGGTTTAAGTGGACTTAGAAGCTGATTTTTTGGATTTTGTTTGTAAGTATTGATTACTAATTAGAAGTTTGTGATTTTTCTATGTAAAAGCGTCGACAATTGGGACATTTACCTTATTTCCATACAAAATAAGTTATGCATTTATTTTATAACTGAAAAAGGTGTATCATTATCAACCTATTCAGTCAATTACTCGCCTAATTTGACCAGTACACTTCACAGATATCCGATCTCAATTTGTAAGGCAATAATTGCCCTGTCATTGATTTTGCTGTGTAGTACATTGTGCATACATAATTGTATGTATTAAATATATATATTTGTTGTTAATCATTATTTTTAAAGCAAACATGCTGTAATTTGTTAATGCTGTGGACAGTTGTTATTAAATTGCAAACATTATCTTGAATATTTATGTAATAATTTGTAAAAAAGTGTCAGTTTGTAATTTGTTACTGTTCCATTAAAATAAAAAATATTTAAATAGGTAAGGTGTCAATACAAAATGTCCCTAAAAAGAGTGCTCCATATATGTGAACATTAATTTGTTTTTGGCAGAGAGGTTGATTTGATAATGTGTAGGAATAATAGCTTTTTTTTTCAGGACGAACCTTTTTACTTTTTTCTCTTTGACTTATGATAATCAGACGTTAAGATGATAAACTGACACTTTTACGCAATAATGTTTCAATCCACAAGTATTTAGCAATAAATTGTCAACCCTCAGTACTATTGTTGTGGTTTGACATTTTATTGCTAAATAATTGTGGGATGACACATTTTCGTGTCCCAATCAACACCTCAATTATATTATTAATTTAAAAGGTGAACTATCCGAACTAATTATTTACTACTGCAATATGTTAAACTTCGTAAGTATTAACAGAAAGTTTTAAAGTACGTATGTAATTGTTATCTTCAGATACATTAAAAATCATAAACATAGCTCACCCTGTATTTTCTACTTTATTGTCAACTAGAGTCTGCTTGCGACTCTGTCCGTGTTTAAGTCTTTAATCGCTCTTCCCTTTGGAAACAATAATATTTTCCGGCGTAAAAAATATCCATAGATTTAGGTTATGGGTGTTATATGTATTTCATTCCAATCCGTGCAGCTTTTTACTCGTACTTGAAGCACAAATATTCAAACATCCTCATTACTTTTCACTTTTATTAAATTAGTATAATGTGAAAATAGGGTGATGCAAAATATTTCAGTATTTTATTTCAAATAATGTTGACGGCGAATTTACAATGGAAACCGTTCTGAGAAATAGTAAATAGTTAAGTTTAGCTATGTTTTGTTTGTTTAAAATATTACACAATGTTTTAAATAACAAACACGCCTGTTCAAATACTATGTGTGATCCTGCGAGGTTAATATTTACTTATAAATATTATATTTGCAAGTATTTAGATGTCAAGGGGACGGGTTCAGTTGTAAACAGATACAGCGTGATGAGAAAAGTAACTTGCACTTTTGTAATTATCTAGGTCGTAATTACATAACCCTTAGAGCCCTTACACACTGCGACTTTTAGCAGCGATGCAGTCGCGCGTTTTGTATCGCTGTCACTTTCACACATTAGAGAGCAAAAGTGACAGCGATTGATACAATAGTGCGGGGTAAATGCAATTTTAAATGAACCTTTTTTGTGCCTCAAACATGAGCAAAACACAAATTAATTTAAACTTTAAAAACATAACAATACGAGTCCTTTTATCTGTAAATTAGGAAGATTCAATAAGATTCAATATCATTCTTGGCTTGATGCTAACTTCGTTCTGAAAGGGGTATAGATCAGAGTCCTATACCTAGATTCAAGAGTACTTTTACAAGGCGTCCTCTGATCCATATTAGTGTGCTCTGCTTATATACGCCAAATTGAAAGCCACTCACAAATGAATAAAACTTTGTGAAACTGTTGTGAACCTGCACAATCAACAAAACTGTAGAGGAGTGTCAGTTGTATACAAAGAATCTGAAAGTATCTTACAGTATTCTTCTGCACGAGGTTACCCGTAAAATTTAGCCTGTGTGTTCCCAAGACTCATCGTAGGGCTAGACACTGAACACACATACGCACAAACTTCCACACACACGCATACTGTATCTCAGCTACATAATTTGGAACATTATCATTAGTATAGGTTTTAACTAATATATCAAAACTAAAATGCTGTTTGTTTGCTTTTCTTGTATGTCAAACCAAATTTAGAAAAAATATTTCCTTGTTCTAGGGATCCCCTAAAATAATGATACGGAATCCTTTGTGCGCGAGTCCGTCTCGAACTTGGCCGGTTTTAGTTCTTCTGTTACAATGTTTTACTACGTTAGTTGTATTGCAGTATCCTTTTTTCAAATTAATGTTATGAGTTTGAGTTTTAAAGCCAAAGCGATAAAGGCTAAAAAACTAAAAAAATATCCTATGTCCGTCAATGGGCCATAAAATATCTCTGAGCCTCTATTCTATTCGGTAATAGCATATTGCTTTTTTCATGTTATCATATTGTCAACGTTACGATAGCTTTTAAAAACAATACGAAACCAAGTCAATAAGATTTTACATACATACAATCACGCCTCTTTCCCGTAGGTGTAGGCAGACACCACTTCCTTCCACTTGCTGCAATCCAGACAAACTTCCCTCGCTTCACTCATAAGCAGAGTTCGGAAAAATGGGCGTCATTACTTGCAATAATGTGGACATGACTCCAAATATTTTAATTAAACAAGTTAAATTACATTAATTGATTACTTGCCCAAAAAATAATTTTGATCCTTTGCAAGACAGTAGGTAATAAATAAATAATACAAAGACTTGGTATTATGAAGATTAATTAAAGCAAATAAACAGTTATTTTTATAATTTTTCCGTGGTTAGTTTATTTCTTTTCACGGGTAAAATAAACTTATGAGGGGAAAAGCTCCTTTCGCAATCCACGCATTTTAATGAAGCAAACTTAACTTAGATTAATATTAATAGCCACTCCTCACGTCTTTGTATTATTTATTTATTACTGTCTTGCAAAAGGATCAAAAATATTTTTCGGGTAAGTAATCAATTAATGTAATTTCATTTGTTTAATTAAAATCTTAGGAGTCATGTCCACATTATTGCGAGCAATGACGCCCATTTGTCCGATCTCTGCTCATAAGTCTCTTCATACACGTGCGTCGGTTTAGGGTCTCCTGACCTGGCCCTTTTTTAATACATCCCCGATCTGATCGTGGAACGTTCGCCTTGGCCTTCCTCTAACATTCCTATTTACTATTGCCTCATATATCTGTTTTGTTAATCTCACTTCATCCATTCTCTCCAAATGACCAAACCACTTCAGCATTCCTTTATGAATCCTTGTCACTAAATCTTATTTTAAACCACAACGTTCTCTTAACATGATTTTACCTCGTAGAATAAAGCCGTTGAACGATATGCCATATCGATTGCATAGAACCATAAAAACGCTACGCACAAACAGATGGTCACACGTAGAATATAAGTAAAAATGTATTATGCAACGTTGTTACCAAGCAGAAAAACAAAACAATATCATAAGGAATTTCGCTATTTCTACTACATGGCATTAAGACAAGTCATTTAGCGCCCATGACACTTCTGAAGTACTAAAATTCCATACAATCGCTAGTTCTTGGGTTCCAACGTGTTAACGATGGTGTAAGGTGCACAGGAAATTACAAAACGCATTCCAAGCCAAACGGGCAAAAATAACTAATTTCAACTGTATAAAAAACTAGATAAAGTTCATATTCGCGGCGAATAGAATTACTAGTCGAATTTAATTATTGCTAATAAGGCGTAAATTCCTGTAATACGAGATGAAAAACACGGCGTAATTCTTTGAAAAAGAGGAATTTTTGCTAAACGAAATGCGATACCCTTGATGGTTGGTCATTATTGCTGAAGTAATAAACAGGGTGTGGGGAAATTAGATTGGAATATTTTGGACTGTTTCTACAATAAGAAAAATGTATGTATATTTAACTGATTAACTATTTAAAAGTTAAAAACGCCCGATACAACTACTTCTTGTATAATTTCTTCTTGGAGGACTAATATCTCTTAAACGGCCAAACAGATTTTCATGAAATCAAGTTAAGAACATTGCCGATTCTGCGGGCCTAGTATGGTTGCGTTTATCGCGTGACAAAATGTGGATAAAGCAGCCATCACCCTCGTACTTATATACGTGTTAGAACGTGACGGATGTTTTATCCACGCGAATATTTTATCCACCTTTTGTAACGTGATAAACGCAGCCATATTAGGCTCCCTGCTTTTGTTTTAAACCGCGTCCAAATCGGTCTATCCATTTGGGAGCTCCGATGACACAGACAGACATACAGATATACAGATACACTTATATATTCATACACCGATACACACGGTAAATTTCTAATACTCTTTTTTGGGGGTTCATAAAAGGGGGCAAAATAAATCGTCAACATAAAAACAGGTGTTGTATGTAGAGATTTCTTACATGTATTCAATAACAGATATTAAAATAATACAAATATAAACTACAGATTAATAAAACATCCGCATTACATTTGCTTACACCCTAACCCCCTTACTAATAAACGTTGAGTGACGGTGGTATAGCTATACAATGTTTTGTCCTTATCTGTCAAATTCAAATGTCACAATGACAGATAAGGACAAAACATTGTATAGCTATACCACAGTTACTCAACGTTTATTAGTAAGGGGGTAAAAATATAAAGTATATACAGCCTTGGCAAAACGTATTGAGCATTCCATTTTCCAATTTCAAAAATACACAAAGACGTAAAATATAAAATGTGACTGTATGTGCAAATTATTAGTAGATTATCATTTCGAAGTAACTATCTTCGTGTGAAATCTGAAGCTAGAAAAAATCGTGTTTTACAACAAAATGATTAATAGTATTTTTTTCCACGGAATTACGCTTAACGTCAATAAATATGTCAATTTTTCCGATAGATATACAACTTTCTAAATATAAGACATAAATGCACCTTTTAAAGTTTGAGTTTTATATGAAAAACGCATGGGTGCTCAAGACTTTTGGCCAAGGCTACAGCCTCTGCTAACTTCAAGCCTAAGCTCCAAAAAAAACGAAAAAAAAAACTTCTCGCCTGTCTCCCAATGGGGTAGGCGGAGACTACCCGTAGACTACCCGGAGGTGCCCCGGTGTAAACATACAACTTTCGCTACCTCTACATTCATCACCCTCTTCATACAAGTATGTCGGATTCGGGTGCCTTTAATTTGACCCTTATTCAGTACATCGCGAATCTGATTACTATACCTAGAGATTTTCCTAGCACGAACGACGTGTTGTTAGTGCTTGACATAATAAAGATAAAAAAAGATAAAAGATAAAAGAAATTTATTCAGTAAGCAAGCCGCACGGGCACTTTTACACGTCAAGAATCTACCAGCGCTTCCCAAGAGAAGACCACTGCCGATAAGAAACGCCGCAAGAAACTCAGCAGTCAGTCATTTTTTAAACATATTTCTTATTACAATGGTACTACTTAGGCTAGCATTATATAAAGCTATAAATATTAAATTAAATATAGTATCAAATAACATGCGTAGTTCAGCAGGAAAGCATGCCAATTAAGAATCTTACGGGAGACATAGAGAAAAAAAAAACACATACTTATGTGTATATAAGATGGTGCGAGACGACCACATAAAAGTTTCGATATGTTTTCCTACATCAACGGTGTCCCCTAGACAAGATAAAGATTTTGCATTTGAATAAATTATTATTGACTAAGTTTCGGATTTAGGCCATGCATTTTTGTCTGTTAGATAGTCCTCGATCCTATAATACGCTTTAAAAACATCGACAATCCTGTTATCGATAAGTATTAATTCAATGTCAGTGATTTTCACTGAAGTATGTAAAATATTAATAAATTGATAGTTTTGTTATTACTCTTTTATTTTATAACGCACCACGTTGTTTTATGAATCATATGACATGTGATTGTAATTTTTGCTTGATGATATGATTTCGCTATGTTCTTTTAAGGTACTACGATGGGTTTTAGGGCATTGTGAATATTTTTTTTATAACTATATAATGAAATGATGTACGATTATTTCCTCTATGACGATGAAATGGTGGTTATCGATAACAGGTTTGTCGATATTATAATTATGTCAAGCACTAACCACATGTTGTTCCTGCTACAAAAATATCTAGGTATACTGATTACTGTTTGTGCGTCTAAAGTGTGGGGTACCGACATCTCCAATTACTCTCTCTCGCCATACCTCTTTCGTATCCCTTCTTTTATCTATCCTAACAACATTTAATGTAACATTTAAGTATAATAATTTAATTCCAATATATTTGGGTCAGAATTAACCACTCTCTAGTACAAATAATACTGTGCACTTGCCGTCCCCGGGCAAGTCTTGTCCCATTGCTGGCGAGAAAGCGATTAGAGATCGACTATTTTTTCGCTCAAGAAACGAACAAAAGATATAGATGTCGTGTCAATAAAAGAGACACGTTAATAATTGATCGCTGAGTGTTCAAACTGCCAGCGAGTACTCTTTCCACTATTTTGTCGAAACAAAAAATATAAAACCCGTATCAATAAAAGAGACACAAATAGTAATCCCGCTCATTGTCGGCGGTGGGGCCAGACTCAGAGATGGGCATTATTCGAATAATTATTTATTATACGAAAAATAATTCGTAATAATTTTATTCGCAAATAGGTAATTTATTCGTCAAATAATTTATTTGCGAACGATTTATTCGCGAATAGTTTATCCACGAATGAATCATTCGAATACTTTTCGAATATCGAATAATTTATTAATTTACTAGAGAAAAATGGAGCAGGTATAATAAGTAGTACATAATAATTATTCGTGGCAATTCATTCAACTAATAATCATTCGAGAATTTCATTCGTTATTCGCGAATAAGTTGGTTATTCTTATTCCAGGGCCAGTGCCTAAATGGAGCGAAGCTAAACATGAAGCTTCAACAAGGTTGCGAGCGAAGAGCGCCGCTTAAAATCGAAGTTTCGGCACTTTTCCCATTTTTCCCATTGAAAGTCTAAACTTCAAAAAATCCTAATTTAAAAATTAAATACGAGTAATGAACTGTCATGTCAGTCAATTCCAACCTATAATAGCGAAATAAAATAACCGTTAACTTAAAAAAAAAAAACAAAAAAGGACTGCTTTTAATAAAATACTGCTGCAATATCAGATATATTAAAGCCATATTTGTATTCCTCGAATACTATTAATAAATAACGCCAATAATTTTCCCGCCAACAAACTTAACAACTCAATTGCTTCTTATCAAAATCGTTGTATCTCATAGAATTAATATCATATATCATTTTTGCCGACAATAAGTGAAATGATATATTAGTGTAAGTAGCCGGCAGCAATTGCTAGGTAGGTTGTTGCGATATTTAAAAAGGACAGCCTACACAGTTTTATAATAAAACGAAATAAAAAATACGTACGTAAAGTCAGCTTTATAGATATCTTTTTAACCAACTTCAAAAAAGGAGGAGGTTTCTTAATTTGACCGTATATATTTTGGTTCCTCGTCGCTTTAACGCCTTTGACAGATTATTGCAGTAGTTCAAACATGACGTTAAAATGACAAAGTACTAATGTGCAGTTACTAATAAGGCCGACCGTATGTATGTAAACCCTTGCATAAAAATAAAACAATTATGAAATTGAATTTTAATAAAGTATAAAGGCGAACTTATCCTTAAATGGGATTATTTATTGCTACAGGATCGAGTAATAAGACAAGTATAAATTACAAAAAAAAAAACAACAAGTGTTTGTGTGATGAGCGCGAATATTTGTTCCCATGTATTTAAATATGTATTTCTCTTTACAAGTATGTTGATCGTTGTCTAGTACCCATAGTACAAGCCCAAGTACTAATTTCACTAAACAATGTTAAGCACTTAACAGACGATTAGAGCGTTAACAGCTCTCAAAATGTATGAACTATCAGTCGATTAAGATTGATTAAATTTAACATTGTTTGGAGAAATTGTTACTTAAGTTTAGTTTGGGACTAGGCCAATTTGTGTAAGATCGTGTCTTGACATTCATTTTATTTTATTTGCCGTTATGAAGGTGCATGGCACGATACGCCTTTTTATAAGCAATCTTCTTTTTCTTTAGGTGTATTAAATAATTATATTTGACACAGATATATTTTATAAGTACATCAACAGAATGTCCAATAAGTGCATGAATAAGTGCATGATCATATTAAAAAAAAGTTATCTGCAATGAATATTGCTTGTGCAAAAATGTACTACGGAAAGTTGCTGCCTCTTTGCTGAAACTCACGTGCCAATTTAACCTATTAATGGCAAATTTTAGCTTTTTTTTCCACTACCTAGTCTGCCCTCTCAGCCGCGGTCCGGTATGCACCGACATGAATCAAGTCTGACCGTTGCGCCGTAAATCATGGCGGGGTGCACAGGGCCCTAACAACAAGGCTAGAGGGAGACGCGCCTATACCACGTTAGCGGTGTCTCTTTCTTTTGATAGAATAATTTTTAAGGGTTTATTTATAGTTGCGAAGCGCAATGTCTAATTATATTGATGACTAGCGACCCTCGCTTCGCTTCGGTTCATGTGAGTTTTCTGAAACACCCGGAGATATAACCGGACGACGCGCTGGCCTAGTTGGTAGTGACACTGCCTACGAAGCTAGTGGTCCTGGGTTCAAATCCCGGTAAGGGAAGATATGTTTCCGAGTCATGGATGTTTTCTATGTATTTAAGTAGGTATATATTTCTCTATAATTTATATCGTTGTCTAGTACCCATAGTACAAGCTTGGAGCTTAGTTTGGGACTGGTTCAATTGGTGTGACACTGTCCCTTGACTATAAAAAAAAACAGTATTTATTATACATAAAAACCTTCCTCGTGAATCACTCTATCTAATGATGAAAACTACATTAAAATCCGTAGCGTAGTTTGAAAGATTTAAGCGTACATACAGAGAAACAGACGACGGGAAGCGACTTTATTTTTATACTATGAAAAGATTGGGATACTTTTACTTTAGTCACAGTATAAACAGTAGTTCGTCTTCAAACAAAGGTATATCGCTTGCTTGCATGTGTGCGTGCCTCGACCGTACGCGCCGCGAGCCACCACAAGCAAACTCAGCAGGACGCAACAAGTCGGTTTACTCGGGGCCGCCCCATTTCGCCGTGTTTGGTTGTGCGAGTATTAATTATCGAGTGACGCTCTTCGACGCACTTGTACAGTTATAGGTACGGAGGCCGTCAGATGAAGTGTCAAAAAGCACAAAGGGAAAGATATATATGACTCGTATAGCTCTATCTCTTTCTGTGTCTGAATCTTGGCAGGTTATGACAGTTCATAATAAGGCGCCAAATCTTATCTTTTCTGTGGCTGCCGTGACCAACACAGACCAGTTATGGAATTTGTACCAAGATACAAGATACAAGTCAAAAGCAATGTGGTTTTATCGAGCAGAACAGAGCTCCTGGTCCACGTAATGGACCTTTATAAAACGACTCACAGACTCAAGAAGTGGCCTACAATATACCTAGGACAATTATCAATCGATGCTCTCTTCGACGCAACTTTGCTAACGTCGTACGTACTTACCGCTGCGTAATTCATATGGGCACACGGATCAAGTTATGATTGCCGATCGAGTCGCTGAGAAAAACCTCTAAGCTGAGCGTATACAAACGCGTTATTGTACCTGAAACAAAACAGCCACAATTAACTCGCAAATATAGAAGTACTTCCAGAGGATAAACATAATCTGGTTTATAATTATGCTGCAAAATACACAAAAAAAAAACAACAAGTCTTCGTCAAGACATCTTAAATGATAATCGGCAACAAGCTTCGTCAAATTCCCATAAAACTTACCAAAGGTATAACCATAAGAATAAATAATAACTACACGTAGAAGCGAATCTCCTTTGACCAGGCCCCAAATGCCGCGCTTTAAATACCTACTTCCCCCTTCGCCGCGCTACGGCCCTCTGTCTTCCGCGCCCAAAGTTAGGGCTGTCACTTGCGAAATATTTTAATCGGTTTATGGATGTGGTATACAAGTTTAATCACGAATTATTATGTTATGTTGAAACATTGTTGCAAAATGAGTTTTTATATTTAGTACTTTTTGATGATATTAAGGTTATCTCATAAAACTCCTTTATTCAATCAATTATTTCTAATTATTTTGCCGTAAATAGTCGTTCACTTTTTAAAACACTATCTTAGTTCATCCATAAACACTAAAATCAACACAAATACGAAAACCAATTCAAGACACAATATCAATATCTTGGTGTTAATATATATTCCGAGCGTGACGCCCCTGACTGACTAGACACCTCAGGTGTCTCCAGGCGGTAGGTATCTAACGCGCCGAGCGCGCCTCGGGAGCCGGGAGTTTCGCTTCTACGTGTAGTTATTATTTATTCTTATGGTACCGCGCATCGCGTGGCTTGCATGTGTGCGTGCCTCGACCGTACGCGCTGCGAGCCACCACTAGCAAACACAACAGGATGGACTAAGCCGGTTTAGTCGGGCGGGGCTTTATATACTTCTCCTAATTATACCCAACCCTGCATCGTGGCTACACCGGCTGCATTGTCCCGCTGGAATGCAATGGAAACCTGCTGATCAAGTAACAACCTAGAACGGGGATCCCCCCTCTATCCTTCCTTAGACAGACGACTAAATTAACTTTTCAATACTACAGGGTGGTACGATAAACTGTACATATTGAAAGGGATGAAATTTTAGGTTAATTTATTGGTAAAACAAATTAAAAAAAAATTTAGCCACATTTTTTTTTACAGATTTTAAATTTTAAATTACAACAAAAATGTCATTTTGTTTTCATAAAAACACGATTTTCTCAAACGTTTGAAGATATTTCACTATTTTTTTTTGCTTAGCTATTATTATTCCTCGTTTAATTTTAGACCTAAAAACTTTTTAAAAAACATTGCAAAATATCTGCAAAATTTTGAGAAAATGCGTGTTTTTATGAAAACAAAATGATATTTTTGCAGTAATTTTCCACAAAAAAAGCAGTTACTCAGTTATTATTTTTAATTGGTCTAATATTGTTATCAATTATTATAAACCTAACTAATTTCAATACTATGCATTTTGTTTTATCTTTTTTGGGCTATTAGATCAAAAGTTACACCGTCACAAGTAAGTGTACCCAAATGTTTTACCGATAAATTAACCCAAAATTTCATCCCTTTCAATATGTACAGTTTACCGAGTATCACCCTGTATAACTAACTAAGAGACTCCCTATGATTTAGTTTAAAACGTCACGTTGACAAAGTCAATAGTAGCTTAGGAATCAAATTGTTTGACGGTACCTCTTCAAGTTAAGCCTGGGTTAAGACGAGTATTGCCCCACAGCTTGTTAACTCAGAATATAAAAAGGCGCTATTTCCTTAATGGTTACTCGGTTACCTATATTTATTATTACAGCACAAATAGCCTTTAATCGTAGAGTTTCGCCACTTTCTGCGTCGAAAGTTAACCGCAGAGGCCAGCGGGATTTTTAATCAATTTCGTGTTCAGTTTAAGTTGTATTCGAGACGTTATCGAGTTAAAATGGATCAATAACAACGACCTTACTCAAATTGACGATTTTCTACTTATTCAAAATTATATTCTATAATCTATTATTGGAGCGATTCCTCGTGTGGTTGCCGAGTTAGAATAGTGCCACTCCATGTCTTCCCGTGGATGTCGTAAGAGACGACTAAGGGAATAAAGGCTTGTAGTTCTGTTAGGCGATGGGCTTGCAACCTGTCACTAATACGCTGGTAAACATCTTAGCCTAATTGTGCAAATTGTGGTTATAGAATTATCAACAAGTTTTTAGAGATGTTTGTAATTCTGTAGCTCTGCCTACCCCACTCTCGGAACGAAGGCGTGAGATTATGTATGTATGTATGTATTATTGGAGCGAAGCTCCATTCTTCCCCGATTCGGATTTTCGATTGTCCGCATACTCCTCCCAAACTATTAGATATAGCAGGATCAAATTTAGCCCGTAATACGACATCTAGCCATAGATGGTTTAGAAAAAATAAAATTGAAAATCGGACATACAACGGAGGAATAATCACCGAAAATCTGTTCCCATAGACTTTCAATGGGAAAAGTGCCGAAACTTCGATTTTAAGCGGCGCTCTTCGCTCGTAATCTTTTGAAGCTTTAGTTACAGATATGATGAGAAATTCGTAGAAGAGCTTACGATTGACAGCTGTCACGTATGGCAGCAAACCGCTTCGCTCCAGTTAGACTTGCCCGGGGACGGCAAGTGCACCTACTATAGGTTTTAGGGTTCCGTCCTCAAAGGGTACCAAGATGACCCTATAACTAAGCCTCTGCTGTCCGTCCGTCGGTCTGTCTGACAGCGGGCTGTTTGAGCTGAACTCGTGAACTGTAATAGGAAAACAGTTGAAACACCCGGTGAGTATTTCTACTATCGCTCTTAATAAAAAGTAAAGCCCCTTACAAAAATTGTATGGAAACCCTTCGTGTGCGAATTCCACAAGCACTCCGCCGGTTTTTTTACTTTTTTTGCCGTGAAGTGACCAAATAAAGCTCAGGGGGGTTATTATAATATAGCTATTCAGTTCAGTATACGCTGAGAGAAAGGGACACAGTTATGTAGCATCTATAGCTCTGTCCTTTACACTCGCCGTAAAATGAACAGCATAGCTATGTCCTAATTACCCTGAACTTTGTAATAAGTGTAATAACGGTATTAGGCAACGACAAACATACTTCAAAAGAGAATTACATACTTAGACAATAACCAAGAAACATTTAGCAACAAATACATTTGCTCATTCCAGGAGTCGAACAAGGAAACCGCTAGTTTCGTATTCAGGGTCACTACACTTTATCATTGTCATAATGTTGATGTTGTAGTAGCTTTTGTTTACTTCACAATAATATCTACTAGAACGTTAACTATATGATTACGATATAGAAGCAATACGGGCTAAAACTAATTGGAATAGAGCAAGTTTGAATCCTTAGTCCTTACTAATACTATAAATACAATAGTATGTTTGTTTGTTTCTCCCTTTCTCACGGGTAAACGGATCAAACGATGGATCAAGTTTGGTACAAGGATAGTTTATAGCCCACAAATGGACAAAGGGCACTTTTTATCCCGGAAAATAGTTCCTAAACTAATAGCGGGTTTTTTTATCATAAGGATAACTGAATTGAGAGCAAATCAAATAAATAATATATTCCCAGAGTTAACCGCAAAATCTACGCGGAAAAGTCATTGACAAAATGTAGTAGGTACCTACCTATTTATATACATCTCTAATCCTTATATGAACAAATCTATGAATGGCGAACGTGTTTTAAGCTAATAATGGCACGAAAATATAAAAATAGCCTCGTGTGGTTGCCGAGTTAGAATAGTGCCACTCCATGTCTTCCCGTGGATGTCGTAAGAGACGACTAAGGGAATAAAGGCTTGTAGTACTGTTAGGCGATGGGCTTGCAACCTGTCACTAATACGGTGGTAAACATCTTAGCCTAATTGTGCAAATTGTGGTTATAGAATTATCAACAAGTTTTTAGAGATGTTTATAATTCTGTAGCTCTGCCTACCCCACTCTGGGAACGAAGGCGTGAGATTATGTATGTATGTATGGCACGAAAATTAAGTACCTACCCAAGTAAGTAAACTCTATATTGCCCAAAAAGAAATCGTTTCCTAAAAAACATTTATATGAAAATAAATTATGTGCAAACTTATCCCTTTAAGTGATCTCTTCCAGCTAACCTTGGAATGACTGCACGAGGAAAACGCTGTATATTTTTTATATTAACCCTTTTTAGGACCAGGATCGCAGAAGTTGGCAGCAAGCTTGTCGGCGAATTAAATGTCAAAATACAAGAAATCAAAATTGTACCTAGTTCAGACCCAGATCAGTAAAATTATAACGAATAAAAAAAACCTTTTTTTGAACATGTATATATAATATTGGTTCGCGTTAACCATATGACAGTTCAATCAATACTAAAGCATGCTAAAATTTACATATTTAAAGATACATAACAAAACTGAACAACTTAAAACTCTTTCAAAATTATCCAAACAACACTAAGACCGATAATTCAAAGTCTTCCACCGTAATAAATTTAATATTTAAACAATTTGATTGCGGAAATCTTCTATTTTTGCACCATGATCTTGGGGCAGGGGAGTTTTTGCGGCCCTCGAAATTAACATGTAAAAGGAATGGCCAAGGGAGGAAAACCACTACTAATTGCGAAGAAATCTCCCTTGCGCAAGTAAGGATCGAGATTGCATCGAGAAAGATGATTCATTGATCACTATACCTCGCAGAATCACTTGAAAGTTAGATTTGTACACGACTTGAAAATTGGGAAAGGTATACCAAGAAAAAACCATGAGATTCTATTTTAAAATGTGCAAAATACACTATTGATTAAGCATTAAAGTGGCATTTTTCATTTGGCAGAGTTTGTATTAAAGCGGAGGAGAAAGCATACCACCCTGGTGGCAACATACCGGGTATATCACCTTGGATCATCAAGGATGCTACCAGAACTTGGGAACTTCAAGGGTTTGTTAGGCTTCCTGGAAGAGCTAGGATGGCAAGAGTATATTATCATCCACCCCTTACGCCAAAGGGGCATACATTAGGTCATCGAGTGGCGTAAAATGATCCGGTTCTATACATGATGCATTTAGTCTAGTTGGTAGAGAAACCTTCAAAGCTAGCGGTTTCGGGTTCAATTCCCAGTATGAGCTAATATATTCGTCGTAAGCGAGTGTTCCTGAGGCTTAGAATCATCTAATTAGCAGTACTAGGGAACGAAGTATGTTCATCGTTGCCAAAGTACTAGCCTAGAGCTTAGTCTGGGGTCCTAGTGAAAAAGGGTACAAGTTGACTTGACTCGTAATTAAAAAAAGGGTATTTACATGAACGACCCCGTTCATTAAATTTAAGAGCGGAGCTCTTGTCGGTGTAATTCTCTCCACTTATTTCTATTGTGTGCAAGGTTCTTGATCTCTTGGTATCCGCTTGCTCCTACTCTTTCTTGAATCTCTCTGACATAATTGGTTCTCGGTCTTCCCGGGCCTCGTCTTCCTTCCATCTGCCCTTCCATTATGTTAATTATAAAGCGAACACTAAGGCTATACTAAGACTTAAACCCTTTTTACTTGATCTTCAGAAGACTTATACCCGTGTTCACTAGGAACCCAGAGTTTTGGACTAGGTCAATTATTCCATTATTTCAATGGCGGTACGAGTAGGAACTTGTGCAAGGTACGTCAGGATTGCTACCACTATTTTATTCTTTAACCTACCACCTCGCAGCAGTGAGCATTGTTGTGTCCCGGTGCGGGGAGATGACAACTGGTGAGATTACAAGCATAGTGGCATTCCATCTTAGTCTAGTTTGGGAAAACTTGGTGAAATGGTGTTTAGTGGTGGTAGGACCTTGTGCAGGGTCCGTCCGGATCGCTACCACCATCTTTTCCATTAAATCACCGCCAAGCAGTAGGTAGTGTTCGCATTGCTGTGTTCCGGTGTGGGGATAAGACAACCGGTGAAATTACTAGCATAGAGGCATTCCATCTCAGGGTTGGCAACGCATTTGAAGTCTTAGGATTGCAATTTTGAGATTTCAAATGTCTATGGGTCGCAGATCCCACTTACCCTCAGGTCCCTGAGTGCTCGCGTGCCTACTCCATGCCATAAAAAGAAACTAAGGGACCAAGACTCTCGGTGTGCACGCGGGACAGCTCTCCAAACTATGGCGCATATGATGTCTTGTCCGGCGTGCCCATGCCTGCTCCGAGTAAGATCTCCGAGACGCGACAGATAGAGCGTTAGCTGTTGCAAGTTTCTGTTCCCGCACAGTCTGATGAAAGTTGAAACCGTCGACACGAGAAGAAGAAGATCTTAGTCCACAGAGTTGGCAACGAATTTGCGGTCTAAGGATTTGTCTTTCGATTGTTGCTTTGAGAATGCAAATGGGTCACATATCCCACTTACCATCAGGTCGGTCATTCTCCAGACAGCCATTTCTGTATGTCCTCGGGCTTAAAAAATATAAAACTATTGAATTTGGTATAATTTATATTTTTTGTTCCTAGAAGGTACTCGTATTGAGGTGTACATGAATTTTCAAGTAAATATTCAATACCTTTCCAGGAGAAAAAAAAAATCAATACCCCATTCTCCTAATTAACACCGCGCGTCCCACTTCCGAAATCACTAATATAACTATTTTCCCCGATCATATACAAGAGGAAAGATGAATGAAAGTATTTTTATTTAATGAAAGATAAGATATCCAAATTACAAAAAAAATACCAAATTTATTTAGTAATATATCACTAAGATATAAAATAAAGAAACTTTGTCCCGATACGTGTACTAATTCACGCGCCGCTTTCATTCTTGTCCGTGCAAGGCCATTGAAGAAATAGACAGACGTCTGTAATGCATTTTGCGTGAGCAGACACTCATGTCAAGACCCTCTTGAGAGAAAGACGTGTTAATGTTGTGTGGATCGCACATTACAAATGTAAGTATCTAATTCGCATGTTTTGGTTCTCGTAAATTCTAATTAACACGTTCACGTTTTTAAAATCAGCCAATAACTCTATAGCTCTGTAAATTATTGTATACATTAAGAACCTTAGTATTTAACAGTTACTGGATTATGTAGTTTATCACATGTACCTAAAAGAAGTTATATTTTTTTTATCAAGAATCCCTAATACACACGTCTAATTCACGGGCCAAAAATGAACGCGTTAATTAGTTTAAGAGTAGTAAAAAAGGTTTTTGGTACATAAAAGTATTTTTTTTCTAATTGCTCGCTTAAGCTAAACCAGTTTAAATTAATTTACAGGAATATTTTTTTTACAAAAAGTAATTCCCGGATTAAGTGACAACTGTAATTCTAATCATGTAAGGAAAATCCTAGGGACCCGGCATCATTCTTCATATTTGTATAAGTTATGTATTAAAACCACCCGCAATAATTAAACTACATACTTAAAATTGAATGTCTGTATGTTATGTTACATAACTTATGTATGTAAAGCTTAAACGGCTCGACGGATTTTAGCATTATGAATTATGAGGTGTCCTTAGATTCAATAAAATTAACTAGTTTATTTATATCCTTTTAGTTCATCGGGTTTTTAAAATTTAAATTACTTTTTTTAAAGATAGATAGGGAATGTAAAAAGTAGGAGGAAGAAGTATTATTTTTTCTTTAGCAGATACGGCAATTTATTTGTTATCGTTTGTTCATAATACCTAAGGTATAATATAAAGTTATTAATTCTGATTTTTTTTATCGTTTTCATTGTTGATTATAGAACGATTATTTCAGTGAAATATTAGTTAGCTTATTATGTATGTATATCGTGATGGATATTTTGTGTTCCTAATAGTTTCAACGTTGCAATATAATAAATATGATAAAATTAATAGACAGTCTGACAGTTTTTGTCTTATTTCCTAAAAAATATATAATTGGCATGAACATTTATCTAATAAACGCGTAGTTTTTTTAATTCGCAAGCAAGTAAACCTAATTAACGCATCGCTTTTCTAATTCGCGCGTCACGCAAATATTAAAACCCTTCTAGTTAATTAACCGCTAATAATAATTAAGTGCCCAATAAATATTAAAGTTTGAATGGTCGATATGTTACTACATTCTGCATAAATTTTATCAAAAACCAAGTGGAAAAAAAGGGCGGTGTTAATTAGACTGGGAACACAATTCTGGAGAATGACCGAGGTGATCTGTGTGCTCGTTTGCCTTATCCATGCCAAAATTAAACATAAATAAATTAAAATGACACCCATTATAACCCGGTAACCTTACAATGGTAGGGGCAGTTCTGAAATACGGTATCCACCTCAAAAGCAGTTCGGTAATTTTGTTTTAATAAGTTTTAAACTCTAGGGGCTTCTAATTTCCCCGAGTCTTACATAACGCCCGAGAAATGGGCCCATAACGGTTTAGGTATTTAAATGGATACTGGATGTTTATAAGCTAACTGAGGAACATTTATATCGCACTTGTAAGATCCAATTGATGGGTACCTACGCGAAAATAACTTTTTTTCTTTATTGCCTTCGACGGGCAAACAGGCAGACAGCCCACCTGATGGAAAGTGGTCACCGCCGCCTATGGACATTTGCAACACCGGAGGCGTCACCAATGCTTTGCCGGTCTCGAAGAACATGCCAATGACATGTCTATGTCTAGTCACCTTAGTAGCTTTTTGAGATATCGCGTAGGGTTTTGCGCACTCGTTCACTGAGCGGATCGCTCCAAACTAGTACAATCGCTCTAATGTACTAATTCGGCCTTTTAGTTCTTCTAGTACACTAGTACACTGAAAGAAACTGGTCTGTTCATGTTCCTTTGACCGAATGAATGGCCGGCTTTGCTGTCAGTGCCACTCGCTGCTCTGCCTGCTCTGTTCGGTTCTTGCTCCGCGTGTACTTAATGAACGAAGAGCAGAAACTTCACGGAATAGTTCGTTCTAGTACAGTGACGGGAATTAATTCTTTTTGGCTCTTAGTACTACATAACCCTAATATCGCGTTTTGAAAGTTAGGAACAATGTAGAGGTAATTTCCTACGCTATTCTCGTTATATCAAGGGCCTGTTTCACAAGTAAGTAAATTTATCTGCCATTAAAAGTTGGCTCTCTCTTTATCTATTTTTCAAGTGCAAGAAAGGGAAAGGGCTAAGTTTATGTCTCAAATATGCTTTACTTGCCGATTGTGAGTGTCGGTTAGACTCATATTTATACCTGGGTGTGATTGTGAACCTTAACTTTGAATTTCAAATCTAATTTAAAAAAGTGACTACTCCGCCGAGCTACTTAAATGTCTTTCACGGATTAGGAAAATTTGGGAAATGGCGATAATGTAATCAATATTTTTTAATGATATGGAAAAAGTTAACAAGCTCACAGGCCACGTGATGGTAAGAGCGTGAGGCTCATAACTTTGCAATAGCAATACTGCATCCCAAGACTGTAATCCTAAGACTGCAGAGGCGCTGACAACCCTGAGGACAGATGGAATGCCTTTATCATTTCACGGGTTGTCACACCGGAACCGGCATCGGGGCAGTAGGTTAAGGGCGATTGTACACTACGAGGAATTTTACCGTCCGGCAGTCCGATTTTTTACGGTAACGCCATAAATACCAAACCATAAGCACCAATTTGTGCAAAATCGGACTTCCGGACGGTAAAATTCCTTGTACAAATAGCATCAAAAGTAGCTAAGCTCAAAATGATCTAGACACGACGTATTCTCTTGACAATAGAGTTGAGTGCAGATCATTTTGACCTCTTCGGTTACGGAGCTACTTCTGCTGCTGACTGTAGTACACAATCTCCCTAAAGGACAAGATGGGGGTAGCGATCCGGACGGACCCTGTACAGGGCCCTACTACACTAAAAGTTAATTTGCAACCAAAGACAAGCAAAAATTGGTAGTAACCTTGTCACTGTTGTCATGTGATAAACAACTACAAGGGTAAACCCGGCTACTACAGCACAAATAAAAACTGTAATGAGCCCAATAAATAAGTCAACAACTAATCAGAGCCACGTCATCTTAGTAAAAACCCACGCCCTTCGCGATAACACACAATTTTCTAGCAAATTAATTGAACCCGCGCTCCTCCAATTATTTCTTGAAACCGATAATACGTAAAAACAACCAATTAGGTGCCAGCAGCAAAGTTATCGGACGGAAGCTTTAGATATGCAACCGCAGCCTTCCGTCTCGAGTCGTTATCTAACAGGAAAATATTGGGCTTGGGAAACTTAGAGCCTGCATTAGGAATCATTTTATTTATTTGCCAGTCTCAGGGAATGCTACTTAGAGAGATATGTATACTAAGAGAGATTTACTTTTAGTTAATCCAAATAAAGGCACATAATGTATATCTATACTAATAATACTAATACTAATATACTAATACTAACAATATTATAAAGAGGAAAGATTTGTATTTTTGTGTGTGTGTATGTTTGTAACGAATAAACAGAAAAACTACTTGCCGATTTCAAAAATTCTTTCACCATTATTATTTTTAGTTTTGTTTTGTTTATTTAGATATGTTGTATAATGTAATTTAATAATTGTAAATATGAGTTGTATTACTTGAAATAACCCTGAGTAACATAGGCTATGTTATACTTTTTTGCGCGTACGAAGTCGCGGGCAACAGCTAGTTATATATATGTATTTAAACTCTTTATTACACGAACAGAAAATTACAAAGTAATAAGTTTCTGCAAAACATTTCATTTTTGAGACAAGCTTTTGTTTGAGACTGTACTTTTTTTTGCAAAATATTTTTCTGCTTTCATGACCTAACTATTGAGTCCCAACACGGTGGGTCTACGTTAAGTATAGCGGGGACCCTGTCGCCACCTTCCGACTCCATCATCAGATCACCTCTTAGATATAAAAAGAAAGAAAAAGAAAAATACATTTATTCACTACACACACAAGACACACAGAAAGAAGTAAAAACAGAGAAAACAGCAATGAACAAAGTGATTATTGTGTCTTCGCGGCAGCGAATCGGACACTGGCTCAGCATAACGCTGAGGTGCTAAACACCTGCAGCGCTGATTTTCAGCCAGCTCCGAGTGTGACAGACGGACGGTACGCTAAACGAATAAATGGTGTAATTAGAATATAAATATATAGATAATATTAAACAAATACTTATAGTTAGTGGCAAAATAAATACAAAAACTACATGCAAATACCTTACATAAACATATTTAAAGTAGAAATACCTACTTAGCCAGTATACAGCATCGAAAATTTAGCACAATTAACAAAAAACAAACTGCTAGGCTGTGTCCTTGCTAGGCGTTCCTTGGATGGGAGCGATCATTCCAGCACTTGGACGCCGCACATATCATAATAGATATCATAATATTGCATTGTCATCGGGTCCTCATATGGTATGGTATGGTATGGTATGGTCATATGGGCATCATATGGTCTAAATATCAGCCTATTCCGTTGACGGGAAGTGGCTCAAATTTAACTTGCAAGATTTGACTCGTACATACATACATACATGGCAAGTTAAATAAAAGCTTGTAATAAACAATCAGAACCAAAACGGTATGTACAAAGGTGAACTTATCCCTTTGAGGGATCTCTTCCTCGATTGAGATAATAAATAAAACAACAGATGGCTAAACGCACAACAGCCAAAGAGACAATAAACAAAGATAAAAGTAGCAAATAAATACGTACAAATATATATGTACATATGTATAGGGGGTGTTCTTTTTATAGTGGTGATTATTATTTATATCTTTAATATTTGAGTAGCTTAGTTTAATTTTAATTTAAATACGTTTAGTTTTAATTTTTAATTGTATTAATGTCGAATTCTGTACTTAGTTTGATGAAAATAAAGTCTTGCCTATATATGTATAGATATAAAAAATCAAATAAAGGAAACCATGTTTAAAAAAATACACACATAAACTACTTCGACTTACTTTGTTATTATCATGATATCCAAAATCGTTTGCGGAAACCGCAGCGATAGCCCTATCGCCGTTCCCACACCGATCTGCGGTGTTATTCCATAATGCAAAGCGAAACGTGGTGGTAGGACCTTATGCAAGATCCCTTCGGATGGCTTCCACCATCTTAAGGTGCGACCCCACCTCTGCTTAAAATAGTAATAGGGAATCGCAGTGACGTGCCGTAAACGTCAGGACTTTACCTTGACATTTACGGCACGTCTCACCGTATTTTGAGCAGCGGTGGGGTCACATGTTTATTTTTTAACTTCCCCCATCAAGCAGTTCGCATTGTTGTGTTGCGTGTGATAAGACCAACGGTGAAATTACTAGCATAGACGCATTGCATCTTGGTTCTCAAGGTTGGCAACGCATTTGGAGTCTTAAGATTGCAGTCTTGAGATTCTAGTTTGTTGGTTTCAGATCCCATTTACCATCAGGTGGCTTGTGTGCTCGTGTTGCTTCTCCTAGCCATAAAATATAGGGAGTGTCATGTCAACGACCAAGAGACAAATCGTCGGTGATACTGCTAAACCGCCTAACTAACAAATATCGGATAGAGCAAAATATAACTTACTAGCATATAAAAAAGGTGCATTATGCTCCTTATAAAAAATATTACTTACGCGGTTTTGCAGTTTTACCGACGAAATTAGTTACGGGTCAATGTACGAAATTCTCTGTCTCGCAACTGTGGTACTAGTAAACGGCCTTGAAACTGTCCGGCCTCAAGCGAACCAAGGTCGTAGCCACGCGCAATACAAACGCACAGGTCAAGGGAGCCTGGTTCGATTTATCTAGCTCGCAAAGGTAATAACACCGTAGCTGTTTACGCCGTCTACTGAAGCGTATGTACACAATAGACTGTTATGGTGTCACTTGAGGGTTCAGTACACGTGTCGTGACGTCACTTACTTTTTTCAAGGACAGCGCCGGCAAGGATATATTTGGCCTGAAATTGGAGCTAAAAATGATCTCGAGATGAGGCAAATATTTTGTAGAATAGACGTTGTTTGGATGAATTAAAAGTGAAAAACTGAATCTTCATTTGTCGGATTGATAACTATTTAATAGATAAAAAACACTGATATAATGGCGACAACTTCTTATAAAGCTAAATATATATCTTAAACGGCCTTACCAATTCTAACGAAACAAAACTAAGAACCATCCGATTACAATAGCTTCTTTTTAAAAACTCGCGTCCAATTCGTCCATCCGTTTTAAAGTTTCGATGTGACAGACAGATACACAAACACACAGAAACCTGCGACCTCCGGTACCGAGTTCGAACCCCCGCGGTCACCATGTACGAATGAGTTTTTCTAAGCTAAGTGCATTACCCGATGCTCTTACGGTGAAGGAAAAACATCGTGAGGAAACCTGCACAAGCTGAGTGTGTAAGAGGGTAATTGCACAAAAGATCCTAAAGGGTCGAAGTGTTTCCGAAAGGGCCCATCTGTAAGATAAGATAAGATAAGATAAGATAACCTGCGACCTAATAAATACACGCACATAATTTTTAATAAAAATAATGATCTGGCGGAACCACTTAGGCTCGCCTATTCTGCCCTCCTTAGAAAAAAGGGCGTATGTCTCATAGAACCGCGTACATATCGTGAGCTTATTTCTTAAAATAGGGGGTTAAATTTACTTTGTCTATAAAATTGCGCATTCGTCCTTTTTATTTAGGACGGCAGGATTGATAGCGTTAAGTTCTTTAAGCTTGCTCTAAATTTTTTGCACAATCAACGTCTAACTGCCGTACTCAGAGACGTCAATTATATTTAATGCTGCTTTAGTGATGTGTTGTCTTATTCTATTGCTATAGCAAAGAAAGTGATAGCAGCAACTTTAATCAAACATTAAATTAATACTTATCAAGTACTTATCAAGGCAAAACTAACGAACCCAATTAAGTGGGTTTACCTTAAGTACAGCAGATCAAAGATGGGCAATATTTATTCGAATGACGAATAACGAATAAGAATAACCAAATTATTCGCGAATAACAAATGAAATTCTCGAATGATTATTCTTATTCGAATAATTCATTTGCGAATAATTTATTCGCGGATAATTTATTCGTTGAATGAATTGCCACGAATAATTATTATGTACTACTTTTATACCTGCTCCATTGTTCTCTAATAAATTAATAAATTATTCGTTATTCGAAAAGTAGTCGAATGATTCATTCGTGGATAAATTATTCGCGAATAAATCATTCGCAAATAAATTATTCAACGAATAAATTATTCTCGAATAAAATTATTACGAATTATTTTTTATTGGAATGATTATTCGAATAATGCCCATCTCTGCAGCAGATATCCTGTTGCCACCTTACGACTGCGTCTGATCAGCTCTTAGATGGCATAATACAGCATTGTCATCGGGTTTACACACGTGGCTCAAATTTCAGCACATTACGATGATGGAAAAAGGTTTAAAATTGACCAGCAATATTTGACCGAAACACAGAAACACGATAAGTTAAAATAAAGTAATACAAAAATTAAGTCGTTCATGTCAACATAGGTACTTTCTTTAGATGCTACTAACTTTTAAATTGGGAAAAGAAGCGTATAAAAAAATACTTTGTAGTAAATAACCCCTCAAGTGAACTCGTAAAATTTAATTCAGTTACATATTTTATTCTCGTCCTGTAATGTAAGTCAATAAGAATACATAGATTTAGTACGTTCTGCCCGGAAAATCTAATTATCCATACAAAAATGTCCTCCATAGAGGGCTTTGGGCACGAATCGGAAATTGCTTAAAAGTACTCAGGCAGGACGAGGACATGCAACCTGTATATGTAGATATAGGTGAAAAACTTAAGTAAAGAGCCTCTTGCATGTAGTTGTATACTAAACTAATATGGAATGTGGGCCAATCGTATTTGACCTGTAATGTAATTGTTTTTAACTCGGCCGCCTTTACTGTCAAGTAAATAAGAGCTATTGTAACGTTGACAATACGATAACAAGGCAATATGGGTTTACCGCGTAGAATAAAAGCCCAGATGTGTTACAACTATGTGTAAAGTCTAAAAGTTTATAGACGTAAATAGATAGAGATTGTACTTTTCACGAGATGGTAAAATCCACATAAACTCCAAGCAAATAATGATTAACAAAACAATAGACAAGAAAACTAACTGTAGCTGAACATAATCCATCGCCAGTAGAAAGCAGTAATATTAACAATGGCGGACAATACGTCAAACGTATAAGAGTCCGTTTGTCCGTCCGTCGGTAAAATGCCATGTCGTCAAGTAAAGAATGGCCGCAATTAGTGGCCATTTCTAAAACTAATAAAACACAAAGCCTTGCGAAATGACACTTTCAACTCTGTAAATTATAATTTACGTGCGTGTGAAAATGTACGCCAAGTCTCGGCAGAAGCTGCGTTTTGGGTTTGATTCGCGGTAAAGGCAGTTTGTAAGTAAGTAAACTCTTCTTCAAATAAATTAGTCTACAAATGAATAAATTATAAGGGACAATATCACATAAATTGACCTAGTCCCAAACTAAGCTCTAGGCTTGTACTATGTATACTAAATAAAGATAAACTTACTTATATAGAGAAATACATAGTTAAATACATAGAAAACATCCAAGACTAAAGAACAAATACTCTCGCTCAACACACAAATATCTGCCCTTACCGGGATTTAAACCCGGGACCGCTAGCTTCGTAGGCTATCACTACAAACTAGGCTAAAATGTCGTTACAAATATGCAGTTATATGTAGATGATGTAGGGACAAAGGCGAACTTATCCCTTTAAGGGATCTTACCCTAGGAATTAATGAGCGAGGACAACGCAACGACTTGGCAGAGGGTGTGTATGATGAACGCAAGTATTTGGTTTTGAGTCTTCGGATGTTTTCTGTGTATACAAGTATTTATGTCTTTATATAAGAACTTGTAAGTATTTTTATCGTTTTCGTGTACTCCTAGTGCAGTCGAGTTCATAAATATATGTCTAATTTATTACCTTCTCTACTTAATGTCATGTTTAAACTGCCATAATATGAATTGTCACATTGATTAAAGTGACAAGGTACTAAAGTGTACAGATACTTATGACCTCTACTGTACAAGCCTAAGTCTTAATTTGGAACAAAATAAATTAGTTTGAGATTATTCGTTGGTTTATGTACTTTTTAGTTTTATCTGACTTAAAGAAGAGCCAAAAGAAGACATAATTTTATCACTTTGCGTATATATGATCAAAAATCGAATTTTCTTCTCTATCTCCCTAACCAATTTAAAAAAATGTGGTATCTAAAATAAAAATAAAAGAGTCGTATTAGTTGCCAGTCTTGTAATATTTATTAACTTTTGAATTTCGATAGAACTTGGCCGTCACAACAGTGCCTCTGTAATCTGTTAGTTTAAATTTTAACCGTAAACATAACGATTTATTTGATAGCTAGAAGTTAACGCGAATAGGCTGGTTCTCTCTATTTTTTCTGCCTGTTTCACAATCGATAAGTACAGTATATTTGACAGATAAATTTAGCCCTTTCTCTTTCTTACACTTAAAAATAGACGTGAGAGAAAACTTTAAATGGCAAATAAATTGACTCGTCGATTGTGAAAAAATTGAAAACGTTGGTTACTTTATTTTTCTCAAAAATGTCCGGAAATGTTGACATTCCTATCTACGCGAAGTACATAGTTTACTGACAGTTCTCAAATTTTAAAAAAAAAACATTGCGTGCTCGCTACACAAGCCCGCAATGTTGCATACAAATTCCATTACTATCTAGGTTGTAACTTTTTAAAAAGTGAAAAGCGCCATAATAAAATGAGGGCACAAGTCTTAAACATCCAAATTTTACTCGAAACATAACTTTTTTATTTGTGCCTGGAATAGCTTATGTTTTTTTTAAAACAAGAATTGCGTTTCTCCTTGTCATAAACAAAAAGGCGGTAAGGAGTGATGGTTTTTTCACATGAAGTTTCTGTTTGTATGCAATTCAAAAAATGAGTTCAAGCGATGAAGATTTGACTCCAACACAATTTTTTTCTTGCGATTTTTGAGAAAAACACTATATTTGCCTCGGCAGGAACAGCAATTGCGGGCTTCGTATTTTTAAACGGACTCGCAAGCTCGTCCGTTTAATCCAATACTCGGCCCGCAATTGCCTACTTCCATGCCTAGGCAATAATGTACTATTATTCTAATCTGAAGAAATAAAAGCATTACAGACAACTTGAATCCTCCTTGTAAGTATAAGAATACCTATTTAAGGAGACCTCACTCAACTATGACGCGCGTAAAATTATTATTTTCTCCTTAAGCCAAACTCGACAAAAAAAACTACCACTAGACAATTAAATTTATTATCGTTATAAGAGCATAATATTTACAGAATTCAACATTTAAACAATAAAAAATTAGAACTAAACGTATTTAAATTAAAATTAAACTAAGCTACTACCACTTAAAATCTTCCAATTTCGCACCAAGTAACTTTTAGTAAACACCAAATCATCAATCAAATCAAAAATCTAATTAGGTTACGTCGAATCCAATTTCCCTTAAGCTAGAAGCAAATTAGCCATTTCTAAATATAATTTAAACATTTCAATCTAAAAAGGTTCCAACTGGCGGTTATGCAGACTAATGAGCAATTTTAATAGGTCGGTATATTTTTTTTATTTTAAAAATAATTCGTAATATTATTATTCGCGAATAATTTATTCGTCGAATAATTTATTTGCGAATGATTTATTCGCGAATAGTTTATCCACGAATGAATCATTCGACTACTTTTCGAATAACGAATAATTTATTAATTTATTAGAGAAAAATAATAATAATAATTAATAAGTAATAATTATTATTCGTGGCAATTCATTCAAGAATAAGAATAATCATTCGAGAATTTCATTCGTTATTCGCGAATAATTTGGTTATTCTTATTCGTTATTCGTCATTCGAATAAATTTTGCCCATCTCTGCTACCAACTAGGCCAGCGCATCGTCTTATATATAGGGGGAAGGCGGAATTCGGCAACTATAAGAGCTTGGGAAATGTGTTCTTGGGAACCAAGGCCTCGATTTCGGAAAATGTAACAAGTGTTTAAAACCCGACTGCATTTTTGGTATTTTCGTCGATGTATATATTATGTTAGAAAAATTAACTCCCCTCTCATTCCTTTGATTAAAATATTATAGCCTATGTCACTCCCACAACCAAGACGAATGTAATGACACACCTCATACGTTAAAATCCATCCATTAGAGCATGCCAAATAAATAGACGGGTTATTCCACAGGCGTTTCAACTTTCAACCGCCGTCAGTCCGCTGTCTTAAGTATTAAAGAAATAGGCGATAATATTCTTAAAATTCGATCAATTGTGGCAAGAATTACGATAACAGTATAGCTCTGTGTGAATGTTAGCTGCTTGGTGTAGCTCATTCTTTCAATATTTATGAAAGGGGACTGACGGCGGTCGAAACGCCCGTGGAATCACCCAGACATAGGTGCATACACTCGAAATACATAACCCACAGCAGTCAGGTAAAAAGCCCACATCGTTTTAGTGCTGTAATTGATAGTAAGTGGTGAGGAATCATTTGCATTGGAGCTCTGTACCCAAGATAAAGAAATGCCTGAGATTTCGCAAAAAAAAGAGTACTATGCTGGGTTCGATTCCGAGTAAGTAGATAGATGATTTCTCTTTACTCTTATATTTTCTGGATTCCCCTTACTGATCTACAGTGATCGGAATAGGTAGAGTATATTTACCTAAAGTTCGCAAAAGGACATAATATAGAGTGGTTAGAACCGGATGAAATATTAATTTATCTTTATTAAATTCCGGATTTCCGGTATTTTTAATGCTAAATATACGTAATATTTACTTACGGTATTTGATATTTTATGTTAGTTTATGATAAAAGGGTCCTGTAACTCATTTCTTTTAAGTATCTAAATAATAGGTGGAGTATATTTACCTTAACTTCGTAGAACAGAGACATATACTGGAGACGTTCTTGCTACTGCATTTACTAGTGCCAGAAAAATGTCGAAACTCCGGAACTAAATAAAAATAAAATAATATTTCACCCGGTTGTAACCACTCTATATTATGTCCCTTTGCAAAGTTTAGGTAAACATACTCTACCTATTCCGTTCACTGCTGATCTAGCTCACCCTGTATACAGACTTTAGAAATTCTTGTATTTTGTTCCCAATTTTTTTGTAAAAACAGACTAGCTACAACAGTGTCACAGTACACAATGGCGGACTATTTGATCAATAGTCTTCAGAAAAATCTCCAACACGACTACCATTAATTTAGAATATAACATACTAGCTGTTACCCGAGATTCCGTCCGCGTGGAAGTCGTTTATCGCTACTCGCGGATAAAAAGTACCCTATCGTCGGTGATACCGCAATACCGCGTAACTAACAAATTAAATACGATGTAAAATACACCTTATCAAGTAAGTCAGTAAGGTACATTTTGAAACTTATTGAATTTGACAGTTCAAGCTATCTCCATACCAAATTTCATGAAAATCGGTTCAGCACCCGTAAAGCGTAACAGACAGAGTTATTTTCACATTTATTATATTAGTATAGATAATACTACTCGTGACACTAATGAATCCGACGACCCCTTATTTTTTATCTGTCTAGTTTTTTTTTTATCGCGCCCAGCGATATAAAGTATTTCCAAGACACCAACGTTCATCCATACACAGTATATAAAAAGATTGCTATAGCCTTTTAATCGGATCCTTATTGGCCCATATAAAAAAATTGTAGTCCGAATGTATTGTAATTCATAATCATAGCAAGTCATAAAGTGCTTTTTTACTGAAACTGTTTTTATTTAAGGGTTTTTATAAAACAAACCTAACCTAACCTCATTTGCCAGCTAGGTATTTCAAAAATCCTGAGATAAAACCGTTTCAGTAAAAAAACTTTATGACTTGCGATGATTATGATTATAGTACATTAGGACTAAAAATTATTATGTGAAACAAAGCGCTCCCCTTTTAAACCCTAGTAGTTGTCCAGTTAAAACAGCCGTTACTCAAAAAAATTCAAACTTGGAAGGGCCGCGTGACGTCACGTTCGCATTCCTTCGTCGAGGAAAACGAACGCGACCGATTCGCAGAACGCACCGCTGCACTATTTATAACCTTACAACTTTACACATACCGTGTTTGAACTCATAGTTACATAATTGTAGACCTAAGTATTTGCAAATAAGGGTGCATGCGCTATTTATCGGCGTTTGTAGTTAAGTTTGTGTTTCGATTTGCGCGGGAAAACGTTAGTACTAATGAGTCAGCTATCTTTACGGATTGCATACTTGATGATAACTCGTATTTAGGATATGGAAAATCCATTAGATGGTGGTGTAAAGTACTTAGAATCGCTTGAGTATTAATTGTTTTGTAAGTTGGTTATCTATACGAGTACATATATAATGACGTCTATCTACATTTTAGTCTGGCTTCTGTGTTTTTGTTATCGTAGATCTAGATACGCTTCCTAGTTCGACTTTGCTTACTTAACTAACTAAGGAAGTCTAGTTAAGGTTATAAAAGTTTGAAGACCAAAAAAGTAAAATTAAGAAACAAGTCAAAGAACCTAACATTTTTAATCCTACTCTATCAACAATATTTCTATATACAGCGTGTTTTAAAAATGAAAAATGTTACAATTGCAGCAAACTAAACACACTAGTTGAATGTTCGAATTTGAAAAAAATAAATAAAAAAAATGCATTTATTTCAGATTACGGAATCCATATATTGTTAGTTTAGTATTACACACAGAACTTAAATAACTTATTATAATTTTATGCTCATGTTTTATTTTATATGCTGTTGAATACAAAAGGTTAAAGAAGCTTTTTCTGTTTTTTACACCTTTGGGTATGTGCATACTGCACATAAGTAGTTTGTTTACCTACCAAATGTTTATTTTCTGGCGCCCTCGTTGGAGTATGGCAGATTGTGACGTCAAAGTATCTCGAGGGGCCGGTGTGTGTGGCCCATCCGGACACGTAACGGAAGGCCGCGTAAGGTAACATTGGCGACACTATGCAAAACTCCCTGCGTACGTCCGTCCTAATTGAATAGAGCTAGGTACTTAGGTAAAGGTAAACTGTACCTAAAATCACCCATAAGACAATAAGTAACAATTGTAAAAAAAAACTTCGTAGACCACTTTACATTGACATAGTCATATATACGATTGTAGAAATATCAGGTAGTATTATTCGACACCAAATGTCACGTGACATCTTTAAGATAGATACACATTTGTGACATCATCGTAACATGGTTCCGTGACCGTGTCAGTAACGGCTGTGAGGACGGTATGTGTTATGTAACGACGTACTGTCACGATGTGACCCATCCCAAGCGCATGATTTACAATGTCCACATTTAGCGTAAATAATCCTGTAGCTTTGCCACGCAATCCGATTCGATGTAACCCTATAGTGTAACACCTTTATAAAACCTCCATCTGAAGAAACAAAAGCACTAATATATATCTTTGTACACCCTGTATGTATAGCTGGCATTGAAACGGTAAGTATTTCACCGAACTGAATACCTGAGGAACCGTTCCGATTGTCTTTTCAAGCGGCCCAAGTAACAAGCAATATGCTGAACTGGGGTCCTAGTGAAAAAGGGTACAAGTCGACTTAACTCGTAATAAAAAAGGGTATACTTATACATGAAGTATACTAGACTTAAACCCTTTTTCACTTGATCTTCAGACGACTTATACCCTTTTTCACTGGGACCCCAGTATTTCTTTAATTTTTCGGAATCGCGGTTGTCACTAGTTGATTTTTAAGCTTGGGAGTTTATCTTCGGAATAGAATCAGAAATTCGAAGATTTAGGTCACAGCTCATTTAGAACCACCCGGCACCCGACCCGCACCGCCTCGCCTCGAGCGGTTAGAATTCTTTATATGGATATGGGCATGCGCTCACTGCATCAACTACGTAGCGTAGAACCACCCGGCGTAGCGTAGTTGATGTAGTGAGCATGCGCATACAAATTTGAAAAAGGAACGATTTAATTATGCCCCCTATGGAGAAAAGGCACAAGTGCAATTAATTCATAGAAGAACATTGAACTCTCAAACGTTATAATAAGGTTGGAAGTGCAATACAATTCATATAGTAGACGTGCCTTTTTTCCGAAGGGCAGAAATTGTCCCTAATATTTTATTTATTGCAGTAAGTTAAGATTTCTTCACGCAAGTCGCTATCAGCTTCAAATTGCGCCAAGCAGAACGCTACAATGTAGCTATAGCTAAATGCCCGCCATCGCCATTTTGGTTATTCCGGACAAGAAACGCGGCCTTAAAGAGAGTGTTCACCCGCTATCGAGATTGTTTTTAATTCAAGATATTTTAAAACCGGTCAAAGCTCGGGAATACCTTCGGGGATTAGGTTTGATGTTATTTTTTAAGTCAAATTTTCTGTCCTGTAGGGTTTAGACAGGGTTACGACAGGTCTAATCAGGATCGAGACGAAAAAAACCGGACCTTAATATAAAATCAGAGCATAGAAAATATTCACACTAAAAAATTTGGTCGCCAACTTAAAAATCTGTTATTAACGAAATCACTATATTCTGTTAAAAATATAGTGACGATTAGATATACTATATTGAGTTATTTTTTATTTTATTACTTTTTGACATTTTATGACCGTTTTGGGGTATATTTATTTTGTTTTTCTGCTGTTTTTATTTTGTTTTTTTATTATTATTACTTTTGTACACATTGACATTATTTGATTTTTACTTTTTATTTGATTTTTTTACACTGACGATTTTATTGTGAATTTATTATAACTATGCGACATATAATAATGTAATTTCCAATATAAAATAAATGACTACTACTACTATTATAAATATTAAAGTTCGTATGTGAGTAAATATGTTTGCTGCTACTTCGCGCTAAAACGACAGGACTGGTTTGGATAACACCACCAAGTCGCATTGCTGCGTTCTGATGTGGGAATAAAACAACCAGTGAAAATACGAGAGCGTAGAGGCATTCCATCTTAGTCCTCAGGGTTAGCAATGCATTTGCGGTCTTAGGATTGCAGTCTTGAGATCGTATTGTATGTTAAATGTTTATGCGTCACACATCGTACTTACCATCAGGTGACCTGTCTCCATGCCATACACAAAAGATGTTCTGTCCCGGGCGTCCCTACCAATCACAATTGACAACATTTAAAAAAAAAGCATTGTTAAAAAAGCTGGTTAAAAATTGGAGTACCCGTGTTTCTCGGTTTTTGTTTATTTAACTTAAATTCGTCGTTAATAATTTATTAAAGAAATAGTCATTAAAAAGACCGTATATACAAAGTTAGGAATACTGATGTCGTGATCTTAGCATGATATAAAATAAAAAAAAGTAACATTAAACAGAAACAGGACAGTCATGTCATGTCACTTGTCAACAATAACAACTGTAACAACATAAATTCGTCGACTTTGGGCAGATTGCGGCTATCCGCTTTTACAAATTTTAAAATAGCGTATATAAAAGCAACGAGTATTACGAGAATCGAAAGCGTGTCGTTAGAATCAAGTAATCCGTGAGACAAATGATTTTTTTTTTCTTGAGTTTTATCCCAAAGGGAAGGCAAAGGACATTGATCCATACAGCCTATGAGACAGATGAAAAATTGACATGACAGTTGTATATATTTTTCAATTCCTATGGTAATAAATGGACTAAGGGCACTATAAGTGTATTCCTAACATTCACAATCAACTTTTTTTACTGCTTTTCCTAAATATAAAAAAACTACTGAATAAAAAAATCCAAAAATATTTTTACTGTAATAAGCAGTGTAAAACTACAAACGGTATTTTAATTTACTACCTTAGCACATATGAATTGTTGTCAATTGATTGGACGACACGTAGTCGTTGGTAGTGACTCTGCCTATGAAGCCGGCGGACCGCGTTCAAATCCCCGTAAGAGCATTTGTGTGATGAGCGCAAGATTTGTTCCTGAGGCTTGAAAATTTTCTACCTACTAAAAGTATGTAATCTACCTATATACACAAAAGGAGAAACTGATTAGCGTCCTGCACACACGCCGCCGTACGTGGAAATGCTGTAATAGTAAAAAACGTACGGTTCGGAACGAAGATTGGAATGGCGCGTGGCGTTTCCCGCGGTCCGAACTTTACGTGTAAAGGCCGCTATTGAATAATCCATCAGCGCACAGCCAAAACCGACTTGAAATTTGGAGGTGTATTCCGTAGGTAAACTAGGCACTGAGAATGGATTTTCCGAAAATCGACCCCCAACGGGAAGAAATAGGGGTGTAGCGGGAAACTAATTCTTTATACGCGTTAGTCTTGGGCGTCCTCTAGTTCTCTATATAAGTAAGTATATCTTGTCAGGTGCCTATAGTACAAGCCTAGAGCTTAGTTTGGGACTAGGTTATTTTCTGTGAGATTGTCCCTGGATATTTACTTGTTTAATTTTGTTTCGACTATAGTAAAACGTAGAACTTCAGGGCGCTGCATACGTAACGTGATCAGGACGTGGACGGGACGGGGACGGGACGTGGTTGCGTGCATTTTTGGTTTTCCCGTCCCGTACGTGCAATCGTTACGTATGCACATCCCGATACATTTTCTATGAAACGATATTGTCGTCTCGTACTGTCCCCGTCCCGTCCGTGTAAAATCACGTTACGTATGCAGCGCCCTTTCATCGTCTAAAAGGGTAAACTTGCTAGAAAAACTACAACGGGACCTATGAAAGCGCAAAATATTGCAAATTCTACACTCCAAATAGATAAATAATGTCTATTACCCGCACAATACCTCAAACACCTTATGAATAAAACAACGCGGCAGTAATTAACAAAAACTAGATTTCCCTTCCTAGTCTCGAACGTCATGGGTTCATCGACCTTTACGTAAAATAACTAATCTGTCTACATTTCCATAAGACCAATAATCTGTCCGAAGGTTAGTTTGGAAACTTGACAAGGTAAACTAAGCCTTGTTACTTTGGTTGAAGGTACATAAATAGTTAGTGCAATGTGTACGGAAAAGCCTTATGAAAAGGTCAGCATATTTTGCGCTATTCATATTAAAATAGGCTTAAGTAATAGAGGGAGCGTCCAGAAAGAGCACAAAGAATATTATAACGTTGGTCGAAGATAATAAAGTGCCTTGTAAATATAATATATACAAACTAAACATTATGAACATGGATATTCATATTCTTTCTTCTATTTTAACACATATCACATAATAAAAAACAAAACTATTGTTAAAAAGTGGCCAGACCAAATAAATGTCAAAGCCAAAAACCCAAAAAGCTTGTCGAAAAACCCTAAAATATCTTCGTGCTTCGTTGAAAAAATCATAACACCACAAAATCCAAACCCATTGACGCATTTGCTTAACAATTACCGTTTCTTATCAATTGACGTCAATTTAAACTAAACGCCACACCATGCTGGTAACAACGGCGCACTATTCCACCGCAGATACCGTGAAAAACCGTTACATATTTATGCAAATATGGAATTGCTATCGTTTATGTAAACAAAACACCCTGTATTTTCTGCACGCCAACTTTGCCGCTGAGAACTTGCTTGAACTAATAAATAAAAGAGCATCTAATGGCGATCACGTACGTGGGAAAGAGAGAAAAAATCGATTAATTATAACGTCATCTTAAGACATACGACTGATTTGTGAGAGTTAAGTTTAATCGCCATCATATAGGGTGCTTAAAATTATAAACCAGACTCTATGGTTGAGGGCGCTAGAGCTAGTTCATATACTTCAAAACACTGTACCTATTTGATAATAATATATTTTGTGGCGCATTATACATATAAATGTAGGGCAAAATTATAATAGGTACTTACCGTTTTAGGAAATAACAAACAACAAAAAAAAACTTAGAATGTCTGTTTGTTTATGAATACTAAACTAATAATGAAGTTTTACACTGAGTAAAAAAAATGATTAGTCGATTTCTTATTCTTCTGATTGACAGGGCGCCGAAAATATTTATTAGTTGATATGCCGATTAGTCAAATTAATATGTACAGTCGAGTTCATAAATATGTATACAATTTAGTACCTTGTCACTTAAATCGCTGTGACGATTCATATATCGTCGGTGAAACTGCAAAACCGCGTAACCAACAAATTAGACCAAAATAAACCTTAACAACTTAGAAAAAAGGTGCATTTTGCCCCTCATTAAAAATGTTACTTACGCGGTTTTGCAGTTTCACCGACGATATGGCAGTTTAAACATGACATAAAATAGACAGGTACTAAAGTGTATACATATTTTTGAACTCCACTCTACCACAGGCAGTTCTGTTTATGAATCATAACTCTTAATATATATTTGTAACAAAAAAAAAGTAGGTTATATTAAATAAGTAGTATTCACTAAATACTTACACAGATTATAAAATGATAAATTCTTGTGCACATACATGTAAATATTAATTACATTTACAATAGATTCTTGGAAACGTCTCTGAATTAATTAAAAAAACCGGAAAGATAGGGGTTTTTCAGGACATCTTACTTATATTACGTATTTCGATTTTCCTCGCATTTTTCATTTAGGCCTTTAGACAACTAAAGATAAAATTTTATTTGGCTTCGCGTCAGTCAATACGTATCAACTCTTTTTGATTATTAGTTGACGTATCACTTAAATTAACGTCCAAATTCCAACAAGCTAATTTTCCCAAGGAAAATACCTGACATTAAAAGGAAAATTCTCGTAAAATTTTCAGGGCCCATAACCTGATTGCGGGTGGATTTCATTTGAAATACAGAACGACGGCACAGAACGTTTCTATACAGGTATTACATATGTCGAAATATTCAAATCAAGCGCTTCTAGAAATCGTTTAGGGTTTCCCCGCGCACGCGAATATGCAAATATGCACCATTGCGTTTTCAATTCAATAGAGCCCAAGTAGACTCAGAAACTAAAGCAAAATTGAACTATACACATTTACTATTAAGTTCGGATATGGAATGTGGGTTTCGGGGGATATGAGACTTTTTCTTTTTAGTCTTGAAGTATGTGAGTGGCGCCTATATCCTGCATGAGCCGTAGATACGCTATTAAAGGGCCTGTTATACAAAACTGCGGGTTGCGTCAATTTACACAGTTTTGTTAATATTTGTTTAGAACTACTTACGAGTAGCTTATGCCTTTTACAAATAAAGTAGATTATTTTCATGTTCTTTTGAAATTTCGTTCGCAAAACCGCTTATTAACGCCATGTTTTATCGTAAAGGATCAAATAGGGTTTACTTACATTTAGACAAACCAATTCATGTTTGTTTGATTAGTACGCGAGAAGAACTAAATACGCTTTAATCTAAAAATAACTTTGTCCTTAATATACTGGAAGCATTTCCTTGCTGGGATTGCTAAACTTATAACTGAGCGAGAAAACTGCAAGCTCTTCGATCTCTTATTACATTCATAGATGTAATCTATGAAAATCTTCAAGATTTATCACATCGAAACTTATTATAAATGATGTACCAATTTGTAAAATTTTCATTGGACAGGCATTTTCCGACGCGGGATAATCAGTTTTGTGGTAGACCTCAAAATAACCACAAATCGAGACCATTCGATGCGCTGAAATCCTGGTGATCATACATTCTGTGAAACGTTTTTCTTTTATTGAGAGGCCACATATGATCAAGTCTGTAGTGCTTCGCGATCTCGATCTAAATAACCAAAACGCCTATATGTCTGCCATTTGGATCTACCTATTAAACTTGGTCATATTTACTTGAGACTGTTAACGTGAAAAACCGATTAGAAACCAAATTCTCGATAGTTTTATTTCTCAAACACGACCTTTTTTGCATGTTTTTCGAACGACCTTCGAAGCCCTACGATTTAAAATGGAGATTTTTGATAAAATCATTAGTGCTTATTTATAAATAACTTCATAATCCTGGTAAACCATTTTTTAAAGTAAACAGCAATTATTTGAATTTGACGATCACGGCGCGCGCAAATTATCTCCATCTCACGATCTTCGCGCGGAAGTACATAAAGTGGAACGGCTGAAATAAAAAAATAGTCAACAATACAACCTACCCCACTGCCATACGCGGACTCAGCCTTCCGGATTCCCCGACGCGCGACGCCGACGCCGAACTATTCGCGTCGCACGCGCAGATTCGTCTCGCGAACGTGCGCAGGAATAGACTAGGATGACAGTGCGGCGTGGAAATAGACAGCTATTGGGCCGGCGCCGGCGTTAGGACTAGTACTTGCCTGAAATATCGATAGACGTGTCACAGAATGTGTCATCTTGCTGTAAAATATTTTCTGGGTTATTTGAGCGTTTTATTGAAGTACAGTAAACAGCATAAATAAGTGATAATTTATGTACCATGTCGCTTTCAATCATTTCACAATTTTGTATGACATTTCAAACACTACGTTAAAGTGACCAGGTACATAAATGATCACTTATTTATGCCGTTGACTGTACGATGTATGACTGAGGCCCTACGTTATAAATCGAAGTTCGAAGTTACGTTAGCTCCACCTCTTTCTCTCGATTTAGTCTCGAATGACCAGTGACAGGGATGGTAAAACTAGGGCCTCTGGATTCCGCTTGATGATAGCGGTAAGTGGTGATCAAGTATGGATAAAAAAAAAAGACAAAAGAAATTTATTCAGTAAGTAGGCCGCACGGGCACTTTTACACGTCAAGAATCTACCAGCGCTTCCCAAGAGAAGACCACTGCCGAGAAGAAACGCCGCAAGAAACTCAGCAGTCAGTCATTTTTTAAACATATTTCTTATTACAATGGTACTACTTAGTCTAGCATTATATAAAGCTATAAATATTAAATTAAATATAGTATTAAATAACATGCGTAGTTCAGCAGGAAAACATGCCAATTAAGAATCTTACGGGAGAGATAGAGAAAAAAAAAACACATACTTATGTGTATATAAGATGGTGCGAGATAAGGAACCCATGTCAGAAGATCGTCTATCGCTTTTTTTTAGTATTATTGTGTGCCCATTAATCACTATGAACCTGCAACCGTATTATGAACTGATCAAACCTGCGAAGATCCAGAAAGTTGGATTGGATTCCTATAGCTCAAAGGACGGAGCTATAGGAGTCATATATCAACAGGTAGAGAAGAAGAGGTACTAAGTTCACCATATGTTTTTTTTTACAATAAAGATTACATAAATATCCTGGTCCCTGGCTAGAACTTGTCAGCTTATGACAGATTTATACCTACTGCAATCCCTGATAATTCAAAGATCATCTACACACATCAAAAATTTCCAAGAATCAAAAAATGTAGGAATACTTTTGATAGTTGGACATTTTTGATGTGTGTATGATCTGAGTGACGTGTAAATGAAGAGGCCATTACGGCCTAGATCAAATATTATCAGAATATGATTGATAAAATCAACACTGTGTTTATTAGACTGTTGCACTTGCTTGCTGAAATGACCTTCTGCTGGAGTTTCTTGCGGCGCTTCTTCTCCGCAATGATGGTCTTGTCCGAAGCGCTAGTAGATTCACTCTATATTACCGACGTGTAAAAGAGCCCTCATGTGGCCTATTTGCTGAATAAATATTTTGAATTTTGTTTTTTTTTGCTTTAATCCGCCACTATGTTCGTTCTTCTCCTTCGGAAATAGTTCGATTTTCCGGGACATAAAGTTCCTATGGTTCACACTCACATTTATCACGAAATGAAATGAAAAAAAGTTTATTGAAAGAACAAAAACCAACAAAAGGTATTTTTTCATTTACAAAATGTAGACGAATACATACATACATAAAGTCACGCCTTCGTTCCCAGAGTGTGGTAGGCATCAGAGGTACATCAGAATTACCAACGACTCTAAAAACTTGTTGATAATTCTTTCTATGTAGACGAATAATAAATAAAAAGTCAACAAACGAAGGTACTTACTTAAATATACAACTTTGGGTGAGCTGTTTTGCGGCGTTAAAAAGGCTGCATGTGCTGCAGCGGGGCCACAGCGCTGGTTATTAGTTGCAACCTTAATTGTAAGCTATCTTATTTTATCTTATCTTACAGATGGGCCCTTTCGGATACACTTCGACCCTTTAGGATATTTTGTGCAATTACCGTCTTACACACTCAGCTGTTCGAATGTGCAGGTTTCCTAACGATGTTTTTCCTTCACAGTAAGAGCACCGAGTAATGCACATAAGTTACTAAAACTCATTTGTACATGGTGACCGCGGGGGTTCGAACTCGGTACCTTACGATCACGAGTCGACCCCCTAAGCCACTAGGCCACCGACGCTCTCAAAATAAGTGTAAGTTACTAATAATATTAACAATAAACTGTCTGGGTGGCAATTAATATAACATTGGTAGACTATTAAGATAAGGAGAAATAAACAAAATATGAACCAGAAAAGTTACTCCTAAAAGACCTTATAAAGGCCGAGCCACACCGGATGCGTGACGTGCACGTGCGCGTGCGCGTTCGCTTTCCACTGCGTTGTATAGTGACATGTCGCAATGAGAATTCATACTATACAACGCAGTGGAAAGCGAACGCGCACGCGCACGTGCACGTCACGCATCCGGTGTGGCTCGGCCTTTAATATCTAGATTTAGCAGCTACTCGCCCGCTGCGCTACTAGGAAAAAAACTTTCAATCAGGATCGAAATGTGCCCAATGTTTATGATTCAATTGATTATTATAGCAGTAAGAGGTAGTGTAACTAGGACCACTCCAGATCAAAAGTAACGCCGTAAGTAATTAGATATCTCTGTATCAGTAATTACTCTGGATCAGACATGACATCTGATTGCTCTTTGTTCTGACCACAGATACATATCAACTGCTCAAACGCAGACCGTTAGACAGATCGCAGAAAAAAGGCAGCGTTACTCGGCTTGCGTAGTACCAACTTAAATGTGCCGGTGGGTACGTTAATAACTAACTGAGTTACATAATGATATGTGCTAATTGTTGTATTAGAGCGACAGAATGAGCTGTAAGTGTAAATTTGTGGCTTGTCGTACGGGGTGATTTGACGGGATCTGGCAAGCGAATGTTTTAATTTTTTGCGTTTTTACTTGGCAAGTTTTCTGTTATGGCCTCATGGCGTGCTCTGTGGTAGATCGTTGTGTCTAGTCTTCGTGAGTTTTTGGGTTCAGTATGTATACTGTCAGAAAAATGGAGCCCCGACAAAACATAGAACTGTGTCTCAGGGACGTCATAAATCAAATTGTAACAGTTTTCAGACAACATGAGACTGTGATAGGGTTCTACTTCTACTGATGGTCAAGGTATGTGAAAATCGTGGGAAATTATAAATGCGAAACTTTCTGTATTAATCTTTAACTCGGTCACGGTCTAACGGCTGAAAGAATTGGGATGAAATTTAAAATGGAGATAGCTTATACCCAGGATTAATAATACATAGGCACACATCCCAGATTTTTTTTAAACAATAATCTAAATCTTAGCGGACGAAGTCGTGGGCAGGAGCTAGTGTATAATAAGGCCCCTGGGCCAATTTTTAAGATATTCTAGAACACCAGTATCTTTCCGCAAGCGAAGCTAACAATAATAAGACAAAAACTTATCGAGCGCGCGTAGCCGTTGAAAAGATTTATCTCATAACCTTTGGTTTTGTGGAGCAGTCGTTATCAGTGCAGCGATGATAATGCATTGCCGAATCCACGGTTAAGTGCTGCAGCTGACTTTGTCTGTAGTTTAGTGAAGTAATTAAAACATTGTTTTTGTCTCTCCTTGGGATTTTGGTCACTCGTGCTGGACGTCAGGTGAGCTTCCCATCATTTTCTCGACAGTAGAGGTCACTGTGGGGGGCTGATGTCGCGGCTAAATATATTTAGTACCTTTAATTTTAAGTTATCCTTCTGACGATTTCCAAAAACCGCTGGCATGCCAGAGAATCAATAGGCCAAAGGTATAATCCGTAAATAAAGCTCCTAACAACCTAGAAGCGGCGCTTAGGTTAGGTTAGGTTAGGTTAGTATCTCGACAGCACCAAAATTTAAGAACGAAAAGTCTCCAAATGAAATTGTACATGTATGATTGACGAAAAGTGTTCATATTTAGTCTCTGATTGTGATAAAACTAAGAGTGGATATTTGTTTTTGTATAAACGGTTGACAGGAAATTTATCAAGGATTATTTATTCCTTACACATTTCTCATGTATCGTATAATGTTTTCTTTAAAACTGGAAACACCGCGTTTTGGGACACAAGGGATAAATATATTTTATTTAATCTTTGTTGCACAAAAAAAACAACTTTAAATACAAAACATGAACCTAAATTGTCATTACGGCCTTAGTAGATACAAATACTAAAATACAACTTCAGAAAAGGATTATTTTTTACAAATTTTCCAAACCTAAATTGCAATCCGAAACTATTGGGCTTTTACTCTTGCTTTCACGAACGCGTGCGCAAGATCGTGCATTGAATCTTGGAAAGATCGAAGACACAAACAAACAGACGTTTCCACCGATTGTTCATTAGTCGAAGCGATTACCTACCTTCCTCAATGCAGCCTCGGTACCGTTCGGCCACGAGATAACTTATCTGCCGGATTCCGCCCTGACCCGTCTTTTATAAGTTCATAACAATATTGCGCTTAGCAACATTAATATTTGGGGTTAATTGTCGTCGAGAGTAGGTACCTAGACTAAGAGCCTATGGAAAAAACGAACGCCACATGGACGGCAACTACCTTAAATATTGGAAATAGCAAGTTCTACGCAAAGGAGACTTACTTTTATTTTTCAAAACAAAAAATAAGTACCTACAGAATTATGGGATTTTTGAAAAAAATCCTCTCCCTCAACCGGGAATCGAACTGGTCGAATGTGACAAAACACTAAAGTCGTGTTTTATGAATTACAGATCGAAAGGGTCATTGATAGTTATCCTAAATAAAGACCGTAAAAACCCTTCTTTATTATTTTGTCATATTTGACCAGTTCGATTCCTGGTTAAGGCAGGCAAATTTTCAAAAATCCATAAATGCAGTAAAAATTGTTTTCAAAAATAAAAGTAAGTCTCCTTTGCGCAGAATTTGCTATTTCCAATATTTAAGGTAGTTGCCGTCCATCGTCCATGTGGCGTTCGTTTTTCCACCCTGTATACCTAAGCATCTTTATTTTATTCCAATCTTTATTTTATGTCACGGAGAACTTAAAACTTAACAGGTTACCGGAAGGAAAGTGGACCGAAGCCCATAGACATTTTACAGTCGCAAGATTGCAATCTTACGATTAGGATTTCAAGACTGCAAATGCGTTCCCAAACCCTGATAACTAGGGTTAGGATTTTGATGGCATATCATGGTTTTAGAATCCATGGAATCGCTATTTCCTAATTATTATAATACATGACACTTAGGCCCTGTTGTTTGATCTCAGTAGTTAAACTAACTAATTGTTAAAATTCGAAAAAGGAATGGAAAATTTGACACATTTCCTTGAGATTTTAACTATTAGTCACGTTTTTTGACCATTACTTAGCTTAACTACCGATCAAACAACAGGCCATTAGATTTTGACCTTCAGTATGGTCATACTCGTATTTCAACATGAACTAAATAGGTAGGTACATTTTTAGTTCGGTTATTCCATACCTACTAATATTTACTTGTTTGTACGCTTTCACAGCAGAGATATCCTCCATACCAAAATTCATTTAAATTGGTTAAGCGGTTTAATAAATAAATGAATTTTGAAATATTAAAATATTGAAGGTCAAAATGAAAGTGGTATGTATAGTAAAAAAAGCAAATACCGACTCCATGGATTCTACGATCTTGATGAGTTAGAGCGATGCCACACGAGCGTTTGCCGGTGCGTTGCGTCGTCACAGACGCAACGCTGTGATTTCAATATAGAGCAATAGTATTACAGATTTTTAGAGCATCTGAAATGAGAACAATATCAAACCTCGTTCTAAAACGGTTTATATCTATTGACGAGTTCCATTGAGTCTTTTAACGGGATCAGTTTAAATATAAATGCCTCGGATTTCACGTTTTACGACTCTCGTACGTTACAGGATGACAGTTTGATGTTAGTAGTCCTCTTCGTCATACGAATAAATCTTGAATATCTACTGTACTGTTTCAAACAACACAGACATTTTTAAAAATAACCGATTTGTAATGCATAATATGCTAGCGGCCCGCCCGTGCTTCGCTTTGGTTTTTGTAAGTTTTCCGTATATAAACCAGTATTTATTGAAGATTAAAATTTTCCGTGAAAAATTTCTAACTCATGGTGAAAACCGCATCAAAATCCGTTGCGTGCTTTAGGAGTTAGCGGAGATACAGACAGACAGACGCGGAAAGCGACTCTGTTTTATACTATGTAAAAAAAAGAAAATAGAAAAGAAGCAAAAAGCCCACGATTTAGAACATGCATAACGTTTTGTGCAACCTATTCACATCTATCAGAGGTTTTTCGAAAAATGTTTTTGTTAGATATCTACTCCTACATTATTACTACAAGAGTACTGCCCTACTAAGCATAATGGCGATATCTCAGAAAAAACATCTGTAGAAATTGCAACCTAGTTACAAACAGAAGACAGTTGAATCTGCTTTGGCTCTTGAATTTAGTTATTGCATTTTTGCTTAGGAGGGCAGAGTATTACGTTGAAGTTTCTACATTCAGTAGTTTAGGCTGTGCGTTTGTTTGTGAGTCGGAAATGCAACATTTCCATAAGTGTAGCACAATCATTTATTAAAGCCTTAAAAATACTTAGAACAGGAGCAGGGGGCCTAGTATGGCTACGTTTAGCACGTGACAAGATGTGGGTAAAACCTCCGTCACTTTCAGACATGTGTATAAGTATGACAGAGGCGGATGCTTAATCCACATTTAGTCACGCGATAAACTCAACCATATCAGGCCCGCAGGAATGTAAAAAAGGTGGGGCACACTTCAAAGGCTCTGCTAGGCTGAGATTTCGCTCCCAGCTGTTTCATTTGTTCGAATTTTCATTACTTGATTAGAAATCTTTTTTTTCTGTAACCGTTTGACATTTCAGGATTATTCTCACAAACCTAACCTTACCTTTATAGGTTCTATCTATATTTATATCTCTTTGAAATATTTCATTTAATAAAAAACTTTTTTATCAAAACTTTAGACTTGCGAATCTTGCTATAGGTAACTCATTTCAAATCAATTTCTAAAAGTTTATTTTTACTATAATAAATATCAAACATCCGAACTTTTTATTTATTATTATACCCGCATTACCTTCGTATTGTAATTTTCAGCTCCTCTGTTCAAAATGGCCGATATGAATAATTCAGAGCCGTTAATTAGGAAGTCAATAACCGGATCCCTGGAGAAAGTCGAAGGAAAAATAACAGAAGAAAGTGAAAACATTATTTCTTTTCATAAAAAGACCTCTCAGGTATTTTTTATCGGAATCTGGTTTTATGTCCTTTAATTAAAACAAAGAGAGTGGTTAAGTGTTTACATTCGAAGTAGGTACAGTCTTTTTTGTAAAGAGACGATCAGTATACCTAATACAACAACTTAGGGGCGTTTGTTGCAATTGCAATGCAATCTGATGACTCTCTCTCTCTTTTCTTCAACCTGTCGCCACCCAATGCTGAGTGTAGGTCTTTTCTAATGCACGCCATCTCTTTCGATCTTGAGCTTTCCTCATCCAGTCCTTCCCCCCTATCTCTAATCTGAAGACTGCATGAGCCCGATTATTACCAGGAGTTTAGAACCTGTAAGGATCTGCTCCAAACTGGGTGGTCTTACGGCCAAACAGTAGTTAATTAAAATGAAATGAAGTGCGTTGCCAACCCTGAGAAGTAAGGTCGAATATCTCTATGCTAGTAATTTCACCAGTTGTCTTTTATATACTAAACGATACAGAAAAAACCTATTTTTTATGAAATGGAGAAGGCAACCCGATCTGAAACCCATACACCTTAAGACTGCAATCCTGAGATAACCAAAGAAAAAAAGAAAAAAAATACATTAATTTCCACTGAAAATAATAATTAAACAAACAGAACAAAGAACTAAATCTAAATCCAAAGTAAATTTATACACGCAACTAAAAGTTATCATTGTGGCAATGTGGATGAGTTGCCAACCCTGATAACTAAATCAGGTGCCTCTAATTCTATGCTAGTAATCTTATCCCCAGACCGAAACAGAACTTGGCGGTGGGTTGTAATTGTAAAGGATAAGATGGTGGTAGCGATCCGGACGAACCCTGCACAAGTCATACCACTAAACCTTATACGTAAGGTTCGTTACAGCCACCCTATTTCGGGGTTTCTCTGCGTGATAGAATCAGAAATGCTGATATCCGCAGTAGAACTAAGGTTACCGACATAGCCCGAAGAATAGCCAAACTTAAGTGGCAGTGGGCGGGGCACATTGCTCGCAGGACTGATGGCCGATGGGGTCAGAAGGTTCTTGAGTGGCGTCCGCGGACCGGGAGACAAGCTGTAGGTAGGCCTCCAACAAGATGGAGTGACGACCTTGTAAAGATCGCGGGAAAGCGGTGGATGCGAAAAGCACAAGATCGGTCTGATTGGAGGGCCTTGGGGGAGGCCTATGTCCAGCAGTGGACGTCTTTCGGCTGACATGATGATGATGACCCTATTTCAGAACATGATGTATACACCGTGGGCTGCTAAAACCCGACCGATTTTAACCATAGCTTCCTAAGCCTAAATGGAGTAAAAAAAGTCGTACAATATGTAGTCCAAAAACGCATATTTTTTGAAATAATCGAAATAATAAGATTTGTTCATAATGAAGTGCAAAGCTTAATTGATTTATTTTGTTACAAAAGTTAAAAAATAAATAATGCGTAATTGGACCTATGTTCATATAACATTATTTACTTGTAATTAAGTCAGGAATATGTGGTTGAAATCGGTCGGGTTTTAGCAGCCCACGGTGTATGAACATTTATTAATAACCATCTTCATTCAACATACAGTTCCTAATCTCAGTTAAAAAACTAACAGTTAATTAAAATCGAACTATACATATCTTCTGACATATAGTCATGTTGTACATCGCAATCACGTTTTTGCCATGGTGATAGTTTTTTTGTCGGCAGTGTCGATGGCCTGATGTATTTTTTAGGCCGCCGAAAGAATATAATTAATATGCTCGGCGGAGCTAAAGTTTCTGTCAAGCCTATTGTGGTAGGATTTGAAAGACTACAGGGGAAGAGGTTAGATTAAAGTTTATACAGGCTGTATAGAATAAGTCAGTTATGTTGATGATACAGAGTGTGGATTGCTCTTTAAATGTATAACTTAAAAAAAAAATTTTTAATACGCTTCTCTGCTAGGAGCAATATTATGGTACTCTGTTCAGAATAAAATCACAAAAGTTTAATCATTCGACTTGAGTTGTACTCAAGATCTTAAGTTGATCTTCCGTAGGAGTTCAGTTAACGATACTATGTGGGTTGGGTTCTGCCTTTATGGGCAGACGAAACAATAGGTACATAAAAAAATGATTTGTCATATTTGATTTGAAATATTATCCATTAATAATATCAAAAATGGTACAATCCAATAAACATTTTTTAGGAAAAACTTAAACTAAAGACACCTCTCTCTCTCTCCCTTGTTATGTGTTTACACAAAATTAATTTTTCACATCACCTATTCGGAAAGGAGACTTTTCTTCCCTGCTAGGAGGGATCAAAGTGGCACTTTTCTGTTCAAGGACATTTTGCTGCCAGTGTAAAATATAAACGCAATACTTGCACTTTTGGTTTAATAGATAATTGTTATTTCAATTTATAGTGGGTATTTTTTAAACAATATGATTGATCTTAATACAGTTTTATGAATTTGCCGTTTTAAGGTTATTAATTGTATGTTAGTGACATCTGTCACCGTCATAGGGTCGGTGCGGTTTGAAAAATAGGTACCACCAATTTTCTTGTGTAATTTGCAAAGCTCGGAATAGGTAGTGCCTATTTACCTAAACTTCGCGGGAGGACGTAACTAAGAGTGGTTACAACCACTAAAAAGAATTATTTCTTATTATTGAATATGGGCTAATACATTTAACTTTATTATAAATCAGGGTTGTAAACTGTAGGTAGTAAGTACACGGCTAAAGTGTTTTTTTGTTGAATACATTCTTTACGATATTATAATTCTATTCAAATCAACTAAAAAAAAACAAATTTCCGGCACCCTTTCATTCAATTTGATCTATATTATATTGTTTTATGACTGATTGTTATTTCAAGATAAATAAATAAATAATATGCAATATAGCAAGATTTATAAGTAAAGTTAAATGTATTAAGCCTTTAGAGTAATACAGACAATCCCGGGAAATCTCGCATTCAATAATAAGAAATAAATATTTTTGGTGGTTGTAACCACTCTTAGTTACGTCCTACCGCGAAGTTTAGGTAAATAGGCACTACCTATTCCGAGCTCTGGTAATTTGATAATCAACACTTTTAGAGAATGTAAATAATTAAATTTGTTTCATCACTAAGATCTTTTATTGTCCTCATAGTCATAGCTCATGTGAAAAGCAGTATGTGTCACACGGTAGCAAAATTATTTCCATCTTGGGCGTTAACACTTGAATCCCTCACTACGCTCAGGGTTCAATGTACGCCCTCGCCGTAAATATGTCATTTTGCTTGTTTGTGACACAATCTACTATTTTTACCGTGGACATATTTTTATCTACATCCCCACGTGCATTACATTACCTATCAAGTAGGTTAGCATGCTACCAACGCCGGCATCGGTTCAACAAAACGTTGACAATGAAATTTCGTTTTATATTTCCTTCTACATGCTGTAAAACGACACGTTCGGTTTACGATCCCACCAGGTCACCTAGACCCCTGCACTATGTACTTTTCAACGGGACGTCAGTAGAGTGAAAGAGGTCCGAGGGGTCTAGTAAAAAAAGCGAGGGGTTGAAGGAATGCGCGTTTTAAATTACAAAGTAACCGACATTTTGCAATACAATTGTGGAAAGTTGAACATAGACCGAATCAGATTTCTTTAGTTAACTAGAAAGAATTTGAATTGTTTATTGAGCAATAGGATTGTATGATTTGATGCTTTGGCGTAATTACTGCACTGGGTTAAATATTACCTGAAGATTTGATACTTTTATTAGAAATACAGTGTAATTTTAAGACATTAAATAGTACTAGTTAGTTTTGAGTGACAGTTTTATTTACATTAGTTTTACATTTTAATTACATCACTTTACAAGATTCTATTTCTATCGAAATTGTAAAACAAATGAGTGCGACAAAGTACGAAAATGACCATATTTATACATAGGTACACTTTCCGAATTTATACACAATGTAAAATAAAGCACAAGGCAATATTAATAACAACAAAAAGCAAGCTTTAAAAACCCGACTGTTGCTAACTAACATTAAATCGTTATAAATCCTAAATGATCATTCAAAATGAAAAATGATGAAAGAAGCCTAAAGATGATTTTTAAATACCTTTCCAATGATACAGCGTCTACCTGCCGCCACATGGATTTTTAATTACCGTACAAATCGATTGCCATAAGAATCATCAAAATCGGTCCACGCGTTTAGTTTCTAGAGCGCCACAAAGGAACAAACATACATATAGAGGCTGATAAACACATACCCTCCTCCTTCGGCAGTCGGGTAAATATGGCGTGTTCGCCCCGAACAGTGACCTCGCTTTATCTGTACCCTCCCTAGCTCCATAACCCTTGACCGATCCTCCGATATACAAATATATAAAAAAAAACATGATCTACTCTACAGCCTTTGATGATAATCGAGGATACTCAAGTTATGTCAAAGCAAAATGTCTTTTAGTCAGTTCAAGAAACTTATTATTAATTTAGTAACTGCGTAATTAGTAATTACCAATTATTATTTTTACAGTAAATTTATCTTTATTCTTTACAATGTTTTTCCTTTTTCTTTTTTAGTTAAGATTGGATCTACGATCTACTTGTGGCTCAGGGCCCTTACTAATCTTACTGTGTAACATGCTCTACCTCTGTTTATGTCTTTGAATGATATTGTAACTAGTGGTAACTTTGTTTATTGCACCGTTTGTGCCCAAATTTAAATAAAATAAAATACAACGTTCGGTCCAAATATGGCGTGTTCCAATTTTACACAAAACTATTCAAATAGTTATATTTAAAAGAACCCCTTGTTTATCTATAACTTTGTAGATAGGTACATACAACGTAGAATTGTATTGTTTCCGTAAACAAATAAAAGAAAATGCGTCAATGTGGTTAAATTAAACATTAGGTACATACACCATTACACAACTCGTTTGGAATGTACATGACACATTTCTAATATCGTCATTAATAAAACAAACACTACAACATAGTTCAAACATGTTATAAAGGTTATGTAATACACTTTTATGTTAAACTAGCATTTGCCCGCGATTACGTCCGCGGATTGTCCAAATTACAAAAATGAAGATGACTATGGTCAATACGACGGATCATGACATTCATGACGAAAAAAAAAAATACTTTTGCACTAATATAATAATTAAGGATAAGGATATGTTTAACTTCCAACTGTCATTTTTCTTGCCGTCTGTAACATTTTTAGTGTGAATGCTGATTGACATGATCATGTAATTTAAATGTAATGCCTCGTGTGGTTGCCGAGTTAGAATAGTGCCACTCCATGTCTTCCCGTGGATGTCGTAAGAGACGACTAAGGGAATAAAGGCTTGTAGTACTGTTAGGCGATGGGCTTGCAACCTGTCACTAATACGCTGGTAAACATCTTAGCCTAATTGTGCAAATTGTGGTTATAGAATTATCAACAAGTTTTTAGAGATGTTTGTAATTCTGTAGCTCTGCCTATCCCACTCTGGGAACGAAGGCGTGAGATTATGTATGTATGTATGTATGTAATTTAAAAGGTAGCGATGGTATCCTAAGGCAGTTATAGGATAGGTAGTTAAATAATTGGTAAGTGACCCGAGACAATAACATAAGTCCGGTAGTGAACGGCTTTCCTTACTTATTCTGACTCTACGGACAAAATACAGAACCGATTTTATTGAAAGAATGACGGGCAAATTGGCCTATGTGACCAATAAGGACAAGCGATATGTCACCGGATAGGTAATTCTAAGTTGTAAAACTATTACTACGGCAGGTAGTTCGAAATCTTTGGGCGAAATAAATAATCACCATGCAAAGACGGCAGCATTTCATAGTAATTATGCTAAAGTCGTCTATGTAGGCGTCCCGATGATCTAGATTTAAAAACAAATCTTCCAGTTATTTGAGGTTTCCCGCTACACAAAATCGTTGTAGAATTAAAAAGGATATCCGATGATATAGTGCTTATTGTTATTGGTTTCTAGGCCAGCGATAAGGAGATAGCTTTAACCACAGTACGGCTAGCACAAGTTGTATTTTCTCTCTTTTTTTCGCTCAGTGCGTCTCTTTCGTTACAGACTAGATAAAAACGGACATCCGAATGACGGACAAATAGCGGACAGCTCGTGCCTTCCAGGGAAGAATATAAAAAAAAGTACATTTCATCCCAAAAAAATATAAAGTTACTTATAACGACAAACAAAGTTCTACGCGGACGAAGCCACATGCAAAAACTACTTATAAGATAAAAGAACAAAAAAGTAAAATATTCAAACAGTTCTCAGGGTTAACGGCCTGATGATTGATAGTCATTATCTTTCGTTTATAAATACAGATCTAGTTTTTTAGTGCATTTGAGATGAGTCAGGCTTTTTTGCCATTCCGCCTGAGGCTGCCCAGCCTAGCTTGTTCATTCTTACCATACAAGCTTAGGTAACGCGGACGAAATGCCGGAAGTATTTTTTTTAAGGTTCCGTAACATTAGTTTAGTTTATTTATTTATCAATGTAATATAACAATATAAATTGCATTGCATGTCAAAAAATACGAAATTACATTGAGATCGTCAACATAAAAATAACACTCAGATAATTAAAACAACCTTAATAAAGAAACCATGTAATAAATCCGATGACTTATCCGATATCAAGAAATTAAAAGTAATATTGTCAATACAATAATAGGTATATACAGTGTGCCCCAGGATAAAGTGTACATCGAAAGTCCAGAGGTAGAGCACTTTAAGGGGCATCCGAATCACCCCCATGTATGTTCAGCGATTTTTAGTATTTTTTCAGTGGTTTCTTACATTGATAGAATCATTACGAACTTAGGATGTTTTTGAAGGTACATGCCAGTTTTTTTTTCATGACAACTTTTTGTGTAATCACACAAAGTTTGTTTGTCCATACTAGATGAAAAACAAACATGGGGTACAATTAGTATGGAAAAAGTAACTTTGTGTGATTAAAATGATCAATATCTCCAAAAATGCTAAAAATCGCTGAACATACATGGGGGTGATTCGGATGCCCCTTAAGGTGCTCTACCTCTGGACTTTCGATGTACACTTTATCCTGGGACACACCGTATACAATTTAATTTCCATTATATTCATCTACGCAAGGAAAAAAAATAACACACTTTATTTCCGACTGTACTTCTAACACTGATACTAAACTCACTGGCAAGAAAGACGAGTCGAGTCCCAAGTCGACGGGTCAACTATGAGCCGTTGAGGAGTTCCTATGGCCACGTTCCATCTCCATCACCATTGCATTGTTATCGGAATTGCATTATGCCAAATTTCAAGTCAATCTGACAGTTATAGTTCATTTCAAATACCAAGGCCCAAATCCACATGAGTCTTTCAAGTGGAATCGGGCCTTGGTATTTGAAATGAACTATAGACGTAGGGTTAAATTGACTTCCAAGCTTTGATTACATTGTAAGTACAAGTGAAGTTAATTTAAAGCGTGTAGAACACTGCTATAATTAGTGATTCCAAAACTTGATATCTAAATATCTAAAATTAGCAATGTAGAAATACACTGTACAATACATTTGATGTCTGCTCCACATGCTTGGTGTTTGCCACAAACACTGCAGGACGCAACCATACGTTGGAGTGAGATAGAAATACATCGTGCTCACTCTAACATATAGTTGCGTCCTGCAGTGTTTGCGGCAAACACCAAGCATGTGGATACAGCTTGAAATAAGTTATACTTTCTGAGCCATTACAGCAAGTCTCGTTTTAAATTTTCGTTGGTCTCAAGAGTCAAAGTTGTTGAATGAAAAATGAGAAATGCTTTAGTGACTTAGAAAGTATGGATTTATTTCAAATGCTGTGATATTTAAAGACAATGGTGTAATGCAATACATTGCTACGTTATTGAGGATAAGATATCAAGTATTCACAAATTATAGCAATTTTTAGAGAAATTCGCCAAAGGTGTACCGCAAGGCACCGTTCTTTACCCGTATCATTAAATCCTTAATAACTGCTAAACTAATAAACATATCGGAAACTTACAACTTTGCTCTGGAGCGGTATAGAACGTTTTTTCACATTCTCTAATATTTACGTCAAGTTCTGAGATAAACTGTATAGAATTGTAAATTATCGTCTGCCATCGGCGTCATTGCACATTGACCAATGACGATTCGTCTCATTCCAATCATTATTTATTATAATTACAACAAACTTGTATTCTGTAACTGTGACTAACAATATCAGCGTGAAGAATAAAACCTTATTAAAAATAAATTTATTCCGTTTTTTAATTAATTACCTATTAACCTTGTGGCTTAATTCCAATTTGACGTCAATGTCTCGGCTTGACCACCATTTAAACGTCTAAACAGGTGTCCAATGGAATCGTTTAACGTTTGTATAGTCGCCATTGTATTGGAGGTTTTTGCTAGAAGGGATTTGTTAATCCATGACAAGGGATTTTTAAATGACTACCTAGACAAAGCGGAGTGTTATGTTTTCAGGGTAAATGTAGATATGTTTGTCTGTTCCTTAATTCCCTCATATAGTGGCTTTTCAGATGTTCGCGGACAGAGTCGCGGGCAAAAGCTAGTTTCTCAATAAAAGTGACTAATGAAAAGGTATTTAAGGTATCCAATTGATTTCCAGTCCTAAAATTTCATGTCTAAAAATATTATTTCTCAGATTGACAACGCAACTTTCTCAAAATCGTCCGTTTTCTAAGTAATCCAATGTCACTGGCAAATTACTCGCATAATTATTTTCCATGTAGGACATTTGTTTTCAAGATCGCAATCATTTCAACAGCAGAACTCCAAAACGGCATAACTAAAAAAAAGCTCGCAAAACAAAAGTACCAAACAACTAAGGAAAAAAATCAAAACAAACAATTGCATAACTAACCTACTTTGCGGAGTCGGTCAAAAACAAACACCGAGATCCCACGGCATATAGCAGGACAGAATTAATATGGCTCGCGTCGAAGCGCTTGCGCCGTTGACCGAGAGTCTATTATCGGTTAATTCGCACGCCATTTTACTTGTGCCTTGTTCTACGTCTCTTGTAATTGGGCAATTTACAATTATTCACCCATCGGCGGCGGTGACGTAAGAAGCTGCCAATGCCAAGGTTGGGGTCGATGGCCGCCGACGTCTTAAAATTAACACATTCACCGGCTACCAAAGTTTGTGTGAAATTGGGACTGTCCACAATTTTTCTATGTATGGTCACTACAACGGTCGTACTGTTGTTTTATCTCACGAAAGCGGGCCATACTTGTAGTTGTAATGCGTATAGACACGCACACTACGGCGACGCTTAGCGACGACAGGAGGCCCCGGCAAGATGCATTACGCTAACTATCGTTTCTATTCGTTTCGTTTTTAAACCAATCGCGTCACTGGTAGATCACGTGACTTTTCGTATCACATCATCTACCAGTGACGCGATTGGTTGAAAAACGAATCGAATAGAAACGTTAGTTAGCGTAGTGCATCTTGTCTGAGCCCTCGGTTCCCAGTCAGAGACAACGTGTAGGTGCATCTACACACACCCGTACGGCCTATTCGCTTTACGATGTCATAGAAAGATAAATAATTTATTGTCAGATTTTATCCCAATCTATGATATTTGTTTAGTAAATAAGTTTTTTACTAACGTTTTTTGTAACTTTTTTCTTACCTACCCTAGACATATTTAGTGGTTCGGCTTTGTGAAAACTAGTAATACTAATAAAAATATAAATACTTACCTAAGAATAGTCAGTTAGCTACTAACATATAGGTCTATAGGTATTACAGACCAATGAAACTAGTAGGTACATATTTACAAACTATAAATAACTAGAAAATGAAGTGATAGTGTTTAGTGGTTGTAGAGTAGGGCCTTGTGCAGGGTCCGTTTGGATCACTACCAGCATTTTATCCTTTAAGCTACCGCCAAACAACAGTGTTCGCATTGTTGTGCTCCGTTATTTGTTTGATGTGGCAACGCATTTGCAGTCTTACAATTGTAGTCTTGAGAATAAAAATCTCTATGGCAGAACCCACTTACTATCAGGTGGCTTGTGTGCTCATCTGCCTTCTCTCTCTATGCCATAAAAAAGGCGTTTGGTTTTCAGCGGTACGTAATAAATATTAAATTCACCTAAAGGAGTCAAAACTAACTTCTCACTCCTTGTGAGTTGTGACTTGATAATTAATATGAATTAAAAAGATAAATTCATTCAGGACTATCCGCCGCATTTCCTCTCGCATGGTCACACGATATTAATCTATCTTAATCGTTTATCTTGAATTCCGAAGTCTCCTCGAGTATTTAAGACAAGACTTTCTCAGCCGTGGTGTCACCGTGGTTAATACGTCTTAATTAATTAATTACAGTAAGTATAGGTTTATCTCGCTTTAACTTAGTTTCTTCATTCATTAATCGTTTAAAAGCTCAAACACAACTTAACTTAATAGGAACTCCGTAGATGTGATAAAAAAATACAGAATATAAAGCAAGCTTTAAAAACCGATATTGTCGGTAATATATGATTAAAAAATGAGTGTCTCATTACTTTGAATAAAATGTTGCCTATGTCACTCCCACAATCAAGGAACGACACCAAGCCGTTTAGGCTGCAGAGCGTCCCAAAAGTAGACGTACACACACTCGGAAAACAACCCTTATAGGTATGAAAGAAGAGAAAAATGATACACTCACGAACAAAAATTACTAAGTTTATTTATTTCACGAAAAAGATAAATGTCAAAATTAAAAGTATGCTCATCATGATTACATAATTAAACACTAAGTAAAAGAAAAATCATAAAATTGCTTGCAAATATGTAATAGTACATAACATACATAATCTCACGCCTTCGTTCCCAGAGTGGGGTAGGCAGAGCTACAGAATGACAAACATCTCTAAAAACTTGTTGATAATTCTATAACCACAATTTGCACAATTAGGCTAAGATGTTTACCAGCGTATTAGTGACAGGTTGCAAGCCCATCGCCTAACAGTACTACAAGCCTTTATTCCCTTAGTCGTCTCTTACGACATCCACGGGAAGACATGGAGTGGCACTATTCTAACTCGGCAACCACACGAGGACACTATTTAATAGTAGTTAATGTAAAAAACCAATTACTAATAAAGATAATAAGCATTACCTGTCTCCTTTTAACACGTGTACCTGGACTGTTGGTGTTAATAATGGGAAATATAAATAAATAAATAAAGAAATAAATAAATAAAAAGGAATGTTGACTTCACTCTATAGTACATTCAAAAATCAAATCCTATACCTACCTCCCACCATATTAGGCTCAAACGGTTTTTTTTAAATAACAAAAATTAAAACTTGCAGCAATCTACAATATCACGCGTCTCAAAGTGTCGTCACCCTTTCGGCGCGAGCGCACCCGCGACCATTTAATATGCAACGACGCCGGCTACATACCGCGGGGCCTCCGAGGAAGGTGCCCTTGCGCAGTTTCGGCGGTTATTCAATTAAGAACACACATAGTTATATAATTTATAAATGGCTACTTTTGCATCTTGATACTTGATTTATTTGACCTGTCGAACAAATGAAAGCGACAATACTGGGCAAAAAAAGGCACAAGTGCAATTAATTCAAGAAGCATATTAAACTCTCATACGTTATAATAAGGTTGAAAGTGCAATACAATTCATATAGTAGATGTGCCTTTTTTCCGTAGGAGGGCAGAATAGAAGAGATAAGTTGAGGCCTGAATTTTGGGGCGGCTTTTGACAAGTTGTAGGGAGAGACCACCCCTGTTTATCGATGTTATCGACAAATCGATAGTTTTTTTGATGTCTTTATTAAATAAAAGCTCAAATTTTCCGATAATACGTTCTTTTCAGCGGTCTATGATGAAAAAAGTTCGAAATATCGGAAAGTTTAATCCGTTTAAATTGCTTTATTGAAATCAGTATAATTACGAAATCCCTTATATTTTATAACTTGAGAATAGATCCCTCTGAGACCACTTGAGTTGATAAATATCAAACTCCAATATGTCCTTGAAGTTTGGTATACCTACGAATTTAAAACTTAATTTGTTCGAATTAAGTTTTAAATTCGTTTACAAATTTTGAAGGATTATTGGAGTTCGATATTTATCAACTCACTAAACGTTAGGTGGCTTGTATGCCTACCCTTTAATATAATAAACCAGAAAATATTATTTTATAACTTTACGATATTTCGAACTTTTTTTATCATTGACCTCTGAAAAGAACGTATCTTCGGAAAATTTTAGGTTTTATTTAATAAAAACATAAATAAATAAATAAAATACCTATCACTTTGTCGATAACATCGATAGACAGCGGTGTTCCCTCACTACAACTTGTCGAAAGCCGCCCCCAAAATTTCGGGCCCAAATAATGACCACGTAGAAAAGAGGCCCAGAGTTTTTATTAGACACTAGCGCCCCGGTCTAGCTTCTTTCAGTTTAAAAAAATAAAAAATGTGACGTTATCTATGAAAAGGGACCTTATTGTCGATGGCGCTTCCGCCATTATTAAAGATGCTCCGATATAAATACAACGTCGCGTGACGCAGTGCGGCGTAAGCGCCATCGACAATAAGTCCCCTTTACATAGATAATGACGCAAATTGCCTATGTCAAGCCGGGAAGTCAACATAAACGGTAAACGGTAGCCTATTCGTTCATTCAGGGTAATTAACAAGAAGCAAGCTTTCAAAACCCGACTGTTGTTAACCAACTTTAGATCGTTATAAATCCTAAATGATCATTCAAAATGAAAAATGATGAAAGAAACCTAAAGATGATTTTTAAATCCCTATTCAATGATACCCCACTTGTCATAATTGGTGAACTTTTTTTTTTAATTTGCACAATATGGCGTCTGGTTGCCGCCATTTTGAATTTTGATTACTGTCATATCCAGTGACACCAGATTCAGACAAATCGATTGACATAAGAATCATCAAAATCGGAGATCGGGTTTAGTTTTTATAGTGCCACAAAGGAATAAGCATACATATATAGGCTGTGAAACACATTACCCTCATCCTTAGGCAGTCGGGTAAAAACTACCACTGTTACAAATTTCATTAAAGTCCGTTCAGCCGTTTCGGTGTAAAGGAACATCAAGCATATACACAAACACCACATAACAATATAGGTGAAAAACTTAAGTAGATGACCTCTTGCATGTAGTTGTGTACAAAACTAACATGGAATTTACGTCAAATTTCAAATATCGATGCCTTAATGCACAATCGTACTAAATGAATTTATTTTGCCAGTAAAGTTACGAACTTATTATTTGTGCACAAACATTATAATTACAATAACTTTTCAAATGTAATTAGTACAATTGTGAACTAAGGTATCGATATAGAATGTCGAACGGTCTATACAGATGTGTTACAGCCACATGCAAGAGGTCACTTACTTAAGTTTTTCACTTATTTATACTAGTCTCTGCCTGCGAAATCGTCCGCGAAATTTTGCCATTTCACGGGAACAGTGATCTATTTCGATATTAAAGGTAGTCTATGTGATACTAAACATTCTCCATTCCAAATTTCATCAAAATCCGTCCAGTCGTTTGAGAGTGAAGGAGGAACAAACAATATTGTGTTATTCATAACAAAAAAAAAACAATAACAATTAATTAAACTAGTCGCAATAAAAAAAACAATCATTCCGTTTCGAACACGACATACTTTTTTTAATAGCGAACGGAAGCTTCCCTTAAAAGGTTTCTCTGTCAATCCCTTTAGCACAGTAAAGGTGTATGACCCTCGGACCAAAAGTCACTTACCGTCGAAAAAAAGAATAGTTCCTTATTATTACACTCTTAAGGTTGTAATTACAATGTTTCCATTATAAAGGCGTGGATACAAGTTGTGTAATGAGATGTAAGGCTGATCATGCCAATGTCATGGTCTCTTACCGAATATGTGATGATTGTTAGGCTGGAGTTCTACCAACGCGACGGCAATTGTTAAAATAACTCCGTTTAAAATTACTTGATCTGAGATAGAAAATATTTATTTATGTTTTTTTTTTTTGCCCTATTTTCCATAGGTACTGTGGGTTATGTCAGTTTGCACTGGACGAAGATGACACAAACTGGGTTTGCACACTCCGCAGGCTATCCTAGATATTATACCATAAATTTTTTAAACTTTAAATTAATTTTGGCAGTTTTCTTTTGACTTTAAAAAATCAGCCACAAATTGTCGAATTTCTGAAAATGTAAGTAACAGAAGTGACACAAAACGCAATAATAAGCTTTATAGGTACTACTATATCCACAGGCAAGAAATAAGCAACTATAGCATTTTTGAAACTTATGACTCCTAAATAGCCCAGCGCTATCGGCCTATTGACGACGCAATCATAATCTAGCTAGCCAAGTTTAAGTTAAAGAAGTTAAATTAGTATCATTATACTAATTTAACTTCTTTAATATCAGTAGCAACATTTTGCTACTGATACTCGTATTAAGACAATACTTTTGATCCCGGAAAATTGAATTGTTCTCGAAGGAATAGCGATAACCTGGGGTAACCTTTTGGTGCTGATGACGTCAAAATAACGAAATTTTGCACACATGGTGCTCTTATTTAGCAGGTGGTAACAAGGAAAAATACACAAATAATATAAAATAAAAGCGGTAAAATTTTCAGAGCTGAATACAGCTTAATCGCAATCAAAACACGGATAACAGCATTAGCGTATTTTTTCCAACAGTAATTAATAAAAATGGCAAATAGATTTTTTTATTGTATAAATTTTAATTAATTTTATTTAATTATTTTACGGTATTTTTAATTGTTTCCAAATTACATAAATACTAAAATCATTCATCCTAATAATCTAATTCTGCTCTTCCAGCAATATCAAAACGTTTATCCCCACTAAAATAATCGGTTGAGCTTAAACGAGTCAAAAATGGCAAGTCACTAGCTTTCTTAACTTCCACTCAGCTGCGCATAATTTTGGCACTATTTCTGTATACCAGTAACCTATAATACTCGTAAAACTACAGTATCAAATCGAAGTTTTTAATTAAATTAGCAAAGCCTTCAAAACCTCCTCTTCAGCGGTCTTCGGTTCAAAATACCAGTGCTAGAATAGTACCTACTTAATCATGCAAATAGTTACAACTTAACAGATTTTGTAATGATATTGTTACTCGATTATTTTTGCTACTGTCCATCTCAATGTCGTTATCAATTAACTCAGAGATCTTAATAAGGATTTATGCAGAACTGATTCCGGACCAAATTTCAACCTTTAATTACTAGTCTCTTAATTTTAATCCTCTTTTTAGGCAAAAAAAAATGTTGGCTCCTGGCGATAACCTTCTTCTGCGCGAACGGAGTCGCGGGTAACAGCTGTGTAATATAACGTTTACATACATACTTACATATTTAATATTGACAATATTAAGTCACTGTTCGGTTACCCACATTACATCACTGTTTACAAATTCAAATTTACCGGCCAAGGCAAAACCAGAATCTCTGAAAACCACTTTTGTTTTCAGCACGATATAACCCACGGATTTACATTTTCAAGCTCGTATAACTGATATAGTAACACGGGATTTTAGCCCCTTTCTTATAGCAGTAGAGTTGTTTTTTCTCTTTCAGACTGTGTTAGATACAAGCTTTTGGAATTGACCAGTGTATATGGTAATATGCCAACCCGTTTTGATGTTAACAAGACCATTTGGTTGTCTAAATTGACTTAACTTGACTTGAGGCATTCTGTTATCCATTCCGATATTCTATTGATTTTGATGACAGATGTTTCTATTTTAACTTTTAATTTTATTTGTATGTTGGTTAACTTTTTTGCCGTCCGGCCAAAGAAGGCGGCTAACTAAACAGTAATAGAATAAGCATTTTAGACTTAATGTAGATACAAATAGAGTATAGAATGGTTCGACTACTAGATTGCAGTTATCATGATGCCAAATTGGGATCTAGATATAAACTCGTAAGGCCCACCATACTACAAACAGGGCGTTTTTTGTGAGTGGGACTTTGAATCTACTATCAAGGCAATAAAATTCTATTATGTTTGTTCTATAATGCCATTTTCAAGTTTTGAAAATAGGAAAAAAAACTTTATCCTCATTGCAACACAGTTCAAATTAAATTAAATTTATTATGTAAATCCTATTGCAGTGGGCCTTACCATGATAATACATATTTCCATTTTCTTTTTTGGAAACTCTAAAAATAGCAGACGAGGATATAACGCTTAATTTAACACTACTCAAAATATGCTTATTAATTTACAAATATTCAAATTCAAGTTCAAATTTAAATGTGTATAGAATTTAAATTCAACTCATGTCGTTCCGCAAATGAACGCCGTAAAGCCGCTAACCAGTAAATATACCACTTTAAACATAACACAAAACATGTAAGTACCATAAACTAATTAATAATCTTAACTCACACGGCGATCGCGAAACCAAAACTCGTTTTAAAAACACAAGCATTTTAGCGAAACGGCACAAAACTGATGACATGTCATCAGAAAGCTGTATAAGGGTTTGTTTTATCTCCTTTTTACCACTCGGGAGGTCCTTAATGGGGTTGTATTTATTTAAAAATAAAGATGAACGTTAAAGTCGTCATAAGATTACTTAAAAGCGATTTAATTGAAAAAGAGCTGGCAGATTAGAATAATAAAATTGATATTTATTTTGCGAACTGAGAGGCAATCCGAATGGTGCAAAAAATACCTAGTACCTATTGCGTTTTGAATTGTGATAAAAATAAACATGCACGATATTCAAGCTTTTAGGCAATCATGCTTTATTTATTTAGCTTAGGTACTTACTTCTTTCATATATTTTTTCAAAGGAATGCTTTGTTTCTTAACCTGACGTAGGAAAAAACCTGGTCCTGTTTAATACCATTCCGGCCGTTGCATATAAAAACTGACACAGAACCCGTCAAATAACCCTTTTAGCAGTTAGAACGAAGTGAAGTGCAGACTTAGAACGCCTTAAGCACTAAAACGAGGTGATTCGCGTACCTTAGTGTTTTTAAGGCGCTGTTATAGGTCGGTTACCTGCTATAAGCTGCCCATTTGCATCTTAGGATGCCTGTTTAACACCATTAAGTAAATGTTCAAAAACCAGATGTTTTGTGGAATGTGGTCATGGGTGTTTGTGGCGATATTGTTGTCTCCTTATTGCTTTTATGTTTTGGAATAGGAAGTTAAAGGCACACAGCGACAGAAACTGAAGATCAGGCCGTCTTGCGTGCAATGGAAGGAGCTATGTTCAGCTGATGAGAAATATTTATTAGGTGTAGTAGTATCACATCGGGGCCGTATTAAGAAAGGACCAGCTTAGGGAATGCAAACCGGTAATTCTTTGTATGGAAATTACCGGTAATTTACCGTTACCGCGGTAATTCTTATACAATAAATTACCGGTATGCCCCTAGGCCAGGTCAGGAATACCTAAAACCGACGCACGTGTATGAAGAGACCTATGAGTATGGAGGAAGCGAGGGAAGTTTTTCTGGATCGTAGCAAAAGGAAGTGGTCTCTGCCTACCCCTACGGCAAAGAGGATTTATTATATCTATCGTTGTCTAGTACCTATAATAGTACCATAGTCAACTGACCATTTACGAATCTTATCACCTCACAATAAGGCCCACTAATGGTTAACACTGATGCTGTTTGTAGAAGCCTCGAGCTTAGTTTGGGACTAGGCCAAATTATGTGAGATAGTCCCCTGACTTGTCTCCTTTTAATTATCCTGCAACGAAAAGGACACAATGATTAATAAGCGAAATCAAAGTTGCACTCGAACTGTGTCTTGAAATCTTAATCACGTGTTGGGTCTTAGTAACATTTTTTTTATACAGGGTGATTTTAATATTTAAACAGCTGGTCTGACGAGTCTCAGACATTCGTTTTATAGGCGCGGCCATTTGAATTTAATAATAATTCAGCTAACGTTTGCAAATGTTGACATTCTAACTTTTTCGCATAAAACTAACATTATCTAGTCTGTCAGGGTTCTTCCGGGTAGGAGAATTTTAATTATCATTAAACTAGCTAGAACCCTTTTATATCTTCTGTTAGTTTAACATTATTCATCAATAATATAATCCTCGTATAAAATAAACGGTTAAGTGCGGGTCGCTTGCGCTTGTGTAGGCTAAATATTTATTTCGGGTGCAAAGAGTGTTCACTTTTATCCTTTGGTTAACAATCTTTGTTTTTTAATAGTAGCTTAAGAAAACTATAGACAATTTTGCAAACTGGCTGGCGAACTTTTATCAATCACGATATGTAGGTAGTTTATAGAGCAAAGTTACATTTTATCTACTCTCCCCCTCCCCCCTCCCCGCTCCGTGACGAGCGTCACCCCTCCGCGCCCTCGAAAGAGTCCCGGACAGCGGTATTTTTCATTTTAATGTACACGATACATAAAAAGTATGTAGGAACGAAATAAAAATAATCCTTGATTTTACTATAAACTTCAAATACATACAAAAGCTGTCCGTCCGTCACAGCCAATTTGTTCCGAAACTACTTGACCGATTGAGTTGAAATTTGGTACGCATGTGTAAATCGGTGACCCAAACACGGATGTGTAATGTAAATAAATGAATTTTAAACATGAGGGGGCACTTTTGGGGGTAAATTAGACAAGAATTGCCAAGTTAGCCAAATGTATTATGCCAATGTCGAGATGTAGACGTAACACATGTGAAGAGAATGTTCAGTATATTTTTTTATTCTTGCTCGTGGATCAGACCGGAATCCTACAACCAAAACAAAATGTTATGGACGACACAGACAAACACAGGACATTTGCACCTACAGGTTAAAAATAGCGGGAAAGTGGATGAGAAAGGGTTATGTGTACAACAAATAATCTTCAATAACTGCTACGACTTATGGCAACTAAAGGTCATTAAAGTGCGTCAAATTACAACCACACTAAGCACACCCCGCTCATTAGGCGCGAAGTTAAAAATACATCGGCATGCATCTCATGCATCTACCATTTGTATGTGCTAGGTTGCAAGCGAGTATAAATTATGCGATAGAATGAAGCACTGCTAAGAAGGCCTTCTGTACATGTCATCATCATCATCATGTCAGCCGAAAGACGTCCACTGCTGGACATAGGCCTCCCCCAAGGCTCTCCACTCAGACCGGTCTTGTGCTTTTCGCATCCACCGCGTTCCCGCGATCTTTACAAGGTCGTCACTCCATCTCACATCTGTACATGTAGATACTATTAAATATACTGTGGCACAACTAAATACTGTCAAAGGGCCACAGCACCCACTACATTTCATATCGCCTCCAGATCTAACATTAGTCTCGAACGTGTCCTAAAATGCTCACCACTCACTTCCGTAGAGAAACCGTACCTTAAAACGCATAAGGAGACCGCCAAAATGGACACCATCGCCTATTTAGACGCAATTATACCGATTCACGGAGCTGATTATCATCTGACAGGACCCAGCTAGTTAGCTGAATATGAAGCGCCCAAAATGGGACGCATTATAAAGGTCTTGTCGCCTTTCGCCAAACCGTTCGTAAGATAGCAGGAGTATCAGATCAAGATATGCCAACTTCATTGATAGATATAATCTCTAATAGAAACTATTTCGACAACAAAAGCAAGTTTGTTCAACTTCTTCGGTAGCCACCTAATAAATTAAAACTGCCGCCCGGAATAAGGATTTGGTCTTCAGAAACTCGGATCTAATGGTAGCACATAACTTGGCTGTTATTTTCCATTACATACTTTCGATGCATCTTTTCTTTCTTTCTCTCTTTCAAAAATTACCAAGATACTAGATTTTTGAACCAACAAGCGCGTCTTCCCCGGCCCCTTAATCGGCTTAATCTTTAATTCTGTAAACAGCTTTGCTTTTCTGAAGCCCATCTTGTTTGTAATGTCACTCAGAAGAGTTTTCATCTAGTTTCTACAATTTTTACATGACTGCCCCAAAAAGGAGTGTAATGTTTTCAGGGTTCATGTTTGTATGTATGTGAGTTTCTTTATTCCACTCTAACTTCTAAATTCCTTCACCGATTTAGATGTGTGAGGTATCGTTAGAATCGTTACGTCATCCCAGGTGACATAGGATACCTAAACTGTTAAAATTGAAATAACAACAATGGCAAAATGACAATTATTACTATGTGTAGGTATATCGACGACAGTATAAGAAATGCTTGCTTTTAATAATTATAGTTATTTAATGCTGTTCCTGTTGTATTAAGTTGCAGATGTTGAACAGCGGCTAGTTTCTCGACTAAATTAAATTAGGGTAAAACTCTGGAAAAACAAAAGAAGAAAGAGCGTCCCAATTCTAAGCTAGGTAACCGAAGTGCCCCGATGCAAGATTAGTCGTTGCACGAAAACTCTGACTGATTTCGTGTTTTGTTTCATGCTTAGCTAACCGACCGGTGGAAATTGATAAGGTAAGTTTCTGAAGTAGGTGCAGCCCTAAGAAGATTAACGTTAAGTCCTAACATCACTCATTGTGCCTGTCTCCAAGAATAGATGAAACGTAGACATTAGAGATAGTAGTAGATAAAGATTCTTGTATATATAACGTAATCGTACCGTAAAATTAGAGCGCAAAAAGAACGTTCCAGAGTCAAAATTAAAACAGCAATCACGTAACGTATTTATGAGTGCGCTTAAACTGTCCATACCTGTCTCGTTTATTTTTTAATCAAACTGTGGGTCGATAACCGCCTGGCGTAGATAAGCTATAAAAACTGGCCAAGCACTCCATGGCCTTCGCACCAGCCGTTCACCCAAACATTTAATCTTGGTTCAACGATATGGACGCGTGACGATTGTCGAACGGCAAGATTTGGAGGTCCTTGTAAGGATTACTGAGTGGCGTGATAGATATATTGATAACGAACCATTTGTAGTAGTTAATGAAGCCCTGTCCCCTATTTCACCATCTTCACAATGACACGTGACAGGTGACCATTCGCTTTACATTGCAAAGTTAACACGCTGATACATAACTGGGTTTCATATAAGCTGCGCCATGTCCACTGAAATGTCACCTTCACTGAAATAGGCTGGTCTGCTCTATTAGGCCAAATAGCAAAATTTGAAATAAAACTCCTGAAGCAATCACAACCTCATTTCTAAGAGAAGAGGGTTGATTCTACTTTGGCAATTGATTTTTAGATTTCATTTTTTTATCTAAAAGTAGGGTTGTAGCCGTTGCCGGTAAGGTAGACCTTTCTATCCAGATACATTGAGAAATACTTTCATAAAGTTGTATTAAATTTAATAAATTCTCGTTTTAGTTTTTTATTTGTTAAATGACTGGGACTGGGCTGGCCATGTTGCTCGAATGCACCCTAATTGTTGGGCCAGGAGAGCCACAGACTGGTTCCCGGAAAATGCTAAGAGAAAGCGTGGCCGCCCCATGAAGAGATGGCGTGATGAGTTGAGATCATGGGACAAGAACTGGAAGGAAACTGCTCAAGATCGTATAGAGTGGAAGAGGGGGAGAGAAGCCTTTGCCCAGCAGTGGGGCATTATGGGCTCATAATAATAACAATAATAATAAAATGATAAACAATATTTTTTTGGATGACCTCAATATTTCAAATTCTTTTTGATGCAACCAACTAATTATTTAAAAAAACATAACGAAATAAATGGTAGACTTATTTAAACCCCTAGATGGTTTCGAAAATGAAGGGTATAAATACTAAAACATGGTCAGTGCCTATTAAAACGTTATTTAACAGACTGGACCAACACATTTCGTAATCCGTCCATATTAACATCTAGCAATGAATCACAAGTGTCACGACCACACCGACTTGATCGTGAGAAATTTAAGATTTGCTTCTTAGAATTGGCGTTCTGAATCAGGACCTCTATTCATACATACACATACATTAAATCACGCCTGTTTCCCAGAGGGGTAGGCAGAGACCACTTCTTTCCACCTGCTACGATCTTGACAAATCTCTTTCGCTTCTTCCACATTCATACATCGAGTCATGCATGCACGTCGGTTTCGGGTACTTAAGATACGGCCCTTTTCCAGTATTTCTCCGATTTGATTCGAAAAAGTACGCCTAGGTCGGCCCCTTCCGACCCTCCCACTCACTTTTGCTCTGTATATCTCTTTCGTCAATCTTCTTTCATCCATCCTTTCCAAATGACCGAACCATTGAAGCATGCCCTTTTCAATCTTAGTCACTACGTCTTCTTTTAGTCCACATTTCTCTCTGACCTTTTCATTCCTTACTCTATCAATCAGTTTCACACCACACATACTACGCAAAGAGCGCATTTCAACTGCGTTTATACGACTTTCATGCTTGTCCTGCCACACCCAACATTCACTACCATACATCAGAGTAGGGATCAACACTCCATTGTGAACAGCCAGTCGCGCTTTTTGTGAAACGCCCCTTCTGCTCACAAAGGAGTACAGGGCCCAGGGACCTCTATTCAATACGGTGAAAACAACATCGTTTTTGACCTGTTATCGTATTGTCAACGTGTTGATAGCTCTTATTTACTTGACAGTAATAAAAACAATACCATATCAGGGCAAAGACGATATGGTTCGTACCGCCTAGAATAGAGGTCCAGTACCTGTCAAATGTTTGACCCAAGCGTTGGTTAGTCTAGTGCAGGAGTTACCAAACTTTTTCAGTTCGGTCCAATTAATACAATAGGAAAAAAAGCCAAGTATCCAGTGTGGCCCAGGAGTTGACAATCGAAAATAAACTCTTATGACTCACTAGCGTTCCGCCCACGCTACGCTTCGGTATGTGTTTTCTGTAACACCCGTAGGTACATAAACCAGAACTTATTATACGTAAAAATCTTCCTTGAAAAAATATTTAAATGATGGTGAAAACATCAAAATCTATAGCGTGGTGTAGGAAGAGCTGGCGGATGTACAGACAGACGCGGAAAACGATTTTGTTTTATACTTAGATCTCTAAAATACTCCCATGTAAGTTCAGCAAATTTCATTTGTTTCAGAGTTATTTGGAATTTTGTGAAATGTCAGTGATGTTCAGATGTTTGATTAAATCCGTCGGTCGTACCGAAATCGTTTGATTTAGGAACAACTCGTGCGCTATCCGTTAATCCGTTCAACCAAGAGTTTAATTTGAGAATATAAAACCTATATGTCGCTGTAACTAAATAATATGTTTTAGGGCCAGTTTCACAATCGACGAGCAAATTTATCTACCATTTAAAGTTGGCTCTTTCGTTGTGTATTTTCAAGTGTAAGAAAGAGAAAAGGCTAAATTTATCTGTCAAATAGGCTTTACTTGTCGATTGCGAAACAGGCGGTTAGGTTAAACTCGTGAATACGAATATTACTTTTGAGAAATCTATGCTGTTGTATGCTGGGACAACGGGACGAAAAGGGTGCCATGGTAACGGGACCCTATAGCTAAAACCCGTCCAAAAAAGACAAACGGACAGATGGCCGGACGGACGACGTCCAAACCCAAAATAAAAAACATAGAGACGAGGGTTAACGTTACTGATGATAAGTTTCTACGCATTGGCTTTTTCCTCTTCTTTTAAGTAAGACCCCGCGTACAAAAAAATTTACATAATACGGCCATTGCAATAAAGATCTATTGCAAAGGATATAAAGTAGAATTTCCCTTGTTGTTATGACTGATAATTAAAATAGAAAATTGCTTTATTGCAATCATAATAGGATCATTTTCCTTTGGCAAATTTCGTTGAATGGTCTTAGGAGGTGCAATGGAAAATTAAGCCACAACATAGCACTGACGCCGGGCATAAATTTGAATGTATCGGCCGCCATTGCTGCAAGGCTCACCAATACACTATATTTGGTCTAGTACGTATCTAATATTTGTGCAATAGCAGCCATCCATCAAGACTGATGTCGAGAAGGCTGTGTCCTTAAAACGTCTGTCCAGGTCCTAACACGGGCTTATGTTTAAGTCATACTTTGTGATGTAATGGCCTAAATCAGGTAGAAGGCAGAAATTTGTCTTGTTAAGACGGTACATAATGTTAAAGTCGATAGTTTATGGTGATCTCGGTTTCAATAAGCACAATGACTATGCCTACTGGTCCGATTTGAAAAATTATTTCAGTGTTAGATAGCCCGTTTATCGAGGAAGGCTATTGGTTATATATCATCACGCTAAGACTAATAGGAGCGGAGCACCAATGAAGAATGTTTCAACCTTCTACGTAAACAAAGTCGCGGGCTAAAGTTAGCGTTAGCCCAAAGTAACTATTCCACGGGGACGAAGTCGCGGGCAGAAGCTAGTTATTTTATAAAACGGCTAAATACAAAAAACAAAACTTTTATCGCATGTTTTTGGTTAAATCTTCGAAATCCTACAGTATGAAACGATGATTTCTTAACTTAATAGTCAGGGAATCATACTTTCTTAATTCTGGTAAACCATTTCATCAATAATTGTTGAGGTTTTATAGTCAACAATCCTCTTTTCAAGTTATTCACGTGGAAGTATATACATAAAGCCATCCATTTTGATTTTTCGATCTTGATGTGGAGATGAGTAAAGGTGAAACCATAATACCATCTTAAAAACATAATTATTAAGAAGTGTAAAAGGGCAACAAAATATTGATAGAAGTTCGGGAATTCTCAAACAATGAGAAAACGCTGCTAGCTGGAACCCATTTCTCAAAGCGTATTAATGTAATAATATTAGTGTTTTGTCTCGTAAATAAAACTACAAAATGAGACATAACACTAATATTATTAGACTAATACTTTTTGATAAATGGGCCCCAGGGATCGGCCGAAATTATGTAAGTACACTAATAATATTAGTCCACGCGGTACCTACATTTTGTATTGAGTGAAAAATTACAATTTACGCATTTCACATTAGCGGTCTTATGATTGCAGTGTTAAGATTGGCGTATGCAAATGTGACGTTATCTATGAAACCCTTATTGTCGATGGCGTTTCCGCCATTATTAAAGATGCTCCGATATAAATACAACGTCGCGTGACACAGTGCGGCGTAAGCGCCATCGACGATAAGGTCCCTTTACATAGATAATGCCACAAATGTCTGTGGGTCACAGATCAGGTGGCCAGTGTACTCGTTCGCCTTGTTCAAGCCAATATTTTTTTTATCAAGTTTGCGTTTGAACTCAGTCTCACGATGTTAAGTTTCGAGAAGCCCCAGCATTTGTTCAACTATATTAATAAAAACAATCACAAGGCATTATTCTACGTTCATAAAAAACGTTATTACGAGTGGAACGTTCCAGAACTTTTCAGTTGGAAAAAACTAAACTGTTGTACAAAGTAGACAGAGTAATACCTAGACGGGACACGAAAAAATTATACAACGAGTAAAAGAGAAACATTTTTATGTAAAGACATATAAATAAAGAAGATGGCATCTTTTCTTTCTGTCTAAATCCGCGTATACGTTATAAAAAGGCCGATTTTATTTGTCACCAGAACTTTTGCCAAACAAATGGAGTGAATTGTTGCGTTTAACTATTTTATTCTGTGTTGTTTGTGTTTTCGTAGGTTTCGTAGACATCTCTGTGATCTGAATTGTTGTATTTTACGCTGTAAAAACATTCACCGGAAACAATTTCACATGATAAACCGCCAAGGTAGGCACTTAATGACAGAAACTTTGTTTGCTAAAGGTGATATGTGATTTGGTCGTGTTGCATTGCTATCTCAAAGGTTATAGGCGAGTTTGTCTAGGTAATACTCAGTCTACGACGCACTCAGACAAAATTCTAGCGTTAAACTTAGGTAAACGTCGGCTAAACAAGGCGGAACTGGGGAAATTTGGTGCATTTCCGCTGATTAAAAGCACGAGCTTGAAAATTGTAAATTACTCTTGGCGGTCTGCCAGGGTCCGAAATACAACAGGATTGCAACGAGTGCAACAAGGAATAAGTCATAAAGTAGGTTTAGAAAATTAGTGGCTTTGTAAACGACTCGTGCAACGAAGCTGTTAACACAATTGCTCAAATACTAAGGTATATACAGTCTTGAAAATGTGTTTATGTGTGTAAAAATTACGTCTTTGATGGGTCGCGTCAGGGGTAGTCAGAATGGCATTCTGAAGGTGATTGCTGGTACATTTAGCTGCCCAATTTTGTGGCATTGGATGGGACTTGTCACGACTACTTTGACGTACGTCGAGTATAATCATGACAGTCAGTACCTATACCTATTAAACCAATTTTGTAATAACTAACTTAGCTTTTAAGTGTCTAGATGTTACTAACAAAATATGGACCGCACTCGCAATCGCAATCGTTTTCATTTTGAAAATCGAAGGCTTGTCTGCATACAAAATGAAAACAATTGTCCCGCTTTGAAGCCGATTGCGATAGCGAGTACGTTAGAGAAATAAATCATTTGAATTTGAATTTGTTCCACATAACCAATTGATTCCTCTTATATTAGGCCACTACGACCACGATGTCATGTTGTCAACCAAAACTTAAGATACTTCTTATGATTGGTTGACAACGTCACGTTGACATGGTACCTACATACACAGATAAAAATAGCACCAAAGGGAAGGGGGAAAAGGGGAGGGGGGATGTTTAAGGGATATTTTCCAATAAACCTCTTAGGATTCAAAGTTCTTAACTAACCGAAACAGAGACATGGAGTGTGGGGAAGTTAAACGAGTTCACAGGCTACCTTAGGTTGCGGCTCCACTGAGGCGGAGATGAGCGGAGTCGAGAGGAGCTGTGCCAATATTAACCAATAGAATCAAAACTAACGCGCGCAAGGCGCGCTCCACGTGACCGCATGCGCCTTCTATTGGTTAATATTGGCACAGCTCCTCAGTGGAGCCGCAGCCGTATGGTTTTTTTATTGCCACCGACGGACAAACATGCAGACGGCCCACCTGATGAGTGGTCACCGCCGCCTACGGACATTTGTAAGGCGGGAGGTGGAATGCGTTGCCGGTCTCGAAGAAATTGAATGACACCTTTTAACTGAATGATGGTATGTGGGCTCTGACACCCCAAGACAATCTCAAGACTGCAATTGCGTTGCGAGTTCATATATATTTGTGCACTTTACTACCTTGTCTATTTAATATTATGTTTAAACTGCCTTATATAAATTATCATAGCGATTAAAATGACAAGGTAATAAAGTGTACACTCGACTATACCCTGAAAACTAAAATGGAATGCCTCCATGCTTGTCTTATCGTTACACCGGAACACAATGCTGTCACTGATTGAACGCGGTTAAAGAAATATTTATTGTATTTTAATTTAATTATTTATTTTCAAAGTGAATATTCTGTGAATATTTCAAGCGTACCTGTTGCCGTTATTAATATCGAGCAAAAAACGGCATAAAAATCACGTTTGTTGTATAGGAGCCCTTAAATATTTATTTTATTATTTTTGTTGTCATAGCGGCAACAGAAATACATAATCTGTGAAAATTTCAACCGTCTAGCTATCACGGTTCACGGTTCATGAGATAGAACCTGGTGACAGACAGAGAGTGGTGTCTTAGTAATAGGGTCCCGTTTTTACCCTTTGGGTACGAAACCCTAACCAGGTGGTAGTAGCGATCAGAGTGAGCTCTGCATATACCACCTACCGCCAACAGTATCATATAGACTCAAGCTCCTTACAATCGCCAACATGCACTCGCAATGCACCGCGTGCATGTGTGCGAGTCACGTGCACAAACGTGGGCGTAATTGATTTTATTCGCTACGATTGTGATAAAATTCCTTCAGCGTAGTTAAATGTGTGAACGGAGTGAAAGTGAAGGTTAGTAGACCAATTCAAATGTTTTTAAAGCGAAAGCCGAAGACTGGGGTTATTTTGCTAGGGGTAAACAAAGTCATGCATTTATAGGTCACAAATTAGAAAGATTTGCGTTTTTTTTTCATATAACTACCAACGTCACTTGTAGAATTTGACCACCAATTAAAACTAATACTTGACTAATTTGATTGCTAGCTACAAGTTACTTTAGATCATGGACCTCTGTTAAAAACGGAACGGAATTACTTGACTACGGCGAAGCAAATAGGAGGGTTATGATTTTGATCGATATATATGTATGTTCATCTAATCCCTTATAACTTCTAAACTACATAATTTGACAAATGAAGTACCTATCGCAGGAAGCGTCTTGATCATTCGCTGGTATAGGCTATGTTACGTCACATTAAATTGAATATGGCGCCCTCCTACGTAAAACTATGAACTTAAAAAAAAAAGTGTGACTACCTCATATCAACCTGCACGTCTCTCTCTTTCATGACGCAACTGTATAGTTACCGTTTCTTAATTTTAGTCCTGAACTGTACCTACATCAACTCGGAGAAATACTGGAAAAGGGCCGAATCTTAAGTACCCGAAACCAACGTGCATGCATGAATGTGGAAGAAGCGATAGAGATCTGTCAGGATCGTAGCGGTGGAAAGAACTGGTCTCTACCTACCCCTCTGGGAAACAGGCGTAATTCAATGTATGTATGTATACATATACAGTCTGTGAGCACTTAGAAGGTGCTTCGGGTTGGTACTTCACTCTCACTCGCTTTTAATAAAAGCGTATGAGAGAGAGTGAGACAAAAGTACAAACCCGAAACATCTTCTAAGAGCTATCGCACTGTACCTACCACTATTTTGAAAACAGCCCTTCAAAAGGTAGAAGAATTCGCTGTAGATTCTTACCGACAGCAGCGTTCGAATTTTCGAAAATTAAAGGACGGGCCACACCGGATGCGTGCGCGTAGACGTGACGTGCGCGTTCGCTTCCACTGCGTTGTATAGTGACATGCCCTATGAGAATTCATACTATTCACCGCAGTGGAAAGCGAACGCGCACGTCACGTATACGCGCACGCATCCGGTGTTGCTGGGCCTTAAGGCCAAACCAGTAATCAATTCGGCGCCAGACTTCCTAATTTACATACCTACTATTTGGGACCCCTTATCGCGTTATTGGCGTCGAATATGTTAAAATCAATAAGGAGATTACTTGATTAAAACCATTTAAACCCCGAGGCAAAGAGAGGGGTGATATAAGTTTACCGTGTGTATAAGTAACTGTCTGTGGCATCCTAGCTCCTAAACGGATTTACACGATTTTTTTTTAAATTAATAATGTAGGTTAACTGGCGAGCCAGGTTTCTTTTCTCCTTCCTTAGCCAGGTTTGGTGTCAATCGGATGGACGGTTTCAAAATTATCAAGTTTTGAAAGTATGAGTCGCAATTATTTAATGGGATCTATTATTTTAAAACTAGCTACGGTTCAGGAGAAACAGCAATTGTTATGGTCGAGCAAAGAACAACGAAAAAATCACGATTTTGTATGGGCCCCTATAATATTTTATTAGAAGCAGAAATACACACTGTAAAAAGTTCACTGTACTGTCTAGTTATTTCTTTACATGAGATACAACCCGCTGACAGACAGACAGACAGCGAAGGCTTAGTGACAGGGTCCCGTTTACTGATGTGCAAGTTGCGGAAAGCTTCCAAAAAGTTGGAAAAGTTCTAAGAAATTTCCGGAAACTTTCTTACGAAATATACGGAATTTAAATTTAGGAAACGGAAAGATTCAATCCCCATACAAAATTGTGAGAAGTTTCCGAAATTTTCCTACATGAAATGTTCCGCAGTTTTGGAAAGTTTCCTTTGGCACATCAGTAGTCCCGTTAACTCACTTTGAGTACAGTAACAGAGTAAAAATTACGTTCATGGTTACACACATACATACCTTCACGCCTGTCTCCCAATGGGGTAGGTAGAGACTATGGACCGCCAGGTGCCCCGGTCTAAACATACAACTTTCGCTCCCTCTACATTCATCAAGCTCGTCATGCACGTACGTCGGTTTCGGGTGTGCCTTCATGGTTGTTTTCCGCAAACCTACCATACCGTGCAACTTTTCATCCGAATAAACACTGCGCTCCAAAGCCAATAAATAGTATCCCAGATTCAATTGCCAAAACAGATTCAGTCCTGTTTTCTTAGTAAGAAGTCTGTGATTGCTACAAGAGTTTCATTTGAGATACTGCTATTCGGCTAAATAGCAGGGTGGAATATGTCTCAAAGAACAGCCCACGCAGAACCAGCAGCGTCAAGAAAGCAATAAATAAACAAAATAGGTACGTTATGTTAGAATAAGCCCACGTACGTTTACGCGTGGGCAGAAGGGCGTCAAATTAAATTGGCATTAAATGGACTGTGAGTAATTGAATTACTTCCAACCTGAATCTTAGCTTTGTAGGCTAGCACTTAAGCAAGAATAAAACAGCGATAATTTAGGTAGCGTGTCCCTCTTTAACTAGTTTTGGTGACCCTGTACGTCCGGATCCCTATCACCATAAAAACGTAAAAACTGTAACCAGTTGAAAAAACTATCGGTTTCGTTTCAAAAAATATTGCAACAGGGGAAAACTTAACTTGACTGAATACTCTAAGCAACAATAAATAATTCGAGGTCTACTGTCTCACAACCCGCCGGTTTTTTCTGTTTATGACCTGGATACCGAGTCTCGCGAGTACGGTAATTGTAACTTATGGTAAGGGTACTGCAAACATTTCGAGTCTATAGAAAACAGAAACGTAAACAGCGATTGCATCTTGGCTACGCCTCTTAATAGGTTTTCGAAAAGCGCCAACGTTAGGTACCGTTATTTTATCTATCCCTTGTTTATTCCTGACACCTCCAGCGATCTAGTGTAATCCCGGAAGTTGGACGCATATTAATTTTTACGACCACCATAAAAAGGGCATACGCGCCATTACAAAAGCCATCATTATTTTTTCCTGAAATAAAAAATGATGGTCAGGCTCATCATTACGTGAATTGTTTAGACTGCATCCGAGAAATACCTTTGCTTCCAGGATCGTAAAGCTCATATTTCTGTGGTGGTATGGGTAAAGGGGGATATAGGAAACGGGGATAGGCGTGACGTGATGAAGTCAAAGGCTTTTTTAGGGTTCCGTACCCAAAGGGTGTTAACGGGACCCTATTACTAAGCCTCCGCTGTCTGTCTGCCTGTCAGCAGGCTGTATCTCATGAATTGTAATAGGTAGACAGTTGATTATGTTCGCAGAGTGTGTAATAATATTGCCGCAACAACAAGTAAAGTAAATTAAACAACCCCCATACAAGAAACGTGATTTTTGTCGTTCTTGCTCGACTTTAATAATAGCTTTATTTTCTTTAATAGTAGGTAGACACTTAAATTTAAAAAAGGGAGCTATAGTATTGCCGCTATAAAAAATAAGAAAAAATAAAAATTACAGAGGTCCCAATACAAGAACGGGAAGGAACCCTTCGTGCGCGAATCCGAGTCGCGCTTGTTTTTTTTTTACGATTAATGGCTTAAATGCTGGAACGAAAAAAATAGAACATTTAATTCTAAGTGTGTAGAAGCAGTCGTAAAGACATATAAATACGTCAAATAGAGGAATGCAAAAGCGATGATTTTCCCTTTGAAGGAACTTGACTTGACTCGTAAGTATTTACTTTGGATTTGGTGTCGTTCTTCGTATTTATATTATTCATTTAATATTGCTATCGTTGTTGTTAATGGGAAGGTATTTTAAACAGTATTTCTGGTTTATTTTATTGCATAGCATTTTTGCGAAAATTAACATAACCAGCATTGTCCTACTATTGTATTTTTTCTTTCCTTCTTTATTGTTTTTGTTTTTATTTTTGTGTTGCCATCCTTTTTCTATGATGTTTTCTCTGTTCTGTTTTGTTTTTTCTGTGCTCGTCGAATAAATTTTTCTATTTCTATTTCATTTTCATCGTCCGTACTTTATGAACTACATGATCATTATTAAGGCTGATTTTTGATCAGTACCTAGTTAAGAGAACATTTGGTTCTGATTTAACAATTGGTTTCGATTTTTAACCATTAGTTAGTCAACTTGTACTGGTCAAAAAATCGGCCCTTATACACGTAACTAACTTCAAACCCTAATACTGAAGGCAGTCTTCAGTGCCTTCACCCTTCGGTGAGCATAGATTTGCAAATAAAATAGTATCCCCAAGCACTAACTCGTAACTAACAGTCTACTTCCCAGCACTTTAATATATCCCTTATAAAGTAAATCCCCTTCTCATTACCCCTTAAAAAACCCCTACAAGAATAAAAAGAGCCTCAACCAATCAAAATAAACCGACACAATGGCTCTAAACAGCTGTGAACACCTCCGTCTGGCCTTCAACTTCAAAAAAATTCGCGGCGTCACATCACCTTAACAAACTGGTACTCGTACAAACATAAATATGCTGATCTTAAAAGTTAATCACAGAGGAACTTGGTCGATTATTTGGTGGTCCGACGGTAAATTAAAGTTGGTGTTTGGGTAATCGCGGAATAGCCGAATGGCCTCGTGAGGTCGTTCGCCTAACCTAGGCCTTTACGTCACTATATCGCCGAGCGACAAGCCGTGGTGTAACGCGGAATTAGAAGTAGGCCGTGTGGCTTTGTTTTCGAACTACAATCAAGTTTCCAACACAAACACAAACAATCTTAGAAAGGAACAGGTCCGCGTGGAAAATGGGATCTATGAATGTTGCTGATTTTTCATACCGTATCGCCGTGTCTCATTTTTTATGACGAACAGACAGTTCATGGTTAGGTAGTCGCTGTTTAAATATGATAATAAAACAAATTTAAACGAGTTTTGCTTATTTAACACAGGTACTCCTCAGTAACTAATCTTTAGCAATATTAATAACTACCGACCCGCCCTCGCTTCGCTTCGGTTCATGTGAGGTTTCATTAACACCCGTACATAAACCAGAATATATAAAAACCGTCCTTTTGAATCACTCTATATATTGATGAAAACCACATAAAAATTCGTTGCGTAGTTTGAAAAATCAAAGCGCACATACATACAGAGTAGGGTTGCCACCTTTTTTTTAACAGAATAAAGTATTACTTACCAAAAGAGGAATAAAAATAAAGTACGAAGCATAAGTATAAAGTATTTTTTAAATATTTTCAAGTACATATTTCTTATCAAGTTATCACTTATCAGACATTGCTTATTCTAACAGCGTATTTGGCAACAATTAAAGTATCGATCGCGCTCAAACATGGCAAAACAACGTTTTTGTCGAGGGTTTTTGACGGCTGCGTTGAGGTACAATTTCGTTTAAATTTATTGATTATTAGAAAAAAATACCATTAAATACCGAATGTCATAAATAAAGTACTTTGCCGTACTTTGTGTGGTGCGTAAAATATAACGTACGGGAAGCTAAAATAGAGTACAATACTTTATAATAAAGTACGGGAGGCAACCCTAATACAGAGGGACAGACGGCGGGAAGCGACTTTGTTTTATACTAGGTATGTACCTAAAGTGTACTTTCTCTTATACCATATTACTATCGTTAGGGTAGCTCTTTATTTTACTGTCACACAGAAACGTACTTATAACTAGGGAATGCAAATAACCGGTTATAACCGGTTTTAACCGGTTATTTTCATACAAAAATGGCTAATAACCAGTTAAATTGATAAAAAAAGATAAAAGAAATTTATTCAGTAAGTAGGCCGCACGGGCACTTTTACACGTCAAGAATCTACCAGCGCTTCCCAAGAGAAGACCACTGCCGAGAAGAAACGCCGCAAGAAACTCAGCAGTCAGTCATTTTTTAAACATATTTCTTATTACAATGGTACTACTTAGTCTAGCATTATATAAAGCTATAAATATTAAATTAAATATAGTATTAAATAACATGCGTAGTTCAGCAGGAAAACATGCCAATTAAGAATCTTACGGGAGAGATAGAGAAAAAAAAAAAAACACATACTTATGTGTATATAAGATGGTGCGAGACGACCACATAAAAGTTTCGATATGTTTTCCTACATCAACGGTGTCCCCTAGACAAGATAAAGATTTTGCATTTGAATAAATTATTATTGACTAAGTTTCGGATTTAGGCCATGCATTTTTGTCTGTTAGATAGTCCTCGATCCTATAATACGCTTTAGACATTAACGACCTTTTCAAGTAACTTTTAAGTGCTGGAAAGGGTAACTTTAAAACTTCGTCAGGTAATTTATTATAGAAATGAATGCATTGACCAACAAATGATTTATATACTTTACGGACGCGGAATTTTCGGATAGCGATTTTATTTTTATTTCTGGTATTTAAATTATGTATATCAGAATTTTTGGTGAAAGAATCTAAATTTCTAATAACGTAAATAATATTCTCATAAATAAATTGAGACGCTACAGTCAAGATATTAATTTCTTTAAAAAGTTCTCTTAAAGAGTCACGGGAGTTTAAGTTGTAAATAGAACGAATGGCCCTTTTTTGTAACACAAATATAGTTTGTATGTCAGCTGCCTTACCCCAAACCAGAATACCGTACGACATGACACTATGGAAATAACTATAATAGACTAAGCGAGCTGTCTCAACATTGGTTAGTTGTCTAATTTTCCTAACGGCGTAAGCTGCCGAACTTAGTTTACCTGCCAGTACAGCTATATGGGGACTCCATTGCAAATATTTATCTAATGTTATGCCTAAGAAAATTGCCTTATCTACCATTTGCAAACACTCGTCATTTAGAAAAATACTAGAATGTACCGATTTAACATTAGGCAAAGCGAACCTAACACATTTCGTTTTCTTAGCATTTAGTAGCAAATTGTTGCTAGTAAACCAATTAAGTACTTTAACTAGTGTGGTGTTAATCCTACTGTAGTCTACGGATTTTCTATCTACCTTGAAAATTAGTGAAGTATCATCAGCAAAAAGTACAATATCACAAAGTTTATCTACTGTTGGTGGCAAGTCATTTATGTAAACCAAAAATAAAAAAGGACCTAAAATAGAGCCTTGAGGCACACCTATTTTCAATGTAGCTCCAACAGATTGCGTTTTGTTTACAACAACTGTTTGAGTTCTATCACTTAGATAAGAAGACATAAGGCTTAAAGCTTTGTTGGACAATCCATAATGTTCTAATTTTAAAATAAGGGTCGTATGATCCACGCAATCAAAAGCTTTAGAAAGATCACAAAATATTCCTACTGCATCGCAAGATTTCTCCCAACTGTTATATATATGTTTAATGAGTACAGATGCCGCATCAATTGTTGATCGACCTCTGGTAAAGCCAAACTGGTTATTGTTAAGTAGTTTATTTCTGTTAAAGTGACCTAACATATCCTTTAGCATTACTTTCTCAAAGACTTTACTTAAAACTGGTAGTATGGAAATGGGACGGAAGTTCGTTATATCACTCATCTCGCCCGATTTAAAAAGAGGTATTACTTTACTATATTTCATGAGATCTGGAAAGACCCCCTCTGATATGCAATTATTGTAGATTAATGCTAGATGGGGTGCAATTACATCTATGATATGAAAGAGTACCTTAACTGATGTGCCCCACAAATCTTCAGTCTTTTTTAAACTAAGTGATTTAAATATCTTGACTATTGAATCTGAATTTACAGGGCTGAAATCAAAGTTTATATTACATTTACTGACATTAGTGCTAAGTAATGATTGAGCTTCAACCGCGGATGATTTAAGACATTTCGTAGTATTAATGGCTATGTTAGAAAAATAATCTTCGAATGCTAAGGCAACGTCTTTATTTGACGTGATTTGTTGGTCACCTGTGTTCAGAGTGACTTGATTATCACGAGTTTTTGATTTTCCCGTTTCTCTATTTATAATATTCCATACAGTTTTTACCTTGTTGTCAGATGATTTAAGTTTGAGACTAAGAAAATTTGCCTTGGCAGTTAAACAAACTTGTTTAAAGGTCCTTGAATAATTCCTAACATAATTTAGAAAGTCAGCATTCTTATTTTCCTCCCTCTCTCTATATAGGTCATAAAGCCTATTTCTACTTTTATGAATGCCTGTAGTAGCCCATTCACTAAATTTTGTTTTCGACCTAGAAATAGTTTTCATTTTAAAATTGTTGTTAAATTGATGTAGAATTACGCCGAAGAAGTCTTTATAAATACTATTACACTCATTCTGTAAAAACGGTAACACTGTAAGATTACTCTGAACTTTATTTTTGAATAATTCCAAACGATTACTAGTTATAGGTCGGTATGTTATTGTATCAGGTTTTTGATAAAAATCATAGATGAAAGATGCCTTCTGACCACTATGGTCAGAATTAAAACAATTAAATATTTCTTTATCCAAACATTCGCAACTACAAAAAATATTATCTAAGCAGGTTGCACTACTAACACCTATCCGTGTGGGTTCTAAGAACAGATTACCTAAATTAAAAGATTTAAATAAACTAAGTAACCTAGTGGTATTATTTGAAGTTTCGAGTAAGTTAATATTAAAATCTCCACAAACTATAACATGCTTCTGGGTATTACATGCTAATTTTAACACATGTTCCATAGTAGATTCAAATGTGCAAAAGTCAGCCAACGGTGGTCTGTAAACACATATTATTATATAACTTTCTAGTTCTGCGCAAGAAATTTCTACAATCCTTTCTATCGATAGCTTTACAATATCCTTTCTTTCTTTGGATTTAAGAGTACTTTTTACAATTATAAAAGAGCCACCATGAATGGCACTTTTTCTGGCAAAATAACTAACTAATTTAAAATTTAAAAAATCAAAAATTAATTGCTCTTGTCTAAGCCAATGTTCAGTAATGCACATAATTTGTACATTTTCATTATCTAAGAACAACCCTATTTCTAGTTCTTTGCTGGAAAAACCTTGAATATTTTGGTGAATTAAATTTATATTCAAGGGTGTTTCCGCTGTCCTATAATTTAGTTTAAATCATGAGGCAAGGCATTATTGCCAATAATGGCTTGTTGGGGCTGGGTACTACTGTATGTATTTGGTTCTATATTAAAAGCTAATAGGTCAACCAAGGTCAAAATATATTTCCTGGGCAAATGAATTTTTCCTGATGTTAGATCAAGTCGCTTTATAAATTTGTTTAAATCAAAGAAATGATATTTATTATTACAGCTTATAGCATTATATATTAAAGAATTAAAGTGTGCTATTCTATTATTATGACTAAATGGGATGCTTTGTGAGTATGGTAGCGCACATAGTATAATTTTACCTATGCCCCTACCTTCAATAGTATTTAGTGTTGATATTAATTTATCTACGCCAGACTTGTCCACACTAAGACTATTTCCTACCAAAATTACTAAAGTGGTGGTCCTGTCAAAACTTCCTTTTAAAAGTAAATCACTTAATTGCATAAGAGTTGCATTATGGTAACAGTATAGGTAACAGTATTGCATTGCTTAATGTACTTAGTCATAATGTTTGGTTCTCAAGAGAGCTTAGATTTGAATTAGGCATCATACAACTTTATCTCAATTTTGTATGGACCTCGAACAAAGAAGTTGAATGTACTCGAACACTCGTAAAATAGAGCGGTTACCTTGAAATGCGGTTTTTTTGTAGTCGTCTGAGCTATTTATAATTTTCGGCTTTCTTCGTGTATCTAGGAAACAAGATACAAATACACCTACTGATAGATATGAGAGTATAAACACGACAGACGGCCAATAATGAAACTTATTCTCTATGGCAATATTCGTATTCTAATCGCGCCATTACTGTCAAGTAAATAAGAGCTATTACACCGTTGACTATACGACAGCAAGCCAAAAGCAAATTAGTTTTAGCCCAAGTCGAAAAGATCCCTTGTACAGGTGTTGTATTTCTTTGTCTATACAGGTTGCAAACAAAACCTCAAAGGACATATGGAAGGGACATGGAGACGTGGAAAGTCATCTACCCGACGGACCGACGGCTGTGACAGAAGTCTACTACATTTGCTGTAATCTATCCGCAAGGCCGAAGATGGAAGATGAACTGCTTGAAGAGCTATGGTGAATTGGTATTACTGTCGCGACCCTCAGTCATCATGAAACGAGTAAAAGAGATAAGAAGTGTCCTGCTTTCATCTTGATTGTTTCCCTATGCCAGAGGTTTCGTCTTTATTTCTTGTCAAGTACCTAAGGTACAGTCAAGGACTTTAATTGTTAAGCCACTATGGAACCCTGTCATAATGACAGCGTCAAGCCACATGAAAGAAATTACGCCAAAATGAATGATTAACGTTACGCGACAGAGTTCCATAGTGGCTCAACAATTAGAGTCCTTGAATGTACCTAGGAAAATTGTTTTTGTATGGCAAGGCGCAGCCAAACAAGCACACCCGCCACCTCATGGTAAGTGGACCCATCTGGTGGTCTCATCTGAAGCCCATAGATAATTGCAATCTAAGGAGAACAATCTCAAGACTGCGTCAACTCGAATGTTATTTCAATTTTCACAGACCGTGCCTGCTATATCTCAAGTTTCTCACGTGTTTCCAATGGTTGACCCACCAGAACGTGCAAGTTTTATGCTCCCGTGTGTCATGAAATTTATCAATGTCATGAAATAACCACACTACGCAATATTTTAAAGCTTAGTAATTTCGTGTAAAATAACTTATCTCAAGAAAGTATCAAGTTCAACGAAGAGGGATTTCAGGGACAATTTGGCTTATTTCTAAGTACAAATATTATAGGTATATAGTATTCAATAATTAATTAGTTTTTTTTATACTTAACCCGTTGTATATAGATTTTAGAATCCGCTTTAAGAATCGGAATAGCCCTAAAAAAAAAACGTCAGTTTTTATTACTAAAAATATTTTAAAATACTTACCATTTTAAGTAAATATTTTCATCTATTTTTAATTAAAATACGTCGTTCTTGTTTAATTAATTATTCGCATAATTCCGACGCGTAGTCCAAAGCTTACAAATAAACTATTTCTCACAAACTTACTAGTTATATAGTTTTGTGAATTATATAAAATTCCTGGCCTCGTGTGGTTGCCGAGTTAGAATAGTGCCACTCCATGTCTTCCCGTGGATGTCGTAAGAGACGACTAAGGGAATAAAGGCTTGTAGTACTGTTAGGCGATGGGCTTGCAACCTGTCACTAATACGCTGGTAAACATCTTAGCCTAATTGTGCAAATTGTGGTTATAGAATTATCAACAAGTTTTTAGAGATGTTTGTAATTCTGTAGCTCTGCCTACCCCACTCTGGGAACGAAGGCGTGAGATTATGTATGTATGTATAAAATTATACTGTGTTGTAAAACTGGCCAACTTAAATTAGTGACGTTAACAATATAATATGGCGCGTAGCTTCGAAATCGAAGGTTATTATGTTATTTATTGATCGAACATCACCCGGAAGGCGGTCTTCATTGACAAATTATTAAAATCCGATCTATTTTCAATATTAATCATAAAGTATCAATAAAACGACGTCATCCGCGTAAATTATTCACTCAAAATTTGTCTGTTTTATTTTTATTTATAAAACTAACCGTTTTTAACAAAACAAGCATAAATGTTAAAATCGTTTTTTTTAACCGGCGCGTTTCCGACTCGCAAGTATCCGATGATAACTAGTATCTAAAATGAGAAGTTTCAGAACTTTTAATGTTACGTAACTAACCAGACGACGCGCTGGCCTAGTTGGTAGTGTCCCGGTAAGGGCAGATATTTGTGTGATGAGCGCGAATATTTGTTCCTGAGTCATGGACGTTTTCTATGTATTTAAGTACGTATATATATTTCTCTATTTAAGTATTTATATCGTTGTCTAGTACCCATAGTACAAGCCTAGAGCTTAGTTTGGGACTAGGTCAATTGGTGTATATTGTCCCCTGATATTTATTTATTTATTTATATATAGAACGAAGTTAACTGTGACTGTCCCGCGCTCGTGAGTTCGTAAGGTGGAGTTAGGATTTCCACGTGACAATACTAACATTAACCCAATCAAAACTTAACCTTCTGAAACTTCCAAATTTAAACGTGCCATAAAAAAGCCGTCTGTTTACGGAATGGTTTAAGAGAATGTGTCTGGTTAGGTAAAATTAAAACTTCTAAGATTTCCGATTTTCACTTTGCAACTCTAAACTTAACAGAATTAAAACCGGCGCGTATGTAGCAACCTTAACTTTCCGAAACCACAGGATATTTAAAAAAGTACAAGAACAGAAGGCGCTCTTCCTTATAAAACTGCGTATACAAGTACCTAGGTCTAACGTACTCCTGTGCTTCCACTACACCAAACACATTACGCATCAAACGTTTGCTAAAAAATGGATCATGTTGCCAATTTCATTCTAAACAGCGCCCTGTTTTTTTCCAGTCTCTGTTTTGCCATAGTATAAACACTACTTCGTCTTCAAACAGAATATCGCGCGGCTGGCAAGTGTGCGTGGCTCAACAACAAGCAAACTCAACAGGACGCACCAAGCCGGTTTAGTCAGGGCTCGCCATCGCCGCGTTTGGTTGCTTGTGTATCAACCCTGGCGCCCGAGCGGCAATAGGTAACAGAAACTCCAAAAGGCCGGAAACAAACTTTTTAGTTTCTACCATGGTTTTACGTACCCGTAGCCTTGCGCATAAAGTACCGGGCTCGCCGAAACTGCCGCCTGTAAACGTGCCGTAAAAAAACGGTCTGTTTACAATCCCCATGCCTCGATGACCCGGCGGCCGTGACACCGGCACAATGGGCCGGTTTCACTTTCGGTGTTTACGCCGGCCCACGTTTCAGATAGGATCGACGGTTTAAAAAAAAAACGCGCGTGCTTTTGTTTCACTTTATTTTTCCTTGCAACCCCGAGGTTTTCGGAACCGGTTTAAGGCTGCGGCTGACTTATACATTTAGCTAAAGAGGATGCAAAGTTTTAAACCTTACTGCCCAGCCAGGGACCGAGGGTAATATTATTCAGCGGACTTATTATGGGCGTGTTTATAAATGTGGATAACCGTGGATAAAACATCTGTCACTTTCTGACCTGTAAGTACGTGCGAGAGGGACGAATGCTTTATCCACCGCATTAAGCGACCATAAAACGGGCTATGGTATATTTTTTTAGAATGGAGAGTGCACACGAGCATGCAGGCCATCTGATGGTAAATAAAGAAAGAAAGTAAGTAAGAAAAAAGAAAGAAAGAAAGAAAATAAATTTATTCACAAAAAAAGCACAAATTAGGAAAAAAATAATTGGTCTGTTGTTGTGAAACGGTCCCAACTCAGCATATGCCGCTGTTAAGCCAGCGCTGGTCTTCCAGTAGGATCTAAGACTCATAGACATTTGAATTCTCAAGACTGCAATCCTAAACCTCCAAATGCGTTTCCAACCCTGTGGACTAAGTTGGAATATATGCTAGTAATTTCACCGGCAGTCTTATCCCACACCTTCACACAATGCAAGCACATGTTAATAGGTCCGAGTTGATTTTCCTGTTGGCTTTTTTAAGTACATATTTTATTCTAAAAGTTAAGCGTTTTATCACCAGGCCCGCCTACCTACATCAGTTTATAAAACGGGTTTATTCTGCCAACTTCCCTCCTGAAATAGGTTCATGACTAGCGTGTCAGGCGATGTCGAAAATTTGACACCGTCTTCACAAATTGGTGAATACAGTATACGTGGATTAACATACAACAGCAGCCGTACTAATTTAGTTTTTAACTTATGTATGGAAATTGCTGTTGGCCGATTATCGATATTCTCTCAGAAACTGTCCAATTTTCCGGGATAAAAAGAAGCCAATGTGCTATTCCAGACTATAATCTATCTCTGTGCCAAATTTCATCCAGATCCGTTCAGCCGCTCTGGCGTGATTGAGTAACAAACATCAGTAATCATCCATCCAAACTTTCGCATTTATAATAGTAGTAAAATAAGTTACAAGATAGTAAGATTCATCTGGACGTTTCGACTGTGTTACAAAAGCCGTGGTAACAAGACTGAAATTTATTATGTAAATAAAGAATCATATATACATACATGCATGAACCCTGAAAACATAAAACTCCTACTTTTGAAAAGCCGTGTAAAAAAAAAAAACTCAACCCTGAGTACCATTGAATTTGATGTTAACGCCACTTCTTTATTTGTTTGACTAGTACCTACTTCCTGTCTATCTTACCTCAGTTACCTCTTCCTCTGTCATTTTTGTTTTAATTTCCTTATGTCTCTGTCCTTAGACACTTACTGAGATTTTCTCGTACCGGGTTTAATAGAAAATGGCGAAATAGCGACTAAAAAGTTTTTCTTCAGCACCTGCTGAAAGATGTAAATATAATTGGCGGTAACCATTTTATAAATAGAGATACAATTTTACAATCTGTGCCTACCAGGATACCTAAAGATCCTTGCGTAATTTGACAGCGTGATTTAAAAAAAATCACTCAAGGCAGAAACGAAACGCCCAGCAAAACACACGACCCTATAATTACGAAACAGATAAACGAAACAAAACGCAGCGACAATGCCAACCTAACGGGTGCGGAAGCAGCTAATGTCACGGGTCTGTTTACACGGCGAAAGTGAACGCTTTCGTTTGCGCAGTTGTGTTGGCACTTTTGGGTTTATACGACAATTCAAATTAATAATAATGGGGCTTCATAAGCGGTTTTAGAGAATATTTTGATTTTGGAACGTGTGACACGACGACCTTGGTTAAACCATTCGTCCTTTTTACAGATATAAAAGAGTATGAATAACTATGAAGAGCACAAATATCTGAAATTTTAATCAGGGGTAGTAACGTGCTGGCATAATATCTAGACTTGTAATTGGAATTCGAAAATAGGTGTGTAAAAACAGTACGCGATTTAAAAAAAAGTAAAACTTTAGTATCTATAATTTGGCAATAAATTTGAGGATATTCTGTATTTCTGTCTTAACATTCGTGCCTTATCTACAGTTTTATGTATAGGTAGTTTCTAAGCGCAATGCAAGTCCGCGAGCGGAGCTGGTTTGGGCATCACGGTGTCGAATCGGCTTAGTTAAATTAAAACCCCTACTCGAGCCTAATCCGCGTACCTATGGAGAGCCAAGGCGGCCTTGGTATGATGTTTCGGTCTGGTTCCCCCTGATTCGTTACCAAAAGAATGGGTATCTTTATCATCAGAGCTGAGACACAAACCATGACTTATTAATCATTTAGTCAATCAATGAAACTACAGGCGTTTTAAAGCTTACTTTATGTAAAGTTTAAAATTGATTTTTGTAAGCTTGCACACTTTAGAGATGAATATGCATTCGTCAATTGATATTCAAGATATTATGTTTTTTTATTATATCTTTATCCTGAACTAGAGGACGCCCGCGACTTCGTACGTGTAGAATTAGTTTTCCGCTACTCCCCCTATTTCTTCCCGTTGGGGGTCGATTAGTGCTCACTTACATCATGAAAGGAACCCCTGTACCAAATTTCAAGTTTCTAGGTACAGTCGTTTCGGCTGTGCGTTGATATTTAAGTCAGTCAGACAGGTTTGCCTTTTATATATATAGATAGATAATAACTTGGCCTACCATATTTTACTTGAATAACAAGGAGTCCGTTTTTGCTTCTTTAACAAGTCTACCGTCAAATTCAAATGACCATAGCTCAATACATAATAATGTTAGTAAACTAAGTAATCATTAAGGAAAATACATTTTCCTATACCCTTACATCATCATCGGGTAATAATAATAAAGTTGGTTAAATAATTAAACTCGATTTTCTAAAAATAAACCTTTATTTTCCTTAAACTACAAAACCGCATTAATGAACAATAGCACACTAGCGCGTTAGCGACCAGTGCAAAAAGGCATTATGCGCATATAGACTTCATTCATACTCTTATATCGACTGCCGAAGGAGGAGGGTAATGTGTTTATCAGCCTATACATATAAACTGGCCCGCAAAACTAAGTATCACACTTTTAATACTAGCTAGAAGAAAACTATTAAAAGTGTGATACTCAGTTTTGCGGGCCAGTGTATGTATGTTTGTTCCTTTGTGACGCTCTAGAAACTAAACGCATGGACCGATTTTGATGATTCTTATGTCAATCGATTTGTCTTAATGTCACTAAAGATACGACAGTAATCAAAATTCAATATAGCGGCAACCAGACACCATATGGTAAAAAAGAAAAAAAAAAGTCGACGAACTATAACAAGTGGGGGGTAAAATTCATCGTTAGGTTTCTTTCATCATTTTTTATTATGAATGATCATTTAGGATTTATACCGATTTAAAGTTGGTAAGCTACAGTCGAATTTTTTAAAGCTTTTTTTTTTATACTGCTTTTTCCTTTTGGACTGCAGAATTGAGTACCTAATGATGACATAGACATCGTAAATTTAAATTATTAAGTAGACTAATATATTTTCTCATTATTTCATACAAAATGTATTCATTGTTATAACTTTTATCACTAAAACTACAGGGTTCTGTGGCACTGATGGCTGGCTAGAACATGTATGTAACAAACCGGTAGATGAACCTTCAGCCAAGGTTACAACACCATCACCAATTCGCCAACGAACATAAATTTTAGTAAAAAACGAAACTACTATAATTATTAACACTACATTCGTTAAAATTGTAGGTATTTTACATGAAATTCAAAGCGAGTAACAAGAAAAAAATCCTAAAAATATACCCAAATGGTATGTTCAAGAAAAATCGTGAATGGACGACAATTAAAAGCCAAACTACGTAATAGTTCAAACAGCGGCCGTGGAGGCGTTGCCTTTAAAATTAGACGTCGATTCGCACACGGTTAAGTAACGTCCACACTCGCTTATTAAATGCTACGAAATCAAGGTCATTAAAGCCTTTATAAGTTAAAGAGGCATTGTTATTTGATCTTGTGTCCAGAATCTTCACTATAGAAAGAGATTTTTCTGACATCTTTACTGCAATCACTGCAATGGTATGATTTCAAGGCAAAGACAGTTGTAGTATTGAAGTAGACGAATAGAAGTTGGTTACAGAAAGTAGCCACATGTTATATAATATGATAAATTCAAAAGTTCACATCATAACTACCAACAACCGCTTATTTCTACCATCCCTGACGCCTGATCCGTTTTCAGATCACAAGATCATTGTAAATTTTTTCATTGCTCTGTCACTTTTATTCCATGGTGAATTGATGATTATAGACAACACCTTGTTTAGTTACAATCGCAGCGTTTTCTAACCCAAGTGTGGTCGTGCCACAGATACGCGCGGCCTCGGTAGGTCAGTGGCTCATGATGTCACAAGCGCTAAGCCAAATATTCCGCGCGCGGGGTGGAAACAGACCTTCCGCGTCTATGGCCGTTTATGGCGACGTGTGTATTCAGTCTGTGGCAACGGACACGCCAGATTCAATTTTTTTTAGACATAGGATTGTTTACATTCATCGGTGTCTTATGTTTTTTTTTTACATGAAGAAGGCTCACCGCCTCACAGGTTACCTGATGGTATCCATAAACATTTGCATTCTCAAGACTTTTAGACTCCAAATGCGTTGCCAACACTGAGAACTAAGATGGAATGCCTCAATGCTAGTAATTTTAACGGTTGCTTGTCACCCACCAGAGTAAAGGATAAGATGGTGCAAAAGGTCCTACCACCAAAAATGTAAGGATTTGATGTAAGAATTAAATTTGCAGTTATATATTTCAACATTTTAATACACACACATAATATTTAGTCAAAGCAAAGCGAATTGAGCATTTAACATTTTTTTTGTTATCTATCGAAGTTTCTTTTGTGAACCTTTGTTCGGACACTTTAAAAAGCGAAATCGTAACGAAATTATCGATTTATTTCCATAGCATGACCGATAGATAACTCATTTCGATCAATTATTAGATTCAAATAAAAATCGATGTTTTTAGGCATCCTAATGTGGTAGGTAACAAGTAACAATTGATATTCAAAGTAGACACCAATTAGTGTCAATGTAATTATGTGAACAATTGTATGCATATCATATTATATTTGGTCGGTACATGCATAAATTTGATGTACTAGCCTTATATCAATAATTGAGATACCAAATATGATACAAGAACAATAACGATTAGTGTTTAAACTAATGATATTGATTTATTGAATCAATTATGTGCATTTCTTTAAGTATTTCTAACAGGGCTTTCATTCTACATCGGTTTAGCCCATATTGCTTCTGTCATATATTTAACTTTATGGTAGCTCTTATTGATATGATAGTAAGACCAAGTTGGATGGCTTAGTTTTATTGTATTTTTAGTCTACTTGAGTGTCCTCTAGGGAAAGTAATCCTCTTTCCTCTTTCCCGCTATGTAACTATTCAGTGTTTCTTAATTATGCAATAAAGATAAATTTAAATTTTAACGAAATTATTGGAGAATCAACGGACAACCTCTAAGAACGTCACTAACTACGACACAATAGCCGCCATTTTTGTTTAACCTTCATTCTAAAACTAAGTACAGCGCAGAAGTCGAAAAGCCGCGAACCGTGTTCCAAATTCGGACATTTGAAATTCAAATCCGCTTCGCGCGTATGTCAAGATCAAGGCGTGCTGCCTTGATCTTATAAGTGCGGCAACACTGGCATTGGCAACTGGAAACACGGACTGTTAGGGCGCGTACATATAGCGATCCGTTTTACAGGTCCGTTATTTGATGGCGTATGTATATCCAGTAAAAAAGAAGATTAAAAGGTGAAAAGATCCGTTAAAACGGATCCTGTAAAAACGGACGTTCTATGTGTACGCGCCCTTATCCCCATTCCCCATATAAACACACAACAATGCAAATACTGAAGATTGATCAAACATGTCTCAAATGCTGGTAACACATCTACGATTGCTCTTCTGGAGTTGCGTATGTCCATGGGCGGTGGTTGATTACTTTCCATTCCATCACAAAATCCGCTGGCTTATTTGCCTGCTCCAGCAAAAAAAAAGTTTATGTAACAATAAAGGCTCGTACACATAGAACGTCCGTTTTTACAGGATCCGTTTTAACGCATCTTTTCACCTTGTAATCTTCTTTTTTACTGGATCCAGAATACTGTTTTGGGTGTGAACTCGCTCATACAATTACATACGCCATCAAATAACGGACCTGTAAAACGGATCGCTATGTGTACGCGCCCTGACAAATGAATAGCTCTATGGGCCTGAAAGATTACTTATCGTGTACTTGAGTTTTATGTACTCGTAACACTCGTACATAAACCATATCTTATTATTATGAAAAATGGATAGTGACAACCGCATCAAAATCGCTTGCGTGGTTTAGGAGGAGTTAGCAAATATGCAGACAGACAGATAAATGCGGAAAGTGACTTTTTTTATATATACTACTATGTTACATAATAAACGAGAAAAAAAAAATACAGTTGTGAACGCTCTCCCGTAGCGTTATTTCGTACCCTTTTAACTAGAATCTGTCTCTTTTTACCCGACTGCCGAAGGAGGAGGGTAATGTGTTTCACAGCCTATATATGTATGTTTGTTCCTTTGTGGCACTATAAAAACTAAACCCGTTTTCGATTTAGATGATTCTTATGTCAATCGATTTGTCTGAATCTGGTGAGTGTCACTGAAGATATAACAGTAATCAAAATTCAATATGGCGGCAACCAGACGCCATTATTGTGCAAATAAAATAAAAAAAGTCGACCAAGTATGACAAGTGGGGTATCATTGAATAGGGATTTAAAAATCATCTTTAGGTTTCTTTCATCATTTTTCATTTTTAATGATCATTTAGGATTTATAACGATTTAAAGTTGGTTAGCAACTGAACAGTCGGGTTTTGAAAGCTTGCTTTTTGTTAAAGTTATTAATTTAAGATAAATTCAAATTCATTTATTCTGTAAGTAGGCCCTGTAGGCACTTTTACATGTCTGAGTCTACCAGCGCTTCCAAGGGACTCTGTTGAGAAGAAACGCCGCAAGAGATATGACATCGCAACAACGTAAGTACCACTTTCATACATTGGTCTCTAGACTCTATGTATTAAAATAGAACAGAGTAACATCGGGTGAATCAAAATAACAAATATAATATTCCTATTTGTCAACAACTATTGGTTTAATTAAATCAATTGCGCCTTTATCTAACAATTCATCAAGTCGATCAATGAGCGAACTTGACCCGATGACCCCCCGTCCCACATTAAGTCAACACAGATAGGGCTCACATTACTCGGTCAGTAATCGTGCAAATGTGCTAGAACTTTGTTGTTTATGCATTTGTTACATAATGTTAGATTTTGGTACTAAGTACTGGAGATGTAATACGAGGGGTGCCTTTTAAGTTCTGTCGTTTGAAAAAACTAAAGACGATTTAAGTGTTAAATGGTATTTATTGTTTTTCAAAGTAATCACCGTGATATGTAATACACTTTTTCATTCAATCAAACCAGTTTTCAAAACACTTATTCCATTCCGAAGTCGGGGTCTCCAAAATGGCCGTTTTGTATGCCTCAACCGCTTCTTCAGGCGTCCGGTACCGTTGACCACGAAGTCGTTGCTTGATTTTTGGAAAAGTGAAGAAGTCATTAGGGCTTAAGTCGGCAAGTGTACGGCGGGTGATCCAAATTTTCGACGTTTTGTTCTTTTAAAAACGCAATTGTCTGCCGGGTGGTGTGCGAGCTAGCATTATCGTGGTGCAGTACCTACTATACGACGTCTAGGGTTATTTTTTCGGAACTCGCCGATAACTTCTGGTAAACAAACAGTGGTATACCAGTCAGCATTAACTGTTTTACGATCTTCGAGCACGATGGTCGCAACGTGGCCACTTTTCGCTACAAACGTGGCGACCATTTTTTTCGAAGTGCTCCGTGAGCGTATTACTTTGGTCGGTTTTGGCTCATCTTGAAACACCCAAACAGTCGACTGCTGTTTAGAATCCGGATCGTAGGCATATATCCAAGATTCGTCACCACTATACACACATAATGTCATAAACGTGTTTAGAGTCTCCTCGGTTGAATTGCCGCAGAGTTTTGCGGCACCATCTAACGCGAGCCGTTTTTTGGTCTTCACTAAGTAAATGTGGTATCCAGCGTGAGATCAATTTTTTTACACCTAAGTGATCATGCAATATATTTTGAACACTGGTCCCTGAAATGCTTAATGAAGCTTCTATCTCGCGGTATGTCGCATGGCGATCTTCGACGATCAGTTGCCGTACAGCATCAATGTTTTCCTGGGTTACAGCTGTTTTTGGTCGGCCTTCACGATGCCTATCACTAAGACTGGAGCAACCACGTTGAAATTCCAAATACCAACGTTCCACAGTCCGGATGCATGGTGCTTCATTTTTAAAAACCGTAGTCAGCTCTTCAAAGCACTGAAGACGCGTTAAACCCCTTTTAAAGTTGTAAAATATTATCGCACGTAAATTTTCCTTCGAAATTTCCATTTTCACAACCGACTTGTCAACTTTGAACCGACGCTGTACTAAAACGAATCGGCCGATCTCGAGACATTCTTTTGTTTTTGAATTCTAAATTCAAATATTTTAAGATGATACTAGTTTTTTTTTTAATAATCACGGGAGTTTTGCAAACGACAGAACTTAAAAGGCAGCCCTCGTAAACATGAGAGGACAGTTGTTTTATCTCACGAAAGCGGGTTTGCTGCACTTGTCTGTGTAGATTCACGTGCACGTTGTCTCCGAGTGCGTAGCTGTCTTCGCTATGCGACGCCGTGGTGTGGGTGTCTATTGTTTATAGGTACGTGTACACAAATACAACTATGGCAAACCCGCTTTCGTGGGATAAAACAACTGTAAGGAAAAATATTTCGGTCACTTAATGCGCAGTTAGTGCAGTTGAGTGCATAAATATGTGTACACTTTAGTACCTTGTCTATTTAATGTCATGTTTATAATACATGAATTGTCACAGCGATTAAAGTGACAAGGTACTGAAGTGTGTACATATTTAAGAACTCGATTGTACTAGAGACCTTTTTATTTATATTAATATTTTACAAGCTTCATATTAATTTGCAATGTATGTAGGTATCTTTGTTTATAACTATATGTATGTTATGTTAATAAATAAATCTTGAAAGGAAGATCTGAACCACTTCCAGGGGACCAATTGAGCTGGGTATACCTAAGTAGCTTCGATGATGATACAATAATATGGCACCAATGCGCTGGTCTGATGATGGAGTCGGAAGGTGGCGACAGGATCTTCGCTATACTTAACGTAGACCCATCGTATTGGGAATCATTCGCTTCGATGAAATTTGAAATATAAGAGTTTACGGGAGCGAAAAATCGATCTGTCAAGTTGTCATCTTCGGGAAAATTCGTTTTCAACCCGAGCGACGCTCGGTCTTCCAGGTGCTTTTTAATTAACTTACTAGTATGGCGCCCTTCTTCTTGGTTTGAATGCTCTTCTTTCCTCCTTTACCCCATTCAAAAAAGAGGCGACTTTTAAGTTTAACGTGTGTATCTGTGTCTGTATATCTGTTTGTGTGTGTATCTGTGTGTCTGTACGTGGCGTAATAGCTTCTAAATAGTTGGACCAATTCGGACGCGTTTTTTTTAAAGAAAGCTAGTTAAATCCGGATGGTTCTTAGCTAGGCTTGATGAAAATCGGTTGAGCCGTTTAAAAGTTGCAGCTCTGGAATTCTGCCCTCCTTAGAATAAAGGGCGTATGTCTCATAGAACCGCGTATGTATTAGTTACATTTCTTAAGAAAGGGTATTTTACTTTGACTATCAAATTGCGCATACGTCCTTTTTACTTAGGAGGGTAGTAAGGTTGCCACAATACAATAATAGGGGGTTAATATTAATTTATAATAAAGTATAACAAAAAATATAAATACTATAAATTGCAGGTATATGTTACTCTTGAATAAAATAATCATTTATTTTTTACCTATTGTTGTTTATGTTGTTACTTATGACAAAAAACCACGGAACTTCGCTTTTTTAAGACAATTAAAAAGCAACATTAACACATGTAACACGAAGAACAAAACCAGTTCTGCCAACAAATAAAATAAATGATTATAATAATACAGCGTGAAAACCATAACGTGCGTGTAGCGTGAGAGCAGAATCGAATCACAATCGATTATAAAAATCGTAACGGGCCATAAATCGATTTGCGATCGTATAAGGTCGTAGGGCTAAATCACGGCCGAGGCGAGCCGAAGACACCCGAAGACAATGGGGATAATTACGCAGGAGTGTTATAAATGTTATAATCGGTTGAACGTGATAATTTGAACTGTTGAAGGTTTTCGGCGTGTGTATCATTCAAATTAATTTTACGATAAAATATTACGAAAAATGGAACAGCCGAGGCTCTACCATTAAGTACCTAAACCTTGGATGTGAAGCGAAGCTTAAATGGCGTATCTGTCAAGTTTTTTCCATCTTTGTATGGCCTTGGGTAAATTTGTTTGAAGAATATTGTCTTCTTTTTTTTCAGCGGCCACGGATGATTTTTGCATAGTTATTTAGAGGACCTCTAAATACACATAGATATATATAATTTATGGCGGTAAATAATATCGGAGCGGAGATTTTAAAGATTTAAGTATTCAGTTTTTAGTACAAAAGCACGCCCAAGTATGAATATTTAAATATCTCGGCTCCGATGCGCTTTAGAGTATTACATTACATAACAAAATATGTTTATTTTTAATAATTCTATCATAATTTACCACTTTTATGAATGGCCGCTCACCTTGAAAATATATGAATTTTACAAATGACAACACTTTTACCCAAACCCCTTTAGCTCCAGTTTCAGCGATTTTTTAAGAGGCCGTTTACGAAATTTTGCCGGTTATGCTTATTTTTGTGATTTTCCAGTTAAAATACTGCTTTTCTATAGGTTTTAATGCTCAACATTAAATGTCATTTTAGTTATGATCGAATAAATGAAATGCGAATAAATGAGCCACTTTTTTATTTTTGTCGAGTTTTGTAGAGTTTTATTTATTGCCAATTCTTTTGAACTTTTTGGATATTTTTTTAGGTACGACTTTCACAGCAATACATTGTAAATTTGTCATACCGTTAAGATGTCAAAACGATTCACGAATATGTGACATTCTAACAGTCGCCGGTGTCAGGTCGATTAATCAAAATAAAATAACAAAAACAAAAAAGTAGCTCATACATTCGTTAAAATTAGAAATTATCTTTCGTGTTGTGCATTAAAACTTGTAGAAATATAGTATTTCAACTGTAAAATCAGGTCTGTAAAATCACGGAAATCAGCGGAATCGGCAAAATTTCGTATACGGCCTCTTAATATGTTGTAATTATAATGAAACAACTAGGTTTGTGTGTAGTAATAATGTGGGTACTTGATAGAATGTATATGTGGATAGACGGGGTAAAAGTATGTCATTCGAAATAGATACGAGTAGCTTGCTCTTGTATGTCGGTTAATTCAGCTCCCTGAATCCGCAGAAATAACGGTTTGCACGTTTCCGTTTATTATTTTTATTTGTTTATCTTCAAGAAATATTTTCTTAACGTATAGAAATAGTTTTTTATTATATCTACAACGTATTAAAAAATCGTAAAAATCTGATTAGGTATAAGGAGAGAAAAACTTTATCGCATTTTGTATGGAAGTTTTCTGCTTCACAAGCCTCTTAAGGCGAAGAGGCACGCAACAACTATCATAAAAACTTTCATCAATGTATGGCCCAGGAATCAAAGCGACCCTCAGTGCGATAATACTAGGGGCGGATCATTTCGGTACCTACCTGTGACCCCCCCCCAGGACCGAATTCTCGATCCGCCCTTGTGTATGACAATAATTTTACAATATAATTATAATCATCGTCAAGTAGTCCCCAGCTTTGTCACTCATTTGAACTAGTATCCTACAACAATCCACAAACCATTTGCAACCATAAGCTCGCAAGCTACGTCTCAGTATCGCTTGACCCGACGTTTTTGGCAGAAAGATTCTTGACATGAAATTTTACACTATTTTCAGCGATTTTCATGGTGTCTGCAATAGTTTAAGAGTACAACGACCTAGACACGTCATATTAAGCCGAACGCACACGTACGTACATTCACAAATGTCAAAACCAGATCATAACGTAAAATAAATGCGAGTTTAATGGCAATCCGATAGCCTAGTTGGTAGTGCCCTTGAAGCTAGTTGTCCCGGTAAGGGCAGATATTTGTGTGATGAGCGCTTGTATTTGTTTCTGAGTTTAGAATATTTTCTAGGTATCGTTTTGGTAGGTATGTATTTCTCTATATAAGTAAGTTTTTCGTTGTCTAGTGCCCATAGTACAAGCCTAGAGCTTAGTTCGGGACTAGGTCAATCTGTGTGAGATCGTCCCCTGATATTTAATTCAATTTTAATCTAACTCGGCTAACTTATGAGTGGCTAGTGGCTTAACGTTCCCTGGAACTGCTAAATGACTGCTATATCCTTCTCTGGCTGGAACTTAGCAGGATTTACTCGTATTCGCACATGAATGTGGAGGAAGCGAAAGCTGTACTATCGCGATCGTTAATTTGTGACCCATTTCAAGAAAAATTGGCTTGAAGTCGTCAATGTCATTAGAGATGCCAAATCATTTGTAACTTATAGGAGACTCAACCTTATTGTTGTAGAATGTCAGAATGACTTTAGACCTAAGGTACCCACCCAAATTTAAGTTCGTGACTGTATGTTAAGACTAACACCGGTGCTCCTGGCGTTCCATGGTCTCTGCCTACTAGGGAATGCAAATAACCGGTTATAACCGGTTCTTTCATACAAAAATACTTAATAACCGGTTAAATTGCATTGCCTACCCCATTGGAAGACAGACAGACAGGCGTGCATGTGTACGTGTATACTCGTAGTACCTAAGTTCAGACTTTGCCCTAAGCATCGATATATCTAATAAACGACGTAAATACATAAGTACTGTATGCGTAGTAGCTCATATCAGTCCTGTGGTAGGAAGTGGTTCAATTTCCTCATTTAATTTAAACATTATTCGGTTTTTGTAGTTTTACTATATATTCTCACATATTTCTGTCGATTTCTGTTATTATTACAATTGAATACTGGGTAATTATAAATTTTAACCTTAAGAGTTAACCCCTATTTCGAAAACCACACGTTAGTTTTTTTTGTTTAATTTATATTTCTAGTTTCACTAGTGGAGGTTCCAAATAGGGCGCTCAGGGGGCTATGCCCCCCTGAAACCCAGAAGAGGTTTGATGGTGCAGGTATTTTAGATAGGCATGGAGCCGGCACTGGTTGGGGCTGAGCTATAATGTATTCGACAAGCTTTCAAATAAAACTACGTATGTATCTGTACTTTTCATTGTAAAAGTATAAAAAAGTATATTCCTTAAAGGGATAAGTTCGCCTTTGTATGCTCAAAATATAATAAAAAACAGTTTGGTAAACAGACTTAGATATGATTCATGAACAACAAGACCTCTAGGATTAAATATCAAAACAAACAATCATGTGCTACAAAAACAAACTTTCCGCCTTTAACTTTCGCTTTGCACCTCCAGCCGCCATTTGCATTGTCTCGCGCCAAAATAGAACATTCTAGGTCGCTTCAATCCCAAAAAGTCCAAAGCGCGCTATGATTGAAACGACATACTCCATTACTCCAATAAGGGAGTATACCTGTTAACCAAATCGTAAACGACTTATGTGCGCTATGAGTAATAGGACTAAAGACCTTTTGTTAATGAAATGGCCTAGGGCGACGACCTGTCTCTGCCTAGCTCACGTGACTACATTATTAGCGCTAGACGGAACGCCTTTTACTTTAATTTGTGATGTAGTGCTATTCTAAACGCCACCGCCTTACGACCCCCATTATATCCTGATCTGTGAACTTGTAGAAAATCCTTCAAATCGAAGACCAATTACACTGGTTCAGTACATAAACTAACAGTGTATTTTGATCTGTGATGTGGAGCAATTGCAAGTAGGTCAGGGATCAAGCTTTTATGGTTCGATGCTGTTACGTTAGAGAATATGTTCAGAGGACGTAGTAACTGTCTTTTTTTGGTACAAAATAGATGCATGGAATCGCGTCGCAAACATATCAAAGCGTGCCAATCCTTACTGTTATTATTAGCGAAAGTATGTGTTTGTTTGTCCTTACAGTTCAACGCCTTAAACAAACGCAAGGTAGGTACTCGTATATCGTTGCATTGTTCTCTATCCAAGAAGTACCATCTTAATATCATAATTATAACAAATACAATAATTTAAGCAATAACTGTGTATTATTTTCTTACCTTGTTAAGTAACTTACTTTTAAGTATTTTTGTATTTTATGATAGAAAAAATGACCTTCTGCTTTAGTTTCTTGCGGCGCTTCCTCGCAATGATAGTCTTGTCCGAAGCGTTAGAAGATTCACGCCAAATTACCGACGAGACGTGTGAAAGAGCCCTCAAGTGGCCAATTTACTGAATAAATATTATAAATTCTTAATTTGAATTTGATATAAAGTTTGCTTACACTTTTTTAATCTGTGTTAAATTATGTTTCCATGGTAAATGATTCATTACTTTTACCTATTCTGAAACAAGTGACGACAGACGAGTTTAATTTAAATTTAGAACTGACGAAGACTCTGGCTTTTCATTCGGTCCATTCATAGAATGGACTCCGGATATGTCAGTCAAGGAACCTCTCTGTTTCATCTAGCCAGTTTCATTAAATTTCGTTCATAAAAATTTAGCCAACTTTAAACAACTGGTAAAAACCTATTATGTTTTACATTATCTAAATACATACCAGCAATACAATACAATACAAATACTCTTTATCGAATACCACAAAAAGAAACAAGTTGTAAAATTAAGCATTAAGTTAATCGATTGTATTTGTTGTGTTCATGTTATTTGACACGGGAACCCGTTGTCTTCAATTTTTTTTTTGGTGATAATGTCATTGTGTGCATAACTATTGATAGTCGTATTTTTTAAATCTTGAACAGTATTTTTTCAGATTTTCTACATATCTAACAAGACTAGGTTAGGTAAGGTTCGATTTATATAAATCTTGAGAAAGCAAGAGTTTCTTAAAAAAATATGTCATATCTTGCGATAAATATGACCTAAAACACATTGAGTATGACTCAAAATAATAATGTCAAAACATCCTGTATTTTTTTCCACTACGCGTCCGGTTTACGAAAACCAAGTGCGGTATCTCATTAGATCTCATAACACCTATCTAATATCAGTTCGAAAATTCAGGTTACATTTCCTGTTCGTTCATCTTCTAATACTTAATACAAAGAGAGATTCTAAAGAAGATTATCTTTACAGATATAGGGCAAATATTTCATTGAAGTATGTCACATTTCCTGTTCCTTTGTATAATTATGTATATTGTACTCGCTTCTGTTTGCGGCTTACTTAGCGTTCTTAAAAAGTCGAACTCATTAAAAAGTTTAAATCACTATAAAAAGCGGTTTCAAAAATCGAACGATGACCCAGCTACGCATGTGACCAAAAAGAAATCGTTCCATTTTTCAATTCAAACATACCACAGATAATGACCCTTTCAGCTGCTCTATGATTTGGCAAGGGCACAATGGGCGGCCACCAGTTGGCAGACAATAATAGATAAAAATAATATCATACTCTGTGTTTAGTTTCTAAAAAGGCCGAGTTCGAAGACCTCTCTGTCTGCCAAAGATTTTTGCATGTAATTGCTAGTTCAAGCTTTTAAAAACACTTTTAACATAGACGGCGAATAAAAAGCGCATAAATTTTCTGGCATTGGTTCTATGCTTCGGTCATATTATGGTCTTTGGATTATAATACTTAAAGATGAAAGAACTGCAACATCAAAATAGCATAAGCTGTTTGATTTCACGCAGGAGCAGATTTGATTAACATACTTGTAGGTATCACGTTACTTGACTAACTTTTCGTAGAGTAGGTAACTTTCTTATATATGGCCTTCTTTTTTACCAAAAGCGTTCTTGGTCTTCCTCTCTTTCTCACAGTCCTTTTATATTCGTAAGTAAATAATAACCCTTTTTCTCGTTACCATAAGTAATCATATATATAATACAGTCTATACCCTACAATACCACACCTAACACATTCCGCAATGTAGCATCACTACTTGTTACTAGCATTATGTCAGAATGGCCAATGACTCATTGAGTACATTGTAAGTAAGTCAATTACCCACCATGAACCGGTGCAATTTTGTCCATGCAACTTACTGTAAAATTTGAATCAAATAATGTAACAAAGAAGCGAAAGAGATTTGTCAGGATCGTAGCAGGTGGAAAGAAGTAGTCTCTGATCACTCCTCTGGGAAACAGGCGTGATTGAATGTTTGTATGTATGTCATGTAACAATCTCATCTTTCTCTACATATTTCTGCGTCTTAATTCGAATCCGCGATCATCGAGGACCAATTTTGTACCGTAGCTGGCAGAAACGGACCGTATCTATGGGGAAGGCCTATGTCTAGGGGATGACGTGGTTGGTGACAAAATGTGTTGATGATGCTCAGAACCGAGATCTATGATATCGGACCATCATCTCCATATTTCTTCCATTATAATACAATTTATATAAAGCGCGTAAAGTGAGACTATATTGATTTAGTATGAAAATTAAGTAGGTAGGTATTTATGTATGTGAGTTTCATTGTAAGCGAAACGGATTTCGAAATGCGAGGTATCTTTGGATTGGTCTTTATCCATGGAGAGTCATAAGACTCATAAGCATTATTTTTACCAGGGATCGTATACCGGTATTATTTTCATACAGAAATACCGGTATTCAATTTCAGTATCTCGCTTATTATTGAATATTTTTGCTCTTCAATGAATTTATATAATAGAATAGTGTTATTACCTTAATTACAGTCGAAAATATCAAGGAAATAATGCAAATTAAGGAAGATATTTCAATTTTAATCAATACCGGTATTGATCCTTGATTTTTACTTTTAATCCTCAAGTTCTCAAATTTTAATGCTGAGTTGGAACAATTTCGTCACACCAGGCCTTTTGTCTATGTCAGTATGTTGTTCGTGTTAGTTTGTCTGTTTGTCACAAAAACAAAATTATTTTTCTTTTAATGCTGCATGGGTACTGCCGATTTTAAACACGAGGTTTTAAAGGGTATGTTAACTTCAATTTCTGGAGAATGATAGCAAAGACTCTCCTATATTTCCAGTTTTATCTCTTCAATTCTGACGCTGCGTGGTTTCATAGCCGTTTCCTACCAAATCAGTCAGATTTTTAGAGCTTGCTTTTGGATGGGCTTTTTTTTAAATTTGACTCTTGACTATTTTGACCTATCATATGTGCCTATTAATGGGACACATGCTGCTTCGATTAAACTATTGATACATGATCCTGGATGATCGCACCAATGACGCAAATGCATTATCTTCGCAAATGTTACAAACGCCCCTTAGTTTAATTATATTCCTGTCCTGCCAGTGACACGCACGGGTGCAAAGTACAATTTTTACTGATATATGTACTTACAATTGTAACAAAAAACAAGTAAACCCATTACCGAGCATTAATTTTTTTGATAAATTAATGTTTGTTTCTAACGACACCTCGTTTGTCGAAATGGTATGGCAAAAATTAATTATTATGTAATCATATTGCCAGCTTTCCCTTCTCATCTGGTCACATTTTTGATGAATGGAAACTTCTCTTTTTTCGAAAATATCTACTTTTCACAAACTGTTGAAACATGATGATTCATCATGTTTTGTTTATGGACTGGCCAGCGATTGGCCTCTATCTCACCTGATGGTAAACAATGATGAAGCCAGGTTCAGTAGAACACACCCAAGTTATATCTCAGAAAAAACAGATAAAAAAAGCGAATTCCACTTTTAAGCAGTTCACAATAAAAAGAAGCAGCAAAATGCGTTATGCAGTGCAGTTTCCTCTGCTCTAAAATAAATACAGCTCGTTTTATGCCAATGCCAAATAGTTCCAATTCCTGAGTTACTCATCGCTTAGGCAGAAATTAGTACGGTCGCTGGCTTCGGTGGAATCACCATAGAACCCTGTCGTAGATCTGTTAACTATATTTAATTGCTATTTTGTGATATGTGCTGCATCATTACCGGTCGCACCAATCAGTTAACGATTTAGTCATTCCTTAGTGACCATACACAAGTTTGAAAAAGGAAGAAGATAACGGTCTCTAAAATTTCTGATTACGGCGGTTAAAACTTTTGGTCCTAGTAATCCGGTTTAGATCGGGACCAAACTTTCTTTGAAAATTTGAAAATTACTCTGTTTGATTATTTACGAGTATAAACATTTAACAGACCTAGGGTGACGGCACCAATGATGGACGCTTTTAGCTGACTGGCACCAGTAATTGACAACATTTAAAAAAAAAACACTTTTGTTTTTTCGCGTTTATAATAGCTGGTTAAAAATTAGACTACCCGTGTTTCTTGGTTTTTCTTTATTTAACTTAAATTCGTAGTTAATAATTTATTAAAGAAATAGTCATTAAAAAGACCGTATATACAAAGTTAGGAATACTGATGTCGTGATCTTAGCATGATATAAAATAAAAAAAGTAACTTTCAACAGAGAAACAGAACTGACTGGCATGTTATGTCACTTGTCAACCATAACAACTGTAACAACATGAAATCTTCGACTTCGGGCAGATTGCGGCTATCCGCTTTTACAAATCCGTTAGTCACTTTCATTTTAAATAGCGTATATCAAAACAATAGTATTACGAGAATCGAAAGCGTGTCGTTAGAATCAAGTAATCCGGCAGACAGATGAAAAATGGACATGACAGTTGTATATTTTTTTCAACTCCTATTGTAATAAATGGACTAAGGGCACTATAAGTGTATTCCTAACATTCACAATAAAACTTTTTTTAGTGTTTTTCCTAAATATAAAAAAAACTACTGCATAAAAAAATCCAAAAATATTTTTACTGTAATCAGCAGTATAAAATCTACAAACGGTATTTTATTTTACTACTTTAGCAGATATGAATTGTTGTCAATTGACACCTCACTCTTAATTCAAATTTCATACGGTCCTAAATTGATTGTTGCAAAACAAATGACTAACCCTTATCTTCTATAAAATAAGAATCAGGTTTCCATCATTGGTCCTTGGGTCCATTACTGGTTCCGTCACCCTATTTAATGTCTATCAAAAAAAACCCGCCTTCAAAAAGCAAAAAATAACTTCTTTAAAATGGTAGGTAAATAGGTCAGTCCAACTGAAATCTGCTTTTGGTTAAAATATTGTTGGACGCCGACTTCAGTTGGACTGACCTATTTACCTACCATTTTAAAGAAGTTATTTTTTGCTTTTTGAAGGCGGGTTTTTGTTTTTTTAAACTTTTTTTTTATTTTATACTTTTTAGTGATCATAATTATGCTGTTATTCTCCCACTTCTCAAGAAACAATTGAACATTTCAATCTCGCCTCGAAAAGTCATAGTCATATATTTAAACCTAAATATGCTTCGTCAGAGTCGCTCAACTATCTTAATCGAAATATCTTGTCGCCACCCTCGAAATGTATACCGGTTAGGAGTTCCGGTGGTCTTCTGTGGTCTTCATCATCAGTTCCACTTCACCAAATAGTGCTTTCCAAGACCAAATACACGAGTTACAATGAAAAATACCAAAATCGCTATAGGTGTGCCTATAAATTTTGAAGAGTTCCGTCGATTCCTCGTGGATTCCACCATCAGATCTTCATTTTGAAAAAAATGGGACCAATCGGGAAGCACCAGCTTTCAAATAAAAAAAGAATCTTCAAAATCGGTTCACCCAGTCGAAAGTTCTGAGGTAACAAACATTAAAAAAAAAAAACAGACGAATTGAGAACCTCCTCCTTTTTTTGAAGTCGGTTAAAAAGAAAGCACGCGACTTGAGGAGACATTAAATTTAATAAAAGAAACGAACGAAATAATATTCATGAGCGTTTGTGCAACTATTTAGACATACGACAACGCATTGGCCTAGTTGGTAGTGACCCTGCCTACGAAGCTAGCGGTCCCGGGTTCGATTCCCGGTAAATGCAAATACTTGCGTGATGAGCAAGAATACTAGTTTCCGAGTCTTGAATGTATTTATTTCTCTATACAAGTATTTATATATGTGTCTAATCCCAAACTAAGCTCAATAGGGAATATGCATTTTTTTTTATAGTTTAAATAAAAGCTAAATCATGTAACAAACAGGTGAGAAAAAACATGATTTGAATATAACCAATATATAAGCCAACAAAGATTTGTTCGTATCTCTTTCCAGCAAAACAGAATTTTACGTGGAGTTTATATGGCCGAACTGCACGATGACGTCACCGGTGCAAATCGGTTCTCTCTGTCTAATTAGCAGGTTCAAATGCTTGTATCATGCGTATTTCTTGACCGATTTTAATTTTAATTTCACTTTTGGTGATCTCTTTTACGGTATTTTCATATTTTGTTGAGAAATGCGATTTAAAAGATCCATGCCATATTCCCTATTGGTGTGACATTGTCCCATGACATTTATTATATTAATGTATACGTCTTCTTTATTTGCGCTTTGTAGTACCAATTCGACGTTCTACAGTCGAGTTCATAGTTATGTATACACTTTAGTTCCTTGTCTATTTTATGTCCTAAAGTATGTACTAAAGTATATACATATTTATGAACTCTACTGTAGGTAGCTAACAATAAAAATCTGCGGCAGAACATTTGTAAAGGCAGGAAACGTTTAACAGGATAGTAGCGCGTAACTGACCTCTTCCCAACGGTGGATAGATACCAACTGACTGCTATGACATAGTTATATGGGTGCTACAAACTCTTCGTGATTCAGAGATTCTGACACATCTCACGCAGTGGCCAGTGATGTCATGTTTGAACGCCGGAATTGGCGAAATTGTATTGGCTTGATGGTCACACTGACGAATGAAGCCAGGGGTCATGATTATTTTATCAAAGGGTATTTATTATTAATCTCCTTCTGTCCGCTTGTTTGTCTGTCTGTCTGTATCTCATGAACCGTAACAGGTAGACAGTCGAAATTATTTCAGTGTCTATTGCAGCCATAAAAACAAACGATAAAAGTAAATACAGTTAAAAAATATCTTGAACGGTAATAAGCAGTTAGGTTAGACACATGAAATTTTCAAAATGAAGTAATTAATACTTATGCCGCTACAACAACAAATAATTAAATTAATTAAACTAAAAATAAAGCGGACCATAAAAAAAAATTCTTTTTGCTTTCCACGGTTGTTCAATTGATGTGGACGATTCAACGAAAGAAAGTTCTGGATTCAAATCACAGTTGCAATGCAGTAAAATGGGTCGTCCTGCTCGTACCTTTGTCTAAAGTTCTAAACGATTATTATATGTATAATCGCCCAAGAAATCCATTAACCAGATTTGGACCTTAACGCCATATATATATAGTCAAAAAATATTAAGAAGTTTCTTTGTCGACTATACCATATTCTTATTCAGATTTAAAACGTAGTTTGTATTTGTTAGAAATGACCAAAACGCAAGATCACACCAGAATATCTTGATCTCTGATTCCAAACATTATCAAATGGTTCGAGGTCCAATTATAATATTGCTACTTTTTTCCTCGTTAAGTACTCGTATTATTAAAAAAAGTTTATCCATACTTTTTACTTCTTTAGGTCCATAAAAAAAAACAAAGTGGCTTTCCCCGTCTGTCTGTCTGTATATCCGCTATCTCCTAAACCACGCAACGGATTTTGATGCTGTTTTAACCATCAGTTAGATAATTTTTCACAGAAGGTTTTTATGTACATATAATAAATTCTGGTTTATATACGGGTGTTACATACTACTCACATAAACCGGTGCGAAGCGAGGGCGGGTCGCTAGTTCATTGTACTTAAATGTAAAAATGTATGTTTGTTTGTTTCTATTTTACGATATAAAGCCAAAAAATCTGAAAAATAGTTTGTTTCTAAGACTTGAGACGACTTAAGTTATTTTTGATCCCAGGACAAAGGTAGTTCATAAAAAAAAACTTATACGTATGGAACCCTTGTTTGTCCTAGTATTTTAAAGTACAATAGTGCCTCCAGTATGTCCGTTTTCCATTTCCCCCGCGTCCGAGAGGCACCGCGGGGGCGGCCTTGGGCGAGGCGACGAACTCGGCGGAATGCAAGCGACCTGCCACTTGCCGAATTTGGGCGTATATGGCGCGTGCGCAGATAAATCACTTTTAGCAATTTCGCTAGGCTTATAACCAGAGGTCGGAATAGGTAGTGCTTATTAACCTAAACTTGATGCATCTTCATTCAATAACGTATTCCCATCTCACTCACGCATGAATGAACAAGAGTCAAGTTTAGGTTAATAAGCACTACCTATTCCGACCCCTGCTTATAACTCAAGTTAAGGGCTAATTCTGACATCTGACTTTTTTTTTTTGTCAAGGTATGGTCTTCACACAAGCCACCGGTTGGTAAGTGGTATCTGAAACCCATAGACATTTGAATTCTCAAGACTACAGTCTCAAGATCCGATCTTAAGACCCCAAATGCGTAGCCAACCCTGAGGACTAAGATGGCCTCTATGCTAGTAATTTCAGCGGTTGTTTTAGCCCCACACTGGAACACAACGATGCGAACACTTATGGGGATGACATAAAGGATAAGATGGGAACCTGAAATACTTCCTCCTCCAAGGGGGATGGCCTTATGGGCAAACAGACATGGATTAAAGTTAGTAAAGGTAAGATAAGATAAAGATGTTTTTACAGGATGTAGGCCGCACGGGCACTTTTACACGTCAAAATGTAATTGCGCTTCCCAAAAGGAGACCTGTTGAGAAGTCGCGCCGCAACAAACTCAACAGTCAGACATTTTTTAAACATTTTAATTATACAATGATAACACTTTACGACTAGCTTCTGTCCGCGTTTTTTTTTTTAATGTCCTGTAAGTAAAACATATTTAGGTACTCATTTCCCAGTGTGTCCCAGAAAAATTGTACAAAATATTGTTGTAAAAGTAATATCAACATGAATAAACCACATATATGCATAAAAAAACTGCAAAATCTACAATGAATAGCTTATCAATCTTATTAGAAACGATACTATAACTTTACTATGTGGCTAATTGAAGCAACAAGTAAACAAAGGCGAAGAAATCCTGTAAAACACTATGCTAAATCAATTTTATCACCATTCCAACACAGTCTAAATTACAAAGTAACCAAAACATGACTTAATACCATTAGTCTAGCCAACTTAGCTCCTAGACGCAACCACCAGATGACCAGACTGGCCACTTAACATTATACGCATAAGTAATTCAGCAGATCCAAAAAAGTAACGCTACGCGCTAACTCGCCATATTTGAAACTCGTTAATTTACGAAATATATACAAATTAGCATTACCTTGGGAAGACTATTGACCGCAGCGTGCCTAGGAAGCATTAACAAATAAATAGGCAAATAGTTGGTAAAAACTAACGCGAGTTGCTTACACGTGCGGATTCTAACGTCATCCACGTATTGTTTTTTCTTGTATGAAAATGAATTAGATACTGGCATAACAGTAAAGCTTGGCAAAAAAAAATGACGCCAAGCTAGGAACTGTTATATTTTCAAGTGGCAACACATTAAGCTGAGCTGTGGGCATATTTTGATAATGATGGACTTTTTTTTTTATTTACAATATGCTGCAATATGCGACTGGCGAAAACATGCAATCAGAAGGGAAGAATGGCGAAAAATAGAGAAGACCTCGGGGCTGATTTTTGACTTTCGAGCGCTCGAAATTTTCACTCGGAAGTGAGCAAAATCTTCGAAACCGTTTTTAGAAATACGAGCGGTAGAATTGAAAATGAATGGGGTGGACCACTCGTTAAATTTTCTATCACTCGTAATTTCAAAAATACCGTTTTTACAGATTTTGCTCACTTCCGAGTGAAACTTTCGAGCGCTCGAAAGTCGAAAATCGGCCCCCTGCTGCAGTACAGACTAACATAGGCTAAAACAAATGTTCCAAATAGCGACGTTTTTCAATCTCAAACGTCGCTATTCTTACGCTATCATTATTCGCTATTCGCAATCAGAACATGATATCATTGAAACTAATTTATTATATTATAAAGAATAGGTATTTTTTTTTTAATAGGTATATAAAAAAATGGCTTTATTAAGTCGCTCTCCTGAAAATATTCAACTAGGAATCTTATCCATTCTTAGCAGATTTTCATTTACTATTCGCCCACAAACATCCTCGTAGTGCTAAGCAATTCAATGGTCGGTATATTTAAGGGCCATTTACGCATATAAACGAATTAATTGATCATTTAAACGCAAAACGCGTGAACGCCGGATTAACACACGCAATGCGTCCATCGCCAAAGACACCCATGTGCGTCAAAAATCCATACAAATGGTGATCGGAGGCGCTTAACAGGTTCATGGCTCAAACTCCAAAATACATTGACAGTTTCAAGGTCTGCGTGCTTTGTCGGCTTAATAAACAATAAATTAAGTTAAACGTCGTTAAAATAAGTGGACCTTGTCTTACACGTGTTCATTGGATTTTAAAGAAAAGGACAAGATTTTTCTTCTGTTTACTTAATAACAGCTAACAGTAAATAGAATGTGTAAACGTGGAGTTAGTGAACATAAAACGTGGGTCAAGATCAAGTTATTTGTTTAAAAAATGATAAGGGCCACAACGAAATACGAATGTAATATAAACCTAAAGAAAAATATGTAACTTTTAATGACATTCTGATCCATGGCACAGAAAAAAACTATTTACAAATATTTTTGATTGGAGACTTATTTTTTTTACTATTTATTTATTCCTCAATAGCTTTAGTAGAATATGAATTACAAGAGTATTAAACTATTTTGCTGAATAAATCATTTTAAACGAATTTCAATTATTCAGTACTAGCTGTTGCCGCGGCTCCGTCTGTGTAGTTGTCGCTATTCCCCCTGGAACTATTTAATTTTCCAGGACCAAAAGTATCCTTTGTTCTTCCCCGGGACTCAAATACCTACCTGAAGGAATTAAATGTAAAATATATACATATGTGCAACTTTTCGATAATATTATTATTATTTAAATTATCTGTCGATTAAATATCTAAATGGGCACTGTCTAAATGGGCATACATTTTAAAAAGATGGTGTATCTCAATTAACATACAAATGAAAATTGTGCAATTAAAAAAATACAGACGTGTTGAGAACCTTCTCCTTTTTATGGAATCGGCTATAAAAAAGCAAGCAAAAGCTAACAAAATTAAATTTTCGTACAAAAACCTAACCTGACATATTTAGAAGTTACGGTTTCAGTTTCGGTCGAAACTAAGACAAAAGGCCAAATGCTGTTTCAGGTTCGACCGTAAAAACTAGTTTCTGTCGGACACTAACGGCCTGGCCACGACATTGCGCGAATTGCGGCGCGGTGAGCGTTTTCTTAATACATTGCACGGTCGAGACGCGCAACGTTCTGCGGTTAGTTGGCATCACACGCAATGTATAAGAAAATCGCTTGCCGCGCCGCAATTCGCGCAATGTCGTGGCCAGGCCATAAAGTCTATACCGTGTTCATTCTTACTTACTTAATATAGTAACTATAGTAAGCTACCTTATAACCTTAATATGAAACTTATTGGCTAAAACAGAACTTTTATTGTAAATAAAGTAAACGGAATAAACATTTTGGACATTACTTGGCCAATCATCTGTGATTGCTTTATTTTATTTAAAATAGCTGTTTTAGCCTAACAAAGTTCATTTTGAGGTTAGAAAGTTGTTTATTATATTAGACAAGTAAGAATGAACAAGTTTTATATCCTACTAGCTTCTGCCCGCGACTCCGTTCGCGTAGATTGCGATTCTCATTATTCTCTCGGGAACTGTCTAATTTTCTTCTTAGTCTTTAATCTATCTCTGTGCCAAAATTCATCCAGATCTACTCAGACAAACTGGCGTGATTGAGTAACAAACATCCAAACATCCAAACATTCTCATTTATAATATTAGTAAGATCGCATCTGCGCTTCGCGTATACTGCGACGTCGGCGACCGGGCGAAGGCTGCGTCCCACGACGTTATATAACGCGCAGACAAACTCGGACGGCCGCGAATGTGTGCAAAGTGCGACGTACCTTTACTTTACGTTCGTTTTCGCACACCGGCGCCGGCGCAGCGGCGTCAGTAATTTGTTTTGAAAATCTATGTGTTGTGTTTCCTAAAGAATGGCACACCGTAGGTTGGGGGTCCGTCTTATAATGTTATTTATGCGACTGGCGCATAATGAGAGGCATTAATTAATACAATTGGTATTTTAATTCCTAATTATGTGTACAGTCGTATACATAACTTTATCTACATGCATATCATAAGTTTTCTACAATATGTGAGAAACCTGTACATGTGGTTGCTCTGTATCTTAATTTACTTACCTGTATCTTAATGTTTACATTTCAGTATCGGATACTTAAAAGTGAACATTAAGATGAAACCACATCGATAATCGATACTTTAATGACATGCAATACTTTAATGTCAGCATTAAAGTACAACCCATACAGGTTTCTTAATATAGGCCATTTGCTTATCGTTTCTGAACATATTATAGGGAAGTTATGATATGGATTATGGATGTAGATAAAAGTTTGTATGGCATGGAATGGCAAATGAGCTCGACGGCCACCTGATGGTGAGATATATCTGAGACCCATAGACATTTGCAATTTCAAGACGACAATCTAAAGACTGAAAATGCGCTGCCAATGTTGCCATCCCTAAGGAGGAATGCCTCTATGCTAGTAATTTCACCGATGTAGTTACTGGAAACCTAGAGATTATTCTTTCTTTTATATTTTTGACAGTAATGGCGGCTGAATTAAAAACAATACGATAACATGACAAAATCAATATGGATTTACCGAGTTTAAAAGAGCCTCTGAGCATCAGGGGGCCTAATATGGCGGCGTTTATCGCGTGACAAAATGTGGATAAAACATCCGTCACTTTCTGACACGTATAAGCACGAGAGTGACGGATGCTTTATCCACATTTTATCACGCGATAAACGCAACCATATTAGGCCCTGGTGTGTTAAAATGTCATGATCAATCTAGCCTTTAATTTTAAAAATTGCTCTATATATTTGTTTCTATTCCTGATTTTTTTTAGCATTTAATTATGTTCGTGAGTCTTGGATTTTTTATATTAATTAGTGTTGTTTTTCTATTAGGAGGGGCTATGTCTATTACTTACCACATGTACAGTCAGCATCAAATATATAGACACAGTAAAACTTGCAAAAATATGTAAACACGACTCCGTTGCGTAGCAATAAGGGTGTATATATATTTCTGGAACCTGGTTAACGTATATATATTTATGACGCTGACCGTACTAGGGTGATGGAAGAAGTAATGAACAAACCCATAATGGACACTTGATTCCGCTCATTTCCGATTTCAAAAAACCAGATTCGAAATATTGGGTGAAGATATTAAACAATACCCTAATTTGTATATTTAATTTTAGGATTCCGATGTATTGAGAATCAAGTATTTTAGGTTACCTATCTGAAACACTAAGAAACGTTTGCCAGCTGTTTCATTTGCCATAATTTTCATTTGTTACGGACAAAAAAAGTCAACCTAACCTAACCTAACCTAACCTACGGGTTCTGTAAGTATATCTCATTAAACATTTTGTAAAGTTATTAGGTTCGGAATAAAATTAAATTATGGGAAATGAAAATTATGGCAAATGAAACAGCTGGCAAACGTTTTTAGTGTTTGCGATAGGATACCAGTATTTTAAAATGCTGGTATTTCGAAAATGAGCGCTTGACTCTTATGGTACAGAAAATGTTATTAATTTATTTTAAGACAATCAATTTATAACCTTATGATCTTTGAATTAAGAGTTAAGTCCATTATTGGTGCCTTCAGCTGTGCTGCAGCTAAAAGTGTTCAATATTGGTGCAGTCACCAATGGATTGTCCACTGGTATCTTCTTTACATAGTATAAAATGAAGTCGCTTCCGCTGTCTGTTCGCTTAGATCTTTTAAACTACTGAACGGATTTTAATGCAGTTTTCAGCAATAGATAGAGTCTCTTATCTCTGCAGCTGACTGTACAGTCAGCATCAAATATATAGACACAGTAAAACTTTCAATAATATGTAAACACGACTCTGCTGCGAGGGAATAAGGGTGTATATTTATTTCTGAAACCTTGTTAACGTATACATATTTATGACGCTGACCGTACCTATAATACATTCTGGTTTATGTACGGGTGTTACAGAAAACTCACATAAACCGAAGCGAAGCGAGGGCGAGACGCTAGTTTACTTATAAAATATTATTATCAAACTACAACCCATTATTAGTCATTTTCAACGTTCCATTTGGCACACCAAGAGCTACCAATTTCCAACTAGCATGACGAATACGGCCCCACCTTCCTATATTAATGTATGCATACTATGACATGATGTATATGTTGTACAAAAAACTCAGCTCGTTTCTTCCCACTGAGGTCAGTGCCCTGATATTAGATTAATTATAGGTAATCATCGCCGCGTAATTGATTAACCATGAGATTGTTTATTTGATTATATGATTTTTGCACTTTTTGTTTTGGGAATAGTTAAAGTTCAACTCATTTTTTACCCCTATCGCAAAAAGAAGGTTGTTGTAAGTTTAACGTGTGCAGGGCTTGAAATACCGGTATTTTTGAGAACCGGTACTGTGACCTTGATGGGGAACCTGTACCAGTCTAGGTACCGGTACCGTGGGTACCGGTACCACGCTTGGTACCGGTACTCGTTGTACCGGTATTTTGTAAGAAATAAAGGTATTTTACCGGTACTATACCGGTACCAATAAGGCTCGAATACCGGTACAAATACCGGTATTCAGTAATAGTGGGTATAAGTGCGAGGAAGGGATAAAAAAGACAGAATAGTATAGGCATGGTACCTATGTTTCAAGCGGCAAATGGCCTGATGGTCGGTCAGTTAGATTTAGGTTACTTGTCGATAGTCGACGGCTTGAGGCACGCTAACATAATATTATTTCGATTAAAATTTTGACTATTGGTGGTGATGGTGGTGACGGTGGTGGTGGTGGTGGTGGTGGTGGTGTTGGTGGTGGTGGTGGTGGTGGTGGTGGTGGTGAAAATAGTTTGGAGCAGAGCACCGGTGATTGGTGGTGGTGGTGACGGTGGTGGTGGTGGTGGTGGTGGTGTTGGTGGTGGTGGTGGTGGTGGTGGTGGTGGTGGTGGTGGTGGTGGTGATGATGGTGATGATGGTGATGATGGTGATGATGGTGATGGTGATGATGGTGGTGATGGTGGTGATGGTGCTGATGGAGGTGTTGGTGGTAATGGTGGTGATGGGGATGATGGTGATGATGGTGATGATGGTGACGGTGATGATGGTGATGGTGATAATGGTGACGATGGCGATGATGGTGATGATGATGATGATCACCTCCTTCATCATGACCATCATCATCACCACCAACACCTCCATCACCACCATCATCACCATCACCACCATCATCACCATCATCACCATCATCATCACCATCATCACCACCACCACCACCATCATCACCATCACCATCATCACCATCATCACCATCACCATCATCACCACCATCACCACCACCTCCACCACCACCACCACCACCACCAACACCACCACCATCACCACCATCATCACCATCATCACCATCATCATCACCATCAACACCATCATCACCTCCACCACCACCATCATCACCATCACCACCATCATCACCACCACCACCACCACCACCACCACCACCACCATCATCAACATCACCATCATCACCATCACCACCATCACCATCATCACCATCACCATCACCATCATCACCATCATCGCCATCGTCACCATCGTCACAATCATCACCACCATCATCACCATCACCACCATCACCACCATCACCACCATCACCACCATCATCACCACCACCACCATCATCACCATCACCATCATCACCATCACCATCATCACCATCATCACCATTACCACCACCACCACCACCACCACCACCACCACCAACACCACCACCACCACCACCACCACCACCACCACCACTTTGCACTTTTGGTTAGTCTTTTTTAGTGCTTTGGTACACCCGGACCTTCGGATTTAGATTCATTTTGACGCGGCGCTGCCAAGGTCGTAGGACTAATGACACGATTGAAATTTGAAATTGTTCAAAAGCTGCAAGCCAAAGGCGCCGCCCGGCAACAACGCCGCGTTCGGTGTAGGTACATGGTGACAAGTCGACAACCAAAGCAGCGGCGCGAGCATCGAGCCGCCGACGAGACTTGACCTTGTTGCACAAAACGGCAACGTAGCTGGAACCTTTATTAGGAACCGGTATTTTAAGGTACAAATACCGGTATTCGTATTTACCTGTTCTTTGGATTACCGGTATTTATATTTACCGGTTCTCTCGAACCTAAATGAAAAATACCTTTAAATACCGGTAAAGTACCGGTATTTTTGGAACCGGTTCCAAGCCCTGAACGTGTGTGTGTGTCTGTCTGTGGCAGTAGCTCACAAAGGGATGGAACGATATGGACGCGGTTTTTTTTTTTTAAATAAAGCTAGTTGATATGTAGGCATACCTATATTTCATACTGAAAATTACATTATTCTTTGTCACATACTCATAATGAATTCACAATAAGATCTTCAAATATAAAAATAATAACAATATTGAAAAAAAAGGATAAACTAAAGCAATGTAAAAAACATATATTAAATTAAAGAAAATAAAAATATAACTAATGAAAGTAGTAGTCGCCATTATATTATACTAGCTTCTGCCCGCGACTTCGTCCGCGTAAAATTTCGATTATCTTTATGCCCTCGGGAACAAGTTTTCCGGGATAATATAGTAGATTGTTCAACAAGAGACCTGCCATAATGACAAGAGATGTCTAGCCACGCGAGCGAGCGAGCGAGCGAGAGTGGCTTTAGTTCGAGTGTCATTATGGTTGTTTAGTCTCTCGTTAAACACTCTACTTTTCACTTTGAATGCGTGGAAAACTACGTTCTATAGAAAATTACAATATTTAACAAAATATGTAACAAAGTTTCTGACAAATTTCTTTCGCGGTTGTCAGTTATTTGTAAAGTGAAACAAATGCTTGCATATTTAGCCAACAGATACAAGCTTAAAAACTATTTGGACCATGCCTAATAAAATAAAATTATCCACCTTTAAATAGATTCATATTCAAAAGAAAGAAAAAAAGAAGAAAAATACATTTATTCACTACACACATAAGACACACAGAAAACAAAAGTAAAAACAGAAAACAGCAATAAAAAGAGTAGTGAGTGTGTCTTCGCGGCAGTGAATCGGACACTGGCTCAGCATAATGCTGAGGTGTTAAACACCTGCAGCGCTGATTTTCAGCCAGCTCCGTTTGTGACAGACGGACGGTACGCTAAACGAATAAATAGTCTAGGTAATACAAAAATATATACTACCAAACAAATACTTATAGATAGTGACAGAATAAATACAAAAACTACATGCAAATGCCTTACAGAAATATAATATTTAAAATAAATATACCTACTTAGCCAGTATACAGCATCGACCATTTGGCACAATTCAATAAACAAAAAACAAAGAAAACTAAACTATAATTTAAGGACAAAGTGCTGGTTGGGATATTATGATTTTTGGAGCGTCAACAAATAGCCTTTAAGCTTACGCTTAAAGGTGTGCTTGCTATTCGTAATCATTAATCGTGTTTCACGAAATTAAATCGTATTTTTAAAATATTTTTGCACAGTTGTCATTTTGAGGTCATTTCCATGGCCTAAAAATGGTCCATACACAATCACTGAAAATGGCTATAAACTATTCACAAACACCGTGATTGGTTGTTTAGGGGTTTCCAAAGTAAATTAAAAAAAAACTTTTATCCCTAGAGATTAATAAGGAGCTTTAGTCCCGATGTGCAGAGATTAAAGTAAGATTTTAAGTGAAAAATATCTTATACCCTATTTTAGGACCTAACCGTGGACCTAACCTATATGTGTGGCAAGTTTCATCCCGATCCGTCCAGCCGTTGCAGCGTGAAAGAGTAACAAACATCCATACATACAAACTTTCACATTTGTGTCATTATTCGAGCGTTTCAACCGCCTCACTTTTGTGGACATATTTTTGAAGAATTCGCCTGATATTTTGATGCCCTTTTTGGATATTTGTTAGATGTCCGGTAAACTTAGATACCTAACCAGAAACGAAAACGAAATCTGCACTCACTTCTACAAAAATGTGACCACGAAAGTGATTCGGAACAAACGCCCAAATAATGACCCATTTATAATATTAGTAAGATAATATTATTAGGTTTTTATCCATTTATTATTATTGTTCGAAACAAGTACTTATGAATAGGTTGAATAGACATATGTAGTTCACAAATGAATGATTCAATTAAAATATTCAGTTAGTTTCAGTTTTCATCTTTTAGCTAAGCAGCGTTATAGTTGCTTGAATTAAGTTTTTTTTTTGGTAATCGCCTGAGGGGCCAAAGACAAAAGTCCTTGCTTTTGTTTGCTGTTTACTTGAATTACTTTAAGAAAAAGGGGCAGAGGTGAAAATCCCATTACGGAGACCTGGGAATGGAGGGCCCAGGTACTGCCGGGCGCGCACCGGCTAAAAACACCAGCCCCTATTACCAACTAGAATGTTGACTCCCGCGGATACAACCCCAGCCAGTGCTGAAAGGCCGGAGGAGGAAGTCCTTCCTCCGTTTACTTATCCGCGGGGTTTTTCCAAAAAGGGGGGATAGGGGGTAGGGATGGGGGGGGGAGACTTATAGCTATGCGAGTCGTGGAGTGGGAATCCTGACGCATGCATGCTTACAGACTACGGGCTTCCTTTCATTTGCCCGACAATGAAAGGGTTGGGTCGGAGATCTTTTTTGGACCACTTGTGTGGCTGTGGATACCATCTTTATGGGTGGGGCTACCCTTGTTTTGAAGCTTTCTCTTTTGCTACTACTAAACTAAGTATTAGTTCACATCTTTCACAAAACTAGTCCTATTCAAATACATCTATCAAGCAGCAGTGCTAAGATTATTGTGTTCTGGTGTGGGGATAAGACAATTGGTGTAATGACTAGCATAGTCATTCCATCTCAGTCCTCAGGATTGCCAACACATTTGCGGTCTTAGGATTACAGTCTTAAGATTGTAGTCTTGAGAATGCAAATGTGTATGGGTTATAGATCCCACTTACCACCAGGTGGCCTGTGTGCTCGTTTACATTCTATGTTATAAAAAAATATAACTATTAGATTCTAATGAGACATTAAATCCCATTATTATTAGATTCCATTTAGGGATCAGTTCGCCTTTGTACATTAGTTTAATATTAAAATTGTAATATTTATATTTTTGTGCAACAAAGACATACACATACATACATACGTACATAAAGTAAACTTGAAAGGAGAATATAAAGACGAGTTTCTATTCTATGACAAATTTTGCACATATTCAAACTGGATAGATTTGGTTACTTCAGGATAAATTTTAACATTGATATAAAACTCCACACTTTTATCACAAATAATCACATCTGTTTGCATAAGGACATAAGAGTCAGTGTATGAAAGCCTTATACTAATAGCTTCAAGCTTAGTGCAGTGCGCCAGGCCCTGTTAAGTGTCAAAAGTGAAATCACCTAATATACTAACCAATCATGACAGCCCTAACCCGTACATGTTCTTAAATAGTTGAATGGAAGAACAACAAGTCTGCCGTGCTACAATCGAGTCCATAAATATGTGCACACTTTAGTACCTTCTCACTTTAAACGCTGTGACAATTCATGTATTGCAGTTTAAACATGAAATTAAATAGACAAGGTACTAAAGTGTACACATATTTATGATCTGGACTGTACCAAAGAACTGCATAGGAATAGTATCATAATCTTACTGCCCTTGTCTATACTTTACACTATATTTCATTTATTTAAATACTTAATTAAATGTAAACAAAAGAACCACGTGATATAGTTTGTCTGCCAATAATAGCAGTACACTGATAAATAAATAAATAAAATATCAAGGGACCATCTCGCACAAATTGACCTAGTCCCAAAATAAGCTCTAGGCTTGTACTATGGGTACTAGAGAATGATATAAATACTTAAATACATAGAAAACATCCAAGACTCATCACAAATACTTATGCTCATCACACCAATATCTGCCTTTACTGGAATTTGAACCCAGGACCGCTAGCTTCATAGGCAGAGTCACTACCAACTACGCTAGCGCGTTGTCAAAGGTCAAAGCTCAATCAAAAAGTTCTGATTGGCTGTTTAACAGGGCCACGTGGTTTGGTTTATTTACATTTAGTTGAATATGTTAAGAAATGGAGGATAGATGGGGTTTGCAAATCATGTTTTCTACTTACGCTTTCTTCTATTCACTGTTAACTCCGTACTCACACCTTCATACACATCATGCTTCACGCAATCCATCCAAACCTTAAATAAGCGCAGAAGCACAGCATTTGCTGAGTCGGCTGCTTTTACCACATGCCATACTATTATACCTTTGTTTCCTTTTATTATTTGTTTGTTAAAATTTGTATTATATGGTAAATATAGTGATAAATCATTTTACTTTCTGTCTTTCTTTCTAATAGTAAAGCCTACAAGATAAACTGATAACAACCAGAGGGACACTGCAGGCATTTATCGAGCCTGAAAACAGACTATACAGAGAGTGGTCAAACACACTCACAACAATCACAAACATTTTATCTTTTCTTTTATCTTTTGACAATTCAGAATTAAGTTTCATGATCATATTATAAATACCAAATAAAAAAACTCCTGTTTCAAATAACTTTCAGGAATAAATACCTACTTGATTAACCTGAACTTACATAATGGTGAAGTGAATGCAGGGCCGACACGCTTGTTGTCTAGAGATGCTATACTGCTTAAATAAAATATTGATCATATTATTATCATGATTTATTTCTTGGTCAAAAAACGGAAAAAGCTGAACCAAAATGTTTCGATAACGTAAAATACCAAATGCGAATACTATCCTTTTAAAGTCTAGTAAGAATTTGCAAAGGAGACTATTCTTACAAGTTGTTGATGCGCTTTTTATAGGTTATGTTTAGTGCCATTGTTTTGGTTATGAAACGTTTATTTTTGACCAGTTTAGGCCACACTTTAGCCATAATACGTCATAGGACTACTTTACGAGTAGTTTAAAACGTTTCTTGTGCAATTCTACACGGATAAGAGCCTTTTTAATGCTACACAAACAATCTTATAGGTTAGAACATATTTGCACCGACATACCTGCATAGAATCTGCACTTATGATCTCCGTTTGAAATTTTTGAGCAAGTTCAACACCTAACTTAGTTTTTCCAGTCCCTGTAGCTCCTAAAATGATCACCATGGGTATTTTAGAAGAAATAACCGACCGTAAAGCCATCGCTTTGGCTATCGCACGAACTTCACTATTGTTATTTGACTTTGACATCTGACTTCACATTTCGTTGCGTTCCATTTTAAGCAAACATTGATTGGAACCTTAACGGTGCCTAAATAATAGATAAGGGGTGATATAGAATATATAGAACGATGTTAAGGGTTAATAAAAGTCATAACTAGCATTAACCCATTTCCGGGATTTTCATAGACATGGGATTTTCTAAGAGTTTAACTACCGATCAAACAACAGGCCATAAGTGAAATTGCTGATCAAGAATACTTACCAGCTCTTAAGCTCAAAACACACAGACAGCGGAACAGGACGGCGACAGGACGCCGACGGGGCGTGATAAGTTGTAATACACTACGTACAGTAATGAAGTCTTCAAATAATTTGCTTTTTAGCTCGGTATTTTGAAGAACACTTACATTAAGATATATTTACTTACATAATTCTAGTTAGAATTATAGTAGACCAGCCTAGGTCCTTCTACGTAGAATCGTTTCCCTCGGGAACTATAAATTTTGGGATAAAAATTAGATTTTATTATCATTCTAGGATAAGTACTATCTGTGTACAGTCGGCTTTATAAGTAGCTGCACCCTTTTACCTTGTCGCTTTAACGCCTTTTAATATTAGTTCAGAGGTTCAAACATGACGTTAAAGTGACCACCAAACCAACTTCAACCAAATTTCAACCAAATCGTTTTGTTTATATTCGCGTATATGAAGCTATAAGCTATAAGTATTACTTATAGTAGTACCTAATTCATAGCGTGTGACAATAATTAGTAACTACGAGAGACTTTTTAATCCGCTATAATGGCTTTGTCGTTTTGTTCCTTCTTTTTTACAATTTTGTTAAAAAACAGCCCTTTAACTTAATAGAACAGTTTATTAATGTAATGAACATTGGAAGGACTGTATTGGTTTTCCTCAAACATCAGTTTTAACTTGACAGCCAAGTGTTGTAGGAAATCGTGTCGTTTAATAACTAATCGCACCACAACGAGGAAAATTAGTTCCTCAAGTTGTTTGCCAACTTTATTAATATTTAACCAGAACACTACACACCGGTAAAGTAACTTAGTGTGACCAGCAACTCGCATCTTAATTAGTGTTTTAGTTAACAGATAAGCTATAGAAAGCGATAGCTAATAGGTACTCGTACAATCTATAATCATCCTGTCCATCTAGTCCAGGGGCACGTTTTATAAAGCTACAAATTACAATTTTACAGGTCTAAACTGGCAATACTGCTCAAATGGCTGCGGCACGTTTTATAAAACTACAAGTTGCAATTTTACAGGTCTAAACTGGCAATACTGCTCAAATGGCTGGTCGAGGTTGTGTCAAATGGAAACTTGTAAACTGTAAATTGTAATTTGTAGCTTTATAAAACAGGCGCCCGGTCGTCATTGGTCGAGGTTGTGTGAAATGGAAACTTGTAAACTGTAAATTGTAATTTGTAGCTTTATAAAACAGGCCCCAGAGGTCCCCAAACTTTTTTGTCTCATGTACCACTTAGCAATTTTTTCGGTTTTGAGTAGACCCACTGTTACCTAAATGAGCATTTCTAAAAAAGTTTGTACATTTTGTAGTTAGCGGTAACCAAATTTTTAATATCACGTTTTAAATATATTTTTATTGCATATTAATAACTAGTTCAGAATGGACCGGAATAATTATTTTGTTTACAGATTCCATGTGGAATTAAATATGTAAAGTTTATTTATTGAATCGGGGCAATCACAAATTCCTGTTTTGTGACCATAGGTCGAGAAGGGAAATCTAATAATTAGACAACAATTTAATTGTTATAATTTATTAAACAGGATATTAATAACCAATTGCGTATGTTTAATAAACAAATTATTTATTATTTTAAGATAGTAAAAAAATAAAATGGATAATTACTCCTTTACGTTACCTTTTAATCAAACCTCAGTTTTAAAGTTAAATTGTAACACGTATTTATTAAAGTTATTTTTAATATCTTTGGAAATTATAATTTAAGGCCAATTATATTTTAATATAAATACTAAATAACTATGAGTTCTATAACAAAAACTAAACAAAAATCAACAATATTATCTTTAAATATCAAGGGACAGTAACAATAATAGGAACATTGGTAACAAATTAGGAATTCTTAGGCAGTGTGTTCATTAGTATTAGGTATTGTTTAAAATACGTCTACATCATAAATTACTTATACTACGTATGCAATTACCTTTACTACGCAATAATAACAAAATCTCCCCCTGTTGAAGTCGGTTAATCTGACTTCATATTAAAAATGACATATTCGCAAATACTGTAATGTACATCCCTCCTAAGAATTCCTTTTTTGTTACCCTGAGTTCCTAGTCATACACAACTGTTCCAAAGTAACAAAAAAGAAAGTAACAATGTGATGCTCGATACTTTAAAAAAATGTTATAATCAAATTTAAGTAATATTCGAATAAAGAGTTTGGTTATATGGAGTCTTAATAAAGGGCTTAAGTATAAAATTCAAGCAAAACTGAAGAAAAAACAAAAGTTACCCAAGTTTTTCGGTAACAAACACTGACTTCTATTTCGGTTGATCACTTGCCACCTGCTGTTCGAACCGACACCTCGATTTGAAATGACTGTCAAAAACGAACAAGATGGCTACCACAGTGCTAGTGTTACCAGTTTCCTATTAAAATTTTTACTAAATTTTGCAAAAATTGCCTTCAGTACGAAAATACGGTAACAAAAACTGGAATCAAAATAGGAACGATTTTAAGGACAAACTTAAATGTTTAAAATAAAATTATATTTGTCAAAAATTATATGCAAAACATACAAATTACAAATTCCTGAGGTAAGCATTTTGAAATAAAACAAAACAGTCTAATCGAACCCTACATTTAGTTATGGAAAATCAACGATTTAAAAGCTTATTTTAAATTGGGACATCCGAGTTTCTATATAAATCAAATTTACCGATTATTTGAAATTATTTTTATAAATTAATGTAAAGCATTTTAATTTAAGAATAAAATATTGTCTTCAAGAAAATTAAATTATCTTTCAGTTTTATAGATCAAACGAAATAATAAGTGTTCTCAGAATAAATTAAAAGCTTAAAACTGGACAGGACAAAAGCAAAGATCAATTGTACAAACTTTTTTAGAAATGCTCAAATAGCAAAACGTGTTCGGGTTCTTTTGAACGGATCAAGTGGTAGGTCTAGCCGGCGAAAAATTGACACAGGCTACAATTAAAATTTAGCGCGGAAAAATATTATTTGCAAAATAAAAACTTACACGCACAGAAAAAAAAACGTAATTTATATAGACAGATATGTATGTGTTTATTTATACATTTATACGAAAGTAAGTACCTAGGTTCTTACTATATGTGTATATGGATCACAAAAAGCCAAAATAAAATTAAAGTCACGACCTAATTACATGGGATCCACGATCGCGGAACCCTATTTTCATCTCATGGACCACCATTTTCTTTTTAATTCTAGCTTTTAAAGCAATGCCTCTTGTGATGATCAGAGGTCGGAATAGGTAGTGCTTAGTAACCTAAACTTGACTCATGTTCATTCATGCGTGAGTGAGATGGGAATACGTTATTGAATGAAGATGCAACAAGTTTAGGTTAATAAGCACTACCTATTCCGACCTCTGATGATGATTGATGGCTTTTTTAGAATCTACAATGAGACAAATATGGCATCGTCCTAATAAAATCATTCGCGTTCTATTTCGACGCCATCAAGTTTAATAGGTACATTGCCGTAATAGGTACCTATTAAAATAAATGTTGTTTATTATCTTGTTCATTTTTCAGGTTAGCTCGCCACAGAGTGGTGCCGAATTATAATGAAAGTTATTACTGACGACAGGTATTGTCGATGTTTCAGTGTCGACTCAACCTACATGGAAAGAAAGAAAGAAGGCCAAAGTCTTAGATCCCACTTCATACAATCATCGGGTGGCCTTTGTGCTCGTCTCCCTTTTCCTTGACATAAAAAAAACAAGTTTGGGGTAAACTAATATCGATAACAGCACTGTGGCAACATTTGTGCATTTTAAATTATGACACTGGTTTGTCTGATTATGAATTCTGTTATAGTCGCTCAGTGCATTTCTTACCTTGTAGAAAATTAAAAAAAAACTTACTCACCGCTTGACGGTCTCGGCTATTCGCGCTAGTCGTTTTTTCATTGAAGACTAATCAATCTATTAGTCTTGTAGAGAAGACCCTTTTGTAGTTTATGTTGTAACGCAATATGTCAATTTAGCAATAAATCGTCAACACTTAGCGTCCATCAAGTCTGAAGATCAAGTGGAAAAAGGCTATAAGTCAGTGTACTCCGTATACGATTTATACCGTAATTTATTCTAAGTTAAGTCGACTGACACCCTGTTTCACTAGGACCCTAGCATTGTAGGTAGAAGTTTGCGTAACGGCATCTAGTTTAAAGAAGTTACCTTCTTATCTTATCTTATCTTACAGATGGGCCCTTTCGGATACACTTCGACCCTTTAGGATCTTTTGTGCAGTTACCCTCTTACACACTCAGCTCTTTCCTCACGATGTTTTTCCTTCACCGTAAGAGCATCGGGTCTGCACTTAAGTTAGAAAAACCGCCGGGTTCGAACTCGGTACCTTACGATCACGAGTCGACCGCCTAAGCCACTAGGCCACCGACGCTCTCTGTTCTGCGTTACCTTATTTCATGACTCGAGTGGGACAGAAATTATAAAGTTAGAAGTGCACCAGATAAAGATGTAGGTTCAAGTCCTTCTCAAGACCCATGAATTTTCAGTATCGATTGTACAGTGAGTATCTGATCACTTCGAAAATCTCATTAACATAGCTTATGTGTATGACATAGCTTACGTGATGGTAAAGCGAGAAAGTACAAGTTCGTATCTACTTTTGACTCAACTGGATTTTTCTCAGTTATTGCATTACTTACTTAACTAAATTTAAACGAAAAAACCACGTGATATACGTCAGCCAATAGAATACTGACAAAACGTCAGTTTGACAAAACAGTTATGATTGGTTCTATAACCGAACCACGTGGTCTAGTTTGTTTACATTTAGTTAAGCTCGTAAACAAATGATTATAGTTAAAAAAGGAACAAAGACGAGTAGTGGAATACCTTCTACGTTAAGAGAATCCAGTATCCTTAATGTTTTGAAATTATAATACCGTCCCCCTTAGGAAAAAAGACCCGCACCTGTTAGAATTTTTAGGATGATATTAATTTAAACCTCGTGCTAGAAAACTGTTTAAAATAACTTGGGATTGCAGGTGCGTTTTTTTGTAAAGAGGGCAGAATTATCTGGATACTGAGGTACAGTTATGATTACCTTTAAAGGTAGCAGGAAAGGATGGGGAAAGGGTAAAATACAATAAAAAAAACTTTTTTTTTTACAGCCAGCCAAGGCAGAGCTACCCTCCGGTACCACACAGGTAAGAATCACAGAATCAAAAACCCTAGTTTAATAATCACCCCCAAATTCGAAACAGTATAAAAATCACAATCAACTAGCCAACATAACGAAGCTCCGCCCCGACTGGACTCGTTTATTTCCATAGTTTAAGATTATCTTAATATTTTCGATACACATAATTAAGGAACAAAAACCAAAAAAAACTTCTCTCAAATTTCTCAATAATAATAGTATCCAAAAAGTGGTAAGTACACGGGTCGAAAACACGCCGCTTCAAAGATTGCGGCGCGCAATGTCAAAATTAGGCGGAATCTATTTTGCGCGCTGCATTCTCAATAGTGGCGCGGGAACCAGCGCCCGCGCAGCGCGGGCGCGGCGGATGTTACCCTTACTGCGGATACTACACTAAGAAAAAAGTAATAAAAATTAAACAATAACATGACTTAATCATCCAACCCTTACTTTATAAAATTTACAAACGAAGTTGCTATGTATTTTTTCGATTAGTTTTATATTCATTTGGCAAAGGTGGAAATGTGCCTTGTCACAAAATGTGCAGTATTTTTTTTCGCTTTTCCTTTATCCCGATCTGTATACAGACTGTAAAGCTGTCATTTCTTACCATTAAACCATTAAACTACTGACTTTTTCTTATGTGAAATCTATATTTTTCCTTCCTATCACAATAAGAAACCAATTTCACTTCCGGATAACTAAATCATTAGGTATTCCTTCTATTATCATTAGATTATCTTTATTATTTATGTCAAGATAAGATTAACAAAAAATTAAATGCAGGTACAACATTCGAGAATTCGTAAACTATTCTCCAGTTAAGAAAAAACTAAACAATTACTAGAAAAAAAAAACTCGTTTTATAAAAAAAACTGTTTGACATACACCTATTTTTATCCTATATGTACACGTAGAGCTAGTGGAAGATAAACTGCGAATCTTTAACACGAACTCCGACCACTCGTGTACGGCTACTTATAAATCAACGCTATCCCTACATAATATTTCTCACAAAAAATATTTCTTGCAACTAATTCGAGTATAAACCTAATTATCATTTATATGTACAAAGCAAGGCACATTCCGCACACAGTTAAAGCCTTCGGCGACCGACGTCGACGCGGACTCTTGTTAATATCGCGAGTACATCACTAACTTACTGCAATAAAAAAACCTATAAAGAAATGCAAATTTACTATAAGTAGGTACTATGAGGAACTATGTCGTGGTTATTTTTTATAAATCTCCTTTAGGAATATAATGTGAAATTGTAGCTCTTGATGGTTACCAAATACAGGTCTAGTCACTGAGATTATTTCACTGGATTATTTCACTGATCATGTCAACTGGACACCTAAATATACAATAACAACTATTGCGTTCGATTTCGTCATTACGAATTAAGTAATAATCATTCCCAAATGGAGAATAGGTTTAAAAATCCATATACTATGTCGTATAGGTTATAGTATAATGCGAAGCCATGATCGGAATCGTAGGGTGAATCAATTTTATCAGAGCTGCTTCACAAGTCAGCGAATCAATTAGTAATATAAACGCTTTAAAATGGTCCAATACTTGGTTAATTCCAGTGATAAAATATTGATTCGGAGTTAATTGCGCGACTACATGTAAAAACATTTAAAGTGTTAAAATTTTACAAAATAACAAAACGCTAAAAACATAAGCGAACTAACCTAAATGTATTCTTTAAACTTATAGTAATATCAATTAAAACAAGTTATCACTACCTCGGCCAGCGCTTGCCGGCGCGAGGTCTGTAATAGAAAACCTACTTATCGGCCCGAAAACATATATATTGGCCATCGTGTCTCCCCCCGCGCGCGCGCCGCGGCCGGCGCCCGAGCGCTGCGGCGCTGCGGGCGCGCCTGCCAGCAACAACTACACAACACTACCCTCGCTCCCAATCCTATTTACAGCATAGACAAACTCACTTAAAACGTGACACTGGAAAACACCATGGAACACTATCATCTAAGTAAGTATTTCATTTTACTTTATCATAAAAATTCAAGGTCCAGTAAAAAATCTTCATTACTGTTTCGAAACAATACTTAACAAATGTCATATCTTTTTCGATTATTCAACACGGGGTAAATCTGTATGCGTTATGTCAACTATTTATACTTTAATTCAAAAAACATTTTAGAGGTATATCCAGTCTACTAGTTCACGAAGCAGTCTGTAAGATAGATATTTTACTGAAAACCTAGGCATTACAGTTAACAACAGTTTTATGGCTCACTTTGGCACTGCAAAACATCGTTTGAGCAAAACATAATAACTCCCAGTTATTGATTTAAGACTTCGGTACGTTCCCACAGAAGCAGAGTAAGCCGTAAAAGCTGTTCATTTTATAAACATACTCCCACCACTTTACAGGACTCGGAGCACTCCCGGAGTGCAGGGCTTCCGTAGAAGTGAGCGCGTCCTGGGATTACAAGCGACTTACATACACGACTAGGGCCATAGTGCCACGCGGCGAGCCCGGGGCTCCGCGAGGAACAAGCTACAACCTTCGCGCGCCGCGCCGCTCAATACGGCCGGTAGCGGGCGGCGACCATCGTGCGGAGCTTTTTCAATTTGGTCAGGAGTTTGTTTTGCTGCTTTCTGAGGCACTCCCGCTCGATTTCCTCCTCCCGCAGCCTGCGGCAGAGCGAGGCGGCTTCGCGGAGGATGACCACTTTAGGGGCGCGTTCTTTATCCTTAGTGGCGGGAATTTGCTTCTTGAGTTCGTCGAAGAGGTTCTTCAGGCCGATCCGGCGGAGGCGTTCCATGTCGTTGTGTATCGAGCGGCGTTCCATCTCCGGCGCCTCGGCCTCGGAGTCGGTGTCGGTGTTGGACCGGCGGCCGCGGCGGCCGGGACCGCGCGCGCGCCGGCGCGGCGCCGGACTGGGCGGCACGAGCCGCTTGCGCGCCGCGGGCCGCGGGCTCATGGCCGACGCCACCGTCAGCTGGATGTGCTGGCGCTCCTGCGCCGACGGCACGCGCGGCAGCGAGTCCGTGCGCACGTGCGGACTCGACGCGAGCGGGAGCTGCGACGTACCCAGAGACACTACGTCGATTTCCTCCTCTGTAACAACGGAGAACACGTTTAGCCATTGCGCTTCCTGATTTCAATTTAAGAACCCTTATTCTAATTAAGATCATCGCGGAGATTGGATGTCGATCGGATCCTTGACGCATCCGCGCCCGCCCGGCGTGCCGTCATTCATTGAGCGTCATTATTCGCCCACCATAAAAGGCGGGCGCCGTCATAGACGCATCTATAGGATAGATGTAGTGGCGGGGAGATGCGACTGCAGTAGTCAGGTGCGCGGGGCGGGGCAGGCCGTCGACCCCGGCGTACTACCGCAGCGTCTGCCGGCATCGATCCGGGGCTGACGTCACGGCGCCTTTCGCGCCAAAACGAGAGCGTGCATGCGGCACCGCTCAATGGACAGATCACCCGCCTTTAATAAACCGCTCCAAATCGGTTGATTTCAGTCACGTGACCGATTATACAACGCCGGCTATTTCACGCGCGACATTTCCGATATAAATAAATCGGGAGCGCATCCCGCCTGAATAATTCAACGTTTCCACCCGGTTTTATTATAAGCGTGGCGGGATCGTAAAAATGCTAGATTTAGACTGTGCTCCTGCTTTTCCTGACTAAGATTTATGTTGCGAACTAGCGGCTATCGCGGTGGCGCACCTTCTAAAATAGTTGTTTAGTGGGTCAGAAGGATAATTGTATGCATAGCTCTGGTTGCTGGGCCGAAATGGGCGCATTAGGCTGCCTGCCGGTCAAGGCGAGCCGGTCGCCGCAGCAAGGATATCCGAACGGTTGTGAGAGACGTACGGGGTTGGTTGGCGTCAATAGTAACTGCCTCAATACGGGCGTCTCTCTAAATATAATATTCCTGCTTTTTCTAGAACCGAGGCCATAGGGCGCAGGGCTCCCAAATGTACAGGGTACTTAACGAAACCATTCTGCTGAACATAACACATATATACTAAACATATCGCCAAAAGTTGCGCCACATAGTAAGTAGATAACAAGTCTTGTCGCAAGTCAAAGCTGCCAATCTCAGCAGGCAATTATAGTACTTACCTACGGAAAATGTTTTATGTAAGCGGTTGTACTTATGGAAAATGTTCCGTGTAAGCGGAAATGGCCTGGATTCCAGGACGCGCGGAACAATCGACGCGATCCTACGGAATACGATCCGATTACAGGTAAATGACGTTAGGATTTAACACTAAATAAAAGGCACGAGTTACTATTGTAAGCCTTAAATTAATGTCACGGTATTATAACTTGAATGAACCTACAAAGATGTTTAAGTGGTAAGCCCCCACCCCTTTTCCTACAGCGGCAATCCGAAACCATCCCAACGATCGATAAAATTTTCAGTGTGAGCGTTGGAATTCGAGCGGAGTCGGTCAACTGATAGTATTTATGATTACGCTATGCGCGCCCGCGCATGGTTCGCGGAAAACGTCGCATGAGCACACGATCCGGTTTCAAATAATTATGTCAGCGGCACAACTACTATGGGGCGCCAAAGGCGGTCCAAGACGCGTCTAAAGATTACTTCTTATCGGTGAAAATAATTTCCGCATTGATAAAAAAAACATACGTTCTTGATAGCTATCACCAATAACTTAAGTTCGGTACAGCCCTAGTGAACGCTCACGCCCAAGGACGTGAAATTCCGATTGCATCTCGTTGTACTTAACTGCTGGAAATAGAAACCAGTTAGCCGGCCAGCTGTTCGTTACGAAATCGAACTACGCAATTCGAGTTTACTACGCCGTGAAAAATTTTGCGTATCGGTGAGTTATCGCGACGAATTCACGCGGCAGACACAGTTTCCGCATAGAAACAGCGAGTGGGCCAGAATAGGCGCCTGGACGAGTTAACCAGCGCCCACGAGGCCGTGGGCGGCTATTGTGAGCCGGGGATATTTTCACGTGACGATTTCGCCTGGCGCCAGCGATTAACGGACACCGCGGTATTTGTTTCAGTGTAAGCGATACACACGGTATTGTCGCGGTGCGCCGCCAGATCCGGTCTAGTGCGTATCTATTATATCGCCATCACTCTAGACGCAATTCTCAGAACCGCCGCCGTCGTTCCAATTTTAAACGATACCAGAGATAATCCGCTTTTTATTGTTCGCTCGACCGGTGCCGATACCGGTGGGGTAAAAATGGGCAGCTCTCTCCGCGCCTTGCCGCAGACTTTGTGTGTCTTTCCTGCCAGCTGCTAAATTGCATTTTTAAAACGACGATCTTTTAAATTTCGAACGCTCAAGCCCTAAGATGACATTTACATAAGCGACAAAGGATATGCCTTGCGAGCGTTGACTGCAAAGTTGCATACATATGCAGTGCTATGTTAAAATAGATTACTCACAACTTCTAAGTACCTGCTGTTGCAATTTCACCGTGAGAAAGACAATGAGTCATAGACTCATAGAATTTATAGTGGCTTAGACGGTAATCTCGGTTTAGTGTTTCCCAACAGTAAACAGCTCTCGTAGAAATTAAACAGTGTTTTAACTGATCGTTAGCGACTTTAGTTAACAACTAGGTCTTCATTAAGCAAGTTTGTCGCGAGTGGAATTGTAATTTTTGCGGGCGCCTGCAACTCTGAAGAGCCATTGGGAGTCGGAACTCGTTTCATTAAGCGGGGTGACAACGGGCGTGTTCAAACGAAAATTCCAAGTTCTGCTCGATTTGCTCGAGTAGCGCCGGTTACAAAAGTTTATAGATAGAATGTGATGACGTTGGCGTTTTGTGAATCACCAGGCTAATCTCGCTTCTAAACCAGTCAAGGTCTCGTGTCGGGATGGATCCCACATTCAAGATGGCGCTAACTAGGATTGATGAGTACATCAATATGACAGACGTCAGACGCGACCTGTTAAGGCAGGGGCGCACGCTCCGCCGCGCCGGCCGTCGAGGCCAAGTTCACTGGCATTTGTACGATAATTAAAAATTATCGTGACGCCGCGCACGCCATCTCATAGCGTGCTCGCGGCGAAGAAAAACCCCAGTCGTTAGGCGCGCGATAATGGACGCTGTTTCCAATTCAAATTTGGAACGCGAAATTGAACACTCCTTAATCTCAACCTCTATCCTTTCCTTTTTAATTGCTTAAGTAGTTTTTTTTATCCACAAGATAATACAAAGTAGTGTGATAACAATTTTATTACACAAAGCGATTTTCACAACATAAGTAGTGATAAAATAATAATGTTTATAGTCCTGTCCTTGAATTTAAGTCGCTTCGCCATCGGCTTGTATCCACCGACACCACATCTAAGAATACTAATTAGAATGAACATCCGTTTTCTAATAAGATCTCGTTACTATAACTTTTAATATGAGCTTTTTCATTTCCCCACGGAAACCGTTTACTTGCCTTTTAACATTTATTAATTAACTTTTTTATCTTATCATCATAGTACTACTTCCTTCCACTAATTTACTATAACATTTTTTATATCACGCTAATTGGAACGCACCCGTAAGATTTAAAAACGTAGCTTACCATAGACAAGCATTTTTTTACTTTAGTGAACCAATGTTGCCAACCGTCAAAAACGACGTATCGAAGGTAGGTTTTCAATTACGCAAAAGAAAACTCGGTCATCTGGTTAGTAAGAAACCACTAGAAGCGGCTAAAACAGACGATGGTAATTTATAGGTCCGAGTATCATGGCGGATCGATCGGCCCGCCATTCCGCGACCTTGGCGAGGTTACACGGAAGTTCACGGGCGCGCGTGCGTGTTAAAAATGTGACGCAAGTTCCCCATTGGCTAATTTGTACAAATATTAATAAATGTTTAGTGTCTCTTGCGAGTCTGTGGACCGAAATAGACGCCACGTAGATGTAAAGTAACTACCAACGTAAGGTAATAAAAAGGTACCATGGTCAGTGGTCTAATAGGTAGTTGATGTGCGTAAGTTCTTATTAGGTAACTTACCCTACCCATAGATATATAGTAACTCGATTTATGATGATTATTCTTATTGGTCTCTTATTTAATTTTGTATCGATTTTGACCGCTTAAAAAGGATATTTAAATAACAGTAGGCCAACCGCGCGCCGTATAACTCGACTCATCAAAATCCATCACGTGACTAACAAGGGGACACTTCCGGACAAGTTATTCGTTTAACGCGCGAATGTTGCGTCATTACTATTATCATCGTTATCTCAGCACCGACACGCCCCAGAGACAGATCAAAACCAGATATTTAAATTTTACGCCTCTTAAAATATGTCGTTTACTAATTTAATGTGTGAACGACGTAGTGGAAAATTAACAGATTCCACAAATAAAGGCGATTTACAAGATCATAAAATTCATAAAGCAATATTAAAAATTATCTTGTTACTGTGCCACCTACTTATCAGTCGTCAGCATACTTTAGGTTTTTAGTGATAAGACAAAACGAATTTATGTTAGGGTGTCACATTGCTTATTGTTATCGGCATTGATAAATTGTGAAGGCCATGCTGAGGCCAGGCGCTTCTACTGCGAGTATGTGTCCATCACGATATTCACGATGTTCCTTACAATCTGTACTACACAATACTACTACACATACTTAGTGATTGTGGATATCTATGCGTGCATAGTATGCGATAACGTCAAGGCCTTCTGCAATACATAACTGCACTGTGTCGCGTTACATTACATGTTTTTTTTAATGTGATCATGTCATGACAGTTTTGATAATGCGTACCCGTGTGGCATATCGTGTCTTGTCGCAGTGGTATCGCAATGTTTAGGTATGTTTAATCGAGATCAGGTGTTCGAATGTGTGTCAGGCGGGTTGGCCGGCGAGGCTGGGTTAGGTTAGGTTAGGCTTCTAAACGATCGCGATATTTAGGTCGCCGCTTGAAGTCGAACAGAATCGTACCGCGTAAATTGCTTTAACTACGCGCCTGAGGCTTTTATTACGTTAGCAACACGATAAAATATAAAATTCCTTTCCAATACTTCATGCCAAACAGTTTAAATACCAGGCCTGGTTAGCATAAGTTATCGTTTCAAAATCGAGGTAAAAATTATAACCTCATGCGACTTAAGGCGCGTGATCTGTCAAACATAATTTCTAGATCCCAAATATAGGTTCGGAGAGAATGTTACTATACAAGACAGCCTTGGTTCAGATCTAGATTGATATCCACGTGTGTTTAGGGCAGGCCGAAGCGGATCTAATGGCCCGAATTGCCCTTTTAGGATTTACGGATTCAACTATGCGTATAACTACAAACTGTCCTAGTTATCTGGATCTAGTATCGCGCTACGCTATTCATCATTTTGCAATCTGTCACGATAGTGTTCGCGGGTCAAAGCCTCCATTATTTAAAAAGGGTTATCTGGTCGAAGTTTATTATCTTGACAGGCACCAACTTAAACAGAAGGTATATTACAATTATTAAATACCTCATATTTGAAATTGTAAATGTACTCGACTGTAAAATGTACTCTTGATATTTTTACGCTTTTCCTAATAAATCATGATTTACAACAACACAACGTGCGGCATTTAACACTTTGCAGCTATACAACGCTGCAGTAAAATGCTTAGCGATAAAACAAATCATTACAACGTACGCTGAAGCAAATTGGCGCGAAAATGTGACAACTTTGACCGTTAACTGTTTGCTGCGCGGCAGGCGTACGCGATAAAGGAGCGCATGCGCTGTAAAATTTCGCGCACACCGAGCTAGTGATGTGACACGGACCCTCCCTAATCGATTAATCGAGTTAATACTTATTCACAACGACGATTGGTTTGTTAAAAAAGTACACTTGAGTAGTAAATTTAATGTCACGTTTCTCCACATGTGTAGTAACTAACACCAACGCCTCGTTAACTAAAGGAAAAGTAGATGTTACCCAATGATTTTCAATCACGATTACTGGGACGCTGTCTATCAAATTGTCATCCGGCCGCAGCTAGACATGGAAGTACTCATTCCGAACCGGTCTGGCGAGCCGGGCTCCACTCCAATGAGATTTCATTTCATTCCGCTGCATTCTTATACGAGTAACGGTCTAGACGCAGCGAGACTGCCAAGGCAACCGTAAACCTGACTCTGTTCCTTTTTTAACTCAGCAATTAATAACAGATTGGTAATTACTGTAAATAGCGTAGTTTTAATACTATTATAAGTTCCAATGTACACAAACTTGGGCCATTAAGCATGCCAATAATGACCTTGCTCATTGTATCATAGATAGCTAAAGTGCAAATGATAATATTATGGTTACATTGTAAGTTATGTTGGAATTGCTAATTAATTACAAACCAAGTAGGTTTATTATGTACAGCTATAAACTTACGGAACCGCTTGTCTGTCAGTCACAAGAAAGTACTGGACAGTGAGAGCATTCCAACCTTTTTTAATCCGTTCATAGTTGATTTCTAATCCCCAATCAATTTAGAAACATGTTTTGTAGTAGCGGTGAGTATAAAATGCATGTCTTCGAGTGGCTCCAGCCAGAGTATGTTAACCCGGTCGTCGCGGCGGGATACATCAATTCGCAGAGGATGCGTCAAGGGCGGGACGTCGCGGTCGACGTACTAGCGACCTCAGTCCTTCTCTAAACGTGACCTTTCACGAGCAAGCTGCTGCACTAATTCCTATTCTAATTAAGCGTGTCAATCCCGAGAGATGAGCGGTCGGGTGCGGAAGGTTGCGCAATTTGACATTAAGGAAGGTTGGGACGTTCAAGGTCGCAATGAACGAAGGTCCCGGAAGAGCGGAGCTGCGGGTGCGTCTAGACGCGGTGGGGGCGCGGGGAGACGGTCGATACGCGTCGTTTCCCGCGCTCGCTTGGCGCCTGCGTCCTTGCGACATCCCGGTCAACCCGACTTGTCGTTTAAGAAAAGTCTCTCAATTCGGAAGGGTAATATTTCGCGGATCGGAAGACGCTGCTGGGCGCATATACTTGGAAACTTTGACTTGCGACTTGAATTACGTTCAATCTAATGTGATGGACACATCATCCAGTATTTACGATGCTTCGATGCTCGAAGTTTCGACGAAACAAATTGGTAATAGCAGTACAACAATTATTAATAAAACAAATTTTCTGATTAGCCCAAAGGTCAACTGGTAAAGAATGCCATTAGGCATTAACTTCGTCTTTTATACTCAAATTTGTATTTTTGTTCAATAAAGATTAAATCAATAAAGATAAGTAGGTAGATATTAACTAACCTGATTCACAGGAGTCAGATGGTGTCTGCACGCCGAGGTTATCGAACTGTTGCCTGGCGAGGGTGTAGGAGTGGTCAGCAGCAACTGCGGCGGAGTCTCGCAGCAGGCGAAGCGCGGTACCGGCGACGTCGACAGCGTGGCGGAACTGTGGTGGCTCATCGCCATCGAGCGAAGGCGGAGTGTCCGGTCTAGGCGGTGACATGTCTCGTCGCAGCAGACTCTGCCCTGGCCCCGGCGTCGCAGCCCGAGACAGCTCAGATGGAACGAACGTGTTTGTCGGATGAACGGAGTCAGCACACGAGCCTGCCCACATACAATCGTGGTGGACTATATTCTCTTTATGTTCTTGTTCTTCTGGAGCGTCCATTATTCTCCAATCAATTTCATCCTGAAGCATGTCTTGAAGATCCGCGGGTGGCACTAGGTCCAGCCTCTCCGCTTCATACTGGATCTGAGTCCAGAATTCTGATGTGTGAGTCAATTCCAATGACTCCTCGTCCAACGTCTCCCAAGTGTCGAATTGAAATATCTGTGTGTCGATTGAAGCCGACATTTTTGTTTATATCTAAGAACTAACTAGTTTTAAAGCTAAGACGAAGTCGTCGATATCACAGGGCCCCTTATCACAGGAACGATGCGCGCGATGGGTTCAACGCACACCGTCTGCAACAACCAGAAAAAAATATTGGGTGATAAGCTTTTATTTAGTTTAGGATGCAAGTGACAGTCCAATATCTTATAACTACTTATAAGTCAACACAAGTCTGACTGAATGTTGGTTATGTAATGTGCGAAGGTGTTTTAAAAAAACGCAGATTATTGAAAAGAATTTAAAAATTATAATTGTAAAAAATATTTATAAATTATAATTGTACCTCAATTAATTGAATTCCGAGTTGCTAATATAATCAAGTTCACGGTTGCATATATCCAAGTCCACTTTAAAACCACTTGTCACTTAAGAGCAGTACTTAAGAACAAGTCACAACAAATAAGATAAAAGAAAAACTTTTAAAAAATAAAAAAAAACTGTAAACAGGGGTGTTGACTGTTGACCCTCGTATATTTACAAACAGTTGTTGTTGCTAAAGGATGCTGAACTGGGAAGCGTTCGCGACGAAGCCCGAAACTAGACTGAAGTCTGGATGCGAAACCCAACAGTTATAAAGAGTGGGCTGGCCTTGGGACTTATCCCACTTTTGTCTAAAAACAAACACTGGCCTGCCAAAGCGAATAGAAAAGAACAATTGTCGAACGGTCGACTTTCTCCATTGTAGACATTTTTACCTGCGCCCAGCACTAATTCTTGAAATTTTTTGCGCGTCACTCAAGCCAGGTACGGATTTCCGCAAAAAGCCATTTTGTTTACAAACTAATATTGGCGCGAAATGAGTAGGTATTTTGTTTACCAATACTACGGGCTTCGTCCGAACGCACCGGCAACTTCTCCGGTGAATTAACTCGGCAAAAAGATTTTTCCCGCCATTTCTTAAAGTTATGACAATAATGTTTTTTTACCCTAGAATTAGAATTTTGGCGAAGTGATAGTTAAATTTGCATGCAATATATTTGTAAAAAATATTTTATTTTCTTAGATATTGTTTTCCATAAAGTTATAAAATTGAAGAATTTTTAAGTACTGCAAAAAAAATGGCGATGTCTAATAAATGTACCTAATGCATGCAAGAATTATGTTTATAATTATGTGAAAAAAGAATTTAACAGGAATTTTCTTTGTAGACGAGTAAAAATACAATTTGCAAATTTGTAACCATGAGCGCCCACTTTCAAGCGACCACATTATAGATATGTGTTAACGTATTAAATAGGTAGAACTAAAACCAAGTAAAAACAGTTTTGATTAATTTTAGTTGTCTGTCAAAATAATTTTGAGCAACGTGAACTAAGTACCCACTAAAATTATAACTTAAGTAGTGGGTACTTACGCGCAGGTACTCGAGGAACTACGATATTTTACATTGAGTATTTCACATCCCATACATAACATTTCACAACTATAATTCGGAATTGTGCAATAGGTACTTTGTTTGGTAAACATGACCACTCGTACAATTTCCATAATTTATCTAGAATTACTGAAAATTTCTTAGATTCATAATTTAAATTTACTATATTTAAAAGTTATGAAAATTACTAACAGCCTTTTTCTACGTTTAATACATAATTTACACACAACAATATTACCGCGAGCAGAGTACACCGCGAACGAATGTGCGGCATTCGGGCGCTGCATTTTCGCAGAAAAGTACCCACCACTTGCCGGTTAAAGGCAACGCCCTGCTCGGCCGAAGTATACATAGCTACTACTTACGACCGCTCGCAATCCAATAAAATACACTCAGACACCGGCTACTCTAGCCGACTAAAGCACAAGACAAGCACTAGAATAATTCAACTCACCGAAAAGTTTGTGCAAAACGCGATCCGGCCGCGGCCGGCGAATCACACAATTTTACTAAAGATTCTTCAGAATCTTCGACAAAGTTTTTTCCGTACACACTGCGTAACACTCACTGAGACTATGCGGTTGGTTATACAGTGTAAACTATTAAATACGATTCGTCTACCGAGACCTCCAATTGAGTTAGGCAAACACTGAAACATTATTCGGTAGCCGGCCGGGTGTAGAAGCGCGCGAGCGACTCGATAGGCGCCGTGGACACGACTGGCGGCAGCGAGCAGCGAGCGCCGAACCGATTCCTACCGGCGCGCCGCGCCAACGCGGGGCGCGCTGCGCAGCGCAGCCCCGCACCGCCGCCGCGCCCGGCTCCTTCCAAACCATTCAACTATTTCTATGATAATACACCTAAAACACACCGAAACTCCACCAAAAACCTCTAATTATCCCTAGATTTCAACATATAAACCATAGTTTCAACGCTATCGCGAGTACAAAACGTAGTATTCGCGATTTTTGTTGAAGCGTCTTGGAGGGGGAGGGCTCTCCGCCGCAAGGAACTCTACAAAGAATACGTCTGTTGTAGTGTGTAGATTCGGTAGTGTGCGTGAGGCGCAGAATGCTAGGAAGGAGGCACATCTAGTAGATGTACTTTGCTTGCTTTGCCTCTAGTTCATTTCATTCGGCCACGGGCCCTCTCAGCGAGTGGTCATGTCGGTCGTCGCGGCACGCACAGCTGCGGAGATCGAACGAGTAGTCGGTCGGCATTCCTCGGCAAGCCAGCTTTATGGCGCGAAGTAGAAATACCTGGGCTTTAGATGAATTGCGACGCTTTATTTATTGACCGCTGGCTGCAAACAATTAGCATTTGTGAGGTCCTGCGATTATAAAAATAGGCCAATAACTTTCGAGCAGAATCTACTTACGTACCTGAATGGTGAATGATTAATTGAATTATTTAATTAGAATAATGGGTAATGAGGCCGGAATCGGTTAGCAACAATTGTAGTCGATAATTCGTACCGTTCGTAATGCTAATTGATTTGATACGTTCGCCTCGTTAATAGAGGCGTTAAATAATCGACTCGCTAGTGACAACCGCGCTCGAGTCGGTAGGTAATTAACAGCACTGATTCTATGCAATTAGACTTAATAAAGTAATTTAATCACAGTGTGACACTACTGACTCCGGATATAGGAGGGTAGTTACTTACATATCTAAGGTCAGTAGTACTATTGTTTGGACGGGCTTAAAAAAAGTATTTTATGAGGAATGTGACGCTGAAACTTTACAAACCTACAAAATGCGAAAACGTTTCTCTCCTCTTAAACGTAGTCCGATTTTTATGTTTTGTAAACATGACGTAGATTATAAAAAACTAGGTAGGTATGTAAGATTCACTTTCCAAGAAAATACAGGGTGGGCCAAAAAATTTTGCAACCTTATAGCAACACTAAATATCTCGAAAAATAACAATTAAAAAGTTTTCGATTGGCGGGAAATTAGACATCACTTCATTAAATTTTACTCGAAATGGAGCGTTTTACTGGACAACAGCGGGCTTTTTGTGTAAAACAGTATTAATTACGTTACAGTACGACGCCTATTTAGGATTAAATATGGATTACGCCACATAAATAAGTTTCTACTCGTAAGTGTTAATTTAATCAGAGCTCGGGTCGAAAAATTTGAGCTAACTGGTTCCACAACGAATATTATTAACAGTGATCGGAAATAGGTGAGCTAATTTGCCTAAACTTGATGCATGTTCATTCAATAATGTATTCCCATCTCTCTCACGCATGAATGAACATGCGTCAAGTTTAGGCAAATTAGCTCTAGGTACCTATTCCGATCACTGATTATTAAGCAAACGGGGCGGCCAAAGTTTAAAAAGATACAGTGAAAAACTCTAAAACATACAGGCCGTTGAAAGTTCCGTAAGGAATAACGACCAGAGGGCCCTGCCAAGATGCATTGCGCTAACTAGCGTTTCTATTCGTTTCGTTTTTAAGCCAATCGCGTCACTGGTAGATCACGTGACTTTTCGTATCACGTCATCTACCAGTGACGCGATTGGTTTAAAAAAACGAATCGAATAGAAACGCTAGTTAGCGCAATGCATCTTGGCAGGGCCCCTAGACTTGTCCACGGCGTAAGCGTTCAACCTCTGGCAATATCAAGAAGTAGTCTTAGGGGAATATTGCGTCTGCATGGCTAGCACAAGTTGCCCGCGACTTGTTTGTCACTCAGATCTCCCTTTCTATATAGTCAGTAACGATAGAGACGCAGTGAGCCACAAACGAGAAAATACAACATGTGCTACCCGCGCTGGATCTTAACTTCCATCCATAAAAGCCGTAAATCGTGCAAGAAATGAAACCAGATGACACATTCAACGTAAGTTATTGGGTGACACCTTGCTGGAACAATTTTTAAGCCTTGAGAATATTTTGTTTACGGACGAGGCTCATTTCCACGTCAACGGGCATGTCAACAAACAGAATTGTCGATATTAGAGTAAGGAAAATCCTCATCTTAAACATGAAAGGCCACTGCGTTCACCCAAAACGACAGTATGGGCCGCGAAGAGATAGCAGCGATCCCACCCACCCAGCATTTGTCAGCGAGTTTTCCAAAATTTGAGCAAAGGGTTATAGGAATGCCAACGACAAGACGGGGAAACGTCATCTCAACGACGTCATTATTAAACAATAAATTGCTTTAAATGCTTATTACAAAAAATAAACCACTAGCAAATTAACATTCATGGGTTATTTTACTTCAAGTTTCAAAAGTGCAATAAAATCTAGCCCATCCTGTATGACTTGGATAGAAAAAAAAAAACCGGACGAATTGAGAACCTCCTCCTTTTTTTGAAGTCGGTTAACAAATGAAAAATAATTATAATTTCCTTATTCCTACACATTCAGTAAGTACCAACGTATTTAATAAGGAAAAAATACAAACTAAACTACTTATTTAACCAAAAGTAACGAAAATCATGAATTAACCACAGTCAACTCGATCCCAAGAGGCTTATTAAGCCCAGAAAAGCAAACATTAAATTCGCATTATCTATTATACCAACAAAAAAATGCTCCAAATGTAAGAAACGTTTTTTTTGCACACGCAAAGGGCCTCTTTCATAACTGATTCAAATGGACATCCTGTACTTAGCAATAGCGACAGCACTGCAATACGAACCTTAATCCTTTGTGATAAAATTTAATATTAAACTGCCTTTATTTTCACATAGTGGTCCTGCCGTACGGAGAGCAACGGAGGTTTGCCCTTAAGACGTCTTGAATATTAAAGTGATAAAACTGTGTTTGTGTGGGCTAGGGTACGGAATACATTGAGGATTCGATTTAGTATAATCGGACGAGTTTAAGGTCAGACCTGAGTAGTAGGTGTTGAGATTGGCCATTATTCGTTTTATTTTGACTACCTACATACCTAGTTGATTTGTACAATAAACGTTAGTACCTACTGGGGTCCTAGTGAAAAAGGGTATAAGTCTTCTGAAGATCAAGTGAAAAAGGGTTTAAGTCCAGTATACTCCGTTCATGTATATACCCTTGTTTATTACGAGTTAAGTCGACTTGTACCCTTTGTCACTAGGACCCCAATATAGAAGTACCTATTTCTACTACGTAATCTTGATACTATATGTAGGGTTGCCACCCGTACTTTATTATAAAGTATTGTACTCTATTTGAGCTTCCCGTACGTTATATTGTACGCAACACATAAAGTACGGCAAAGTACTTTATTTATGACATTCGTTTTTAGTGGATATTTTTTTCTAATAATTAATAAATTTAAATGAAATTGTACCTCAACGCAACCGTCAAAAACCCTAGACATAAAATTTGTTATGCCATGTTTGAACGCGATTGATAGGTTCTTTTATCGTTATCAAAAACGGTGTTAGAAAGCAAGGGCTGATGAGTGTAACACTGATAACTTGATATGAAAATGTAGGTATTTAAAAATAAAGTAAAAAATACTTTACATTTATGCTGCGTACGTTATTTTTCTTCCTCTTTTGGTAAGTAATACTTTATTCTGTTAAAAAAAAGGTGGCAACCCTAACTATATGGGTAGTAGTTATAAAACAAAGTCAATTCCCGCCATCTGTCTCTATGTAAACGCTTACATCTTTTAAATTACTAAACCGATTTTAATGCAGATTTCATCAATAGATAGAGTGATTCGAGAGGAAGGCTTTTATGTAAGTACTTATAATAAAGTCTTAATGTACGGGTGTTGCAAAAAACTCAAAGGTACGTAGAGTTAGCCTCAAGTCATTGAGTGTGTTGTTCGTACTTTGTCTATTGTGCAATAAAATATAAATAAATAAATGTACCTTGCATCGGTAGCATCATATTTTAATAACTAAAGGCCGAGCCACACCGGATGCGTGACGTGCACGTGCGCGTGCGCGTTCGCTTTCCACTGCGTTTTATACTGACATGTCCTAATAATAATAATAATTCATTTATTTGCAAAAAAAAGGGTAGTTACAGATCTTAAAATAAATATTGTTTTTTCACCTTTCCAGCAGTTATAAAACAGCATGCAAATCTTCATTGTCACACAAAAAAAGGTACAAGTCACCCATCAATAATTATAGTTACATCTCATTTATGCTCATGATTAATAAAATCCTTAACACTATAGAAACAGCAATTTAGAAGCCACTTCCTTAAGGTTATAGAAAACTGTTTACCTTCAAGTGCTCTAATTTGGCCCGTAAACTCATACTATACAACGCAGTAGAAAGCGAACGCGCACGCGCACGTGCACGTCACGCATTGGTGTGGCTCGGCCTTAATACTGTCAACCGAACCATTTACTAATCATAAGAAACGCAAAATTCAAGTGATATTTTTTAGATGTTTGAAAGTGTCCCATTTTGTTTATTTGTCTAGTAATAATTCCTCTACTCAATTTTGGGTTTAACCACCATATTTCAACAATAAGGCTAGTAAACAATAAAAACAGCACAAACAGTATCTGCCATCACTTCCACCCTTACCCAGCTCATGATAAACAATAGCCTGGGCTTTCCACAGATAAGGAATTAGGGTAAGTACCTAACACTAATTACGTACTCAATAATCAAGTGAAAAGTGCCGACAGCTGTGAAATTACAATTATTATCTTTGTTTGTCGGTATGCTTTGTAAATAATGTTTAGCGTTGATGAATTGCATGTTTTTTCCAAGGAATCTTAATCCTAAACATAAGCTCGCAAATGCCATTCTTAGAAAACAATTGTGTTTTAAGTCAAAGATAAAGCTTGTAGTTTCATTCCAGCAAGGACCTGATCTGATTTCCAGTTACTTATTTCAGAATTCCTGCGCGGGGCTTGGTCTTGTTTATCGGTGTGGATGGACGTGGATAAAGCATCTGTCACTTTTTGACTACGAGTAGTACGTAGGACTTGACAGAAGCGCGTGGAGCTAACCCCATGTGCTTCTGTTTAGTCCATTTGAGAAAATTCTCTTTTACCGAACAATTGTGTTCGCGTGTGATATCCATGGACTTATTTCTCTAATAAGTCCATGGGAGTGTATATAAATAACTCGACATTGGCGAAATACACCTTAACAAGAGTGAACGCCATTAATTAAGAATAGAAAAAACTAGTACGTAAGTGCGAGGGTGACGGATGCTTTATCCACCGCAATAAAGGCGACCAGAATACGGGCCCTGACGCATAGACCTCATCGTCTTGTTCTTATGTTCTCCTAGTCATTAGAGTCTGGCCAGCGATTCGTGACACAGGCATTGTTTTCTAATCCTTCACATGGCAACAATTCTACCTATGAAACAAGCTGTCACATTATGAGTACCTATCCAGTCGGTATGCATTTCGTGTTGCCAGCTAGTGTTATTTGAATTTTGCCCCCATTTTTTTGTGTCACCTCTCACTGCTCAGACTCCATCTATTAGATCAGTTGTTATATTAATCTTAAATTTACTGTCATTTCATTTTTGTTGATGCTTTTGCCTCTTCTTTGTTAGTATTTTTCAATAATTTTAGTGTTTATTTGTTTTTGTTTTTATTAATATGATTTAATACTTTATTACCTCCTGCTAGAGTTTCTTGCGGCGCTTCTTCTCCGCAATGATGGTATTGTCCGAAGTGCTAGTAGATTAACTGCATATTAACGACGCGACGTGCAAAAGAGCCCTCATGTGGCCAATTTACTGAATAAATTATTTTATTTCATTCGTTTACTGTTTTTAAGATTATTTAAGTGGTCAATTTAGATCAGTGATCCCCAAAGTGGTCTATATCAACCCCTAGGGGTCCATGTGAGCGGAAAAAATAAATGGGGGTCCATGAGATGAAAATAGAGGTCCACGATATTGGATCCCATTTAAGCAGGTCTAGGACTAGGCATTTCGTGACTGGTCGCGACTTTAATGTTGGCTTTCCATTAATGGAATAATCCATATTCATACACAGATAGTAGGTACCTACTTACTTACGTAATACTTTGCTATAGATATATAAATAAACAAATATTATCTATATGTATAAATTACTTTAAAATTTTCTCCCTGTGTAGTTTTTTACTTATTAAAAAATATTCCGTGCTCAATTTTCATTGTAATCTGTGTCCATTTTTAGCCGGCTAGACCTCTGTTATCCGTGCAAAAAAATCCAGATTTTTTTTGGCCTAGTTTTTACGTGATAATGTAAATATTAGGTAAGCAGGGTTCCACCCAAAACCGAAAAAAATGCCAAGTGGTCTTTGAGACAAAAAAGTTTGGGGAACTCTGATTTTGATAATCAAAATGTTTTTATTATGAACCTCATTCACTATCACTCCAAATGGACCTGCTCCAATCCATAGGCGATCAAATGAAACGACGCCAAACTTTTAGCCCACTCACGACGACGGCTATTTTCCGCAAATGGATGTAGGTTTGTCCATTCACGAGCTATGCATATGCCACGGCCCACATCAGCGCAAGGTTTTCGATCATACAATCAAACAAATGGCAGGAGAGAAAAATAGAAATAGAAATAGAAATAATTTATTCAACTCATACACACATTTGAAAAACAAGACAGATGACTAAAACAATAGTACATTGTTGTAGAGGTTAGAAAGTTAGCAAAGATGGACGAGTTGGTTCGAGGGCTGACGCATAGCGGAGGCCCTCGAAAGTAGGAGTCCATCTATTGCACTTTCGGCCGAGGCTTAACATAGTGCTTTTCACGACTACTGGGAGGAAATAAAAATCAATTACTACTCGTACTAAAAAAATTACGCTCTCCCGCCAATTTTTACTTTTATTTTTTAACGATACTGTTCTTACTGGCCAGTCATTCAAAGGTGTTTTTAAACTGACGACTCTGACCGTGCCAGAACTATGTATATACATATGTATGTATGTATGGAATCTGATTCCTTTGCCTATCCGTGAAGGGATGAATATTATTAAAAAATAAAACGACTTCTCACTGGCCAATTTAATTTCATATGCAGCACATGTCGTGTTCTGATTGGTCGAATCAGTGATCAGCGGACCGATGTGATTGGTCGACTTGATCAATGGAACAGAGCAACTATGTTTTAGTTGTCCAGTTTCAATTCATAGAAGGCCTGCTCATTCAAAGTACAACTATTGATTGTTTTGGGGACCAAGAACAGACCATCTTTCGCCACATTTCCGACCAGTAGCGTGAAAAAAACATTTACTTACTTAACATGGCGTAAATACCTGGGTTGTCATTAGTCGAAAGTCTGGAATGAAGATGTGACATTCAATGGGCGGACCGAAAATGTTCATCTTAAGGGGCTACCATGGGCAGATGACCTTCGATCTGCAGCTCTAAACTTTCAGTTGTTGTTAAAACCTATTTGCATTAACACTGCTGTTCTAAACTAGCTGCCATCTCAATTTTTCTTTAACAAGTCACTGATATCGAGATTTACGCTATCAAAGTTTGTCATTTTTACTCCAAAAAATTAGTTTTTTGGCCTTTATTTCCATATTTTTCACTTTAGAAAAAAAACCTTCGATGATTTATTAGATATATTACTGAAGAAAATTTAGATGTAGTTTCCATATCAATTGACGCCAAGATGAAAAAGTTATATCCAATTTCGTGTTTTTATAGTCATGTATTTAAAAAATTATAAAAAAATAACCATGGATAATTTTGAAATTCTGTTCGACAGAATCAAAGATGAATATTTGGATAGTTATAATATATTTTTTTATAAATTTACATTCCGTTTTGACTGAGTTATAAGAACTTAAACTTCATCAAAAACTTCTGTTATGGGCATGGTAGCCCCTTAAGTTTCGGACGTCTCCATACTGACTGACCTATTTTAATTGATCAGCCTGTATACATTTATTTATTTTATTTTTCTAGCACTAAAATAATACAATAACTTAGTGGCTTTTAGCTGCGTTACTTGAAATAAATCTCAAAAGACGGACCGTGTATACCATAATAAAAAAGGACATATATTAAAATATTTTATCCCTCTTTCAAAATCGAATCAGTCCTTCCATTAGCATCATTGGTCCCAATGATTACCAAAACATCATTACCGCAAATTTTATAAACCGCTGTTCATTGACCTAAACAAATTCACTACCAAGCTTCATAAAATCCATACCAAACTGACCCCCAAATTGTATTTCTCGGCACTGAATACGGTAACGACCTTACAAAAATCTGGACAAAACCAGTTTATGAATGGCCAGAATGATTTATTATCAGTTGTACGTAATTTATAAACACTTCTTATTTGCCAGTGCTAATTACTGTTTAAAAAAAAGAAAAAAGAAAAAATCTGCTTGAAAGTTATGGCTTCATTTTGTTCCACTGCATTGAACATAGGGCCATACGGAAAGGTACTGGTGTATATCAAGAAGGAAGAATAAGTTAATTTATTTACTTACTAATAAACCAACCTATATTTACAATCATACAATACAACACATTTAAGAAATAGTAAAAAAAAATGTGCCCAATTTTACATATAAAAATAAAGAACCTAATGTTTTCACATTACTTCACGATGCTAATTGCCTAAATTTAGCACATAGCGCATTTGTCAATGTCATTGATTTATAGCAGTATTTTAATTACACACCTTAGAAAAATATATATCAAGTTTTATAAAAACATAAGCGGCTAAGTTCTACGTATTAAATATGTATGCAAGAACGTTTTTCATAGCTGTGATACTTTTTTGTAGAACAGAGCTTAGAGATTAACGACTTTAATACTTGCTTAACATAAAACACTTCCTCTTCTGTTCGAAATGGATTAGATACGGAATTCTTTGTAATAATAGTGCTAAGATACTGACCTGTAATTACTGAAACCAACAATCTTCTCTGATTTGTCTGTGAGAAAAACCTCAACAAGTCCCAGGAGTTTTACATAGATTGGGACTTAGAGGATTTGAAGCTGAAAACGTTTCTCTCCCCTACCTCGTAAGGGCCTCGTTAAATTTCGTTAGTTTAAAAAAGAATCTTGTATCGGTCAACTAAAGTCAAAACTCACTTTGACATATGTCCTAAATTTAGGACGTTGGGACTTACGAGGCTAGAAGATTTGCTTAACGCTAACGTAAACGATTATCGAAAACTGACAAAATGTTTGGGGTTGTCGTAGGCGCTCGACGCGACCGTCTGACAGCTTACGTCAATCATATACATTTTGGATAAGTAACGATAACGAACTGAATGCATCTTGTCTAGGGCCTCTGGTCCGATTTTAACAGGTTTAGAATATTTTTTAGATATTATGAAAAGTTAGGTCTGTACTTTTCCTGTGCAAGAAAATATTTCTTGGAACCTATAAAAATTAAAAATATAAATCGTCGAAATCGGACTCCATTAAGGGGGTGAGAAACGTTATCACCCGGAGCTAAATATGTACTTAAAGAGCTTTTTTGACAGCTACGGGATTTAACCGTCGGTTCATAATCCCCTTGTAACAAATTTCCAATTGTTTGTTTTGAATTTATTTACGGCATAAAGAAGGTTAACGATCACACAGGTCTTCTAATAAATGTTTTTTCTTTCTTTCTTTCTCTAATCTAATGGTATATTTCACATAATTATTTGCCAAACATGTTGATCAAGATGTAATGCTTTAAACTTGTAATTTAGCCCCACTACATAAACATAATAATTATTTTATTCTCTAACCCCCTTACTAATAAACGTTGAGTAACGGTGGTATAGCTATACAATGTTTTGTCTTTATCTGTCAAATTCAAATGTCACAATGACAGATAAGGACAAAACATTGTATAGCTAAACCACCGTTACTCAACGTTTATTAGTAAGGGGGTAAAAATATAAAGTAGAAATAACTTTAGTAATTGCCAGTACTAACTATTTAAGTATTAAAGAAATTTCATTTCCTGGTCTCACCCTAACGTACCTACATTGTTAAAGCAACAAAAAATAGATCGCAGCGCGAGGGTTACCCTTTTGTGGATAGTTTGCACTAGTTGGATGAGAAGGCAGAAACTACTTTAATTTGATGGGTTCAGTATTTTTAAGTTGAGAAGCTGTTTAATTTTGAAAGGGACTAGGGATTTGATCTCGCTTCTCTTCGGTTTATGTGAGTTTTCTTTGACATCAGAACATAAACCGGAATTTATTATAGGTGTACACACTTAAAACCTTTTGTGAAAAAATATCTAACTGGTAGGGAAAAGCGTATCAAAATCCGCTGCGTGGTTTAGGAGTTAGCGGAAATACAGACAGACAGACAGACCGACGCGGAAAGCGACTTTCTTTTATTATAACTATGTATTAATTAAGATAAAGTTAAAGAAGATAAGACGTTGTAAGCAGAGGTGACGAGCACAGATTTGTAAATACCCAACTAACAAAACTACTTAGATAGGTACAATACTTCCAACTATCAAAAAGTGTCGGATAATAAACGTAAATCGTATTGCCAAAGATATTTTTTCTAAAGGCTGGTAGTTATTAAAAAAAATTATACCTGCAAATAATAACAAACACTTTCCCCTTCGTTCAAGTCCAGGTAAATAACTACAACATCATACATAATCATAAATCTATTTGTGATTTTTTGCAACAAGCTCTTATTGTTCTTAATCTGTAAATCAATACAGGTTTATGATGGCATTGGTATGGTTATTAGAGGAACTTTAAAAGTCTTCGCCTCGAAAGATGTAATCCCCTTGTTTGTTTGTATATTATTCATAATAAATATTAAGTTTATTAATTGATTATTCTAGGCATGCGGAGGAGAGGCTTGTCAGAAAGATGTCAGAAGGATTTGGAAAAAATAAGGCAAATAATGGCTAGATAAGTAGGACTGGAGAAATGAGGGAAAGGCCGTCACCCAGCAGTGTGACACTAAATAAGCTGAAGAAACGATAAAAACCAGTAACCCCGATTAATTAAAATTAATTACCGTGTTTGTCCTAAAATTAGGACACGTTTTAAGTCCTAACCGAAAAATGGGATAAGGTCAACGAACCCACGGAACCCTAAAAGCAACAAGTGCTCTTGATGAGCGGCAGCTTGTTTAAAAATAGGGTTGACACTCAACCCGTCATAATCCCTCGGGGTTGCCAGTACTAGGTATTATTATTTTGACGAGCTCCGCAGGTCGCCGCAATAATAATAGAAATATTAACTTTGAATTCATCTTCATTTTAATATAGTTATGATTGAGGGCAGACGGTTAACCGGATAAAATTGATATTAAAGAGTTAACGTGTCAAAAAACATTACCGTTCCGGGCGCCATTGCTGTCAAGTGTTTTTATTCGTTGAATAAACAATAAATCATGTTTTAAAGAGTGCGGTTTAGCTTTGGAATTTGTTGTTAGTACCATTGTACCGAAAAGTAACTTCTCAAATTGTGAAAGTTTCTTTTTTTCTCGGAAATTTCTAAGAATATTCTAAAGTTTTGTATGGAAAGACAACATTCTCAATGCTCTCAAATGTTTCCGATAATATTCTCAGTGATTTCTTGAGAAGATTTCGTAACTTCTGAGGATGCTGCAACTTGTACATTGCTAGTTGTTAGTATTAAAATATTTATTTAAGTTTCTGCAGATTACATTAAGGATGTAATTTGGAAAACAACGATCCTATCGGGATTATCGAAACAACAATATTTGATTTCGATTGTTTTCTATACAGGGTGTAAACAAAAACTCCATTAAAAATATCGTTTGAACGGTCATTAAACCCTAGCATGATGCACGAGGAAAAACTTCAAATAAAAAAAACTCAGTTTTGTATTTTCTCCGTACTTTTTTGATTTTCGAAGTTTTTTTCGCTTGCATTATGCTGGGGGTCAGTGACCCTACCAACGGTTTCTTTTAATGGGACTTTTAGTACATCTTTCATTTCTTTCTTTCTTTTTGCGAACTAACCAGCGTGTCACCACTGTCTTACCACCATATCTGTGTCCACCTGGAAAGGACACATAACTTTAAAACGGTGTTTTTTTAAATAAGTGCAATGGTTCCGTAGATTACCACTCATACACACAAAGTCAAAAAATTCCCATTTTCTCTTTTTAATACCTATTGGTTAGGAAAAAACTGAACAAAACAGCAATATATGAAAAAAAGTTAACGTAAAGTGGAATTCTGGGATCCAAGGTAAAAGGCTTAAGACAAATTTGCTCATAATAAAATGGGTGTAAGTCATACACGGAGACTACTAGACATATAGCCTTTTTACCTTGAACCTCAGAAGGCTGAACCCCCTTTTCACTAAGTGCCCAGAGGGCTCAGACAAGATGCACTACGCTAACTTACGTTTCTATTCGATTCGTTTTTAACCAATCGCGTCACTGGTAGACCACGTGACTTTTCGTATCACGTCATCTTACAGTGACGCGATTGGTTTAAAAACGAATCGAATAGAAACGTTAGTTAGCGTAGTGCATCTTGTCTGAGCCCTCAGAATTAGAATAGAATAGAACAGAAGAATAGAATAACTTTATTTCAGACTACAAGGCCCATATTTACAAATACGTACAGACTAACATACATTTTCTTTTTGTTATTATTTTATTTATTTATTAAAGATTCAAATAAAATATTTATGGCAGAGTTTTTAATTTGAAAGTCTACAAAAGTCACAGAGGCTTGTGAGTAGTCAGTGAGTTCGGAGTAAAAAGCTTCTATTGAATTTAGGTTCTATAAAGAACCGCTAGTTCAAATTTCGATCAAGTGTCAAGAGTTATTATACCTATTGAAGTTACTGCCATTTGGGCTGACATGTTACCAGCGGCTCCTTACAAAACCAGGTGTTAGATTATTGTCTTAATAACTAACATAACAATAGGATAACATAAAATAACACGACTACTAATAAACTTTCACGGTGTCTGCTAGATTAGAGGTAATAAGTCCTGTGAAACTGGCTTTGAACTTCTTGAGTTTACTTAAGTAGTAAGTGACATAATGACATAATATTATATACGTCTTATCTTATAGTGATTTATTAATCTAGGTAGGTACCTATTACGGATACTTTATCGTTGTATCGCCGATTATCTAACCACCTTGAGTCTTGAGTATTTAGAACAAATAATGTTCTAGATTAAGTATAATTTTTAGGGCAGCTTAGTGTTGTTTAAGATGGCTGTCCACTTTTATACTAATTTTGTGGCATTTTGACCTAATATTCTTGATTTTTTTTTAAATTAATACAGAGACAACAGGAATCATATAATAACTTAAATAAATAAAATAAATAAATAAATAAATATCAAGGGACGATCTCACACAAATTGACTTAGTCCCAAACTAAGCTCTAGGCTTGTACTATGGGTAATAGACAAGGATAAATAAATACATATATAGAGAAATATAAACTTAAGTACATAGAAAACATCCATGACTCATGAACACCATATTCGCGCTCATCACACAAATATCTGCCCTTACCGGGATTTGAACCCAGGACCGCTAGCTTCGTAGGCAGGGTAACTTAAGTTAACTGTAATCATTTTTTACGTTAGATTACAGATGCCTATGTTTTTTTGGTAATACCTATTTATTCACAGCCAAATTCTAAAATTCGGGAAGTCCCCGGCCGGGGCTTTTATTTTAATTGTGAATCCTACTAATATTATTAATGAAAAAGTTAATGAGTTAGTTTGTTACTCCTTCCCGCTGCAAAAGCTGCAAAAGCTGGATGGAATTGAAATTTGATGAAAAATGGAGATAGCTATATATACCCTGGATTAACAAATAGGCTACTTTACATCTGTGAAAATTTTCAAGTTCCCGAAGCAATGATAATTGAAATCTAAGCGGACGAAGTCACGCGCAGGGTCTATTCCCACTAGTTCCACCGACAGTTCCACTGGTGGAACTAGTGGGAATTTTTATCCCCACTAGTTCTATTATTCAACGGACTTTAGATAGTAGAACTAGTGGGACTGAATTTTTGGTCTATTCCCACTAGTTCCACCGACAGTTCTACTGGTGGAACTAGTGGGAATTTTTATTCCCACATTCCATTATATATTAGTGAGACTAAATTATTTTATCAATTAAATTCCAATTGAACTACTGGGAAAAAATCAGTCCCACTAGTTCTACTATCTGAATAATAGAACTAGTGGGAATAAAAATTCCCACTAGTTCCACCAGTAGAACTGTCGGTGGAACTAGTGGGAATAGACCAAAAATTCAGTCCCACTAGTTCTACTATCTAAAGTCCGTTGAATAATAGAACTAGTGGGAATAAAAATTCCCACTAGTTCCACCAGTGGAACTGTCGGTGGAACTAGTGGGAATAGACCGCGCGCAGACGCTAGTAAAAAATAAATCAGTCCCATACAATGAAAAAAAAGTGAATGGTCAAAGTCAAAGTCAAAATATCTGTATTGTGCTGTTTGTTACCTGTGAATGTCAAATAAGTAACTACCGGTTATCCTTGACACAACAAAACTAGTTATTTTTTAACAATCCAACCTATTTCCTCAAGGGGAGCTAAATCTCTTGAGAAACTACATTCAAAAATGCATTCACGTCATTAAAAAACATTTCAAAAAAAGTTAAAGGTCAATGACTACCCTAATAAATAATTTATACAGGGATCGCACTAGGAATGCGTGCGCGCAGACAAATTGTCACAACAGGAAGAGATTATGCCCATTATATGACGTGTAAATCCCTCCTATTTGGTTTAGCATTTTGTTAAGTAGGGTGTTTGAGTAACGGTTAATTCTAGGGGTTGTTTTCGGTCGATAACGGTTTTTATGTTGTCAAATGTTTAAAATGGCGTGGCTAATTGCTGGGTTTTGTGGTGTGCCGCGATTAGTGAAATTATTGGCGTAGTGTGGTTAGTGCGAGCCATAAGCTGGGTCCATATTTGTATCATTTCGTCGTATCGTATCTCCGTCGCGTTGCAGCGACGCGTATCAAGATCGCTAATGTGGTCGCAAAAACAGCGCGATCATGCGGCGCGCCGTATCTGATCGCTCGGGATCGATGTTGATACGCGTTTATTTTATACCCCGCACACTCGCGATCGGATACGCGTATCAAGATCGGTAAGTATGGACGTGTTTTGATACTGTATCACGATACGAAGTAATGATTTGATACGCGATACGCCGTGATCGCTCTCGAGGCGGTTTTTCCCTGATCATCAAAGGGTATACGGACACGCACTTGACAAGTTTGTGAGCGTCCACTCTTAATAATACGGCGTTATGATACGATACGCTGCTACGCTACGGTTAGTATGGACGCATTTTTTCACGCAACGATGGTAGTGATACGATGTGCCCAAAGTGAGCGTCCATACTTAGGATACGGGAGCTCGATACGATACGCGTGATCGTGATCGGGAAAATGATACAAATGTGGACCCAGCTATATACGGTACGATTCGACGTTATGATCCGTCAGTTCAGACTGAAATCGAGCGATGGATTGTACGTGTGTGGCAAAATCGCATCCAAATTTCAATCGAAATTAATCGTCACGATATCGATTCAGATTGATCGTAATGACAGATCGTTCCGTATATTATTATGGAGCCCTTTAGACCAGTGATCCCCAAAGTGGTCTATATCGACCCCCAGGGGTCGACGATGACCAGCAAGGGGTCTATGTGGGCGGAAAAAACAAATAGGGGTCCATGAGAGGGAAATGGGGGTCCACGATAGTGGATCCCATTTAAACAGGTCGTGGCTTTAATTTTGGCTTTCCATTAATGGAATAATACATATTCATACACAGATAGTAGGCACCAACTTAATTACGTAATACTTTCTTATAAAATATACAAATATACACATATCTATCTATATTAATTATGTTTTAATTTTGCGTGTAAGTTTGTATTATGTAAAAAAATATTTTTCCGCGCCAAATATTTATTGTAGACTCAATTTTTAGCCGACTAGACCTCTAACGTTATCCGTGCAGTTTTTTAAGTGACAACGTAAATATTAGGTAAGTAGGGGGTCCACCCTAAACCGAAAATATTGCCAAGTGGTCTACGAGCCAAAAAAGTTTGGGGACCTCTGCTTTAGACCGAAAGAGGTAAGGACGGATTGTGTGAAGCATGACTTGTGTATGAAAGGTGTGCAGGGGGCCTAATATGGCTGCGTTCATCGCGTGAAAAAGTGTGGATAAGGCATCCGTCACCTTCTGACACGTAAATAAGTGCGAGAGTGACGGATGATTTACACGTTTGACACGCGATATAGACGCAGCCATACTAGGCCGGCAGAGTTAAGGCCGAGCCACACCGGATGCGTGACGTGCGCGTGCGCGTGCGCGTTCGCTTTCCACTGCGTTCTATAGTATGAATTCTCATTACGACATGTCACCCTACAACGCAGTGGAAAGCGAACGCGCATGCGCACGTGCACGTCACGCATCCGGTGCGGCTGGGCCTTTAACAGTGGGTAGGGGAGAGTGGCAGAAGAACACATGTTGTGCCGATCCCATCTTGTGTGGGACAAGGGCAGGAAGATGATGACGATACTTAGATGGTAATTATAAGAATATCAATACAGGAGGCTACAGACCAGTTTTAACTGCATCCCAAGTGTCTACACACGTTGAGTTTTTCCTGTGTGTTTTTTCAATTGTCTCTTTTCGCTTGAAGTAACACGGAATCACAATGGCTTCATCGGATGACGCTGTGGCAATTATTGCAGTTAAAATTGAAGATCTAACTGAAGCCTCCTTGTAGGTATGTTTTGGCAAAAATAGTTTGAAAAGTGGGCGCTGTTCGAAGAGAAATTGGCATCCAATCCAATTATTGCCATAAACCGATGCATGGAGTGGTGGTTTCCACTTAAAATTATTCTGAAGCTGAAAATTTCCATTCAAAATGCAATGTTTCTTTCCCCTTATACCTTACTTGCAAACCTAGTCTGTCATAATAACTACAACTTTTTTATAAATCGTGTAAATCGGACTTGATTTAGGGGGTGAGAAACACAAAAGCCTCCTGATTTTACAATATCACTTCACCTAAGTCCTTATTGTTCCACGCTCGAATCAGCAATACTCTTGATTAGCAGACTAAGTCGCATCACAGGCAAACGCAAAAAAAACCGTTTCAAATTTCCATCTTTAAGTAGAAAAACTTATACAAACTGACAAAAACACTCAATTATTACACTTACAATACCAACCTACATCTCATCTCAATACAATGTTCTAACAAAAGCTAAATCCAAACGCCCAAAAGGCTTAAGGCACCAAGCCACGTACTCAGATTTACCAATAAATATGACGCCAAACTGAGTTTTTGGCATTGAATTTGTTAATTCCAGAATCAGGTAACGTTTACCCTAAAAACACCTTGCTGGTTTCCCACGATAGTATTGCAAGGTGGGTTTAGATTACGAATATCGGTTACATTACATTGGTGCTTTGTAAAGTGATTTGGCATACACCTGCATTACACACATGAACGTTCTATTTGCATTGTGATATAAATTCGTCTGTGAAATATAATTTGCCTGTCAAACTTTTGGCCGAAAGGATCTGAGGCCCTATACAAGATGCATTCGGCGTTCGTTATTGTTATCCAAAATGTATAAGATTGACGTAAACTGTCAGACGGTCGCGTCGAGCGCCTACGTCAATCCCATATAGGTATTTTGTCAGTTTTCGAAAATGGTTTACGATAACGTTAAGCAACTTGCCTAGCCTCACAAGGCCTCTATTCTACAGCGAAAAACCATATTGTGTTTGACGTGTCAGGTCGCCATTACTGTCAAGTAAATAAGAGCTCGTATTGTCAACATTTTGATAGCTTTTTATTTACTTGACAGTAATGGCGGCCGAGTTAACACTCTCGCTGCCATGGGATCCGCCAGCGACCCCCAGTTGACCTTGTGCAGCACGCCAGGCTAATAGTCAACGTTTAGGCGTGGAGTTACAGAAAACTTGGGATACGCCAGCGGACCTCATGGCCTGCTGAAGTATACCCGCTTTATATATAGCTGGCAGGGAGAGTGTTAAAAACAATACCATAACAGGTCGAAGGTAATATGGTTTTACCAATGTAGAAACTTGTGAACTCTGCAATGTACCTATACCGAGTTGTCACCTGTCACCTACCATTGTCAGGATGGTGAAATAGGGTGCAGATGGATACCCTAACACCGGGAAAGGAGTCGTAGATGCGTTGCTGGCCTTTGAGAGATGAGTACACTCCTCTCTTAAGGTTATTTTCTTAAGTGGTAGTGGTTCGGAAAGACCGCGGTTTGTCTCGCTTGTAGCTTAGTTCGTTGTTATCCCTCGACGCAAACAAATTTGTGTATCTGTGACTCTGTTTGTGGCATCTTAACTACCAAACGATTAAATCGATTTGAACGCAGCTTTTAGAAAAAGAAAGTTAGTTCAATAGGGTTCATACTTAGATAAGATTATTAAAAATCGGTTGGGCTGATTGACCTCGTAAGGCCCACAATATTAAGAACAGGGAGTTTTTTGTAAGTGGGACTTTGAATCTACTATCAAGGCAATAAAGTTCAATTACGTTTGTTCGATAATGTCATTTTTAGTTTATGATGATATGAAAATAAACCTTATTCTTATTGCAACACAGTTAAAATTAAATTGCCTTGATTATGTACATTTTATTGCACACTGGGCCTCACGAGGCTAAGAGTTATAAGCTCCGAAAGTAGGGGTTGCGATTATAACATGGATTTATATCTATTTTATAGCTGTTATTGTATGGTTTATTCATAGATAGAAGAGGGAGTACAATCCAGTTGTGGCCTGTGTAACTTGTGCTTACCATCCTGTCTGTCCTGTTTTACCAACCTGATAAAGATAGGTGACGGGTGACAATTCGGAATACATTGCAAAATTAACCAGTACTACAATGAGATTTAAATAAGCAGCATGTACACTGCAATGTCACCTGTCACATGTCATTGTCACGATGGTGAAATAGCGCCCAGAGGTCCTCAGTTACTAATCCTGATACAATAGCTTGCTGTAGCGATACTCTGAATCGTTATCTATTAGCCAAGTAATGCGGAAACCAGGAAGCGGCCCGGCCCGGCCGCGGTCGCTTCCTGGCCCTTATCATAAAGGAGTATTCATTGGTTCAAGGGCCTTATTGAGCCGTCGAAGGACTTTGACTTTTATCACGTGCCTGATGATTCCACTGATATATAAATCAATTGTTTTTCACGATTCTGGAAGTAATACGGATCCAACGTCAAGGTTTCTTTCTGTTAAATAAAAGGAATTCTGTAGCTCTGCCTACCCCACTCTGGGAACGAAGGCGTGAGATTATGTATGTATGTATGTAAATAAAAGGAAATTTTTCGAGACAAACTTTTTAACGACTGTACTTATTTCACAACTATTAAAGAAAAACGGAGATCCAGTTGCCACTTTCCAAATACATCATTAGATTAGCTCTGAGACTGCACAATATTGCATTGTCATCGGGTTTACATATGTAAAACAAATTCCAGCCCAATCCAATAACTGTAAACGCTTTCAAATTGATTTGTATGATTTGAACCAAACAAACAAACAGCTTGTAAAAATGAATTACGTTTGGAATGTAATTCGGTGCACAGATGCATCACGCACAACAATGTAACAGTGAAGCAATGTATATCGAATTGTCACATGTCACCTATCGATATCAGGTTGACTAAATGCCTGTTGTCACCTGAAAATGTCACGTAGCCAAACCCCTCCATTGTAGATACAGCGGCATATCCAAAAGGCAGACAAACATTGAGCATAAACAACTGTTTATTTCTAAACTTTCGATCGTCAACCCGCCGATACCCCATGCTTTTCACATTAAATTGATAAGTATGTTCAATATTTGTACCGGAAATTGGTAGGTGTGGTGTTAGCTTTATGATATGCACTAACTTGGATCTAGAAGGATGTATGAAACCAAGTCTTATATATGATTTACGCCCTTTTAACTGTCAACTATCAGTATTTGTCAAGCGCTCGATTAATACACGATAAATAAACTTTTTTTTATTAAATCAACCGATTTTAAACTGTATTTCAATGCGAGAAGGCTATTGTGAAATATGAACTTCATTCGAGTTCATTGCTACGTTTTCTAGATGAAAAGTGACGTTATATAAAATTTATAAAAAGTCTTGTTCGTGGAAGCACTTTTAACTCATGATAAGAATGTCAAATTTAGATATTAATATAAACTGTCTAGTAGGTGTTTTAACAAAGTATCCGCTGGAATATCTACGCTAATGATATTTAGAATTCAATCAAATCTAAAGAACTAAGGAACATCCAAATTAAATAACTTTAAAAAAACGTCTAAATCTACATCACATATGAGTCGGGCTTTGAAAAATACGTTTTTTTGCCATATATTCAATATCTGCTTATTGACTAAACACATCGAAGGATAAATAATCAGGCTACCCAAGCAGTAAAACCGGGTAAGAGCATGTCGGACGCTCAGGGTAGGGTTCCGTACCCTTACCATCTATTAGCGAGTCAAATGCTCTGACCCTCGCAGACCTCGCAGTATTTTTATAAAGTGCGAGGGACAGAGCATTCGACTCGCTTGCGAGTACGGTAATTGTACCTCACGGTAAGGGTACCGATGCAAAAGTGTAAGTACAAACACAAAAAACTGTTTTAAAAACCACAAGTGTGATCTAATTTTCTATTGAAGCTTATTTCGTGCTGTCATTTAAAATACTAGATTTTTATTTCTTGTAGTTTTGCCTGTATTAGACGCGCAACTCTAGCAAAAATGACACTTTTCGAGTTTAATATTTCCTAAGAAATTGATATCAACCACATGTAAAATAGGTACTTAATATTATTTTAAGAGCTTTCCAATGATATGTCACTCGATGTAATAATGTAAAAAAAAGTTCAACCTTTGCTTTACATGTAATAAGAGGGACCCGTTTTTTTATAAATCAAGTGTTTATCTTACAACTTTGCCGGCGTAATTTAAATGTATAACCATGCCAAATTACAGCTTAGTATCAAGAGTTTTCTGAGTTAGACCGCGGCCTGACGGATATGGCAAAACTAAAGGGTTCCTTCTTTGACTTCGGAACCCTAAAAGGGCAGATATCCGACATAACAGAACCCAAGTACTACACCACTGATAAGACTTGCTTCTACTAAATGACTACTAACTTCGAAGCTGAAGTGTTTGCAATAACACTTACGGGGCTACTAGAAATATGAGTGGGGAGTCGAATTGGTGTAAGGTATTTTTCCTGTTATACTTATTTTGATCTGGAAATGTGCATTTCCACGGCGAATTTTTACCCGACTGCGAAAGGAGAGTTATGTTTTTCGGGTGTGTATCTATAGGTATGTATGTCTATTTCTTTGGCTCTGCAGCCTAAAAGGTATGATGGATTTTAAAACCCGAGGTTTCGTTAGATTCGTCTTGGATTTGGGAGTGTTACTCTATTCAAAGTAATGAGAGGGGAGTTAATTTTTTGATTGCTTGCTTTTTCGTCGTATTCCTGATTCGTCGTATTCTTGTTTTGACACATTCTTGTTTCGTTTAACTAATAGGTTGTGTCAACTTATGTAAGATTAAGAACCAATATCACCAAACGATGTTAAATTTAATCAATGTTAATCGACTGTTAGTTTATACATTTTGACAGCTGTTAAAACGCTCTAATCGTATGTTAAGTGGTTGGTGGTGGCGGTGTTGAAATTGGTACTTAATTTATTTCATTTCATCAAAATGATAATTTTCTTTTTCTAATAAACTTTATAGTTTCATTATTGAAGCAGTCATACGCATTGTATAGTACAACTTGTTAGTTCTATTGTGTCCAAACAAGAATATCTCGAAAACCGAAAGCGACGAAACAGGACTGTATCACTACACGAATAGTTACAACGAATCAGGAATACGACGAAAAAGGAAGCAATCAATTTTTTTAAACATATGTCGACGACTGTATAAGAAAATGCAGTCGGTTTTTTTTTAACGGTTATTTATAGCCAGCAACAACGTCTTACTTTTTTTTTGTAATATAAGTAGAATAAATCGTCCTTACTGTTGACGCTATTATTGTTCAAATAATTTGACGTGTTAACTCGGCCGCCTTTATTGTCAAGTAGATAGGAGCTATATTCAAGAAGAGCGTTGTCAAGTAAATAGCAATACGATAACATCCCAAATGAAATATTTTTTTACCGAGTAGAATAAAGCCTGGGCCTTAGTTTGAGAAAAGTCCAATTCGTGTAAGTCTTACTTCGACAATATTTATTTATTTTCACTTCTAATGCTCTTAAAATGTTACTTTAATCTCTGCACATCGGGACTAAAGCTTCTTATTAATCTCTAAGGATTAAAGTTTTATTTTTAATTTACTTTGGAAACCCCTAAACAACCAATCACGGTGTTTGTGAATAGAGGATTATCGCCATTTTCAGTGATTGTGTGTGGACCATTTTTAGGCCGTGGAAATAACCTCAAAATTACAACTGTGTAAAAATATAACAAAAAAAAACGATATAATTTCGTAAAACACGATTAATGATTACGAATATGAATCTATTTAAATATATTAAGGACAATTTTATTTTATTAGGCATGGTCCAAATAGTTTTCAAGCTTGTATCTGTTGATGTTGGCTAAATATGCAAGCATTTGTGTCACTTTAACAAAAAACTGACAACCGCGAAACAAAGGGCATTGGGTAAATTTGTTTGAAGAATATTGTCATATTTTTTTTCAGCGGCCACGGGTGATTCTTACATAGTTATTTAGAGGACCTCTAAATACATATAGATATATATAATTTATGGCGTTAAATAATATCGGAGCGGAGATTTTAAAGATTTAAGTGTTCAGTTTTTAGTACGAAAGTACGCCCAAGTATGAATATTTAAATATCTCCGCTCCGATACACTTAAAAGAGTATTACATTACATAATAAAATATCTTTATTTTTAATAATTCTATCATAATTTGCCACTTTTACGAATGGCCGCTCACCTTGAAAATGTATGAATTTTACATGACAACACTTTTACCCAAACCCCTTTGTCAGAAACTTTGTTACATATTTTGTTAAATATTGTAATTTTGTATAGAACGTAGTTTTTTTTCCTCGCTATCAAAGTGAAAAGTAGAGTGTTTAACGCGAGACTAAACAACCATAATGACATTCGAACTATAGCCACTCTCGCTTTCTCGCTCGCTCGCGTGGCTAAACATCTCTTGTCATTATCGCTTGTTTTAGTCTCTTGTTGAACAATCTACTATATAACTATTATAGATTATTTCTGTTAGCAACATGTAACTGAACCAGACGAATGTAATAGGAATTTTTATAATCATGACATTATTAAAGATAGCTTATCATTTATTTACTGTATTATCGTAATTTATAGTTCAGTGGGTAATTGATAGGATTTACTTATATGACGAATAAACTTATTCGCCCTAGAATTTTCTTTGATAAGCTACCTGTATTTTTTATCTTTGGAGGGCGACAAAATTATAACGCCCCAACTTTTTCCTACTACGTACGAGTATAATAATTATTAAAGAACTGTCATTACCATGGCAACGCTTATTAAAGAATTGTTTTCACGCTTCGGTTACGCTATAGGTGGTATTCTGATACCATTAACGATATCAACATTAGCGGTTTATAGTACGCGAGTAGAAAAAAATAGTTTCTAATATCGGTAAGGACAGGCGAACTAATTTCAAAATTACGTTACAGCTGTCATCGCTGTCACCTACTAGCACAGGTAAGGTAATGCTGGTCATTTGCCTTTCGGCTTCTGAACCCATCTTAGAGTATTTGTAATATGTGTGTAGATAAAATAATAACCCTTTGGAAATATATGACTTAGTTATTTGTTAAACTAACCATTCACATAAGGGAAACCTAAAGAGCTAAAGCTCTTCTTCTTAAAGGGATATTGGTATCACTCACAATATAGCGCTTTAAAAGCAACATCGAACAAGAGTTATACGAAACGGATTGGTACGGTTAACCCTTATAAATAGCGCTTTAAAAAGCAAATCGGACGGCTTTCAAGCGATACGGCTTTTCTAAATAAATCCTTATAAAAACCCATTTGAAACCCCTTGAACGGGATAGCGGGACGGTCCCTGTAATTAAATACATAGAAAACACCCGAGGAACAAACACTCGCATTCATCACAAAAATATTTACCCATACCGGGAATCAAACCTGAGTTCTCTAGCTTCGTAGTAGGGATCGCAATTTAACCGGTTATTAACCGTTTTTGTATGAAAATAACCGGCTTAAACCGGTTATAACCGGTTATTTGCATTCACTGCTTCGTAGGCAGAGTCTCTACCAACTAGGCTAATCACATCATCAGAAACTTTAATTATTTAAATGAGACGGGTTTTGAAAATGTAGGTAGAGCAACTTTGAGTAGATGAAATTTCTAAATTAAAGAGAGGAAACAAGTAAAATAACCTTGTCTTTAATCATTTTTTGTTTAGGTAAGAGAAAACAACAATTTTGTATAAAATTTGCCCTAGCTTACCTTTACGTAATTACGTCCCTAATTATAAAGCGTTTCCCTGACAACCTCACCTCTTAAACAATACTATTACGGATATTACATACATACACAATTCATGTTCCCAATTCATTACGCAATGCCCCGCCATACACGACAAATATTGTCACCCTGACACTTGTGTCTATAGTCCAAAGAGCTAAGGGACGTCACTGGTGACAGAGGCGACGGTCCATACTTGACATCCACTCTGTGACCCTTTGAATCGATTGAACAATCCTTGCATCTGATTGGAGTCAAGCCTCCTTGAAGGAATCCAGTTCGTCAAGCTGTTCTAATTTGACAATTAGATGAGGGTGTTCAATTAGTGTTACCAGGAGTTCAGAATCTGTAAGGATCTGCTCTAAACAAGCAGAAGTTAATGCAACAAGGACCACAGCTTCTTATTTCCCCGGGGGAATGCATACCGCCAGTGGAACTCAGAGAGGGTTATGTTATGGCGTTCCTATTGCGGTATCAACACAGGGGGCTACGGGACCGATATCGTATTGTTCTAAACTCGCCATTACTGTCAAGTAAATAAGAGCTATCGTAACGTTGACAATACGATAACATGTCAAAGGCTATATGGTTTTAGCCAGTAGAATAGAGGCCAAGCTGGCCTATTGCCTAACGCACTTGCAATTGCAATCGACTTTAAAGCGGAACAATTGTTTTCATTTTTAACCGACTTCAAAAAAAGGAGGAGGTTCTCAATTCGTCTGTTTTTTTTTTTTATATTTGGTACCTCAGAACTTTCGACTGGGTGAACCGATTTTAATGATTCTTTTTTTTATTTGAAAGCTGGTGCTCCCCGATTGGTCCCATTATTATCAAAATGTAGATCTGATGGTGGAACCCATGAGGAATCGACGGAACTCTTCAAAATTTATAGGCACACCTATAGCGATTTTGGTATTTTTCATTGTAACTCGTGTATGGTCTTGGAAAGCACTATTTGGTGAAGTGGAACTGATGATGAAGACCACAGATGGCCACCGGAACTCTTAAACGGTATATATTTGGAGGGTGGCGACAAGATATTTCGATTAAGATAGTTGAGCTACTATGACGAAGCATATTTAGGTTTAAATATATGACTATGACTTTCCCACGGTGTTGCTTGAGGCGAGATTGAAATGTTCTATTGTTTCTTATTAATTGAGAAGTGGGAGAATAACAGCATAATTATGATCACTAAAAAGTATAAAATAAAAAAAAAGTTAAAAATATATAAACCCGCCTTCAAAAAGCAAAAAATAACTTCTTTAAAAATGGTAGGTAAATAGGTCAGTCCAACTGAAGTCGGCGTCCAACAATATTTTAACCAAAAGCAGACTTCAGTTGGACTGACCTATTTACCTACCATTTTTAAAGAAGTTATTTTTTGCTTTTTGAATGCGGTTTTTTTTTTTAACTTTTTTTTGTATGCAAACTCGCCTTGGGACTGTCAAAATGAAAACGATTGCGATTGCGAGTGCGTTAGGCAATAGGCCTGCCGGTGGCATGAGCGATCATATCCTTTCAAAAAATCATAGAGACATGAATCGCTATCAATCTCTGACGAACTGAGGCCCTTGACAAGATTCATATAGCTACAACGATTTTCGAAAACAGACGCGACCGTCTGGCAGCTTCCTGCTATCTAGAGTTGACTGCTCGGTCTTTAAACGGAGCGCTTCGATCTCGGTCAATGGGTCAAAGGAACTAGTTCGGTCTTTTAGGTCCTTTAGGTCCTTTAGCTCCGGAGCAAGTTTTGAGATCTGAGCAGGACACGCTTTGAAATAGATACTATTTGTCTCGTTCACATCGAGCGCCGGGCCGTGCTCTTCGTTCGCTCTGTTTCGCTCATACGCTCAACAATTGCTATTGACCTAAAGGTCCGAAGACCGATTAAGATCGTTTACGAAGACCTAGTTCCTTTCGGTCTGTTCAATTCATTCCTTTTAGTTCTTAGTCGACTCAAGCCTACTCCTGAGGGCCCTGCCAAGATGCATTGCGCTAACTAGCGTTTCTATTCGATTCGTTTTTAAACCAATCGCGTCACTGGTAGATGACGTGATACGAAAACTCACGTGATCTACCAGTGACGCGATTGGTTTAAATACGAAACGAATAGAAACGCTAGTTAGCGCAATGCATCTTGGCAGGGCCCTTTGTCCTATACATTTTCGATAAGCATAACGATCTCGCAAGGCTTGTCTAGGGCTACTGACTAGTCTGTGACTGTGACGCGCGCGTTCTGAACAAGACCTTATTATTTTGTATGCACTGATGTTACCTCACAAAAGCTTGTTTTTTCAGTTGTGTCTTTCAATATAGGTTGAAATTGAAACTATTAAATATGAAGCTTATGAGCGTAGACATAGGATTAATTGTTATGCGTTAGCGCAGACAATTTTAATTAAATTATAGCCGTTGCGTAAAATCACGCGGGATTTTCTTATTTTGAAACGTCGATGAAAATTCCGTTGCAGCAGCTGGCCAGTGATAGTGGACATTGAAAATTATTATCATTACAAATGCGTAGGGTTTTTTTTGTTTGTGTGTTCCGTCATTACTGCTTAACTCGAGGTTTTTGAGATTTTGTACAGAAAATAGTTTATAACGCGAAGGTGGATATACGAGTACTTACACAGGTTGCTTATTTTCCCGGAAATTTTGACAGTTCCCGAGTGAAAAAGTAATAAACGACTACTACGCAGACGAGGGCAATAATGTCAATATCTCGAATCACAATGGAAATAAGTAAATCAATTTTACAACCATCACTTCGACTTGACAGAAGCGCGTGGAGCTAACCCCATGTGCTTCTGTTTAGTCCATTTGATTAAATTCTCTTTTACCGAACAATTGTCTTCGCGTGTGATATCCATGGACTTATTGCTCTAATAAGTCCATGGGAGTGTCTATAAATAACTCGACATTGGCGAAATACACCTTAACAGGAGGGAAAACCATTAATTAAGAATTAAAAAAAAACCATCACTTACCACACCAAAAGACCTCGTAACAAACTAACGTCTAGCTTTGTCTGAACAACATCGTTCCTATATAGTCTATACTTATTGCCATGGCTTATCACGTTCTTGCTTGACATTTCTTGAAGAAGCCCGAGCAAGCATAAGGTCTTTACCCAGGCCGCTTAAATAAGAGGAATTCAGCTAACTAATTAAAGTGACATGAATCTAACTAAGTAACTGTAACTTGCGATGCTAAAACAGAAATGAATGGTAGTATGGTATGGATACATACTAATATCCATCTATACTACCTATATACCAGCGGTTCTTAACCTTTTTCCGTCCACGGACCCCTAGGAAATCAAGCACAAGACAAGTAAAAGGAACCCTTGGTAAACAAAACAATAATAAATTTATGACCATTATTTTAGTACTTACTGCAAATTAAAGAAACTTATTCATAAAAAAATACGTTAATATGAATATTGATGCTTCTTCGCTTCACAACTAAGTTGGCGATATTTGGGTTGATGTTACTACTAAGTTGCAATCTCAAATCGGATTCCGCTTGTAATCTGTTTCTGTATTTGTTTTTAATATATACAAGAGAGGAGAATGCCTTTTCACAGAGGTACTCGGTCGGTTCGGTCTTGGACGGTTGCTTGGTGCGTAGTAGGCGTAGCGATTACGAGACTTTTGGTGGCATTTATTTATTATTGTTAAATGGTCCATTGGTGAAACTGCGGCGGACCCCCGTACATATACTCGCGGACCCCTAGAGGTCCGCGGACCACAGTTTAAGAAACACTGCTATATACTAATATTATAAACGTGATTATAAAACTATGTTGGTCCGTCTGTTTGTTACAGTTTCACGGCCAAACCGCTGAACCGATTGCGATCAAATTTGGCATGGTGATGGCTTAAGTCGTGTCAAAGGACATGGGATGCTTTATATCCCGAAATTTTGTACAGTTCCCAAGGGAACAGCGGTAAACACGGGCGACAGCTAGTGTTCGTATTTATAGAAGTTATCCGAGTACCTTTTCCGTTTTTCTACTAGAGTTATATTCGTCGCGTCGTACATATATTAGTGTCTGATCTATTCCAGACGCGGGGCCGGTCGATAGCTCAATACTAGCGGAGTATTTCTGACCTCCGTGCTAGTTTTTAGTTACTATTCTAGTTTCTAGTTTAGGCGGGGCGCGTCCTTGGTGCGCGGAGAGCGTAGCAACTCCAACGATGTCCTGACAAGGGTACTAACCTATTATTTATCTAAACACCTTTCAACGATCGCTGATGGCTGGGATACACGAGGCTAGTTTTTCAAGCCAGGATAGCTAGTAGTGCTAGTAAGCTAGTGCGTCTATCTTCGTGTATACAAAACTAGCTTACTTCCAGGCTAGTAAGCTAGTGCTGAAGCCAGGATAATCTTTAATAGCTTGCCGTTCTTTTTTTGAGTTAGTAGCGCCCCCCGCACCACTGATTTCGCTGTCCTGGCTTGTGTACTAGCTTCGTGTGGCCTGGGACTGGTGTTTTTTTTTCATGAACGTGTTGTTACTGTTTTGCAATGGTTCCTGACTGGCTTAAAATTACTGGCATTTAAATATGTAAGTAGACAACACTAGCATGTGTCCAGCGAGGACAGTATTACTAAACTCCATTCCAATACACTTCTCTGATTTAGTAAACAATTTTATAACCGTAAAATGGGGTGACTTTGGAAACGCGAGGTGACTTTGATAATTTTTTGAATCATCGATTGTGTGCAATGTCTTAGTTTTTATTTAGCTCTTTCGCGACATTACTTTCATATGTTTCATATGCGAGCACAAAATATCAGTAGTTCAAGTATTCTCAGACAAATTGGATTTAAAACCTTCGAAACAAAAAACCACTATTTTTTGACATGCTTCAGGGGTGACTTTGATATTTTGATGTAAACACAAGGATAATCAAAGTAGCCCCATTTTAAGAATCGAGATTTTAAGCTGCGTAATTATTTTTTCCTGCTAAGCCGTCTGCCGTAGTCTGCCTCTAGTTGCTTTAAGTTACTCCAAATGAGTAGTCGCCAATACAATATTTTTAATAATTTATTTTACGATTAAATGCGAGAGTTACAGAAGATTTATTTTTATAATTAATCAAACTAACCCCATTTTACGGAACCTCAAAATGCATCACTTGGCTAAACTGGCCGTTTTCTGCTGAATAAAGTAATTAGAGACCATATTTTGCTCACCATTTTCCTGATACATCATGGATGGTTTATTTTATGACAAACTTGTTATTTTAGGCGAAAAAGGAGCATTTTGAGGTTATAAAAGTGTTTACTAAATAAGACGAGTCTATTGGAAAGGACCTTAGCTAGCTTAAGCATCCTGGCTTGAAAAACTAGCCTCGTGTATCCCTAACCCCAGCCATGAGAGGCTGACCTTGTGGCCATAAGAAGCTCTGCTGTACCAGCGCACAATAATGAAGTTTCTGAAAATGCATAATGTTGCCAACAGGAAAATCAATGCTAAACTTATTTGTTGCGTTTCTTCACACGTTGCAATGACAACTTAGATCAGAAGTATCAGAACTGTCTAATATACCCTTTTCTTGCAAATAAAAAAGTCATCGATGTTTATCCAGCCAAAAGTAAAAAAAAAGTTTATAAAAACAAAAACCCGCCTTCAAAAAGCAAAAAATAACTTCTTTAAAATGGTAGGTAAATCGGTCAGTCCAACTGAAGTCTGCTTTTGGTTAAAATATTGTTGGACGCCGACTTCAGTTGGACTGACCTATTTACCTACCATTTTAAAGAAGTTATTTTTTGCTTTTTGAAGGCGGGTTTTTGTTTTTATAAACTTTTTTTTAATTTTATACTTTTTAGTGATCATAATTATGCTGTTATTCTCCCATTTCTCAAGAAACAATAGAACATTTCAATCTCGCCGCAAGCAACGCCGTGGGATAGTCATAGTCATATATTTAAACCTAAATATGCTTCGTCATAGTCGCTCAACTAGCTTAATCGAAATATCTTGTCGCCACCCTCGAAATATATACCGTTTAGGAGTTCCGGTGGCCATCTGTGGTCTTCATCATCAGTTCCACTTCACCAAATAGTGCTTTCCAAGACCAAATACACGAGTTACAATGAAAAATACCAAAATCGCTATAGGTGTGCCTATAAATTTTGAAGAGTTCCATCGATTCCTCATGGATTCCACCATCAGATCTTCATTTTGAAAAAAATGGGACTAATCTGGAAGCACCAGCTTTCAAATAAAAAAAGAATCTTCAAAATCGGTTCACCCAGTCGAAAGTTCTGAGGTAACAAACATAAAAAAATAAAAAATAAATACAGACGAATTGAGAACCTCCTCCTTTTTTTGAAGTCGGTTAAAAATAATAAAAAAGATACAACAAGTGAATGTTATGGTAGGTATCATGTAGTACACATCGTCAAATAAAGGCTTAAACGTTGACCATTTCGAGATGGGTGCAAAATTTAACCGAAATTATGTCGCTTTGAAGAAAAGGAGCTGTAATTTTTTTGCCTAAGTATATTAAGTAGCTTGTTGCCTTGTTGCACTATTTCAAAATTTTGAAATAGTGCGTCAAATTTTGAGACGTACCACCTAGGTCTCAAGCATTTTTTTTCAATGGAGAGTCAAAGTTGTTGAATGAATTATAAGAAATGCTTTAGTGTCTTGGAACATATGGATTTATTATGTGTTGATATTTTAGAATTATGGTGTTTTCAATACATTGCTACGTTATATAGTTAGATATAGCAATAAATTATAGCAAATTTTTAGCTTTTAAGGCAAAGTTGTACACAAGGTAGTGTTCGTTCCCATTCCAAGGTTTTAAACCTTAATAACTCCTAAACTAACTCGCATATTGGAAAGTTCAAAATGCTGACAATAAAGTCTGTGTGCAATAAATGATATAAATATTAAAAAAACCGTACCGATATAGAAGGGGCTTTCTTATGTGTGTGTTGAAATATCAAATCCAAGTGACATTTTCCATCACATTTTACTCCAGATGATATGCTGCAATATGCCAGCATGTCCCAATAAACCCAGTTGAATGTTGACCTCCTCGTGTTACAAAATATAGGTCAGTCAACCAGAAGAAAGCTAGTTAAACTATTTCGGTCCAGTTGCCAGTTGCAGCGCGAACAGACACACACACACACACACGTTCCGTTGATGCCCCCGCGACGTGGGCGGAGACGACTTGCCAACTAGGCCATAATGTCTCCATAACCACCTACCAATAAACTAAAATAAACAAAAACACGAGAACCATTGCTTCTTTTGTAACACCAAAAAAAATAAACCAGGATTCTAAGAAGCAGTGGACGGTCAAAACGCGAGAAAAGTGGCGAAAATTTTCTCCGTCTTGTTTTTAAATTGAGAAGTTTCCATTGTTTTGTCTGTTAAGAATTGTGCAACCAGCCGTTAAACGTTTCCTTGTAGCTGGCTGGAAATAGGATGCTAAGCGCTAATTATTTCGTAATGAGGATATCGCATATTCGCGTTTCGAACGCGCGCCGCGCCGGTTCTAATCTTGGGCCGTTTTGAAATTGGAATGCGAAAAAACTGATTTTGGGAAATTGTGTCCCTGGCAGTTTTGTGAATGAGTGACGCGTTTTAAATGATAGAATATGATTTATCTATGTACACATAATTTTTTTCCGTGGCTATCAGACAACCCACACTGGTGGGTTGTCTGCCCTACCCACTGCTGGACTGTACTTGAAAATTGGATGAAATATTTTTTGGCTATCCTAGAGCGCACATACGAAGGATTCTTCGAAAATCTGCCCCTAATCTGTAAGAAATAGGGGAGGAGCGGAAATCTAATTGTACGCGTACGAAGTCGCCTGCGTCCTCTAGTGATTTGAATAAAAGGTTGATTTTGGTCTCGATAAGCAGATGATGTATAAAAAAATGCAGTAAGGCGCACACACAGCGAAGCGAAACGCTGATAATTTTTCACTGCCAAAGCATCATCGTCTTTGGATGTGTTGAAAAATAAGATCGAAATTAATTAACACCACAAATACGAGGAGACATTGCGGAGAATAACAAATACGCATGCTCATCATACAAATATTTGCCCATACCGGGAATCGAACCCGGGACCGTTAGCTTCGTAGGCTACCGCGTTAACTATGTTATCGCGTCGTCAATATATGAGGTGATCGTTCCTCACCCCCGCACCTCATACCTACCACGGCTCTCAATTAACTATTGTGCTTTCGACGTACAGTTAATAGGCTATAAAATTTGCCTAATTTTATAAAACCTTTTTAAATGAATCTTTATAACATTGCAAGTATACTACAAGGACGACGCGCTGGCCTAGTTGGTAGTTTACCCTGCCTACGAAGCTAGCGGTCCTGGGTGCAAATCCCGGTACGGGCAGATATTTGTGTGTTGAGCGCGAATATTTGTTCCTGGGTCATGGATGTTTTCTATGTATTTAAGTATATATTTCTCTATATAAGTATTTATATCGTTGTCTAGTACCCATAGTGCAAGCCTAGAGCTTAGTTTGGGAGTAGGTCGATTGGTGTGACATTGTCCCTTGATATTTATTATTATTTATTACATTGATATTTCCTTGAGATTCTACTGTATTATCAATAAATAAAAATATGTTATAGTTTAAATTTTCAAAAACCGCGCTAAAAACGGTGTTTCTATCATGGCGCTGGCCATATGACAAGTGTGACGTCACACAGTAAACAATAAACAATTATTTGAACAGATATACCCTTATGATCTGTGGTTACTTGTGTGTGACGTCACCAGCAATTAACCACAGCAGCAAACAAATCATATATCGTTTCTGCCACACATAAAAATTTCATAAAATATTCAAAAAAAAACGTGTGTTTCCACAATAATATACACAATTTAGTTTAAAATAAAGTGAAATATGTATGTTTTACGCTATTATTTGATATAATGACCACAATTTGTTGTATATTTTCAATGTTGTCAAATAGCCTATTCCGAATAACCAACTGCCGATTTACGACAGACTTAAAATTTGTTAAAACACGTCCATACAAGTTTCAGATTGTACCCAAAAATCCATATGTTTAACTCCATTCAGGTGTTAAAATTATGAACAAAGGAATTAATGATTTACTCACTGTCAACCGAATTTGAACAAGTGCGCGTACGCAGTATGTACAATACACACGCCGAGGCCGCCGTGTGGCGCGTACTTTATGTACGTTATAAAATGCCAGTTCTTTGTTCTATAGAAATTAAAGACGAATATGATAGGAGGAAATATAATTTTTGAACACAGAGACCTGAAATATGAAAAGAGTGTCGATAAACTTGACGTCAATATTAAGGGATAAGAAAGCCCCTTCTACACCTGTCCAGAATATAGTTTAAACTTTCCACTGTATAACTTTCTATAGTTTTAGAAGACATACCCTTTTTCACTTCCACATTCAAATTCATTTAAGAATTTATAATAAGTTTCACAAATTTCGGGGTCGACTCCCGTATATAGGAGGCATTCGGTCTTTAAAATGTTGTTACAGTTATTCTACCCTCCTTAGAAAAAAGGACGTATGTCTCATAGAACCGCGTATGTATTAGTAACCTTATGTCTTAAGATGGGGGGTTAAATTTAGTTTGACTATCAAATGGCGCATGCGTCCTTTTTATTTGGGAGGGCAGTATTATAAATAAATGCTGCTATTAAAATGTCATTACAACAAAAAGTATTAATTATATAATACATTTTATTTTACTTATACTATTAGGTTGGGCAAAAATAAGCTAAAGTGATCAATCATTTAGTTGTAGATAACGTAAAAGTCAGTTATTTATTACTAAAAAGTTAGTGTAAAAGTAATTCTGTTTCGTTATAATCCTTTTTCACTAGGGCTAAGGAATAAATCATGCTGCCAATTTCATTTTGAATAGCGCCCTCATTTTCAAACCATTTTTTACCACGCCCTGTTTATTATTTGTTGAAATACTGTATTATTTGCTAACAGAAGCTACTAACTAATACATACAGACAGGAATGTACGTAGGTCACATACTATGCACATTCTATGGTACCTTTTGAACAGGATTCCACAGAAACTAATGTCATTTTGTAAAGGTGCGTTGCACTTATGCCCTTTCATGACATTCTGCGTCCAGTTTGTTGACACTGCGCCTGCGCAGCGGAAGCGCAGGATGTGCGCAGCATACGCATCATATGCGCAGACGACGTCCAGACGCTAGCGCCATTTAAAAATGGCGTCCCATCCGGCCAGGGCCGCCACAACACAAAACTGATCTAATGGAGAATTATCGAAGATGGTTATTCGCATGCAGTTTTATTGATATATTTAAATTGAGTGGTGAGTTATTACCTATTTGGACGTGTTTCCTTTAAAAATATTATATTATCAATTGTAAGCCTTTAAGGTTTTGCAATCATAAAGTACTTACTTTTCTGGCGTTAGATTTAATAAATACATACAAAATAGACGAACACAACAGAAAAAATCAACGTGAATTTGTGTATGTACAATTTGTTATTTGTCATCGCGGCAACTTTTTGAACACATCCCGTATAAAGTTAAAGCGTGAAACAAATGGTGTTTCTTTTTAACCGACTTCAAAAGAGGAGGAATTTATACGTTCCACTGAATGTTTTTTTTTATGTGTGTTCACCGATTACTCCGTCAATTGTGGACCGATTTTATTAATTTAACGTTAAACTGTTATTTAACGGCTAAGATCTCGAGTTGATATTCCCATTCCGTTTCTAAACGCAATCAGCTTAAGCTAACGATCAAATATTGGTTAAACTGTTGATTACACCATTCATGGATTGATTGACGTAATACCAATGTTCTATATAATTCGCTGCTATATGCCATCTGTCATTACACGGCAATTAAAAAAATAGCAATGCATACTTATAACCAAAACGACGTTCGTCACTACGCAAATTAGGTCATATAAAGCTCTTATGAATAAGTACATTAACACAAAAAAAAATATTCTGATTATATCTGAACTTTAACGTTTTAAGGTAAGTAAGGTAGGGTTAGATAGTAAATTAGATCGCCTGTAACGTAAAGGATTAAAAAATAAACCGTTCGGTATGTTTTAATAGGAAAACAAAGATCCATTAATTTGTCAACTTAAACCTTATTAAATTTTTAATATAGGCATTGCCCAGAACCAGGAGTGTTATTCTCTCAAAAAACGGCGGTCGGTCGGACGGACGAGCGAATCGAAGCGGCGAGTTTAAGTAGTCCCGTCCGAGCGAACAAAACACATTTTAGCGCGTGCATTCTCAATTAGGCAGCGTTATACGTTCGAGAAGTCATGCTGCCAAATTGAATACACGCGCTAAAATGTGTTTTATTCACTCTGACGGGACTACTTAAACTCGCCGCTTGGACAATCACTCGTTCGTCCGTCCGTCCGTCGTTGTTGAGAGAATCACACCCCAGGGTCAAGGGGCATATCGCGGCTGTAAAGAATCGCCAGGTCAACCAATCAACGGTGGCGGAACTCATTTTAGACTCCAATGTCAATCACTAGATCGAACACCATAACCTCAAGGTCTATCTTCTGATCACCACTAAGATATAACCTTAGAATAATTCGATAAGTATGCATAAAACATAAAAAAATAACTGAGAGAATGGATTCAAATTGTAATTTTCTACAAGGATCCCAAATACAAAACAGGCCATTTGTTGCCGGGCGACCGGAAGGGTGCGTTTCCACCTGAGATGCGCATTAATGTGTTTTCATACATTTGACAATCGGAGCGAGGTGTCGGTGGAAAAGCACCCTAATACGGTGTATTGTCATTTAACAATTTATAAAAATTAAGAGGGTAGTTCGTTATTCCAAATACGTTACCTATCCTCGCCGAAGATGAACTCCTTGACACCTTTTGTGACCACTGTTAGGAATTGGGCCTAGTGCAATATACGTCATCTGCGCGCAAAAGCGTTCCTCGAAAAGGAAGGTAATTGCCTTACTATCGTTCAGTCGCGCCGTGGCCGCTGACACGCACGCGTCAAAAACAGTAAAGTTTTATTACCGAAATGCAACAAATATAAGTCATAAAAAATGCCGTCTTATGTTTTTCGAGGCTGCCGAAATTATAATGTAATTATAAAAGGAAGAAAGGATGTCTCATTTCATTCGTAAGTACCGTAAATATTATTTACATTTTGTTTTACATCGCCATACTTTGTTTAATTTGCACCGGTGGTTTGTCACTGTCACCTGTGAAACATGAGATACACAATTAGATATCGCATGAGTGCGATAAAGACGGGTAGACGGGCACGCCGCGTCATTCGGGTACGCAATTTGAAACAACTATTTATTTCTTTCTCATTTTTGAAAATCGACAAACAGTATAGGATTGTCTTTAAGCTGATGACGGATTACACAACCGCTTGTCAACTCCATACATTTCAAGTCGGGTGTTTCCCGTTCGTCCGCTCGGTCGACCGGTCAATCGGCCCAATGGAATTTCTTTTTCCCTTTTAACCGACGGTGTTAGATTACTATGGCGAACGGGAAATAAAGTCGCACTAGATCGATTGATCGGTCGGCCGATCGGACAAACGAGAAACACCCTTCAAGTCGATAGACCTACAACAAAAATGTTAGCAGCGTTTGAATCTTTGCTAGGCCTACAGAGGCTATAGAAAAGATAACATTAACGCAAATGATTTTCGAAAACTGACAAAATGTACAAGTCCACAGACCCCTCCGACGGCTTACATCAAAATCCTATATAGCTTACAGAATGCATCTTATAATCGCCACACAGTTCTCAGAAGCATCTCGGACGTTGTAAAAATGCTCATAATATTATCGGTTCTAAATCCGGGGTCGGATTGCCTTTATTTTGACGTATGGTCCCGTCACAGCACAGCCGAGGCCCTACTTCGATCGCAGTTCGATTAGAAGTTACTTTAGTTCCATCCCTGTCACCCATCATTCGTGATTAAATCGAGAGAAAGGGATAGGGCTAACGTAACTTCGATCTTCGATTTTCAAAGTAGGGCCCCTGCTTCTGAGAATATCCGGTCTAGTCATAACCACCGGCGTGACGTCATAGCAGATCCATTCAGCCTGCGCGGGAGTGGATCGCGTCGCGATTCTGCGCACGTAGTACCGGCGCCGGTCTGTGCTTTTGCGGTTTTATTAAATAAATTAGATAAATTACGAGTAAAAACCTCCGATGTGACAGAAAGAAAGAAAGAGAGAAAAACATTTATTCACAAAAATAACACACATAAATATAACAGGAAAAGGAACGACAAATAGTGGCAATTGTTGCAAAACGGTCCCAACTCAGCATGTGCTGTGAAGCCACGAAACCTAGCTAAGAACCACCGCTAGAAAACCTGCTTTCAAGTATAAAAAACCGCATCCAAATCGGTTCACGCCTTTAAGAGCTAAGGTGCCACAGACAGACACACACATAGCGGTCAAACTTATAACCTAGCTTTTGTCTCCCTTCCCTTGCGAAATCGTTTTTTGGGATAGTATCATATCCTGTGTCCTATGTCGCCGGGCTGGATTATATCCCTGTTTAATTATCAGAGATCGGACAAATGGGTGTCATTACTCGCAATAGTGTAGACATGACTCCGAAGATTTTAATTAAACAAATTACATTTTATTAATTTATTTCTTACCTGAACTTTATTTTTTATCCTTTGCAAGGTAGTAATAAATAAATAAGACGTGAGCAGTGGCCATTAATAATAATCTACTTAAGTTTGCTCCATTAACATCCGTGGATTTCGAAAGGAGCTTTTAACCTCATTAGTTTATTTTAGCCGTGAAAAGGAATAAACTAACCACGGAAAAATTATAATAAATAATGTTTATTTGCTTTAATAAATCTACACAATTACAAGTCTTTATATTATTTATTTATTACTGCCTTGCAAAGGATAAAATTTTTAGTTCAAATAAGAAATCAATTAATAAAATTTAATTTGTTTAATTAAAATCTTTGGAGTCATGTCCACACTATTGCGAGTAATGACACCCATTTGTCCGATCTCTGTTAATTATTCAGACGCGCAATAGGTAAGGTAACGTGGTATCTTAAACTATGGCATTTGAATTTGACAGAAAGTCACAATGCATACTTTAACTAAAATAGGTTTATTGTACGTGTTACGAATCAGGGGGTTAGGTTCCAGTAGCTTTACACGAAGTACGAGAGATACAAATATTTTAAATGTTAAATTACCTATGCGTTGCGTTCGGGGCATATGCCATTAAATAAATTTGCATTTATGATGAGAAAAGTACCCTCTCCAAACTGCGAGGTGTGTAAAGTTCCTGAAGATGTTCAACATGTTTTAATGGGATGTTCTCGGAATGAAGCAGAAAGAACGGCATTGTTAACTAGGCTTAAGGCAAACAGATCCGATCTTGGTGTATTCTAAAGCATTTTGGCTTTTCCAGGCTCGGTAGAAGCTAAGCTATTATATAGATTCACACAAAACTCGATTAAGTTAGATTAGTTAGTGCTTAGGTACCTAATTTAATGCTATTGTTGATTAAGCAACGATGGGGCTGACATAGTCGCTAAAAGTGACTCAAAGTCCCTAAAAAATAAATGAAAAAAAAAAAATTACCTATGCAATTTCAAACCAAACTTCTTTAGATTCACAAGCCGGGCAATCTCCTAGGTCTGTGATGTCCGTTGGAGGTTGTTCCGATGTTGATTGCGCTCATCGAATTTGGCAAGGAATTGGCAAAGTGCCTGAAGTGGCAACCTCACAGATGCCGCCCATAAGATAGTCAAGAAAGTAACAATTGATCGTGTGAAGAATGTAAAAACTTTACCTTGTTAAATTGGAATGCCTACGCTAGCATTATCGAACTGCGCGATTAGAAAAAATCCCGGGCAAAGCATGTTATGTTAGACCATGCTGAGTGTATACAATACCGAAGCCATTATAACAAACACAAAACCAATCTCAAAAAACAACATCTATGAACTAATTTAAAGTATAAACACTCAGGAAACAATCAAGTCTAGTAAGTCGTGACAGTTTTCATTTTAAAATGTGCTTTTACCAAAGCCCTTTACTTATACCCATTTGTAACCGACTTCAAAAAAAGGAGGAGATATTTTTTTTTTTTTTTTATGTATGTTCCCCGATTACTCGAAGACCAATGGACCGATTTGAAAAATTTTTTCGTTGTTCGACTGGGTATACTTTCTAGTTGGTCCCATTGTCACCACGTCAGGATCTGATGATGGGATCATGGAGAAATCAAGAGAACTCCTCAAATATTATAGGCACACCTATAGCGATTTTGGTATTTTTCACTGTAACTCATGCATTTGCTTTTGAAAAGTACTATATGGTGAAGTGGAACTGACGATGAAGACCACAGATGGCCACCGGAACTCCTTAACGGTACCTATTTCAAGGGTGGCGATAAGATATTTCGATAAAGGAAGTTGAGCGAGTATGACGAAGCACATTTAGGTTTAAATATGACTATGACATTCCCGCGGCGTTGTCTGCGGCGAGCTTGAAATGTTCTATAGTTTCTTATTAATATTTAGAAGTGGAGCTACGTAACAGCATAAATAGGATCACTAAAAAGTATAAAATAAAATAAATGTTTAAAAAAAAACAAAAAACTGCCTTCAAAAAGCAAAAAATAACTTCTTTAAAATGGTAGGTAAATAGGTCAGTCCAACTGAAGTCGGCGTCCAACAATATTTTAACCAAAAGCAGACTTCAGTTCGACTGACCCATTTTAAAGAAGTTAAGTTAAGTTATTTTTTAGTTATTTTTTGCTTTTTGAAGGCGGTTTTTTGTTTTTTTAAACATTTATTTTATGAGCGTAACCATAGTACAATCGATTTTGTAATAGTCATTATGCAACTGCTCTTATTATTACCATGACACTATTATTACGCTTTAGTAAAACTATGGATGGCATTATCATACAGCATAATCTAAATTAAAATCCTTTCCTCCGCCACTTTCGACATTTACTATTAAAAATGTCCGGTAAAAATATTAATTATCCTTAACATTGATGTATTGTATTTAATGGAGGCCAGAGGCCGACAACCTTATCTCATAAATGTTTTTTTTTTTAAACCTATTAATTTCACGGATCACGGTTAGTAACTGCGTCGTAAGTTTGTTTGCACAGGTGGCGCTAGCATCGGTCTTGAACGCGTTGCTATGACGACCAAGTATCACAGATAAGACAGAGTACCAATTACTATGGAAGAAGTGATGCTTTCAAAGGCTGAGACAGGCAAGCCTTCTTCCTAATCTTCGCTAATTGTTTTTCGATTAAAAAACGTACTATAGGCGAGGAACTTAATTGAGAGCCGGGATAGGCATGAGGTGTGAGTGCAAGGTCCGATAAAGCTCGACCTAGGGTTGCCATCCGTCCGGGTTTCCCTGGATTTGTCCTAGTTTGGAGGGCGGCGTCCGGGGCGGGATTTCATTTAAAAATTCCGGGTTTAAAAATTAAAAGTCTTCGGCCGCCGCGCCGCTGAACGACTCGACGACGGCACGACTCGCGCGCCGCGGTGTGGACAACCGACGAACCGTCCGGATTCTGGGCTCCAAAATCCGGGGTTTTCACGCATCTTGTCCTGGTTGCCAAATTTTAGAGATGGCAACCATACCCGCACCTCATTTTGGGTATGAGTTCGCATGAATATTGGTGTGATTGTGATAGTAAAAACTGTATTAGGAAGGTATTTAACGGAATACTTTAAGAGGCCATAAAGTAGTAATTATTTAACTTAAACACCAGCTGAATGTTGATGGTTCCGGCGAACACGTTGAGCCGAGGTAACGTTATGTTTGCTTTTATTTAGCACCTATGCGCCCTCTTAAGGTCTCCAGTAGGGTTGTCACTGTGTGTGTGTTTTTGTCCTAATCCTTAATAATATTATAAACGCGAAAGTTTGTATGTACAGATGTATGGATGTTTGGCTGGAAGGAATTGGATGAAATTTGGAATGGAGATAGCGTATACACTGGATTAAAACATAGCCTACTTTATATCCAGGAAAATTTAAAAGTGCCCGAGGGAATAACGATAATCGAAATCTACGCGGACGAAGTCGCGGGCAGAAGCCAGTGCGTTTTGGTATATTAACTGTTAGGTTGTATGTTTCTGAAATAAATAAATAAACGTCAATATATTTTTTTTATGTTTTATTATAGGGACTTTTTATTTGCAATGTCAGTCCTATTATAACCTAATCTAATAAAACTCTAAGCTGAAATGGTTATTGTGTTTTACTTTAGCTAAGACTTGACACACCATGAGAGTTATCGTTTTTAAGGTTATCTAATATAACCGCATCTAGTCTACCTACCGGTACATTTTTTGTAAATGTGGGTTCAATTTTCCTTAATGTACAAACATTACCATTTGGGGTCCAATTAAGTGTTTGTCACTGAAATCATCGAAAGGCAACAGGATATCCGCTTAGACCAAAATCACTGAATGGATCTTTTATTTGGTTTCAATAAGTACTGTGTACAAAAAGTAAGCAACTTACAAGTAGGCAACAAAAGCTTGTACAGTCAGCATGAAAAGTAGCTAAGCAGAACAACATGCTCAAAATGATCTAGACACGACGTATTCTCTTGACAATAGAGTCGAGTGCAGATCATTTTGACTTCTTCGGTTGCGTACTTGCATAGCTACTTCTGCTGCTCACTGTACCTAATGGCAACGGTTTTACTCTTTTCTCAAAGGCCGGCAACACTGCCGAAATTCCTCTTCTAGTGTTGCAAGTATCCATGGGTGGCGGAGATCACTTCACATCAGGTGACCCAATAACCCATTAGTCTCCTCTAGCATAAAATAGAAACGTTTTTAAAAAACTTTTTTTTCTTACTTCTCTCAATCTTATTTGTGTATTTCACCAAAATCGAGTTATTTATAGACACACCATGAACTTAGTAGAAGTCAAGTCATTGAACAAACTTTTTTTTTTTAATAAATTACTTAATGTCGAGTTTATACAATCACCACGGACTTATCAGAGAAATAAGTTCATGGTTATCACACGCCAGGACAAGATTATTTTTCTCTAGTGGACTAGAAAGAAGCACATGGGGACTCCACGCGCTTCTGTCAAGTCCTTATAGAAACTAAATATCGTCATTACTTTGAAAAAAAACTTCGTATCTCACATTTCGTGACGTTCGTTTTTAAACTTAAACGAGGAGAGAATTAAGTTCACACTCATACATCTTGAAATATCAGATACGAGTTTTTTCTAAATATATGTGTTTAAAGGTTATGTAAGAAAAAATATGACAGTTGAGTTGACAACCCTGCCCTGCAGACAGTTACGTGACAGAGTGACGCAATGAAAGGGCGTCTAAACTGCCCAATTCACACTCCAACACACGATCCGACCAGAAGGCACAATGGTTAAACGGAATTATAGCGTTTTCAATGCATGAAGGATTCTTAATTTAAATCATTTTCGCTAGCTGAACTTACAGGAAATAATTTTGCTATGATTGTTTTCCGTTCGGACAAGTTGAATAACGCTAACGTAAACGATTTTCGAAAACTGACAAAATGTATGGAGTTGTCGTAGGCGCTCGACGCGACCGTCTGACAGCTTACGGCAATCCTTTATATTTTGGATAACGATAACTAACGCCGAATGCATCTTGTTTAGGGCCTCAGGTTAGGGTAAATAAACCTTATATTACCTTGGCACTCACTTTGGTGGTAGGTACAGCAAGGTCCGGATTGCTACCACCATCTTATTCTTTAACTTACCAAGCAGCGGTGATTGCATTAAAAAGACAGCGGGTGAAATTATTAGTATAGAAGTATTCAATCTTTGGCCTCAGGATTGGCAACGTATTTGTGGTCTTAAGATTGCAGTCTTAAGAATGCTAATGTCTATGGGTCTCAGATCACATTAACCATCAGGTAGCCTGTGTGCTCGTTTGCCTTCCCTATGCCATAAAAAAAACGTTAAAAAAAATCCCCGATATAATGAATAAAAGGGCACATATCTCATAGAACCGCGTATATATAAGTGACCTTGTATCTTAAGTCAATGGGTTAAATTTGCTATGACTATCAAATTGCACATGCGGCCTTTTTATTTAGTAGTGCAGAATGGTAGCCCCTACTTTCAGAACTGAAATCTCTTAAACGGTCCAACAAAATTTCATGAAACCGAGCTAAGAACCATCCTGAAAGTCCCGATTACATTAGTTGTCTTAAAAAAAAAAACGCGCCCAAAAAGATGGACCTGCTACCGAGCTATGATGCCACAAATAGATACACAGACATACAGACGCACAGACATTCCACCCCTTTTATTGCGTCGGGGGTTGAAAACTAAGTTACAACCTCGGAACAGGATTGGTAGGATTAGTCTAGGGTGCAGTGCGACATTTTTACATCACTCCAATCCTTTCATCAATGAAGGTTAACAATTTAACACCTGACCCTTACCTACTGCGCACGTCAGGCCGTGGGACTGCGCCGGCGCATGGGAACACCCCAATAACTATTGTTCCAAGCAACTGACGACCGAGCACTTGTAAGTGATATAGCTGTTAAGGAGCCTTTAGCAGCAATAGATCGTAGGGCAAGATGATTTTTTTTGGGAACTACTATTAGTTTATGTCAAATTTCTAGACATATTTTCTATGGGGACTAGAAATCTGTTCAAATTAATGGATCCAAAAATAAAATCAAAATAAAAATATTTATTCAGTAAATTGGCCACATACGGACTCTTTTACACGTCGGTAAAATAGAGTGAATCTACCAGCGCTTTGGACAAGACCATCATTGCGGAGAAGAAGCGCCGCAAGAAACTCCAGCAGAAGGTAATTTTTTCAAACATAAAATACATTAATACTTAATAGTAAGTTACATTACAAGGTTATAAAGCAACAAATATAAATTATTAGAACTAGCACAAATATAACATTACAAATGTGTAAAATTAAAATGATTACATGTCAAATACATTAAACTAAAAATAATGACTAGGAGAACAACACGACGAGGTCTCTACGTCAGATTGACATAGGCAAGGTTTGGCAGCTTATACCTATCAGTCTAATGACCTGAAAAGGAAAATATGTATTTCATAAAAAAAATACACAATATCAACGAAACAGCAGTCTTGGGCCCTTAGCTAGAATGCCCTTTTTTTACAATACAGGACTTAAGTACATTCTTTCATTTTGAACACACCCACAAGTGTGATTAGGCAAACGCGAAACGCGGAAAGAACTCCGCGCCTCTATTCTAGGCAGTAAAAACAATATCGTACTCGTATTTTACCTGTTACGGAATCGGTTTGCCATTACTGTCAAGTAAATAAGAGCTATATAAACGTTAAAAATACGATAACAGGTCAAAGACGATATGGTTTTTACCGTCTTGAATAGAGGCCCCGGTCTGGTCTGGTCACTTAAATAAAGCTCAAAGTAACACCCACACCTGTACAGGAAAATAACAAACAAATATACATGGTTCCTAACTTTCAAATCGCGATAGCAAAAATAATTACGAAATTGACTAGACAACATGTTCTGTCCGTGTATCCGTCAAGTATGTCAGCAGAACCACACAACTGTTACAGATCGAAATATGTGACGCTGTCTTTATAAGGAAAAATATCAAGAAGGATTGAGATTATTGAGAGAAAAGCAATTAAATCGTAGATAAGAAAGACCCTTTATAGTCGTCAGTTCTAGTTTGAAACCTAAGAAGCTATTTTAGTCCGCTAATTTAAAGCTTTTGTTTATTTCATACAAATACCCAAAAGCAAATACATTAGAGACTTCGCAAATGCCATAATCTAGCGAAGGTAAGTTGTAAACATTTAAATACCTAAAGGTAATTAGTCCGTACATCATACGACTACTAAATTAATATAATCCTAAGGCGCCTTAAGCGGCGTCCTTTGTCACAGGTGTCTTGTAAGAAAAACGATAAACGTCTAAAATGGTTGTTTGTTTGATTGTCTGTTAGATCTCTAGGGAAACGCTCACTATTGGGTTTCCCTGCGTGATAATAGGAATCAGCAAAGACTGCATTGTATTTACTGACTTCATTAAAGATTTTCCTTAAACAGACACGTAAGTCAATTGTGTCTTCTAATAAACAGTCTAAAAAGATAAACGTTAGCGAAATCAAACGTGATATAAAAGTGTTTCATTGTTTTACAAAACAATGCTAAAAATACACTTTTTAAAACGAATTACGTGGCTATTATTTCGTTGATTCTTAAATATACTTTTTTCTTATTAAATATTACTTCATAGGAGAACTTACTAAACCCCGGAATAACCAATAAGAACCCGTTTTGATGTCAATATCAATATAGCTATCTTGACGATCGCTCAGAGCACTTCACTTTGGTTTCAGTGAAGTAAACCGTTGAGTTCCCCAATCGACACACCTACTGACCTAAAAACTCTTCTCACTTAACAATACCTCACCGAACACGTGAGACCACGTGTGACTACATCGATTCTTCCTCAACAAACATACTATATTTGAACACCTTAACTTCTGCGCCGAGGCCACAATTGACGCAAACCCGAATAATTTGCGATTAATTCATATTAATTCACAATGGACGAATTCAGGCAAGCTGTGCAAATTGTTACAACAATCGTTTTCAGATTTTATTTGGGATGAGTCATGGAGCAACAATGAAATGGCGCGACATGGCGCCATCGCTTTTCTTGATAACGCTAGTGCTAGAAATTGATCGTCTTTCTACTCGTAATACATTCAACTGTTCAGGTATCGTCATGGAATTTTACTAGTAAATGAAGAAAACCATAAGAAACAAATTATATAGACATGTCATTGACTTTTTGCAACATAGTTCCCTTAGTGACTTACGGAAAGAATTGGTATTGGAATTCATATTAGCAAGGGATAGTGTAGTGTAGGTATTAAATTGAAGATGTAACCATTTAGCGTCAAGGCAGGGCACACCATAAAGTTCCAACATGATGTTACAGCAAGATTTGCCACGGAAGGTTTTTTTTAAGTTCTTGTGTGTGAAAGAAATGTGTGGCAAGATTATATTTACTTAGCCTGAAGTATTTCTGGCTGCTGTAGTAATAGACAGAGAAGTGAAGAAAACGTCTGTCACGTCGTCGGGAAATCCTTGGGGAGTCTTGTGTCCAGCAATGGACGTCTTTGATATGATGATGTCCAACCTGAGCGCCAAGATGCTCAAGATAATGATGATGAAGTAAAGGGCTGTTCATCTCTAGAAATTTACGCTGACATTTTAATAACTATATGTAAAGAATACATAAAGAAAGGGCGGGGTTATTGTTTTATCATTCACATTCATAAATAACATCAGTCATCCACAGCTGTATTAACGAGGTCTGGTCGAAAAATTTCTGATCTAACACAAAGCAAATTAATTGAATGTACATAATTCTATGAATTTTCAATAGAAATATTACAGAAACCTTTGAATATACCTAAATGAATTTTTCCTCGGTCATTATACTTGCTATTGTGACTCATACTTTTGATAGAGAATTGTAATATTATATATTTTTCAACGGTGAACAATTTTTCTCTCTCCTTGATCCTTGACCAAATTTGCAAGATTTTGCAAATGTCTTTCGCAATGAGTCTTTACTGTTGTCTTTTCCCACAATACTTGTAAATAAGCATTGAAAAGGTCCATAACGAGTAAATTTAAAAATTTGCTTCGCACCGCGCGTGCGCTAATGAAATTTATAAACGTTGGTACTTGCGAGGGAGTCCGGAAAATAAGTACATTACGACAACTCAGGTTATTGATGACATTTGTGGTATTGAGAAAGGCTAGAAACTGTCGGAACAAAACTGACGCGTGGCCGTCTATGTTACAGATATTTTATCACTGGTGACTGTATGAGTGATGGTATTTGGTCATCATCAGAATTGAACGTAGACTTCCTGTTGGATACCTATTAAATAATGCTCGAATAATTTAAAATCTAGATCGGGGTTCTTTTTGGCTTCGAGCAAACGGGTATAGCTCGTCAATTTCAGCATTGTTTGTGATGCTATAATAAATAGCATTACGAAACCTTTCCCGCTATTTCAACACCGTCCCAACTGTTCTTCTCACTGCAATCATACGTTTAATGTATTTATACTCTTCCTGCTTGCATCGAAACGGTAAAACAATTGATTTACAATTACAAGCAAGAATTTCACGGTCAGTAGTCCAGGCGGGCTGCGCGGGCGCCGTACATGGCAGCCGAGTGCCGTCCCGTCCGCGTGCACGCAGCAAAAACTGGCCAAGTCAATAACACCGCCACGGAACATTCAACGCGAAGAGCCTTTACTCCACAGGGCTAGGCAAGATGCATTCCATAAAAGTGGACAGCAAAAATAAAAACATGCGTAAATAATTCACGTCAGCTGTCATGCGTAGGAATATGTCAATTTCTTAAGTACACTACATAATTCCGAATCCATCACAATCCTGAATGCATTAATAGTTTTTTTTATACCTACGACATAATTTTTTGATATCGCTTATAAATCAAACCTAACCTAAGCTACTCGTATAACAATTAATCTAAAATAGATCCAGCATCACATATGTCGGAAGAATTAAAATTCGGACAAATGAATATTCGAAGAAAAACAGAATTTCAGGGTGTTCCCCAACTTTTTCGGAATAGAAATAGCTACTGTACGCCTAGCCAAGATGCAAACGCTGCTACCGTTTCTGTTCTGTTCTGAGGACCCTGCCAAGATGCATTGCGCTAACTAACGTTTCTATTCGTTTCATTTTTAAACCAATCGCGTCACTGGTAGGTCACGTGACTTTTCGTATCACGGCATCTACCAGTGACGCGATTGGTTTAAAAACGAATCGAATAGAAACGCTAGTTAGCGCAATGCATCTTGGCAGGGCCCTCTGTTCTATATGTATGGAGTTCTTTATATATCGATCTGTCATCAGCTTGCGTCAATCACTCGAAAACCGCTAACTTATATTTAATTATGCATCTTGAGTAATATTGACTAGGCTTTCTGGGGCTCTAATTATTTTACTGAATTAATGTATCTTCTTTCTGCATCTTAATCACATTGTTGACGTTATAGTAGCTGTTACTAAGTCAAGAGAACAAGAGCCGGGCTACGGCGCCATTTTTTTTTATGCAACGGGCGGGTGGATGTCATAAACGCCGCCCATGGACACCTGAAATTTCAGTGGCCTTACACAAGAACGTTATTGCTATCCAAGATTGACCTAAGGCTGTTCACGTCGAGCGTTTAGTAATTTCCATAAATTTTGACAGTTTTCGACTATCGTTCACCCATATTGCAAAGCATTAACGCATTCACTGCCAGTACTGTTTTTTGAACTTTCGCCAGGTGCCACATCTTTTGTTTTATACGCAGCTTCCCTACTGTAAGACAGCACATATGCGTTGACCGTTGATGGAACTGCATGGAAGTCACGGTGACGCATATATGCGTCGGTGGCAGTGAATGCGTTAAGCATCTTGTCTCAAGCCACCGAAGAGAAATCACAGTTGCCTTCACTGCCTTTTACGATACAAAAGCAAGTTGGGAACATCTAGATTTTGTATCTCTTAATTTTTTTTGATCTAGAATGTAAAGAAAATCCAACACGAACCAGTGAAATAAAATAACCAAAACATATTGCAAATTGATATGGGCGCCATAGTCTAAGTTGGAACCGTTTTCTTGTGGCAAGCCTTATGTGACTATGTATAGAGAGAAAAAACTTGTTAATCAGTACAAATAGAGTTACTAACTATGTATTAATTAATTAAGCCTTTATTTTTCAATTTATATGGATTGTTGCAACTTTCACGGTACAATTAACCACGAAATAAGACATGTTAGTTAGCTCACACTTTTTACACTTTTATGTGCATGATATATTAAAATAAATTATAAAAATCTAGCGACCCACTTATGGCTTCCCACGGGTTATACATATACATATAATTGTTATATATAATTGTACCTATAATATAATATATGTAAATCTTCTTCATTAAATGGCCTAAATGATGGTGAAAATCGCTTTAAATTCATCCTATTCTTCAATTTTAAATATTTAACAGACAAGATATCAAAAACAACGGAGTGAATACTGGGACATGGCTGATAGAGATGTTTGGAAGAAGAGATGAGGCCTGCGCCGACCACGAATGATGGGGAATGGGGGAGGGATGATGATAAAGATGGTGATGTGTTTCAGATAGTCGCGACAGGGGACTTCAATACGTAAACGCATGGAATCAAGCGGGCAAACGTTCCTTCAAAAACTTTCCACGACAACACTTCGTTGGATTGTTCATTCTCGCTGAGGCAGAATTTATAAAAAAATCTTTTATCTTTCGCTTAGTTCCTTTTTAAAACGCAGCGTGATTCTCGATCTGTGGTATGCACACAGCGGGAAACCGAGAAAATAGGGTGCACGGTGCAAAAACGTCGTAACAAACAGTGTTTAAATGAAAATGATCTTACTTTTAAAGAATTTCGTCGCTCCTGAACGTTGTAGATACAGAATATTCCAATACAACTGTTAACCGTGATACTGTTGACACAGACGGACAAAGCGTACGCATTACACGTGTAACTGAAGGACACGCTCGTAAATTATGAATATGGTTATTAAGGAAACATTTGGTAACAATGACGTGATAATTTTAATTGTGTTTAAATTTAATAAATTAAATGTTGCTTTATTTTTTTTGTCATTTCGATTAATCTACTCTATGATTAGGTATTGGCATTTTCGATTATGGTATGGAGGAGAAAATCAACCACGTGGTTAAATGACCTTATTTTACGCGCACGTCACGTCTACGCGCACGCATCCGGTGTGGCTGGGCCTTTACTCTACAGTGACGCACAACAGTTTGAACACTACTTTTTGGTGGTAAGGTAACATGAGAAATTTAAATACAATATTTACATCATAGGAATGTACAAAGCCAAATTACAACCGGGAGAGTAACGCCGGGATATACCTACTTCATTTATTAATTGTATAAGAATGGGACGTAATTTAGAGGCCCTGTTTCTAAAGATATTTGTTAGAAGTTCAAGCGATGTTATTTAAAGGATTTAATCTATAAACAACAGGATCCCCTTGGGTCGCATAATTTGTTTTAGACTATTATTGTTTCGCATAATTGATTTGGCATAATTTGTATTGGCATAATAGTACTGTCGCATAATAATACTTTGGCCTAATAAATTTTTGGCATATTACGCTATTAGAATAATTTCAGTTGGACTAATTTGTATTAGACTAATACACATTATGCATATTATTGTTTGGGCTAATAATTATTTGTTATATCTGTCATTAACCATAATATCAGTTTTCTAAATGAATAAAACACAGTTTAGTTGTTACATATTAGGTAAGGTTAAATTAGGTCACGTTACGTACATTAGGTTGGGTTAGGTTAGTATGATATCCAGGCGCGAAGCGCCCAAGCAACGCAGAATAGGAGGTCCGCTTAGCGGATTTCCGTCGCCGCCCTCGCCTTAGTTCCTAAATATATATAAATATATAAACACAAAACCAAAACTAACCTTTTCTCGTAGTACGTCTACGACTTTCGCTATAGCAATTGTATTGCTACGTGCCATCTTGTACATGACTATTTTTTAGGACAATACCTACTGTTATGCATTTTGTAATGATGCCAATTTATTATTATGACTTTTTGTATTTATGCCATTTGACGTTAGTCTTCGTGACGATTATGCTTTCTGTAATTATGCTTTTTAATGTTATGCGTAAAAATATATGCGTAAAGATGATTATGCACATCGCTATTTCGGCTAAAAGCAATTATGCGTAACAATATTATTACAAATAATTCTATGCCATCCAATAGAGAACCATAAACAACCGGCCAAGTGCGACTTGGACACGCGCACGAAGGGTTCCGTACTATTCTACAAAAAATCACTTTATTTTATTTTAATTTATCTTACTTTAATTTAATTACTTATTTTAAAAGTTGACAGACGGACAGTGGAGTATTAGTAATAGGGTCCCATTTTTACACTTTGGGTACGGAACCCTAATAATGGATATTCTGAATTATCCGAAAAGGTTCCACCAAATACATTCGGTGACATTGTAACGTCCGCAGAGGAAGGGCAACGTTCTATGTAATAAAGAATAATTTTAGCACTCCCAGCACGTTCTGGTCGCAAAAATTTGTTTAGCTTCCGGAAACGGCCATTTTTTCTTTTTTATTAACCGCCTGCAACGCATGCGGCCTGCGTTCCGGTTCATGAATTAAAAATATCACACAATGTATGCGCGACGTGGACACCAAAATGCCAAATGGTATAAACTGTCCAAAAGATGTCTAGACGTAAGGTTAAACTTAATTTTGGGTATGGAGAAATAGCCTGGTGACTATCATTAATCTTAACCATCTTTATTGAGATAAACAGCTGTAAGTACTGTCATTAAAATACCTACAATATAAGTGAAGTTTGACACCTGTAAAAATCTTTCAACAATCATATTAATACACAAAATACTAAACGCATCAAATGATGTACCTACGATATCAAAGTATTCACTGGTATCATAAGAATTAATTCCTAAAAGTGTTGACGCCGATGACGTCCGTCCCAGGTGCAGCAATGCCAAATCATTGGAAACATGCGGTATTTAGATGTAGTAGTGTAGCCAGCATAATAATGATACAGAACAAAATCAACAAACACTTCACCGCGTTTGATGAAATGAGCGTTGCTTGAACACAAATGCAGGTGCAAAGTCTAAGCGATTCAGATTTTGTTGATAAACAGGCGACTTCAACATTGCATTTTCCAATATTTACATGCCCCGCACATAGCTTTTCTTTATAAATAGATAAGGCGTGTTTTGCCGTCGGCTTACTTCTGTGAATAGAGCAGTTATCGATTTAGTATTATCGGTGCATTTCGATAAATTATTAGATAGGTTTTTATTACGAATTATGACCCAGTTTGAAGTCATACCTATTTTTGGTGGATCGCGGACGTGATAATTATTTGTTTGTTAACAAATCCCTAATTACCATCGTATTTTACTTAGAAACTGTATGAATAAGTCTAAAGAAAGATGTTTATGTTTATATGTAGGGTAGTTATCTTCATTTGCTTAAATACTACGGTCCTCTTTTCACATTTCAACCATCCATATGCCACAAAAGAACATCTTCAAGCCCAGAAAACATTTTTTCTTGAACTGCAACTAAACACGAGGCAGAAAGTCAATGTTGAACGTGAAAGGTTTTATGGATGGTTTACATTGGTCCAGCAAAAGCATGCCAGTTGGAGTACATTGACGAGTTGGTTTTCAAGTTTGAAGCGAGAGCTATTGTAACGACGCAATGTAATTCTACTGGCATGATTTGCTGGACCAACATAAATCAGGCCTTATAGCAGTAGCGGCCAGTGATAGCTCTGAAGTATGATTTCGCTGGCAAAAGCTGGATGAGAATGGCGACCGATCGTACTCACACCTAACTCTTAATTCAAAGATCATACGGTCACAAATTGATTGTTGCAAAACAAATGAATAACCCTTATCTTCTGTAAAATAAGAATTACATTACTAATATTGTTCCTTGTCCATTACTGGTTCCATCTACATTGGAGCAGCATATTTCCAGCAGTGGACTAGTATAGGCTGATGATGATGGTGATGATTTTGTCTGTGGTAAATTATCAAATATTCAATTCATTTACAACCTACGACCTACCATTTTAAAAGAAGTTATTTTTTGCATTTTTGAAGGCGAGTTTTTATTTTTTTTAATTTTATTTTTATACTATGTAAAGATATGTAAAGATGGCGTGCCAAATTGTTCAACCTTAGCGCGGAAGATTACCTTTCAGGGCCTCAATTGTAGGCGTTAAAAACCATATCGTCTTTGACCTGTTATCGTATTGTCAACGTTTTGATAGCTCTTATTTACTTGACAGTAATGGCGGCCGAGTTAAAAACAATACCAGAACAGGTCAAAGACGATATGGTTTTTACCGCCTACAACTGCGGGCCTAGCATAATTGCGTTTATCGCGTGACAAAATCGATAAAGCATCCGTCACTCTCGTACTTATATAAATTTAAACGTGTCAAAAAGTTACGGGTGTTTTAATCCACATTTTGTCACGCGATAAATGCGACCATATTAGGGTACGCGCAAACCTCACAAAGTATCAAAATTTTAGGAATCCTAATCCGTAAGGAAACCATCAACTCCCAGAATTGCATAACACAGTACCTATCAGTCCACGTGCGCGCGCGCATATCTAGGAAATCGCGATAAGGCGGCGCTGGCGCCAGCGGGCCTTGAGATAACACTCCAATTTTATTTTCATCATAATCCTTGCCTACATGCCGTGACACATGAAGATCACTTCACGACGACTTAATTCTTGTATTATTTGAAATTACGCCGTGTTTAACAGGTAAAATAAAATCGGTTTTTATTTTCAAAGAGTTTATAAGAGTGTTACATACGATACTTATCAAAGTTAACATATACTAGCTTCTCCCGCGACTTCGTCCCCGTGGAATAGTTACTTTGGGCTAACGCTAACTTTAACCCGCGACTTTATTAACGTAGAAGGTTGAAACATTCTTCATTGGTGCTCCGCTCCTATCGGTCTTAGCGTGATGATATATAGCCTATAGCCTTGCTCGATAAACGGGCTATATAACATTGAAATAATTTTTCAATTCGGACCAGTAGTTCCTGAGATTAGCGCGTTCAAGCAAACAAACTCTTCAGCTCTATAATATTAGTATGGATAATCTTTTTGCGAGAAGGTTTAATAAACATACATATTTACATTACAAGATCAACCTCATAGGCATAAAGCTTATTAAGCTGGGTCCATACTTGCTTGGGTCTAAGCAATCACCATCAGGCGTAGCGTATCGAGCACGTGTATCCTAAGTATGGACGCTCACTTTGGTCATAACATAACGTACTTATAACTGACATATGACATTACAGAACGTGTCCATACTTAAGGCCCAACCACACCTCATGCGTGATGTGCACGTGCACGTGCGCGTTCGCTTTCCACTGCGTTGTATAGTATGAATTCTCGTTACGACATGTCACTATACAACGCAGTGGAAAGCGAACGCGCACGTGCACGTGCATGTCACGCAAGCGATGTGGCTGGGCCTTTAACGTTATGCGACAGAGTTCCATAGTGGCTCAACAATTAAAGACCTTGACTGTACCTAAGGTGTAGGGTACTGAATCAGACTGATCAGACTGGGCCGAGATTCTGGGCGGTAAAAAAATCAGATCGTCTTTGACCTGTTATCGTATTGTCAACGTATTGAGCTCTTATTTACTTGACAGTAATGGCGGCTGACGTCAAAACAATACCATAACAGGTCAAAGACGATATGGTTTTTACCGCCTAGAATAGACGCTCTGTTCTGCTTCCGCGTTCAAACTAAAGCGAGGTTTAGACTAGCTATAAACATTGCAGAAGTTGACTGCTTTCTACTCCAACTTTAGAGTTAGAAAAAGACTGCAAAATTGTGCTTCCTGCTCTAGAACTGAAGTTAAAGTGGGACAGCATTCAACTTATGGAAATTTAATTGCCAGTCTAAATCGCGCTTAAGGGTGCCTCTCCATCAGAGATGTGCTACGCTACGTTACGGATGTGTTTGAAATTCATTGGTACACTTAGCGTAGCACTGGTGGAAACGGGTTCAGCTAAGCTATGATTTGTATATGGAAAGATGCGTGCCTTGGATGCGTGCTGTGGATGCGTGCTCTGGATGCGTGCTATGGATGGTCGCGAGTGGTGTAGCAAGATGTAGCTGCGCATTTTCCTCGCACAGCTGCCTCACGGCTGCGCATCTTCCTCGAACGGCTACATAGCTTAGCATTAGTTGAAACGGTCACATAGTTTCGTAGCGTAGCTTTCACATCCTCGAAGCATAGCTAAAGCGAAAGGCACCCTAACGATTGATGCTACGCGTCGGTGCTACGCGATGGATATACGATACGCTACAATGATACAAATGTGGACCCGGCTTTACATGTTTCGAACCTGTGAGAGTTAACTAATTCAATTAAAACTATGCTCGGAGACGGTGAAGTTGGCAGCGTATTGTCGGCGGTGCACTCGTTTGCCTCCCGTCTGCGGAAACACAAAACCTGTTCTGAAATAGACAATGTTAAATTAACACCCCAAATGTTGCTTATAACTAAATTATCGTCTGAACACGCCGTATAAGTTATGAAGTCGGTCAAGTGCGAGTCGGCTTCACGCACCAAGGATTACCACCCGGTTCACGGGTGTTTTTACTAAAAAGTGTACCCAATTAAGGACTGAAATTAGGGAACTTTAACTTTGTCAGACACGCACACGCACACGCACACGCACACGCACACGCACACGCACACGCACACGCACTCGCACTCGCACTCGCACTCGCACACGCACACGCACACGCACACGCACACGCACACGCAAATGCACACTCACACACACACACTCACACACACACACACACACACACACACACACACGCACACACACCTCAACAACTTTTGTAACCTAAAAATTGTGAAATGAATAAACGATTTTAAATTTTCAGTTTTCAATTGTTCAGTTTTTCTATTTTCAATTTTCAATTCGGTACACTTTTTAGTGAAAACGCCCTCACACTTTGCCAGATTTATTATTTGTTTGTTGCTCTTTAGTTTGCACTATAATCACACCAAAGGGGTTTGGGTAAAAGTGTTGTCATTTGTAAAATTCATAAATTTTCAAGGTGAGCGGCCATTCGTAAAAGTGGTAAATTATGATAGCATTATTAAAAATAAACATATTTTGTTATGTAATGTAACACTCTTAAGTGCATCGGAGCCGAGATATTTAAATATTCATATTTGGGCGTACTTTTGTACTAAAATCTTTAAAATCTCCGCTCCGATATTATTTAACGCCATAAATTATATATATCTATGTGTATTTAGAGGTCCTCTAAATAACCACGTAAAAATCATCCGTGGCCGCTCAAAAAAAAAATGACAATATTCTTCAAACAAATTTACCCAATGCCTTTTGACGCTTGTATGTTGTTCGTTTATAAACAAAGACAAAAAATGACGTTGCTTCTTTTTAATAACGAGGGGGGGGGACACGGACCCCCTTATTATTTTACTTAACATATACTTTATTACTGAAATTACTTAAGTTTTGTTCAAGCTCTTTAAAAAGGTAGAACAGGCGGACAGACGGACGAACGGACAGCGTAGGCATAATGGGTACCATTTCTCGAATACGGAACCGTATAAAAAGGGGACCCGAAGCAGCTACCAACTTTTAATAGTACCTTTATGCCTACCGAATACTATTCCAAAGTTAAACTATGTTTTACAGAATTACATAATTTAACTCTATATTTTGTCATCTTTATATACTTGACGAAATATAATTTAGGTACAGTCGACGTCGTAAATATGTTTACACTTTTGTACCTTGTCTATTTAACGTCATGTTTAAACTGCCATATGAAATTGTCATAGCGGATAAAGTGACAGGGTACTAAAGCGTAAACATATTTACGATGTCGACTGTAGGTACACTGATTCGCCTTAGAAGCGCCACGTCAAATCCGTGCAGATAATATTTCGTCAACTATACTAACTGAACACCAACTACTTTAAATTAAAGTAATACAAAGTCACTTACAATACAAGAGACTCCCTATTTCCAGCGAAATTTTCCAATCATGACATAACTGTTGAAACCTTAAAATTAACCAAATAAAATTCCATCAACGTATTTCCTGTATACAGCGGCAAAGGAATTTGTATTTAATTGTAACGCGACGAAATTGTATTATCAAAAACATTTCAGCTGCTATCAGTCCCTTATCAGAGTAATTAACCTAATTTGTGGTCCGTATACACAAAACAGTTTGGTAATGTTTATCCAAGAATCACTCACGCGCATTTACTTGTAGGGTCGTATGCACTTATGACGGTTATCTTCTATTCAAACACATTGCAGACTGTACGTAAGTCTAAAGAAAGATGTTGATGTTTATATGTAGGGTAGAAATCTTCATTTGCTTAAATACTACGGCCCTCTTTTCTCATTTCAACTATCCATATGCCACAAAACATCTTTAAACTCTGAAAATACATTTTTTTGTAAAAACCAACGGTCCGGTCCGGTAACCCCTTCAAGGGGTTTTGAAAGAGTTACAAAGGGTTAAACCCTTTTAAAAACCCCTTGAAGGGGTTACCGGACCGGTCCCTGGTAAATACTGGTTCTTGTAAACATTGGGCGCTAAAATATCTGACACGTTCTTATGCCTCTAGTAATAAAGTCGTGTCAGATACTTTTGCGCCAGAGGTTGGATAATATAATGCTGGAGAGTGTACGTCGCCTAAATAAATAAATATCAGGTGTCTGGCTTACACAAATTGACCTGGTCTCAAACTAAGCTCTAGGCTTATGCTATGGATACTAGACAACAATAAACATACTTGAATCTTTGTTATTATTATTATATTATGACATTGTATAAAACAAAGTCGCTTTCTACGCCTGTCCGTCTGTCCGTCTGTCTGTGCATCCTCGTCCTCCTCGACTGTCTGTGCAACTCCTTCTAAACCACTTTTTTGAACTTAAAACACTGTATTTCTCTGTCTCTTTTGTTAATGACTGACTGACAGTACTAAGACAACGTACAGCCTAAACTATAATACTCAAATTCAAATTCAAAATTAAAATATTTATTCAGCAAATAGGCTACATGAGGGCTCTTTTACACGTCGGTAATATAGAGTGAATCTACCAGCGCTTCGGACAAGAACATCATTGCGGAGAAGAAGCGCCGCAAGAAACTCCAGCAGAAGGTCATTTTTTCAATCATAAAACATACAACAACTATACTTAAAAGTAAATTACATTAAGTAATAATAAGGCAATAAAGTAATAAATAATAAATTCTTAAAACTACCAAAATTAAACTTATTACAAAGGGCATTGGGTAAATTTGTTTGAAGAATATTGTCATTTTTTTTTTCAGCGGCCACGGATGATTTTTACATAGTTATTTAGAGGAGCTCTAAATACACATAGATATATATAATTTATGGCGGTAAATAATATCGGCGCGGAGATTTTAAAGATTTAAGTATTCAGTTTTTAGTACAAAAGTACGCCCAAGTATGAATATTTAAATATCTCGGCTCCGATGCACTTTAGAGTATTACATTACATAACAAAATATGTTTGTTTTTAATAATTCTATCATAATTTATCACTTTTATGAATGGCCGCTTACCTTGAAAATGTATGAATTTTACAAATGACAACACTTTTACCCAAACCCCTTTAAGGTCAATAAACCTAAATAACTAGGCCTAGGCGGTTAAGAAGTCAATCCTGGCACATTGCACAAACATGAAGTTATTGAATATTGATATTGTTGACGGCAGTAAAACAATGCTAGACTTATTTGTTGCCTGATAAGGAATAGGTAGTAATAATGAACTTTTTTACTGAGGTCAACATTATTAATATTAAGAAACTTCATGGTTGTGCATGCCAGGATTCACTTCTTATCAGTCTAATACTGAACTGCGGGCCCAGTACGGCAGCGTCTATATCGCGTGTCAAATGTGGATAAAGCATCCGTCACTCTCATACTTATTTACGTGTCAGAAGGTGACGGATGCCTTATCCACACATTGTCACGCGATAAACGCAGCCTTATTAGGGCCCCTGAAGATAGACACTTAACGTTAGTATTATAACTACACTCTTGTTATAATGTTGGTGCATTAATAAAGTCCACTTTTATTATTTTACCTTTGGTGGGAATTAAAAAATTTCATCGTTAGCATCCGCCCACGAGTTGTGGAAACAGTACCCTTACCATGAGTTACAATGACCGTACTCGCTAGCTAATCGAATGCCCCGTCCCTCGCAGACCTCGCAGTATTCTTATAGAGTGCAAGGGAAAGAGCATCCGTATCGTTAGGGAGTACTTTAATTGTAATTCATGGTAAGAGTACAGGAACGTCACTAATAAAATCATCAATTTGATTTCTTTTATGGCCCGTAAAAATCATTTTTACTTTAAGAAGTAACCGGGATTTTAAATAAAAATTGATATTACGGAATCGCTGAGGCATAACACAGTTTGGAAAAAAAGAGTGAGAAAAGTAAAGGATGGTTTTATCAAAATTGTGTTTGCATGGCTACTCTTTAAGTATATAAAATGGAAGAGCTAAGCATGAATAGTATATAAAATTATAGTTGTAATCCTAGACATAATATTACGAAGCTGCCAGGCAATCAGTTAATACTTACAGATCGTCCTTTGACGATCGATAGACATCGATTAGAAGACTATGTACAGTATAAGATCACTCTGCCAAGTCAGGGATCCCTGACTTGGCAGTATTCATGGCGTTAAACCATAATAAAATTAATAAAACACGCATTAGGGATTAATGGTTGCCTAGCAACGATTAGTGGATCCGCGTTACTGCTGTAGTGTAGAGGAACAAATTGCTGCATAGGCCAAGTAAAGTAAATTGAGGCGAGTTTGTGTCTAAACATAAAAAAAGGAATCCCTAAAGAGCCTTTCATACTGAAGTTCACCGAGTTCGGCGATATTTTTCGGCGATTTGCTATAAAGCCGAAGACGCTCGGCCACGTGGGGCGCAAGTTGAGTCGGCGCGGGCGAACGCCGACGCCTGCGTTCGCGCAGCTTTCCCACACTTAACGCTTGTAGCGTCAGCAGATAAATTCGCAACCATAAACAGTGATTTAAAAAAAATACGCATAATTCTCTTCGAATTTTGCTCTAAGCTGACGCTATGGCGTTATGGCGTTTGTTAGGCGTCCATTACTTTTACCAAGGATTTACCTAGTACTATTCTACTATTGCCGTGTGGTTGCCCTCGTGTGGTTGCCGAGTTAGAATAGTACCACTCCATGTCTTCCCGTGGATGTCGTAAGAGACGACTAAGGGAATAAAGGCTTGTAGTACTGTTAGGCGATGGGCTTGCAACCTGTCACTAATACGCTGGTAAACATCTTAGCCTAATTGTGCAAATTGTGCAAATTGTGGTTATAGAATTAACAACAAGTTTTTAGAGATGTTTGTAATTCTGTAGCACTGCCTACCCCACTCTGGGAACGAAGGCGTGAGATTATGTATGTATGTATGTATTCTACTATTTTCTTTATTAGTCAGTGACAATTGTTCATTATTGATTGCAAATAAATGATTATTAATCACGTCATAATATGAAAGGATTTTTTTGGTATGCTCGCAACTAAAAATAAAAATAAATAAGTTTATTTAATATAAATGTCTTTTTCTGGAGATGAACTGATGCTAAGTAGCCTAACTTTGCAATCATGTCACTAATTTAATAAGTTTTCTGGTTTGTTCTGTCAAAATTGCTTATCATGCCTGATTCATAGAGAACCGGTGAAGTGGAGACAATCTGATAAGTGAGCGAGACCAAGCTAAGATAAGATAGGCCGTGATTTTGATAAATATTCAATTTTGATGAAAATTTAACATTCCCAGACCGAGAATAAAAAGATACAGAACAGACTATTATAGGTAATATTTTTCAAACTGCAAGGTAAAAAAAAACATTTATGAGACAGGTTTTGTGCCTGTACTTCTTACGCAGTCATCTATTTATTTACCACCAATAATAATAATAATAAAGTTCTTTATTTACCATAAATATACATGTATCATACACCAATTACATTAGCCAGAAACAATTCGCTAATATTTTTAGCCACAGCTGCCAAACTAGGCGGGGCCCTGTATTTCAGCAGTCAGCGCTCATCACCAAAAATTTAGTACTGTCATCTAGCTAAGAGTTATTATATAAAACTGAACATTAAGTTGGTGGCGGTGCTCTTTTGATTCCAATAATAGTACATTGTGCATCAAGGGCGATAAGAAGGAGATTGCAAACGAGAGACTTTTAATGACTCGAGTTTGTAATACCCTTACTGCCCGTGATACACACAATGTTTTTCATCACATGTGCGAAGAAATAAAAATAAAATTAGAGAAAAAAAAACAACCATCAAACTAATGAACTCGACTCGCTAAAAGAGTTTGTCAACTTTTTTCAATATAGTCTTCCACAGATAATACTTAGAACTGCTTTAGTTTTAAAACTTGACAGGCCATACTGCCAGATTGTACCGATTTTCAAAATGAAATTTAATAAAATAATTGCAAATGTCTCTGATATAATGGTAAAATAAAAATAGAATGCAGATAAATGTACCGTATACGGTTAATTATAAAGTAAAATTGGTTTGTAGCCAAGTTTTGAATATAGGAAGTAAACCTTGGCTGATTTTAACACCTCCTTAGTCTGAAATGATGCACGAGTGATGCTATATTTTAAAACTAAACTCATAACTCCCTAGGGAGTTATAAAAATCCACAACTCTCGCGGGAGTTAAATCGGCTATAACTGCCCTATACGCCGAGCAAGTGTGATGAAAAATATTTTTCTTTCTTTCTTCTTTCAAGCGAAGCAGGACCGGTCTTTGCGGCCTTTGGGGAGGCTTATATTGATGATCAAAGGTAATCATAATATTTTGAGATCGACGAAGCTTGTTCTGCCAACGCTCCGTCCGCAGGATGTTATTCGGCTCCTTGGTTTAAAAAAAAGTCTGCGCAGTAATGAATGCCCACCGCGCCCGCGCATTGTTTCTCACCCGTTCGCGACTCCCTGTTGGGTTTGTGTGGGGACCGGGTTCGATGCTCCGCAAAAATTAGCTTAATCCTCCCATAAAGTTGTATGAAAAAAAAAAGTCGCGAAGATCTGGTTCAAAGGATCATAACATGACAAATAAACAAATGTAAAGACAAAGATTTTGTTTAATTATCTAGTTGGTCGTGGTCTATCTAGCAGGCTACGTGTGACCTAAACCTGCGCATTGCCATGCAAGTTATACTCTTACATGTACTAGTAATTGAGTGGGTAGTTTGCGTATTTGTATACGTTACTATTGAACATTTCTTACTCAATCACACATGTTTCTAACGCGTTTAATTAAACGACATTGGATAAAACTAAGCCCACACTAATCATGCGTCCTGCGGGCCGATTATGGTCGTGTTTATCGACGTAGATAAGCGTAGATAAAACATCTGTCACTTTCTGACCAGTATGTAAGTGCGAGAGTGACGGAAGCTTTATCCACCGCGATAAAGGTGACCATAATACGGGCCCTGTATATAATGTAAATCATTGTAAATAACTCGATAAATTCGAAACTTCAGGGAGCGTACGAATTTCTAAGAATGTAAATCCTAATATTCGAACCGCGGATAGATGAAGTTACTTTGATTTTAAAATTTAATCTTTAAGAATTAAAATGTGTCACATTTTAAACTACGGGCCGATTATGGTTATGTTTATCGATGTAGAGAAACGTGGATAAGACATTTGTCACTTTCTGACCAGTATGTAAGTGCAAGAGTGACCGATGCTTTATCCAGCCCGATAAAGGCGACCATAATACGGGCCCTGAAGAAACCAAATCTATCCGAGTATTGTATATTGGGAACGAACATTAGTTTAACTGGTGATTCGAAAATGATAACCACATTTGCGACAATGGATCTCTTGAACTCCTTATTTAACTAAATTTGATCAGTTTCCATGATTTGTTATAGGGCTTATAATGTATCGTTTTATCGCTATTCCCTCGGAATCTGTTCTATTTTCCGGGATAAAACGTATCCCATGTCTTTTCCCGGGACTTAAGCTATCTCCATACCAAATTTCATCAAAAACCGGTTGAGCGGTTTACTCATGAAAGCGTAACAAACAAACCGACAGACAGACAGACAGAGTTACTTGTATGAATGGATAGCATGAAGCGATGAGGAATGTTAAACGTGCCAGGGCGGGTCGCCGTACAATATATCATAGAACACAACAAAATGAAAGCTTTATTTTTAGCGGCCGTCTCCTCGATTCTTGTTCGTTTTAAAGAAAACATTAAAGGAACGTCAACGTTGGTGTTCAAACGGATGCCAAATTGTTCTAATTCTCATTTCCCGGTCGATGAACCTTTGTTTCGGACTAGGAGTTCACGAATAGGGTTGCCAGGGGTGTCTTTTTATGGGAAGAACGGGGGCGGATGAGCAAGCAGGTCAGCAGGACCTGATGGTAATTTTAAGTGATCACCAGCAACACCAGAGGAATCGCCAGTGCGCTGCCGACCTCTGAGAATCTTGCAGGCTCGTTTTTTGAAGGCCCCCAAGTCGTACTGGTATTTGGTATTGGAAAAGTGATACCGAAGACCGAAGTACTTTCGGCGAGATATAATGTCATATATGTATGAGTGTTGAATAATAATGAAACTTTTGCTTCAGCTGGTAATAAGCGATATTTGTTCAAAGTCGAACGGCTGACAACTGACAACCCTAGAAAGAAACAAAACATATAATTCTTCCTTAGAACTTGTCATGTCACAGTCACAATAGATACGACAGGGTACTAAATCTTGATATACTCCTCCCAAAATTAAATGATAAATGAAAAGCAATCTCCAAAACCCGCAAGTAATAGCTAATTTTATTCTAAAATTCTAAATCATCAAAAAGTTACGAAGTCTTATTAGGCGTAATAGTATCCGTTAAATGTGTGTTTATATTTTTGGCTTTAGAGCGTAGACACATAACTCTGGCGAATGACACTAAAGGCCCAGCCACACCGCTTGCGTGACGTGCACGTGCACGTGCGCGTTAGCTTTCCACTGCGTTGTATAGTGACATTACGTAATGAGAATTCATACTAAACAACTCAGTGGAAAGCGAACGCGCACGTGCACGTGCACGTCACGCAAGCGGTGTGGCTGGGCCTTAAACCGTTCTCTTAAATAATTACTACTTAAATGACCAAATATTTTGTTTTGTATACTTGTAGGTACGGAATTGTTTTTAATCCATTTTGATTTTTTTAATAATATTATCAATGAGTGTGAATATGAGTATGCCAAAACTAACATTAACAAACAATAAGTGTATAAATAATATAGTATAGTCCAAGTACGACGATAACGAATAGTAAAAAAAAAGAGCGTAATCTGAGCCTAAAAGTTTTTGTAAATGATTGATGTTTCACGAAATTCGCGTTTGATTGACACGAAGTATTTTTTTTATAGAAAATGGGTTTACTCTTGACTGTCTCTTGCCCCGGGAGGGCGAAGATTTTGTCGACAATGAAGCGAGTTCAACCAGATGATGCCTATTCACCTTAGATTTAAATTGGTTCGGATAGTACGCACTCCGAAATACAGACGCCGGAAGGAACTTCACACAGGAATCAAAATCTCAAATGCGCAAGCACTCATACTCGTACAAATACTTACACTGGTGTACTGCCTTTTTGCCGAATTATGTTTCGTCAAATTTCATTTGGCAACCAACTATCCGCCTAAGTTTTATTTGGCAAACCAATCCTTGGCATAATATTACTTCGTATTTTTTTTATTTCGCCACATTTTTATATTGAAATATATTATTACGTCAAATTTTATGTGGTAAATAATTAACATTTTTTTTATGACCCTAAGAACGAAACTGCTCCCAGAGATAGGTAGGTTAGGGTTTTTTTTTATGAAACTAGAAACGAAACTGCTCCCAGAGATATGTAGATTGGGGTTATTTTAAAATTAAGGTATGCCAATCAATACATTTGACGAAAACATAATTGACATCTTAAAAGAATCACAGGTAATAATTTGTCTAACAATAATTTATCAAATCATTAGTTGGGAAATGATATCAGTGCGGAACGTTGAGTTGGGAAATAAAAATTTGCCCAAATAAAAATATGGGATACGTAGTTTGGGGAGTTAAGAATTTGCTAAATAATTTTCGTCGAAACATTAGTAAACCACTTACACTACATAAGCAAGCACAGTCTGTGCTCATGATTCTTATTTAATTTATTTTTCCATGTACATGGAGTATTTCAGCGAGCGAAAACCACGTACGGCTTATCTGTCGCTGTTCGGCGCTCGTTCACACGGTATTTATTTCGGATTGGGGTATAAAAGTTTGACTTCGAATTCAGCATATTAATGCTTATATCGTTATATCGTTGCCAACGCTATGTGACGTAGGTACGTCATTGCGAGAGGGTTATATAATAGCTCAATAAGTAACCTTTATTTGTGCAACTGTCACATATTGACAACCGCTAGCCTAGTTGGTAGTGACCTTGCCTACGAAGCGAGCGGTCCTGGGTTTGATTCCAGGTCAGGGCAAATATTTGTGAGATAAGCACGAGTATTTGTTTCTGAGTTTTAGCTGTTTTCTATGTATTTATTACACGACTACCTAAAAAAAGGAGTGTAATGTTTTCAGGGTTCATGTATGTGTGTATGCACGATTCTTTATTCCACCATAACTTCTAAACGCCTGAGCCAATTTAGATGTGTGTGGTATCGTTAAAATTGAAATAACAACAATGGCAAAATGTCAATTATTAATACAGGTATATCGTGGACAATATAAAAAATGCAGTCGGGTTTTTAAAGCTTGCTTTTGATTTAGTTAGTATTTCTGTAGTATGTTTATCTTTGCGTAGTACCCATAGAACAAGCCTGCTTAGTTTAAGACTAGGTCAATTTGTGTGAGATTGACCATAGATATATATTTATTTATATTAAAACCTTTTGAGATACGAGTGGCATATTCAGAATACGAAGCCAAACTATTCGTTCTTGCCTGACTGAAATCAAATCTGGATAGAGTCAAAACTACCGTCAAGAAAACTTAAGCCGAATTACTGTTAGGTCTGCGTAACCGTCCGCGTTATGGGTTAGCGTCGTTACAATTATCCCACTTGCCATTACGACCTTTTAATAGGGATGTGCGTTGTTTAGATAAATATTTGAGGCCCGAATAAATGTTAATGAAGGGACAAACCGCTATTTAGTGGTAAGTTATGAGGACATTATTTTAAAACCTTGAAGGGCTCGAGGTCAGCGAAATGGTTAAATTGGATCACACCATAACTGTACAAAGAGGTCATTCGTAGACCTTTTTGAATATATATATATAGCCTACTGACCTACATTCAATTGCTAAGATTTTCCAATGTGATTATTTCATTGTGAATCTAAAGATATCAACGCATCTGAACTTTGCGAAATGTTAACTAAGAAAGACAAAAATAAAATCACAAAAATACAATTAAAATGGTACATAAGATATTTTTTTTAAACTGGTGGGCCAGAAATATTTGCATTTTAACTAGCTCTTACACTTGCTAATCTGCATTTTTCTGGCCTACCCTATATTTTACTTTAATAAAACTATATTAGCTGACAATATTACTGCCCTGCTATAGTGAAGGGTGACTGGGGTGTAGCAATTAAATACTTTTTAAATAAATCTTCTTTTTATTTATTTTCCAGATACAAGAGTACAACAGCTGTGACCTAAACGCTATCACAGCAGCGTTTCCTGGTAATCATCACTCTCCTCGTGGCGTGATTACGTCGTGGAATACTTCTTGATCCTGGATTCTCCTTCAACGAACACTGCTGCGCTTGAAACTTCTGCCGCCTGCACTGCATCTTATTACGACGTGTAGTGGGGCTGAAATATTACTGACCCGTGATAGGGGTCTAATTATAATAACGTGACTTTAATCTCCCCTTTTGATGACCCCATTTCTTTTTTCCGGTGCAGTGAAATGAATAAAATAAGCGTCGATGTTGACCATGGCGAGAATTCCAAATTCACTTCCATTTCGTCCATATCGTCGTTTATAATAAATTAGTGCTATAGGCGATGAAATATAATAAATATATAAATTATCATTATACGTTATTCATTTTTATATGTAACTTTCGTTTCCTGGGTGGGTCTTGAAAATGATGAGGCACAACGTCAACTCATCTCCTTGTGCTTTATTCTCTCGCTTCTTTTAGGTAGAGCATCGCTTTTTTTTGTGCGAGAAATAGCCGCTACCCCTTTTCTCCACCATATAGTGATGGGTGAATGGGGTGTAGCAATTAAACACTTTATAAATAAGTAGCCTTTTTTATTTGTTTTCCAGATTCACGAATACAATAGCTGTGTCCTAAACGCTATCACAGCGGCGTCTGTCTATTTTTTTCCAATGAAACAAAGCACCGTTGTTCCTTCGAACCAATTTAATTTCAAATCTATAAATTTAAAACCAAATTGGACACTTCGTACAAATAGTTTAATGTGATAAGGTCCACTTTCAGTAGCAGAACCTTACCACATTACACTACTAAGGCAATAAGCAGTATTTCAATTTTTTTATTTTTTTTTATTAAATTAAAAAAAAATCACAAGTAACTTAGAACATAATTTTAGCGGTTAATTAATACATTTACCATTTATGACATAGAATATAGTACAGAACCAACATAAATACCAGTATCAACGGCACCCGAACCCGGAACCGTGCGATGGGCAGGCTGCCAACTGCAGGATTCGCCAATACCATCACGAGCACACCCTAAATACCTTACGGTACCTGACGGCAAAGACTATCGAGTCTACTCCGCAGACGCGACAGCTTCTTCAAAAACCAAGTTTGGTCTGGAAAGTAGAGGGTAGAAGGTGAGCAGATGAGTCAGGATAGCTATGGGACCCATTACCATTATTTATTTTAATAATTTTCTCCTATTTTACCCTTAAAATATAAATTATTATGACCAAGGCTGGATATTTTTATAAATTTGAACTTATTAACTTCCAAGTTAAGGGTAAATGAAATATTTTTAGAATTTACAAATTGAGCGCTTTAATTTTACAACCAATTTCCTGTAATAGGTAACTTAATATTCATTTAAAACCCAACTTTATAATCCAACTTTACCTAAGATAAATGCCGGCACGTAAGTGCCAAATTTCAAGTTGACAGCTTCTGTACCTAGTTGCTGAGAAAAACAACTGTAGCCTACAGACGGAATCATCAAATTTGGCGCGGAACCCAAAAAATATTCACCCTCTGAGCATCATTCTACTCCCTCATTAACCGAGCGAAATAGACGAACCATAAAACAAAACCAATATTAGATGGCACGTTCGAAACTACGACAGATTATCACACACATCAGCGCCAACATAACTCGACCCCTCAGTCTTTTCAGAGTAATAACGTCTTTTAACAACCGAGGGATCCTAATTTTTTGGTTATACTTAAATGTTTGCCTCCTATCTTTTGCTCTTGATTCAAAGTAATAGCTACTTTATCTAATAAGCTATAAGGAAAATGCATTTGTATTGTTTAAGTCGGTTTTGGTCGTAAGATTGCCCTCACGTTTCGCCCGGGGCGTTCCGCTAATCTGTCATAGCGGATGAATTAGTGGCGTTGTGAATTAGATTGAATAAATGCTTATTACCCATGGTTTTTGTAGAAACTTGGGCGTGGACCAATTTGATACTCATTAATACTTCATAAACGCTTCATTAATGGTTGGCTTCTTGATTTTTATATACATTAAGGCCAAATATTCTAACGCTTGCGAAATGCGACATGCCTCTTTTACTCCACTTGTAGCAACAGTTGACGGAGTATTCGCTGCACAAATATCCGCATTTGTAAAACACCTCGGAGAGGCTATCGCCGATCGCCGGGACAGATCCCTTAGCTCAGTTTTGGGATCCATGGTTAAGATCTCGCATCACCATTTCAATAATCCGGGCCACCAGCATGTGTATTCGTGGTACGCGACACAAATTTAAACCACTTGCCAAATTATTTGGTTTTGAAGATGGTGCGGCCTTGCCAAGCTGAGCTTGACTATTTTATTTTATTTTCTTTTCTGTGTTTTAATTTATTTATTTCAAATTTTATATATTTAATAAATAAAGGTTACGAGACAATGTCATTAAGGCCAATATCGTGACCATGGGTCTGCCATGCTTGGCTATCATTTGAAAAATATATAATTGTAGATCAGTTATAACGTTTCAAACAAAAGCAACTATAAAAAAATTATAACAGGAACATTTTAAAAGGGATTCTGAAAAAAAAACGTGCTTAATTATAATGCTTAGGTTTGTCTCAAAGGAACATTTTTTTTAAAATTATTTTCGGACAGAATAAATAAAACAAATTCCTAGGAATGGCTAAAGAGCTTAAACGCCACTTGGTCTTTTCTACGTGACAGCTAGTGCTACGTAACGCGGTTACAAACAATATGACGTCATTCCGACCACTAATACAAAGCGGGCGTAGCAAACACTGATAACAATAAATAAAAAACTCCGTAAACAATAATAAAAAAAAAATGCTTAAGAGATGCATGATTATTTTCAGAAAAAAAATAATGTTTTCAATTGAAAGTATCTGTCTGTTTGTTACGCTTTCACGGCTAAACCCCTTAATCGATCTCAATAAAATTTGTTGTAAAAAAATTGCTTAAGCCCTGAAGAAGGTCATAGGGTACTTTTTAATGTAAGTAGCCTAAAAAAAGCGAATCACAGAGGAGCCTGAGAAAAACCGGACGCGCGGAACCGTGTTTAATAAAAGATCCGGAAAACCCTGTGTCCGGCTTTCTCCGCCTGGCAACCCTAAGTAAAGGAAGCATGACCGGCAAAATGAAATCATTACATATCTTTTTTTGTCTTTTATTCTAGATATTAACTACGGTTTGACAAACCCGGATACAGTATACAGATCGACCTGTTCTGATACAGCAATTGTATCGTAAATCACTTGAGGGTTACCAGTCTTTATAATGTGCTACCTTTCAAAAGAAAAAGGCAGTATAAGATAATGACGTCCATAGCGCATACTGCCTTCTGGGTTTAGTAGGAAGTGTAGTCATAAAGCCTAAACGCCTACGATTCGGAACAAAAAAGACGTACGAGTACATACGTCGATGTGCTTGTGTGACTGTGTCAATTGCAATCGTCGTCTATTCACAAATAGGGTTGCCAGGCCCAAAAATAGAAAAGCCGGACAGAGATCCATACTTAATCTGACATTTTGGCCCGAAAGCCTGACACACTGAAAAAAAATATTGTTTATTTATTATTACCTATTATTCATTTGAGACTTACTCTACCTATACTCTCACACACACACACACATAAACTCATGCCTTTATTCCGTTTGGGGTAGGCAGAGCTACAGAATTGCCAACAACTCTAAAAGCTTGTTGATAATTCTGTAACCACATTTTGCATAATCAGGCTAAGATGTATGCTATACTCTCAATTATATGTTATACCTAATGAGTAATATTCGGCCTTTTTTGGCGGGGCACGGTTGACCAAAAGCCTAACAAAAGCCGGACGGATTTGGCCAGACACGACGGTAAAAAGCCGGACGTTACATGTCCGGATAAACACCTGACAACCCTATCACACGTATATACAATTATAAACACACATATAATACAAATGCAAAACTTGAGCGATTTAGTTACGTACTTAAACTAATTAGTTCGTTATTTATGTAGGGTTACGTTCGTGATCGTTAATCGTCGGATCTGATTTCTCACGATGCATCGACTTGCAATAAACGTAAGTCTGACGTAGGTACGTTACTTCCTGATGCAGGTACTTAGTAGTCATAGTCATGCTTCTCCAGCTGTGGGGCGCAGGTTCATATCGATTCAAATCTTCCAAAATCCTTCCATCCTTAAGAGGATTGGGTTGGGAGGCTAAAAATTACGAAATATCAAGTCCAATTTTTCCGACTTTTTAATATTATGAAAAACCAGGCCCGTACGTGTTTCTTTCCGAAACAATATTAATAAACTACCTTAAATAAATAATTAAATTAAAAATAAACTTACAAACCTAGTTTTTAATGATAACTACAACATAATCAAAAATCGTGGAAATCGGACTTTATTTAGGGGGTGAGAAACGGTACGTTACAGTCCGGAGCTAAATTTGTGTAGATATTTTTACAGCTAAGCGATTTAAGCGGCGCCTCAATAACTATCTTTTATTACTTTGCCGGCGTGTAAAAGAGCCTTGATGTAATGACATCAGGGATCTTTTACACGCCGTTAAGGTAAAAATAAGAGCCAATAAAAATCAATTGAATAAATAATTTAATGGAATTAACGTTAAAAGTGAATTTAAAAAGTAAACATTACCCAACGCGTTCCAGAAAACAATCAGTGAATAAAATCTCAAGTATTTAAACAAAAACATTCGTCATTTGAAGCCGACGAATTTTTCTTTAATTGAATGGCATTAAGATTAATGACATTCACCGCACATGGACGTATGCCTTTTGCAGTTAACTTAATTGTAATGCCTTACTTACTTACTTAATATTTAAAATCATTACATGATCCGTTATTTTAAGGTTAAGTATTTCCGAGAACAATAGTAATTTAAGGGGATTTTTAATGTGCGAAACTCAAAATTCCATTGGCATGAAAGGAGTTAGGTAGTTCTACGCTTTCAACGTACAAGGCCGAAACTGTCTAGAAAAACGCACGAAGGAAGATAAATGACTAAATTTGGATTAACGTCTCCTCACAATACTCCCATTCACAACTCGAGAATTCAACATTTTTGAAATTTTTGTTTGAACAAATAAATAATAATGATAAATTACAAAAAGGCACATCTATACTCCCAGCAATCGTACCAAGTATGCCCGCAAGTAAATTATCTTGTGTCCATTTATTTAGAACTAGCGACCCGCCCTCGCTTCGCTTCGGTAAATATAAGTAGAAATAATCCAAGTTCATCTGGAATAATATACTTTTCAAATGGTGATATATTTTTAAGATAGGTGCATTTGCATAGAGGTTTGCAGAGGAATGCAGAATTCACTTTATTTGGCCATAAATTAGAAGTACTTGTGGACCCACGTTCTGAACATGAACGTAGAAATATAAAATAAAATTTTAAAATAAAATTTACGTAAAACATAAAAATATATCACCATTTGAAAAGTATATTATTCCAGATGAACTTGGATTATTTCTACTTATATTTACCGAAGCGAAGCGAGGGCGGGTCGCTAGTTCTAAATAAATGGACACAAGATAATTTACTTGCGGGCATACTTGGTACGATTGCTGGGAGTATAGATGTGCCTTTTTGTAATTTATCATTGAATCCTTCTGACATTGCAAATACATTTAATGACTTTTATATAAACTTGACAAATTCAAATTCTGGTAGTAAACGTAAGCCTGACATTTCACTAGTTAAAGCAAATACAGCCAATTTGTACTTGTTTCCGACAGATGGAAACGAAATATGTAAAATAATCAATACCCTTAATTCGACAAACTCGACTGGTTATGACGAGGTCCAAACCAAAATAATAAAGGAGTGTAAATATGAAATTGCTGCGGTCTTGAGCTACCTGGTTAATATATCTTTTACAAGCGGTGTCTTTCCAGAACCCTTAAAACTTTCCTTAGTTAAACCACTCTATAAAAAAGGAAATAAAGATTGTGTTGATAACTATAGACCAATATCCCTCGTTCCGGTTATCTCCAAGGTCTTTGAAAAGGCGTTTCATCGACGTCTAACGTCATTTCTTGATAGATTTAGAATAATCAGGCCTGAACAGTTTGGATTTCAAAAAAATAAATCAACATCATTAGCTGCTTTAAATTTGTCAAATAAAATTCTAGACTACATGAACAAGAGCTTGCCAGTATCAGCAATATTCTTCGACATGAGTCGAGCCTTTGATTTTGTTTGCCATGAAACACTCCTAGCCAAATGTGATATGTACGGCATAAGAGGAATAGTCAATGAGTGGCTTAGGGATTATTTGAATGGAAGAACTCAGTTTGTGGAAATAACCCAAATTGACTCAGCCAACACGATGTCGGCTCATAAATCTAAAACTAAACTCAATAAGGTTGGAGTGCCGCAGGGGAGTATCCTGGGTCCACTTTTATTTTTACTCTACATTAACGACTTACCGAATGTAACAAAATTTGACTGCACTCTTTTTGCGGATGATCTATCTGTTGTTATACCGTGTTATGACGCTAAAACTTATAACAACGATATTAATGATATGATAGGTAATATTATAACTTGGTTACATAACAATAATCTAAATATTAATATAAAAAAGACGACATTTATACAGTTTGTGAATAGGAATGCTAACAAACAGTCTCTTGTCGTAACTTTTTCAGATCAGGCTGTGACAGAATCCTGTCATACAAAATTCTTAGGTATACACTTAGATGATAAGCTTACTTGGAATGAGCACGTCAATGGCCTTTGCAGCAAAGTAAATTCCTTTGCCTACGCATTGTGGAGACTAACAAAGATTAGCACCAAAGAGTCAGCTATACAGGCCTATCATGGATATGTCTGCTCCCTACTGAGGTACGGTATCCTTCTATGGGGCAATTCTTGTCACGCAAAGCGAGCCCTAATAGCGCAAAAACAGTGCATCCGAGCTTTATGTAACGTTGATGTTTTGACATCATGTAGACCCTTATTTAAACAGATGAAGCTTTTAACCGTGCCCAGTATGTATATATACGAAGTTTGTCTATTTGTTAAATTACATCCAGAGCTATATAAAAGAAATAAGGACATATGTAAGTTTAATACTAGATACCCAAATCGTCTCGTTATTCCTGCTAAAAAAACGAAACTGTATGGGAAAAGTGCCTATTGCATGTCAATCAGCATTTATAATCGCTTAACCGATGATATTAAACAATTGCCAATTAATTTATTTAAAAGCAAGCTTAAAAAATGGTTAATAGAACAATGTTTTTATTGTATTGACGAATACTTCAATCATTTTGTAGACTGACTGTTTATTAGGTTTAAAATATATATTGATGATGTGAAATAGCTCTTACTGTGTTTCTTGTATTTTAGTCCATTGAAAGTAGGTACCTATTGTTACATTGAACTGTTTAAAATAATAGTGTTGACACGGATATATTTATTAATTATTACTTCGTTTTATATTTTGCATGCGAGCTGCTGGTAAAATGTGCGCGTTTATGATTATGCAACTTACTACCATCCTTTGTACCACATTTTAAGCAAATAAAGACATTTTTTTTTTTTTTGAATTTTTTTTCTAATTAGTAGTATTCTTAGCAGATTCTCTGGCTCTCTGAGATCTATATCTATCCCTGTCGCCTATAAGCTGAACGTCACGTCTCACGTTCAATAGAAGATTCCCTGGCTCGTTTAGATCTATGTCTATCCCTATCAACTATAAGACGAACGTCACGTTTAATAGACGATTCCCTATTTCTTTGCAAATAATTACTTTCTCTTCTATTACACAGCCTGATTCATTCTTCTTTGATTTCATCTTTAAGACGTAAATTGTTTCTATTATTATCCCTAATTCTACGATCTATATTAAAACGACTTCTTCGCGTCATAGGCAGTCATAGGTAATTCATTTCGTTACATTAACAAATCAACACACTTTCTCATTGATAACCAAATAGGAAGGAAATATGTAGGTACTTAAATATTCTGAATATTTACAACACAATCTTAAAAAAAGAAAAATTTAGTTTTAGCCCTTACCTAAGCGCAATTCACACATTGTGCGGGAGCGGGTCGGGCGCTTAGCATGTCGTTTTCATCGCGGGACCCGCGCAGGTCGTCGTATTCACACAGAGCGCCGAACCGCAGCGGGCACCGCCGGGCGGGCGCGTCGCTGAAGCGCGGGTGTGCGCGGGTGATCGCAGGCGGGCATTCGAGATCGGATGTTAGTAGAATTTACAACGTGCTCTGTGAGAATGCCTATCGGAGAATGCGTGTTATTACGACCCAGGACGCCCGCGCCCGACCTGTCCCGCCGCGTGTGTGAATGATTCCATATAACTCCATGTTAAAGAACCCGCCGAACTCCCGACCCGCCCGGCGCACGACCCGCTCCCGCCCGCTGTGTGAATTGCGCTTTAAGTCAACAAAATTTAATAATAAGCACTACCTCTCGTTGATAAAAACACTTGGGGAAAAAACTTATTTTATTTACCAATATTAATTTATTTACCTATTACCTTTATGAATTTACATTGTATTCAAAAATATGAAAAACAACATAAAAATAACTTTTAATCAAAACCTAAACTCAATCTAACTACCTACCCATTTTCGTAATTTAAAAATTTGAAAAGCTTGTATTTCTTTATCAATATAAATATAAGTAAGTAACAGGAGAGCTCTGCACGTCTGATAATTCCAAAAATATTGTTCTATGGCTGCTGTGCTGTAGGTTGTAGGTACTAAAGGGCGATAATACAGATTTAGGTAGGTAGCGCGTAATTTTGAATCTGCCATATCTTCTAAAGTATTTATTTAAATAATATAGTGTAAAGGACAATTTTAATCTACATTAAATGCCCAAGGTGACTAAGGTATTTATCTGGATAAGAATAAATACTGAATTGGAGAAAATAGCTTCGCAAATAACCTAATGTTTTTTAATAAAATTTTAAAGATAAAAATGGTTACTGTGAGTCCACCTTAGGAGATAAACATATGCCATCGCGGACTTTTCTTTAGGTTTTTTGAAGAACTACAATTCTTCAGTACATTATTTTGATAAATCTCTTAAGGTTTAGTCAGCGTTTTCAATGTAAGCGCAAAAAAAAATGTTTATTTACGACATCACATTAGAAACCTCTAAAATTATCAGAGTTTCTGTACTATAGTATGCTTGGATCATACATATAAACCGTCCTCTTGAATCACTCTATCTATTAAAAAAACCCGCATCAAAATCCGTTGCGTACTTTTGAAGATCTAAGCATACATAAGTACAGACAGACAGCGGCAAGCGACTTTGTTTTATAATATGTAGTGATGATACAAACAAACGCTTTATCTATGTTAACGAAAGCTAGTATAATGCTGAAGTCGATTAACAGGACGTCCTGAAAAAATATTATATGAATTGACACCTGAAAAATACTGGTGAATTGAAAATTCTAAAAAATGCTGATCGAATGTGTGGCATTGTTATACCTAAGGGAAATCCCAAAATTGTATTTGTAGCCGGATATTTTTCTGTACCTATGTATTCATCAGATTGTGCCATAAGATTAAATAAATAAAGAGAAATACTCTTTTGCTTTGATAAAAGCGTAAGATCGAAACTGCAAAGAAGCTTCTTAACTATAATCAATCCGAATCCGCAGTCAAAGATTTTTTGACAATATTCGCGCAAAATTATCTATAATTTTAATAATTTGTGCTTTGCAAGATACTTTACGCAATAAATTTTAAGCAACGCCCTAATATCATGGGACGTCCACACGTGAAATTAACCGTAATGAATAATACATGAAATTACCCGTGAAATCAAGTTATTCATCGAATTTTCACGCCGCCATTTTGCGAATCATTTAAAATTGCTTAATCGCACGCGCAGATTGCGGCCGGTCACGGAAACTGCGCAATTTCGCAATTTTTACTGTCAGTGAGTGCTTTCTTTTAAATCGCATCATATCAATTTTCGGCACGAAGCGCTTCCGGTGTTTTTGTTAAGTGTGACTGAAACCGACCGAACATTGTTTTTCAAAAACTCCGTTATTTTCACGAGGAAGTAAAGCACAAAAAATCAGAATGTTCGTTATTGAATTATAAAAATTAAACAAGAGCAAATGCAACTCGGTGTAGGTACATGAGAGATTTACAGTGTTGCCATATTAACAACTAAAATACTTGATTGAAATTTTTAGTTATCAACAGGAAGCTTACGCCGCGATCTATACATAGAAAATACTAAAGTCGATATTTCCGAGACAACTTCCGATCACTTCTGATTTCGATCCGATTTCTTTATTCATCCAAAAAAATCATCACCCATCCTTTGCTCTGTTATGGTGTGAAAGAAGGACAAACAAAATTAGGCTTGTTTAGGTAATGTAAAGATTAGAATAGTTTATAGCATAATTCCTTACTTACAATTTCATGATAATGAACCATAATTTCTTAATTGCATCCGTTAATTCGAAGCCACAGAAGTTTTTTAATTAACCTACCTCTAAACTTCCTCTTAACAGGAGTTACCAGAAGTCGTATCCTAGTCGATACATTATTTGTTCATTTATTTATTAAAAAGATACACACACAATTAAGATATAAAAAATATTTCCATAATATTATAACGCTCTTACAATTGACTTATCGCTATTAAAATAAGTCGAAGATAACTTGTAGCTTGCACAATTAAACATTAAACTTATTTGAGATATAAAATTACTTGCTACGTCATATATTACAGTAATACTCTTCGTCCACAGCCGCTAACCTCATAAATTATCTCCCTCGAAATTTCCCATAATTTGGTCTTCCGTATACGGACCGTTCGCTGCCCGCGCTGTATTATTTTAAGGAAAGCATTAAGTACTTAACTTCATGAAATTTGGCGTACACTTGCTCTGTAATTACAAAAATTGCGTGGCGAGAGATAGTCGTCGACATACTGGATGCGGTAAGACAAAAGATATTGGTCATTTCTGAAAGTGCGGCGTACAAATTTTTGTACCAACCTAAAATTCCCAAGGATGCGCTAGCAGTTTGACTGCACGAATACGTCACAATACGGAAAAGAATATGCGTCCAGTGACACTACAAAAACTATGCTACCCTCACACTACCACTCGTTTTTTTTTTTTTTTGTAATCTCGTTAGGTAAAGGTCCTGACCTGACAACTTTTGATTGCCAAAGCCCTTTTTAATTAAACTTAACTAAGAAACACCTACGCAATAACAGACACTCTTTTTTATCCTATAAGCCACTTCCATGGCCCAAGAATCCCTGTAGCGGTCACCGGACCCTCCTGCCGAAAACGGACCGAGAAAATCGCAGAAAACGTAAAAAAAAATCGCCGCTCCAGTTCAAATGAGCGCAGAGTACGAAACAGACGCCTCTGGGCCTCAATTATGCCGCTATCTGTATTTATAATCTGTGTTCGCAAATTTTGGCGAATTTGTAAGGACCTAAGGATAATGGAAAGAACACAGGTTACGTAATAAAGTTTCGTAGATTATTTGTTTATTATTGTTTGGGAATATATCAACATTCTTGACAAAGGAATAACTTTCTTGTGGTTTTTAATGGCATTTGCCAGCCACCATTGAGCCACCTGTTTGCTAATCGGTTCTGAGACATATGGAGGAACGGCAGGTTCGCTTTTTTCTGTCCTGTTGTAGGGGATTGACCCTCCCCAAGGTCCTATCACCTGCAAAAAGAGCATCATCATCGTCAGCGGCATCATCATCGTCGGCATTATCATAATGTTTTTTTAATGCAAGTGAACTAGCGGGTCTCCTGGTGGAACATGATCACCGGAGGAGAAATCACAGTACAGGAATGCCCCAACGTCAGGTCTTGCGCGTTCCCCGTTTTCTACCCGCTAAGATGCCTCCAAGCAGCAGGGTATTGTGTTCAAGAGGGCAAGACAGCCATGTAATTACTAGCGTAGAGGTATTACACCTTAACTGACGGCTGTAGGCAATAAGTTTGCAGTCTTGAGATTACGCATCCGTCTTTGTCACATGTGTGCTCATTTTCATTCCTCATGCCAAATACAATCGTTGTTGTTTTCAATTTGCACTATACACAGAATACGTTGAGAAAAGAGCATGAAAGAACTACATGATCTGGATTAATATGATAATATTTCTCTTCATTGTATTGCTCAATAAAGCTTATTTTTTGTATGAAATGTGAACCAACGGGTCACCTAACTAATAGTAGGTAATTGATCACAACCAGCAATGGAAAAACGCACAACACCAGAGGCTCTATTGTACTCGGGCTAAAGCTTATTGCTTTTGTCATGTTACCGTATTGTCAACGTTATGATAGGTCTTATGTATTTGACATTGTTGGCGCCCGAGTTAAAAACAATACTATAATAATATGTGTAGATACAAAGTAGTATAAGGCTCCAGGACAGGAATCGAAAATGCGTTGCCGGCCTTGGAGAAAACTCTTGAATTTCCTCAAGGTTCTGAAGGTCTTGAAGGTCTGCATGATATCTTTGTAAGGAAACATGTGTGATATGGTGTATCAATAGTTAAGTTATGAACATTCACGTTACACCACAGCGACAAATTCGTCAATTTTGTTTAGGAGCATCGTTGTGTTGGTTTTACAAAGTGAATATTTGCTTCACAAACTCCCTCCTTTACGACGCATTCTAAAATACAAATTTGCCTCCTTTATTAGTTGTTTAATATCTCAATTATACGTTTATTTTATTAGCGTACTCTGTATAAATTTCGATTGCCATGCGTCTTAATAACTTGCTGCGAATTTCACCCGAACCAGTTTCTCGGTACCGATACCGGCTCGGTTTTGGTATCATTATCTCGCCGCTTGACAGGTGGATTCTTTTTTATTCTGGCATGTCCAAAATGGAGCAACGAACGGGAGAGCGTACCGGGAACGCCACCCACAAACGGCGATAGCCGTAATGCGAATATAAGTGTAATCAATCATGGTAATTTAAATTTTATGAACAATCAGTACCAAGAACTTAACATCAAGTTTGTATGGAAAGATAGGATTAAGGGTTTATAGTCTAAAAACCCCTATGTATTAAGGTCCCGAGCTGAACACTCTCGATTGGAGTTATCTTGGAAACATACGGAATCCTTACAAAGACTTCATTTGTTCACCCTATAAGCAAACAAACAAAGGCTCTGAATACAAAAACCTTTATTTTGTGTTTGGGTTAAAAAAAGAAATGCATAAAGAACGTGTACACTGTGCACTTGTTCACAAGTCTTCACACCATTTTCGGAAACCTTTAAGTATTCTCCAACACCCTGTATTTAAGTACATCGCATTCGCATATATCTTTTCACAGGTAAAATGACATCAAAATATTGACACAACATTCCCAATTACAAATCAAAAGCCAAAAATTGCATAAGGCAATCAGTTGTCCTTATCGGCGGCGCAGCCATCTATACACTTCACTTCAATAAACTCCGGCGCAGCGAGCCCCCGGCGGCCCCGCCCAAAGGGCCTGCGCTTGATCATGCCACCAGGAGGGGTGTTATTTTTTAAAAGTAACACATCGTTTACGAACTTATTGACGAGTCAAACTTGACCCGTCACGGCTTGTACACGCGCGTGTCTTCTGTATTAATCATTTGCCGTCTACTTTGACGCTCGGACCAAGTTATGCTTGCCGGTCGAATTAAGCCTCGAACGAGTGATTGAAAGAATAACACCCTGCACCAGTCCTGGACCATTGACCTCCGCCGCGAGCGCAGGAATTTGGGCCAATTTCGGACCAAAAATCGCACGTCGTACTTTGTTTTTGCTCCCCACATTATTATTAATTGGATCACCGGTTCCGATGCAGTATCTCATTTTGCTACCCGACTGGTTTCCAAATCCACATGTCAATGGAGGTCCCTTATTTTTGGGAGGCTACACGATTCGGCGGTGTTAAGTTGCGAGTTGTAAGCTTGTTGAATGATGTAGGTGGCGGTTTTAAGGTTTGCGGTGAAGGGCGTGCGGTTGTTTTATTTAGTTGGGTTATGTTTGCGGAGTTGCGGCGCGGTCTGCTGTAATTTTGGGAACGCGGTATGCAGTCGACTCGTTTATATTAGCGTAATGAGGACTGCAGAGGTTTTTTGCAGTGGAATAAGGACCTGTTGTAGGCTATATAGATAGACGGACAAACTTACTTGAGCCAACAGTCAAAAATGCAATGACTGGCGTTTATACTTTTCTTACTAATAATGCCAATTTTTATGTAAACGAGTAGTAGGGAGCAAATTCAAGAACAACTAAATACCTACCCGTGGTAATGTACTTCTGTATATTTTTTAAAGCAATGCTTACCTCGCACTTCAGCTTTATATCACCGTATTTTATAGTTCGATTTCAGGAGCTCTTTTAAATCTACCATTTTAAGTGACAAAATTTTAAAAAGCTTCAGAAAATCTCTCTACTTTTTTGCGTTTGTAGTCACGGTACATCTACGGAGCCCGAGCATAGCCCAAAATGCTCTGGTTTTATATTTGAACGGCTAGTACCTACGTAGCGATGTTACTCCAAGTTTTACTTACATAGATATACCTTCTTTATGCAACTGGGGTCAAACGGCTGACTTGTCTACGCTGACGGAATCCCGAATATTTAAGTACATGACGAAAGTTTGACCCATGGCCTCGCCTTGGCAGCATACTTGCATATCTAAAAAACACTTTTAGTCTGTTTATTGGTTAACGGAAAAGTCCCAGCATTAAATACTCGTAGCATAATGTGGAGAGGAAAACTTTGAGTTACGTGGTTGACGTTTCTATTTTAAATGCGTGAAGTTAACGAACACAGACCACCTGATGGCACAGATATAGTGTTTATTCATGCGACATCGTACTTTGTCGGATAAGTTCGTAATTCTTCTTGCTTTCTCAATAAAATCTGAATGAGAGAGCAAAATAAAAACGAACTTTTTCGACCAAAATTCGCTTCATTTGTAATGGGATCTGACACACTTAACCTCTCCTCTACCTTTAACCTACTAGTGCGTCAGCCATTCTAATTAAGATTTTGAATTTAATTTTTACTGACAAAAGATTAATAATTCGAACTTTAATGTTGCAATTAAAATCTATCTGACAAACGACAGGTTAAGGTGTCATTCCGCAGCCGACCAGGGACGGCAACGGAAGAAGGCAGAAGCAGGCGTCGGACGCTTGCCGTTGCCTTCTGCGGTCGGCTACAGAATGACACCTTTACTTAGATATTGCAATCTCTAGGCTGCCGTCCCGAGAGTGCGAATTCGTTGCGAACCTTGAGATGTAAAACGGAATGCCTCTGTACTGATCATTTCACCTGTTGTATTATCCAAACCGGAACACAATGTACCTAAGTGCTGATGGTGGCAGGTTAAGGGCTGAGTTCACCAACCAATTGAACAGACGGTTAAATGTTAATCAGCTGTTAATCAATACATTTGACATCCGTTAAACGGCTAACCGTCCGTTTAATTGTTGGTGAACTCAGCCCTAAATGGTAAGATGGTGGTAAAGATCTGGACGGACCCTGCAAGTTCCTACCACCAACATCTACTGATGTAAAGTATAGTGCAAGCAGCTTTGCTACTAAGTCTAACAGACCACCCAAACTGCTCTAAGTGGTCTAATATTATTCCACTGCAAAGACCAAGTCCAGTTTAACCAGCTTAGGAAGCTTTTTGTTAGCACTACTCTATATAACTAATCATAGATAACGGAGAGCCATTAATCTTGGTATAGAGTAGCTACTAATGCCGTATTACCTTACTAATCGGACAATCAACTTACGAGGACATTTAGGAGATATGCAAAAATTACTAATGTATTTTGCTATTATAAAAATAATTTCAACTGCAAAAACGACAGGTCTATTGATGATGTTGTATACAACCCTAGACGAATAGAAGACATTTATGAATATAAGGCAGATGACCGTGAATTCAAAACTATTATTTTATATATATTAAATACAAGGCAAATAAAAACGTGAGAGAAGATCCAAATTTGTACCAACATTCTTTATACGCACATATTTACAGACGGACAAATGCTTTAAACACATAACACTCTTAAAAACGCCGACAAAAGAAGATTAAATATTTGAACCAACGTATATAACAATATCTTAACAATTAAGTAATAAAACTACTGGGCGAGGCTTGTTTTTTTTGCTAGAAAATGGTGTGGTAGTTTATAAAAACATAGCCCCCCCTCATTGCCTTAACAACCTCAGAAGCAGTTTTATATACTGTCAAAACCCTGACAAGACCCATGCACATGAAGAAAGAGACAATGTCTTCATCAGCTGTATCTTTTTCACTTTCTGTAACTCAGCAGGATTTAAGAGCTCATAATTCCGGTTCCACCTTAGATTTAAAATTTAGAACAATGCTATCGACTCTCAAATACATAATGCTTAGCCATTATTTAGTATAACCTGATTCGAAAGATTAAGTTACTTAGGTTTCACCATAGATTAATGATCTAGACTGCGCGCGATGGCCTCCTTAGCCGGTTTATTAGGATGCTACGAGTACATGTTATGGGCTTAATGTTTATGTTGTCAACTCGTTGTTGCTTCGGGAAATGTGAAAAATCCAGGACGAAAAGTACAACAGTACCAGAAGGTCGATGGTATCTGTGTGCTGAATTTTATCAATATCTTTTTCAGCCATTCAAGGTTTCGCTATTAATATTAATAACATTAGTACAAGAAATCAATCCCAAGATATCAGAATTCGAAAATATTGAGTAAAAATTAGCCATACCTTAACCTTTACCTTAAGTTTTGGGATTCCAGTATATATTGAAAGTCTGGTATTTTTATTTTCTACTACTTTGGGAAAGAGTGAGTACTGTGAGTGTACTTAGGAAAAATCTAGAGAACAACAAATTAAAAACGTCAATGTAGTCGTAGATGGCTACGAAGCAATTAAAATTCCAAAAACAATTGTTACATCTCAAAAATATACGTTCTTAATTAAATCGTCATGCAAAAAGACAACATTGAATCCATCATGCAGTTAGTTAACTTTGTCACAGCATTACGAACGAATAAAGTATTTTCTTTCTCATATACACTACCTTCATTGAAAACCCAAGCTTATTCCAATGTAACACACTTCAAAATGTACCACACCAACTTCAGAGAAAGACGTCTACAAAAATCCTCTCAAATTAGAAGACGAATTACTATGAAGTTATTTTAGTTCAGATTTATATCCTCGAGATTAGATCTCAGCTATAAATAATAACTCTGTTGACTTTAATGTCTAAACCGAACAGAAAATAGCTATTAATATTAGTGTAAATCTGTGAGTTTGTTTGTTTTGGTGACATTTATTTTAATAAGTCGTGTTTTAAGCTTTATGATTCGAAAGAGATGGATTTCAAAGTGACGTCGCTATAAAGAAATTTCTAGAAATATAATTATGATGCAACAGTAATTATAAACTATGTGCGGAGATGCAATGGGCTCCAAAAGATAAATATTTAAATTTTTAGTAACTAAGAAGGAAACCAATGCTGAAGAAGCGCAGCAGGAAATTCAATCGTCAACATAGGTGTTATATTAGTGATAATAGTTAATCCATCACTAACATACAACTATTAAAATAATATAGTCAAGTAACAAGTATTTAAAAAATAATGTATAATAAATCTAATCGACTAATTAATTTTCTAATTTTCTCAACTAAATTTATTAAAGAGTCATTAGTTGTTACTAAAATGCTCGTTACTCGGCCTAATTACTAAGGGCCTGTTGTTTGATAAGTATTTAACTCAACTAATTGCTAAAATTCGAAAAAGGAATCGAAAATTTGACACATTTCCTTGAGATTTGACCATTAGTAACGGTTTTTATCAATTAGTTAGTTTAACACTGATCAAACAACAGGCCCTAAGTAATATAGCTCGAACCTGCCTTAATATAACTGGGGCTCTATTCTTATCGGTAAAACCATATCCCAGCAAAAACATAAGTGTGAAAATGGGAGCCAAGTTCAATATTTTAAGCTTCAGTTTATCCTAAGTTATCTGCTTTGTGTAAATAATTCGTGTGTTCAAATTCAAGAAGTTATACTTTTAAATAGCAAACATTGTTGTAGCAGAAAAAATAAGAAATTGTGTTTTAAATTTAATTTAGCATGTCGTATGTTCTTAATAAATAAATATCAGGATTATCTACGGAACTTGGCAGCCATTTAGATCTCAATTCTTTTGTCGGTGAAGTCGATAACCATGCATCGCATAATCTTAAAATACTGAACTTGGCTCCCATTTTCACATTTATGTTTTTGATGGGATATCATTATTTTTTGTCAAATAAGTAGGTATGCGTGTTCCTTAAATAAATGAAATAAACCATGTAATACTAATAATTATTGAGTAGGTATAGGTAAAAAACTTAAGTAAAGCTCCTCTTGCATGTAGTTGTAACACATCTGTATAGACCGTTTGACATTCTATATTTGAAATTTGACGTAAATTCCATATTAGTTTTGTACACAACTACATGCAAGAGGAGCTTTACTTAAGTTTTTCACCTATAGTTCCGGTGAATCTGTGATCTTCATTCATCATCATCAGTTCTTCTTCACCAAATGGTGCTTTTCAAGAGCAAATGCAAGAGTTACTATACGCAATACAAAATACCCAAATCGCTACAGGTGTACCTAAAATATTTGAAGATTTCCCTCAACTTTTCAAGGACTCCGTTATCAGATTCTGACCTGATGACAGTAGGAACACTCCGGAAGTATGCCCTATCAAAACAAAAAAAGAATTTTCCAAATCGGTTAATAAATGACGGAGTTCTGAGGTAACTAGCATAAATAATAATAAAACTTAAAAAATCACTGTTTTCTGTTTTTTTTATTTGTATACAGACAATTACCTATCTTGATTCCAAATTTCACCTGTCTAGATTACCTGGAAGTGGGTTAGGTTTTTGATGATTAATCAGTCAGTCAGTCTGTCAGTCAGTCAGTGGTAAAAATGCCGATTTTTAGACGTTAATATCTCAATAACCGTTACACCTTTTTTATGAAATTTAGGGTTCTAGTTGATCTAAAGCGTTTTAATACATAAGCCAAATTTCATGTTTTTATGATAAATATATTTGGAGTTATTGAGGCGTCAAAAGTGGCTCCAAACGGTTCGTGTAAATAACACACGGCTGCGCTCGCCAGTTCCTTTTGGGTGAACTTGGCTGGACACGCTGCCGCGTGTCTAGATTACTTTTGAAATGCTTTCTTTTTTTGCTGAGTAAAATAGATCACCAGACTTATAAATTTAATAAAGGTATGGGAAGCTTGGTGCATACATACCCAACATGGCCATAGAAGTTTCAAACAATTTTACAGTGAACTTCTACTGAAAAAGTAGGCGCCTCGTTACATCCGCCTAACCTTTTATTTCTTAAACATAAAAGGATTGTTACCTTAATTATGTACGTAATAATGAACAACCGATGAACCGTTACCGTTCGAAATGTTCACACCGGCGCGCGCACCGTTTTTGCGACGGCGGCGCGTGATTACAGACTCGATACGAAGACATTAGTTCTGCGCGGCCGCAGCCATGAAGGGCCTTCATGACTCTGCCTTGCTAAGAGAAATGGCGGTATGTCAGTCAAAACTGCTGTAGCAAGTGCAACCTAATAACAAACGTGCGAGGATTGAATCTGCTTTGAAATTATATTTGAGATACTGCCTATTGGCTTATGAAGGCAGTATTACAAATGCGCTTTGTTTTTCGATGTTAATCATGTTTTTATTTGTAATTTAGGTAGTTTATTTGGGTTGAGATTTTGATTTACAAAAATATGAAGTCCATTTAAAAAGTCAGTGAAATTATATAAATCTGGACCTGGTCCTAAATTAAGCTCTAGGCTTGTTCTATGGGGACAACGATAAATATACCTACTTACAGTGGTGGTGGAACTTTTTGAATAGTGGTCAAAATTTAAAAGTCATATTTGTAGGCAATTGTACTCGTATGGGAAAAAACAAGTGTCCCTAATTATGTGACCACCACTGTATATGAAGATATACATTTAAAAACACGTAGAAAGCAACCAAGACTCACAAGAACAAAAAATATTCGTGTTCATTCAATTCATGAAAACAACAGATACAGACTTTTAATGCTCGTAATCATCTTCCTGTATAAATGTAATAATGGCAAAAATGCACGGCAAACTTCTAAAGGTTTTTTATTATTTGTAGTGAATAAATAGGATTTAATCACATTAAAAACCAAACATTACACACTATCCAGTGTTATAAAATCGGTTAACGTCAATTGATTATGGAAATAAAGCCTCTACTGAATGCGGAATAAGATAAATATGTAAACTCGTAGTCGCGTGCCAAAAGAAAACTTAAAGCTATCCATTAAAAAAACAAGTAACCAGCAAAATTCATAATGCAACAGTGTTGTTTGCAAATCGCACATTAGAATGCGCATTAGCACCTGTCTACCCGCTTAGAAATAAAAACGACATCTGCAATCTAAACCACAGGACATAAAACTTTCCACGACTTACGATAAGGTTGCATATGCAATAGATCTTGTATGGAACTTGCATCGTTTTCTACAAGGAAATGTTCTGTAAAATCCAGCAATGTATGGTTAGCATGCCATTGAATAATAGCTCTTGCTGCTTGGGGATTGGGTTGAGTGGATAGGTCAAGAGCGCCACCGGAACGTCCAATCAAACAGAACGAGTTGACCAGACGGGAAGACCACCGAGACTGGAAGGAGGGAAACTGAATGCACCTACTCGTAAACAAGCCATACTTGAAGATTGCATTTCTCCTAAAGCCTAATTGCAGTAAAAACAAGAAGAATAAATTATTTTTTATAATATTCTTGTGAAAATTAACAGATAGAGTAAAGAAATCACAATTTTTATATTTCGTTAAATTTGTTAATATTACATTAGTACGGCCAAGATACGTATTAAGACAGTAAACGAACTTTTCGGACGGCCGGACAGACGGATGGACAGTCTAGACTTAGTAATAGGGTCCCATTGTGCGTCTTATGGGTAGGTACTGAATATGGATCCCCGAAAACATAATGTAGGTACGTACTCTTTTTTGAACTTTTTTGTTTTGGAAGTCGTGTAAAAAGTAGCGTTGAATAGGCACATACAAGAAGCTACTTGCGCATTTTTTTAACGTTCTGTATGTTATCTGTTACACGGATCGCTAGCTAGGAATCCGCCCGCGGCACCGCTCGCGCTGATGCGATCTCGTGTCGTCTTAACAGATTTAATTAGTTCGAGCCGAAACGAATCTGTGTTACTTCGTGATTTGGAACATGTCAGAATGTCGGCGTAGTAACGTGAAAAATATGGAAACGTACAAACCTAGTTTTTCATAGTAACTACAGCATATACAAAAATCGTGACAATAGGACTAGATTTGTATGGATTTTTTGACAGCTATTCGATTAGAGCGTCGTTTCACAATGTCCGCCAGAGTAAACTATTTTATATCAACTTAAATTAAAAACGCCGTAATAAATCCTCATACTTAGTGATCTTGTTCTTTTCTTTTGTTATTTTATATCAGGATATGAATGTTACTGTTCTGTAGGGTCTACTGCGTATTACTGATCTAGGAAGGCATGCAAATGCAGTATGCAGAATACAGAGGTCAGTGCATGGCAGCGGGCTTAGTTTTTAGCCGCGTTTTTACGTTCGCTAGAAAATTGAATGGGAGACAGGTACAGTCCGGAGCAGGAGTGCATAGTAATAATAAAGTTACTCAAAATAGTTAATTATAGTGACTTAAAAGTTACTCGAGTAAAATTTAACTGCTATATAATAGTAAAACATTATCAGGTTTAAAAAAATATTTCGCTACGTACGTTATGTTCACAGAACAAAATATGCATATTGTATTGAATCATGGATGATCTTTTATAATTATTGGTGAGAAAACTATATTTAAAAATGTACTTCCTAAAACATAAATGTATATAGGTATATATAGATACGGACGAAAAGGAAATTGCCTCCAACGCTGGTAATTTATTTTGAATCTTACAACTTACTAAAATCAAAATGTTTAAGTTTTTTTTCCACAAAAGGACATGCACCATTGACTCCATATGTTACGAACTCTTAGTAAAATGTCTTAATAAAGTGATCTCAACGATACAAGCCCACCCCGTGGCTCTGCCCACGTGCACAAAGCTTATGAGTCGATGACTCAGAGTCCACATTGTCTGGACTCTGTTGACAGGATATAAGTAAAGTATCTAATTTTAACACTTGATATTAGTTTGGCAAAAAGTGTTTGGAAGTTTTTAACTATAATCTGCTGCCAGATTAAGAATTAGAAAATATATATATATTTTATTTTTTTGGTAATCGCCTGAAGGGCCAAAGACAAAAGTCCTTGCTTTTGTTTGCTTTTTGCTTTAGGTAATTACTATCCCTTCCGGAGACCTGGGAATGGAGGGCCCAGACTGCCGGGCTCGCACCGGTTAAAAACACCAATGCCCCTATTAACAACTAGAATTTAGACTCCCGCGGATACTACCCCAGCCAGTGCTGAAAGGCCGGAGGAGAAAGTCCTTCCTCCGTTTACTTATCCGCGGGGTCTTTCCAAAAAGGGGGGATAGGAATGGGGGTTGGGATGGGGGGAGACTTATAGCTATGTGAGTCGCGGAGTGGGAATCCTGACGCATGCATGCTTACAGACTACGGGCTTCCTTTCTTTTGCCCGACAATGGAAGGGTTGGGTCGGAGATCTTTTTGGACCACTTGTGAGAAAATATATTTGTGGGAATATTGTAGCTCTATATGTCTCTGTCGAGCTAGCTAGGCCTTATTTTACTTTACTCGGAGTCTAATGCTTGAGGTAAAAAGCATTCAACCCAAACCTACCTATAGCGTTCCTAAATATTATTTTGTGGACCTACATATGTTCCCAGGTGTTACATCAGCCTGAAGGGAGATCTCTCTGTTAACCACTCTTCCTAAAATTTGATGTAAGTACCGCTGCGAAGTTATAATGTGATTTAACTTACATCTTAGACAATGCACCTAACATCTTTTTAGTCTCATACTCAAGTAGGTATATGAGATCAAGACGCTAACCGTCGTACTTAGAGACGCTTTATAGACAATTAAATCGTTCGTTTTTCAAACTTGTGTATGAAACATCGTCACTGACTGAGTGCGACTGAGTCACGATAATCATAGCACTACACGGTAATAAGCAACCAACTCTTAAACCCCAGACGCCAAAAGAGGGGTGTTATAAGTTTGACCGTAGCTCTTAAACGGGTGAACCGATTTGGTTGCGGTTTTTTCAAATTGAAAGCAGGTTTTTTAGCGGTGGTTCTTAGCTTGGCTTCATGGAAATTGGTCGGGCCGTTTAAGAGATATCATCTCTGATAGGAGGACTGACCATTATAACGGGAGTTTTATCTATTGGTTCTTGTCAGTGTTTGGTCAATTTGGAGGCAGTTTCGCGCACGAGCGTACGCGAGCGCCTGCGCGGCCACGCGCTCTGGTCCACTGACCGCCCAGACGCGCACCGATAGCACAAACAACTCGTGGCCATACATTTATTAACTTTAATGATAACCTGAATACCTGAGACATTCGTCCGCGTAGATTTTGATTATCATTATTCCCTCGGGACCTTTTAAATTTTCCAGGATAAACACTATCCTATGTCCTATTCCAGGACCTAACCTATATGTGTGCCAAGTTTTATCCCGATCCGTTCAGTCGTTGAAGCAAGAAACAAACATCCAAACTTTCTCATTTATAATATTAATAAGATAAGATGATATGATAATAAAAATATGTTTTTCCCGATAGTTGTTTCGGCCAACAGTCTCATAGCGAAGAGTCTCGACCAACTCAAGAGACCCTAGATGGCTGAATCAAAGGCCAGGTACAGAAAGTACTCCTCGACACGGCACGCATTGTGAGGAGGACTCTCTGCAGCTCTAACCACCGGTATCTTGAGCCCTGCCCCGCTGCCGGTGGACTGACGACGTGGCTAAGGTTGCAGGAAACCGATGGATGCAAGCGGCGCAGGAGTGGTCCTTGTGGCAAACTTTGGGAGAGCTCTATGTCTGTCTTTCGACTGAAATTATGATGATGGTTAAATCATCAATGTTACAGATGAAGCAAATCAACCTAGATACAGCCGTGCAAGCCATGTTACAATCAATAACACACTAGGTATATCAACAAGATGGTATTTTTGTAAGGTTTTAATAAAAATTGATTAAGCCGTTCAAGTTATCAGCTTTGAAAATAGGGATAACAATTACCTGCGGTGTTTTTATTTTTAACCTATATTGTTATTCTTTAATTTGCCGACCCTCCTGCCGCACAGATCACAGCGGCGTAATGAATAATATTTTTTGTTTGTCTATACCCTACACTAAGCTTTGCCAAGCCTTTATTGGCCGGCCAACTCACCTTGTATCTTTATCATAGAGTAATAAAGTTTATGTTGGCGTAGCAAGTGGTTTTAGAACGGTAAAGTTATGTTGGTGAAATGAAAGTGCAGGCTAAGAGGTTGAAACCGACAAAAGTAGCGCTGTTGATGTCAAACTCGGTTTAAAGTTGATTCATAGAAAGCTTTATGTTAGATAAATCACTTGTAAAGAGATTTATAATTGGTAATTACTTAATAATGAAGAAAGTTTGATCATTTGGTCGACTGGTAGAGAATGCCAGTAGGCATTAGGTCCGCCATTTGTCCTTATTTCTGTGCAATAAAGATTAAATAAATAAATAAATGTAATATACATTTTCTGTTTGATTTTGCATTTAGGTACTTACTTACTTTATGATTTACGAACTCTCCTTTTTTTTAATCTTAAAAATAATTTATTTTCTGTCTTAAAAAAATCAAAAATATTGCTGTTATCATTAAAACATTTTTATGGTATTCGGTTGATGTGTAGGTATCCATGAAAATAGTAAGGAAAATGTGTCATAAAAACTTTGGTTAAAATTTTACGAGTACAATGTAAACAAAAGTTTTGTTGAGTTCCTATATTAATATTCTTTAAGAAAGACGTAGGTACCTATTTGTATTGTATTATCTTTTAAAATAAAACTGCGATTCAAATTCTTCGTCGAACATCAACACCATTGATTCAACCAAAAATAAGTTTCATTTAAAGAGCTTAATGAATAAGCTCACGAATCGAGCTCACGTGCAAATTTTAAAAATCGAACGCATAGCAACCGCCTCGTTTCGATAAAATCGTTTTAATCGCCATTTTGTTTTTTTAATAAACGGAAAACCGCATTCTTCTGTTTCACTGATCTGGTTCAAGAAACTTTTTAGATTTAATTTTATCTGTGCATAAAAGATCGCGAAAGTAATATTCCATCAGTATATCTTCAATTTAATACTAATTGTAATATTGCAAGAAGGTTTTTATAAGTAGATTTATTTTTCCGCCGCTCCCCCACCTACTCCCCATATTCATAAAAGAGCTTCAAATTTGTAAAAATCGTTACCTAACTAACGCAACGGACTTGTTGGGACAGACAAATATTTTTGATGAAATGATTAGATGACAAACCAATATAATAGGAGCCCTTTGTTTTCCATAATTTTATTGGTCATAATGTAATTGTTGACATAATTTTTGATAGTCATAATTTTTTTATATCGCTGAAACTGTAAACTTTTCAGAAGTTCTGAAATATCTAACGTGTAGACAAGCGTAGGTTAGGTTAGGTTTGATTTATAAATATCCTGAAAAAGTAACAGTTTCTTTAAAAAAACACGTTATGACTTGCGATGATTATGACCTAAAGCACATTATGACTAAAAATAATTATGTCAGTTAATATAGACCCCAATATAATACCTTCTAAGTGAAGCTCAGATACAATTCGTCTAAAGATTTCTAAATGAATAGACATAGACGCTTACTAACAGAGAGATTTATGACAACACCTATACATTCTTTTTTCAAAGTACAAGACTATTTGAGTGAGCGGTTAAACGGTCACAAAAATAACCGAAAGCATTAGTTCTACGTAAAATTTGTGATCAATCCCCAGTGACGCCTTAATGAGTTCCTAAATTAAACCTGATACATCAAGCGGTTTACTGCGTGTCTGGAACAGACTGGAGACGCCGTGCCCGGTGATATTAATAAGTATGGTAACACGGCTACTAATAGAGTCAACGGATTAACACATAATGTTTCTAAAGGAGTGAATAATTGTACTTTTGGAGTGGAATTTGAATGTCGTTCACTTAGTGACTGTTTAGATTTTCCATGTGCTTAGGTCTAAGAATATTTACATACATACATTAAATCACGCCTGTTTCCCAGAGGGGTAGGCAGAGACCACTTCTTTCCACCTGCTACGATCCTGACAAATCTCTTTTGCTTCTTCCACATAAATACATCGAGTCATGCATGCACGTCGGTTTCGGGTACTTAAGATCCGGCCCTTTTCCAGTATTTCTCCGATGTGATTCGAAAAAGTACGCCTAGGGCGGCCCCTTCCGACCCTCCCACTCACTTTTGCTCTGTATATCTCTTTCGTCAGTCTTCTTTCATCCATCCTTTCCAAATGACCGAACCATTGAAGCATGCCCTTTTCAATCTTAGTCATTACATCTTCTTTTAGTCCACATTTCTCTCTGACCGTTTCATTCCTTACTCTATCAATCAGTTTCACACCACACATACTACGCAAAGAGCGCATTTCAACTGCGTTTAGACGACTTTCATGCTTGTCCTACCACACCCAACATTATTTTTTATTATTTTTAACAGTAAAATAATAACAGACATCAATCTAGTTCGGTATATTGTTATTTATTGATGAACTGTAATATACGTTGGGTAAATAACAATAAGAAAAAGAAACTTTATCGAAACTTTTATGTGGTCGTCTTGCACCGTCTTATATATAACTCATAAATAGGTGTTTTTTTTCCTTTTCTCCCTCTGTCTCTCTCGTAAGATTTTTGGCATGTTTTCCTGCTGAACTACGCATGCTATTTTTATAAGTATAATATTTAATTTAATATTTATTGTTTTATATAATGCTAGACTAAGTAGCAACCATTGTAATATGTTTAAAAAATGAATGTTTCTTCTCAGCAGTGGTCTCCTCTTGGGCGCTGATAGATTCTTGACGAGTAAAAGTGCCCGTGCGGCCTACTTACTGGTTAAATATCTTTTATCTTTTTTATCTTTATCTTTGAAAAGTAAAAAATGTTTTCGGAAACCAAAATGAAAAGTAAAATCAAAGTTTTTAGAATTTAACGCGTTGCGCTGTTAAATCTAGACATATGTACAAACGTACCAACGCACTGTCATACTTATTGTCAGACTTAAAATGTCACCATACTTCCGCGAAATGAAACGTGGAGAGTTGAAAAATTAGCCCTTCCGGTGCAACGGTCCTATTCGGAAATATTCCTACGGTCACAGGTTCAAATCCTATGTCGCCCGAGTTCCTTCACCCCGCACTACTGCCAAACTGCCGGTATTTATAGACTAGCGTTCACCCACGGCTTCGTCTGACTGATTGGTGTAGGTACTTGTGTAAGACGACGAAATGTACCGAAATAGACTAGTCATTTTGATGTTGGTTTCTAAACTGGAATAAGGCCCGGTTTATTGTTGTTAAACTAGACTTCCGTGGGTCCCATGGGACTTCATATTATAGGCTTGTCGTATACCCCACGGGGACCTATGGAATCCATCTTTCATTTACATAAAAATGTAATGGGCGGTTCTATTAATAAACTGCTTATTTGGCACATTCGAATAGGTTAGTTCTATGTTGTCATGTCACCGAATATATTTTTGATTTTATCGAAAATGGGCACATCATGTTTATCAGAATAACTTAAATAAAAAGATAAGAAAGAAATAAAGATACATAAGTAAACACGAAAAGAGTAGACATAAAAAAAGAAAAAAGATAAATATTGTTAAAAAATAAATCAAATCCTAACGAAAACAGTTGAATACGAGTGCCATTTAAAGATACCTACTGTAGAACCATTATCCAACCAACCGCAAAACAAAAATTGTTAATTGTTTTATACCCAGTAGGTACCTAGTTAATTAAAACATGAAGTACCTACTATTAATTTGTAACGTAGCCGCCAATGAACGCAATCACGTCGCACGCGCATAGGGTTACCATTTAGGAATATGAAAAGTCCTGACAAAAAGCCTGACATATCGATAAAAGTCCGGACTTTTTAGTCATAAAACCGAAACAATACTCACTAAGGCCGTGTTGTTTGATCAGTAGTTAACTCAACTAATTGTTAAAATTCGAAAAATGAATCGAAAACTTGACACATTTCCTTGAGATTTTAACCATTAGTAACGTTTTTTGACCATTACTTACTTTAACTACCGATCAAACAACAGGCCATTAGTTAGATATAATGAGAAGTTAATAAAGATTAAAGACTTTGATATTATTTTATATGTAGTTTTATTACTCATTTTCCATCTATTTAAAAAAAAAGCGGGCAAATTAAAGACCCGGACAAAGTCCGGACTAGTGTCTAAAAGTCCGGACATGTCCGGACTAATCCGGACGGATGGTAACCCTACACGCGAAGCGGAAATAAAGCCGCCGCGGTCCGGGACCTAATCAATTTTGGTAATGAGGCGTCCGTTTTCCTACAATAACAAGGAATATCGACATTGTTAAGGGAATTTTAGGGGAAAAATGGGTTAAATATTGATATGATGCAATCTTTTTCACATTAATTTGATATGAACTCAATAAATTAGTTCAAACATGTGACGTGACCACAGTAAAGTTAATCACTTTGTACTGCCCGCTACGCCGTACTCCAAAATTCTATGTTCGCGCTTGTCTGTCTCTCTTGATATAAGGACTAATACTTTTAAATTTGTATTCTGCAATACCACGCACATTCTCAAATTGTATTTACCTTCATAATAACTGTTTGTCATTTTAGTAAAGGACCATTATTATTAGTACTCCCATGAATGGAATTGTTAAAAAAAATGTGATTCCGTAATGCAGAAACTGTACTTTGGGATATGAGTATGATTCATTTATTACAGCCCAACATAGTTACAAAAAGTAAATAAACGTATACATTATGTATACGTACACCCCAAACTCAAACCTACACTCTCATAACCTTTAAATTCAACCTCATTGCTGTCCGAAGAATCCTGCGCAGCAAAAAGTGCTCGCTTTATACATTCCACCGCGCAAAACGCTGACGTAACGGCCGAATAAGGACAACGAATCATTATCGCTATTCCCCATTAAACGTACGTTAATTAAAGTGAAGCGACAGTAATTGGGGAGTTGATATTGTTTCAAAAAACCGCTTTAAATGTACGCCATTACGTTCGGCGTGTTCCTGGAATATCCTGCGGGACTTTTGCGAGTTATACTTACTCGTTTAGATCTTGAAATAAAGCCAGCAGTCCGCACTTCGCTTGGTTTTATGTTATAAATATTTTTCATGTTCTATTTCAGATCTCAGTGCTGTGTACCAAGTGTAGGTAAGGCAGCCTATGAGATGACTTGGCCTAGGGCATAGAAAAGGTATTAATTATTTCACCTTAATACACAAGTGTTTCAATGTATTTGACGTTCTAAATTTACAAATGGCCAAAAGTGCAAGAGCCGCTTAGCCACCAATTGGCATTTAAGGTCGTTTGCATATCCTAAACAAAATGAAAAAATCCTTTAAAGAATCCCATCCGAGAAGAGATCCCATTAGAGATAAATTCGCCTATGAACCGTCAACCAATTGGAATCATAAGCTATGAAACTATTTAATTGAATTGAATTATAACGTCCCTTAGACAGAGTTCCATTATGACCTATGAATCCAATTGGTTGAATTTTCAATATGCATTGACCACATCAATACAGATACCTACAGAAGTTGACATGTTGTTGTAGAAATACACGTAATTGGTAGTTCACGATAAGAAAAATACGAATAATGGAACTCAGTCCAAAAATTCACATTCTATTCAAATATATTTCTGCCAAGCGAAGATTCTGTTGTCTCCTTCCTTCCGACTCCATCTTTAGAGCAGCTTATAGACACCAAAATATTGCATCATCAACTATATACCCAGAGGAACTAATTGAGAAATACATGCAAGATTAAATAAAAACTGGTAAAGATTGGGGTGTTACGGCTACACAGAAGATACATTAATGGTATGTACCTAATCCTTTATTTTAATAATGTTAACACAACATAGATCGTCAAAATAAACATTTTGCAAAAGTTATAGAACCTTTTTATTTTTGCTCCAAATACCGCCAACAAAACCACTCGAAGAACCAGAGTGGAACAGACCCCAAAAAAAGTTTTTGAAAAGCGGCAGGTTGGCCCGACTGGTACCAGTTTCGGGGGTCAATAACCGGGGCACGTATTCGGACGATGTCTACCTGCGCTGCGTTTGCGCCGGCCTACGCACATTACTTACTTATGTGCGCGAATGTGGTCGCCATCTTGCAAATCGCGAGAGGGACATTCTTGGCCGTTTTGAGAAAATGGATGCTGTCCCTTTCCCACTGTAGAAGACGTGGAAATTTTTGGGTGTTGGGTGCCGGATGCTAACTGAAACAAAAGTAGTTTTTCTTAATTGGACGGCAAACGGTCACACTGACCGCGTGATTGTAAATGGCATCAGAAACCTGTAATGCGTGCTTTGTATGTTTTTGCAAGTTGCCAATTTTCAAACGTAAAAAGAAAGTAAGACCATTAATTTTTAGTTTGTGATTTAGAAATGTTATGCGTAAACCCTAGATTATGTTAATTCTTTATCCCACGCCACACATTACGTTTGGACACTTCAAAATGTGATTCGTAACAAGATAGCGAATGAATTTATACCCACAGCATTGATTGATCTCTTTAAATTACCCAGTAATTTACTAAAATGTTTACCAAAGATTTATTGGCAATAACAAACGTTATAGCGCGAAGATTTGCATAAGAATGCAACAGAAACAAAAATCCACGCAAACGCTCCAAGAATTGTCACCCGAATCCTGTTTAAACAACCACTGTATTAAGAACTCTAAGTGAAAAGATTAAAGTTAGTTTTTCCTTTGTCAAAGTTTATCTATGTACCGCAGGTTCAAAGAACTGCTCCTACGCATGAGATCTAGTGTTTTTGTGGCCTATCGATGATGAATCGAGTGCTCTGATGGGCGATACCGCCGGATTGGCATTGTTGGCATTTCTAATACGGCATACTAGTTTATACTACTGGTTTACTTGACTAATACCCACCTATATCATTAATTATGTAGATTTTTAAAACTATGACTTTTTTAATGAACGCTTTATTTTGAATATCGAAGACAGATACCCAATGGATTGAATGACGACCAGTGATCGGAATAGTTAGAGTATATTTACCTAAAGTTTGCAAAAGGACATAATATAGAGTGGTTACAATCGGGTGAAATACTTTTTTTTTTAATTCCGGATTTCTGGTATTTTTCTGGTACTAGTAAATGCAGTCGCAAGGAAGTCTCCAGTTTATGACTCTTTTCTACGATGTTTAGGTTTATATACTCCACCTATTCCATAATTAGATATAAGGAATGAGTTACAGGCCGCTTTTATCACAACCTAACATAAAATATCCCATACCGTGAGTAAATATTACGTACATTTAGCATTAAAAATACCGGTAATCCGGAATTCAATAAAAATAAATTATATTTTACCCGGTAGTAACCTTTCTATATTATGTCCTTTTGCGAACTTTAGGTAAATATACTCTACCTATTCCGATCACTGATGATGACTTCAAATTAGTCAAAGTATTAAATTAAATAAGCCAAAAGACTAGTATCATGTACTGCTCCCAATCAATTGAATCGACCATTTAAAATTAAATAAACAAACCGTACTAAGAATGTTACGTTCATTTGAACACTAAACGCCTGTCACTGTAAAAGCTACACGTCAACATAAAGTAACAAGAATATAAATAAAATCTTGTTCGGTAACCGGCTTAGTCTTGTGACAAATTGGACTGAAACTACGGTTTCAGAGCCAAGTCTATACAGACAGACAATGTTACGAGAGTCGATATAATAAATAATAAGAAGAACTCGGCTGGTATATAAAAAGCAGGCAAAAAAGTGCCAACGTTTCTCATGAGCGCTGTATATTAGATGAGGGACTGTTTGCATATATTTGATGTTTCTTCTATTTGTTCTAGATAGTACCTATATTTCTTCAAAAAGCGCTATTTCCATACGTACGCGAAATCTATTTTATAAGTAAAAATTTATAGGAAATTTTGCGGTTTTTAAAAATATACAAAAGAAACTTTATTAAATTTCGTTAAGTACTTTATCTTTGACATATTTTCCTTAGAACGCATGGTAAACATTACTTGCATGAAGAATAAGAAATATTAAAAACAGTTCTTTACTGTCAACCAAAGAACTAAAACTCGAATCAAAGCAAAAGCTGTTTGCCAAACAAAACATAATCATTAATATTCATTCAATACAATACGCCCAGTAAATCCAGCATTATATCGTCACCTTCGAAAATAGATCACATAAAAACCGGCAGTCATTACCCTGGGGAAAAAAGCGATTAGATGCAGAATCGGCATAGACACAGAATGCGCACCCACGCCGCGCGCGGGCGGCGGGGACGGTTCACCGTGCGCGGGCGCACACTGCGCATACGGGCTCACGTATACTTGGAGAAGAAAATTTCATTGGAAAAATTCTATAGGCATGTTTAGCTAAACGGATAACGGGGAGCTCGTTGTTTCCCATATTTTTTATTCCCATAATTAAACAAAAAAATATTACCAAAAAAAATCCAACTTCCTTTATCCGAGGGTTATATTAAAAAGATAAAAGTATAAAAGATGTTTATTCAGTAAGTACGCCGCATGGGCAATTTTACACGTCAAAAATCTACCAGTGCTTCGCAAGAGACCACTGCTGAGAAGAAACGCGGCAAAAAAGCCAACAATCAATATTGTCGGCCATCATTAAAACTTAAACGTAAACTTTTCAGAATTTCTTATAATATCTTACGTGTAAATAAGGCCAGGTTAGGTTAGGTATCGTTTATAAAAATCTTGAAAAATTATCAGTTTCTGATACTTAAGACTTTATTTACATCCAACTAAGAACAGAATTCAACATTAATACAATTAAAAATTAAAACTAAACGTATTTAAATTAAAATTAAACTGAGCTACTTAAATATTAAAGATATAAATAATAATCACCACTATAAAAAGAACACCCCCTCTAGCAGGTCAGTTAAAAAAATACTAGGTAAGTACTGTTAATTATGTCTTGCAATAATTATGACTAAAGATAATTAAATTATATTTTATCCACCTTGTTCGGAACAGATCCACTGTGCGGCGCGGCTAACGTCCACTCCCGCGCAGCGGCGGGAAAGCGTCGTATTCCGGCACCCACAGCGACTCGTAGGCGATCGGCTCTCACCGCCGCCATTGTTAAACATGTACCGACCTGGAGTATTGACAGCTATATTATTTAACTGTAATCGACTAATCACTCTTTTTCTTTATCTTTATCTTCATAGTATTATGTATCCCACTCCCACTGTATGCTCACTTAAATTTTTTAAACTACGCAACGAATTTTAATGAGGTTGTCATCATTAGATATAATGATTAAAGATGAAGGTTCTTATATACTTATAATAAATTCTGGTTTATGTACAGGTGTTACAGAAACCTTAAAACCGAAGCGAAGCGAGGGCGGGTCGCTAGTTTCTGATATAATTTTAATATGTTTTATACGTAGAAAGTAAGCAGGGCCTCTATTTCACTTTGTTTTTACGTATTGCTCACGGCTTGGTCACCGTTACTGTAAAGTTAATAATTAATTAAGCTATCAATTTGTAAAATAACGAATCGGACGAAGTCCAGAGTGCTGATTCCAATCGCTATACGCATTTCATCGATGATGATGCGTTGAAGTTACTTAAGTACCTACTTGAAAGAAGGAAAAAGTTCGTACACCAGGTATTAAATGATAATAAATTGATACGTAATAATAGTTTTTTCACTGACGTAGCCCAGCGAATTGTGAACCTTAAGTGGCAGGGAACATTTCTCGTAGAACTGATGGCCGTGGAGGCGGAAAATTTCTTTAGTGGGGACCGCGCACTGGAAAGCGAAGAGTTGGCAGGCCTTCCACAAGGTGAACCGACGATCTGGAGAAGACCGCAGGAAGTCGATGGATGCGAGTAGCACAAACCAGCCGTCGTGGAGATCCTCGTGGAAGGCCTATGTCCCGCAGTTGACGTCTTTCGGTTGATATGACGATGAATAATTGTGTTTTGAGTTTTCCTTAAGAACTCTTCTGAATAGTCCTTGTTTACAAAATTTGTAACTCACAATTTTTTAAGTTAGCAGACCTACAATTTTTGCATGATATAATTCACAATAAGATAAAATCCCGTGTACTTTTAGGTAGATTAAATTTTTATACACCTAGCAAAATGCCGCGTAATAGCACACGTAGATTGTTTGGAGGGTCGCTGCATAAGTCCAATCTGGGCCGAAACGCTCCGCTCGCAAGAGATACCCACTTGTACAACGGATTGTCAAACGCTGCAGGAGTTGATATAATGCACGACACCTCACAAAGTTTTAAACGAAAGTTGCTAAAATATTTATCCGACTCACTGTCTTAACTTTTAAAAAACCTGTGTTTATATTACGTAGGTTGTAGTATGTATTTGTAATTTATTTTTAAATGAAATGACATGTATGTATTTATTTATATAACTAATTAACTATTATACTTAACGTGAGTGTACTAAACTTCTATTTCGATGAATACTGTGTAACTTTGCATGTTGTGGATACCTATAATTAAGTGAGCTTTATTTGTATGTTTTGACTGTCTTAAAATGTTTGCTACAATGTATCACGTGTTGGTAACCCTAAATAAATGAGAAAAAAAAAAAGTTCTCTTGTCATAATTGTGTGCAAATGTGTTTTAAATAAACCTTTCTTTCTTTCTATCACTAAATAATTTGCGTAGTTTAGGTATGAAAGCTTCTCATACAAAACAGAATACATCGAAGTAAGAAACCGTCGAGATAGAGGATACCGGTTACCCCCAGTTTCTTGATAGCTTTCGCCTAGTTATTGCTATCACCCTTGCACTCGCAACTGACAGTATATTTGTCACTCGTGTTTCATAAAATAACTTTCTGTCAAAAAAATCATTTTTGGACAAACTTTTGGTGCAGACAGTACTTTTTATTGCAAAATCTTTATCTGCTTATCAAGACCAAACTATTGAGTCCCAACACGGTGGGTCTACGGTGAGAATAGCAGAGATCCTGTCGCCGCCTTCCGACTCCATCATCAGATCAGCTCTATGATACCCAGTGACCGGAATAGGTAGAGTATATTTACCTAAAGTTCTCAAAAGGACATAATATAGAGTGGTTACAACCGGGTAAAATATTAATTTATTTTTATTGATTTCCAGATTTCCGATATTTTTAATGCTAAATATACTTAATATTTACTTCCGGTATGGTATATTTTGTTAGTTAGTGATAAAAGGGGCCTGTAAGTCATTTCTTTTACATAATAGGTGGAGTATATTTACCTAAACTTCGTAGAACAGAGACATAAACTGGAGATTTCCTTGCGACTACATTTACTAGTACCTGAAAAATACCGGTAATCCGGTAATACAGGTCTTCAATAAAAATAAATTAATATTTCACCCAGTTGTAACCACTCTGTATTCGGTCCTTTTACAATCTTTAGGTAAATACACCTACTCTACCTATTCCGATCACTGATGATACCATAATATTGCATCGTCATCGGGTTTACATGTGTGGTCCGAATTTCAGCCCATTCCGTTGACGAGAAGTGGGACAAATTTAACTTGTAAGATTTGACCCGTACATACATACATACATACATACATACATTGCAAGTTAAATAAAAGCTTGCAAAAACGAAGATAGCGGATCGCTATTGAGAAACTGGTTGTTCTGTATGCTATAAACAATTTGTTGCTTGTCCTTTTCAAACATGCCTTAACTTACTAAGTACCTGCTCAGGCCTCAATATGGTGTCAATTTAGTACGGAAATTAAATTACTGGCAATAAACGCGTTAACAAGACGTTAAAGCCAAACACCGCCACGCATTGTTTACAACACGCATCCATCTAGTGCTGGACCAGTTTTGATACAGCACGATTGGCCGAATAGTGCATTAATGAGACAAGGAGCTAGAGTTCTTGGAGGTGGCTCGCGATTGTGCTAAGAGCGTAGTTGCTTTGAAGATATTGACAAAAGGAACTTTTTTAAAGGTTTTCTGAAAAAAAAACATTATTATAGAAGTTTTTCTCAAAAGCATCAACTATTATTATTTTTTATTACTATTTACTTACTGAGAAAAAATATAATGAATAAACCCCCTTGCATAGAAAACGGGCACTTTTGATTTTTTCAAGTGCGTACTATAACTAAATTAGATTTACGAGTATTGTTTACGAAGAAAAATTATGATTTTATATAAATAATGTTAGTTTAATAGTGTAGCATAAAATTTAATTTAGGTACAGTATGTTTTAACTACTTGAAAAAATCGAAAGTGCCCGCTTTTTGCAAGGGGGTTTATTTTTACGCCCGCTTTGGAAAAGTGGTCGGAATGACGTCATTTTGTTTGTAACCGCGTTACGTAGCACTAGCTTTCACGTAGAAAAGACCGTGTGGCGTTTAACACTTTCAGTGCCGCCGACCCGCTATTTTATACAAAATGGACCCGACTAGCGGGTCGGCGGCACTGAAAGTGTTAACATCTTTAGACATTAGCAGAACTTTTCTATTTATTTTCTTTTAACCATAATTCATCTCAATCTAATAAGAAGTTAAACCGTGAAGTCAAAAATATACAATCGCATTTTTTTTTACTTTTATTATACTAGTAAGGATTACCCACCTTACGATTATACAGATAAAAACACTAGTGCCACTATTAATAAATGTGGAATTACCGTGGAGTAGCTAAGCCATGTCATTTAAATTCCACAGATAAGGTTCTCCACGGTTATTCCACGTTTATTAAGAAGGGCATAGGTTAATTTAGCAGGCAACTTTTGACCAAGCATTTAAAGCTAATATTTCCTGCAGTTGAAATTCATTGTCTTGACTTAACCTATACTGCTATCTTCTTCTTACAGATGATTATGATTATGGAACAGTTCAGCCGGATTATTGCTGACCTGTTGTACTATTATGAGCTAAAAACTTGGATAATATCCTAATTTTCTCCCACACGCTCGGAAATGTTAACCTTACTGTCGTTAAATCAGCCCGCGAAGTTCTGAGTTCCATGCCCAGGCAAAATTAAAAAAAAAACAATGTTTTATTTACCAACGGCAGCGGCCGCGAAAATGTATGAAATTTCATTACGTACCTGGTGTTTTACTTTTTAAAACCATGTTTGGACTAGGATAATTATCTCCAAACAGCCAAACACTCGTTCAACCAAAATTCTTCCTTCTATACTTTACTTTTTAAATGTCATAGAATAAAAATTTCAGCCGTTTCAAACAGCGTTTACAACGTATTTAAAAGTTTGTCAAACAGTTTGACTTTTTTTAAATAGAAATTGCGTTCATAAACAAAATAAATTGCCGAAATAACATAAACGCGTAATAAATGTTATAGTTCAAACTATATTTTATTCAAATTGAATTTATTACGTTTTAATAATTTTTGATTTTATTTAATGCTTTATTTCAGTGTCATAATAAATCGTACGTTCTTTTCTTCAAGGAAATGTTGGGACTGTGTTTAATATTATTAACAATTGCGTTAAATTTCCTCACATCGTTGGAGAAAAGCACTATACAAGCCTCGACCGGGAAGGGCGGTTGCTGGACTGGTATATAGCGCGACCTCGACTGCGTCTCGGCCACGCTAACTCTACTCGTCCCGCAATCGCCTATTTCCCGGTCTGTGCAGTAATGTACTATTAACTAGAACAATTAAACGATACCTACATATGTGTTTTTTAACACATTTATTTTATTTTATTATTTTTAGTGATCATGATACGCTGTTACGTAGTCCCACTTCTTGGTTGATATGAAACTTTAAGTTATTTCAAGCGCGCCGCAAGCAACGCCGCGGGAAAGTCATAGTCATATTACAACAATTAAATATTCTTCGTTGTAGTCGCTCAACTATCTTAATCGAGATATCTTATCGCCACCCTTGAAATCAGTACCGTTGAGGAGTTCCGGTAGCCATCCTTGGTCTTCATCATCAGTTCCACTTCACCAAATGATACTTTCTGAATGCAAATGCTGGATTTATTACTAAAAATACTAAAATCGCCTATGTTTGCCTACAATATTTGAGGAGTTCCCTCAATTCCTCACTGATCCCCTCATAAGATTCAGATTTGGTGACAATGGGACCACCTCGGAAGTATACCCTATAAAACAAAAAAATATTTTTTTAAATCGGTCCACAATTGACGGAGTAATCAGTGAACATACTCCTCCCCCTTTTTTGAAGTCGGTTAAAAATACATTAAACAGGTTTTTTTTACTTCCTTGTCTCTTTCCATTTTGATAAATAGCAAATTCAAAGTATACTTTTAATAAAGCCATTCGTATATCAAATCCTGTCATACTGTGTTTTGACGACGCGCTAGCCTAGTTGGTAGTGACCCTGCCTTCGAAGCTAGCGGTCCTGGGTTCAAATCCCGGTAAGGGCCGATATTTGTGTGAATAGCACGAGTATCTGTTTCTGAGTCTTGGATGTTTTCTATGTATTTAAGTATTTATTTCTCTATATAAGTATTTATATCGTTGTCTAGTACCCATAGTACAAGCCTAGAGCTTAGTTTGGGACTAGGTCAATTTGTGTGAGATTGTCCCCTGATATTTATTTATTTATTTATTTAAGTTATCTTTCAAGGCTGTCTCTTCCAGCGCAGCCTTACATCACTACGACTACTAACGATACAGCCAGTCAATGAGTCACGGTCGCCATGACTCAGGTTTCCACGGAACTGAGCAACTTTTCGATTCGCAACTCATTCATACATCTGACTATTTTCCTGCTTTTCAAAAATCTTATTGTGACTAATTGGCAATTGCTAAGAAACTATGGCTTCTGTACGTATGTGACTTGGAACGCGGATGTTAAATAGTAATCTTTTTAATTTTTACATTTATTTGTAATGTTCTAAATTTTGAATTTGTATTTTTTTTATATGTGATAGTTCTAATAATTTATATTTGTTGCTTTATTACCTTGTAATATAACTTACTTTTAAGTATTATTGTATTTTATGTTTGAAAAAATGACCTTCTGCTGGAGTTTCTTGCGGCGCTTCTTCTCCGCAATGATGGTCTTGTCCGAAGCGCTAGTAGATTCACTTTATATTACCGACGTGTAAAAGAGCCCGTATGTGGCCAATTTACTGAATAAATATTTTGAATTTGATTTTGATTTTGCACCCAAAAAATTGTAGGCTATATTTATGTGACTGTGTAAGGAAAAAGGAGAGTGTTGAGTTAAACAGTCTGTGCTACATTTATAATAATGAAACAAACAAAAAAAAAAGGGTATTGTTTTCTTTTCAGATAACTACGCAAAGTTGAATATAGGGTATACCTACTCGCAAATCTAATTAAAGACCAAAATCTGACAGTTCCCATCTTGATTATTTCGTAATTTTAACATTGTTTCATAAAAACATGAATGGGAACTCGTGTAACCAGTAATATTAGGGTAAGTTTTATTGATAAAAATACCTACACTTAAACCATAATGAAGTAATCACAGCGAATGTGCGCCGGTTGAATTTAGAATTTTGTTCTTAAATTAGATTTTCGAGTGTAGATATCTAGCTTTTGCTGGCGATTCCGTCCGCGTATAAGTCTTTTATCACTACTCACGAGTAAAACTACCCTATGTCCTTCCCCGGGACTCAAGCTATCCTCATACCAAATTTCATCAAAATCGGATCAGCGGTATTAATCTTGAATGCGACTTACGCGACAGACGGCGGCGGGTCCAGCGATTATATATTACTATTAAAAAATGGAATGTCAACCGCGTACACTTTCTTGAAATATCGTGCATCAGAGAGACAGAGGGCTCAGACAAGATGCAATACGCTAACTAACGTTTCTATTCGATTCGTTTTTAAACCAATCGCGTCACTGGTAGACCACGTGACTTTTCGTATCACGTCATCTTCCAGTGACACGATTGGTTTAAAAACGAATCGAATAGAAACGTTAGTTAGCGTAGTGCATCTTGTCTGAGCCCCCTGGTCTCAAAAGGGTTTCGAACGAATTTCACGCGAATATTTTCTCTATAATCTTGTCGTCTCCGATCTTGTTGACCTTTAAATAAAACACGCATGCTTTGTGCGGGCTCTTGCTATCAGTTTTTGATTTTTGCCGCGTTGATATTGGAACTCGAGCTTTAAACTCGAGATTTGAACGTTTCAGTACTTTTACACGTAGACTCAGTAAACATAAAGAAATAAAATTTATACACACTTCAAAAATAATGTTTCGCGGCAAATGATGATTTAAGTAGCCTCAGTGATATTCCAAGTAATCTCAGACCCTCCTTTTTCAAAATTTCATTTCGTTAAATGTTACAGAAGGACTGTAGTGATCCCCGGATCTTGATATAAGATTTAAAAGTACAGTCAAGAACTTAAACTTGGTACCCATCTTAGGTCCAAAGTCAATCTGACATTCTACAACAATAAGGTTGAGTTTCCTAAAAGTTACAAATGACTTGAAATCTCTAATTACATTGACGACTTCAAGCATATTTTTCTTGAAATGGGTCTTAAATTAATGTTCGTGACGGTACTACAGTGAAATGAAAAACAATGAACGTTGCCCTTCTGGTATATGACTAGATTTCATTGGTACAAGTAGAACTCGTTTAACGTTAATCCAAGGGAAATATTTTTTTTAGAGATTTAAAGTATCCTATGTTTTGGATTAGTACTTTGCTATGATTATGATTATCTACGGCTATTGTTGTCTCCACCATAAACGTCACAGTCAGAGAGTTATTACGGATGCTCCACCGTGGCATGGGATAGTCATGGTGTATGGAGGTGGACACTGTGTGTTGCCTATTGAAATTACGCACCAATTAGCCCAAACGCATTTTGGTGACAGATGCACCATAGACTAAAGAGCTGTGTTGCGATCGTATTTTCTAAACCCACACTGTCCCAAGTACCCAGTGTCTCAAGTATCCACGTTTGACGCAAATTTAAACTTAATAAAAGCCGGTAAAAGTTCATCGTTTTCCGGGTCTCTACAATAATGTACTATTACCTTTTACGTACAAAGCCTAACTACCTTTACTACCTCCATTTAAATCAGATTCTCGTTCTGAATACAAACTCGCTGTTAAGTTAACGGCCGCAGCACACAATGTCGTCAAGGAACCGATGAATATTCCATTGACGATAACTCGAGGATGTTGTTTTGATTAATGTGCGTTGTGCGTGAGAGCGCACGCGCAGCCCTTTTGTCTATTACGTATTTATAGCTCGATCTAAATAAAATTATTTAACAGAATAACTGTTGATAACTAATGTCCTTACACCAGCAGCGAATTTGCTATTCTAAATTTGAATCAAAATTCAGATTCGCCTGGATGTGACGATGTACTATTGTATGTTAGTTATTTTTTAATCGCAGTTGCACTAGGAGCTACTCTAGGCCCAGAACTATACATATTAGAAAAAGAAGCTCAATTCCGTATTAAGTCTACTCAAAAAAAACCTCAATTCAGTCAGAAATAAACTTCAATTTTACGTAATAAAACTGTACAGCGTCGAAAAGTATTTTTCTAAATTGATCCTGGGAAGGTGTTGAAGGTTTTTTCCGCGGAGCAAGACAAATGCTCGGCCGCCGGTGGATATAGGAAGCGCTTCGAATATATTCGACACGGTAAACGACCTTTCGGAGAGCTACTACGAGATGTCGACGGGTATAAGGCGAGTATTTACTCGTATGTTAAAAGTCAAAAATATGTATGACACTGAGATAAAATACGAATTCAAAATGGTACCCCGCACTGCTCTTTCTTTATTTATTTAAGAGTTAAGCTAATTGCCAACAGCTCCGGTCTTCTGTCAACTGCTTGACTTTCTGGTACGACACGAGCTTAACCTTCTCTTTTATTTGTTCAATGTAATTTCTCCTTGATCTACCTCACACAGTAAAATCCCAAAATCTGTCAAGACCGGCTGTCATGTCCAATTCTTAAAGTCAGCTCACAAAGAATTGGACTTGGCTATACAGTCAGTCATTAATATATACACGTTCCCAAGATGTATATGTTCAGTTCACGTGTCTATGTCACTGACAAATAAGGTCTATGTGTCCGAGATCTTTTTAATTATCTTGCAACAAGTTAACCCCAAAACCCTGTGATATTCTCTACTAGTTGACCTTTAGGCAAAGCAGAATTATCGGGGGCGGTACAATGCAATTACTGTTCCAAATGAAAAAATATAAAAAAGTACTTAAACAGATAAGTACAATTAAATATATCTGAATACCATTCGAGAACCGCCGGTAGCGCCTCCTTAAGCTGATGAGCCGGAATGACAGACGAGTGGACAAGCAAAACGAAAGTTGTCACGTGACTACTTTAAAATAAAATTGAAACCCCGCTTTATTTCTGTTCCGCGCCGGCGCGCGCGCAGCGGTGGCCACAGCGTCTATTGGTTTAAGGTAAGGACAAACCATCGGAATAGATTTTTTAGTTATCATCATTTTATTTTTTACGTGGTAAGTCTGCTGCATGAACCCGGAAAGGTGGGCTGGTGTAGCCACCAATTGGGTGCCGTAAAATGAACGAGGCAGACAGGGCAGGCCAATACGATGGCGCGACAATTTGGACGCATTTCTCAACAACTGTCTGGAAGAAGCATTATACAGCGAGTCGTGAAGATCACCTGGTAGGATCCCCTACCTATTAATTTTATACGTAGGGGATCCTACCAGGTGATTTTATTGGACATCCCAGGGGAGGGGCCTTTGCCGAGCAGTGGGGCACTCACGTAATCTAAGAATAAAACGAAACAAATAAAAAATATTAACATATAAACCTAGTTTTTCATAATGACTACAACATGTTCAAAAAGGGATCCCCTTGGAACGCATTTTTTTTTACGCATATTTACTTTTCGCATGTATATTTTTTCTCATAACTCCCTTTTAGAATTGCAGAATTTAGTAAACGTCTATTTTGTAGATTTAGTTAAGTTAGGTTAGGTTAGTTTTTTATAATAATTAAAATAAAACCGTTTCTATTGTAAAAACCATTTTAGGTCAAACGAAATTATGCGTAAAGACACGTTATGCGTAAAAAAATTATGAGATTCAATTGGGATCCGTTCAAAAATCGTGGAAATCGGATGTGATTTAGGATCAATACTAAATTTGTATGGATTTTTTTGACAGCCACGTGATTTCAGCGTCGGTTTACAATCTTCTGAGATAAATAAAGCACGAACCACATCACACACAAGACGTCCCATGAATCTAAAGTCTAAATCTGCATTTTAACTTTTAAAATATGATTACTACTTTAGAAAAAGCTCGCATCTGATATTTCGAGATGTATGAGTTTGAACTTAATTATCGTCACGTTCAAGTTTAAAATCGTACGTCACGAAATATGAGTTACGAGGTTTTTTCACAGTAATGAATTTTATTTACATACTTACATACCTATGTATTAAACTATTAAATAAGACATCATAATATCTGCATTATTAAGTGGTTCGATATAACACGTTTTGACACCTATTCCCTTGAAAACGGAGGTAGGATTAATGTTATGGTAGTTTGCAGTTCCTCGTTTACTTGACATTGAAACATAGTTTGTAATAACTAGATATTGGTATAAATTAATACGGCGTTTAGTAAGTATGTTCTTCTTGGGTCTTGTTACTTTATTTTCCAGAATATTTTCATCCAGAAATAGGAGCTCCGCGGTAGCGCAACTCCGTCGACAAATTGATTTCTAGAATAGGAAAAAGTGCGACAGGAAAAAACGAGGAAGTGGAAAAACTCTTGGAAAGCGGGCTACATACCATCAGTTTTAACTGCACAGTTTCAAGTGCACAGTCGAACTGTTCAGTTAAAACGTATGTGTGTAGGCCACTGATGTGCCAAAGGAAACTTTCCAAAATTGCAGAACATTACATGTAGGAAAATTTCGGAAACTTCTGACAATTTTGTATGGGGATTGAAACTTTCCGTTTCTTAGATTTAAATTTCCTATATTTCTAGTGAAAGTTTCCGGAAATTTCTTAGAATTTTTCCAACTTTTTGGAAACTTTCCGCAACTTGCACATCGGTAGTGCAGTTAATCTGACGATCTAAGAAATAAATAATCGAAATTTCATTAGATAAAACTGTACAGTTGAAACTGTGCAGTTAAAACTGATGGTATGTAGCCCGCTTAAAACTGAATTCGGGAAAAAATGCGAATGGAAATTCTACGTAATCTGCTGCTAAGAAATAACAATTACTGTAAATTGATCTATTAAGTCGTCTGGTGAGTTAGTTGACTGGTAGAGAATGCCTTAAGTCTTAAGTCCGACATTTGTACTTTTTTCCTTATGCATTAAATTTTAAATAATTGGATAAATATCTGTTCCTGTCACATACAAATTATAATCCTAAGAAAAAAAACACGTTTGTAAAATCAAAAATCGAATACATGAGCTCCAAGTGGAGCAAATGTAGTCAAATGCATTAGCCTCAGGTAATGTCTTCCGAGAACCTAGTCTAGACTTAGAATTAAGTCCAAGGCTAGATATAACCTGAAATTTAAACTTCAAACCAGACAGATACATAGGTTATTCTTAATTATAGTTAAACATAACAAAGTAATTATAGTTATTTAAACTAGTTTAGAGGTCGAAGCGGTAAGTCACGCCATTATTTTGCAATAAAACAAAGGTTAACTAGAAGAGATTTCGTAAAACGTCAAGTTTATCGTTTTCCCTCACAAGTTACTTGTTTTATACTTTTCTTCCAATAGTCAAAACTACCGCTTGTACAGTTACAGTCAGCTTCAAAAGTAGATAAGCAGAATAACATGCTCAAAATGATCTAGACACGACGTATTCTCTTGACAATAGAGTCGACAGCTCATTTTAACCTATTCGGTTGCGTAGCTACTTCTGCTGCTGACTGTACCTATTTATCTGATAATTATGATGATGATATGAAATAAATAAATATGCATTTATTGTTGGTACCACCACCATCTTATTCTTTAGCCTATGCAGCAGTGTTCGCATTGTTGTGTTCCGGTGCGGGGATAAGACAACCAGTGGAATGACTAGCATAGAGGCATACGCCTCAGGGTTCAGGGTTGGCAACGCATTTGCCGTCTTAGGGTGGTAGTCTTGAGATTGTAGTCTTGAGAATGCAAATGTCTATGGGGCACAGATCCCACACCATCAGGTAGCATGTGTGCTCGTTTGTCTTCTTCGTACCATAAATAAATACTCATTTAAAGGACAACTGCTAACTTTGCAACAAGACTTCATAAAACGGCATTCAACTTTCTTGACTAGCAAGTAAACAAAAACTTGTCGAGTTTGAAATTTTCCTGAAAATAATTAACAAGTCTTTAATAAACTCCTCGACAAACCTTAACTTTATATTAATTTAATTGATCGAATCAATCAAAAACTAGGTTTATGTGAGTACGGCATTCCGATTATAAGTAAATACATATATTATTATGTTTTTACACTACTCGTAACTCAACAAAAACGTTATGAATAATCAATCTTTAAAGGTAAACAAACGATAAGGTTAAAGTTGAACAAACCACTGAAAACTTGTGGTAAACATGGAGTGTGTGAGATCTTCGACCCATTTACATTTGCATTCTCAAGACGGCAGTCCTGAGGCCCGTATTAATAAACTCATCTCGGCTGAGATGTCTCTCACAAGATACCTCAAAGTATGTATGTATGTAAACTCTTTATTGTACAGAACACAGAAATTCGAATACAATATTTACAGAAAAGGAATGTACAAAGGCGAACTTATCCCTTTAAGGGATCTCTTCCAGCTTACCTTTGGGTGATTGAGGAAAATAAGAAAAGTTGAATGTGGCAACGAGTAGACACAAGTACAAGAACAAAGTTTACAGAAACTGCGTGAACTAAATTTTACACCTTTTTTAGAATAAATAATAACAGAGATATGTATAAAAATAATAATAATAAATATCAAAATAATTAAATAAATAAACGTAAATACATACACATATATAATCACAAATAAATATATATTTATATATTATAATGAAACAAAGGACAGTACACAATTATAAGGATTCAAGGCAGTATGTCCTCAATTTTCCTTGTAGTGATGCGACCGATTGCGATTTCCTAATATCAGATGGCAGCCAACAAATAACAACAACAAACAACGAATATCGGATGGAAGTAAACGTCAAGCCTTAGAAAACTATATATCAGTTTATTAATACGGTCCTAAGACTGCAAATAAATGCGTCGGGGACTAAGATGGAATGTCTCTATGCTAGTATTTTTTGTTTACCACAACGGTAAAAAACTATTTTTTTTCCTGTTTTAGATAGGGCTTCCAATCCCGGTATCCCGGTATCCCGGTATTCCGAGATCATGCGCTATTTTCCAGTCCCGCTTGTTGCGGGATTAGGAGCCCGGGATCTGCGGGATTTGTGGGACTGCAGGAAAAGCATCATCATTCTAATCTAACGTTGCAACAGGAGTTACAGTTAACTACATCTATTATTCTCTAGTAAATATCTATCATTTACATAAAGCCTTAAAAGGATTACCGCTTACTAATGTGGAAGCCGAAAGGGCTTTTTCTGCTGCTGACTATATTGCCTCTAAAATACGCAGTAGTTTGGCAAACGACGCAGTCGATATTTTATGTTTTTTTCCCAAAAAAACCAACTGAATGCCCACCAAACAAAAGCTTTAATTGGTTTTTTTCAACATTCTGTTGAAAAATTTCTTCGTTTTTGTTTATTGTATGTATGATTTTGTTTTTTATTTTCTATATTTTTGGGCTCAATGAAAGTGCAATTTGATTTAATTGATCTCTTAATAGTAAATTACCTTAGTAAACGTGAAGATAAGTATGTTATTTATTTATTTTATTTCATTCACGCTAGGTATATCAATAGTATCAATTTCTATGCGGGATCCCGCAAATACCGGGATCCCGCGGGATTGAAAATGTTCAGTCCCGCGGATACCGAGATTGAAGATAGGCTGCGGGATTGGAAGCCCTAGTTTTAGAGTCCCACTAGAGTGCAAAGGCCTCCCGTCTTTCGTGATTTGGACGTGTTTCAAAGCTACTGGGAGTATGCAATCAGCAGGGAAGAATGGTGCAAAAGAATATTAATATAATAATATAAATAATGAAAGTGTTAAAGACCTCATCAGACTTAACACGTAGTGTTGTGTAAAAAAACAACAATTCCAAATTTATGCATTAAAACGAGAACTTAAAAACATTTTAACAATGAACGAAAATTACTAATCGATTATAAGAACGAACTCAGAGTAACGAAAAAAATTTAACGTTGAAATATAAAAGATACGAGATTTAAGGCTCTAAAAATGATGTATCTACAGATATTTCTAGACCTAATACACCTGTCATACGCCATAATAATTCACTTAATATACAAATTTCTCTATAAATGTCCTCAATTCTCGAGTCGTTCGAGATGAATCTCTATCGTGAATCTGCATGGAATGACAGCGTCACTTCTACTGAATCTCGAATTGGAATTCATCTCGATCGCGACCGAGAATCGCCTCACTGGTCTAATAAGCAAGATTTCACCGGTCAAGCACTATAATAATTCACTGAATATCTATACTGATGACCTTTTACAGGATTATTTATAAAACTAGCAATCTATACTAAATCACGTAATTTACATACTACCGTCATAATTTCCTAATCTTTCTTAAGATGCTATTAATCAAGTTATTGTAAATGTCAGCAACAACCGTTCTTTCGTATTCCGCCAACGAGTTTTGGAAAAGGACACCAAGTTTTTACCTATACAAGATGCTAATTTCGCAAGAAAGTCCGCAAACAAGATAATCAGCTTTCTGCACAAATAAAATGTCAAATATTTACCGAGTTCACTGCCACTAAAAACGGATTGCATACATTTTAAACCAGCAAAGTGAGTCGCCAGTTCTGAATGAGTTGACAATTCAAAGCCGGAAATCGCAATTTGTATAGATTTACGACGCACCATAGTGTCATGGGCGGAAAATGAGAATTGTAGTCAATGCCATAATTCAAAATTTACATTTGTACTTTGTCGCTTTAACACGTTACACTATATTGTATGACAGTTTTACTTAATATTAAAACAACAAGGTACAAAAGTGATCGCTTACTTATCTAGACGCGGCAGTGCGTATAGCCAAGTTCGGACGAAATGGGTGACGCAACGTACCGTCCGTTTTCACAGCTTTACTTTTATCAGTTATGGAATTATTTAATGTGAAAACTTATTAAATTACAAGTTCAGTAGTAAGGAACCTAATAAACTAATTTTAAACACACTAACAACACACAAAACATAAGAGCTAGGTTTTAGAAACTGATCAATGTAACATGGCATCCATTTCATTGGCGACCTTGACAACCCTACGAGGCTAGACAAGATGGTTAACGCTAACGATTTTCGAAGACTATCGAGTCGACAGGACGAAGGAATCTACAGCGCTCGACGCGACCGTACGAGCTTACGTCAACCTTAAACATTTTCGATAGCGGTAACGCTTTCGTAATGCAACATTTCTAGGGCTACTGTACTGCAATTGTTTCGAACTTGGCCCTCTTTTTTACTTTTACGTTTTCGTTGGAATTGTAGGTACATCATCGGTTATTGGCAATTAACTGGCTAGCAACCGACTAGTTTTTATCGGCCCTTCAATTTTAACCTCAGTAACGCAGTAACTGTTCTTGTATGGAGCCAAGTGAATATCGGAATGCTACAGACAACGCCCATATTTCATTATTTTAATGATGAAAATGATTACACAAAAACATATGTCTACCAATGATGATTTTCATTTTACGGGGTTTGTAGAATATCACTTATTATTAAACAAACGACCCGCTCTCGCTACGCTGAGGGTAAACCAAGAATTGATTGATTATACATAAAAACCTTCCGTGAAAAACTATCTAACTGGGGCACGTTTTATAAAGCTACAAGTTACAATCTTACAGGTCTAAACTGGCAACACTACTCAAATAGCTGGTCGTCATTGGTCGAGGTTGTTTCAAATGGAAACTTGTAACCTGTAAATTATAATTTGTAGCTTTATAAAACAGGCCACTGGTGGTAAAAAGCGCATTAAAATTCGTTGCGTGATTTAGGAGGAGTTAGCGGCGATACAGACAGACGAAGAAGCGATTTTGTTTTATATTATGTAATAATAATAACACTAACAGAGATAAATATAAACGAATTCACCCTATTTTCTTAAAGCTTAGTACAATGCAATCAAAAAGATGCCCCTCGAAATGACATTTCCCAAAACCCAAAAATTTAATTAGAGCTGACCTTTGGCAAGACATATTCATTTTCCATGAATACCTGTGTTTATTATTTTTAACGTACAGTAAAAAGTTTACATACAGTTTATTCATCGAGCTCCGCGCGGTGAACGACCCGTAGATCGTCCCGATAACTCCTGCGACTGCGCTCTGATTCTCAAGAAATCTTCATTAAAATTGTTCATTCATTAAAACTGAGCGACAATTTCGAAAGTGGTTTATATCGTTCTAAGAACAATTAAAAGGCGGTTTAATGTTAAAAGAAAGTGATGTAATAAAAGTATATGCTCGTTAAACATAAGGCTTGGCTCGGTATTGGGTCGATAATTAATGGATATCGAGGAATATGGCATTGAATGCGTTATTCTTAACGCAAACTCAAGTAAAAACATGAAACTGACATATTTACATACACCGTGACCAATTTTAATTACACTTGAGTGTCTTCTTTCTAAATCGATTATATATTTTCAACACCGTTCGCTCTATCTGGCCTAAAGGGTAACCCAGAATAAAAGTCTGCCGACCGATAATTAGCCTGTCCGTTCTTCGTATTAAAGCACATAGACTATCAGGTTCTCTTAAGGTTACACGTCATACGTTTCGACACAGATTTTTGGACTGTCAGGCGGTCTCGCAGACTTGGACTGTAAACTGTTAATCTGTGGCACTTCATACATTTCGTTTCATTTCATTTATTTATTGTTGTCACATGGCACATACATTTGAGACAGGTGTTGTTGTCTTAAACTAGTCAGCTCCACATGGACACCCCGCGAGGGCACCACAACATATACTTATAATGCTAAAATACCGAACTAACCCGCAAACAATTATTTTTAAAATTAGAATAAAAAAAAATAAAAAAATGTCATCATGCTAACAATACCTACTTAAGTACTAATGGGCTATGTATTAAAAAGATTATTACATTATACAAATTAAATTAACACATACAAATTACGATAAAATAAAAACTACAATGTCGATAAAAAAAAAAAGTTAAATAAGAAATAAAAATAAAAATATGTCAAGAACATGGGTTAATAATAGTAATAATTTTAAATCAAATCAATTTCTCAGATGAAATTATTACAAACAATTCTTATAGGAAGCGACACGGTGGCAGGGTTTAAACTTATCTAGGTACCCACTTTTACACTTAATCGTTACTTTAAATCATTGTCCGACAAGAACTGTTCAATACTGTAGTAGCATTTCTTAACTAATAGCTTTTTGAGATTATTTATAAATTTACATATCTTTACTTAGATGTCCATTTTTTATGTCTTGTGTTTCTGTCTATTTTCTTGTTTGTAATTATCCTGTTCGTACAATAAAGTATGTTACATACATACAATGACATACATACATTTAGTTAAAGCTCGAATAATTCACAGAATTTTCGCTTTTTATACAGCAACACTTCTAAGGTCACCAGAAGAAACAAAAACATTGTCCCTCGCATAATGGCAACCTGTTTACGTAGCCCATGTTAATTAACAAAACAAACCCAAAAATACATTTTTAACATATACAACAGGAGTCGAAATTAGTCCTATTCATTTCTTCAAGCTTCGTTGGATTGTATACCTTTAGCTTTTGGGGTTTTACTCATTTTAACCTACGTACGCAACATTTCAAGACTGTTACACCAGTGCGTATTTCTGGCAAATCGGGGTCAGAACCAATGCTGAATTTATCTAGTGCGAAAATAAAAACGTGCGTCCTACGCGGAACCTTCGGAAAGTAGGATGCGTGCGAGTCGAATGAAAGAATGGGTTCCATTCACATGATATTAGGAAAATTTGTAGCGTGCGAAGACAATTTTCCAAGATGGGACTGTATCACATATTTTTTGGCAGGCGATTATTTTGGGACTAGGCCAATATCATTGCCTCACTGAATGATTGCTTAATTCGTATTTACGTTGACAACTTTGACTAGCGTTTAACACAATGTGACGGAAAAACTAGACAATCATTGAATACATTTTAAACTCATAGAAAACTGTCATTTTAGGCGCATCTAGAGCAAGACCCGAGGGCTTATTGCCTAACGCAATCGCAATCGTTTTCATTTTGACAGTGCGAAGGAGAGTCTGCTTACAAAATGAAAACAATTGTTCCACTTTGAAGTCGATTGCGATTGCGAGTGCGTTAGGCAATAGGCCAGTCGTTCTCAGATACCTTATGGAGGCAATTAACTCGGTGTTTTTTCAAACTTGTATACAAAAAAATACACTAAGGAAAGAGTTAATTGTCATTAACTGACTGAGATAAGACGTAGTTATAATTTTGTAGTAAGGCCAACAAACTTTATTAAAACCACTCCCTCCAGAGACTTAAAATATAAGACCACTAGTTAACCTTTTCCGAGCCAGCTTGCGTTTAGGACGTATGGGTAAGGTGTATAGCCAAGTTTCTTTAGAATTAAGTCAAGAAATAGTGGAGTAAGAAAGTAAAGTTCAAGTTGGCGCAGACTGTTTTATGATGCAAAATAAATTCATAATAATAATTGTACTTACTTACTCCTGGAGCACTCTTCACAAGCCGTCCACCACGCTTGACCCTGGAGCCTTGACAGTCTGTTGCTACCAAATCCGGCGCAGTTTCATGCTTTAGGTACCTTTTAATGGTCGCAGTTCAGTTCTTGGCACTTAATCTGATATGAGAACCAACTCTCTATCAACTTCAATGGACTTAGGGCAGAATATGAAATTCATCAAGACGAGTCACATTTTTTTATATGATTTCTCGCTAATGTATTCTCAATAATCAGAAGAATACATTTGGCATTTGGTGTGGTTGCCGAGTTAGAATAGTGCCACTCCATGTCTTCCCGTGGATGTCATAAGAGACGACTAAGGGAATAAAGGCTTGTAGTACTGTTAGGCGATGGGCTTGCAACCTGTCACTAATACGCTGGTAAACATCTTAGCCTAATTGTGCAAATTGTGGTTATAGAATTATCAACAAGTTTTTAGAGATGTTTGTGATTCTGTAGCTCTGCCTACCCCACTCTGGGAACGAAGGCGTGAGATTATGTATGTATGTACATTTGGCATCTTACTAAAGATATCTCAGATAATCACTAATATTTAAAATGAGTATGTTTGTTACAACACGGAGTAATTTGAATAGCTTGAGCACCATGAAGAAACATATCTTTCCGACATTGAACAATAGATAGTTCCAGAGTTTACCGTTATTCATAGACGAGTTAGATGAACACGGGAAAATGCTTGAATAAAGACCTATCTTCCACCGAACCCCAAAAGCCACCCACGTACGTTTCCATTATTCTTGGGTTAATTGTGCCGAATGCTGTCAGGTCTACCACGATTAGTTTCCATCGTCGCGATCAGCTGTGTTCCACTTACCTACTGCGACCTTCTTAGCCGGTTTATTTCAGAATAGGTAGCATGTATAGCATTTACCATAAACAAACATTTGCACAAGTTTAATGCAAATAATGTACAAACGAGTTGTAGAATCATTAAGTGCGTTCTATCTATAACACAGTTTCATTTTCAATTGTATTTCTCAAGACAATTGGGTTTTTAGAACAGTCGTTCTTATAACAGCAGAGACAAAGGACCTCATTTTAGATTTCATTCAAGCATGTAATACTTATGATTTTATTGCAAAAATTGTACAGATTGATCCAGATGATTTGAAGTAATGTAATTTCAGACAGAAGATTATGCGTGATTTTTAGTGTGTTAGCTACAACTCCTACATGTTGCATCCCCAGGCTGAGCAAGAGCTGGTCATTAAAGTGTCTGTGCTCTTCATTACCATCAAACATCCAAAGAACCCTACTTGACGCCCACGTGTCGTGTAAACCAGACACATAAAGCCAAAAGTTATCACTGTAATCTATATTCCAAGTAGACGCTCCGGAGACGCTCCGGCGACCTTCGCCGACCGCGGGCGGCAAATTAGACTTGCCAATTCAAAGTGCAACTACAACGCACCAACTGTTTAAATTTACCAAAAGTCTACACGCTCTGGATAATTTAAAATTACTAATATGCTGAGCGTGGCAAAGTTGATTATTGCACGTCTTGAATCGGGTCACATATCGAAAATAGGTTACTTAGCCGGTTCGCAGAGGTCGCCTTGCCCAGATGACATTGGGCTAATTGAAAAATGACTTTATGTCCGACCTCCACGCGAGCTATTCAACTGTGAACCGACATGCGATTTCGGTGGGAACCAAGAGGTACCTACTGGGGACACAGAAACCAACAAATCATGCCGAAACGTTTATTTAAAATTATTTATAATCGCAATGTATAAAATTCTCAGAATAATTGTACATATTTTTAATTAACAGATTGCATAATCAAATTTTTCACCATAAAAAACATAAAATGCAACCCCGGGTATTGCCATGCAAATACTAAAACTCGAATTTAAGTAAGAATAAAATTTAACCTAAAATCAAGTTTTATGACGCATCGGCGTACGACAATAATAAGATCTTAATAATGATTCAATCGTAATTAACATATTGTTGAAGTAAACTTTCATAATCAATTAAAATATCTTAACAATCAAATATAAAATAATAACAGGTCAGTCTAGCAACTTGTCTATAGAACAAGGAATAAAACACATTGAACATTAAATTATTAAAATTATCATATTATGTCATGCACACTCGCGAGTTGATATTGTAAAAATAAAAAGTCATGCGTTAGAATGTTTAGTGATTGTTAGTCAATGTAATTCAAAACACGATGGACGACACAAACTCCTTAATCCAATGTGTATAATGTATAATAATAAATAGATTGTAAATGTAAAATAAATGCGCGAACGTTAGGATCGCGGAGGGAAACGGAAAAACGTTAGAAAGATCACAAAATGCGGTAGTCACGGAACTTACGAACTAGAGAGCATTTTTGCGATTCCCTTCGGGACCTTACAATTGCCGATAATGTATAACAATTGTCTAATAATAAAACGAACGGAACAGTTTGTGTTACAAATCAATAGCTTTACGGAGGAACAAACGAAAATACAGTGATACACGATCATGTGAAAAACGATGGTGACAAAAATACTAAAACAAAACTTCAGTGACCAATGTTGACTGTATTTAAAATTGTTCCCTGATGTTGAGACAAACAATATAGAAATGAAACCTTGTCATTATAACACAAAGTGTTTAAATCAAACTGGTGGACTTAGATTAACAATTAAAGGTGTTATAAGATTCTGCATCAGATGTGCCAGGTTGTATCTGAAACAAGGACAAAAGGAATATGTAGAATTAATTTAATACATCTGTAAAGACACAAGACGTACATAAACATAATGTCACTGATAATCATAAAGGCATTGACAGATGATGAATGTATGTATTGATTATGATGAAGAGATTGCAAAAGCACTAATCGAAATAGAAAGCTGTCTAAACGAGTATAAAAATGAAGAAATGATAGGGTTACCCCTTGATTGCGATGATGGAACAAAGATCGTGCGAGGCGATGCTAACTCAAACAACGCATCACTCTGTGACGAATCAGGCAATAAAGGCGAGGGAGGGCCAGAAGATTAATGCGTACTGAGTGACTTTGCGTTTTGAGCTGAAATTTCGGATCAATAGTTGGGACAATGAATTCGCCGGGATTCAACCGGCGGTTGAAAGGTTTTTTTAGGAATCCGTAGCTTAGAACCCTTCTATTGTTCAGCACAATCTAAAGTTTTGAATGTAATCTAAAATGGACGGAGTGAAAGTGTCTGCTTTCAAAACATCCCCTTTCTACGGAAGCAATGCATAAACTTTCTGTCTTAGAATATTAAATACGAGATTTTAAAAATATTTAAAATTAATGGAAGATATCGTACTTGTGTAGTATTGTTAAGAAAACCCATACTACTTTATACATTTCTAATTTGGCACAAGTCACTACATCATCAGTATCCAAAGCAGTAATCATGATTCTATTATTCGACTACCGACTGACTTGGAAAACATAGCAATGACTTGCATTAATCCCCGCAATATACTAAGACAACATATTGATATTATATAATTCACTATCAATCATATTTTTTTCCCTAATCCATTGGGATCCACGTCGCCTAAACTCATTTAATATGTTTCAATAACGACCTTAATTAATTAATTACGTACGGGCGAGTACAACGTCCGATTATGACTCCAGTCATGTTTGAATGGGGCGCGGTCATTGACAAATCGTACCTCAATTCAAACGTGCGAGGTGCCGTGTTCGAATATACATATTTTGACAGAGCTTCAAATGTTTAAAAGAATTAAGCGTTTCATAAGCCAAACAATGTCAAACAAGTTGTTAAAAAGACATATCAATTAACAAGTAAAAACCAAACAGTGGACAAAGTATTTGATGATCTTAAGGAAAACTATGTAGCACACATGTGACATCGTCCTTGACAGGCGAATCGTCCGCAAAACTAAATAGATTCGGAATGCCTACGCGCTTAGGGAGCATAGCAACAGCGTTTATCGGAATAGAGCGGCTTTATCAATCAGTTTCGTCACGGCCTCGATTTGCCCACGCCCCGTGATAATCTCGACGATTGTCCGATTCTTAATCCTATATATTACCACCACAACGCCAAGACCTGGAGATACAACCGCTACTTGACTACCAGCGGCTCTATCTAGTTGGTCCTACTGTCCATTGTTGGCAGACACGTGACGTTGCCCCTTTTAAATGTCAAACGGGGTCTTTGTTGCTGGTGGAAAAATAAAAATATTGCCAAGAATCTACGATAACTGCTTCCGTCTAATTGTAGTTTTTTATATGTGTCTGCCCTCGATTGTTATGGTTATGAGGGCTTTTTATTATGCTGATGTTATACTAGATACTACTGCGGAATCTCTCGGCAATTTGACTTGTAAGCTTCGTACAAACGTATTGACTGTGAAGCCTGATTTTGGGGTTAGACTCCGCCATAGATATACCTGTAATTTAACTAGATTTGTATGCTCATTTCTAACATGTGACATTATTATTCTTGGATTATGTACAACGTAATATCAAATAACTGTATTAACAAAGCCCTTTTTCGCATGATACATATCATCAAAATGATCAAGTAAATTATTTAAATTCATTTCCATTAACAAGCAGCGTATTAGTAATAGATAACATAACACAGATAAACACATACAAAAGTGTATCTAGTCATTTAAGGATGCCTTAACCTCATTTAACAGCTTTCTCCATGTTTTATTTAGAATTTCAATTTACGATAATTCGTTTTGGCTACTTTGTTGCCGGGCAGAATCTAAACTAATGTAATTATTTAGAGCCAAATCTGATCCGTGTTAAATTAAGAAATCTGGTAAATGGTGCCGAAAATTTTTAACGGACCAAAAACTCTAATAAAACTTGAAAACCGTTCATTTCTCAAATACTTACTTCGGATTAAATATTAACGACCCAACAACCCACCCAAAGAAAGTGCTTAAAACTGGTGTTCAAGCGGTTATTCGTTTTTGCTGCAGAATAAGTTTCATCAAAATTTTAACACAATAGTGCAGGACTACACAGGCTTAGCAATTGTACATTTACCTACAACATTTTACACAAAAATAACTTCTAACCAGCGTAACGCTCTGCAACTTGGACAAAGGTATGTGTGAACGATATAATGAAGTATATTTTAATTACAATAACGATTGTAAAGCTGTCGGCTAGCAACAGTATCGTACGCGTAGCAACGCCGGGTGGACAGCTGAGCAAATTACATTATAGAAACCTTTGTGAACCTTTGTATCGAATTAATGTCAATTGCGTCATTCGAAAGACGCACGACGCACTCGAATTATCGGGCCAAGACCCCGTCGAGATGTTTCTGCCGGTTTTGACTGCGGTGACATTAACAGGCATATTTTCAGGCAGGCGAAGCGAGGACGGGCCACTAGTTAGAAATATACTATACTCAGCTTAAACATTATTATTTATGGGATTTGTGTCTGAATACTGCAATCCTAAGACCGCAATGCGTTGCCAATCCTGAGGACCAAGATGGAATGCCTCTAAGCTAGTAATTTCACCCGCGGGTTTTATAATCCCCACACCGAAGCATCAATTCGGACACAGCTGCTTGGCGGTAGGTTAATGGATTAGACAAACAATGTTCAATTGTTTAGACAATCGCAGAGAGCATGCAGATTCGAAGGAAGGGTGAAATATCTTAGATATACGAAGACGGAGCGATTTTGCATAGCAACTGAACGTTTCTCGCAAGCTATTGTTATAGCGGGGATATATTTGGCGGCGGTTGCCGGGCGGAATCCGCGCGGTCTCCGGCTTGTCTGAACAGGATCATAATGATTATGATCTCTGAAGGCACATCCTTAGAAAAAAGGGCGCATGTCCCATAGAACCGCGTATTTATTTGCGACCTTATTTCTTAAGATGGAAGTTAAATTTACTTTAACTATCAAATTGCTATGCGTCCTTTTTATTTAGGAGGGCGGAATCTATCTCAGGGTCAGCTTTTATACAGGGAATGCCATATTTACACGTGATAACTTGAGTAACGCCAGTAAAGTGAACAATTAACAACTTGTCGGGAAACTTTTATAATCGAGGGTGTGTCTAAGTATAATTATACGACATGGTCTTTTAAATATTTGAATATTTATGTAATAGTTTTCGTCATAAATAGAAAGAAGGAGACAAACAAGCAAGCCTAAACATAACGATAAGCATCTCACTCTGTCTATGAACAAGCAAGCAACAGCAGAGAAAGAAAATGAAGATTCCTCTTGGGCAGCGCTGTTAGTGACTTAATTTTGAAATGGCAAGAGAAGATTTTTGGTTGCTAGCGATTCATTGACATAAAGCAACGTCAAAATTGATATAGATCGAACTATAGCCAATAGGTAATAATCAATAGTATAAATGTGAATGTAATTTTGTGTGTGTAGCTGTGTGGTTGCCGGCTTAGAATAGTACCACTCCATGCCTTCCCGTGGATGTCGTAAGAGTCGACTAAGGGAATAAAGGCTTGTAGTACTGTTAGGCGATGGGCTTGCAAGCTGTCACTAATACGCTGGTAAACATCTTGGCCTGATTGTGCAAAATGTGGTTACAGAATTATCAACGGGCTTTTAGAGTTGTTGGCGATTCTGTAGCTCTGCCTACCCCGAACTGGGAATAGGGGCGTGAGTTTATGTATGTATGTATTTTGTGTGTGTTGAGATTTTACGGCTAAACCGTTGATCCGATTTTGTCAAAATTTGGTATAAAGATTGCTTGAATCCCAGGGATGGACATAGGGTATTTTAATCCCAGTAAATTGGACAGTTCCCACGGGGAAAGCGATAGACGACGCGGATGGAGTCGCAGGCAACAGCTAATCTATCTTTACATATTATAAAGTTTGCTTTTGCGCGGATGCTGTAGTTTCCCGCAGTCTTTTCCTCTAAATATTTATGCTTAGATCTTTGAAAGTACGTAAAGGATTTTGATCCGGTTTTCATCAATATATAGATGGTGCGTTCTTTTCTATATTCAAAACCGTGGATAGAGTTGTGACGTCTCGTTAAAATTTGACATTTGCTACGTACAAAATGTGTCAAATTTTAACAAGACATCACAGCTGTAGCCACTGTTTTGAATATTGGAACGCACCAAGAGTGATTCAAGAGGAAGATTTTTATGTATAAAAAAATCTGGGTTGTGTACGTACCTACAGTACGGGCGTTACAGAAAACTCACATAAACCGAAGAAAAGCGAGGGCGGCTCAGTAAGTGCTAAATAAAGCATCAATGTTACAGCTTAAGCAATTCAACCTCGATACAGCTCGGAACAATGTTACAACAAAATTAGTGCGCGAATTGATAACACAATCAGACTAATTTTAGGAAACTACTTGTTATATTTCCTTTATCTATAAGGATAAGGTACTAATGTACAGGGTGATTGTAGTGACGCGTTTCTTTGATGAGTGTATAGTACAGGAACTCTAGTCAATACGTTAAAAACCATATCGTTTTTGACCTGTTATCTTATTGTCCACGTTTTGATAGCTCTTATTTACTTGACAGTACTAGCGACTGAGTTAAAAACAACACCCTAAGTCAAATACGATTTGAATTTTACCGCGTAGAATATATTAGATGATTTTTGATGTTTGATGGGAACTATTTTTTTATTCGAGATTTTGTAAATAAAATGTTGTCTTTTGAGATCTGATCCTTTCTTAGCCCAAACATGTGTAAATACTTAAAAAGAAAAAGTCTTAAGCTTTTTTTTGAATTTTCAATGGTAGAAGTCTTTTTAAAAAAAAGATACAAAAAAAAATACTTGGAATGAACTGTTACGCTGTTCATGCGTCACATTGCCAATCACCCTGTATAAGCGCTTAAAGACCAGCAGCGACCAAAACCAGTAGCGTTGTTGTTTGTTTACGACCGTCAGAACTAGTAAACAAACACTACAATTGTATTGGTAAACAACTTGAGGGTTACGGCCACTGTGTAGTGTTAGAGTCAACACAACAATTCAGACCACTAGTTTAACAAGAGCTATATTTATAGCTTTATAACCTATCTGCACACTTCTGACGTCCTAGTGAAAAAGGGTATAAGTCGACTTAACTCGTACTAAAAAGGGTATATACATAAGCAGAGTATAATAGATTTAAACCCTTTTTCACCTGTTCTTCCCCAGAATTGACAACAGGAACTTTTTTATAAAAGGGTGTTCTGAAAAAAAATGATATTTTTTTACTATGCCGATCGCCCTATGTATGGGGTTTTCTAGGAAAATCATAATCGTATCGTATGGAATTTGTTTAAACATAAACACATTCATGGCGAAATTTTTTTTTCTTTTAATATACCTCATCGATCTAACACAAATAAAATAGTTTTTTGTCTTTTTTTGAGTCCTAATGAATATATTGACATGAATCCCAAGACTGTTGGAGGGTGGGGACTAGGTCCTTTCAAAATCCCCCACCATCCTTTGATAATATATGTCTGTATGTTGGTTACGCTTTCACGGTTAAACCACTGAACCGATTTCAATCAAACTTAGTTTAAAGTTAGCTTGAGTCCTAGGGAAGGCATTGAATACTTTTTATCCCGAAAAATTCGACAGTTCCCGAGGAAATACCGATAAACAACTTCAACGAAGACGAAGCCGAGGGCAACAGCCACTATAACAGAAATCTCAAAGTAAATTTAGACGCCACTGCCGGCCCCCGTTATCGGCAGCTGGTCGATATCTAAATCCATCGATATCGACACAAGGACGGGATCTTATCGACTGCTCGATACCGTATCGGCTAATGTGGAACATATAATTGCCAGATTAATAGTTGAATGAATTGGTTGGATCGATGGAAAGTCGATAATGATTTTCATTATTTTGCGGTTCCGCATTTAAAATTAAAATGGTTGCAAAATATTTAAAATAATATTGTAAATAAAGTTCAAATTAAAACTATGCTAGATAATTTAAAATAAAATATTACTTTATAAATACTACTTGTAAAACATCTTTTCAAATAAAACATAAATTACAGGAAACTGTTTGGACAGGGACGAGGTATTAATTGTAAGTGACACAGTTTGAGCGAGCAGTATTTACTTCTAAACATCTGGTCTAAGAATGTATAGCAATTTATCAATACAATGACCTTATGGGTCAGATAGGTCACAAAAGCTTGAATATAATAATATAATTTATTATATTTTTTATTTCATTAAAATTCAACCACACCAGCTCGATTCAATGCATTAATAAGGACCATCCTGAATAAACAAGAAAAATACCGCTTCCCAATCGGTTCATCCGTTACGATGACACATATACACAGATATCAATGTTTAAAAAAACCCTCCTTTTCGTTATGTGGCTAAAAACGCCTCCACCACGCTTTGGAAACGGTTTTTAGTAAAGGAACGAGCCACAATACGCTGCGTCCGCTTTCAAATGCGCTCGCGGCTGTGGCGGCGACTCGTAGTATAAAACAAAGTCGCTTCCCGCCGTCTGTCCCTCTGTATGTACTCTTAAATATTTCAAACTGCGCAACGGATTTTGCGGTTTTTATCAATATACAGGGTGTTAGGCAGAAAGTTGGACAAACTTCAGAGACTAACTCTCTAGGTCATACTCATCAACTTTTATTACGGGACCAACAAAAACTCGCGAAAAAAAAAACCAGCATTTCCATACATTTCGACTGTTTAGCTCTCAAAGTTTGTATGGAACAACTGTATTTTTTTTCGCCGTTTGGATGTTGGTCCCATAATAAAAGTTGATGAGTATGACCTTCGGAGTTAGTCCCTGAAGTTTGTCCAACCTTCTGCCTAACACCCTGTATAGAGCGATTCAAGAGGAATGTTTTTATGTCTAATAAATTCTGGTTTATGAACGGGTGTTACAGAAAAATCAAATACCTAAACCGAAGCGAAGCGAGGGCGGGTCGCTAGTATATTGTATGCATTCTTTTATTTCCGCCGCCGACACGAGAATATGCATGGTATTTTAAATCGCATCTCTCAACAAAACAAATGAAAATACCGTAAAAGAGATCACCAAAAGTGAAATTAAAATTAAAATCGGCCAAGAAATACGGATGATACAAGCATTTAAAACTGCTAATTAGACAGCGATTAGACAGAGAGATCCGATATGAACTGTGACGTCATGTAACAGATCAGCCATATAAACTCCATGTTAAATTTCTATTTTGCTAGAAACAGATAGGAGCAAATCTTTGCTTTATATCTTCGTTATTTTTATAGCTATTTAAAAACAGATTTTTCTCAACTCTTTGTCACATAAATCAGCTTTTATTTAAGCTGTAAAAAAAACATGAATATTCCCTTTTAATGCCGAAGACCCTTACTCTCTAATTCAATATCTAAAGACTGATTAGGTAATACTTATTATAGACTACGTGTTTCCCGGAATTAGCTGATAAGTTACTAATCAGTTTTGTCGCCATTCGGTATTTAATTTAAGCCGGCGACTGTTGTATTAAAAGATGTTTTTTATGACCACAATTTTTATGACCACATACATCACAATTTTTCTAGTACTCATTAGAATGATTAATATAGTATAAATATTATTATAATTGATTTGCTTCCTTCTGTATTTTTCCTACAATCGTATTGTAATTTTTTTTTAATCAATGCACTGGAGGCGTTCTTACTTTCCTACAGGTGAAGCGACAGAACGTAGGTTCAATCCGTGACATTAAATTAAGCAATCGTTTGGTGCATTTTGTGTTGATTCACGTCTGGATTACGTTATATCAAAATGAATATATTGTTAACAGTCCTATATAACCAACTATCTGATTTCACCTTGTATTTAACCATATCGTTAGATTCGAAGTCGAATATACTAACACCCGAGAATACCTACTTCCCCAGATACTATGAATATTTCCTACCCCGTGAACAAAAAAGACTTCATTATGTTAGAATATCAACGTTACAGTCAAACAGCTGAACTATGGCCTCATTCCCAAACATAAGAAAACTTCTGTTAGAAATATCCGACAGTGACTTGCAAGAATATTTCAAGTGTGTAGAGTCGCCTTTATAAGTAGCAGCACACATTTCTACCTTGTCACGCATCAGTTCAAACATGACGTAAAATTGACAAAGCACTAATGTGTAGCTACTTACAAGGCCGACAGCGCGCCAAGTGTACACTACATTTTCTTGCAGAGACTTTTCTTCAGGTGTTAAGAGGCCCCTTAACAAAAAATATAAAAGTTAGCAATAAACGTTTACCATTGCTGCAAGTGGTATAATGATGACGCTGCTCTTCTGCGATGTACCTGAAATTAAACCAAAGAAATATAAAAAAAAAAAGAATTTTCGAGGTACATATTTTTGTAATTTTTGGTTACCATAAACGTATAAATTTCGTAACTCAATCAACCGTAACACATTTAAAGGTTTATAAATAAGGTAAATGATTAATTTATTGCGAAAAATCCTTCAACAGGGAAAATTTGCTGTAAATTGTGTCATAGCACCGATAAAGTTCATCCTTTGCGATTGGCCTACGAGAAAAGACATCACAATTCTTTCATGCCATTTATTCCTCTCAAACCTCAATAAACCACAGATAAAACAATCCACAAACCCCGAGTTTAATAATCACAGTTCACTTATTAAAAACCGCAGCCGCACAAAAAAAAAAGTGCAAACTGCAAACTGCAGCGCAAACCTCGAAGCGGGAGCGAACAACTCCCATTCATAAAATATATAACTACACGCACACGGGGGCGCGGCGTACACCCATTCACGGACACGGCGCACACACACAAACCGTACTACGATAGTACGATACGAGTACTATAAACGGCGTTACATTTTCCGAGCGCAACTTTGCAGCAGGAAATATATTTCACGAGCCACCGTAACCGCAGCCTTCTACGCTTACGAGCACGCTTCAAAATCCATTGACGGCAGTTTGCTTCAAAATGCATTGGAAATAGGGCTCTAACTCAGATGTAGTATGATATGAATTTGTCCGTTTGTGGGTAAATATAGGACGTTGCACTACGTCCGGATAGCACTTCCGAGACGTCCACGGACGGTCTATTTATATCGCAGATAGACACGATTAGCGCTGCAGTCTCGGCACCGCATCGATCGGGTCTGTTTGAGCCGTCGGCGTACTCATGCTGTATATAACTGTACGGATAATTGTAGAGGTAGTATATCGACTGTGGGGAGGATTACGGAGGTTTAGATGTAGGCGTGCTGTACTATTCAACTTCATAATGTGTTTGTCGGCTATGATTATCTAGTTTAAATCTAACAAGTAAAATTTGAGCTCTGGAATGGGCAGAAATGACAATGCTTTACGATGTGAGACTTAGATGTCTATCCTGAGCGGTGAAAACCATATCGTCTTTGATCCGTTATGGTATTGTTTTGGTTTGTCAAGTAAATAAGAGCTATCAAAACGTTGAAAATACGATAACAGGTCAAAAGCGATATGGTTTAGTTACCGCCTAGAATCTCGGCCCAGGGCCTCTTTACTGCACAGTAAAACAATATAGCTTTTGAAGTATTATGGTATTGTGTAACTCGGTCGCCATTACTGTCCAGTATATAAGAGCTAACACATTGACAATACAATTACACATAAAAGACAACATCAGCCCTGATCTGATGATGGATTCGAATTACGGCAACAGGATTCCCGCTGCAGTATACCTATGTAAACGTACCAAGTGTGAATTCATTTTTTTTTTTCTGATTGCACTGTGCAACAAAAAGGGATAGTCGGCGATATTAGTAAAAACTTATTTATCTGCTAGATACTGTCACGAACGTAAATTTAGAGATCTGATGCCAAGTCATTTGTAACTTAAAGGAAACTCAACCTTATTGCCATCAAATGTCAGATCAACTTTGGACCTAAGATGGTTCACAAAGTCTTTGATTGTACACTTTGAGCGATTAGTTTAATGTATTGAGTGACGTCTGGTTTTCGATAAGTTTTGTATTTCTAGAAATCTAGAGACCTATGATACCGTTCGCAATTATTTAAAAAACAAAGGATTCTCAATATAAAATGTTATTTACACATTTTACACATTTGCGTATTGATGCGTCTTTAATGCTGGCTCACGATGGCCATGACTACCGATGTGCCAAAGGCAACTTTCCAAAATTGCGGAATTTTTCATGCAGGAAAATTTCGGAAACTTCTCACAATGTTGTATGGGGATTGAAACCTTCCGTTTCTTAAATTTAAATTTCCTATTTTTCTAGTGAAAGTTTCCGGAAATTTCTTAGAACTTTCCAACTTTTTGGTAACTTTCCGCAACTTGCACATCAGTAGCCATGACTAATGGAGCTATATTCTACTCAGTAAAGTCATACAGCCTTTAACATGTTATCGTATTGTTTTTAACTCGGTCGCCATTATTGTCAAATAAATAAGCGCTATCAAAAGTTCAGAAGGTTGACAATGCGATAACATGTGAAAAGCAATATGGTTAACCGACTAGAAAGAGCCCCAGGCCGTTTATACTTCAGCAGTATTCCTTAAATTAGGTATTGGACCCGATTCTACAGTGGCCTCTAAACTTCCTAATTTTATTTAAGTGTCGCTAAAACACTTTGCTATTCTACGAGCAGCTGTCATAATCAAATGAAAAGCGCTAATTTGAATCTGACGCTTCTTATTTTAGGCGGTCCATTCAATATTGTATTGACATTCTGTAATAGCACTTATTAAATCTGCCGTCTAAACTATGTCAAAAAATTAGACAATTTAGTTTTAGGCTAATTAAGCGATGTGCACGTGGAATCGGGTCTACTAATTGGTTAAAATGAATTGGATTAAATGAAACGTGGTAATTTATAACCACAATAATTGACCCAGGTTCCGCTTGATCCCGACAAAGCGGCGTGTAGACTCGCCACTTTAGGCTTGTCGAAATTTTCGAGTCAAGTTTCGTTTTGCGAACCCTTTTCACTGTCAGATTTCACGATACGACCGAACGGATAAAATATGAAGATTAAGTTTAAGAAAATTTTATTTCAGGCAGCAAGATCCATAATCGCAAATACCTTACAGACGTTCACATACCAATATAAAACTTAAAGCTAACACCGAGGTGACAAAATAGAGCGGTTCTGATTTGCCATGGTTGACGTGTCATGGCCATATTGCCAGTGGCTTACACGACTGATAACTTGCATGTAAGAACTTCAGTGGGTTTCGCGAATTTCTTCGAATTAAAACAAAATAGAAATATACCCAGGTTAACTAACTAACTGTATTCGACTCGTGTTATTTGTATTGGTTGCAACTCGGCAGCCATTACTGTCAAGTAAATAAGAGCGATGATAACGTTGACAATACAATAACATGTCATTAGCATTATGGTTGACCCGAGTAGAATAGAGCCCCTGCTCAATTTAAAACTAGTAACAACCATAACGCCAATCTTCAATATTATTTAATGACATTAATAATATTTATCATCAGAGATCGGAATAGGTAGAGCTAATTTGCCTAAACTTGATGCATGTTCATTCAATAATGTATTCCCATCTCTCTCACGCATGAATGAATATGCGTCAAGTTTAGGCAAATTAGCTCTACCTATTCCGATCTCTGTTTATCATATATCGTCTATCGATCGATTGATTAACTCAGAAAAATCTCGGTGACTTTTTTACGTTTTTACGTTCTATGGCTTTGTTTTGACGTTACAATCGAAATCGATCGACTAAACCATTTTCTTCTTATTCTTCATGTTAAAGTTATGTCTTCCAATTGAGCGAGTTGCCATTTCCAATTGACTGGCGGGATTATGTATAAAATAGCACAAATGGCCTTTACCCGGTGGACAAATGTTTTTTTTTTAGCCTGTTCTTGTTACCCACTGCTGGACAAAGGCCTTCCCTCTGTCTCTCCACTCATCTCTATGGAGAGCATGCTCCCGCCAATTACAACGCGTCCATGTCTTCCCGCCGTATCTTTTTGGGTCTACCTTTGCTACGATATCCGTCTCGTTGATGCCAATCGGTAGTATTTTTGGCCCATCTCTCATCGTGCATGCGGCAAATGGGTCCAGGGGCCCGATCCAGAAAGCCACTCTGCAACTCTGCAACTCTGCACTTTGCAAATCCACTATAATGCAAAGTGCAGAGTAAACGTGTTCCAGAAAACACTCTGTGTAATTTGCGAACTTTGCAAAGATTATGTTCCTAAAAGATGCAAATCCACAAATCCATACTTTGTATTTGACTCTGCCTCTTCAACTTTGCGATTGTCTTGTGGAACAGAAATACTTTGCAAATCCACAAATCCACACTCTGCATTTGACTCTGCCTCTTCAACTCTGCAATAGCTTTGTGGAACAGAAATACGTTTGAAGAGTAGGATTTGCGGAGTGCAGAGTTGCAGAGTGGCTTTCTGGAACGGGCCGCAGTCCAATCCCACTTCAACTGTGTGACAACCAAATATGTGTCAAAATTTTGAATTACTTCCTCCTATAATCCAGTGTCATAACTGGGAGTTGAACTAACTCTCCACACCACGCAACCGGAAAACTGGCGCTAGAAGGGAAACAATGCTTGGCCCGGATCCGCGCAGGCGCTTGATACCGTATCTCGAGTCAACATAAACATTGCGCGGCGTACGCGCAACGCGCACCGTGATCTTCGTGATGTAATGCGCATCCGCGTGTCACTGTATAAGGTAGAAAGTACATATCTTTCTTTACATAGTATATAACCAAGTCGCTCCCGCCGTCTCCTCTGTACGCACAGTCAAGGAATTTAATTTGGTACCCACCTTAGGTCCAAAGTCAATCTGACATTCTACAACAATAAGGTTGAGTTTCCTAAAAGTTACAAATGACTTGGCATCTCTAATGACATTGACAACTTCAAGCATATTTTTCTTGAAATGGGTCACAAATTAACGTCCGTGACCGTACGCTTAGATCTTTCAAACTACGCAACGGATTTTGATGAGGTTTATCAATAGATAGAGTGATTCAAGAGGAAGGTCTATGTATTAAATTCTGGTTTATGTACGGGTGTTACAGAAAACTCATAAATCGAAGCAAAGCGAGGGCGGATCGCTAGTGAATGTATAAAAACACTTTATTTTACAAAACACAGAAATTAAATTACAATATTTACAAAATAGGAATTTACAAATGAGAACTTATCCCTTTAAGGGATTTCTCCCAGGTAACCTGTGGGTGATTGAGGAAAATAAGAAAGCAAAAACTGGCAACGAGTAGACAAAGAACGAAAAAAGTGATGCCGAATATCTTATGAACCGACTTGAAAATAGAAGGAGGTTCTATGTTCAACTGTACGAGCATTTGTGTCTATAAAATTATGTTTAAGCTAGTTGGTAGTGACCCTGCCTAAGCTAGAGGTCCCGGGTTCGATTCCCGTTGTGGGCAAATATTTGTGTGATAAGGGCGAGTATTTGTTCCTGAGTCTTGCATGTTTTCTATGTATTTAAGTATGTTATTTACTTAATAAGTGTGTTATCGTTGTCTAGGACCCATAATACAAACGTAGAGTTTAGTTTTGTGTGAGATAGTTGCCTGATATTTATTTATTTATTTATCAACCGCTATCAGTACCGATATATAATTATATTAACAGAAGCGCCTGTTTACTATTTCCAATATAAATCAAAATCCCCATAAGCGAACGCTTGCAAATGACGACACATCACCGAATACAAGTGACAGGAAGAGCCATAACTTGCCGATCGCAAGTCGAAGTCGTAAGTCATAAGACACCATACGCTGCAACCCTAGCATACTGTGTTAAAATGTTGAGTTGAGAACCCTATCTATCGCACTGCTAGATCAAAATCCTTGTTGGTTTTGTTCGAAGTTCATAGAAGTTGTATTAAAATACAGTTTTATTTTGAGTTAGTTACTACTGTTTTGAAAAGTAGTTCTGAAAAAAAAAACATATTTATAGAGGTTTGTCTCAAAAACATATTTTTTTTTATTGTTTCGAAGTTAAAACTATATTTGTTACACGGGCTTTGGACTAGTGGTCGGTATGACGTAATTTTGTTTGGACTCGCGTTTTGCTACCAATACTTGTGACGTAAATGAACATGACTGTGGCGTTTTAGCTCTTTAGTTATTAGCAGAAATTTATTTATTTATATTATCGGTAAATAATGATTTAATGAACGTAAATAAAAGTTTGCTTTTGAGACACGCCTTTATAAGCATGATTTTTCCAGAATATATTTTAAAATAGTTCCTGTTGTCATTTGAAATGTCATTGATTAAATGATACTCGTACTTGCGCTTCTAACAATTAGTTCACTTTAAAGGGGTTTGGGTAAAATTGTCATTTGTAAAATTCATACATTTTCAAGGTGAGCGGCCATTTGTAAAAGTGGTAAATTATGATAGAATTATTAAAAATAAACATATTTTGTTATGTAATGTAATACTCTTAAGTGCATCGGAGCCGAGATATTTAAAGATTCATATTTGGGCGTACTTTTGTACTAAAAACTGAATACTTAAATCTTTAAAATCTCCGCTCCGATATTATTTAACGACATAAATTATATATATCTCTGTGTATTTAGAGGTCCACTAAATAACTATGCGAAAATCATCCGTGGCCGCTGAAAAAAAAAATTACAATATTCTTCAAACAAATTTACCCAATGCCCTTTGTCTATCTCCAATGCTAACATGTATGTATGTATATAAACACTTTATAGTACAAAAGAGAAAAAAACCAGTGAAGATGAAACACAACATCTATATTAATATCGGTCTACGGTAGACACGAACGAAATGCACATCAAATAGAAGAGTGTAAAAAATTAGTCGATCCTAGTCGACAACTTATAGGCGGAAAATTCAGATTATTAAGTATTTTCAATATAAAAATGATTTATTTTATATATAAAAAAAGCCGTTGCGAAGTAAACATGTCAATGTCATCAATGTGGCGTTGGTGTCACGCAAAGTTGTCACGTCATCACGTGCCATAAACTAAAAAAGATTGATTGATTGTATCACAAGTGTCACAGGTTCGCATTCCGTTCTCCATTGTGACCTCCGAGGTCTAATTGCTTTGATTGTGAAACAGAGACATCAGAGATACGAGTCTACTGGTGGAATATCGATCCATAGGTTAGCTGTGAACGTGTTTGTAACACGTTTGTGATAATATTTAGACTGGGACTACACGTCAGATTTTTCCATACGATAGTCTTTAGACTGGCAAATATTTTTTTTACAAACTGGGTCACATCACAATCTGACAAGAAAAAAACTGCGTTTCTTTTAGTTAGTCAGGCCAATTTGTTTAGAGAACAGGATTTTCTATTATCATTTTCAAAAGTAGTCCAGTCAGTGAGCACTTAGAATAAATACCATTCAGTTTGTACTCCTCTCTCACTCGCTCGCTCAGAGTATGATAGCGAGTGAGAAGTACAAACCGAATGTTTTGTTAGTGCTTACGGACTGTAAGTACCTACCTAAGACCATTAACCGATAACTACAGAAGTATCATCTACATTTTATAAAAAAAATGGAACATTGGAATGAGTCTACATTTTACCCGAGCGAAGCCGGGGTTTCATCTAGTATAGATAAAAGAACCTAACCTTTATCTACGGACTATAAACAATGTCTGAGCTGATTCATCGATTGATTAGGACGTTAAAACGTATAGATAGGACAAACAAACAAACTTTCCCATTTATAATACACACATAAAAAATTTCTAAGTATCAAAAATATTTTGATGTGTGATAGGAGCAGGGCTCGCATTTTTGTGTTCCGGAGTGGGATGACAACCGGTGAAATTACTAGCATAGGGACCATCTTAGTCCTCAGGGTTGGCAAAGCATTTGCAGTCTCAGGATTACAATCTAAAGATTATAGTCTTGAGAATGCAAATGTCTATGGGACACAGATCCCACTTACGCTCAGGTGGCCTGTGTGCTCGTTTGCCTTCCAAGACATGAAAAAAAGTATCTGTATCATGCTAGACATGCTGCTTAAGAATGCAGTATTGAATGACAGCGACGGATCATAAGTATGCTAACGCTTTCAATGCCAAAGACACGAATGCTGTGTCCAATTCGTATAGGAATCTGAGACCGTGGCATTGAATGAGTTTTATACAGGGGGAATACGTGTGGCTCGCAAGATATACTGACGAAGAACCCGGATGAGATACATTCGCTGAATATGAGGGTCTGATTGTAATTCTCAGACCACACAGTCTTTTAGTTAGGTTTCTAACCGCGACATGGTGTGGTTTCAAGAAGAACATGGGTAGGAAAAGTATCAGTAATTTCTGTTTAAAATATAGTAAGAGAGACACAAAAAACATAGAAGTAAAATTAAGTCTAGTTGGCCCCGTGTTCGAATCCTGGTATGGGTGAATATTTGTGTGATGAGCATGTGTATTTCTAGGGTCCTAGTGGAAAAGGATATAAAGTCTTCTGAAGATCAACTAAAAAAGGGTTTAAGTGTAGTATACTCAGTTCATGCATATAACCTTTTTTATTACGAGTTAAGTCGACTTGTACCCTTTTCACCAAGGACCCCAGATTTGTTCCTGACTCTTGGATGTTCTCTATGTATTTGTATGTATTTCTCTACATAAGTATGTTTATCGTTGCTTCAAGCCTGGAGTTTAGTTGGTGACTAGGTCGCGTTTTGTGAGAGTGTCCCTTGACAATTGTAGACAACAATTTTATACAGAGAAATACATACTTAAATACATAGAAAACATCCAAGACTCGGGAACAAATACTCCCGCTCATCACACAGATATCTGCCCTTAAAGGTATTCGATTGAGCAAATTTCTTCTAATCACCAATAAAGCTATTTTTTACCACTATCAATATTTTTAAGTATTTCCCCTCACAAACAAAGTACAAATGATTCATTACATGTTTGAACACATATGGCGGCGCAGCGTTAATTCTACGTTATGGCGCTATTATTGCTATCATAACACATAATTACGTACTCAGTGTATTATTACGATTGCCATAACGATAACCAAGATAAAGGGGATGCACCGCTCACTCGCTTGTACCAACAAACATAACATATAACAATTCACCGTAAGTCTTATCGAGGTAAAATTTACTGCGTACTGCATACAAATATCACACTAAAGTGACTACAAGTATGTAGAATACTCTCGTAATATTAACCGTTCTGCGCCGTGGGTACTCTCGCTCTAGCTAGGGGGTAATGATTGTAAGCTTTAAAATAACATCTAGGTAGGTGGTAGGTCAGACCAACAGAAGTCTGCTTTTGGTTAAAATATTGTATTGTATCGCAGGACTGATGGCCGATGGGGTCAGAAGGTTCTTGAGTGGCGTCCGCGGACCGGGAGACGAGCTGTAGGTGCCTCCAACAAGATGGAGTGACGACCTTGTAAAGATCGCGGGAACGCGGTGGATGCGAAAAGCACAAGATCGGTCTGAGTGGAGAGCCATGGGGGAGGCCTATGTCCAGCAATGGACGTCTTTCGGCTGACATGATGATAATGATGATTGTAGGACGCCGACTTCAGTTCGTCTGACCTACCATTTTATAGATATTATTTTTTGCTTTTTGAAGGCGGGTTTTTGTTTTTTAAACTTTATTTTTATTTTATTCTTTTTAGTGATCATAATTATGCTGTTATTCTCCCTATTCTCATTTAATAAGAAACTATAGAACATTTCAATCTCACCGCAAGCAACGCCGTGAGAAAGTCATAGTCATATATTTAAACCTAAATATGCTTCATCATATTCGCTCAACTATCTTAATCGATATATCTTGTCGCCACCCTTGAAATATGTACCGTTTAGGAGTTCTGGTGGCCATCTGTGGTCTTCATCATCAGTTCCACTTCACCAAATAGTGCTTTCCAAGAGCAAATACACGAGTTACAATGAGAAATACAAAAATCGTTATAGGTGTGGCTATAAATTTTGAAGAGTTCCGTCGATTCCTCATGGACTCCATCATCAATCAATCAATGGGACCAAACGGGAAGCACCCAGTCGAAAGTTCTGAGGTAACAAACATTAAAAAAAATAAAAAAAATACAGACGAATTGAGAACCTCCTCCTTTTTTTGAAGTCGGTTAAAAAAGAGACCAACACTTCACAAACAGTTATTACATATAGTTATATTTTCGGGATAAAGAGTAATCTCTAGTCAACTACTTTCTCTATGAAAAGCACATTTATTTGTTCGTATATGCTAAAAAAACTGTCACATTTCTATGACAATAAATTTGCTACAGAAGTACAGTCGCAAAATGAGAAGTATCGGCACTAATTGATGCTGTTTTAGATTCAAAAATGAAGTTCTTCTTTATACCGTGACTAAGAACATAACAATAGCCCTAGATGTAAAATGAAGCTCTAAAATGCCCCAAATTTACAAAACGACAGTGACTATCATTCAACTCCACCATAAAATTTTTGGTATAAAATGAGAGTGGGGTCCAATTAATGTATTTCGGTGTAAAGTGCTCAAATGGAGACATAAAGAGACCGTTACAAATGGCGACGTAAAACTAAGGCTTTATTAAATAATTAACAAGTCTTGATCGCTCTAAAGTGGATCGACGACAGACTTCGAATAAACTTTGATAAAATTAATTGGTTAAAGTCAAAAAGGTCGTGATAGGTACAGACCTATCCACTTTAGAGCTGGGATAAATACGTTTCATAACTTTATTCTAAATAATTTGAGACTAAGTTAGTCCAAGGCATTACTAGTTAGTCTGATAGTTTAAGACGAGAGTATTTACACTGCAGTTTATTTTTACTTACCTACAAAAGAGTTCAAAAATAGGTGTACACTTTAGCACCTTATCTATTTATTTTCATGTTTAACCTGCCATATATGAACTGTCACAGCGATTAAAGTGACAAGGTACTAAAGTGTACACATAGTTATGAGCTCGACTGTACAAGGTATTTAAAATAAACAATTTTTTTTTATGCCAAGGAGAAAGCTCCCAAGCCAAGGCCATCTGATGGTAAGTGGGATCTGAGACCCATAGACATACATTTGAATTCTAACATTAACCTGAAGACTGCAATCCTAAGACTCGAAATGCGTTGCCAACCCTAGGGCTACGATGGAATAAGTATTATGCCTCTACTTATACTTCAAACCCTATGACAAGTCTATATTATGGTGTCTATATATCTAATATTTTGTTGCAGTCGACATGTGGGCAGCTACATCTACGCTGTATTTAGCGTGGACCCACCAAGAAAGGACTCGAATAAAAGCTTGTCTCAATTGAAAATTTTTAAGCGACTCAATGGTTTAGCGCTGGAATTTCATAGGGCACCCGGTAGCACACCGTGGTTATAAAAACCATGGAGTCGCTATTTCCTAATTCTTATGTACATACTCGTATCTACCACCCTGATTTTGACCTTTAGTTCAAATGACTGTAAATATATGACTGACTATGAATTGATAGTGATGACAAAATTTAATAACCAAGACGCCGTTAACTTGAAAACATCTAGGCTATTAATTTATTTTAAATAGTAATCCAAGCGCTGCAATAAATGCATTCAACATCATTTACAAATAGACAACAACAGAAATACCTAAAAATGTCGCAATTCACCTGCATTTGATGACGCCATTGACACTCAAAGACGCCGCTAAATCGGATTTCAATAAAACAACCGCACTTAGCTTGCAGCAATGCATTTTAACATTCAGTTTTAACTTGCGTTAACATAACTGTATCCGGTGTCAGATAACATTGTAGCGAGTAACAATGCAAAGCCGCAGGATGTTGTAAAACAAATCGTAGATGCAAAAAAATAGGGAGAACCACACTGGGGGGGGCTGACCGCAAGTTCGTGCGATCTGTCTGATAAACATCCAAGATAGTTTTTTAATGCTAAAGGAAGCAAACGAGAAAAGTAATCACCGTCGTCCATGGACACAGGTAAAATACTTACAGAGCATTTACAGATAGCCGGCCTTTGAGAAAACAATATCGTCTCTTTAAGAGGATTGTGAAGCGGTGACGCTTTAATCGCGTAGCTGTCAAAAAAATCTCACCCCCAAATCAAGTCCGATTTCCACAGTTTTTGAATATGTTGTAGCTATTATGAAAAACTAAGTCTTTCCTTCTTGTCTTTTTTGCTTTGGATATGGTTCATTCTAAAACGTACAGACAGGGTTTTTCTGTCTACAGCATATTCAAAAATAGAAAAAATCTAGTATTTAACGGGACAGAAACGTTATCGCAATTTATATGGAAAATTTCAGTCTAACAATCCTCTGATATCATCCATGAACGATTTGAAATAACTCTTATTCCGGCGAGCTTTCTAGCGAATGTGCTCAAGTCTATCAGCATCATAAGGCGAATATTTGCGAGGCAACGACAGATAATACTACAAAGAATAAACTCGAAAACAGAATTCAAAAGAAATGAAGTAATAAACTCGAACACTCGACCACGTTTATGATATGATTTACCACAGACATGGTACAAGGCACTCACTTGAAGGTTGCGGTCTTTGTGTGTACTGGTAGCCAACACAACAATGAATCAGAACAACATTTTTGCACGTACTATTGTAAGATTAGGGTTGCTTTTACACTGAGGCGGAGTCGGGCGGAGTAGAGCTTTGAAAACGGTAAGTGATACCTCTGAGGTGAAGACGAGCGGAGCAGAACTGTAAATAGAGTTAGGTCCACTCCGTTCGTCTACGCAACTGGCTTTTTATTTAAGCGGAGTGAGATGTGGACTGTCACATCTCTCCGCTCCGCTCATCTCCGCGGCCAGTTGCGATTGTCATCTGTTTGTATACACGTATACAAACGCAAGGCTAAAGAGATTCAGATGTAGTTGCGCCGGCGCCACACCAGACCCGCTTTGTGCGCGAAACCAGCACTTAGGCGTTTACCGGCGTCACGCAGCGCGCGCGCCGTAATCGCCCCCATTACGATCAGCTGGCATCAATGGCACATGGGATTTCCTACACACAATCGTTTATAAAGGGCGGCATAACTCTCAATGTTGAATTTCACAACACACATCGCACTCTAAAAAATGAATGACAAGTTAGACACATGTTCTCCTCCAAATCTAAAAATCAGACAGAGCAAGGAAGAATGACGTAGGAAAAGCCTGGAGGAGCTACTCGTCAAAGAAAGTACTGATGAAAGATCCCGTTATCCCTGAAGGGCAAGCTAAACGATATGTGCAATTACGGCCAAATCAACAAACCAGGTTTCTTACTGAGGTTCCTAATGTTTGCCTGAAGAGGGCTTTGAAGGGCTTTGAAGGGCAGCATTCTAGTTGTTCGGAGGTCCGATCGCATTAGAAACACCGCGCTCCAAGACTGAAATTGCGAAGGGGGAATTAAAAACGTCAGATAATAAACGCTTGAGCTGGACATATCTACCGAATACATTCGGATAGACGAAGCTAGCAAACAACAACAAACAACCACAAACCTAAAAGCCCACTACCGGGCTTTCTTTCAAGCGAATGCTTCGAAAGCATTTCCTGGAACAAGACGTTGCGTAGAATTTTAGGCTAAACCTACATGAAATATGTTTTAGTCTCTGTTGTCATATTTATAGGTTTATATATCATATGTATATCATGTGAGTACCTTCTGTAAGTACTTTTTGCTTGAAGTATGATTGTCCTTTGCTTTGTTTTCTGTCTTTCTTTTTCTGTGCACCACTTTTGTTTATTTCTGATGATTATTTGGTTGACTGGTAGACAATGCCATTAGGCATTAAGGCCACCATTTGTACTTTTTTTTGTGCAATAAAGGTTATATAAATAAATAAATAAAAGAAGATTACGGGACAATTTACACATATGCTTGCAAGAATTGTCTCAATCCAGATATGAGTGATCAAATGAGACTGATGCGTTTGCCCAACAGTCAACAGTAAATCTCTAAAAAAGGATTGATTAGATTTAGATTTTTTACATCTCTAATGCTAGAAAATATCTAATGTTGCAACTAAAAGTATTTCCCCGTTGTGATTGTAAGCACAAGTAACATTTTCTCACCCGTAACCAAAAACAGTAAATTCCACTACGGCATTCAAATAAAAACGGTTTCATTCATAACACATGCGCGGGCGCAGCGACCCTCCATCATCCAACTGTCAACCGGCTGTTAAAAAATATCAATAAATATTGTTTTTGCCGGCTCGAGACGAGACAGCAGTTTTTTAGGTTATTTATGTGTTTACGTTTAAGTCTGGTGCTAATTAAATTCATTCGCTTGCAACGTTGTATGCGCCGGCGTTAAAAACTGTTGTGCAAAGAGTTATGTTATTTTGTAAAAAAAAGCCTCGGGTCCGTTGGCAGCAGCGTCATTGCCGTAGGTTTTTTGATCTGTACAGTAAACAGCATAAATAAGTGATCATTTATGTACCTTGTCGGTTTCAATCGTTTCACAATTTTGTATGACATTTCAAACACGACGTTAAAGTGACAAGGTACATAAATGATCACTTATTAATGCTGTTGACTGCACGTAATAAGAGTTTGAGAGTACATTTTTCTAAGGTGCACTAAGAAAAGATTATTCACGTCTTCATACACGTAGACTTACGTTTCCCGTTAGGATCTCATTTTATTTGAAAATCCTTTTCTTAACTATTTAAATAATATACACTCAAATCAAATTGGAAATCTCTAGGCTTAGGTAGCAGTTTAGGCTGTCAGTCAAATAGCACGTACCTACTCGTAAGAGCGTTATACATAAAGATAGATGGGATGACTAAACCCCAACCTTATTTTTTCGATTTCTACAACTGTTCAACTAATCCAATAGATCAACTTAAGACATATCAAATGGTTGCTAGCCGGAAAACCGGCCGCCAATTCCACACTGGTCAACAACCATCGCTTGCTGTGATCACGATAGCTCATTCACGACTTTTGTAGGGCATCGATGTATTGCGAAGTATTTGAGTGCAAGGTGCGGGTCAGTAACGGGCCGGCAGAAAAAAAAACCATCACGACTCCTGGGCGATCGGGGAAAAAATGACCGGCAAGAGTGAACCGCGGTAGACGAGAGGGTTCCTTTAAAACATAATTAAGTACGTATAAGGGTGTTTATGTCTAACAGATATCACAACTAACAGTCTGTCTGTATTTTTGCGATAATCTCAGGAATTACCGAACGGATTTTCATCCGGTTTTAACGATCAGTTAGAAAAAAAACACAGGTTTTGTTATGTATAGCAAATTCTGGTTTATGTATGGATGTTACAGAAAACTCACATAAACCGAAGCGAAGTAGTTCATATTTTTTTATTAAATCCCTCGACATAAAGGAAGACTCTATCTTTTGCCTGCGACTTCGTTTGTCTAAAACAAATGCAACAAAAGCCATCTAATTATGTCGTTGATTAATACATACACAAACAAGCTTCGCAGTAAACATTTAATTTATTGACACCAAAAATGTTTAACACTGCAAATACTTTAACCAATTATAAAAAAAACATTGTTCAGCAACTGTTACGAAATATTCACTAGCGCCATTTTAATAAGTAGGTACACAAGAATTTGAACACGCGGCGAATTTTACTGCCAACGATTATTATGACGTTATGCTAAATAATTGAAGAATGTCCTTAGCTAACGCTTTTTAAGTGCTTTAATTTAATCGGTACTTGTTTGAAACCTTCGTGTTTTTTCATATACAAAAACACATTTTAATTTAATTTACTTATTTGGATTTCTCGAAACTTTATTGATAACATTACCAAGTCCCACTCATAGATGTGATGTTAAATTTCGTCACTTGCATTTTAAAAGTGTCGACGATAATACAACGTCTAGAGTTCACGAATTATAAAAGACTACAAAGGATATATCCATAGACATCTATTCAATCCTTGAAAACCGTACACATCATTTAACTCAAATCAGAGCTAATGATTCTTTTTCATACATTTTTCTAAAGCATTAGATCACCCATAAAAGTTCCCCTGGGGACGACGAACAGTCAAGGTGGCAACATTAATACACTGCTGATGATATAAAAATACCAAGTCATGTTCAATTCACTATTCAAATAGAATATGTAGTTTTATTACCAAAGTAACGAGTCAATTACGGGCCCCAAATCGGTGAGGCTCGGCCAAAAAAACAGGCGTCTTCTCGGAAGCGTTTGGGTCGTGATTGAATCTTTCGCTTTGGTCGGTTGTTGTGAACTGACTTGTTAAGACCGGTGCTTGGACTGATATGTTATACTTATATATATCGCTAACTGTGTAAGTAGAGTTGTGTTAAAACAAAAGAGGCAGTTTGACAGTATGCATGCATGTTTGTGATCTAAACGGATGATTCAATGATAAGAAAACAACACTGAAAAAATTGGTCGCAATCTGTGCATAAGCCATAGGCGTTTTGATTCCATACAAGACTAACAAGACATTAGATTCATCAACAAAGATGTTAATTGAATCACTAAAGAACTAGCTATTGTTAATATTAACTTTGGTTGATATAACTAATATCATAAGTATTATATTCATTTTATGTCAGCTAAGAGAAAGCCTCTCTTGGTTGGTTCTCATTTTCTTGAAGATGGAAACGAACTTATCCGACAAAATACGTTTATTCACTGCATCTGTATAGCTCTCTTTTGTTATGGCATGAATAATATCTTTTTAATAAAGTTGCTCAAAAAGTGGTAAGTTCTTTTTGTAGCTAGTGCTTTTTGCTTTTTGTAACTGCATATCGTGAGGAAAGATGAACTTTTCGCACTGGAGTTTTTACTTTTCTATTTTTGTACACTTAATCGTTCAATTGCACTGTGTTTTTTTATCTTCATTGACATTATTTCGGAAATGTTTTAAAAAACGCCATTTGACACACGTCTGTCCTGGAACTGTCACAATAACTCGTCCCGAGTCTTGTGATCTTGTTCCTTGCTTGCAGCTCAGGCCAAGACACCTCGGGGCTCGTGTAACTTTCCGCACTTGCATCAAAATGTTGTCACGGGCGTACTTCCCGGATGGTTACGCCTCGTGACAAAACAGAATATACTCAAAAGAGTCGAAATAACGTAACAGAATGTTTGTAGAATAAGATGAAGAGATGGAGTTAACTGGGACGACGTATGAGGTGCTTAATGAAACAGGTTAGTAAATATCACAGTCTTTATTCCTATGCAGCTCTATACAAGATGTTATTAAATTGTGAACATAACTTTGCACATAATTCTTACTCTACCAGAAAATATGTTTAGCTCAGCGGAAGGCAGGTCGTTACACAAGTAAAGGTTCTTAAGTTATAATTCACAATTCTTAGATAGTAATTTGTTAGTTCCTAGTTATAGAGTTGCCACCAATTCCAATCTGATTGTTCAAATAACTATAATTGATATCCTAATTCCCTAATTATAAACATTATTTTTACAGACCTTGATCTGAAGAAAACCTTCCTTCCTGGACGATCGACTCGATGTAGTCCTGGGTTGGCAGACTGGTGGTGCGGCCCCAGCATACTGCGTTGCAAGCCACAGTATCCTCGGTCAGCTCACAGCAGCTTGTGAAGGTCTACTGAATCCTCGTGCCTATGGCACGCCTACTAAAGGTTGGTTTATACCTTTATATCCTACTTCATTAACTTGAATGTTTACTGAATGATCAGGAACCTAAACATGAATTTATTACTTACAGATCTAAAGAGTGTTCCTGCGAAATACTGAATGACCAAATAAGCTACTTCATAGCTTTACTGAACCTGAATATAGTTGAACGCTGAATCGGAATAACTGAATTCATACTACAAAATTAATCATCCAACCATAATGGCAAATCAGAAAGCTAAATTATTCTGAAAGTATCTAAACAGAATAACAGAAACTGAAACTATACTGTAGAACGGAAGAACAGAAGAACAGAATAGAATAGTCAAACAAAATAGACCAAACAGACAGAAAGAATAGTATAGAACAGAATAGAACAGAAACCAGTCCAGCGGAAAACTTCAAGGAAAACCCCTGGTAATCTCGACGCTAAGACATTCCCTCCTCTCCACGTGTGAGAAACAATCAAAGTTTCTTTCACCGAAATATGACTGAAAGTATATGCTACATCTCCACAGCATGAGCTTGGTTAAATTATTGAGGATGGCTCCTCCGCTGTCATTCAGCTTAAGTGTGATTTTATAATGGGCCATCATCTTGATGAATTTTGATGAAGCTAGTCAAAACATAGATGCAACCAAAATGCATAGAATGTAGCTATACAAATTAGTGTGCTTAATCTGGGTAATCAGGTACTTAATTAATAAATTACCTACTACATTAAATGTTCTTTTAACTGAAATGTGTTTGTTTAATTATTGTATATACAATTACTGTCAAAAGAAATCTTTGAATTGCTTTGTTTATTCAATAAATGTAAATAACTATTTACTCCATTTATTGATTAATTCCAAATATTTAATTTTCCCGCAATCCTATAGTAATTTACCCTAACGCGGCAACACCAACTTACAAATGTATGGTGTTGACGTTTGACAATCAAAAGTTATGAACAGTATTGCCATATACACTTTAAATATTTCCCCAGTCTTTAGGTTCCGTTTCACGCAATAAATGCAACGTTACAATACCCCCCTTCCCAATGAAAGGTTTAACGTAGGTAAACCGATCGCTGCCCTCAGCGACCTTCATACCATACTACATCCCCTAAAGACTGAAGAAATACCCCGAAAATTTCGAAAAGCCGAAACAAAACCAAAACATTGTAACAATACAAGTTACAATCAAAACTTCCAACAAAACCTAACTAATCCGAAAAACAACCTATTAGCTTCCCCAGCACAACGGCAATGTTGTGTTGTAGAAGCTAATTCCAACAGCCAGGACCGATGATCAGCATTCTTCAAATATTCCCTTCTTGTCCGGGCAAAATTTCGACAAAATAACCAAATCCAAAAACTCCCCCCAAAACTCCTCCTTTAACTCCTCCTTAATCTCGTCCTTAACTTATCTAAAACTCCCCCCAAAATTTCTTCCCAAAAAAACATCACTAAACTTCTCTAAAATACCCCCCAAAATTTCTTCCCAAAATTCCTCCTAACACTCCTCCAAAACTTCCTCCATAAACTCTTCCTCGAAACTCCCCCCAAAATTTCTTCCCAAACTTCACTGAAATACCCCCGAAATTTATTCACAAAACTACTCTGAAACTCCTCCTAATACTCCTGTAAAACCTCCTTCCTAAAACCCAAACAACACAAACTACTCAAACACTAATGCTATTGCACTTTGTGTTTGAAGGATAAAACACAAAAATTCCTTGGGCATCGCAGTGGCAGAGCCAAACTAATGGCAAAGCCATAAGCGTAAGGCACCCTAAGGACAAAATTGTTCCGAACACACTCGGTGTCCGAAACCGGAATACCCCAGACACGTCTATCTGAGCAAAATCGGAAAACACTCAGTCATTTCTGACTGAGCCAAAATACCCCAAACACTATGAACCTAGTTCAATCGTCATGTTTGGGAAACCAAAACATCCCTAGCTCTAGTGCAATGGTATCATACCAACGGAAATGCAACTTGCGCTTGCGGGGAACTACACAAAAAACAACAACCGTAACCTCCATAGCCCTAGTGCAATGGTATAAGGACCAACAGAAATGCAGCTAGTACTATGGGGTCACAAAACGAAACAAACTTCACAACAAAAATACCGAACTCCATAAACACCCTAAGGACTGCTCTGTTGTTAATTGAGCTTAAGATCAAAACGTACCTAATATTCATTTCATAATCATTTCTTTCACTCCTACATCATTCTTTCATTTCCTTTATCATACATCATCTATCAGAAGGTTGTAAGTGAGCCAGCCAGTTCCCTGTTCACCACGCTCCATTCAAAATCGTGATCAAATATCTGGTGCGATATTTGACACTCTAAACGAAATAATCTTAATAACATAACTTAATGTTATTTTGTCCTTAGTGTGCCGAAGCCGGATACACACAAAACGTCAGCACACTACTGAATTTAAAAAATAAATGTTTTGTTTTTAAAGACCTAAATATACGGAAAATTTATACCAGTGTGCAGCTCCCTTAATAATTTTGTAGTCCAATAAGAACTCTAAGATGTTCGACACTCGTAACGTAACATTATCTTATCTGTGATCGACCCATGTTCGATCGACTTGAATAATTTATCTGTGTCAAACCTAAATAGAAAACAACTACATAACCTAAATTTACTTGCAGTGATATCAAAATAAAATGTTAATGTAACAAAAGTTTCACTGCTAAACAAAACAATACATGTACGCGATGTACATCTCGAAATATTCATAAGCGGAAAGTATATGTGAAAACAATGTTAGCAGAATACCAAACATTCACCTGCAACTTGCACAGTTGCAACAAAGCAAGCAAAAATAATCTAAAACGTTTGAAGAACTAAACAAAGCGTCAATCAGATCAGTCGAAGCAAGCAAAAAGATTTGTAAATGGTAGATAAACCTAAACAGAAAAAGATGCAATAACTTAAGATGAATGAACCTATTTCAAGCTTATACTGGATTGAAGCAACAAAACTTCCATGAAAACGTTTTAATATCCTCAAAACCTGTAATGATACTTAATGGAAAGAATTTCTACCAACTACTTGTGATCAATTTCATCAACCCGAACCGTTGACTGCCTGTGAAGTGTTAAACAACTGCGAACAAGTGCTCAAAATCTGCTTTATGATTACTATTATTGTGTTTATAAGACTTGCCTACCAATATGTTAATTATTTAACTTGTCTGAACCTTTAATGTAAATAAATTTTCGGAATAGTCATGTTTTGTAAAAAACTGTCTCCGACGGACATAAATAGTTAATGTTCTAAATGGTTACTAAAGAGGATTTCAGACTGAACTATCATCTTGAATAAACTTGTTCCCAAGTGAAAACTAAATTTGTCTTAATATACATTTTGTTAAGATTGTATCTGTACGAAGTACTCCAAATCAGAATTGTTGGCAAAAGCTAATGTTATTACAATTTCTGTATACTAAAATGATTGCTATACTTAATAAATATATTCAAATTACTAAATGTGTTATTTTTTTTCTTATAAACACCCATGAAAACAATACTGTAAGGTTACATTATCATTTGTTTTTTCAAACTAAACTATGGCCAAACAAAAGTTTCAATACAAAAGGTAGCTAAGTTACGTGGCCTTTACATTGTCAAAATTTGACACAAGTACTCGAATGTTTTTTTTTTTTAATAGAATCTTTTATTACAAATTATTCTTTTGTTAATGCAATACCAAATTACTTTTAACTTTAATTATAAAATTGTATTTTAAATTATGCAATTTTTTTTTATTTTTTTTTATAATTAAAAAAAAATGTAGACTTTATTTTCAAAACCACAGATAAAAATCTCGTGCTTTCAACAATACCATAATAATAATAAGCACAGCACAGCAACCCTCACGCAAAAATGTACATAGTTAATGTTAATGACCTAGACTTCAAGATTTTCAAGTTTGACAAGTGTTTTAACCTCAAAATTCTTAACAGTTTTCACATATCAAAATAAGCTGAAAACAACTTAAATACACAAAATTATCAACAAATAAAGTGTAAAATACGTAAACAAAACACGACAGAACATAAATATGGTCTCTAAACTAGAAACTTCAAGCTATTTGGACAGTTGGTGGCAAACTATAAAAATCTCAGAAAACTCCACAAAATTGACCAAAAAAAAAGGTCTCAAAAATGCTCAAAATTATACGGAAGTGGGCGCCATTTGTCACGGGCGTACTTCCCGGATGGTTACGCCTCGTGACAAAACAGAATTTACTCAAAAGAGTCGAAATAACGTAACAGAATGTTTGTAGAATAAGATGAAGAGATGGAGTTAACTGGGACGACGTATGAGGTGCTTAATGAAACAGGTTAGTAAATATCACAGTCTTTATTCCTATGCAGCTCTATACAAGATGTTATTAAATTGTGAACATAACTTTGCACATAATTCTTACTCTACCAGAAAATATGTTTAGCTCAGCGGAAGGCAGGTCGTTACACAAGTAAAGGTTCTTAAGTTATAATTCACAATTCTTAGATAGTAATTTGTTAGTTCCTAGTTATAGAGTTGCCACCAATTCCAATCTGATTGTTCAAATAACTATAATTGATATCCTAATTCCCTAATTATAAACATTATTTTTACAGACCTTGATCTGAAGAAAACCTTCCTTCCTGGACGATCGACTCGATGTAGTCCTGGGTTGGCAGACTGGTGGTGCGGCCCCAGCATACTGCGTTGCAAGCCACAGTATCCTCGGTCAGCTCACAGCAGCTTGTGAAGGTCTACTGAATCCTCGTGCCTATGGCACGCCTACTAAAGGTTAGTTTATACCTTTATATCCTACTTCATTAACTTGAATGTTTACTGAATGATCAGGAACCTAAACATGAATTTATTACTTACAGATCTAAAGAGTGTTCCTGCGAAATACTGAATGACCAAATAAGCTACTTCATAGCTTTACTGAACCTGAATATAGTTGAACGCTGAATCGGAATAACTGAATTCATACTACAAAATTAATCATCCAACCATAATGGCAAATCAGAAAGCTAAATTATTCTGAAAGTATCTAAACAGAATAACAGAAACTGAAACTATACTGTAGAACGGAAGAACAGAAGAACAGAATAGAATAGTCAAACAAAATAGACCAAACAGACAGAAAGAATAGTATAGAACAGAATAGAACAGAAACCAGTCCAGCGGAAAACTTCAAGGAAAACCCCTGGTAATCTCGACGCTAAGACATTCCCTCCTCTCCACGTGTGAGAAACAATCAAAGTTTCTTTCACCGAAATATGACTGAAAGTATATGCTACATCTCCACAGCATGAGCTTGGTTAAATTATTGAGGATGGCTCCTCCGCTGTCATTCAGCTTAAGTGTGATTTTATAATGGGCCATCATCTTGATGAATTTTGATGAAGCTAGTCAAAACATAGATGCAACCAAAATGCATAGAATGTAGCTATACAAATTAGTGTGCTTAATCTGGGTAATCAGGTACTTAATTAATAAATTACCTACTACATTAAATGTTCTTTTAACTGAAATGTGTTTGTTTAATTATTGTATATACAATTACTGTCAAAAGAAATCTTTGAATTGCTTTGTTTATTCAATAAATGTAAATAACTATTTACTCCATTTATTGATTAATTCCAAATATTTAATTTTCCCGCAATCCTATAGTAATTTACCCTAACGCGGCAACACCAACTTACAAATGTATGGTGTTGACGTTTGACAATCAAAAGTTATGAACAGTATTGCCATATACACTTTAAATATTTCCCCAGTCTTTAGGTTCCGTTTCACGCAATAAATGCAACGTTACAATGTACTATTGCCGATTAGCAACTAGTTTCCGAATTAAAAAGTGAGCTGATTATCAGGAGGCCCTGCCAAGATGCATTGCGCTAACTAGCGTTTCTATTCGTTTCGTTTTTAAACCTATCGCGTCACTGGAAGATCACGTGACTTTTCGTATCACGTCATCTACCAGTGACGCGATTGGTTTAAAAACGAATCGAATAGAAACGTTAGTTAGCGCAATGCATCTTTGCAGGGCCCTCAGAATAAAACCTCTGATTGTAAATTTGCCCTAAGATTTATTTTACTACCTACTGGCAAACTGAAAGGTAATGCACATCCTAAGAATGGGCAGTCATAAAGAGGGTGTACAAAAATCTTTGCAAAAAAAGAAATAGTGAGTATAGAATTCTCTCTTTGTAGTTAAGCACACGAAGTCAAAAGATTCACAAGAAACAAAAATCACTAGGTCAAACTCTATTAATAATAATAAACATAAATTAATTCACATAAATACGCTTGAAAAAGAATTTCTCGTTGTAATGCCTCCGCCATTCCAAAATGAATATTTAACCACACATAAACATGAAGTTAATATTCCGATAAAGCCAGCAGACGCGAACTAAACTTGTGTTACCAATTAAAGGCAGTTAACTGAACGATGTTGAAAGAGTTTTATGTCATTTTTATCATGTGAAGGGTCGTAAAATCATCGGCTAGATAGCAAGCATAATATATCTATAACTTTGTTCATTACAATACAAAAAGATTTCAACTCTTTGGCGGCTTTGGTTTTTGCTTTTGGCGGCTTTGGTTTGTACGTTAGTTTCTTGGTAGGTTTTTGCAACTTTTTCAATACCTAATCTCTTGTATCAATTTGATAATTTAGCTGTTGGGAAGAGGAAATCAAATGGGTATATTAATGGTACTAAGACAGCTGTTATGCGACAAACTCGAATGGATTGTAAAAAAATATTATAATGAGTTCCATGCAGGCGAATACATCGAGTTGGATACTTTTGAAAGAAGAATAGAAACTTATATTTAAATGATAGAGAACTCAAGACATTTAAAAATAAAAGGGATACAGGGTGTCCAAGAATAAGAAGTTTTGGGATTTCATTATAAATATTACGGCGACTCGATTACGGAACTTCTTTTGTGGTAAAACTTTGTAACTAAGTAGATACATTTTTACGAGTCGTGAAATATAAGTACTCTAACTTTTCTTAAAGATTCAGTGTATCACGACATTACCGATACTATCACCATTCCGACCCGTCATATTAAGCATGTTTTGTGTTGACGAGACAGCCTTAGACGAATTAAAAATACCTCCTCTTCTCTTCGTACATTAGTCTCAATTTGATTTGGTTCATACCTTTGCATGAACAAAATCAAATTGAGACTAATGTATATTTTTAAATAACAAAAGAACAAAAGAAGATCTATTTGAGGCGAGGAGTTTATTACATTAAAAGTGCCAGTCATTCACAGGGTGACCTGACACTGTTTCTGAAATGTATAGTTATTATGAATAACATTTGACATAAATAAGGGTCTATTCCCAAATTCTCATTTCCCAAAAAGTGGTTTCCCGTCGCAGTTGATTTATTTGTCATTTAGTCACAAGTGTAACTTAACCTAAAAGACTTAGTAAGCGGTTTCGATATCCCGGATATAACATAAACAATAAAAAAAGAGCTTTTCGGGAAATGAAAATTTGGGAAAATATTTTGGCCAAACGGCAGGCTCCCCATTACTAATATTTGAAATGCTATTCTTAAATTACAATTACGAACAATAACAATAAGTTAACCCATTAATTTATGAGGAAGCATCAACTTACGTTCATACAAGGCACCCACTATAAAATAACTCATCCAAAGCAAGACGTCATTTCTGTGCACAGAAGATTACTCCGTGGTAAACCGAACCTTAAAGAAGGGAATTTAGGGTAATTTTTATAATTGTGTATTTTCCAAACTGATTCATAGCTAAATTTTCAAAAGTAAGAATTGTATTTTTTTGGAATCGTTAAGCTTTCAAGATTTGTAAAAAAACACCTAAATTTTCAAAAGTAAGAATTGTATTTTTTTGGAATCGTTAAGCTTTCAAGATTTGTAAAAAAACACCTATATCAATCTAGTAAGCTTAGGTTTGTTTCAACCTTTCTCTAGATAGTTTTATTCATCATTTTGAAAAAACCTCTTTTAAAAAATTCTTTCAGGATACATTTGAATCATCTTTTATGTTTTGTATGGCTTGAAGAGAGCAAGGGAGCACTCGGGCCACCTGATGGCAAAGATATAAATCCATATTCAATCAACCCTAAATATGAGCCACCGAACCTAGCATTATCCAACTCGAACTCAGTGAATTAATGTTATAAAGAGTTTTTTACCATAACAATACAATTTGTAGTATAAATAAAAGATACAAAACGCTACTAAAGGATATCCGGTTTAAATCGCTCCCACGCCCGTATTAAGGTTACATTTTTTAAAGCTCCTGTGACAATAGTAAACACTTGTAAACCTTAAAAAGAAAAAACCTCAAAAGGGATCAAGCGGAAATAGATATTATCGGGTTATACTGATCAAATCATAATAAAGAATTTCGAATTTGGAAAAAAAAATGGATCAAATTATTAAGTAGCTTCCGTTTCTAAAACTGGTTATACAACCATAAAGCCGTTATAAAAAGTCTGAAAAGAATCTATTACAAGAACTCTCTTGAAAACATTCTTGATTTATTTAAGAGATGTAGATTTCATCATAAACCTACTAATCTTTAAACTGGTGAATTATATTACGATAGTTCCAAGCAAATATGCAATAAAAACCAAGGTAAATGATCTTCCGGGAATATTCTAAATTATGAGCTAGTTTAGTCATATTTCAAAAATTGTTTCAACTTGACAAAAGCTCTTCCACAAACTACTCAAAAGTTTCCAAAAAAGTCGTACCAATATATCACCAATTCACCATCAACTGACAATGCAGAATCTGAAGAAAGCAATTTGTTCCAGAATGGGTTTACCTGGAGAGATAAGTCCGCCCCGAACATTGTAGTTTGCGAAAACAACCTTCCGTCGAAGGAATAACACTCTTTACGCGATATCAATTTATTCTATTTCAACTCTAGTAACAAACAAATCGCTTGCACAAACCTTTCACGTTTCATTCACAAGTAATTTCACCAAAATCCGGACGCGTCCGGAAATCAATTGTCCATCCATTTATCTATCTCCGATTGTCAAAACATTAAAACCGACGGTGACCACAAAGGGGCTTCCGGTGCCTAACAAAATACTGAGATAATCGCGGGGGTGACCACATGTTGCGGTAGGACCGCATTGTTGTCATTATCTCGGATTAGGTGTGAAGTCGTGTTTTAACTTTGATGTGTCAGAGAGGGTCTTTGAAGAATCCTTTTGACAACGAATAGTCTGTTTCTGTAAAAAATAGTTGAGGCTTTTCGGCATTCCAACCAAAACAAACACAAGTCACGTCCACCAAATAAGAAGTAACAAATTCTTCGCTAAGTAACGAGGCGTCATGAAAGCGGACACATCTAAAATGCATGAAACTGGTTCCGATAACAACTGCGTCTGGCTCAAGCGCAAGCGCAGGCCCTTTCCAACTTTCACACGCATCGCACATGTACGCCTTACTCAACGGATGTCGTCGCAATTACGAACCGCGGCGATTATTATTGCACGGTATTGTACGGCCAAATTACAGCATCTCGGCTTCCCATCCGGTCTGGTGTGCGCGCGCGCAAGCAAATATCGACCTGGTGGTGTTCTTAATAAATGTCTAAGTTGTCGAGTTGGTTTGCGTAAGTGACGCTAGTCTTCACGATAGCGCGCCGTTTCTGTAGGACGAGACGAGGTAGGTCGACGACGGGCTAATAAGGGATGGACATATCGCAGTGAATGCGATCGCACAATCGCGAGCGACAATGCTGTCTCCGCACACCTGCGGCGGCGGCGCAAAGGCAAACCTATGATTTATGAAGTCGAATGTAAATTTTCAGAAAGCGATGTGCAGCGGAGAGAATCTCTCCTTACACCGCACAATAGCGTGTTCGAACTAGTTTCTGGATGCAATGGATCCACCCGACTGTGAGGACGCGAGATTTTGTTTTCGTCCCTCGAAAGCCGAGTCCGCTGAATGGCGCATTGTTCGGTGTGAATAGCGTAAATTTCGCAAAATTATCTTTTGAAGTTTGACGACGGGTTTGGCTGGAAAAAAGCTTGTGCAAAATTTTGTTTGACAATGGCAGCTGATGCATGAGGCTATGGTGCGGATACAATGGTTGGTAATTATCAGATTCAGATAATGCCGCCCCGGCATTAATATCTTATCTGCAATAAGTCTAAAAAACGTGCAAAATACACCTCCTCACCTTCCAATCCAAGTACATTGGGCACAGTGACAAAAAAGCAGAGAAAAATAATGTTTTTATTAAAACAAAACAACGTTGTTTTTTGTAAAACATGATACAAATTACTCAGCGATCTGTTTGTGAATGGCATTATCAAGAAAGTTGTAAATTGACAACACCAAAAGGCTTTAAGCAAGATTGCTTTCGAGATGATGTTAACAACTTGAAGTACAGACGTTTCGCATACCAATCTCCGGCAAAAGGTTACTTTGTAAAAGTACGTTTTCGGGTGACTGCAGACTCGAAACGTCTCAATGTGGTGTCCCTATCAAATAAACAAAGATCAGTAGACCCCCTAACTATACTCGAAAATCTAATTTAAGACCAAAAAAACTACGACAGATACGTCACTGTCATAAGTGTCAAAGTCACTTATGCGAGTGTCAAATGTGTCAATCGAACATTTCAGAGTTAGCCAACCTTTTTGCATTGATGATCAAATTTATGTAAATATTTGTAGATAATTCTAACATTTTCAATATCAAAAGTTATATTTAACAATAGGGAATATGCATTCAATGTTTTTTCTACCCGATATTCAAAACATTAAAATATCCCAAAACAAATATTTTCTCATATAGTGTGTTAAATCATTAAATGGCGGGTGTGTGTGTTCAATGGCGATTTTTTTATCATTTTGTTTTAAATGACAAGCTAAATTGGGATGCTTTACACTTATGCTTGATTTAAACTTGACAGTTACCCAAGGACCCCATGGTGTCATGGCTGGTAAAATGCCCGATGATTGTCATTATAAAGTGAGCTACACACTTTTGGCCTGTTCTTTTGTCGAATAGCTAAACGTATGTAATATTTAAATTGCAACTAACGTTGTTTACAACTATTGTTTATTTATCGTACCAAATGTTATTAATACCTGAAGTACAAGTGCAATAACAGTTTTGCTACCAAAAATCTTCTATTGTTAAATATTTAATAGGCCATCTTGTATTTGTGTAAGTAACTTGAATTAACTTGTTTATTTAAATCTCAGGTTTAAAATTACCTACAAATAAATATTCTTAGTGCGGTCTTTTAAAAAGTGGAAATATACTAAGGCAATTTTTTTTTTTTGTGGCAACCCACGTTGGTCTTTCATTACGTTTTCGAGTATAATTTCTTGGCTTGTACTAAGATACTTACTAGACAACAACATATATAAGTAGTAGGTAAATAAAATACTGAAATTCATAAATACGAACAATACATATATCCAAGATTAAGGATCGTATACGAGTAATTACCCCTTACCGGGGATTGAATAGAGGACCGCTAGCTTCTTAGCTAACATCTGAACTAACTGCGATATTAATTATTCTAGTTATAGCTTTTGACGAAGAGACCTGGGTGCAGACCCACCGTACCACTAAACCGTACCACTGACCAAAATTAGTATTATAAATATGAGGTAGGTTTAGGTTTTGTTAGTTCTTCAGCAGGCCCGGAGGGCCAAACTACCCAGAAATAGGAGCTCTGCGATAGCAGAGCTCCGTCGACTCTGTTAAATTCGATTTTAATAGAAATAATTGGTTATAGTAACACCAGTGGTACGGTTTAGTGGTACGGTGGGTCTGCGGGGGACCTCGTAGTGTTGTTTTCATATTCATTATTTTTAGTTTAGGTTTATTGACCTTAAATTTGTAATAAGTTTATTTTTGGTAGTTTTAAGAATTTATTACTTTATTACCTTATTATTACTTAATGTAATTTACTTTTAAGTATTGTTGTTGTATGTTTTATGATTGAAAAAATGACCTCCTGCTGGAGTTTCTTGCGGCGCTTCTTTTCCGCAATGATGGTCTTGTCCGAAGCGCTGGTAGATTAACTCTATATTACCGACGTATAAAAGAGCCCTCATGTGGTTTGTTTATATGATTCAATTATTTTTTTTGAATCAAATAAACAAACTGTTATAAACGGGTTAAGCAACATCAACACAAACAACGTAGTAAGGTTACTCGGAACTTACATTGCATTGCTTTTTTATGACAAAGTAGCTGTTCGTCCAGATGTCGCCGGTGTTTTTTTTTTCTTTTATAAGATCCTTGTCCTGACAATTACGAACACAACAAAAACAGCCAAATCGGTTGGGTCATAGTCACAACACGGAATTGTTGAGCAACTTGCCAGTGTTCGTATTTTGGCCGTGTAATGCTAATAGGGTTAAGTCGGTTGCATTCGTATATCCAGTACTCGTATACACGTGTTAGATACTCGGCTAAAATATAAAGAGTGGCAAGTGGCCATTTCCGTGTTGTGCCAACTTGTGGCAATTGTTTTTTATTTATATAAATTGATAAAACTACGATTGTCGATTCGTTTAGGAGATACGATGCCACAGACATAAACATACATAATCAGGCTGTCAATTTTAAAGTTATAAAACTAGCGACCGCAGAAATCTATAACTGTGCAGCAGTCGTTAACGCTGGCAACATACCATAAGATAAAGCCGATAACATAACTTTGTTGCTTGTCAATTACTGTTTTTTTTTAAATGTTCTTATGATAATCATGCTAATAGAGGTTTGTCTCAGAAGCAGTTTTTTTGTTTTTTTTTTGTTTATTAACTGAGAAACAGGAATGAATATTTTTAGTGTTTGCTACGCCCGCTTTGGACTAGTGGTCGGAATGACGTCATATAGTTTGTAACAGCATTTTGTTTTTTTTTAACCCTAGCACTAGCTGTGACGTAGACCATGTGGCGTTTAAGCTCTTTAGAAATTAACAGAAATTTGTCCATATATTTTCTTAATAAATAATAAACAAAAATAAAGTACACTGAAAAAAATAATTGGTCGCTTCTAACAAGATTGTGATTGTTGTGAATAAGCGTCTTGATTCCATACGAGCCTAACAAGACGATAGATACATCAACTAAGACGGTAGATGCATCAAATAAGATGTTAGTTGAATCACTAAAGAAATTGCTGTCGTTACTATCAGCTTTGGTTGATATAACTAATACTTTAACTATTGTATTCATTTTTTGTTAACTAAGAGAAAATCTCTCTTTGTTAGCTCCCATTTTTTTGAGTGTAGTAGAATTATTTCAGAACACCTTTTATGAAAGTTCCTAAAGACGCTAAAAAACAAACCAAACATAAATGTCATTTCCAGATAATGTCAAAAATATAGGTTTTAACTGATGTTACCACATGAGTCACCAGACTTAAACTGAAAAACGAAACGACAAAACATCTTCAGTCCTCTCTTTCCTACTAGTGTGTAGGCCTCAAGAACAAAAGAGCAAAAATTAATTATCGTTTTTCAGAGTCCAGGATTTCGAAACGTCTCTCTGTCCTACCATCGTGTTAAGCCCATGAGCAAGCGAGAGGAGCAACTAACTGTCGTTTTGTCCAGGGTCCCGCTGACCTGATTCGCACGGCGGCTTAGCGTTGGCCCACATGGCGCGGAATCCGCTAACCGACTTATTCAAATTGGTTTAACTCCGTCTGGGTTTGCGGTTTATGTAAGTGATAACGTCACAAGTACACCACTTTTGAACTTTGTCGTTTTAACTTTATTTAATGGTATGGAGAAGGCAAATGAGCATACGTGGGGCACATGACGGTAAGGGTGTCTGAGACCCATAGACATTGGAAATATTAAGACTAAAATCACAAGACAATATATTGAGCCTGGATGCCTATGTAGAATTTAAAAAAGAGCTGTTTGTATGCTTAGCACAAAAAGCGTACTATTCACTAGCAAAATACTTATCAGACACTTTTAGACCTACGTAGATAGCCTTCTTCACTCCAAGAAACAAATCTGATTGTTGTGATTGTTAGGCGAGAATTGTCGCGAAGTCATGTCCTTATCCCTCTTTATTTTTTTCATCGCAATTAAAAAACCTGTCGCTTGAAGAAGCATCTCATGTTCTAAATTTTTTATAGCTAGACGGTACCTAATACCTATGTAAGGGAGAGAGAAGAGAAGGAGATAAGTTCCAATACTGTTTAGACATTGGTAAAGCAGTTTATGTTCGTTTTGGTAGAATCTGATGTAAGAAGGGCCAACTGTCCAGAAATAGGAGCTCCACGCGGGGCTCCGTCGACTTTGTACTTACAAAATATTCAAATAGACATTCATTACTAAAGTTACCCTAATAGTTGGCAAGCGACTTCTATATGTAGCGTGGCTATTAAATACAGAGAGATCAAGTTTTTGGCACTGAATGCGCAAGAGTGCTATGTGAGCCCGTCTCCATGTCCGGTCTGAGCAGATGCCACGCCGGCCTTGCGCTGCGTCCGCGCAGCGACACGTTCTACGGACAAACCGACATTCCTACCCTCGCATTCCTTATGTATATGCGGATAATATAGATAGTAACAGTCAGGATAGGGCTCAACGTCATATAATATAAGAAATCATTTTACAAATACTGCTCCATGATCTTATTTGGACAAATAAAATCCAAGATGTTATTAAAAATAATAATCGGAAGTGCTTTTCGGTAGATCATTTGAAGGGTGGCTCTTGACATTTTCAAACTGTTAATCAGAATACTATCATGAAGATAAAACACACAATCCACTAACAAATTCTAACCTCAGACAACCTTTGAACCAAGCGTGATCAACGAGTGTGAGCCGTGTGAGTGTAATTTCCCTAAAATATTTTTTTAATAGGATGATGAACCAACTGGTCACCATTATAGGTGATTACCAGACTCAAAGAGCGAACACCAGGGGACTGTTTTATAAAGCTACAAATTACAATTTACAGGTTACAAGTTTCCATTTGACACAACCTCGACCAATGACGACCAGCCATTTGAGCAGTGTTGCCAGTTTAGACCAGTCAAATTGTAACTTGTAGCTTTATAAAACGTGCCCCAGAAGAGAGTGCTATCAGCCTTTTGGAAACGAACAAGGCCTATCCTAGGTAGTTAAAACCAATTCGTCTTTGACATGTTATCGTATTGTCAACGTCTTGATACTCGTAGCTCGTATTTACTTGACAGTAATGGCGGGCGAGTTAAAACAATACCATGTCAAAGACGATTTGGTTTTTACCGTCTAGAATTAGGGGCCCTGGCTTGTTTCTTGAAATCTTTGATTAGCCTAAAATGGCAACACAACTCGAATATTCATATCCACATTATTTTTATTCCTTTCCCAATCACTTAGCTCGCCTACAGTAACAAGTCCAACGACAACCGTAAATATTTTACTGTGGCATTAAAACAATAATTGGCCAAGTCGAAAGCGCTGGCAATTTCGTTAAATGTCACGGGATATCGACCGCTTATTATAAAGATTCGATATTAAACCCGACCGTAATGAAGTAGTTAGCTGCGTAATTTTATATACGCAATTTCTACGTTAACGCCGTCTGTTTCACCCACCCTTAATGAGAAAGAGAGGTTGATAGCGACGAGAGTAATTGTTTATTCGGCGTCTAGTACTGCGACCGCAGAGGTTGAATTAATTGGGACTTGCGGCTTTTCGCGATAATGCTGGCTAAAAACACGGTGGCCGGTAGTTTTTTTCAAAGTGAATTCACTTTAATATTGTCCAAGTTCTTACCACATTAATGCCCGCCTTCCACTGCGAGCGGAGCGGGCTCCGTACGGACTCGATTTAGCCGGTGACTTTCAAGTTCCACCTTCAGCTAACCTCTTGAGGTCACCATTGTATGCTAAACGGAGTCCGTGCGGCGCCCGCTCCGCTCGCAGTGGAAGGCGGGCATAAAGCCGCAAACACAATAAGAGGCAGGCGTGTTTGCTATACTAAGGTCCTTCGCACACGGCGTCGTATCGTAAGCGTATCGTAATATGCGCGTAGTTCGAGAGCGATACATCTTGCTTTTTTACGCCAGTACGCTACGATTATCGTAGTGACAGTAAAAATCTCATACGATTCGCTGCAACGCCGCTTCGTGTGCGGACTTGTTTGAAGATGTACGTGATCGTATCGCTCTCGTCCTATTACGAGCGTATTACGATACGTTTACGATACGACGCCGTGTGCGGAGGCCCTAAAAACGTCTCCGATACGTATTGGAAACTGTTTTAAAGCAGGATGGAAACACGCCGTCTCCGCATTCAGTACTTTTGTCATGTTGCAAGTTCTTTATATTCTGATTCAGACTCTTAATAAAATTAATCAATATTAGGGGACAATATCACACAAATTGACCTAGACCTAACCTGAAAATTATAAACATACTTATAAAGAGACATATAACCTTAAATAAATACGAGTACATAGAAAATGGTATCCTGCCTTTTGGCCCAAAAACGTTTGGTTGAATGTATCGTTTCCCAACTGTTTCATTTGCCAACCCACTTTTATTTCTGTAACTGTAAATATTTCAGGTTTTATTTCTGTACCTTCGTGTACCTTCCTATAGGTTAGGTTAGTTTTTTTTTAAATCCTGAAATATTTACAGTTACAGAAGTAAAAGTGGGTTGGCAAATGAAACGGTTGGGAAACGATACATTCGACCAACCGTTTTTCGGCCAAAAGGCAGAGAACCATAGAAAATATCCAAGACTTAGGAACGAATGCTCACGCTCATCAGTCTCATCACACAAATATCTGCCCTTAGGTACCTACAGGGATTCGAACGAGCAGGCTTATTGCCTAACGCAATCGCAATCGTTTTCATTTTGACAGTCCGAAGGTGAGTCTGCATACAAAATGAAAACAATTGTTCCACTTTGAAGTCGATTACGATTGCGAGTGCGTTAGGCCAGCCGGGACCGCTAGCGCCGTAGGCAGGGTTACTACCAACTAGGCTGACGTGTCATCAGCATACACCGGATAGACGGGGGCAAAAATGTACCAGTGCTAGTGATTCATTAAATATCTACTAAGTTTATCGACAACTTTTTTCGTGACATATGGATCTTACATTTCTTGCAAAAGAAAGTACAGTCAAGGTCACCAATATGTATACACCACAAAGTCTCAAAAATATGTACACAGACCTTATTACTATGGCAATAAGGTCTATGTGTACATATTTTTGCAACTTTGTGCGGATATTTATTTTTGACCTTGACTGTACCTAGTACCTTTAACTTCTATATCTAAATGATCAGCTTTCCATGAAGATAAACGATCTTTTTTCTTTCGACGCATTTTTAACCGACTTAAAAAACAAAAAGGTTCTCAATTCGTCGGAATGCTAAAGAATATTGTTGTACTGAATGAATTTGTTAGTATTCAATGTAATTTCAATGGGTGTCAAAAGTGACTCGAGTCCAGAGTCAATGTCAGATACCGGTTGTTTATAGTTGCGATAAGTATAAATAAAACTGGTTTGCACTAGCGAATGCAAATAACCGGTTTTAACCGTTTATAACCGGTTATTTTCATACAAAAACGGTTAATAACCGGTTAAATTGCATTCCCTAGTTTGCACATAAATCACATAATTAAAAGGTATTAAAAAAATGCTTTTTATCGATGTCGATAAACTTTTTTGCCCCCGTCAATCCGCTGTTTGGTCATCAGAAAGTATTTACCGCGTATTAATATTATGGTAAGTTTCAATTTCATATAATATTTCTAGAACTAAGTATATATTAGGTTGGTAATAACTCGATACTGAAAATTATTTCACAGGTAGAAAACTATTACTCCTGAGTTTTAACAAAGAAAACAAACACGTCTAGTTAATACCTTTATTCTGTATTTAAGACAATGCCATTAGCTAATACAAAGGTTAAGCTGAGAGCGTGAACGACCAATTCCACACACAGACCGGCTAGGTCTAGCTAGCCTAGAGGTTAATTGACTAAGTGCCGGGAGAGTGACAAGGTAGATTTGACAGGATCTCCCAGTTAAGCGAGCACTAAGTATTTTTGTTCAACATTTCTAAGTCTTACTGAGGATCTAATTTCTATGCCATTATTTGAATTGGCTAGACTATTATTTAATTTACAAATGCCACTATTCCCGTGGTAACTATGTTTTATATCTAAAGGGGTCTTTATAGGCGTAAAAGGCAAACGAGAATTACAAATCATAACCACACTCGAGGGTTACCTGGAAGAGATCCCTTAAAGGGATAAGTTCGCCTTTGCACATTCTTTGTTGTTATCTTCGAAGCTAATAATAAAAGCAAGATGTGGTAAAATAATTTTAAACAGAACCCCAGAGAGAAAGATTAAAGTATGATTGCACTTTACACGTTTTGATAGAAAAGCATACCATGTTCGATTTCAGTGAAAAAAAAACCCCTTATTCTGCGAATATCGAGGTATAGGTACCTTCTTGGTTTCTTCTTTCTCCTCGTGTGGTTGCCGAGTTAGAATAGTGCCACTCCATGTCTTCCCGTGGATGTCGTAAGAGACGACTAAGGGAATAAAGGCTTGTCGTACTGTTAGGCGATGGGCTTGCAACCTGTCACTAATACGCTGGTAAACATCTTAGCCTGTTTGTGCAAATTGTGGTTATAGAATTATCAACAAGTTTTTAGAGATGTTTGTAATTCTGTAGCTCTGCCTACCCCACTCTGGGAACGAAGGCGTGAGATTATGTATGTATGTATGTAGGTACCTTCTTGAGTTATAAATTATCTGTTATCTATTTTATTCTATGAATAGGATGTAAAGTTGCCAAACTATGAAGTCAGTCATCCCGCGGAAGCGGAACTATGGGTACCCGATAAGAGCGGATCGTTTGTCGTTGTCTAAAATTACACACGCTATGACTAATGGCCGGACAACGGGTTCGATTCCAAACAGTGCTACTTAGACCAATCCAAAAACGTCAATCTATACTAATATTATGAAGCTGAAGAGTTTGTTTGCTTGAACGCGCTAATCTCAGGAACTACTGGTCCGATTTGAAAAATTATTTCCGTGTTAGATAGCCCATTATATATCATCACGCTAAGACCAATAGGAGTGGAGCACCAATGAATAATGTTTCAACCTTCTACGTTAACAAAGTCGCGGGTTAAAGTTAGCCCAAAGTAACTATTCCACGGGGACAAAGTCGCGGGCAGAAGCTAGTAGAATTATATTGTGAGAAGTCAAATAAAATTGTCGTAATATCGCTTGCTGTATGTGCTGTCATCTGTAAAATTCAAACATTTTTAAGGTGAGCGGCCATTTGTAAATTATGATAGATCAAAATAAACATATTTTGATATGTATTAAAGCAGTACTCTTACATAAATGCATCGTAGCCGAGATATTTAAATATTTTTACCCGGGCTAAGTACTCTTAGTACCAAAAACTTAATACTTAAATCTTTTTAATATCTCCGCTCCGTCCGATGTTATTAAACGCATTAAATTTTACATTTATTATATTGATGTGTATTTAGAGGTCCTCTAAACCATACTAAGAAAATCATCCGTGGCCGTTGAAAAAAAAGACAATAATGTTCATACCAACTTACCCTAGTACCCCTTATTATGAAAAAAATATGTTTTTTTTTTAAATTATAAATCCATATGCACTCACATACCTTTCAATCGTTAATTTAATGACATGAATATTTAATTGCTAAAAAGGGAAAGTATTAAACACAAAGCATTCTATTTAATATCGAAACCACGAATAAAATTACACTTGAATAAAAAGTTTATTAACGACAACAACTGTAGGTACTCGTATAATACAAACAAGTGAAAATGACGCCTGACATAATATCCAGCAATCATTTCATGGAATAAATACGCCATTTCCCGTAAGAGAATAAAAAAACTTGATGACTTTTTAATTTATTTGGGATCTGTCGTCGGCCCGGGCTAATGACGAAAAACGAGAAAAAAGCAAATAACGGTATTTCAAGCGTAGAAAGAGAATAAAAAGTCGGTCCGAGAAAAAAAAAAGTCAAAGGTTTTAAACATGAAAGGGTTTCGATTGGACTACAATTTTAAAACGATTTAAATTTTGACGAGGAATTAAGTTTAATCGACAAAAAGTGATTAATTTGAGGAAGAAGCGAGAGGCGTTTTTGTCTATAAGCAAAACAAGTTGTACTTCCGTTTTTATGTCCAGAGGCCCGAAGAACTCAGTACAAAATGTGTTTGAGGCAAGTTTGAGGTTATATTTCGTGCTGCGTTGACAACTGTCATATCGGGTCTCTTAGAATGACGCGGCTATAGTATAGCAAATGGCAATTAAGGCAGACGAAATTTCAATAAAAACATAAATGCAGGCTTTTTTTTAAATAAACGTAAGTCGTCCTTTGCGTAGAACTTGCTATTTCCAATATTTAAGGTAGTTTCAGTCCATGTGACGTTCGTTTTTTCCACCCTGTAGATGAACAGTCCTAGTCGCAGGGCAGTAGTATATACCGCACTGCTAGAACAAAACAGTAGTAACTCAAAATACAACTGTATTTTAAAATCAACTTTAATACAACTTCTATGAGCTTGAAACAAAACTAACAAGGATATTGAATTGATACTGCTTTGATCGAGCAATGCGTACATTCTAAAGTTTACGGCCACTAACAACCAATCGTAAAGCTGAAAATACAACTATCCGAGAACCGTAGCTATTCAATGTCTGGCCCATTCATAAAAATAGACCAGAGTAGCGACTGACATCCACACGAACGCAATATAATAGTATGAAATCCATATGCGCATACGCCTTTTTGGTTTTGGATAGGAGCGCACTATCTGACGCTATCGGAGGTCGGTCTTCGGGGAAGGTTATCGACGAATGCCATGAATGATAAGGGTCGAGATAGATTTGAAACTTGACACGTGTGGAACGGATTTGTTGGTGATTTTGGTTAATTAGTTGTGTTGTGTGTGATCGGGATACACGGGAAACACTTGGACTTTGCACATTTGTATTTGTAGTTTATAGTAAAAGTGTAGGTAATTTCATTAATACAGTAATTTTGTACTATGCCGTTCGTCTGTCTGGGGTCTGTCTGCCTACCTATTATGGGCGATATCTTTTGAACCGAATTTGGTAGCTTGTTATAATAAAAAAGTATAATTATAGTGTAATAATGAAATCAGAAAAGTAAAAAAAATGCGAGTCTTCATACAGCATACCCAGGTTTTTTACAGGCTACAATTAAGTTTTACAATAGCTTATGTGTCATAGTTAACTAAAAAAAAAACAAACAATCATAATGAATCGACAATACTTTTGAAGTATCATCATAGACAATCAACGTATATATCTAAGTAACATCCCGTGACACGTCCTTCTCAAAATGATTAAACCGGTTCCGATAACGTCGAGATAAAATAAAAAAAAATAATCGTTTAACCGTGAACTTGGCTTTCTATACTTAGCTTCCAAATACAATTACAGTGGAATAAAATAAAATACCTCATTGAAGGAATGTTAAAGAAAGCAAAACGGCAAAACCGAAATGTCGTACGACCATCAATGGGTCAACCACTTTTATCAATACATTCAGGGCCACAGATCACCATTTGTATCGATTTTAGACGCTCATATGCGTCACTGGCGTTGAATGTTTTAAACAAAACTGTCGCGGAATGCGTCGGAAAGGTGCTCGTTTTTTGGAGCGCAATAATTGGCAAATTATACTTACGTACGTTTAAATTCTTCGGGGAGATTGTGAGAAGTAATAAAGACGACGGAATTAAGTTTCGAGGCACGCGGGCGATCAAGGTTATTCCGAAGGACTAAATTGGTAAATCGAAACTCTAAACCTCTCGCTCTCCAGCTTTTTTAAAATCGAGAGAAAGAGATAGCGGAAAATTATCGAACATCGACTTGGTAGGCAACCTGGTTTTCTGGTCTCAAAGGTCAAGGTTCAAGCTCGTAACCTGATGAACGCAATAAAAAAGCTACTGGATAGTGGTAATTTTTAAACAGTTGTTACAAAAAAATAATCTAAAAAGCGTCGCTGGGGTTGAAAATGAAATTTCCCGAAGATGACAACTTGACAGATCGATTTTTCGCCCCCGTAAACCCCGATATTTCAAATTTCATCGAAATCGTCGGAGCCGTTTCCGAGATTCAGATTATCTACAAAAAATAGTCGTTTAAAGGTATTAGATAGATAGATAGATAGATAACTATCATAATGAAGGTAATAAGTAACTATTGAAACGGCAAAATAAAACAAGTCTAAATAGTAATAGCAGTATAGTCAGATATAAATACACATAGATAACGCAAATGTATCTACTTCGCGTGTCCGAATCCGGACTTAAACCCCGACCAACGTGTTGCAGACGGTCGGCCGTGAAAATTAAGAAAATGCCTCGTTGCGTGACAATAAATTGCAATAGCCCAAAAAAGGGACTACTTTGAATCGATTTTGCTCGGAAAACGGAAAATTCTCTTCTCTTGGCGTGTCCCAGTTGGTAGCAAAAAGTGACACGGTTGGTTTTCATACATGTGTATTTATATCTGAGAGTGTAACAAAAATAAAGCTTTGAAAAACTCTACTACCAATACATACATTCATCTTCTGTGATGATGATGATGATGATGATGATCATCATGAATAGTCGGGTACAAAGAAAGTAAAAGAAGGTAAAATTGCCAACACGAGTGTTACGTTTGAAATTACAGATTCGAATAGCGAGACGTCTTCAAAATTGGCTGCTGCCAAATTTGCGGCCTTGACTCCAACCATAAGCTTCTTAGACAAAGCTCATCAAGGTATACCTAGTCTTAAGGATCGGATCAAATCAGAAGATAATTAATCCCTTCACACGTGTATCTTAGCAGGTCCTTTGACCCGGATATAAGATTTTGGTACCGATCAATATGGAAAAACACTCACCGATTGAAAAGACTCCGCTGTCGGCTTAACATCTGTAACCAAAAATACACATCGGTTAGAGGCAATAAGCGTCAGATGTTTATAAAAATACTCCTTTATACGAATTTGATTAGTGTATTCAATAAACTTAGTGAAAGCAAACAAACAGTTATGGCTAACGATGTTAATAACTATATTAAAGAACCGAGCAAGTGAATGTCGGACCACGCTCAGTGTAGGGTTCCGACGCGGTTAGTAACAAACACAGAAAAGTACCTCGAAAAACCACAAGTACTTAGAACGAATTTTCTATTTAGATATTTGGTGCTGTCTCAGATGATTTTCAGTAGGTATAAACACTTTAGTCGCCTGTGTCTCAAGAATCAATCAAGTCTATTCAGTCGTGATAGTTTTCCTTTGATTTCGTTATACGAGTATGTGCCTTCATTTAAAACATTTTCCAGATGTGTAATGTTAACATACGTTTAAAATAAAAGCATTGAACAATATCTTTCAAGATTATCTATTCCTCACCGCAATCAATGAGCAGTAACAACATAATAAGGCATATAGTAAAATGATTGACAACTTCGCTACAGGAATACAGAAATAAACGCCAATTGTAACTAGTATATAAATAACAGTGTCGTTAAACTAGCATGACGCACAACTGGCAAAAACGAGCGATCAGTGCTCCCAGACATCAATATACACGTAATAACATACAATCTTCAATAAGGTACCTACATATATCCGTAGGTTAAGTAATGTATCACAAAAAACTATAATTGAATACCTACTTAGCGTATAAGGTCTCTTACTACTCTAAGTTACCAATAATGGGAATAATTGAATAAATAAACGTAAATAAAATAAACCGCAGACCTTTTTACATGATTTCACCAGAACATACTTCTGTTAAAAAAGAAGCCACGCAAGAAACTCGACTTCACATTACCTAAGCAATATTATAATCGGTCGGTATAAACAGTTGAAGCTTGGTCTTGCAGAAAAGAAAACTGCAGAAAAAAACTCAAGAAAAAACACACTAACTTCTACAATCTTACAAAAGATACTACTACTAAAAACGCTCGCAGAACAGATGGCCCATGGGGTCCAGGAGTTCTCGAGGGGCGTCCGCGTGCCGGAAGACACGCTGCGTGCCTGCTTCCTATCAGAATATAGAAACCTCTACAAAGTAGTTTGCCGTTTTGGTTCAGTTTATTTTAATATTAATATCACTGATTTGTCACTTTGTGCAGTCGACCATTTCTAATTTTTAATTTGTATAACGGTCGCCGAAAATACAAGCATTGCCTAGTTTGAGTTTGGGCTAAGTTTTGTCAGCCTATTCTAAATTTAGATAAGAATTAGATAAGAGAAAGACTAAGAGATAGTGAGATCCGAGAACGATGTGGATTGAAAGAAGATTGACAAGGATCGAAAAGGGTATGCTAAGACGGTTGGGTCATTTAGAAAGGATGGATGAAAAGAGAGTTACAAAAGAGGTGTGGCGAGCAAGGATGAGTGGAGATGTATTGAATAAGATCCAAATCAAAGGCACCCGAAACCGACATGAGGCATGAAGAGATTGATGATATGAATGTAGACGAAGCGAAAGTTGTATGTTTAGACTGGGTCACCTGGCATTCCGTAGTCTCTGCCTACCCCATTGGCGTGTAGTAGGTATGTATGTTTTCTTAATTATAAATTTACTTTTTAATTATTTATTTATATGTATTTCTTATAAAGGAACGCTACCAAACTTGACTAATTATCTAAATCGGTCCTCGAACAGTCGAGTTCTTAATATGTATCCACTTAAGTACCTTGTCTATTGAATGTCATGAATTCGCATAACAATTAAAGTGACTAGGTACTAAAGTGTATATATGTATGAACTCAACTGTACCAACATAAGACTAGTATTTTTAGTAGGTACTCTAGTTTTGACGAGACGAACTGACAAAATGGCGATGTTGCTGCGGCGCGCCTTAATCTCGACTCCTTAAGCGCAATCACACAGCGGGCGGGAGCGGGTCGTGCGCCGGGCGGGTCGGGAGTTCGGTGGGTGTTTTAACATGGAGTTATATGGAAGCATTCGCACACGCTGCGGGACGGGTCGGGCGCGGGTCGTGACCGCCGCACCCGCGATGGGCCCGCCACTACCAGCGCGAGGGTGCGGCGGGTCCGTCGCGGGCCCGTCGCGCGTCGGTCGCGGGCGTCCTTGGTCGTAATAACACGCATTGTCCTATAGGCATTCTCACAGAGCGTTGTAAAATCCGATCCCGAATGCCCGCCTGCGATCACCCGCGCACACCCGCATGGGGCCCGCCGCGTTTCGGCGACGGGCCCGCGACGGACCCGCCGCACCAGCGCGCTGGTAGTAGCGGGCGGCGAGCGAGGCGGGCCCGTCGCGGGTCCGCGATGAAAACGACATGCCCGGCGCCCAACCCGCTCCCGCCCGCTGTGTGAATTGCGCTTTAGGCTGGATTTCCTCCTACGCTGACATCGGTCGCTGACGTCGGTCGAGCGTACGAATATATGGCAAAACTACAGCGGACGTCAGCGTCGCTGTGCGGTGTCCCATAGAACATGTTGTATATTCGTACGCTCGACCAACGTCAGCGACCGATGTCAGCGTAGGAGGAAAAAGCCTTAGCGACTCGTCTCGACTTGACTCAACTATGAGCGCACTGCCATGTTCCGCCTCTACTCTTGAGTGTGTGAGCGAAGTCGATGCAACGGCGTCACGGCGTCGCGACACGGTCGAGGCAATGTCTAAGCGTGGTCTTGTAAAGAGCCGAGGCCCGTTCGGCTTTAGCTACTCACTGAAACACTGGCACACACTGATCAAAGAAATAGGTTGTGAAAATTCAATCTGCAGAAGCACAGTATTGTAGTAGTTTACAGCTCTTAACATTACATGAATGGAGGTATACATATTATTACTCGCAGGGGCTTAGGGAATTCTCGTAGTGAGACTACTTCGGACTTCCGGAATGAACACAGTGACTGATTGTAACAGGGCTAGTACCTATGTTAGCTAAACGCTTGTAGCACATCCTTTCTAAGAAGTCTGTCGGTCGTCCGCTTGACTCAGGGTACAGAGTTCGAGTTCGAGCGATAACCCGACATCCAATATACAAATGTGGTTTTGACTTCGCCGATTGGATTCAATGCCCGATGCACTAATTTGCATATAAAATTGACACGTAATTGAGTAGGCACTAAGAGGCTTATAAGTAAGGCATGAATGGAATTCCCATCTGCAGATCATATTATTTTCATAGCTAAATATCGCACCGATGCTTTATATCTTAAACAGTTGACTGTCTAAAGAAAAGAATCTTCATCGATGGTCGAAATCAAAAACATTGTATTCCTACTCGTTTTTGCGTTCCTGTTCAAAATTATGTCATAATATAACGTTATTACTAACTAGCAATTCTCACGAAAGAGTGTTATTTAATCATTATCTATTACTGAGTAATATAATGCCATCGAGACGTACTAAAAAACTTAACGATCACATCTCGTATAAAAAAGTAACCGCAAATTCATCAAGAGCTTTAAAAGCTTTTCAAGAAACTTAACCTCTGGGTCCGGATGGGCGGGTCACAGGTTCAAACCTATTTGATCCGACGACTCGATGACGGGAGGGCATTGACTTGTGGTATTTTGTGAAATTAACAAGTGGTCAAAGTAACTGAGTGAAGTGTGTCTAAATAGTTTTTTGTGACTTCGGAATTGGCGGGAAAACGTTCAATGTCAGATAGTTTGATTGATTTCTATCAAATAACTATTACACTAGCTTAATTTCCCATTAAACAGATAGGGCATCTACGAAAATGTTATACAAACCGTTATGTTGGCTTTTTTGAACGTAACTGCGGGCGCGAATCGAATTTACATACAGTCCGTAAACACTTAGAAGGTTCTTCGGGTTTGTACGTCTCTCTTCCTCGTTCTTAATAAGAGCGTATGAGAGCGAGTAAGAGACTAGTACAATATTGAATCGCCTTCTGAGAGCTATCGCACTGTGCGCCATTTTGATGTCTGAATATTCTAACATCCCAAATTAATATTTTAGAACTAATTTCCTAGTCACAGTCGCGAAAGTGCTTTAATAATAGTTGTTCATTTTAAGTTATATAACAATACGTATGGCTATACGGTATTTGTAAAAATGGGCCTTATTGCCCGAAATAAATTATTCAATTCTATTCTACAGTCAGCTTGTAGCTTTTCAAAAAATCCTTTTATCGTGTAAATCCTTATGATAAGTGTTGGTACCATATCCAGTCATCTTGTATGATTAGTTTTCCATGAACTATATAAGTACGTAGACGTATTTAAATCATAAGTTGACTCATACTTTAACATCCATTCATTAGCGTCCAGAGCCGATGAGTCAAAACTAGAGTACCTACTAAAAATACTAGTCTTATGTAGGTACAGTCGAGTTAATATATGTATATTGTTAAGCAATGGTAACAGTTGCATGCCCATACTTATGGTTTAACATGTCAACCTTCCATAAACTGAAATACCTTTTTATTGTACCATTTCTTTAGCAAATGAAGATTATGATTCATTTTCATTTAATCTAGAACGAAGTAAAGCCAGGGCGCCTCGGTTCTTTACAAAGACCACGCCTCGGCAGTGCCGTAACGTCGCTGCTGACTGACTGAATGACTTCATAGTAAGCTAATTCCCTTGGATCCTGACGCGGCGTGTGTCAATTTAGACCAACAGGAGACCAAGGCCGTTCATGTTACGTAGTTAATTACGTTCAGTCACTGTTTCAATTACTATCGATCTAGAAATTAGCGTTTTAAGGTCATCATTGCCACTGACACGAGTCGTAATCACCTCGTTATCATAATGTTTTGGTTGTTACTCACTAATTAGTGAAGCACTTCGCGTTGCCCTCATTTCTAATTTAGCACGCTAAACTTACGTTTTTTTCATTACCGTTTTGATCGCAATAAAATCGTACGCAGATCAATCAAATAATGCTTTTTTAATCACAATTTCATTAATGTACAAAGATCAACTTGCGAATAATTTATCTATAAACCAGCAGTTTCTTTATACACGTTAGATATTTTTTTTAGTTACTATTTTTTTAAATTAATTTTGTATTTGTTATGTTCTTCTTGTTTTTTTTTACTTAAAATACTATTACTATTTTTTTACTAAGCGGCAATAAACATATTTTTACTTTTTTTTTATGCGTATTAAGTGCGCCCGCGGCTTCGTACGAGTAGAATGTTTCCCACTACTCCCTCTAGTTATTTGACCCCTCCAAAAAATCCTTTCTTAATGTACCCCTAGGATATCCAAGGAATATTCCCTATCCCCCTTACTTATAAACGTGGAATAACCATGGAGTAGCTAAACCATGTTTTGTCCTTATCTGTCATTGTGACATTTGAATTTGACAGATAAAGACAAAACATGGTTTAGCTAATCTAAGGTTATTCCAAGTTAATAAGTAAGAGGGTATAAGTTTCAAATTCCTAGATCCAGAGGGCCCTGCCAAGATGCATTGCGCTAACTCGCGTTTCTATTCGATTCGTTTTTAAACCAATCACGTCACTGTTAGATGACGTGATACGAAAAGTTACGTGATCTACCAATGACGCGATTGGTTTAAAAACGAAACGAATAGAAACGTTAGCTTAATGCATCTTGGCAGGGCCCTCAGAGGTATCGGCTGTGCGATCAATCTGTCAGTCAGTTTCTTCTTTGATACATTGTGTATACTATACTAAATTTGTTTAGCGAACACCATGCGGTAGATAATAAGCTTTAATACACATACAATAACAACTGTTAATAGATAAAACCCTTGAAATGAAGAAAAGCCTCGTGTGGTTGCCGAGTTAGAATAGTGCCACTCCATGTCTTCCCGTGGACGTCGTAAGAGACGACTAAGGGAATAAAGGCTTGTAGTACTGTTAGGCGGTGGGCTTGCAACCTGTCACTAATACGCTGGTAAACATCTTAGCCTCATTGTGCAAATTGTGGTTATAGAATTATCAACAAGTTTTTAGAGATGTTTGTAATTCTGTAGCACTGCCTACCCCACTCTGGGAACGAAGGCGTGAGATTATGTATGTATGTACCCTTGAAATGATTGCAATACGACGACACTTTAGCCTAGTTGGTTCAAATCCCGGTAAGGGCAGATATTTGTGTGACGAGCGCGATTATTGTTCCTGAGTCTTGGATGTTTTCTATGTATTTATCGTTGTCTAGTACCCATAGTACGGTCACGGACGTTAATTTGTGACCCATTTCAAGAAAAATATGCTTGTAGTTGTCAATGCCATTAGAGATGCCAAGTCATTTACAACTTTTAGGAATCTCAACCTTATTGTTGTAGAATTTTAGATTGACTTTGGACCTAAGGTGGGTCACAAATTAAATTCCTTGACTGTACAAGCCTATAAAGCTTATTTTGGCACTAGGTCCATTTGTGCGAGATTGTCCTTTAAAAAAAAACCATACTTTCGGACACTACTTATAATAAATCACAGAATAAATAATCTAGATTAGAATAAAAGCTAGGAACTGTTAGATCACGATCCGGTTTCATGAATCAAATAGAACGGAATGTGCTTATACGAAATGACGGCGTGTCGTATAAGCGAAAAGGAAATTGCAAAGAATAGAGAGAAATTGAGAATATTGCATCACCAATACAACACCCACAAGAGCCTTGCTGCTGAAATAAGAAAAAGAAAATATGTTGTCCTTGGCCTCCCTGATTTACCGTTTCCTTCTATCCTTCCTTCGGTCGAGTTGTATCTGTACTCGTTTATCTTATCTGTATCTGTACTTCTATGTATTGTGTTGAGAAATATTATCTTACTGTAATTATTCTCCGCTTCACGTGACTGGTGTTCATTGCTCAATGTAATTATTGTCTTTAGCCGAATTAGCACTATTTATACCGACTGGTCATCATATGGAACAGCAGACCTCTTTGGTCGCCATGATGTAAGCAGATGTAATGTTACAATTTCCGTTCAGCGTCCGCCCATCTGTCGTAGGTCCCACAAGATGACAATAAATAAACGGGCGTATTAATCAAACGTGATAAGACGATGGAGGAAATAGAAAATTTGTGAAACACATTGTTAACATGTTATTACAAGCTTTTATTTAGTCTCACTTAGTGTATGCTTATTGGGTTTTTAACTTAAGCGCCGTGTATTAACGAACTGATTTTGGCTGCCTCAAAACACGCCAAAAACTACAGTAGTGTTCTAAGATTCAACATTTAAGGTCCAGCCACACCGGATGCGTGCGCGTAGAAGTGACGTGCGCGTGCGCTTTCCACTGCGGTGTATAGTATGAATTCTCATACGACATGTCACTATACAACGCAGTGGCAAGCGCACGCGCACGTCACGTCTACGCGCACGCATCTGGTGTGGCTGGGCCTTTACTTTGACATATCTTGAGACGGGCATCTCAACCAAGATCTGTTTTTTAATATTATTATTGTTAGCCACTGCTGGGCCTCTTTCTCACCTTTCCACGTATGTCGGTTTACGTCTTTCAAATTTTTAACCAGCTCCTGCTATTGGTACTGACATTTTTCGCATACATATGTAAACCTGATGACAATGTAATATAATAGTGTCAAAGAACCGAACTGATGATGGAGTAGAAAACTGGTAACATATCTCCTCTGCTACAGTAAACTGTCCAAAGGTTTCTACTCTTCATAATTTTGCAGAGTAAAACATACTGGATATACGTGTATCACCGACTAAACCAGATTTATATTACACGGTCAAAATATGAATAGTGGCAAGAGGCTTCACAATCCCGTGTTGTGACTGTACTTGGTAGGCTTTACATGTTAACAGTTATACTAAAGTGACATCATACGAATTGCGCAGAACAGCGAACTCTTCATGAAGCCATTAGCCAAATTACGTAGCTATTTGAAATCGTCGCTTAAAATGAAATTCCTTCAAAGAGGCCTTTTAATCCCCACTCCCAACAATAGCGAGTTCAAGACCCATAAAACAAATCGCGTAGGTCTCGAGACGTCCTTGCGCCCGATTAGGAGATCCGTCGGCGGGTGAATCACGCGCAGCTATGTTGGATCCCGTCAAGTAGCCCAGTCGGATACAGCAATTGACTTATTAGGTTAGCGAAGTAATCAAAGCGTTGTTTCCGAAAACGACGGCGCTAAAATATGAGTTCTTGATTGGTGCCAAAGCGTTGATGAGGTCATTGCTTTAGATATGTGGATGATGTTACAGAGATTGGTACTCGCATCTCGGATGTTACTAATCCCGCTTTCCGAATTATTTGTAGCAGATTTTTTTAGGGCACGTAAATGGTAAACGAGTCCACCGGCCACCTGATGATAATTTTGATCTCAGACTCAAATAAATTTGCAATCTAAAGACTATAATTTCAAGATGGCAATTCTAAGACCGCAACTACCACTAAATATTTATATATTTAATCTTTATCGCACAAAACTACAAATTTGGGTACATAAGATGAACAATTATATGAGTTGGCCTCAGACCAAATCATATAATTGTTGTGGTCAACATAATCAACACATTCCCAAATCAATTGTAGTGAAAGTATATCCCGACTAATATTATGCATTTTGAATGCCAAAGTGAGTGTGTCTGCCTGTCTGTTACGCCTACACTAGAATTTATTCATAGAGAACAACGACGGCCATTGAAACGGTACACATTCACCGACTTGGTCCAGTACATTCTATTTTAACATGCGCACGTGTTGCTAACTCGTGTAACTAACGAATTTCCCAGAGATTGAAATAAAGAATGCTAATACATCAAAAAAGTTGTTGGCACTGCTTCAGCGTCTAGAGTAACGAACTCAGCCCTTGAACTTGGCTGGGCACTGGGCAGTGACACACGTGACGCCTGCGACGGAAGTCACTTCCTCAGTGACCGACGATCGCCCATTGTTTGATGAGCATACTCGATAAGTTACGTAATGGCCATCAGAATAATATGTTACAAGAACATTGACGGCTGATGTAAGATGAGTTATGAATTATGAATAGGGAACGGAGATGTGTAGATTTATATAGCGATCAATAACTTTGAAGATTTAGATTGGAACCTGGATTATTTAATTATTGAAAATCCACAGGGTATTTCTTATCAATCGTAGCCAAAAAACCTCATCATCATCATCATTTTAGCCCGTAGTTATTCCTGCTGAACATAGGACTCCCTCGTTGATTTCTAGCGAGAACGATCCAATGCGGCCTGCATCCACCGACTTTCTACCACCTTTATTAAGTCATCTATCCATAGTGCAGGCGGTCGTACCACGCTGAGCTTGCCAGGTCGTGGTCTCTACTCAAGAACCTTTCTGCTTTGTACAAATCCTGCCTGGTCGAAAACTGTCACCGGAGAATAACACAAGACAAACGCAAATGATTTGTTTTAGATATAACCGTCTCTGGTGGCTCTTCCCTTAGTAGCGGTCTCCTCTTGGGAAACTCTAGTAAAATCACTAATCGTTAAAGCTCCCGTGCGTTCTACTTATAGAGTAAATATTTCACATACTTTTATAGCCTGCTAAGTAAATCCGACTCAGCCTCCTTGATAGTCTCTGCTCTGGTAGCCATCTGCGTGGCCCATTCGGCGACAACCTTGGCCCACCGTTTATTTTAATTCAACCACAAAATAAGGCGTGTTACATACACCTTCATAAATCCAAACGGGCACATTTGATTATACAGCCATAACGAGAACACAGGGTCGGGGTGTTCCCGGCACATAAATACGGAACATCTACAAGTGGCGGACAAATGGCGTACCCGAGAAGGGTGGAAGTGGGGGTCCCGGATGATCGTACACGCGGTAAGGCTGGGGCTACCAAAGGATATTGTTAAATTAGGCTGAGTACGCGCCAGAGAATTTCATGATTTTAAAAATGCTTTTGTTTATCGCTTTATAAATAGCCTTGCGGAAAAAGATAAAGAAACCGATTAGTGTTTTAAATCCATAAAGTCGCACTCCATGACCTGATACGTAGACGAAAAGGTGGGAGAGAAGCTATTGGGAATTAAGTCCGCCATTTGTACTGTGTGTGTATATATGTGTATAGTATAGATAGTGGAAGGAAATTTTCAAAAATAAATGGTGGTAGGACCTTGTGCATAGTCGTCCGGATCGCTACCACCATCTTATCTTACCTACCGCCAAGCAGCAGACTTCGCATTGTGGTGTTCCGGTGTGGGGATATGACAACCGGTTAAATTACTAGCATAGAGGCATTCCAACTTAGTCCTCAGGGTTGGCAACGCCTTTGCAGTCTTAGGATTTCAGTCTAAAGATCGTCTTCAGAATGCAAATGTCTTTTCGTCTCAGCCCCTTTTTACCATCAGGTGGCCTGTGTCCTCGTTTACCTTCTCTACGACATATAAAAAAAACATATAAGTGGCCTCACTAAAATGAAAATTCGAAAAAAAAAATCCTTTTCACGTTATTCCACCGCGTCAAAGCGATTCATTAAAATATTCCCGAGCCTGTGCGCACGCGCACTCGGGCCGGGATGACTCCGGCCGACCTTGAACCCCGTATAATATTGGCTCTAGCTAGACTTAACGGCGGTAGCTTACCCATTCTTATTAGCTATCTCTTACGCCGGATTAGGGATCCCTAGGGATCTAGAAACATTTGACCTGCATAATTTCATTTTTTAATGCTACGATAGTTTAAAAGTAATCATTATGATTATGTTATCATAGTTTAAGACATCTGCCTAAATTATCTAGAACTACTGGATTTGTTTTTATTCGTATACGTAAAACTTCTTTCTCATTATATAATTATATATTTTCCTCATTTCTTCTTCATCCTTTCATTTTATCATGATCAGAGATCGGATTAGGTAGAACTAATTTGCCTAAACTTGACGCATATTCATTCATGCGTGAGAGAGATGGGAATACATTATTGAATGAACATGCATCAAGTTTAGGCAAATTAGCTCTATCTATTCCGATCTCTGATCATGATAGGAAGGTGGGCAGCTTAGACTAACTAATCTGATATATGCCAACTAATAGGCAATATTACGAAGACAAATGGTAAAGAACGGCATAAGACCGAACTCGAGGTATATGTCTAAACACAACTATATATTTTCGGAAGGGGTCTAAAAAAACAAAAACATTGCTTGAAAATGAAACTCAAAAAAAAGTCCAGGCAAGCACCTTGGTAGAAAGGTTGCCAATCAAACATTCAAATCCCAAGGATTAATTCCAATATGGATGACTTCGAAAAATTATGTAGCTTTACTATGTAATGCAACATAGTAAATCTACTTACATCATAAATACGACACCCTAACTAAACTTAAATGTTTTATTCAAATCAACACATTAACGAAACTTACTTTAATGACTGACATTCATCAAACGATAAACATTTTTCATTTTAATGTAACACGCGGAACCCCTCCGGTCACACGTCTCCGTTTTATCCGCCCGACCAGTCGCGGTGGGCTATTATTTTTGGCAGCGAGCGTGGCAGGGGTGAATACATCCTACAACATGTTTAGAATAGAGAACTTTATTGCCGTCATGGAACGTCCGCATCAGTCAGTCCGGGTACCAAGATTAATATGGATAGCGATTACGTTATCTTGGGTATTTAAAATTACGTGTTCGTTCCACAAACGTTTCTCAGTAGTTAGAGCCCAAGAACATGTTTCAATGGTGATCTAGATATTACATTAAGTTTGATTTGATTTACACATACATATTATATCGAGCGAAATCAGAAGCACCCGAAACAGACGTTCATGCGAAAGAGGTTGATGAATGTAGATGTAAGTTAAGTAAGTAAATATTTATTTATTTACAAATAACATAAGAAAGGATTATTCGAATCGAAAGTGGTATGTTTCGACCGGTGTAACTGGGGTTCCATGGTCGCTGCCTGGCCAACCCATTGGGAGACAGGTGTGAAGGTATATGTATGTATGTATAAACTAGAGGACGCCCGCGACTTCGAACGCGTAGAATTAGTTTCTCGCTTCTCCCACTATTTCTTCTCGTTTGGGGTCCATTTTCCAATAATCCTTTCTTAATGCACCCCTAGGATACCCAAGGAATATTCCCTCCAAATGTCAAGTCCAATCAATCCAACGGTTTTATCTGTACGTTAATCATCAGCCAGTCAGTAAGTTTTTTCTTTTACGTATATATTTACACAGTAATACTCGTATATAAATGAATTGCCGCATGTATGACGGAGTGGAGAAGTCATGCTGAACGGCTCGACGGATTTGACAGTTTTTGTTTGTTGTTTGCAATTGTGAGGACAAGGTTTGTAAAATAAAAAAACACCCGGGCGATACCGTGTACTCTATCATATGTAATGAAGTTATCATAAGATGAACTACAATCGGCAACATTTCTAAATGATGGCGACCAGGTGGCGCGATGATGTTAGCAAGAGCTAGATGAAAGTGGCTGCGGATCGTGCTTGGTGCTAGTACAATGGGAGTAGCAGTGGGCTAGTGCAGGCTGATGAGGATGACGAAGAGCGCATTTAGCTTGTGGAATAAAACTATAGAAGTGATGTTCTTCTTAGTTTAATAATGTCCGACATACATCGCATCTTCAGAATTATAGTGACCTAATTCACAAATGTTGGATTTCGAGTTAGGTCTCTATAGTAATAAATATATGTCTCAAAGTCGACGGCTGAAATGTTGAATTAGGTCACTATAATTCTAAAGGTGCGACATCATATCATCACACATTTAAATGAATAAATATCACAGGAAAATCAACCGCCTATATGAAGTTATGTTTCTCGGTCTACAAAACAGCAAATAAGGCTTCCCACAATTATTCAAACCCACACCCACAATTATATTACACAATATAGCAAAAACAAGGAAACCTCTAGAATCTCCCTTGGCAACAACGGCAAAGCTAAAGTTACGATCGCCTATGAAACTCACATTACGTCACACCACACCCGATTGGCCTTAACCTAGTTCCAAAGCAAAACAGCCTATGTAAATAACAGTTTCCATTCAAACACGTCCTTTGCGATACAGACGGCATAGAAAACTCGATACAAATGACGGTTGCGTCGACTCTCCTTGAACCCGCGCGATCGATCTGAAGCGAATGTACACATAATTCACTGCCAAGGCCGCAGTGAAAATAACTTTTAAAGATCCATATCCAACGGAATATTTACATTGAAAATATGCGACTTGCCCTTGAGTATTTCTAGACAGGTCGAGATTGAGTTTGTTCTAAGCGTGGCCAAAAGGATAAAATGGAAGCCGTTTCGTTTGAGTATCCAATAAATCGTGATATTATGGCGGTTGAAATATGCGACGAGAAAATTTCTGTTTCGCATATCAGATATTTTATTATAAGTATTAAATAGATATAAAACTGTGGATATCATATATCTTTCGCAAATAAAAAGTCAATGAAGCCTTTGTCTTTTGCTGAAACTTTTACTGAAGAATGACTTTTAGGATTAGTCATTCTGTGTATTGGTTTAGCCAAATTAGTACCTACGTTTCGTCACTTGTTTAAGATGGAATATCAGTTGAGATAGTAATTAATTTGTACACGCTTACACACACAACTACAGATGATTCCAAAAGTGACGAACTGCCGCCGAATACAAATGTAAAGGAATTTTAATGACGCAAAGCGGTTGATTAATCATATCGCACTTCGGATGATAAATATAAAGTCTGTATTTACATCTAAAGCGGATAAACTGCTCACAACAAACTCTTTTTTAAGTGAATTTAATAAAAATACTTCATCAGAAAATAACAAGGTGACGCATAATGTCGTGAACGTAAAACTGAGTATGAAACGAATTGAGAGGCAAAACTTAGGAGAGAAGTTGCGGAAAAAGGGCAAAATAGTGTCATGATCCAAATGCACGTAGTTATCTATAGATTTTCAACCAAAGATTATTACTTACTATTTACAAGCAAGTACATTGAGAAATCATAGCTGTATGGCTCATGATCATCAACGTACAAGTCGATAGACGTTCACTGCTGATGGTGGAGACCTCTTCCAAAGACCACAGGTGCAGTTGAACCAGCAATGATTACATGTCCCGAAGTTTCTTTAAACTTAACTTTTCTATAGGCACTTCTTACATAACAGAACATCGAATCTATTATAAAAATCTGACACCTGTTATACTTTTAAGTTAAGCTTAAGCTATTAAAATGTAGATTTATTACATCTGTAACTCTGTTTTTCTGGTATTAAGGATGACATCAGATTACATTTACGTGGGTGCAGCATTTCACAAAATATCGTTACTCCAGGCAGATTAATAACTTAGATAACAAGTTTTTTCGACACTCGCGAATTCATTCGAAGCCTCAGTAGAATCAATGGTCCTAATCGGCTATGCTATGTGCAGAAAGCGATTAACATACAATCACGTATACTCATCCTACGACTTGGTATTTCGATCTGACTCACTTTGATACTGCGTAGATTTTTTTGGAATGTCCTCTTACGGTGCAAATAACGAAAAAACTGGCAATTGATGTATGTGTGTCGTTTTGATGAAATTTAACATGGATATAGCTTGAACCCCAGAAATGGACATAGGATCTTATTATTTTCGTCGCATACACTTACGATCCTATGGGATCTTTGGATGTAGGCATAGTTTCTTATTCAATGTTTTTGTATAGTTTCCTTAGAAACCGATGAACCATTTTTGCGCATTAAAAGACCAATTCTATGAATTTTACTAAAATTATACCCACTAATGTTTGTGAATGTTTATGAGGATAATGTTGGGAAATTTGTCCCTCAATGACGCGTTAACGGCTAAAAGGCTTTGAATGAAACTTGACTCATGAAAGCATAGAACTCCATCTTAGTCTCAGGGTTGTCAGAGTCTTAAGGATGCAAATGTCTGGGGTTCTCTCCATATCTCTTCTTGTCATAAAAAACATAGTGCATATTCTGAATCATTGAGTATTACAAATTAATCCCGGAAAATCTATTCTTATAGGGATAAACTTCTACGTGGACGAAGTAACGATCAAAAGCCAGTATTCCATAATTGATTTACAGGAAGCATAGACTAGGCATCTGATACATCTAAACCTGAATGAGGTTAACAAGCTTCGTGACCTTGGCGACGGCTCCACCTGACCTTGACCGGCCCGCACCGCCCACGTACAACCATAAAGATCTCGCAATGGACACCAGCGGATATCAACTTCCCTTAATATAAAAGGCCTGGTGACTGTATTAAAGGAAGAATGTAGGTACTACTTCAATGCCCGTGGCACAAAGTGGAGTCAAATGTTAATAGATATGGAGATGTTGGGCGCTGATGGTTAATATATTATGTGAAGAGAGCGAACGTGAACCATTTACGGGTGCGGAAGTGTTAAAAAGCATGGGTTCGTTATGTGATTAAGTCTTGTTACGTCTATAGCTTGTTTCGGGTTAGTGGTGTCTTGGTACAGTCAAGGACTTTAATTGTTATGCCACTATGGAACCCTGTCATAATGACAGCGTTAAACCACATGACAGAAATTACGCTTAAATTAAAGATTAACGTTATGCGACAGGGTTCCATAGTGGCATAACAATTACAGTCCTTGACTATAGGAGACGGAGTGATTAAAATTAGGAGCACAACATGCTTTGACTCTCATACAAACTTCATTTGTCGCTACTGAGAATATCCTAATATTATAAATAATCAGATATTTTTAAATACAATGTTGCAACTTATATTATTACTGGACGTACGATCAACTGCGACGAATAAATCCGTCGCAAGCATGTGTGGTACGGTACGTAAAAAAATAGAGGATGATCTCACACAAACAGAGCTAGTCCCAAATTAAGCTATTATAGGCTTGTACTATGGGTACTAGACAATCAAAAAACCTAATTATTAAAATAGATAATCTCATAATTAAATACATAGACCGACTATTAGGTATTTGCCTTTACCGGGAATCGAACCAGGGACCGCTAGCTTCGTGGGCAGGGTCACTACCAACTAGGCTGGTCGCTTCGACATATACCTAAACACATAAAAAAACATCCCTACATTATTTTGATATTTTGCAATGTTGTATATCCCTACCAAATGGAGTCAAAATCGACAGTCGTCAATACAGTATTAAATATTACTGGTATCTTAGCGTGAACCAAAATCGTCAGTAAAAGTCGAGGTACATTTCGACGAGTCACGTTCGTAAGTAAACTTTTCGACCCGGATGCGCTTGCGCAATTAGTATAGTTAGTATTTGCGCGGTTAGCTGCGTCGACAGTTAACAAACGCTTCCTAGGTCAACCGTGATTTTGCACTTATTCCGTTTTCAGGGTTGTCACGACATTTATTTCTCTTTTATATTATTTTTTCAATTTACAGTTAAAGTTAAGGCTATTCTCGATCGTCAATTCATTAGTAGCTAGCAGTATTTCTTTTCAATTCATTCTGGCATGGCACAAAGTTCATTTTGAATTTTTTTAAATAGTCTTTTCTATTTTCCAATAGGCAGATCAATATATCGAGTACGACCGTTATTTATAATCGACGAGTGATGGATCAATTTGTCAATAAAGACAAGTACAAATAAAACTTGTATGATGCACACACATATCGATGTACGAAGTAATCGGTTTATAATTGTAAGTGATTTCCCACGATTAGATTAATTATGTGGCACCAAGAATTTGACGTCGCGTTCAGCGATTTGAAAGTCATTGAGCCTAACACTGGTAAATCAGTACGCCTACGTACGGTACCAGCGAGCCTAGTAAGGTTGCGTTTATAGAAAAAACGTGGATGAAGCATCCGTCACTCTCGTACTTATATACGTGTCAAAAAGTGACGGATGTTTTATCCACATTTTGTCACGCGATAAACGCAACCATACTGAGCCCGGGCATGACGGGATTATCCTAAAGCAGTCAAATACATATTTTCGTATCTAAATATGTTAGTTTAAACTGACATTAAATCTAGGTATAGGTAGACACTATACGATAACACGAATCTTAGGTCGGGCGGTTTTCAAAAAAATGTACATAGATAAGGACTAAAATTAAGGAACAGTAACATTAGTCAATAAACCAAGCAGATTCAATCATCAGTATAATCACCCGTTAGTTATATGGTCGCACTTGCTACAGGAGTTTTGCCTGAGATGCCATTATTTGTCTTATTGAGTACAGTTAATTCTCGTGACTCACCTGACTAAAGTTAGCGTTCCTTAATTTCAGTCCTTTATGTACACTTTTTAAACCACCCAGTCAACAGTATTAGCCCACACCTAATAAAAAGTAGTACTTCTGACGATAGCCTGGCTAGTAAGTGGGTAACTGCCTACAAAGGTCTGCTAGCGTCCGGGGTATGTTCCAATGTAACAGCAAAATTTTTGCTTGAAGAGCCCTAGTATTATGAGATGATGACCTAAGGTTCTTGATGTTATCCATGTAATTATTTATTATACCCTGATTTTTTTTATTATACCCTGACTGATATTAGAATGCTTACGCCACAGCTACGTAAACACGCGAACAAACCAATTCTACCTGAATTCTACTAAATCTGCCTATACTTAATCTTACAACATCACAAAGCATACGTAATCTAACCGCATATCATTAAACATTATAAACATACACAATAATTCAATAAAAAAAATTATCAATTTTATATCGTCGTCAGCCCTATTCGAGATAGCATTTTCTTTTTGTCGGCGGTATCGCTATGTCAATCGCGGGTCGATAGCCTTGTGCACGCGCCTAACTATAGTAGACAAAAACGAGCCATAACTAACACATACTAAGTTTCTAGATATATGTGGACGTGTTACAATTAAAAAGAAGGATTAGGTGTCAATGGAAACACTTTCAGCATAGTTGTAAGACCGCTATGCAGAATTGGGAATTTAATTTAATTTACGTTCATAGATCAATTGAGGTATGCCGTTTTTGAGTGTAGTGGCTGGCTCTACGCAATTTGTACTTTAGGCGAGAAGTTACTAGCAGTTGCATGAGCTAGCATCTGTAGGATGACTAATTAACATGAGGATTTTTTGAAAATGCTCTCAAAAAAAGAGCCTACCAAGAGGGATTTTGTTTTAGTTGACAAAAAATAATACAATAGTTATGATATTAGTTATATCAACAGAAGTTGATAGTGACAGCAACAAGTTCGTTAGTGATTCAACTAACATCTTAGTTGATGTATCCAACGTCTTGTCAAGCTCGTATGGAATCCAGACGGTTATGGACAACAAATCACAATCTTGATTTGTGTCCAAGAGTGTCCTTAGCCAACAAATTTGGTTCCTAGGCCACTATGAAACTATGTCAAAATCACATAAGACTGTAGTCGTAAGAGACTTCTTATGATTCGATTTGTTACATCACTTTGACTTAGTTCCATAGTGACCTACACATACGTATGAATACAGCCGCAAAGCCGGTTTAGCTTTATGTCTTGTGGCTATACAAATTTATGGCAGAATTCATTGGTTTCTTAATAAAACAACTTTGTATACCCGATTACATTGGTTTCATATTTTATGTTACTTTTTATTGACTTCTAATGCGTATGTTTACGTTTTAATTATATCAGCGGTTTTTTTATGCATAGTAAAACACGGTTTAATCAAATCGAAAGTTTATTTTCTAATGTAATAATTATATCTTGTTGTATTTACGTTTATTCGTTATATAACTTACGACTGAAACTTTACTCATACACAATAGCTAAATAATTTCGTATCGAACCAACTTAAAGGTCCAGTTTCACAATTTCCAGAAAACACTATCTGACAGATAAAAGAAAATAAAATTAATAATATAATAGATTTTGAATTTTGTCCTTAAAATTGTAATAACACCGTGACGTAACGGTATTAAAATGGCGTCTGAATAAGCGAAATTTTCCTAATATCCACCTCACCACCGAAGGGCCCTTTCAAGGATCATGGGTTATAATTTTGCACTATTCCATACTAACTTTAGGGCAAGTGGCCCGTTAAATATTATTACTATGCCATAAAATACCGTTTCGTGGACCTTTAGTAAAATCGTTAAAGTGCCACGGTTCCGTCCGTTTCAAATCCGTTTCAGGTTTACGATCAAGATCCTACTATTAAGAATTTTAATTGATGGATGTAAATTGGGGAAGAAGTCAAATTCCTGATACTTTTGCTTTTGAAATATTTACAAAGTTGGTTGGTGATCTATCCTACTAATCTTATTTAATATAAAAGAAGAAACTGACTGACATATGAACGCACAGCCCAAACAACTGGACCTAGGAATTTGAAATTTGGAGGGAGTATTCATTGGGTAAAAAATCGACCCCCAACGGGGAGAAATAGGGAGAGTAGCAGAAAACTAATTCTACGCGTACGAAGTCGCGGGCGTCCTCTTGTATTATTATAAATGCGAAAGTTTGTGGATTTGTTTGTTACTCTTACCAGCTGTAGCTGGACGGATGCAGAGCTTATACCCTGGATACTGGACAACACATAGGCTACTTTTCATTCCGGAAAATTAAAAAGTTCCCGAGGGAATAACGATAATTGAAATCTACGCGGACGAAGTCGCGGGCAAAAGCTAGCAATATATAAAACAGTACCTACCGTGACTGAGTGACTGGCTGGCAGACAACGCACAGCCAAAAGGCTGAGCCACACCGGTTGCGTGACGTGCACGTGCACGTGCGCGTTCGCTTTCCACTGCGTTGTATAGTGACATGTCGTAATGAGAATTCATACTATACAGGGCAGTGGAAAGCGAACGCGTACGTGCACGTGAACATCACGCAAGCGGTGTGGCTGGGCTTAAACCGCTGGACCTAGGCACTTGAAATTATAAAAAGTAATCAAGTAGCTTTTTTGGAATATACACCATCATTTTTGGAAAAAAGAAATGTATATTACTCTCTAACTACCATACCATTATCGGTCTATCACAATTGGATATCATTATATTAATTACGACTGTCATCTACGTACCTATACCTCACACACAGCATTTGTCGTTTCATCATTATATTTATTTTTAATGGTGTTAATAAATTTGCTTACTTTCTTTCGAACACAAATGCAAAGCCTAAAGTTATTTAGCTATCACATTCGCGATCAGCGTCTACCGGCCTGCCAGTCAAAACCAAACACGGCTCCACCACCAAAACACCGTTCCTCAACAGCAACTTCAACTCCTATATTCTCGCGTTTAGTTCCAATATCGTTTGATTGGTCATTTTAACAGCTGTAAACGTTAAGTAGTCGATTGCGGTGGGAAAAAATCGCTTCGTGTTCTTTAATCTAGCTGGCGTATTGGAAACGCCGAGTAATGGTCGAGTCGAGGACCCGAGAGGAATGCGACTGTCGTTCATTTATTTCATTTTTAATCGGCGCGTTATCAGCTGTGTGGTGTGGAAACTTTGGGTGAGTATTTCTGGATTAACGTAACTTTCTTTTATCTTTGCTCTTCGGGTTCTTAAACGGACGCTTGGGGTATCTCTTCCTTGCTTCTGTACTACTAGTGAATAATCATACGATTGTGTAGGATAAGTTATTAATTTAGCTTTCTTCATATAGCTTATCAATGGATTCTGAAGCCGACTGGGAAAGCTAGATAAATACGATCTTTCTCGACCTAATACTATGCCGTTTCTTTAATACATCTGTACTGTCGATCTTCGTAATAAGAAGCATTAACTGTCTGCAGAGCAGGTGAAAAAATGGAAGACTCGCATTTTTTGTAAACATATTCTACCTCCCAAGACTTATTTAGTAGGGTTACGATTACCCAGTAAATTAGAATAAAAACTTACAATAATAGCAAAAAAAGTTCCGTTTCCAGTTCACCACCTTCAACGTCTTCGCAAAAAGCCACAGACAAACATATCACGTGATGGAATCGCAATAATCCGCCTTACGCGGCGCGCGCGCAGCTAATAGTCGCGGTAAAAAGGGTAAAAAGCTTTGAGCAATCAGTGCCCGTGACACTACGGCGGTGCTCGAGTTGCATACAATTGCTAGTTGTTGGCATTGAATCTGTTAAAACGCGCGATTATACGTGGATTCTACGGGCGCGCGCATGCAATGCCCAGGCGCACGACGCGGTAGTACTGCGGTTAAAAGTAACAATATAAATACAGTTGCAGCCTATGAAGATTTAAGTAATCTAAGCGTGATTAATGGGGCTAGAATACAGAAAAACTGCAGAGGGTGAATCATCATCTTTTCGACACACACACAGTGATAGAATTCTGAACAAGGGCAGTGTTAATAAACTCATTTTGACCGAGACGCTCGCCACAAGATACGTCAAAGTATAAGTCAAGCCATAGAAAACTATCAATTACAGTCTAGATCAGTTTTTACGGAACTAAGATTTCTAGTTCTGTTGATTTTAATACCAGGACGGGTAGCACCTCGTGTCCCGCGACTTGTTAGTCACGCCCTGCTCTACTCAGTGAAAAACGAAAGAGACGCAAAGATCGAATATATAAGTTGTGTTGCCGTACAACACGATAAAACGTAGACAAAATGATTAAAATGAAGCACGGTTTTTTTTGGGTACCTGAAAATGAAAGCTTACCAGACATTCAAAATCCATGACTAAGTTACAATCATTAAAATTGATAACAAAAAGTTAACACTAAGCGCGAATTGAACTCAGTAAATTTTACCACTACAGTAAATCAAATCAAAACAATACTTTAAACGATTCAGCTTTCCTTCCTCAATCAATCAATTTTCTTTTATTAACCACCATTTTCCTTAAACATTGTAAACAAACTAAATTAAACTTGAGTCATTGGTAAACATAGTATTGCATCACTGCACCGACCGAATAAGGGGGACAATCCACTATACAGTCACCGAAAGCGCTTAAACGTTTCCTGTTTCGTTTTTATTTGTGGCACGCGTTAATGTTCCCGTAGACAATGACAGGGGGATACCGCTTTTAACATTGTGTCTCTGAATTAATTTTATTACGTGCATGTTTATTTCGGATGACGTTTATTTTTGAAGATCGCTGGCAGCTGTTAATGCAAGAATGAGTAAATACCGAAGTGTCTGAAATAAAAGACCGAGAAGTGATAGCAGTTTGATCAGGTAAAAATTTAAAAAAAATCGTGCGTACTCTGAACTCTACATATATGATATGAGATAAAAAATAAAAGCTTCATGCTGATTTCGTCATCCCAGTAGTATTTTTAACTTCCAAAGTAAGAATAGGTTGGTAGGAAGAATTGAAATAACAGCTATCATTCTTCTAATGTTGTTAGTATAGCAGAGCTTTGGCTTGAGCTTTATGTATGTATGTATATATATATTATCTATGTATGTTAACTCGTTATTGCACATAAACAATTAGAAGACAAATTTGCATCGACGTAGTAAATGTACTCAAGTTGCTTGCTAAGCAACATTGCGCAGTACTACCCAACCGTGCGCCTCAAAACCAGCTCCGGCGCAAAAACGCGTCTGCGCCGTAATGAAGAGCTGGAAGGGCACGTTTTAATTAGCGACGCGTGCCGGCCAACAGCTACGATAGTTCACTGCTTCTTTATTATGACTAGATAGCAGACAAACAAGCTTTATAAACTCTGTTTGCAAGTGGTTAAAGGTGGTGAAGATTGCAAGCTGCCGTAGCATGCTTAGGGGCAAATTCATTTAAATTCTGACTTACATTATTATTTATTAGCTGCAGTGTTGCCTTGGGATCTATTCCAATATACAAAGAATTGTACTCGTATATCATCTGTGTGTATCAATGGGTAATTGGTCTTCTTAAATCGGTGAAGTGATGACTTACAAATTGCTACTCATGGTACCTTTTATTCTGTTTCAGCTCGAATTTTTGACCAGTGCGGGATTTCAAGAGGCTTGTAAGATGGTAGGTGACAGAAAATATGCACAGAATTCAAAATTGTAGATACAGCTGTCTATAGTCTGTAAAGGTTTCATTTTATACTCATTTACAAGCAAATCGCACTATTTTATACGAGATCTTGACTAACAAAGTTCTATAAGAAGGACATCCCAGCCCACCGCTAATACGTAATTCATAATCAAAGTAGTAAGTAGTAGTAGTGGTGGTAGTGGTAGTGTGTTGTTGTTGTTGTGTGTGTATGCTGTATGCTCTACCCTATTTGGCACTATTCGGTACTATTGTTGTCAATTGTTTCTATACGTCACCATATTAACCTTCTGTGTTGCCTCTGTTGTTTCTTCCTTCATAAAATCAAAATTTGAACTCAATAAATCGACTAATTTTATTACACTGTTAACAATATCTTTAGCTACATCAAACAATACTTTTTCCTCTTCAATGACATTACGTATTCAAGTCTCATCCTCACTTACGTTACTGTCACCGGGTAGCTATCAGATCTCTATCGTCGACGACAAAATCTTATCTTGGATCAGTAACCAAATTAGCTGGTAAGGATCCTCAACCAATTCTTGACACTCTTATTGCAATGATCGCAAGGGTGATGAAGTCAACATCAAACTTATCTATTATGTGTGCAAGCATGAATTGGCATAAGGTTTTCGGAATCGGCAGTACATTGACCTGGTGTGGAATAGGTAGCTTTACTTTTAATTTGATTCAAGTAGCTATTTTAGCTTAAATCGGTGAAATCTTCAAGTTATTGTAAGGAGATAATTTGCCCACTTTAGATCGGAGGGGACTACAATTTTAGCTGCGCATTGTTTTCTTTGTATCTTTCAGGAAATGTATGAAGGAGCACTGGACGGAACAGCAAAATTTCCCGAATAAATTAGGACCAAGGGTAAAGTGACCAGTGGTCAGCCAGAGACCTGTAGTCGGCCTCTGCCTATGCTTTGTATTAGTGGGAAGAGTACGAAAGATATATTTCCCACTCTTCGCACTCATATAAGGTTGACTACTGATCTCTGGCTGACCACTGGTGACTTTACCCAATATGGAAAAAAAAACACACGGGCCACCTGATGGTAAGTTAGCTCAACTACCCATAGACATCTGTAATCCCAAGACTGCAAATAAGTTAATTACAAGCTACCACTTTTTTTTTGGTCGAACGTCTCCCCTGGCCTTTGAGCCCGACGTCACCAGGGTGTTTCTTTTATTTTATTTAAACCTTGCCCTTATGTTTATGAACACAAAAAAATAAAATCGGTCGAGACATTTTCGAATTTTTGCGAGACTCTATTTAGGTTATATATATAAATGATCGCTATCAATGAACCTTTCGATCTGTAACATAAAACACGACGTTATTACATACATACATACATAATCTCACGCCTTCGTTCCCAGAGTGGGGTAGGCAGAGCTACAGAATTACAAACATCTCTAAAAACTTGTTGATAATTCTATAACCACAATTTGCACAATTAGGCTAAGATGTTTACCAGCGTATTAGTGACAGGTTGCAAGCCCATCGCCTAACAGTACTACAAGCCTTTATTCCCTTAGTCGTCTCTTACGACATCCACGGGAAGACATGGAGTGGCACTATTCTAACTCGGCAACCACACGACGTTATTGTTTTGTCATATTCGACCAGTTCGATTATTGCGGCGTTTAACGCAGACGACTTTTCAAAAATCCATTAAAAGTAAGTCTCACATGCGTAGAACTTGCTATTAGCAATATTTAAGGTAGTTGCCGTTTGCCGTCCATGTGGCGTTCGTTTTTTCCTAAATTTGTACCAGTATGTAAGACTGTTGTTGAAGATATATCGAAACAGGATTAAGTAACATCGGTGAAGGATAAAGATAGGGACGTTACGCAACAGGAAGCCTACAATGCGGCCCGGCCCGGAATTAGACCGGCTCCGGCCCGGACCGATTTAGAATCGTCAGGAGACAAAAAGTATGTAGGAACCGACGCGCCTAAACGACTAAACGGACCGCCTCTCACACCGAACAATGCTTTGGTGACAAGTGAAAATGCTATTGTTATGCATTTTTTATTACATTATTTTAGAATATCAACTTTAAGCGCCGGTATTTTGGAATCAATATAACTTAGGAACGTTCACAAAACAAACATCCTTTTCTCTCAAAGGCAGCGCACTTGTAATTCCTGTGTTAATGGGTCGCCGTCGCGGTGATCACTTACCATCCGGTGACACGCTTGCTCTTGTGCCTCCTTCGTTACATAATAACCTCTACCCGCTATTCTTTGATATCGTCTAACATGAGCTTCAATTAGACACAACACAAAAGTAAAGCTGCAAACGCACTAAAAACGGTAGCGCGGCGACGCAGTAATCTTGCTTTTTTTTAAATAATTATTATCAAAACAACAGAACCATTTTATTATGAACCTATAAATCCGAGAGTTAAATTAAAAAAACGTACCTCCACAGTTTCAATTACACCGTATAGAACGCGATGGCCACGGCCAATAACTTCTATGAGCTACGGCGTGTTCCCGGCATAATTACACCTGGCATACCACAGACAGAGCTCATACTACATAAGGCATGCGGAATTTCTAATTACCGTTTACATACTGTAACTGTTCCAGCAAATGTTTATACAATACATTATGTGAGTAAACAAACATGGACGATTGTTTTTTTCTGTAAATAAATTATTTATGCGGTAGTATATGCTATTTATAGAGGAGCCAGGTGAATGCGTTTGTAGGTATAAACATAATTATATTATATAATTTTTCTTATTGGTATTAATTGTGGTGAGTTAATGAGTAAATTATAAGTGTCAATGAACGTGGGCATGCGTAGTTTATCATGCGTTCTTTTACCTTTTTCGAGTGACGATCCTTAATTTATACCCTCTTATAAACGCACAACTAAAGTATGTATGTGTTCAATTTACTGTATAAATATTTTGAATTTTGAATTTTGCGTCGGTGTGAGTGGCGGCGTCATTAAACATCCAGATATATCTGGCTACGCGACTCCGAATCCGTAACAGACACCGCCACAAAGTGTTCGGCCACTTGACTTATATGGTGAGGAAAGTCTCTTTTATAAATAAACTAGAGGAGGCCCGTGACTTCGTACGCGTATACGTTTTGACCCCTTAGGGAATTTCCAAAGATCCCTTCTTAGCGAACGCCCAGCATATCCAAGGAATATTACCTCCAAATTCCAAGTCCCTAGGTCGAGCGGTTTCGGCTGTACGTTGATCGGTCTGCCAGTCAGTTTCTTCTAGTTTAGACTAGTTTAGGCCGAAGCTTCACTCACACTTGCCTGGGACTAATATGAAATGAGGAACCATAGGAGGCATTCCATCTTAATCCTCAGGGTTGGCAACGCATTTGAAGTCTTAGGATTGCAGTTTTGAGATTGTAGTCTTGACAAAACATGGGAATGAGGAAAATTATACACGAAATGCAGAATTGCCCCTTTGTTGTGAAGGTGTTGCCGCTTAATATGTTTAATGCCTAGGTAGTAGAATAGCGATAGTTGAAGCCAAGATTTTTGTATGGGACTATATCAATTTGTAAGAGATTGTCCGTCGAAATTTATTATCTACTAGAGGACGTCCGCAACTTCGGCAGTACGTTGATCTGATCGATCAACCAGCTGAGCGGAACTGTCAAAACATAGGAATGAGGAAAATGCAACACGAAATGCAGAATAGCCCCTTTGTTGTGAAGTTGTTGCCACTTAATATGTTTAATGTCTAGGTAGTACAAGCGATAGTTGAAGCCAAGATTTTTGTATGGGACTATATCAATTTGTAAGAGATTGTACGTCGAAATTTATCATCTACTAGAGGACGTCCGCGACTTCGGCAGTGCATTGATCGATCAACCAGCTGAGCGCGGAACTGTCAAAACATGGGAATGAGGAAAATGCTACACGAAATGCAGAATAGCCCCTTTGTTGTGAAGTTGTTGCCGCTTAATATGTTTACCCTTTTATTCATAAACGAACGGACTATCAACCAGTTTTAGCTAAAATATGTTTCATCACGCAAATGTCACAATGACAGATAAGATAAGGACAAATCATATTTTAAGCACACTAGCAAGCAGTTCATATCGTCTTTGACCTTTTTGGGACCATATTGAGATGTCATTTAAAATTACAAATGTGTAACTTTGTCCGTCCGTTTGTTACGCTTTCACGGCTAAATCGTTGAACCGATCTCTATAAAATCTGGTATGGAGATAGCTTGAAGGACATAGCGTTACTACTATATTTCGAGATTTATGAGTTTGAACTTAATTCTCTTCATGTTTAAGTTTAAAATCATATGTCACGAAGTCTGAGATACGGGGGTTTTGCAAAGCAATGACGATAGGGTACTTTTTACTGCAATAAACGACTTCTACGTGGATGAATTTTCGGGCATCAGCTAGTTATTTATATAAATGGCCTATGGCATAAAAATATATTTAAAAAAACAAAGGCGACAACTTGTCTTGGTCATAGATAATCAACTTGCGGAAGTAAACGAACTGAGCTGAATAATAATAAAGAAGTCAGATTAGATTATTTCAAGTAGTGCTGGACCGTTTCTCGTTTTCCGTAAACGAAACGTAACCGTTACTATCTTAACAATTATTTTAGTTAAATCGTTTTACTTCTTAACCATTTTTTGTGGCATAGAGAATCCGGATGAGCACACAGGCCACCAGCGCCTCTATTCAACACGGTAAAAACAATATCGCATTTGATCTGTTATCGTATTGTCAACGTTTTGATAGCTCTTATTTTCATGACAGTGATGGCGACTGACGTCATAACAATACCATAACAGGCAAACTACGATATCGTTTTTACCGTCTAGAACAGAGGCGCTGATGGTAAGTGGGATCTGTGACATGCCAGAAAAATGTGCCAATTAAGGCGAACAGGTAGGTAACCTTTCCACTCAACAACAACAACGTAATGCTTCTTTTTGTAACGGTGTATTGTTTTGTATTTTTAAAAAGCTTTTATTTAACTTGCAATGTATGTTTTTATGTATGTATGTATGTATGTACGGGTCAAATCTTGCTAGTTAAATTTGACCCACTGCCTGGTTTCCGATGAAGCTGAATTTACACACACCTCTAGTTCTGATGACAATACAATAATATAGTACAATCGAGCTGGTCTGATGATGGAGACTCAAGGTGGCCATAGGAACTCCTAAATTACACATGATAATCCCGTCGTGTTAGGTTCGTTAGCATTGTCTTGACGGGGAGATAACGACTGTGCAAAAAAAGTACAGTCGGCATCAAAAGGTTTTCCCTAAAATGAAAATTTTGACAGAAACATATTATTAAATTAGCCCTTCAACTCCGTTCTCGATTGTATACTCACATTCGTTTACAAATATAAGTCAAGCATTAAAATATCAAAAACTTCGCTGAAATATTCATGGAATATAAAGGCCTACCCCGCAACTGTAACATATTTTGTCACAGTTATGCACGTATCGTGACTAAAACAACAGGTCTACGCACTTTATTGGCGATAATTGAGTTAGACGCGAAAGTCGGCGTAGAGTCTAAGAAGTAAGACACGACACTCCTAAAGAACCCATAGACAGTGTCTCTATAGGCGAAATTCATCACATAGACCATCTGATGGTACATGGGATCTGAGACCCATAGACACTTGCATTCTCAAGACTATAATCTAAAGACTGCAATCCTGAGACCGCAAATACGTTGCCAACCCTGAGGACTAAGATTAAATGCATCTATGCTAGTAATATCTACGGTTGTCTTTTCCCCTCACCGGAACACAGTAATGCGAACACTGTTGATTGGCGGTATGTTAAAAGATCGCGTCTTCTCCGCAATGATGGACTGTAATCCGAAGACTCCAAATGCGTTATAAGCCCTGAATACTAAGATAAAATGCTTCTGCGCTAGTAATTTCACTGGTTATCTTATCCCCCACCGGAACACAATGGGTAGACTATTGCTAGGCAGTAGGTTATAGCCGTTATAGTATAAGATGGTGGTAGCGATCCGGACGGTTTATGCTTGAAAAAATGTCCTGCTGAAGTTACTTGCGGCGCTTCTTCTCCGCAATTATGGTTTTGTCCGAAATGCTCAGACATTAACTTCATATTACCAACGTGTAAAGAAACCCGCATGTGGCCAATTTACTGAATAAATATTAGGTTTTTTTTTTACTATTCCTTCACACGCAAGAAACGAGTTTAGCATTATTTTATAGCTGTCAACATTGTAAATTTTCAGAATCTTCATTGTTGTATGACCCAGACTTGACTTCATCTGCCTATTCTACTAAAACATAATAAGGAACCAACAACCAAGTAATAAAGGCTTGTAAATAACACGAATATTAATTTTTCATAATTATCACACTAATATTAGCCCTTATCCGATATTATGTATTCCTACAACTCGACAACTGTGAAACTGGCGTAACTAACAAGGAGCGTTAACTACCGATTCTCGAAGATAATTAGAGTGACGCACGATTGACTTATTTCGAGTTACACGGGATCACGCTTGACCCTGCGTGAGATGATAAACAAACGATTATTTTAACTTTCACTACATAACACGCGGATACTAGCAACAAAAAGCATGCCTTCAAAACCCGACTGCTTTTTAGAATATGGATGATGCTGCAGCATCAGGACCAGGGCTTGGGAACGATTCGAAAAATACCGGTTAATTACGCTTGTTAACCAGGGTTTTCGTAAACACTCGCTCGGAGCGGCGAATCGATTCGCGAGGGTTATTATATGATTTTATCTACATCCATATCATAAATTCCCTAAAATTCGCACCTTTAGAACAATAATGACCTAATTCAAAATTTGTGCTTTCAAACTTCGAGTCATAAATTTATTATCATAGAGACCTAACTCGAAATTTAAATTTTCTCAATTAGGTCACTATTGTTCTGAAGGTGCGAATTATGTTCAGAAGCGATAAGCAAATCGCCTATATTAAGAAACCTGTATCTGTGGTTGCATCTTAATGTTTACATTAAAGTATAGTACATCGTAATGTTTACATTAAAGTGTCGGTACCTAAACATTAAAGTATCGGTAATACTGTACCACTAACTTGAAAATGCAAGCCATATCTGTACATTATAAATAAAGTTTGTTTATTATTAGTTTTTTTATTTTTTTTATTTAACCTTTGGTACTACAAACAAGTTAACAGTAACACTAACTTAATAAAAATACAGGCCATATCTGAACATATTATAGAAAACTTATGATATGCATGTAGATAAAGTTATGTATGCGGCTATACATAATTAGGCATTAAAGCACGAGTGTGGTTTTATGAAACGAGCCGAAGGCGAGCCACATAAACTACTATTTGATTCTTCCTGCAGTTGGATGGCCTCGCGACTAAAATGATAAGGCCGGCTTGAAGCTTGACCAAGTGAAAATGATGACGAGAAACCGATGGCGGTGCGAACAAATTAACAAGCGTAATTTCGAGCAGGAACAGTTCTATTTGGCTCTTTGATCGGAACCGATAATATCGATTCGGTTCCAGCAGAATCGAAGTGAGAATGCTCTAATTGAAATGTATGGCGTTTCTATCGCGATGGTTAAAAGATATTAACCAGGTTTCCGAGTCCTGATCAGGACTGAGGAGTTGGATCTTGGAAGAATGGATTCGTTTTTGCGTGACACAAATAAAACATTACTAACCTTTGAATGTAACTACAGCTTCAGTATTTGAAGATCTAAAATTGATGAATGATTGAATCATAAAAGATTGCTTGATTGATTGATCGAACAGAACGGCAACACAAATATCGTCAGACGAATCCTCGGATACCGTATATTGTGTCAGTGGTCATAATAATGCATTATCAGCCGAAAGGTATCCACTACTAGACGTAAACTATCAGGTATTGTACCAAGAACTTCCCATACATAAACAATATGAGCATATTTGAAAATCTTATCTAAATTACATTTATTAAATATTTTGTAAGGGACTCAACTCATTACATTAAAAGTCAAAATTTCTTCTCTTACTAAATTCATAAATTATACACATTTAATTCAGAACCACATATTAAAATCCAAACTTGATAAAAAAAGATTCCAACGTAATATTGAACGAGCTAAACCGCCCGTATCATGCAGAATAAATGATATTGAGTCAAAATAAAATAATAATAACGTTGATACTTAACGAGGATCAAAGGATCTTAATGAGATATCAAAATCAAAGGAGTTACTTGAACTTATCCAGATCACAAGTCGTGGAAACATGCAACGTAAAATCGACCGAAGTCGATGTGGGACGGCAACCCTAATGTGGAAAAGTACTTAATAATATAACGCTATTTAGTTCGCTTTTTCTTAAATGGTTTGGTCTTGGTTTGGAAATGAATGTTAAACACACAACACATTTTAGACTAAATTTTTATTATACTTTTTGGAGACATTCTCTTTGAAGGAGATATCATACGGGATTCCATAAATTAGCCTAGCTACGCAGTCCAGTCAGTTTAAAGAGTTACTTCTTATTCATAAACTCACAATAAACTTATTTCAGTTAAAGTATTCATTGCCCCGATCCCTTCGAAATGTCATAATGACATAAGGACAGAGCATGTCAAGCACACTTCAGCTAATTAATTTATAAATAAGAGGGTTATTCTGTAAGTTCTAAGTGTTCTAACAGACACTTGTCAAATGTTTTAGTAGATGATTTTGAATGTCTATGACTAATAAATTTTACGAACTCCAATTACCCACCATTATTCAATACATTTGAAAAACCCATCCGCCAATTCTAAACACGCCAGACGCCGTAATTTCCCTACATAGAGGACTCATTATCGCATCCTTTGGCAGTGAACGGGCTGCCTGAGCAAGTGAGCACCCTGAAGTGGTCTGATGTCAGAAACATTTGCATGAGTCACCGGATCTGTAGCCCACAAGAGAGCACTGTCAATAAGTCTGCCGTACTAATCAAGACGACGTAGTTCTTTAAATTAGTTCGATTATAAAGTGTCACCTTGAACTCGGAATGCAGACAGTGAACGACCGCATTTACGTACAATTAGGCATTTAGTTTTAGATGAATAATCTAGACTGTTCCTTATCAGTAGACAAGCTTATGAAACTATCATGATTCTAGTAATGTTGACGCATGTAAACTAGAAACACCAAGTTTGTTGGTCAAATTGTTATAGCTTCTAGTAACATAACATTGAGAATAGAAAATCGAATCAGTGCTAAAAATGGAGGAGAAACTCCCAAATTTGTTAAATCCCCAATTAAATATCCAAACCGACAACTTAATTCGCCGAACTCAACGTTTTGGGCAAAACAACGTCGGCCGTTATCACAACATCGCAAAGAGTTTCTGCGAAGAGAATTTATCGTTTAAAAGCCCGAGGGTTGTTTACCCTATTGTTCCTTTCAAGGGAAACAAGGGACAAAAAAATAAATTAAAAACACCTAATTCAGCGAAGATATCGGATAGGTACTAGAAGTAAAAAGTACATGAATGCAATACATAATGTTTTAATTACAAGACTAGCAACAATAACGCATAATATTTCTACTTTTTCTATTCCACCGTTTGAAAAGGGTGTAAGCAAGTCGCAACATGTTCTTCGAAACATCTGCTGCGACCAAATTGAGCTCGCGTGATACAGGTGTCGGCAATCCTTGACCCTTAATAGTTCATAATTTCATTAATAACCTAGTTTCCGGATATCATTAGATAGTGGAGCAACAGGTTGCCGACTTTTGTCCTTTTAATAATTAACTGAGGTACAAAAAAGCGCCAATATCTTCAACATGTTATTATTTGTCGATCAATTTTCAATCAAACTCGGACTGTTAAATCAAGACGAGCGTGACTTGGTAGTGATTTTTAACGGAACGTATACCGCTGTGCTTTTAGAAGCGTCGTAATAGTACCGTTTGGAATCAATTGAAATCAAATCACTTACCTGTTAAAAGTCATCGCCTTATTACAAGTGTTACAAATCATATTAACGTTTCTATCGGTCACGACTAAATTAAAATCAAAGAATCTGTCAGTCTAGAAGATTAGACAAGATAGATTTAAACTAACGGACATTCAAGTCCCGCAAAACACAATCTAGTAGAAAACGTACAAAACCTCATCAGCATAATGACGACCGCTAAACGAAGCGCCAAATTCCCAAGGATAAAAACTAACAACAAAGCGAAAAAATGTATCTTGGAGGCGCCAAATCGCCGCCGCCTTTCCAAGAACTTCAACCAATGAGGGTGAATGAAAAAGAGTGCCGCCAAACGGCTTCACAAGCCGATGCACCGATATTGTTCGGGGGGCTTAACAATTTGCCGATAACAGGAACGTTTTTTTGGAGCCTTTTTTGTAACGTTTGCCGAAAGGGATTTTCGATTTGTAAATATCGCGGTCGCTTGACGGAGGGACTAATTTTATACTCCATTAATTGCATAAAAAACTGCGTTTACGTCTATTATTGATATGATCTTATATGTTTTTTTAAATATGATGACAATGCCGGAAACAATATATAAATATAAATGATCTGTTTATTTAAGGATCAGGAATTCTGTGGTCCTTATCGATGATGAAATGATCGTCATACATAATATTTGTAGCCGGTATTGGGTGCAAAATAAAGTCGCATTAAAAAGTATCAAATAGGTTTATAGCTAATAAATGTTTTACAGTCGAAAGTAACCGTTTCAAGTGCAATTTCAGAAGAAAACGAACCAAAATAAACAATTAAGCTAAGCAGTGTAGAAGTAATTAAACAATTCATTGATGTGCTTGAAAAACAACGACTATATTCTTCTCAGACGCGACACCTTACGCTTTGTCATCCGAATCATTGTTCACCAAGGTAAATAATAAAAATTTATTCATCAGAAACAACAAAAAGGAATCCTCTTACCGGGAAGACGCGTTCATTTCTCCAGCAACCCGCAAATGGAGGAGAACAAAGGTGGAACGGGACGCATTGTTAGGCCTTTGTCAACCGCGGGCTGGTTCATGAATCGAAATCTATGGGTGGTACGTCGCGAGCCTTATTTTAACTATTCCTAACGATTTCGAGAAAAGGCAACACTATTGTTTAGCTATTGACCATTGTAAAACAAATATTATCCGAGGCGTCATTTATGACACTTCTTTTTTAATGGAGGCAGATGTAAACGGAACAATAAGGAAAGGTGCTACGGCGGGGCGCGTGAGGTCGCTTTGTTTCAACAACTGTATCTATTCGTAATTGCCATCACCTGCCGCTTCCTTGTTAAAAATCATTTCATCGTCGTCGCGACCTTCGTGTCCACTTTCGTTGTCGACCAATTTGTGTCCGGCTATTTTGATTGGGAGTCGGGTTTCATTTGTCCCTCAATTAAAGACAAATGCTGGGCATTAACCTTAAGTTCGGTCAAAATAATCTGAGGAGCTTTCATTACAAATAAAGCTACATCAAAATTGAAAGTTTAATAGGATTGTGAACCAACGCTTAAATCACGTAGCTGACGTAGCTCCAGGCGATAACGTTCCTTATTTTTCCCTAAATCAAGTCCGATTTCCACGATTTTTGGATATGTTGTAGTTATTTTGAAAAACTAGCTACCTTTTTTTTTTTTTTTTGTTTCAATCTAAGAAATATTTTCTTGGAAAGGACAACATACAGACATAGTTATTCAAAATATCTACAGCATATTCAAAAAACGTAAAATTCGGACGAGGTTTAAGGGGTGAGAAAAGTAATAGCATTTTGTCCGGAAAATTTCACCCTCACAATCCTCTTAAATCAAAGATTTCTACAAAAAGGCTACATATCCTTTCCAAGTAAAAAATGGGTTAGCCAAAAGGATAAATGCGTTAGGTAATCGCTAATGACATCTAGTGTAGATACGATCGTTAAAGTGTCACCAAAACATCTTCGGCAACGACCACGGACCACCTCTCTACGATTCTGACAGGTGCTACACCAGAATCGTTGCGTCTTTGATCGCTCCTGCGACGACTCTTTAATTGGTTACTGAAATCTTTAATGGGGTAACACAAATAATGTTTGGCCCAACATTCGGCGTTGCGTTTTACTACCGGGTTGATAGCATCTCCGAGAGGCAAATAGATTTTTATATTTCAATTTAATTGCAGTATCGTTTTTGTGCGTGCGACTGCTGATGAATTAGGGTGCTTAAGTTATAATTTTGAATATAATAGCTTAGTCGGTATTATTGTAGTTTAGAAAATCTATTTCAATTATAAGAAAGTTTTTTGGTCGAATACAGATAAAGTTATCGCTATTCGGAGAGTAATAGATAAAGATAAACGTAAATTGGGCCTTAGACCAAATTTAGAGTCGTGAGCAGAAGCTTCATTGAATAACTAAGATATTTTCATCTAAGGGTAGTGAGGTTCTGTCCCGGAGAGTCATTTAAAGCCAAACGATATTTAAAAAAAAACACTGACCTATTCCTTCCCATTCTGTTACTGCGTAGGACTTTTATAAACTACTTCACACGTTCACAAATTTCAACTATCACTGCTCTGTCTACCCTTCCAATAGCAATTACTGGCTATATTTCAAATTGAGACAAGCCCATCATTATTTCAACTAATGAGCACATCCGTCAGTTAGATCAACCAACCGATGTTATCACTAGTAAGATAGATTTGTAACGCATTACCGTTCGTGCGGACCGACAGGTGATGTCTGTCAGCCCGTAAATTAGGACAGTCCTTTACTAGCAAACCCCTATATCCAAAACAACATAAAGCCGTAGCCTAATAGCTCTTTTATGCCCTTTCGTGACCGAAAAGATATGATGAGCATTTGAACTGTTATTCGTTTCCCGATGTCTTTTTAATGTGCGTCTATTGATTGTTATTTTTTCAACGCTCTTACAGTTTTTGTGGACATTTTCGGTTTCGATGTTGATTAAAGATGTGGCAGGTGTATTTAAACAAAAACAGATATAAAATTGAGTTCCATTTCTAAAAACCATAGTGACAGTTATTTAATTTATTAAAGGAAGTCGGATCACAGGATCAAAAACACCTTTTGCAATACTTGCTTTGGTATTCCTGCAGCTAGTCAACTAATTAAACTCAGTGGATACCTTATTTCTAGTGCTAATTCTACTTACGATAACGTAATGACGGCAGAATTAAAAATAATACGATGATATGTAAAGGGAAGGTTTTACCGAGTCGAATATTAATTATCATCAAACATGGACAAGAAACGGCTTTTTGATCGATTACGATCCGAAGAATTGACCATAAAAGACGTCAAACTCTCCAAAGAAAATAATGAAGCACCACCCAGAAGCTAGATAACCAATTTAAACCACAACTACAATGAATTCCGCCATAATTAAACATAAAAAAATGTCAGAAGGCTCGCGTGTTTATTTAATCCAAATAATTATACGGTAACCTTGTATTAAAGAGGCGGAGTACACGTGCCCTTAGGTAAATGACCTATCGATATACAAAATAATGTAAAGCGTTCACTAAAATTAAGGTAAACCTTATCTTAAACAAATTAAAGTCGCTTTTATAATAACAAACTTAAAGAAAACGCAAGAGGCAGTAACGAAATTATTTTTAAACAATAATGTTCGCGTTGAAAATTCTTAAACGAAGCCCTTATTCTTTTAAAAGTTAAGGTTCATTTTGATTCGTTCCAATGTTTCAACTTAGGGTGCGCAATGATAAAAACGTAAGTAGTAATTTGGTATAATACGATGTTAGTTTTTTGTAGAGCACTGTTTAATTATGATTAACGTAATACTAGTTATTTGTTACTCATTGTGTCATACTCAATTGGTAAAGGACACATACCCTATGATTAGAAAAGAAGTGGGAATAGAAATGGAATAGGTATAGATAATTTGCATATTTTGTTTGTGTTGTTTTATCAACAAAAAACACTGGAAGCCGTAACAGGTATTAAAATCAGGTGATAAATAAAAAAATACAAAAACTATGCACAATCGTAACTCGCCCCTAAAGTGGATAAATTACACAAAAAAACTCTGGAAATTTATTACAATACAACTTTGTTAAATTGAAGTGAAATTTGCTGAAATAATGCGGGTAATTGTCGGACGTTCGTAGCATCGCAAAATGACTGCTCCGGATAATCAAAGAGTATCGCAAGCGCATCCAAGCTTTGCCATCTAATAGTTTTTAGCAACTAATTAGTAAACTGTGTCGATGCTTACAAACGAGAACTCGAAAGACAGGCGACGACGCCTTTCTAAAAAATCATAATTTACCGACTTATTGAAAGAGGTTTGGGTAAAAGTGTTGTCATTTGTAAAATTCATACATTTTCATGGTGAGCGGCCATTCGTAAAAGTGGTAAATTATGATATAATTGATAAAAATAAACATATTTTGTTATGTAATGTAATACTCTTAAGTGCATTAGAGCCGAGATATTTAAATATTCATACTCGGGCGTACTTTTGTATATAAAAACTGAATACTTAAATCTTTAAAATCTCCGCTCCGATATCATTTAACGCCATAAATTATATATATCTATGTGTATTTAGAGGTCCTCTAAATAACTATGTAAAAATCATCCGTGGCCGCTGAAAAAAATAATGACAATATTCTTCAAACAAATTTACCCAATGCCCTTTACTATTTTTATTAAAAAAAGAAAACAGAAACTTACTATAGACATTATAAACTAAATAATAAGTTAACATGAACATAGAATTCGTTTTGCAACCCTCATTTAGCCCAAGTTTCTTTACGCCCTAACCGTGACCAAATATATAAAATTAAAAAACACATTTTTCAGTTTGACAGAGACAAACGTGGTTTGCTTGCGTTATATTTGCATGTTATTGGGAGGGTCCCGTAAAATACTTAAATGTCACCTCAAGCATCGAGCCTCATTAGGGCTGTAAATCAAAAAAGGCACCCCTTATTTACTGAATCGATCGTTTAAGACTGTTAGGGTAAAAGTCAGTTAAAAAGGTAATTTATAAGAGGTTACTCGTAAAATCAGATATTAGAATGTTTAGCCAAACTTATTACCATTTCACTAAAAACAGGCATATTGACCATGCCAATTAATCACTATCCTTACTAATATTATAAACGTGAAAGTTTGTATGTATGGATGTATGGATGTTTGTTACTCTTTCACGCTCTTTCATGGCTGGACGGAATTGGATGAAAGGAGATTGACCATATTTGTATGGGAGTTGGACCAAGTGCTGCCCAGAATGAACACATAGTGCATTATGTTCCTTACGCTATCACGAGACGGTACACTAAATCGCTTCAAGATCTACCCCAGGAGTCACGAAAAAAAAGACTTTTTGTAGAGAAGTAAATCATCAATCATCATTATACATTACTTACTAATGGTCGTCATCTTCGTTGATAATAATTCTATCGAAGAGTGGAGCAGGGCGTCTAACAATGAGTTGGTACCTAGCCCACCCTAAAAACCAAACTAGGCACATAATATGCACTCATCAGCCAGTTGTTCCTAGCATGAAGAATGCTTTGTGTTGATGACTGCATCAACGATAACATCTATAGTCGTCAACAAAACGAACACGGCAATACAAAACGTTTTTTTTTCTCTCGAATCAATTTTTAAAATATGTGTTTTTTATAATAGATAGTAACATAAGAAACTCGTTAGAGGTATTTTCACGTCTGGGCAGCGTTTGGTCCAAACCTTGTCAATCTCCTTTGGAATGGATATAGCTTATATCTTTATCCCGGAAAATTTAAGTTTCTGAGGGAATAACGATAGTAGAAATGTACGCGGAAGAAGTCGTGGGCAGAAACTAGTATATTATGAAACAAAGTCCCTCGCTGCGTCTGTCCCTCGTTCGCGTAAATCTCAAAAACTACTGAACGGATTTTCATGCGGTTTTCACCATGTTAGATAATTTAACACGGAATTTTGGTTTAAGCACGGGTGTTACACAAAACTCACATAAACGGAAGCGGAGCGAGGACGGGTTGCTAGTGATTAATATTTTTGCAAAAGATGATTTTTTCAAGTAGGTATAATTTAACAATAACAAGGTTGTTTACTTTATGGAAAGAGAACTTGGAAATTAGACCAATATTAAATATTTTTGTCCGCAACATCAGCGTACTACAGTCTGTGAGGACTGAGGGACCTATCAGACAGAGAGCGGTCACGCGGTCAAGCTATCAGTTTTGCGTTCTTTGCGGTCTTTGGTTATATTATGTTACCGCTGCTGACCGCTTGAACGCTTGACCGCGTGACCGCTCTCTGTCTGATAGGTCCCTTAGGTGTTTCGGATTTGTACTTCTCCCTCACTTGCTCTTAATAAGATCGCATGAGAGCGAGTGAGATACCTACAAGTACAAACCCAAAGCATCTTCTAAGAGCTTATCGGACTGTACAGTCAGCATCAAAAGTAGCTAAGCAGAATAACATGCTCAAAATGGTCTAGACGCGAAGTATTCTCTTGACAATAGAGTCGAGTGCAGATCATTTAACCTCTTCGGTTGCGTAGCTACTTCTGCTGTTGACTGTACGTATCCTTGTTTACTTGGGACATGGACAATTTGTAAAAGATTGTCTTCAGGGGTTCTATTCTACTCTCTAAAGCAGTGATCCCCAAAGTGGTCTATATCGACCCCCAGGGGTCGACGACGAGCTACAAAGGGGACTATGTGAGCCGAAAAAATAAATGGGGTCCATGAGGTGAAAATGGGGGTCTACGATAGTAGATCCCATTTAAGCAGGTTGTGACTTTAATTTTAGGTAGGTACCTACTTAATCACGCAATACTTTCCTATAAATATATAAGTAAATAAACAAATATTATCTAAGTAAGTATATAAATTACTTTTCAATTTTCTCTGTGTGTAGTTTTTTACTTTGTAAAAAATATTCGCGCTAAATATTCATTGTAGCAGGCGTCAATTTTTAGTCGGCTAGACCTCCAAAATTAGGTATCCGTGAAAAATATCCCGAAGATTTTTTGCTTAATTTTTACGTAATAACGTAAATACTCGTATTGGGTAAGCATTGGGTCCACCCAAAACCGAAATAAATGCCAAGTGGTCTATGAGACAAAAAAGTTTGGGGAAATGGGGACCTCTGCTCTTAAGCCTTATTGCTTTTGACATATCATCGTATTGTTTTTAACTGGGCCACCATTACTGCCAAGTAAATAAGAGCTATCAAAACGTTGACAATACGATAGAGCCTCTGCAGAATTTATTAATAATTTGAAAGAAACTCGAGTATCTTTTAAAATAACAAAGCAATTAAAAAGTTTGCATTTACAATTGTTATATCCACACATCTTATCTAATATCTAACACATTCAGCGCCTGTGATCACAATTTGTACAAACTTCCGACGCTCCCTGGCGTCATTGGCGTGTAATGGGCCAAGGTACCAGGGAGTCCTTAAAAACTGCGGATCCCCCATTCATTTATTCAAACATTATCGTGTCCGCCATTAGCATATTTTAATGCGGCAGTTTGTTTTTTTTTCACCGTGGCGCCTTCGGGACGCTGATGAATAAATAGGGTCATTTAGGGAATGGGGATACGTAAGGACATGGCTTTGGTTTGTATACCTAATTATTATAAGTCGAGTTCCATGTTGCGTAGCTGTCAAGAAAAATCTATACTAACCCATTATAGACTAGCGGTCCCGTTTTATACCGGGGTCGTGGTTAGAGATTGTGCCTTATTGTTCTATATATTAAAATTCAATAAATTTGAATAATGACACAATTCAGTCTTTAATGGGCTAATTTAACTACGGGCCCTAACGTTTCGCAATCCGTAAATCAACACCGATTTTCAGGATTTTTGAATATACTGTAGTTGTTATAAAAAACTAGGTCTGTACAATTCCGTTCTTTTATGTTTTTTTTTTGAAAGAAAAACGTACAGACCTAGTTTTTCATAATATCTACAAGATATTAAAAAATCGTAAAAATCTAACTAGGTTAAAGGCCGAGCCACACCGCTTGCGTGACGTGCACGTGCACGTGCGCGTTCGCTTTCCACTGCGTCGTAAAGTATGAATTCTCATTACGACATGTCACTATACAACACAGTGGAAAGCGAACGCGCACGTGCACGTGCACGTCACGCAAGCGGTGTGGCTGGACCTTTAAGGGGAGAGAAACGTTAGCTTCATAATCCTCTTAAGATATCACATAATAGCGATTACTATAACATATGTTGCGCATTATGACGTGCAGCATCTGTTCTTATGCTTTAAGCTGTTAATGGTCGCGACTTAACACGTTACTGTAACCACAACCACCACCCTTCAAATTACCATTATTAAATTAAAGATGCGGTTAGGCTAGTTTGCAGTGATCCTACGAAGCTAGTGGTACCTGGTTCTATCCCCGGTAAAGGCATACAGTTGCGGATAATTTGTAACCCAAATTATCTAAATCCATTGGTAAATATTAGGCTTGTGGGTCGATGGCTGTGTTGTGAATGCATGAGATGTTGTGAGGTGAAAGATGCTAGGCAATCGACTGTTCCAATCCCACTATAATGCCATGTAAACCTATTTATTAATAAACTAGTGACCCGCCCTCGCTTCGCTTCGGTTTATGCCAGTTTTCTGTAATACCCGTACGTAATCCAAAACTCATTATTCATAAAAACCTTCCTCTTGAATCACTCTCTCTATTAAAAAAACCGCATCAAAATCCGTTGCGAAGTTTTAAAGATCTAAGCATACATAGGGACAGACAGACAGCGGGAAGCGACTTTGTTTTATACTATCTAAATTAATAAATTAGTGAGGAACGAGCATAAAGCGTTGCGTTGCGACATTAAAGCGATATACTGCAATCATAAACCAAAAGGCGATATCTTAAACTCAATGGCCAAAGCATTTGAACCCCAATCTGCTAGTAGTGAGGTTCTACTTGCTACAGGAGTTTAGTCTGCGATACAGTGATTTGCCTTAGCAGGGCAGTATAAGCCGGTGGCTTCTGCAATGTTAGATTAAGTGTGAAAGAAACCACCCCACCACCAGGGCTATTTGGTGACTCTCCAGAAGTCCTAGCCCTCATCCAGCAACTGCCTACAGACATTAATATTTCAAACTGTTGCTTTTAAAATTACCTTTTGTATTATTTTTAGTTTTATCAAGGCTGTGTATCGGTATTTATGTATACGTTTAATTTTTATTATTATTTTCCTATTATTTTTTCCGCTATATTAGTATTATGTAAGTAGTTTACACGTATAATAATTAATATAGTATGTTTGTACAGCATTCCGTGAGTCGCTGCCGATACTTGCTGAAAATCAGCGCTTCACACCTCGGTCTGACACCTCAGCATTTTGCTGAGCCAGTGTCCGTTTCACCGCCGCGAGGACATATATTGCGTGCCTTCTCTGTTACCTTAACTGTTTTATTTTAAACAAATGTATATGTGTGCCTTATGGTTGGTGAATAAATGTATTTCTTCTTCTTCTTCTTCTTCCCCTAAGACTTCCAGTAACACAGCGTGATGTTTCGCGATATACCGCCTCCGCAGTGTACAACTGAGCAGAAATCAAGATGCCACATATGCTTAAGTCGGTAGTGTTCCACGATCTAGATCTCAATAACCATAACGCCTATCTGTCTGTTCTTTGAATATATTATATTTGGTCATATTTCCTTGAGACTGTTAAACGTGAAAACACGATAAGAAACCAAAATTCTTCACAGTATTATTTTTCAATCATGTCACCTTTTTCGCATGTTTTTGTTTGAATCTCCGAAACCCTGCGATCTTTACCGATGATTATCTTTGATTCAATAGTTGAGTACTTATAACTTCTTAATTCTGGTAAACCATTTTTTTTATAAATGTTCTGGTTTAAAAGTACACAGCATTTTTTTTAATTCGACGCTGCAATCAATGCGCGCGATCTCCTCTTCATCGCACGGAAGCACATAAAACCAACCCTTTTGATTATTGAGTCAGCGTGGCAGCATAAGTACACTCAAGGGCAAAAAAACGGGTCAGAGTGCGTTTTTCATACTAAAGAGGCTATTTCGAAGCCTTGGTTCCTCGCCAGGGGTTGCTTTTAGTAAAATCTGATGATGAATACCCTGAGCATCCAGACCCCGACTTCCAGAGTGCCTAGGATACGAAACTGATTGAATCTGCGGTTAACGCCGGAATTATGCAGTTCAGAAAAACATCTTAAATGGCAACAAAATGTAAGGAAATCCAAATGCTAACCCAAACTCTCTCGCTGTGGTGTTAACTGATTGTGCGATCAGTTAGGTACCTTGAGAACTTTTGACCTCCTCTATTGAACCTCGGAGTACCACCATTAAACATCACTCAAAACAACTCCTGACAAGGAACCAAGGCTTCGAAATAGCCTCATTTGTATGAAAACGCACTCTGACCCGTTATTTTTGCTTCTGAGTGTATGTGGCCTCTTAAGATATAGAAGTCTGTCTGATTACTAGGTGCAACCTAACATACATGTTCACAGGTGGTCTACTCTCAACCTGGCACATCAAATGGAACATCGAAGCGAACCACCACGAAGCTTTAAATCCAATATACCAGTTTATCGCCAACAAACATAAACAAACTGACTCTCCGCCAACAATGGACGGACAGCGTTTACGACGTTTTTATTACTGTGAGTAAATACCTAGTGTTGCGGTACGCACGACAGAAACAGCCGGGGTCTCGGAAGATATGTATGACATTTCAGCAGGAATTACACCGCTAGGAAACTCAGATAATGGACTTTCTTAAATGATATTTCTCAGTCGGTGAAAGCGATAAAACTTTAACAACTTTGCCTATTCCCGATCTGCTCTCATCGCTACCAACAAACTCTTTCCCAATGTCACGCAACCCACTGTTCAGTATGAATCTTTACATAGTATAAAACAATCTGGCTTCCCGCCGTCTGTCCCTCTGTTTGTACTGAGATCTTTCAAACTACGAAACGGATATAAATGCGGTTTCCATCAATAGATAGAGTGATTCAAGAGGAAGGTTTTTATGTATAATAAATTCTCGACTATGCTCGGGTGTTACAGAAAACTCACATAAACCGAAGCGCGGCGAGGGCACGTCGCTAGTTTTTGTATATAAAATCGTGACCAACCCTTCCTTTACCTGCTAACCCTGGTGCTAAGCAGCCTTATACGCACTCAAAAAAATGAGAGCCAACAAAGAGAGATTTTCAGTTTTAGTTGACAAAAAATGATTACAATCGTTAAGATATTAGTTATATCAACCAAAGCTGATAGTTAACGACAGCAATTTCTTTAGTGATTCAACTAACATCATAGTTGATGTATCTAACGTCTTAGTTGATGCATCTATCGTCTTGTTAGGCTCGTATGGGATCAAGACGCTTATGCACAACAATCACAATCTTGTTACAAGTGACCAATTATCTTTTTCAGTGCGTGCTTATACTCACTTGTGTTACAGTGCAAGGGTAAGAAAGTCGGCCGGGCTAAATAACTAGGCATTACATCTTAGTTCTCAGGGTTAGCGATGCATTTTCAATTTTAGACCGTTCGACAGCTGTTTTTACAAGACACATCAGCTCGGATGGCTTAACACATAACATACCCCTAGGTCAGAACCGTTTCAAGACGCTCTCAATACGTCCCAGGATAGCGCCATCTCCCGGATTAATTTCGCACATTGTCTGTACATAAATCAAGTTCGGCATGGATTAAACCATAAAAAGTCGGCCCCATCTGTCGCGCAACAATGGTTCGTTCCTGCGCACTGATTTACGATAGCACACCGATTGATCGTATCGCGCTGAATTATTGGCGAAAAATTACCAGCTGGACGGTTGGAACACTTGGAACGTGCTGGGTATAAGGAGAGGCAGAGTTCCGTATAGATTATTTAGTAAAGCTTGCTACAGATTGTACGGGACTCCCTAATAGCTCGGTTTCATTGGTCGATGCAGGCGCATGCTTGTAGCAATCCATTGATGGGTTGTTTTAACATTTTTGAGCTGAGATATATTGCAGTGTCGCAATGTATCACGTCAAGCACGCGTGCTAACGCGCAATCAACTGAGCCTTAATCCCGAAATATGATCTTTTGTGACAGAGCTACTTTAGGTCTCACAAGTACCTTAAAAAAAAGCAAAATTTTAATGATTCGTTCTCATTAGTATCTTGCTTATATATCCGACGAAATATACTTGTATAGCTTTAATTTACTAACCTCAAAACTGGCTTGCTATGCGATTGTGATGTTGAAGACATTATATGTCCGGTAACAGCCCAAGGTGGCACGTACGGAACCCTAAAAGCCCTGCCCGATGATAATTACGATATGTACGGGTTCACACAGGCTGATTTATTGGGAGCTAAGTGCAGTAAGATAAGAGTTTTAAATTGTTCTGCCCACTGTGTGAATGCAGTGTTTAACGGAAATAAATTGCATGTGCAAGTTTTTCCGCCATGAAACTAGAATATTTTGAATAATATTTAGTTTTTTTTAACAACATAATGTTATCTTGTAAACAACTAGTTGTTTCATTGTAAGTATTATTAATTGCGATTACGATGCACTTACTCATTTCGAAGTTTCGAACACGAAAAAAAAACGAGAAAATAATAAATAATAAAAATTTATTATTGCGATATTGGAGCCATTTTAAACAAAATAAAGCAATCACAGACAATACATTAGCCAAGTCATGTCCATAATGTTTATTCAGATTATTTTATTTACGATAAAAGAGCTGTTTTAGCCAAAAAAAGGTTAATTTTGAGGTTAGAAAGTTTATTTATTTATTTATTTATTTATTTATTACCAATTAGCACTAACAGTTAAACCTTACGTGCTAATCGTTACACATTAATTACACTATTATGTCAAGACGGTATGAGACTAATTATTATTACAGTATTATTTACGTTAATTATGACAAACATTCTAAATTGCATAAATTAGAAGCTGAATGTCCAAGTCAAAGTCACGCCTATTACATTATATCTACACTTTATATACAAAATGGGCCCTAAATAAATTGGTTTTTCAAATATAAAATTAATTGTGACCTCTATTCGACATTGTCTACATGAGACCAAAGTTGAAACTGAACATATCAGTATAATCAATAAGATATTAAAATAAGTAGTTTTAACATAAAATCAGGCACCATGGTAAACCATTTCAAATAAAAACACCGATAATCTTTTGATTTGACGACGCGCTGGCCTAGTTGGTAGTGACCCTGCCTACGAAGCTAGCGGTCCTGGGTTCAAATCCCGGTAAGGGCAGATATTTATGTGATGAGCGCGAATATTTGTTCCTGAGTCATGGATGTTTTTTATGTAGAGTGTGTAACGAAGAAAATATTATCCGTAAATCGTAACATGCACATTGTAGTTCTATAATATGTTACTAAAATCATGCAAACGTTAAATGGTCAATGCAAACGAAGTCGTGGCCAGACGCTAGCTGACCATAGCATCGCTGTAATCCAAAGGTAAGCCCCTAACGCACTGAGAGCGAAGGCGGCGCGGTGCAGCCGTACTAAAAACGCCTCCACCGCGCTCTGAGCAAGCTTTTTAGTATAGGAACGCACCAAACCGCGCCGCTTTCGCTCTCAGTGCGTTTGCAGCTTTGAAGCCAGGCCGTTGAGCCCGCAAATGAAATCTGTAACTTTCGGCGATAACCGGCATGACAACAGGCGAAAAGTGAATGTACTCACGTTATCAGGGCGCTATCGTGTGTCGACCCGATCTGAAACAAGACGGGGATTGATTACAATCTGTCTAGCAACGCGGATGTCGCATCGGCGCTAGTTCGCTTAGCAACAGGGGAATTATAAAGGGAATTGTTACTTTTTAAACTTAAATTATGTCTAAATTGAAAACCTTTAAAAGATGTTCTGAAAAAAATCATGCTTTTAAATATTAGTTACTGATAAAATAAAATAATTAAAAAAACAAACACCCACCTTTAAAAAGCAAAAAATAACTTCTTTAAAATGGTAGGTAAATATGTCAGTCCAACTGAAGTCTGGACGCCGACTTCAGTTGGACTTTTTAGTGATCATAATTATGCTGTTATTCCCCCACTTCTAAATTGATAAGAAACAATAGAACATTTCAATCTCGCCGCAAGCAACGCCGTGGGAAAGTCATAGTCATATATTTAAACCTAAATATGCTTCGTCATAGTCGCTCAACTATCTTAATCGAAATATCTTGTCGCCACCCTCGAAATATATATCGTTTAGGAGTTCCGGTGGCCATCTGTGGTCTTCATCATCAGTTCCACTTCACCAAATAGTGCTTTCCAAGACCAAATACACGAGTTACAATGAAAAATACCAAAATCGCTATAGGTGTGCCTATAATTTTTTAAGAGTTCCGTCGATTCCTCATAGATTCCACCATCAGATCTTCATTTTGATAAGAATGGGACCAAACGGGAAGCACCAACTTTCAAATAAAAAAAGAATCATCAAAATCGGTTCACCCAGTCGAAAGTTCTGAGGTAACAAACATTTAAAAAAAAACAGACGAATTGAGAACCTCCTCCTTTTTTTTAAGTCGGTTAAAAACTATTTCCTACGCGCGCTTTGGACTCGTGCAATAGAGTTCGGAATTTCAGAATGACGTCATTTTGTTTGTAACCACGTTTTGCTACCATTAGCTAGCTGCTCCTGTGATGTAGAAAAGACCATGTGGCGTTTTAGATCTTCAGCCATTAGCGAAAATTTGTTTATTTATTTACTCAGTAAATAATTAAAGTATTTTTTTTGTTTCTGAGACAAACCTCTAGAAGCATTTTTTTTTTTTCAAATCACGTGTAAATAATGTTCCGGTTTTCAATAAATTATTAAAGAATAAAGTCATAGACCACAGCTGCAAACGAATTAAGGAAGGGCGAGCATTGAGGCGTGTTTACATATTAAAAACGCCTCCGCCACGCTTTAGGAATTCTTTTTAGTATGACAACGCGCCGCATCCGCGCAATGTGTTGATGACTTTTAGTATATTTAAACCTATTGCGTTTTTATAAATATAGGGCTCCATTAACTAACAGTTCGTTGGCCGATATTAAAACTTATCAGTTTCTCTTATGGTTTACGATAAACTGGATAGGAACACAAACTTAGCCTAGTTTTCGATGAGAAATAGATGTAGGTCAGTTGAGTAGAAGTAGGCAAGACACAGTAGAAGTAGATAAGCCAATCACCAAGGCAACCCAAAAACGGCGACCCAATTGTAAACCTAAACATAACCAAGCTCACATTCGGAGCCATGCTTCTAAATATTTATACAAAACCGTCTCCACATGGCGTTCTTGGTTTGTAACGTGCTAATTATGAAACGTCACATTCGGTAACCGACCGATAACATATCGCTCTCTCACACGACACTAGCGTGACGGATGGATTGGAAGTTTCCTCTGCCAAGAAACCAAATTAAGCTGACACGTACACGATTTAATTTGTGGGTTAACATAAGCGCGGCGACGTGAGCTTGTAGGCAAAGTTACGCTGGTTGGTTTATAATGACGAAATCAGAGTAAGGGCGTGGAGTGTTCGGCAAACACGGCGTGTGTACGCGTTACTTACGATACGGGGTGTAGTTTTCCGTCATGTGTGACAGCCTTTACGTCCCTATTTAGAGTTGTTAATGGTCGTAACGAGCTTAATTAAAGATAAATAATTGGGAGGTTGAGTCTGATTAGATTGGGCGCTTTCTAACTTGACCGATTACGTACTGACTTGGATTTTTTTTTGAGCTTTGTCGGTGAAAATATTTTTTTATTTACTTAAACATTAACAAGTTAACTTAGCGTTTAGCCTAGTTGCTGGTAACCGTGCCTTCAAAGGGAGCGGTCCCGAGTTCGATTTCACGTATGGGTAAATTTGTGTTATGAACGCGAGCATTTGTTTCTAGATGGTTTTCTATGTATTTCTTTGATAAGTATGTTCATCGTTGTAATGCTAGACCAACAGAAAAAGCCTACTGTTTAGATTGGAAGTAAATCAATATGGGTGAGATTGTAGATTAATAAGTTTTTTTTTCTAAAACATACACCTTTATTGAAATAAGGTGCACATTCTAAAGCTTCTAAGCTACAATATCGTTAACACGCAAAGTTACGTAACAACAAAAAACAGCTTTTTGCGCGGTGCAAAGACCTGCATACTCAATCAAAGCCTATGATCTCGTGTTTTTGCCTGCGCACGGGCACGTGATAACACAGACAAAAAACTAAGGAATTCCACACTTCAAGTATTTACTTTAAAACCAGTATTGTAAATGGGACCTTTGACTTTAGCTGCTATGGAAATAAATATAGTTTTATATTAATTATAATAAGGCGAATGATCTTAGTGAGACATTTTGTGTAGTGTGGGAGCAATATACTCGTAAAGACCTTTTTTTCCGAAATAGGGATAAATACAAGAGGGTTACATCACAGGTTGTTAAAGAAACAATAATCAACACAGCGTTGCCCAATACTACAAAATGCTTTCGCCAGCTTTGACAGTGTGACACCTTGCGTTGAATTTATAAGAGTACAGCGCGCCGCTACCGACTCTGTGTTTTGGAGAAAATTAAGGCCCAGCCACACCGCTTGCGTTGTATAGTGACAATCGTAATGAGAATTCATACTATACACGCAACGCGTGTACGTCACGCAAGCGGTGTGGCTGGGCCTTTAACGTAGGTAGGTATGATCGAAGTTTGGCAATACTCGTTATTGAATTAGACTATAATTAAAAACGGCGAATTCACAGTGTAATATAACAAGTAAATTAATTTATTCTGCGCCATACATAGACTTCAATAAATATAACAAAGTATTACCAATTACCGTTCCTCTTCCGGAAAACAGAATTCAAAAAACAACAACAGGGTGGCCCAATTAAAAACTGTGGGTAAACGACCAACAGAACAGAGCGTTAAAGTTATTCCAAACAAATGAGAGAAGCCATGCCATAGCCCAGAAACGAAAAATGGGAATTCCAGAATCACAATTAGCTAAGTAAAGTTCCGAGAAACCTCCCTAAAACGGCGGGGGTGTAAAGTTACATTCCTATTCAGAGTTTTATTTAAATTAAGCATTTTAATAACTTTATGAATACATTTTTAGCTGTGAATAACATTTTCGCTTTTTATGGACTGTTCTAGTTTTATTTTATGATTTACAGGACGCTTACTATGCCATAACTGTTTCAAGACTGGTGGCCGTCAAAAGTTATGATGACGATGACAGGATTTTTCTAATAGACATATATTATTTTAGAAATTATAAGTTATTGCCTGCGGTTCCGGTCGTCTAGATATTTATAAGAGGTAGGTAGGACTAGTCGAATAGTTTGAAAACTACTAAAAAAACACCTAATCTTAAGAAATAATAAATTTTCGCTAAGATGAGCTTGTTTAAAAACGCACTTCATGGTAGTGTTGGCTTGGCTGGCCAGGTAATTATGGTTAAGGTAAAAAAATAGGATTATTTTACAACAAATATACTTGGTGTACATAATTGTATTTTCTTTCTTTAAATTAACCTAAAAAAATGAGACTGTATTCATCAAAGTTTTTAAAGTTCTTATAGTTGTGTTTTTTCTCTTCTTCTTTATATATTAAGTACCTACTTTGGTTGGTTTTTCCTATATCCTATATATAATTCACCCTATTGCTTGTACTATTGTCAACTTAATCTTGCGCTATAGTTAAGGTTAAACAAATAAATAATAAAATGAAGGTAGCTTATAGAAACTGTCTTCCCACGTGAATTTATCCCACTCGAAAATCCAATGTCGAAACTCCTTTGTCTCCGTTCCTCGATTAGATCACAAATGAAGAGTGAAAAGGACGAATACACCTTAAAGTGGGGGTTTCTGTAAACAACCCCCGCCTGCATTGCGGAAGATTTGCGCGGGGAATTTTTGCCCGATTGCGGTATTTGGAGCCGCTTGGGTGCATTAGGGCTGTCGCACTAGATTTAGCAAGGTTTTATTCATTTTATAATACTCGTAGCCAGTTGAGGCGGGTGTCCCTCGGAATCCCTAACAACGTTTGTCCTAAAACATCGTTTATCCGAATTTTCATTTGCCCTAAACTGGTTTTAAGATGAGTCAGGACACTTTTTAAGTTTCCCAATTATATCTGCAGTTCGGTTATGTTGGGGTTGTATTAGAACATCACTAAAAAGTTTTAAAATTTAAGCGGAAATGGCTTTAGGATAAACGAATATTCGGACAAACGATGCATTACGACAAATGACGATTAGGGATGCAATAGGGGAACCAGATGAGGCGTTAGGCCGTGAAAACGGAATGAATGATCAAACAAATACAGTTTGACATTTTATAATATTAGTAAGGATAATTTTTACAAATTTGTGAGTATGGATATTTTTCTTAACTTTATTTTTTTATCTTTTTCTTTGAATTCGGGAGATGGTTCATAACATAACATAACCTAGATTATGACAAACCTTTTCATTTGCTAGTTCCCATTTTAACATTGATAAAATACGCTGTAAATCCTACATAGCGGAAAACACGGGCAGTGTTGAAAGCTAGTCTTTTAAATAAAAATGAACGTTTGTAAGTTTGTTCTCTATGCATACCTAAACTATAGATTCAATTGTGATGAAAATTTGGTGGCTTCTATGTATGCCCACGAGACCACGAGGGTTCCTCGACCAAAAATCTATAAAAATCCCGGGTGCAGCTAGTAAAATATATAAATAATTTAAGACGATACGAGGCAACCCTAGAGCACCAACAAAGACACCGTAGTACAAATATTAGGTTAAGAGCCAATTGCAGCAGACGGTCGGAACTTGTTACGTCGACCTGAGACAGTATAAAGCTTGCCAAATTCCAGGGAGTGAAAGGGATAGGGCTATAGGAGTCGTATATCTTTGTCCCTTTCATTGCCTGGAGCTCAGGCTTTGATTAATAACTGAACTATGTACTTCTATTGCGATAAGTTATCGTCTATTGTATTGAAACATAGGGCCAAAGGAGTCGTTATCGGGTCCATTTTTAACCGACTTCAAAAAAAGGAGGAGGTTCTCAATTCGTCGTTTTTTTTTTTTTAAATTAATTTAAGAGCCAGGTTGAGTGAAGCTTGTGACTTTGCTAGATATATTAGAGTGATACCGTATATATATATTATACAGGCAATCACAGAAAGATGACTGGTCATATAGTCGAGTTCATAAATATGTATACACGTTAGTATCCTGTCTATTTAATGTCATGTTCAAACTGCCATATACGAATTGTCACAGCGATTAAAGTGACAAGGTACTAAAGTGAATACATATTTATGGACTCGACTGTACAAAAATGACATGTATCAAAAGCAGTTAAAAACTTAAACTTTAACTTTTACGAATACGAATATCAAATCTACTATTCGGCGAATACGAATACGAATATCTCGCCATGGTAAATACTAATTTATTTGATGAATTTCTATTCTTCTAATAATTAAAATGTACAATAGGCAAATTTTTATTTAAAAAACATGAAATTTGTAGATTTTCTGGTTTTAGGCGATTTATTTTTTCAGTCTGGATGTTCCCAGACGTTGAAAAAAGTCTTTCCGAGGCGACTGTACATGGCTTCAGAGAAAAATATTTTTGGGCGAGTTTTTTCAGACTTGGAAAATGGACATCTTCTCGCCAAAAGGCCAGTGGATCAGCAGTCAGCGATAAATTTGGGAGTTGTAAATATTTGTATTATTACCAATAATGGACGCTTTTAGCTGACAGGCACCAGTAATGGCTACTTCACTCTTAATTCAAATTTCATACGGTCCAAAATTGATTGTTGCAAAACAAATGAATAACCCTTATCTTCTGTAAAATAAGGATCAAGTGTCCATTACTGGTGCCTTGTCCATTACTGGTTCCATCACCCTAGTATTCGCCGAATACGAATATTCGGTAAATGACTACTATTCGGCATCGTTGCATCACCAGTAATCATCTACAATCTACATACTACTACTAGAAGATAATTTTTTTAACTTTTCGTGTAACAAGTTCAGTAAAATATAAAAATAAAGTTAATAATTCGCAGCGGCGCGTGGCTTATCAGACGTATAAATTTCAGTTGAACAACACCTAGGCGCAGCACTCCAAAGTGTCAGACAAGGTTAAGCAGCGCGTTTTAAAAAGGTTCATAGTACCATTTATACGCTTGCATTAACATAAATTTGAATCAACCATCTCTCGGTGAACTTCGAAACAAGCCAAAGCAAGGTGACCCCCATTAAGGACTGCGCAGGCGTGAGACTGGACTGAGGTACTGCCCTTCTAAATAAAAAGGCCGTATGCGCAATTTGTTCGTCAAAGTAAATTTAGCCCCCTAACTTAAGAAATAAGGTCTCCAATACATATGCGGTTCTATGAGACATACGCTCTTTTTCTCCAAGGAGGGCAGGGTATGCAAAATCTGCTAAAATATCAGTTACCGGGAATACTTCGGTCATCTTTGTACTTTGGGAATTCTGTTACGCTCTTAAGGCGGATCAAAGCACGCAGAATCAACAGTTTGAACTTAGTTTAAATGTAAATTTTATAGTTCATATTTTCTTGATAATATCGGGTGTTTATTTAACCCGTAAATTGTCGTGGAACATTAGTTTTTAAATTTTTTGTACTGGCGTATATACATAGACCTCTTTCTCAATTTTTTTGTGATCTTAAGCAAATTGTATTATTTTTATATTAATTGCTTTAAGTGACAAATAAATTTTATTTCATTTCTTGCCTTGCCTTGCGGGACGCCTTGGGAACGTATGTATATTTTTGGCTTTGACTGTAAATACGTACGGCAAAAATCGTTCACATAGGGCGTTCGACGGGTTAAATTGGTAGTAAAGGTGGGTCAACACTATAAGGTTCTATCGGATCGGACTGCGTGGCAAATCTACCGGACTTGTCACGCTCAATGTGGATAGTAGGTATAAATCATGCGCTCGGGATGGGTCACATCGCAACATTACGTCGTAACATGACAAATACAGTCGTCATAACTGGTACTGACACGGTCACGAAACCACGTTACGATGGACCCACCTTAATACCTTACCTTACCTTTTTTCGTGTGCTTTGTAGAATGTATGATGACTATGTGACGAGAAGAGTTTTAAGTAAGAATGTGGAGAGCGGCACGGCAAGGGGGAGACCTAAGAAGAGATAGATAAAGTGTGTAAAGAGCAATATAAAAAACAAGTTAGTGAATGCTGAGATAGCGGCAGATAAGGATGATTGAGAGAAAACGACGCGCAGCGCCGACCCCAAGTGATTGGGATAAAGCATGATAAAGATGTTTTTTCTATACCCACGTTACATTAATAGTACATTATTGCCTAGGCATGGAAGTAGGCAATTGCGGGCCGTGTATTGGTTTAAACGGACGAGCTTGCGAGTCCGTTTAAAAATACGAAGCCCGCAATTGCTGTTCCTGCCGAGGCAAATATAGTGCTTTTCTCAAAAATCGCAAGAAAAAAATTGTGTTGGAGTCAAATCTTCATCGCTTGAACTAATTTTTTGAATTGCATACAAACAGCAACTTCATGTGAAAAAACCATCACTCCTTACCGCCTTTTTGTTTATGACAAGGAGAAACGCAATTCTTGTTTAAAAAAAACATAAGCTATTCCAGGCACAAATAAAAAAGTTATGTTTCGAGTAAAATTTGGATGTATAAGACATTTTATTATAGCCCTTTTCACTTTTAAAAAAGTTACAAGGTAGATAGTAATGGAATTTGTATGCAATGTTTTTTTTTTTAATTTGAGAACTGTCAGTAAACTATGTACTTCGCGTCTCAATGTGTACATAGGAATGTCAAGATTTCCGGTCATTTTTGAGAAAAACATATTATTGCTTCTCATGAAAAAATGCCTTAACGGTGCATTGCTGACTTTTATGGAATGAGTAGAAAAGAAGGATGAAGGAAAGAGCCGATATATAGTTTAACTGGTCTATTTGTATTGCAACGACTCTACCACTTCTATTAATAAGTACGTTAATAGCCACGTCATAGGTACAGCAAATGGATAATGAAAAAGCAATACGTCCTATCTTCATAAGTTACAGAACGAAATAGTCCTAACTACATTAAGACCCTAATGCAGTTAGGATAGTTTAGTTCTGCGACTTAATGTAGATAGGAGGTAAGAGTTCTTCTGTATCGAAGCGGATTTCATCGAGATGAATACGCTGTGTCATTACTTAGGATTACATCATGGCGTTCTGTGTTAGACGACGCAAAATCATTGGTTACTTTTCGCACCTTTGATAACGGGTTTGCTGTCTGGGGGCTTTTAGCGATGTATCCTATAGAGACTGACTCATATTCATATTCATTTATTGCTTGGATGTCTGCTTAACTCCACCTTCGACTACATCATCACTTCAGTCTGAGATCAAGATGTCTAGGGGCTTTTAGCGAGGTATCCTATAGAGAACGACTTTATTCATATTCATTTATTGCTTGGATGACTGCTTAACTCCACCTTTGACTACATCATCACTTCAATCTGAGATCAAGATGTCTGGGGGCTTTTAGCGATGTATCCTATAGAGAATCACTCATATTCATATTCATTTATTGCTTGGATGTCTGCTTAACTCCACCTTTGACTACATCATCAGTTCAATCTGAGATCAAGATGTCTGGGGGCTTTTAGCGATGTATCCTATAGAGAATCACTCATATTCATATTGATTTATTGCTTGGATGTCTGCTTAACTCCACCTTCGACTACATCTTCACTTCAATCTGAGATCAAGATGTCTGGGGGCTTTTAGCGATGTATCCTATAGAGAATGACTCATATTCATATTCATTTATTGCTTGGATGACTGCTTAACTTCACCTTCGACTACATCTTCACTTCAATCTGAGATCAAGATGTCTGGGGGCTTTTAGCGATGTATCCTATAGAGAACGACTTATATTCATATTCATTTATTGCTTGGATGACTGCTTAATTCCACCTTTGACTACATCATCAGTTCAATCTGAGATCAAGATGTCTGGGGGCTTTTAGCGATGTATCCTATAGAGAACGACTTATCTTCATATTCGTTTATTGCTTGGATGACTGCTTAACTCCACCTTCGACTACATCATCACTTCAATCTGAGATCAAGATGTCTAGGGGCTTTTAGCGATGTATCCTATAGAGAACGACTTATATTCATATTCATTTATTGCTTGGATGACTGCTTAACTCCACCTTTGACTACATCTTCACTTCAGTCTGAGATCAAGATGTCTGGGGGCTTTTAGCGATGTATCCTATAGAGAATCACTCATATTCATATTCATTTATTGCTTGGATGACTGCTTAACTCAACCTTCGACTACATCATCACTTCACTCTGAGATCAAGATCAAACGATGGTCAGTCATTTAATAAAATTAACAGTTGCCCGCGACTCCGTGCGTGTAGAAGTCGTTTATCACTCTTAACTCGGAAACCGTGCAATGTGCAATTCCAGACTATAATCTATCTCTGTGCCAAATTTCATCCAGATCCGTTCAGCCGTTGTAGCGTGATAGAGTAACAAACCAAACTTTCGCTTTTATAATATTAGTAAGACTATATATTTACTAACATTTATAAATAACACATCTACAGAAAGCACGGAGGGTACGTTCCCAACGCCCTTCAGGCGAAAAGCGAAATTGACAGCTCAAAATTGGCTAATTCAACGAAATGTGGCGTTATAAACGGCCGGTCGCGTGCGTAACTCCAAAAACGCTGCAGACATGCAAGTTGAACACACCAATTCAAGCCCTAGCGAGTTCAATGAACCCTTAAAACTATAATTCTCAGAAACGCTAGGTATAAAAGAATTTTGGCAAGCTGCTCAATTCGCAATTAGCACGGGGACCGCTAACTTCGTTAAAAAAAGGAGTGGGTGAAAATTGGAAGACGGTTTTCTAGTCACGATGTACGTTTGTGGAACGCGCTTTTGATAAAAGACTCGCTAAAGTGTCACAAGTCGTCACCACGTCACATTCGCGGCTAGACGTCATGGCGTAATGACGTGACGTGTGAGGTTAATGCTCTGGTAATTCAATCTTATCTAGGAGTAGATGGACTTTTCGGTCGGTAGAAATGAGGACATCAGAACGATCATTCAATTTATGAGTTTTCCTGCGAGATTAGCGCTGAAGTTTTCTTCTTTGTGCCGGTTTAGGGACTTTAACTTTAGCAAATGCAAACAGTTGCGTAAATAAAATAGTAGTTCAACAACTTCTCCTTCCGGAAATACTTCCATTATGATCAAACCAAGAACTACATTGACAAAAATCGTCCATTATTTCGCAAACTGCAATGATGATATACCTAATAACTGATAATGATGGGAAAGGTAGCTGGCAAAAGATATGTAGGCCGCCGGAAGAAATCATGGCTGAGGAATCTCCGGGAGTGGACTGGTGTCACGAGTGCTGCCCATCTGTTTCGCCTCGAGAGAGACAGAGAAAAGTTTTCGGAGCTGACTGCCAACCTTCGCTAGTCGGAAAGGCACATCAAGAGAGAAGAGAGAGAATGATGATATAGACAAACACACACAGAGAGACAAAAGTACCAAAATTGTAACGCTTTTACTTTGTTCAAGAGCTAAAACTATGGAACTGGATCTAGTGTTCGTATTGTGTTCCCGTGAGGGGAATAAGACAACCAGTGACATTACTAGGCATCCCATCTCGGTCCTCAGGATTGGCAACGCAGTCTTAGGATTGCAGTCTTTAGATTGTACTCTTGAGAATGCAAATATGTTTGGGTCACAGATCCCACGTGTACCATCAGGTGGCCTGTGTGCTCCTTCGCCTTCTCCAAGAAACAAAACAAATAATTATATCTTAGTTCCATATCCATAAACTTTTTTTGCATCATAATTGGCGTCTTTTTGTGCTTTCAGGCAATCAGAGTCATTTTGGTGCATCGCAGTTGCAACCGGTGCACTTAAATCCGTTAACATAATACTGAGCAGGTCCGGCTCAACGCATTTGGGAAACGACGCAGTTCGGGCCGCATATTTAGTCCGGTGACGTACAGAATACGAAATAAGATGGTTTTAACATAACTACGTTTTAAAGCTTAGGGCATCAGTCTTCGTAATGTCTGTCTGTAATGAACAGAAGGAAATATTTATGTGGGCTCTAAAATTTATTTCGATGTTTTCTCTGAATTTCTCACACAAAATGTAATATTTCAAACTTTATTAACACTATTTTGGAGAAACTTCTGAAGGCGAAAGGATATTCTTAAACAGATTCTATAAATGTACATCAATTCCTGTTATGCTCTTCTTAGATGCACTGGTCTTACCTAGCTCTCCATCTAGAAAGATCTATCAAGCTTCTTGCGAAGATGCGCCGGCGACTCCAGCTCTTGGTGAAATGAACGACGCCATTTTGTTTTGTTTATTAATAAAGATACACCCACAGTTAATTTAACGTTTCGAATAAGCTATAGCAGAATAATACTCCGAACGATCTGGAATCCGAACGGAAAGTAAAACTTTATAACATCGATCAATATCGATCGATCAGTTATCAAGTCGGGTCAATCGCATACAGCGACATGAAAATTACGAATGAAAACAACACTGCATTTCCATTGATTCGGCCATCCATAGTTTAAGATTGGGATTCTCAAACTTCGGCTTTTAAGCATCGTCAATCTGACACACCAAAAACCAATAAGAAATCATTTTGAGAGACAAATATTTAAAATTTTGCTTTTAGCAAATCGTTTTTTTTGTATGTTCTATAGTATTTTGCAAAGTTTATACACTTTGATATAAATTCGTAATTAAAACAATATCGACGAAGCGCTAGCCTAGTTGGTAGTGACCCTGCCTACGAAGCCAGCGGTCCTGGGTTCAAATCCCGGTAAGGGCAGATATTTGTGTGATGTACATGAGTATTTGTTTCTGAGTCTTGGATGTTTTCTATATATTTAAGTATTTATTTCTCTATATAAGTATTTATATCGTTCTCTAGTACCCATTTGACAAGCCTAGAGCTTAGTTTGGGACTAGGTCAATTTGTGTGAGATCGTCCCCTTATTCATGATATTTAATAATTTTAAATATTTGGCATGCAATCTACGCTGCGGGTCTGTAGGTTTTTGAACGAGAATAGACTGGCCCGTGCGGTTTTTTGATCAAGTCTCTTGCGCCAAAGTGAGAAAGTTTGGACACCCATTTCGGAATTGCAAATTGTGCATTATTTGATCTTGACAGTGGGCGAAGGTGCATAATGATCGGTAAAATAAAATGATGTGATGACGCAGACATGTCAGAATTAGACTGGAGGCAATGTGCGGTAATAATATAATGAGGTGTTTGTTTATAGCAGAAATAATGCGAGCGTCACTGCGTGCTCTAACTTGGAAATTAGACAAGTATATCCCTTTGTTTGATGTAGTATAAACAACCGGATTTTACTGGACTGGGTCACTGTTTTTACCGATAAATTAAATTATATTATCGGTGGACAATCTCACACAAATTGACCTATTGCCAAACTAATCTCTAGGTTTGTATATACTAGGCAACGATAGACAGAAATACATAGAAAACACCCAAGACTCAGAAACAAACACTCGCTCGCGTAGTATTTGCCCTAACCGGGAATCGAACCTGGGACCGCTAGCTTTGCACGCACGGTCACTACCAACTAGGCTAACGTAAAGGCTAACGATGGAATAACATATAAAAACAGTTTGCAAAAAGGAAAGTTAATAAATAACAAATACGAACAAGAGTGTACGAATACGAATAAATGCTTACCTACAGTTAGTACCTACAAAATATAATTATACAATTGTTTTCTTCGTTATCGTTCTGTATTTGAAAACACACAATGTTACGACGTTTATCTTGTTACGTCTAATTCTTGTCCTTGAATGTTTATTTGATGCTACAAAAAACTTCGGTCTCGTCATAACCAAGGATCATATAATTTTACGCCAAAATCTGCGGCCTTTCTTGTGAATAGATCCAGAGACGTAATTCCCCGGCCACAAAACTAACCCTCGGAATGCGTCTGTTTACCCTTGAAGGGCGCTAGAGTCACATTGTCTAGTCCTTTACCCCGCCTTAACTTCTACAGCCAAATCGCAATAGCCTTGTGGTCGCAAACGTGTATGTTGGCTTTACCACTCTCACAAACACTGCTACAAGCCTCAAGTGAGTTACTTATACAAGGCTATTCTTTAAAGCGCGATTCAGACAGCGGGCGGGAGCGGGTCGTGCGCTGGGCGGGTCGGGAGTTCAGCGGGTGTTTTAACATGGAGTTATATGGAAGCATTCACACACGCGGCGGGACGGGTCGGGAGCGGGTCGGGACCACCCCACCCGCGACGGGCCAGCGACGGGCCCGCCGCGCCCGCCGCCCGCCACTACCAGCGAGCGGGTGCGGCGGATCCGTCGCGGGCGTCCTTGGTCGTAATAACACGCATTCTCCGATAGGCATTCTTACAGAGCGCGTTGTAAATTCTACCTATATACTCGCCATAGGTGCACACCCGCGCGGGGACCGCCGCGTTTCGGCGACGGGCCCGCGACGGGCCCGCCGCACCCGCGCGCTGGTAGTGGCGGGCGGCGACCGCGGCGGGCCCGTCACGGGTCCCGCGATCAAAACGACATGCCCGGCGCCCTACCCGCTCCCGCCCGCTGTGTGAATTGCGCTTTACTTATACAAGGCTATTCTTTAAGGATTTAGTCTGTAACGAGATACATTGCCAAGAACTCCATACCCAAGGCAGTTTTGGAAGGGAATTAGAAAGGTTGGTACTCAACGATTTAGACCGAAAATCTGATTACGTACGCGGTTAGGTTGTGATTAAAGCTCTTTTCTTTTTCAGTTGTTTAATAAAGTTTTGGGTTCGTTATATTATTAAGAACTTTATGGAAGATTTGTTGTAAGCAAATGTAAACGTTTTCTTCATTAAAACTTAGTCATACGTAGGGTGAAGAGAGAATACACTTAGTATGAGAGCCGTTACTAATTGGGATTTTGCTCTCATTAAGTACAGTCGACTACAAAGAGATGTATCCACTTTTGGCCCTTATTACAATGCGATAAGGTGAAAAAGATACATCTGTTTGTAGTCGACTGTACTAAATTTATCCTAAAATAGAATTTCACTAAGGAAGACTGTAAGGCAATCAAATATATTTACAACGCATTCGTCAAATTTATTTTAAAGATAATCTTAACAATATAATTCTCTTGCAATCAAACTTTTTTTTAAATCAAAACAAAAACATATGTTAAGCAGTTTAAGGCATGTCTCTCATTGCAACAATCAAGGAAAATCTTGAACTTCCTTCTATTCAACGTAAGAGCTGTAAAAACGCTTACGTGACAATAACTGTCACACATTTCGTGTGACGTTGACAGATTTACGTGTTTTCGAGCGCCTATAAAGACAAATAAAAGAAAAACTAAATGTGCGACTTCAACATAATGTGACGCGTGACTGACATCCAAATTAGTTCGCAAAGAATGCAGAAATGCGAATCTTATTGTTGTATTTCAATTGGAAATACGTAAGTTACGCTTGTAACGAGACTAACGAGTTAATATAGCGCTAGACACACCGATCGCGGGTAGCGCGCGGTTCACGGCTGAGGAGCGGCGCGATGCGTCATCATCGCAATGATGAACGCTGTTCAGACCTAATATGAAATTACAGATGTTTAATGGAGTAATTGAAATAGAAATCATTGTAGCTGCAGATATAATGATTGACAGTGCTTTTATTACACTTTTAACGTTTTAAATAGCGCATTTACGTTTAAATTGTAACGCCCTTAACATGTCATTGTAAAAATATCAGAACACCCAATAAAATAGGGATTATAACAAACAGGCGACGCAAATTAACCTATTGTCAAAATGTTATATGAAATAAATTTGGGCTGAGTGGATTAAACGCGGTTGGGGTGGCACCCCTGTAACTTAATCCTGCAGTATTGGTACAGCGGTCGTAAAGTGCAACACTACCGACATGCAGACTGCATTTTAGAATCGAGTTTTTTTTGGGAGTAAAAGCATAGGTACAGTCAACAGCATAAATAAGTGATCATTTATGTACCTTATCACTTTAACGTCGTGTTTGAAATGTCATACAAAATTGTGAAACGATTGAAAGCGACAAGGTACATAAATGATCACCTATTTATGCTGTTGACTGTACTAAATCGAGGGCATAGTTGAGTTTTGTTTTAATCACAATCGATTAGTCGCTTGTCAAAACTCAAATCAGAATCAAGGTAGATATTTATACGGAGTGCAGTCGCCTCAAAATCATACTTTTTACTGAATTAAGCTTTATTATTAATTAAGCTCTGATTAGTTCATTTGCGATTCAAATAACACCTAAGTTAATGTATTTGACGTCTTGTTAGGGTCGTATGGAATCATAACACTAGACGACTTTTTTTATTTAGATTAGATACAAGTGTTCGCGTTTAACCCTTCAAGCGGCAGCGCCATATTGCCAATTTTGAGTCAAGTGGCGCCGCCATCTTGCGCGAATTCCAGTCAAGAGGTAGGAGCGTTTTTGGGTTGACGCCAGAATTTTGGCGCACTTTTCATACATACATACATAAAATTATGCCTGTTTCCCAGAGGGGTAGGCAGAGACCACTTCTTTCCACCTGCTACGATCCTGACAAATCTCTTTCGCTTCTTCCACATTCATACATCACATTTTTCAAATTTGCGAATTCATCAGAAATTTTGTATAAACGCTATATGTAAGTCATATGTCAATAGAATTGGCATAAAATATTATATCTGATACTTTAAGCAGTATTTAGTAAACTGTCATATCTGAACAAGACATAAAATTCAAGTTGTAATATTAAAAAAGGAATCTCGGTCTCACGAAGCTATCGGTCGTTGTCGCCGGCCAACGTTATCATGCTGATAAGCACCGATGGGAGGTTACGACTTCTTGCCAGTTTTAGATCCAATAAAACCCATCATTTGTTTTGATTTCTGTTTACTGTGATAATAATAGTCAAACAGTAGCCGGAAGATAATAAAGACGTTTCTTTGTTTACAAGATGTGACTCGATTTTAGATTTATAATAACTACAACATACGAGGGGCGGCTGATAAGTAATCTCCTTGGTCAGAAATATATACAAAAATAATGCTGGCTGGTATGGATTTATATTCGTTTGTTATTCTATTTTCAAAATGTATTACATTCATTTGTTTATTGCATCACGTTTATTTGTCTCCTACAATTGTTTCAAACATGTCGGTAGAAAAAGTGAAAATGGATAAAATCGAGCAGCGTGCGGTGATTAAGTTTTTGACTAAAGAAGGGAATACGCCTTCGGAGATCAGACAGCGTATGTTACGTGTGTTTGGCAGTTTGTGTTCTTCCGAATTTGTTATAAAGTTTTGGTCAAAGCAGTTTAAGTTAGGTCGTGAGAGTCTGGAAGATGATCCTCGTAGCGGAAGACCAGTTTCGGCCGTCACCGATGAAAATGTAGCCAGGGTGAAAAAAATTATATTAGAGGACCGACGAGTGAAGCAGTGGGAGATAGCTAGAGATGTGGGCGTCAGTAAAGAGCGAGTCAATGAAATAATTCATGAGCATTTGAACATGTCCAAGGTTAGTGCACGTTGGGTCCCCAGAATGTTGACTGCATTTGACATGGAGAGGCGTGTCAAATGTTGCGAAGAGTTTTTGGAGATGAGTCGAGGGAAAGAGGAAGAAATAATTTCTAGAATTGTAACATGTGATGAGACTTGGATTCGACAATGGGACCCGGAAAGTAAGCAAGAGTCGTTACAGTGGAAATTTAAGGATGAGAAGCCGCCTCGGAAATTCAAGGTCTGTCCATCGGCAGGTAAACTTATGGCTACAATCTTTTGGGACACAGAAGGGATTTTGCTCATAGATTATTTACCGAAGAAAACTACAATGAATGCTGATTATTACTCAAACTTACTATACCAACTAAGAGAGACAATAAAAGAAAAACGGCGAGGTAAACTAAACAAAGGTATTCTGATTTTGCACGATAACGCACCAGTGCATACCGCCCGCACAACGAAGCTAGCAATTAAAGACAATGGCTTCGAAACCATTGACCACCCCCCTTATAGTCCAGATTTAGCCCCCTGTGACTATTTTCTGTTTAGACTTCTCAAGAAAGACCTCAGGGGACGAAGGTTTATGACCGATGACGAAATGAAGGCTGCGGTTACTGACTTTTTTGACGACAAACCGAAAGATTTTTTTTTTAATGGTTTAAATTCAATATTTGAAAAATTTAATAAGTGCATTTTACTAGCAGGGGACTATATAGAAAAATAAAAAAAAATTAGCCACGACAGTCTTTTGTTTCATTGTTAGGTAGATTACTTTTCAGCCGCCCCTCGTATGCAAAAATCGTGGAAATCGGACTTGATTTAGGGGATGAGACACGTTATCGCCCGGAGCTAAATTTGTATGGTTTTTTTTTGACGGCTACGCAATTTTAGTGGCGCTTCACAATCCTCTGAACAGAAGGTGGTATATTACTGTGACTAAAGTTCAGGTTGGATGAGTTTTTTTTAAATAATTGTTCTGGTCAAAGTAACAACAGGTACCTATTATCACGAACGTTAATATGTGACCCATTTCAATAAAAATAGACTTGAAGTCGTCAATGTCATTAGAGATGCCAAATCATTTGTAACTTATAGGATACTCAACCTTATTGTTGTAGAATGTCGGAAAGACTTTGGACCTAAGGTGGGTCCCAAATTTAAGTTCGTAACTGTACTTACTTACCTACAACGGCAAGTTTATACGTGTCTGTAGGTTCTGTACTTGACCAAAAAAATTGTAAAGATAACGCCTCAAATGTAACAAACATGTGGCAACGTTTTCAAATTCCCATATCAGCCGACCTCTTTGTTGCATTGAAATTATTTACTTTGGATATGGCCTTTTTATAACATGGCCTGACGAACGCGATTTCGTAGAAGGGCCCGTGTTGACACTGGCTGGTACTACGTTTCCGGTTAAATTTTTTTTAAAATCCCGATTTACTGTTTCTTAATTTGAATATGGAACATTTGCAATGGAACGCTTTTTGGCACGCTCGGTCCCTCGAGTCGAATAAAATATAAGTCGCTATTAAAAAAAAACCACCGCGCACCGTGACGCGAAAGTGAATGAAAAACAAATTGCAACGTGAATTATTGTTTTAATAAATCAAAGTCGTGTGCATGGAGGGGGACTGTTTTTGCTTTATTCATTTATTCAATACTGAGCCGCATTAAGCTGTTCGCATTTGTCAGTTTGGTTGTTTTAAATGTTATTCGCGGTGGTAACACCGGGGAAGTAAATCTTCGAAACTGTGTAGATTATCTGACAAATAACAGCGCATTCTTCGGTGGGAATGTACCTTTATTTCGTCCAACAAAAACGGTCTCAACTTTTGAACCCGTGCGTACAAAGAGTTTTAAAATTTAAATATTCAAAGCCTATTGATAAGCAAAATATGTATACGAAACACGTTTTTTATAGAAATTTAAGCGCGTAAGTGCTCGCTTCGAGTCGTGCCCACACGCAGCTGACTGTTGAAAAAAACGGTGCGGGGTCAGAGTACAGTCAATATCGGTAAATGATTTCTTACGAGCACTCAGGCCACCTGATAGTAGATGGGATCTGGGACTCATACTCATTTGCATTATCAAAACTACAGAATCAGAATCAGAATTTCTTTATTTGTATAACAAGAGTAAAAGGATGTTACAATGATGTTATATTAGGTACATATCTTGCCCTACCATACAATGGTGTATAAATATAAAATTTTATATAAAATTAATACTTATTTTAGGAACAATTTTTACAAGTCAAAAAATTAAATCACAATTAGAAATATCATACATATTTGTCAATAAATAGTGTTATTGCGTTGTATATAATGTTACAGTTACAATTACAATTTTAAGACTGCAATCCTGAGACTGCACATGCGTTGCCAACCCCAACACCGAAACACGACAATCTAAACGATACTGTTTGGTGGCAGATTAAAGGGTAAGATCGTGGTAGCGATCCGGACGCACCCCGTACAAGAAGATCCTACCACCACTGAACTATGCACCACCTACCTACTATACAAATTGAAATATATCCCTAAACTACATCAGGTCATATTTTTCAGGACGTATCTATTATAAGCATGGCCTCTTCTTAATTTAAATCCCAGGCTTCTCCACTTCATCCATCTTTAAAAATAAAACCACTTTTAATCTAACTCCCAAAATCAAACCAATTCCTCAAACACAGCTACGTGTCTTTTTGTGCAACAAAACGAGCAACATTAGCTTTAGCACCGTCGCGTGCGCAGCATGCGGGTCCCATTTATTATTAATATTGCTGTATAATGACTTAATATAAACACTTTCACTGCCAAGCTCCCCGATTCTCATACAAAACGGGCTACAGATTGAGTCCGTGGCTAGATTGATTCATATGTGAAAGTTCATTCGATGCCATTGACACGCGGATGTGTTCAAATTAAATACAGTAGCTGTTTAGTAGTATGGAACGTGTACCGGCCCTTTGGGTCTGGACCAAGGGGCCCGTATTAGTGGGCTTGACTTTTGTTTAGGGAATGCAATTAATGCATTATTATTGTAGCCCGCATATGTTTTTAAATGGCCTTTGATTTTAAAATTTGATGGTGTGGTCAAATAATTCATAAATTCCATTTATCAAATCACGTATCAATGAGGAGATGATCTTACGCAGCTGGACAAACGCAGTACAGGGTCTCGATTCCACTCGGTATAACAATATGGCTTTTGACATCTTATCTTATTCTATTAACATGATCGCTATTACTGTCAATTAAATAAGAGTCATAACGTTGAGAATACGCTAATATGTCAAAAGCATAAATGAGTGGACTTCTGTCAAATCCACCGCTCATATTAATTAACTCGAATTACACTTGCTTCTCTGACTTTTCATAAATACTACATTAATATACTCGTACACCTTGCGACGATGATCAGTAATCAACTCAATGTATATTTGCCTTGCTTACTGGTAAAGTAACTGTTTGAAATCACGAAAAACGACTGTCACAGGGACCATCCTTCATTGACCGGACTATAGCGTCATTCCATCATAGTCCTCAGGGTTGTCAACGCATTCGCTGTCAAGAGCTTGCCCAAGACTCTGGCGTTTAATTCAGACAATTAATAACTAAAAAAAAACACGTACCACACGCACATCAGTATCACATTCCCGAATTAACATTGATACCATCTTAACTGCACTCGTTATCAGCCAATGCGGTCATTAAAATAATTTCGAGTGCAATGAGTCACCCCTAAAATTGCAAGGCAGCTGCAAATATAGCGACTGGCTTGGTGAATTATTTGACATGCATTTTTTATGGCTGACGGCAAACGTCTACCGCTGATAATGGACATGGCAATCTCAAGATAACTAATTATTTATATGTTATATTTATTTACATTCACATACATTAAATCACGCCTGTTTCCCAGAGGGGTAGGCAGAGACCACTTCTTTCCACCTGCTACGATCCTGACAAATCTCTTTCGCTTCTTCCACATTCATACATCGAGTCATGCATGCACGTCGGTTTTGGGTACTTAAGATCCGGCCCGTTTTCCAGTATTTCTCCGATTTGATTCGAAAAAGTACGCATATAGGATGGCCCCTTCCGACCCTCCCACTCACTTTTGGTCTGTATATCTCTTTGATCTATCCTTTCCAAATGACCGAACCATCGAAGCATGGCCTTTTCAATCTTAGTCACTACATCTTCTTTTAGTCCAAATTTCTCTCTGACCTTTTCATTCCTTACTATATCAATCAGTTTCACACCACACATGCTACGCAAAGAGCGCGTTTCAACTGCATTTATACGACTTTCATGCTTGTCCTGCCACACCCAACATTCACTACCATACATCTATTTTTTTTTTGGTGCAATAAAGAGGTGGTAGGACCTTACGCAGGGTCCGTCCGGATCGCTACCACCATCTTACCCGTTAACCTACCGCCAAACAGCGGTCTTTGCATATTTGAGCTCCGGTTAAGGATAAGACAACGGGTGAAATTACAAGCAAAAGGCATTCCATCTTAGTCCTCAGGATTGGCAACGCATTTACGGACTTGACACTGAAGTCTTGAGAATGCAAATGTTTATAGGTATCAGATCCCACTTGCCATAATGTGGCCTCTTTGCCATAAAAAAAATCCGGAGGGGTAATGGACTGCCCTTATGCAAGTAATTCAACCGGCCGTCTTACCTGTTGGGTGATGGTGTTGGTAGCGGTCCGAATAAGTCATATTTCTATCGTGTATATTTTTTTAATGTATTTCCAGCCAATAAACACACAATCATTAATATATAAAACCTACTATTTTTAAATCGCTGCCATTATTCTCAACATTATCCTGTAGTTAATTTAATGAAGAACTTATCAATTGACTTCTTACAGGCTATACAAAAAACCAAGTTGCAAATGCCTTGATTAAATTAAAATTATCAACAAAATATATTAATAGCAAAGTCACTTTTCAAGACCATTATCCAAATTACATGTAAATATTCTGGTTTTTCAGTGAGTGCAAAAAATATTACATATTGCGTACGACATTGGATCTTTATTCGCCCTAACGAATCGTTAATTAGGAGTATATCGACACAGGATGTCGCGAGTGGCGAAAAACAATGGGTTTAGCCGTTTTCGATAGCTCTGCATAACAATAGTTATCTTTCTTATAAATAACATTAGGTAAGCTAACTTACGATTTCTTTTTCAGTTAGGTTAGGTACTAATTATTTTTTTATTTTATTTTACTGTTTGTTTCAAGCTGCTGTATAAGTAAAGCCATACCTATTTCACATCGTGTATACCCTTGTTTTTTTTCTAAATCTTACTATATTTAGAAAAAAAAACAAGGATATACTAATGAAGTTTTTTTCATTCATGAAACTAGCCAAGAATCATCACGATTGAACTAGTTTTTTTTAAACCGCGTCCAAATCAGCCCATCCGTTTGGGAGCTACGATGCGACCGGACACAGATACACAGACTTACACATACTCACGTTAAACTTATAACACCTTTGTTGAGAGGGGTTAAAAAAGTGCTTTAAGCGCACTAAGACCGGAGCTAAAAAGCCGTTTCCAAAGCCTGGCGGAGGCGTATTTTATATGGGATCGCGTCGCACCGTGCGTTTGCGGCTTTACATCTATCGTTTATCATTGATGTTTTAACTAACAAAAGCAACAGCATTTTTTGTTCTAAAGGCTATTTACACTCGGTTCTAACTCATCCCTTCCAGTGTTACCATTAGCATACGCATGTGAATAATAATGCCGTTAGCCTATTAAAGAACATAACAAACAAGATTAGACGGCGGCTTTGTGACGTTCCTGGGGTGTTTTTGTCATTTCTGAACATCATTTGTCACTATTCCTCCCTCAAGGGGACCGCCGAAAGAGAATAGTTCGGATCGCCGCAAGTTTAGAGAAACAAGCGGAATTAACCCTAAAGGCCCAGCCACACCGGATGCGTGCAAGTAGACGTGACGTGCGCGTTCGCTTTCCACTGCGATGTATAGTGACCTGTCGTATGAGAATTCATAACACCACAGTGGAAAGCGAACGCGCACGTCACGTCTACGCGCACGCATCCGGTGTGGCTGTGCCTTAAGTTCGGCTGAAATTTCATGTTTTGAAGATGCCAGGACGTCATATACCCACGCAAAATATACAATGTAGCGTAAAACTTATTCACGTTTGAACGTCCGCAGCATCCGTTGAAGTTATTTGATGACTATAACGTTTCAAATGTTGAACTCCACTGAATTAAAGTTATAAATATACAAAATACACAAATACGTATATGTCGATAACCTGAACACCGTCCACCCCACCGAAAAATAACACTGAGAACCTACCTACAAAATATCTGTATACACTTGCAGAACTGTACTTCTACACGAGTGGAAACACATTTTATAAAATCTGTTCAACTATTTTATAATGTACAAATACCACCTACCAAAAGATATCAGTGCCTACACAAAAGTGGAAGGGTAAAGCACCCAATAATTGGCATCCAAAATGCCAGTTATTGACTCCTAGTAACTGTGGAATTAACGGCTCTATACCCTTGAAATAAAGTTCATGGTCCCAATAATAGTAGGGTGCTAACTGCCAACAATATTGTAGTTTCCCATGTCCTTTACTTCGTTTTGTTTAAACAAGAATATTTTACCGTTTTTTTGTATATGTTTCCGCTTAAAACGAAGTCAAAATTTTAAATGGAATGCAATTGTATCTTCAGAAGTTCTAATTAATAACAACATGTATAACACGTAGATAATTCTTATTTTTTGCGTTATTAAAGGTCACGGTGCAAATCTGACAGTTATCATTCTTATGTCAAAACAATCGAAGTATAAAAGTATTGAAAAAAAATAAGCATAGACAAGAGTAAAATGACATCAACCCGCTCGCGTCCATCACTTAAACCACAAATAAACCAGAGTAACCGCCTGCAAACCGCCGATAAGTAGCGGATTTAGCGCGCATTATGGTTTTTAGAATATCCACACGTGATTAATGTTCCAATGGCCGCGATTGTTAGATCACAGATTCGATACAGTTTTTTTTACTATCTGTGATTAATTGTAGCTATTGTTGTCATTGTTGCGGTATCAAAAGGTTTTGTTCGAAATAGTGCGACTGTTGGCGCCATCTATTGACGTGCGGATGGACCTGAAAAGATGGCGCCATTGGAAAAATTAATGCAAGTATCAATAAAAAGTATGTAAACATTTCTAACAAATAGCACCATCATTGCTGATAAGAGTGATAAGGGATAGCGTAAAAAACTGTTTATCGTTTCGGATTTGTAAAACAAAAGTGTTTGTAATGTAGCCACGGAATAGAAAGAAATAGTGGAAGTGCCATGAGTTTCGCTTAGTAGGTATCAGACCTGTTGTCGCCAATACTCACACTATCATAAAAACAACACGCCACTATGGAAAACGTTTTTGGTGCGGCTATCGTTTTTACATTCCAAAATAGCAAAATAAAGCATGCTTCTGGATTTATTTCCTATTATAGAAATATTATTCGCACAATTTTCACGCACAAGCGATCGCGACAAACTAAGGTAGGTTGCGCGGAACTCCGCATAACCATTCCACACGTGACACGCCCACATCACACTTCTTCTACTGTTTTTTCTGTTCTGCGAATGTAGCTATGTACAACGAGTTCTAAAAGGGGTTCACAGTTGTTTTTCGATAGCGTCACACATTTCTTAGAACGTATCACTTCGCAGAATTTTTATTTCATATTTTCTAGCTTTTCTAGGCGCAGGGATTAAGATTTTGTGATAGTTAACAATTCCAACCAAACCTAAACTCTCTATCTCTCAATTTCAGGATCGTACTGGTCTTGTCTGTGGACCTATTTCCTATCATCTCCTCCCTCTGCCAGCTCCTTCACTTCTCTTTACAACACGACACGACTTTCACCTTCTCCTTAATTTGGTCCATTTTGCCTCTGCCTCTCCTTCCTTCAATTTTCCCTCTATAATGTTTAAATCACCAATCATTCCTCCTCTTCTTTTCTTTATAATCTCCAATATCCTTCTCTTCCTAACCTAACCTACGTAATTATTATTTAGGATCAGTGGAAAATAACTTTCTATGAAGTAAAATTCGGTTAAATGATACGATCAATAAAAAAAAAATCGGTATAGAAAGGGGACACCCTAAAAAGGTGTTTTTTTGCTCTATTGTATGTAGTAAGGAAATATTTTTTTCAGTAATGTTAATTCATTATTTGTCATAATGTATGACCTCCATACAAACTGCGCCAATATAAAATCCTTCGCACTTTACGGTTTTAAAACAAACACTAACAATTATCTATTATCCTGTTCCACAACTGGCATGTATTTACTAGGATTTCCCCAACAACGGCGCCACCTTATTAAAATTATCATTTTCCTTTAAAAAACCGTTGGAATTATGATTTTTGTACCTTTCATGGAGGATTTTGCCTCAACACAACTGATAAAGAGTAAGTTAACAAAACAAGTTGAACTAAGAAAATAATGATTCCGGGAATTCCTTACCACATGAGTATTAATAGCACCTCCTTAAAACAATTCCGTATGTTGCGGCTTACCTATTTTATATAGAACAGTGGCATATCGTCGAAACTGCAATACCGCGTAACCAACAATTCTGCCGTCCTCTAATTAGAAAGCCGTTAAGCCCAAAAAGTTGTTTCGGAGATATTGGCAAAAAACGCGCGAAATGTTGTTTCTAAAAAACTACGCTACCTAGAACACTGATTCTTGCACACATCATTCACATTTTTATACATGCATCTTATAAACTTTTATCTATTGAGAAAGCCCTTTTTAATTATTATTAAAATCGTTTTTTGTTTGTTTAGTTAAGCATGCTGCAGGAATTTTACATCTAATTACTGCTCTAAACGGCTGTTAACCTACACTTAGCGGCTCTTTAGTAAAGGAATTTCCTTAAATATTTAACAATTATATTTTTTGGTAAAATTATGTAAAGATACTTAGCTATAAAGTTGCTAAGCGATATAACTACTTTATAAGTAAGTAAATCACTAAAATTAAAATGATAATACCTTCTGTAATAAGCGGCTATGATACCTTAGACTCTTTCTAGCTATTTAAAGAGCGTTGTAAAACTGCTTTATAGGTAAGTAATGCGGCTTAACTGCTCAATAGTTAAGTATTATATTAAATTATTCCGACCGATTTGATAAATGCCTGTAAAATATTTTTGTAGCAAAGTATTACGAAAAATTACAGTATTAAAAACTTATTTTAAATGGCGTTAAGGGAGGATAACTGCAAATAAGTTAAGTTTTTCTCTAAAACTGCATTTGTTTTTAAATTTCCTTCACTGAATGTCTTAGACAATGCTTAACTAAAAAGAAGTTAAAGTTGCTTTGCGCCTTTTTTGGTAAGAATAATCTGATAACGTATTTGTAGTTAAGTAGAAGGCCAGAAAATATTCATCAAATTCGGCAGTTAGGGTATTTTAACGTACGTTAAGCTAAGAAATGTGGGTTAGTCGCTTTAAAGTGAAGGAATCGTCAAAAGTTCTGTCACTTAACGGCCTACGACGTTTTTATATCTCTGGATCTATGTGGAATTGGAAAATGAGTCTTAGAGTGAAAGATAGAGAATTAAAAATTGTATCGGTTCGTATCAAAAAGTCAAAATCGACCAGATGAGGGTTAACGGCTTTCTAAGTAAAGGACGGCAGAATTGCTAATGCCGCGTAACTGATTTGTGGCAAATTTTACAGGAGAGCATTAAAATTGAATATCTTTGTGTTTATTGAGGTTAGACTTACCCAAACGCTAAATAACTTTGTTAACCCCATAATTTAGCTGTTTATTATATTAAGCATCGAAATTTACCAGTATGTATTTATATAAAGCACTTACGCGGTATTACACAATTGAATAATACGTCATCTCTATACTTGTATGCACATTCGCGGAATTGTAAAAACGACATGCTCTCTCGCGGTATCGACATGACGTGACTTTGGAGCTTTCTGATTGGTTATCGACACAGCTGTCAATGCCGTCTGGAGCCTATCACTGTGCTCTACCTACAGCCGCGAAAACTCAAATTTGACACATTTGTTAGTTACGCGGCATTAGCCATTGTTGGTTACGCGGTATTGCAGTTTCATCGATGATATAATACAATCCATAGGTATTTAGCTAGCTTTGATTAAACCACTTTAGGGATAATTTTTGACTCTGTTAATAATTAATAGAATAAAAAGCGGGTTTAAAATATTAACAAACCTTTTATAAAGTCAAAAGGGTTTTAATTTAATATGCAACCAATCAAAAGGAACACACACCCTTAACGTCCATAGCCTTTTAAATAAAGATACTATCTGCAATTATGGCTAAGACAAATTTGATATTCTCGCAATAATTATAAGGTAGAAAGTCCTATAAGAGTTCTATCGCAGATAAGCCCTTGTTTCATACAGGGTTGTAAGGTAAATATTTAAAAAGAGCTTTAGGTGGGACCTTGCCAAAAACCCGTGAGAGAATACGAAATTCGAGGGGAAACATCATTTATTTATGATATTCCATAAGGAAAGGTCACCGTGTAACGTTAATATCATCCGATGATATAAATGTTCTTATATCGTTCTGTAACTTTTATTAGAAAATAGAGATAGACACATTCTACACAGATAAAAAAATATAGAAAGATACATTTGAGGAGTACGGAATTAAAGACAGCTAAATAATCCACTCTGAAATATGTTAATATAATAAAAAAGCAGTGGTATCTTCTAGAGAAGCGCCGGTTTTTCTACCGATTTCGAAATTATGAAATTAACTGATTTGTAACTAAACTTTATTTGGCCTCATGCACGTGTACAGTCAATATCATAAATAAGTGATCATTTATGTACCTTGTTGCTTTCAATCTTTTCACAATTTTGTATGACATTTCAAACACGACGTTAAAGTGACAAGGTACATAAATGATCACATATTTATGCTGTTGACTGTACATAATAAGTTAGAACCCATACACAATACTTAATACATAAAGTCACTCAATGATAACAATGCGTAAATAAGTGAAACGATAAAATATACAGAAGTTTTACAGCCGTAATTTTGACCGTGGAGATAATATAGTAGCACAAACATTAAATAGTTCCTGTAAATATACGTACTCTTGATCTAATACGTCATATCTTCCATAAAACTGCCATAGCATACAACCTCAATACTAGTAGAAAAAAGTAGAAAATTCTAAAGCTAATTGATTGAAGATAAGCCCTTTTTCGTTTTCCAGGTAAACGGTGCTAAATCACAAGTCCACACATTTCATGAATGATTTGTACTTGGACTACAACGCTAGTTATTACTATTCCGTGAAACTGCGCGTGCGCCAATCGAAAGTGGCCTCTGTAATTATTGGGATACAGGGCAAAATGGCGGCGGCGCGGCAGGCTAGAAACAGTTGTGTGTCAGGGCCTGTGTGCGCGACCCAAATGTTTATAGGATTGCAATTTATCAGCTAGCGGCGTGTGAGAAGGAAATTATTTCAAACATTTTTAATGCGGTGAAGGCCGCGCTACATGATTATATTTTACCTAAAGCCATTAGCCCAGCTAGTGTTAGTCATAGTGACACTAATTTGCGAACGCTTTGCATAGCAACAGCTGTTAAATTAAAATATTGAGCACAGATGACAAGATTGATGCCAAAATAGAGAATTGGGCTATTTTATATTACTAAAGTACGATTGTCTCTATCTATCTAGTTTTTTTTAGTTTGAATTACATCGCAATAAAAGTTTTCTAACCGAATACGTAGACAAAATCTTAAGAAAGAGCAAATGAACCAAACGTGCACCCAATTTAATTTACTAGATTAGAGTAAATATTTGAAAGCTTTTGATAGGTTCCAAATGTATGTTATACTAGCCACCCGAGTCGCAAATATGTCTGCGGTATCCACCATTAAGGTCCAGCCGCACCAGATGCGTGCGCGTAGACGTGACGTGCGCGTGCGCTTTCCACTGCGTTGTATCGTGACATGGCGTATGAGAATTCATACTATACACCGCAGTGGAAAGGGCACGCGCACGTCACGTCTACGCGCACGCATCCGGTATGACTGGGCCTTTATTGAGGCTGAAAAAGGGAACACTAAAACTATTTTGAGGACGCAGTTAGCCTAGTTGATAGTAACTCTGCCTACGAAGCTAGCGGTCGCGGGTTCGATTCCCGGTGTTTGGGTGTTTTCTATGTACGTATATCAGTATTATTTTCTCTATATAATATAAAAGCCTTATATAAACGCCTAGGCCAATCTGTGTAAGATCGTCCCCCAGATATTTAAATAAATTTTATTTATAAATTAAATAATTAAATTAAAATAATTAATTAATTAATTAAATAATTAATTATTAAATTTTTGCCTTACCATGACCACATCGGAAATCAACCTTACTAGGCCCGCTTAGCCTCAGACCAACAATCGAACGAGAGGCCGAGAGGGAGGCAGCTATCTGTTAAAATGAGAGACGTATATATCTTTCTTATTCAAAGAAATAACTGCGTCCCTCTCGGCCTCTCAGTTTGACTGTTGGTCTACGGGAGCCATTAAACGCATCCTTTAGTTAGTTCGACTAAAAACTACTAAACCAAAAACTAAAAACTACTAATAACTACGCCCGCTACCTCCTGTACCTAATACCGATAACTAAAAATAGTGAAATTGCGCGTAAATCACGCAGGTCTGTCTTTAGCCGGTGCGATGCGGACGGAGATAGCTGAAACACACTGCAAGAGCTTTAGCGGCGTTCTTTGAAACAATCGCCAAAACGTGTACTATCATTATATATTGCCTTGTACGTAATTATTGGATATCTAGGTCTGGTTATGTTTTTGTCTAAGCATTGAGGTAGGTACTTACGATGTTTGTTAGATGCATTATAAATGTGAAAGTTTAGTAGGATGTTTCAGTATTTAAGTGTGAGGGTGTTAGTTTTACAATCACAAATAACCACTCACGTGATTTGTGTATCCAGAGTTGCCAGTGATAGCCCTTATTTGCTTATAAATAAGGTCGATCAAATTTAAAAGACTCGGGATTAAAACATAGACTACTTTTCATCGTGTTTTTTTTTATAATTCCTGTGGGAATTTCTACGCAGATCAAGTCGCAGGCAAACGCAACGTTTGTTATATTCAGAGATCGAATAAATGGGTCATTACTCGCTATAATGTGGACATGACTCCAAAGATTTTAATAAAACAAATTAAATTACATTAATTGATTACTTACCCTAAAAATTATTTTGATCCTTTACCAGGCAGTAATTAATAAATAATACAAAGACTTTTTATTGTGAACATTTATAAAAGCAAATAAACAGTAATTTGTATAATTTTTCCGTGATTAGTTTCATTTTGACGGCTAAAACAAACTTATGAGGTGAAAAGCTTCGCAATCCATGGATGTTAATGGAGCAAACTTAAGTAGATTAATATAATATTAATGACCACTCCTCACGTCTGTGTATTATTTATTTATTACTGTCCTGCAAAGGATCAAGTTAAGAAATCAATTAATGTAATTTAATTTGTTTAATTAAAATCTTTGGAGTCATGTCCACATTATTGCGAGTAATGACGTCAATTTGTCCGATCTTTGGTTATATTGTACAGTAATGCTACTGATTTCAATTAATTAAACTACAGAAAGAGTAGCTTATGAATACTGTCACCTATCTCCATTTCCAGCCGACCGGTTGTACCAATTCTTGGATATAAGCCAGTTCATGATTTACCTATATTTTATCTGCAAAATGTAAAATTTCATACGTAACCATCCAAAACTCAAACCTTTACGAAATATGAACATACAACTCCCCTAACTAAAACGTAGTTTACTAACTTAACTACAACTGTTTAAGAAACGGCTTTAACTAGCGAAGTTAACGCGGCTCTTGGGGAATAATTACAAACAAACTTTAGGAGCACTCTAAGTTTGAGTGTCCGAGAGTCTAGACCGGATGCTTGTACACATTAAGTGTCTGGGGAGCAGTGTGGCCACACGCAAATGTTGTTTATAGTTATACAACTGTTCTCAAAGTGTGCTCCTTGACTTGACAGAATTTTGTTTTGCTAAAAACATAGTATATAATTTAGTAAACGTAAAATTCAAGAGCAATAATAATGGAAAAAGTCCTTCGACATTCAAAATTATAAATATTCAGGATTTTGATCAGGGAATTATGACTTATGACTATTCGGAATTTATGTTTCGTTACTTATTAAAAACTAATGTAAATCCGTGTTTGGTCATTTTGTGTTTGCGTTAAATATTCACTTTCCGTTATTAAAAACGTTTGAAAACCGCTGCTATATAGGATAGCATTAACCGGGTTGTTGTCGACACGAAACAGATAAAATAAAAACTTATCATGTGTGAAAAAGTAGCAGAAACGACGCGACTTAACAATTACAACCAGTGACCTTTTGATACATTAATAAATAGTTACATACTCGTAGATACTGAACAATCCTAGGATAAGGCACAAATGTAGCATTAACAAATATAATTAGGACATTAAGACACGTGCGGGCACTAAGCTGGAATTCCACTGCGGCGCACGCTACGCACGCACACGCTACACACGTGCGTCAATTGTTCAAGGCGTGTGTCACTGACGTCATTTCGTGCGTGTGCCGCTGTGGGAGTATTTAATACAGTAAAAATAGCATATTTTGGAGGAAATATATGACATCAATGAAACTTTGTTTAGAACTTTATCTTGGCACTAGAAATGAGGATCTGCCGAGTGCCCGAGTCCTACCAAAATTTAGGGGTCCCACCCCTATTTGGGGGTATGGGCAGGGGGGAAATTGTACTAGGCGAGTGAAGTGTCATTTTCCATGTATTTTTTTGCTCTGAATCGAATGAGACCATACCCATCCTTATAGGATCAATATTTTGCGAGATATGAAGGGTTTTTGTTGGAAGAAATGAAAAGAAGAAAATATTTCAAGTCAAAAGTGGGATTTAATCAGCAAAAACATGTTCATAGTTGACATTACATAGTGTTCGCATTGGTGCATTCGTGTGGGGGTAAAATGACCGGTTTAATTACCAGTACTTATAAATGCATTTCATCTTAGTCGTAATTGTTGGCAACGCATGTGAAGTTTATCATGTTGCCTGATGCTCGTTTGCCTTCTCCAATTTCTCCAAGTCATAAAAAAAAACTCAAATAGTGACCTTCCAAAGTTGAATGCGCTCTCTGTTTATCAGATTATTTTTACACTTCCGCATAGCACCAGTCATTTACGAGCGAAATAAGTTTTTCGTAGCCGGGTGGTTTACGTGTTCCGTTTGATGGGGGATATAAAATCGGCGGTACGTACGTGCCGTGTCAAGACTGCGCTGGATAATAGTGCGCAGAACGTGTCAGTATTCTAACAGATCGGTTTTTAGGGAATTTTTCGAGTGACCCCCCGTAAGGAATAGACGCTAAGTCATAATAAAATGGGTGTTTTAATGCTCATGAGTCCAAACACGAAAAAAACGACTTTAAGCAGTAGTGTGGTAATTTAACTTTGCATTTTGTCAGTTTGTTTAGTTTTCAAATCTTGCAAGTCAATTTTGAACCATTATTCCCGTATTTGGAATATTGGATTTTTTTAATGCGTAATGTAAACCCGAATGAAATTGTAATATTATGGTGACTGCGAAAAGATCTGACATGGAGTCGGGAGGTGACCACCTGATCACCAAGACCCGCTGAGCATAGACTCGTTAATTTGGTCTCGTTGTAGATGATGATTGTGCAAAAAAGTGCAGTCGGCAACAAAGGCTTGTTTCAGTTTTTTCTCTAATTTTTTTCTATACTTTTCTGTGACAGATGAATCTTTATCTTACTTTACCCAGCCGTCGAAAAATATCCTTTACTACTCTTGTGAATACGGTAGATTTTAATATCGTAACGCCATTTAACTCACGATGTTCGTTTGAAGGCTTCACATTGTTGAAAAAAAAACAGGGATAGGAATTCCTTAATTTGCTCAGCATTATTAATTTTACTAATTAAAAACCCCAACGTTTTACGAGTCCGCCTTCCATGAAATCCAGCTTAGAACCAACCCTTTTAACAAGCTTTCAATTAAAAATATACCGCATTGAAATCATTCCATCCGTTTCCTATAAAGCGCAAAACAAACAAAAAGCGGGCGCGGGTCGTGTCGGGAGTACGACGGCCCTATTCGCCTATCTCTATGAAAGACAACACACAGAAAACGTGCGCGGTTCGGGCGCGGGTCTAGATACACGACCCGAGCCGCGCCCGTTTTCAGTATGTTTTGCGCATACCTACAGCTACAGACATACGAGTATACACAGATAGACAGACATACAACTTTCGCAATACCCTGATCTTTGGTGAATACTCGCCTTCCACAGCGAGCCCCGTACGGACTTGGTTAAGCTTACAACTGTTTCCACCGCGAGCAAACCTCTTGAAGTGACCGTCGGGAAGATTGGTTATGAAATAACAACGTTAACTAAGCATTTAGACATTTTAGACATACCTGTGTTATAATTCCCGTCTATTAATATAACATTGACCTTACAATATCCCAGACGTCCGAGTATTCCATATCCCCCGCGGTTCCCCATTTATTGATTTAGACAACCCTATTAAAGGGTATTGGAGATAAGACGGGCCAATTTGTCCCCGGTTTATCAGCAGGTCTAGTTATCTACTCGTTTGCTAATGACAGGGGACCGAGGTTTTAATATAAAAACGAGGTTGGATTAAAAATATAAGTATGTTGGTAAGAGGGCTGGTAGATGGTAAACTTTTCACGGTAATATGTGATCGGAACTATTTGTCTTACTCTTATTTCGTTATGTTAGAGCAAGATGCCCATAGTTGCCGGTCACATATAGTCGTGAAAATGCTGCTCGTTTAGAAACCCCTAAGGAGTCTCTGCCTACAGGCGTGATTTAATGTATGTATGTATGTATGTATGTATGTTAGAAACCCCTTCATGGACAAATGGAAATGTGTATCAAGTTACAGATTTTCGTGGTTGTCCTCTAGTCCGCTACTGAAATGTGTATCATCCTTCGGAATTACCTCAGAAATAATCCAATATCTGTACATAATTCCGAGTCATGTAAGATGTTTTATTTGTTCGCTTCGTTAAAATCATTTCATACGTTTATACGTAATTGATATGGACTTTTGCATGATTTTGATAACTATTCCCAACAGCTTCCTTACATTTCACGCTTGAAAAATCTCAAAAATAGTAAATCTATTACCGGCAAAGGTCGCAGTCCGCGAATTTGTTTATGTTGTATCTGACCTTTCCCATACTTCTTTCGGCGCTTCGTTCGTTTCTGATGCGGATGTATGGTAAACTCCCACGTCTGCGCAGTAACTGTAGCCCTTTGGATCGACTTTGATTAAAATTAATGATACATTTTTAGTGCTGTCTTTCTCGTTCTTGAGGCGAGTAATAATCGAGTGAAAGAGACGTGACTGATGAAGACTTTGTCTTTGGGAGCAGTAGCAATTGCTTGGAGGAAGGCGATGTAAGTACTGGTAAGAATGATAGACATGATATTTTTTGCCGACTGAAATCTACATGTATGTTAAATTATACAATCTATAGTTTAGCAACCATTAACACATTCATTCCCATACTGATAGATGATGGTCATAAGCCCATCAGGCCGCGTATTTCTTCATCTTTCACCATTTGTAGATTGGAGTGTCCCGAGGAACTGTTTAGACTAATACTGTTGGCTTCATCACCGGCAGAGCGTTCATCACCATTTTCTGAAATTTCTGCGATCGTTTACGCAGCGGTTTTCAAAAACGTCACACGTCGAGTGCGTACAATAAGTAGGGACTTGAAATGCCCTTCCAAACCAAAAAATATATATTTAGTCTCCTTAAAACTGGCGAGTCAGCGACGCTTGTACCCTCAGAGCAAATTCCCACTTGTCGGGTGTCGGATCCGACAAAATATCGGGTGTACTGCTGGCAATACATTACATATGAGGCTCTTTACGTCAATCGTTCTAGGATAGGTGTGAACAGCCTCATATAAAATAACTCCCGATATTTTGTCAGATCCGACACCCGACAAATGGGAACTTGCTCTCAGTGTTGCTATTATCAATATCACATTCCATCAAGTGCGTCTGCCTGTATGCCTGTTTTTGGTATTTAAATTATACACAGCCTCTATCTTCACTCTTTTTATGTTTATTCTATATCCCCCGGTTATGTATGAGGCGCGTAATTTGCATTGAAACAATATTGTTTGCAAGTTCATACCTGAACTAAAGGTAAACCTTCTAGTTGTTTCTTCAGCTTCACTCTTCTTTTATTAAGGTGCGGAGTTTGTTCGCTCGCCTAATTATTTATATAAGTCTGTGTTCTTACTCCGATGTTTACTGAAAAAATTTAACAGAAAGTAAAGGTATTCTTAGCGGTTTTTTGCAATGATGGTCGAATTTGTTCTTATGCCATAGGTATTTTCACCTGCAAGAAATATCAGAAAGTCACTCCGCCAGTAGTTTAAATGTGCAAACTACAAAGTAGCTACGTGCGCGTGCGTGTTTGTTTATACAAACAAACCATCCAACGACTGCTTGGTAACACAGTAATCTGGATGTTCAACGGTATACATTTTTTGCTGCGAATATATTTCAAATAATCTTGATACCATTCCATTACAGGCATTAGACCCTTACCACACTGCCATTGTCACATAAAGACCGGCGTAAAAATCCCATGCTCTAATAAAGCAGTACGTCAAGCCACTTTTGGAATAAAGTAATAACAAAGTACATTATACCCTCACCCCCTTACTAATAAACGTTGAGTAACGGTGGTATAGCTATACAATGTTTTGTCCTTATCTGTCATTGTGACATTTGAATTTGACAGATAAGGACAAAACATTGTATAGCTATACCGCCGTTACCCAACGTTTATTAGTAAGGGGGTTAGAATGCAACCATAAAGCATATGGATCTCCCTCTTCGAGGGTAGTTTGGACACTGCCTTTAACAGTTAAAAGGACGCAGGCGCATCTTAACAACCAAAGCAAATTCTACCTTCTTTGTCTAGCAATACGGTTGCAGTTATAAAAGGAAGTTTTGTAAGATATGTCCTTTTCTCCAAAAATATTCTCAGATATTAGATCTGCAAATTGGACGTGTTATCGTCCCTCGGTGGGGTGACTGCTTTTTGGAGAAAATACTTAGTTTTTGTGGAAATTATTTCGCTTGAAGTTGATGGATGAGACTCATTGTCAGGGTGGAAATTAGAATATTTTTACGGTGTTACCCCCTTACTAATAAACGTTGAGTAACGGTGGTATAGCTATACAATGTTTTGTCCTTATCTGTCAAATTCAAATGTCACAATGACAGATAAGGACAAAACATTGTATAGCTATACCACCGTTACTCAACGTTTATTAGTAAGGGGGTTAGTTTGTAATTGCGTTGCATATTTACACAACACAGGTCGCTGTGTAAGGTCGTCTGGAAGAGATCGCTATTTAGCGATAAGAACGCTCACTCGCTATGTTATACTTATTTTTGTATATCCGTACCTTGATGAATGTAAATTGTGTTCAATAAAGTGTTTTGTAAGCCTGAGAGCTACAATTAGTGAGCAAAAAATCACTTTAATCTGCAGCTTCTTTTATTTTGACGATAAAATTGACAGTATGATCATAATAGTTACACTAGATGATCCTTCAACATAATATCTACTTAATTCCTTATTTCAAACAGATTAATTTATATCCTACAAAAAAACAAGCGCATGGCGTCCCCAGTCTCCCCCAGAGCTATCAGTAATGGAGCCCGCAAAGTCATTTAATGGCTTTATTGATCAAAGAACAAGAGACTGTCCTGCAACTAGCCGAATAGTGGTGATATTAGTAATCCTCATGAGTTCCCTTACATGACACGTATTAAATGAACGCATTATTTTCAATTACTGGGATTAGACTGGCATAACACGGGTCCAATATATCCAACAAAATACCCGATAATCTACGATAGTTTTTTTTTTATAAATAAACTGAAAGACTTCCTCATCAACTCTCTTACTTAATGAGAAAAGTTTGGATGCTTGGATGTTTCTTACTGAATCACGCCAGAATGGCTGAACAGAACTGGATGAAATTTGGCACAAAGATAGATTATAGTCAGGAATAGGACATAGGCTATTTTTAAACCCGAAAAATTTGACAGTTCCCGAGGGAATAACGATGATCGAAATCTACGGGGGACGAAGTCGCGGGCAGAAGCAATCACAATCACTTATCACAATCATGGTCTAAGGTAATTAGTATACTTGTCATCATCATCACCTTGCCCTTCTTGCCAATCATTTGTTTTTGGCGCAGCTCGTCTTTTTTAACCGACTTCAAAAAAAGGAAGAGGTTCTCAATTCATCTGTTTTTTTTTTTTATGTTTGTCACCTCAGAACTTTCGACTAGGTGAACCGATTTTGATGATTATTTTTTTATTTGAAAGCTGGTGCTTCCGGATTGGTCTCATTCTTATCAAAATGAAGATGGTGGAATCCATGAGGAATCGACGTAACTCTTCAAAATTTATAGGCATACCTATAGCGATTTTGGTATTTTTCATTGTAACTCGTGTATTTGTTCTTGGAAAGCACTATTTGGTGAAGTGGAACTGATGATGAAGACCACAGATGGCCACCGGAACTCCTAAACGGTATATATTTCGAGGGTGGCGTCGAGATAGTTGAGCGACTATGACGAAGCATATTTAGGTTTAAATATATGACTATGACTTTCCCACGGCGTTGCTTGCGGCGAGATTGAAATGTTCTATTGTTTCTTATTAATTGAGAAGTGGGAGAATAACAGCATAATTATGATCACTAAAAAGTATAAAATAAAATAAAAGTTTAAAAAAACAAAAACCCGCCTTCAAAAAGCAAAAAATGACTTCTTTAAAATGGTAGGTAAATAGGTCAGTCCAACTGAAGTCGGCGTCCAACAATATTTTAACCAAAAGCAGACTTCAGTTGGACTGACCTATTTACCTACCATTCTAACCTCGTAAGACCCCGCGTACAAAAAATGTACATAATACGGCCATTGCAATAAAAATCTATTGCGAAGGAGATAAAGTAGAATTTCCCTTGTTTTTATGACTGACAATTAAAATAGAAAATTGACTTTATTGCAATCGTAATAGGTTAATTTTCCTTTGGCAAATTTCGTTGTATGGTGGGTCTTAGGAGGTAGAAGTAATTTTTTGCTTTTTGAAGGCGGTTTTTTGTTTTTTTAAACTTTTTTTTTATTTTATCTTCTAAACATCCCTATCAGCCATCATCTCAGTATTAGCTCCCTTACCCTACTACTTACTACTAGATTACTCCAAAACGAATAAACCAGTAGCAATTTATAGAGAACTCGCTACGCTTCGGTTCATGTGAGTTTTCTGTAAAACCCGTTTATAATCCAGAATTTATTATACATAAAAGCCTTCCTCTTGAATCACTCTATCTTTTGCTGAAAACTGCATTAAAGTCCGTTGCGTAGTTTAAAAGATTACGTACAGACAGCGGGAGTTACTTTGTTTTATACAATGTAAAGATTAAAATGACTCAAAAATGTTAAGTAACATATTAACCCTAACTTATTATAACAACAATTAAAGGGCGCTGCATACGTAACGTGATCAGGACGTGGACGGGACGGGGACGGGACGTGGTTGCATACATTTTTGGTTTTCCCGTCCCGTACGTGCAATCGTTACGTATGCACATTCCGATACATTTTGTATGAAACGATATTGTCGTCTCGTCCCGTCCCCGTCCCGTCCGTGTAAAATCACGTTACGTATAGCGCCCTTAACAATGTTCTGTTCTCACCGTTCTCGAAACGGTTTCATTTTGTCCAAAATTGTCGACTTGTGACATCGAAATAACCATACGCTCATAGACCAGCTGTTGGCCCTTCTAAAGTGACAATTTGGCCAAGGTCGGCTGATTCATCAGCATTGCGTAAGCAGTTATTAGCGATTCTTGACCATACATTAGCCCTTTTCCATGTAGGCAGACCCTATTTTCAATCTTAATACTTAAAACATAAGTACTTTAACAACTGCCTTCGTGAGATAAAACATCTCCATACCTAATTCACGTAATCTTTACATGCGTGTGTCCATATACAAATAGACAACAATCGCACCTTTACTTGTGTGTGTATTCTAAAACATGTGTGGCTTTACACGACAGTGGAACACCGCAAACCTCAAGTGATTCACGTGTATTGCTAAGTACGAGTAACCTAACAATGATGTTAGGTAATAGGAATTCTTGCTAAGTAATATTATAATACTGCACGCGGTGCGTCATTCATTACCTTACACAAAATGAAGAACTAGCTTACGGTACTATATAAATAAATTATCAGTACTATTATATGTAAATGAATGATTCTATGTTTAACTAGCTGCCCGCGACTTCGTCTTCGACTTTCAATTATCGTTATTCCCTCGAGAACTTTTTAAATTTACCGAGGTGAAAGTAGCCTATGTGTTAATCCAGGATGCTATCTCCATTGCAAATTTCATTCAAATCCATCCAGCCGTTGCAGTGTTAAGGAGTAACAAAGTAACACACAAACTTTCGTATTTTTAATATTAGTAGGATAATCCCTGGACGTTCCTTTTTTATTTCGAAAATACGAAAGGTACGTCAGTTTTTATTACGAGTAGTTTCATCGCAGTCCGGCCAACCCACCTATCACACGTATAGATATTAACACTAGCTGGTGCCCGCGACTCCGTCTGCCTAGAAGTCGTTTACTACTCGCGGATACCCTATGTCCTCCCTCAGGGTCCAAGCTACCTCCATACCAAATTTCATCCAAATCGGTTCAGCGGTTTAGCCGTGAAATGAAAGCGTAATAAACAGACACAAAGTTAGTTTCACATTAACAATATTACTATGGATATGACTTTGGTTTCCATTCCTAATATCACGGGACAATCTCTCCTACATTGGCCTAATCCCAAAGTATGTTCTAGGCTTGTCTTACTACGGGTACTAGACAATTATCAACATACTAGAGAAAGACATACGCCACAGTTATTCTGCTGACATAATGCTTCATTGAATGCATGAGCCTAACCTATCCCTACCCGAGTTCAATACCAGACACTCCTCATCGGGTCAATTATGTATCTAAACCTCAGTACCTGGCATCGATTGCAACCGAACTGCACCCAGTCTAAAGCTCCCAATACGTTGCATCTAGCACACGATTTCCCGCATGCCTACGCCACACCTACGCTGCCAACCAAACCCAGAACGTCATAAGAATTCATAGTTATTATAGACATAAGCCCTTCTCAAAAATTATGGATGAACGACCAATTTAATCCGGAAAATCATAAGTTAATGAAGATAATAATGCACTTAAGCCCTTTTTGATAACAACGTTTTCAGTGCCCACTGGCTAACTGTAAACTCCTACGACGTGTTATAACGTTTTAATTGTGTGATCGATTGTTATAAATAATTGGTGTATGGCAGCATGACGATGATGTAATTTTATTATGGTTTCGTTTAGTCACTACTAAGTCATGATATGACATCAGGAACATAATTAATGAGTAAAATTCTACTATTTAATTAGCTTTGCCTCTTTCGACGAGTAAGAAGAAAAAGAAGAAGAAGATAATTCTGCCACATTGCACAACTAATCAAGATCAACAATGCTAACTAGCAATTTCACCAAACGATGTTAACCACTTAACAGTCGATTACAGCGTTAACAGCTGTCAAAATGTATGAACTGACAGTCGATTAACATTGATTAAATTCAATATCCTTTGGTGAAATTCGTGCTAAACTTATTTGTTGCGTGTAAAGGAATAGTAATACCAGCATTGTTTTTCTGCTGTCAACATTATAAACATTCAGAAACTTCATGGTTGTGCTATGTGTCAGGACTGACTTCCTATCAGACAGGCACTAACTAAGCTAGGCTTGTGCTATGGGTACTAGACAACGATAAACATACGTATATAGATAATTACACAGAAATATAAATACATAACAAACATACAAAACGTCCAAGACTGGTACAAATACTCAGTACATACTACCAACTTGTCTAACCGCATTATCATTATCTTTACGTAGTTAAGTTTAAAATAACATGGCAGCCACTAGGCATCGAACTCCACACCCTCTAGATAGACTACTTGCCCCGGCGCATCCGGCTGTTTCAAAGGAAACCCCGGCATTGCCCGCGTGACTAGACGCGTGCGCGGCACAGTGACCGAGATGCGCGGGCGCAGACGATCGCTCCGCTTGACGCCCATACAGCGCCGGAGGGAAATTATGTACTGTTTTGCTCTTGGTTTAGAGTACAGTCAAAGTCATAAATATCTATACGCCTATAAGCCAGTGTCTAGGTCTAGACGTAAGTGTTTCAGATTGAAAACAAATTGACGCACATTATGTCAGTTACGTCGGTTATCTATAATATGTTTACTAACACACTTGCGCAGACTTAAGATTAAAACGGTTTAAGTAAACAACCTTTAAATTTATAACAAAAAGATTGCTCAAATGACTTACGAATTCCTTGTGCTTCTTTTTAGCTAGAGGCGTGAAGTTTCAGCTCTATTTGGACATCCAATTTAACTAAAAAACCTTGTATTGTAAGAGAAAGAAGAGTAAAATAAAATCTAATATCGAACGCGAGAAGCTCAATTCACTGACAAGGAACTTTTTTAAACGTTAATTGTACAAGCGTTCCATAGTATCTGCCTACCCCACTGGAAGACAGGCGCGAAGATATGCATGTATGTAATCATACAATATTTAATTTAAAAAAAAACCCGGTAACTACATTCGTTTTAAAATACTATCAAACGCTACTTTTTAGCTACCGCAGAATATTCTAGACGTCCATGCAAAATAATCCAAGTCCCAAGTGGAACAAGCAGTGACGCAAGCGCACGCAGCACGGGATTCAGCCCATCACGTGAAGGTATTCAGAATAGACGCCACGCTCCTTGATCCCAACTATTCGCGTCGCCAGAATTAGAACAAATCTGGGAACTAAGCGGTTCTAGAATTGTATCACGTATTAAAACACCCACAAAACAGAAATGAAGACTTCAATGCCAAGACTTTTAGAAACTTCACTTTGTATCAGTGAAAAAGTAATGTAAAGATAAAGATAAAGAGACATTTATTCGCAAAAATACAAAATTACATCACATAAACACAAAAAGAACAAGACACAGAGAAATTGTTGCGATTGTTGTTGATGTGTTTAAAGAATTACAGATTGTCAAGTTTCTTGCGGCGGCGTTACTTTTCAACAGTGGTTTCCTCTTGGAAAGTGGTGGTATACTGACGTTTTACGAACTACTTACTAATTAAGAAATTAATTCCACCATCAAATTAAAGGAAAAACGTATGCACGAGTACGGTGGGAGATGATATCTCGATCGGATTGCAACAATTAGCAGACGATACGAAAACGCATATAGCATAACAAGAACTACTCGAAGATGAAACTTCAAGCAGGGTATTTATTCAACATTATTTTAAGTAACCAGTATATAGAGCTCATACTTGAAGCGCCATATCATATCCATCCACATGTTATATGCCATCTCGAGTTAGTTCAGTCTTCTGTCAGCTAGACTTACTTAAAATACAGGTTGTCACACATCAATCGCCAAGTAGATATGCATGAATAATCAGGGCCCGTATTATGGTCAATTTTATCGCGGTGGATAAAGCTTCCGTCACTCTCGTACTTACATACTGGTCAGAAAGTGACAGATGTTTTATCTACGCTTATCTACGTCGATAAACACGACCATAATCGGCCCGCAGAATAGGTTAGGAGTGATATACTTGTGTTACATGCATAGGCATTATCCCGGGTCAAAAAAATACTGTTTGTTATACTTATACTGTCGGTTGTGTAAACATTTTGAACTTTGTTTCTATTTTACAGATAGCTGAACCCAGCGCAGAATAAATGACATGGAAACATACGTATTGTCCAAAATGATCGTTCCGAATCAAATCCAGGATGTTGAAATTTTACCTGTACTTTAAATGCATATGTCACGTCCCCTGATGAAGTTTAAAAGTAAAAAAGAACCTGTAATAACATATTGTTTCTTAATTACATGATCAGCTAATTTAGCTGTCAACAAACAAGCCGTCACCAATATTACGATAAATAAAATTCTCTATTACTCGTATCGTATTACAAAGCTAAATTGCACAATAGTTACACGAAACAAGTACAATGATTGAGCATGTTTGCATCGTGAACGAATCAGTGCCAAGCTTTTATAGTCATACAAAACATACCCAATATATTTTTGGCACTGGGGTGTTGACACTTTCAGTACCAGGCTCTTTTAATGCCATATAAATTGGGCTTGAAACGGAGTTCTTGGTAAGAATGTAATGTCCAATGTCATATTGCACAATGGTGGAGCAGAGTGCATCAGTGAATCAGTTATTCTATCCTTTCCGCGTGATATACTGGAACTTAACTAAGCCCAGACGAGGCTAGACTTTTTTTAGGCGTGATTTAATGTATGTATGTAATTACGTTAAGAGGATTGTGAAGATAAAAAATCCATACAAAAATCGATAATGTTTCTGTATCCTAAAACCTGGTCAAAATCATGGAAATCGAACTTGATTTACGGGATGAGAAACGTTATCGCCCGGAGTTGAATTTGTATGGATATTTTTTGACAGCTACGCCATTTAAGTGTCGCCTTACAATACTCTTAAGAAATTATTTAAAAAAAACTAGCTGGGAGGGAGGAGCAACATTTCATTATCTTTATCTAGGTCTATAAATACAAGATCCATTTGACAATCAAGCAACATTTGAGCGGGTCAACAAGCCGTCGCCTAGAAACAACAAATACCGATAATGGTTTATCAACCGACATTATCTATTATATAAAATGCTAAGCTGATTGTTGATATATCAACGCACAGCCCAGACCGCTGGACCTAGAGACTTGAAATTTTGCACATAGATACCTTATATAGTGTAGAGATCCACTAAGGAAGGATTTTTGGAAATTCCACCCCTAAGGGGGTAAAATAGGGGGAAAACATTTGTATGAAAGTCCGTCAGTTTTGAAGTTAGACGCTTCAAATTTTACGTTTAGGTTGGCGATTGAATTTTAACTTATACGTGTCTCAGCGTTAATGATAATTTCAACCCCGAAGGGATGAAAAGGGGTAAAACGGATTGTTAATATATCAACGCACAGCCCAAACCTTAGGACCTAGAGACTTGACAATTTGCACATAGATACCTTATATAGTGTAAAGATCCACTAAGGAAGGATTTTTGGAAATTCCACCCCTAAGGGGATGAAAATTTGTATGAAAGTCCGTCAGTTTTAGTTTAAGTTAGACTATTCAAATTTTGTGTTTAGGTTGAAAATTGAAAATTAATTTATACGTGTTTCAGCGTTTTTGATTATTTCATCCCCGAAGGGATGGAAAGGGGTAAAACTGACTGAATGATCGATCAACGCACAGCCTAAACCGCTGGACCTAGGCACTTGAAATTTTAAGGGAATATTCCTTGGGTACCCTAAGGGTACACTAAGAAAGGCTTTTTGGAAATTCATCCCCTAAAGGGTTAAATAGGGGGTAGAAATTTGTATAGGAGATAAGTTATTTTTAAAATAAGCAATTTGGAAATTAGTATTTAGGCTACTGATAATAAATAAAAAATACTTCTTTCAGCGATTTAGAAAAAACTACCCCTAAAGGGGGTAAAAGGGAGTTTTAGTTTGTTCCTCCTTCACGCTGCAATGGCGCTGGATGGATTTGGATGAAATTTTGAATGGAGATAGCTTATACCCTGGATTAACACATAGGAAAATCCTATCCCGGAAAATTTAAAGTTTCCCGAGGGAAGAACGACAATATCTTTGTGTGTTTTTGAAAAAGTCATCATGGGTGTCGTTTTCTTAGGTTGCGTTGACGCAGATTTCGAAAATGATATCCAATTTGGGATTCAAAATGGCCGCCATGATGTTTATTGAAAAAGTCGTCATTGGTATCATTTTTTTACATTTTGGGGACGCAGATTATGAAAATGATGTAAAATTTAGAATTCAAGCTGGCGGCAATGATGTTTTTTAAAAAAGTGTTCACGGGTAACATTTTCTTAGTTTTTGGGGACGCAAATAATTACTAATATAGAATAACTTATTCTATATTAGTAATTATTTGACAAAATTGCGCAATTGAATAATTTATTTCTCCTATGGCTTTTGCCATTCAGTGTGACAACATGAAACAGGCTTTGTACCTACATTCAGTTTTGTTAGTCTATATCAAAAGGAGCGGTGTCAGATGGAAGTTGTCAGCGTTGACATACACAGACAGATTTTATAATTTTTTTCCGCTATTTTCAATACTATTCACGGCGTATTAATTCTACGGCTGTTATATAATATTAGGGCGGTCATTATGATCACTTGAAAATAATTACGGACAGGCATTTAATTTTTCGGCGACTTGGTCGGTTATTTAATTCTAAAATGTCATTTCAACAATTCTCAAGGGGTAAAAAAACTATACATCGATAGGTATACATAATATTGCTGTAGAAAGAAAATCCATACTAATATTATAAACGTGAAAGTAATTATGTCTGTCGTCTGTCTGTTTGTTATGCATTCAAGGATAAACCGCGGAACTGAATTAGATTAAATTTGTATCTGATCTCAAAAATCACCCCTAAGTGGGTGAGATTTGGGATGGTAGTTTGTATGACAATTTGGTCATTTATGTTATTTTTTTTAGTTGGAAACGTGGTAATTGGTGTTAAAGCTACTGTTTAATACTGTTTAACATAAAAAAAACTTTCAGTGATTTCGGTAAACTCCCCCTCAGGCGATAAATGGGGAGTAGAAATTTGTATGGGAGATATCGAAATGGCTACATTAGGAAATTGATATTTAGCCTACTGTTTATAAATAAAATATACTGCTTTCAGCGATTTAGAAAAAACTACCCCTAAAAAAGGGGGTTTTAGTTAGTTACTCCTTAACGCTGCAACGGCTAGATGGATTAGGATGAAATTTAAAATGGGTGTAGCACCCTGGATTAACACATAGAAAAATCCCATCCCGGAAAATTTAAAAGTTCCCGAGGAGGGAAAAACGACAATAATATTATCTTTGTGTTTTTTGAAAAAGTCATCATGGGTGTCATTTTCTTAGGTTGCGTTGACGCAGATTTCGAAAATGATGGCAAATTTGGAATTCAAAATGACCGTCATGATGTTTATTGAAAAAGTCGTCATTGGTATCATTTTCTTACATTTTGTGGACGCAGATTATGAAAATTATGTCAAATTTAGAATTCAAGATGGAGGCCATGATGTTTTTTTAAAAGTGGACATAATTGTCATTTTCTTAGATTTTGAGGACGCAGATTTCGAAAATGATTTGAAAGTATAGGTAGAAATTCAAAATGGCAATTCAATTATGTCTGTCGTCTGTCTGTTTTTTACGCTTTCACGGATTAACCGCAGAACCGAATTAGATTCACGAGCATTGGGTAAATTTGTTTGAATAATATAATTCTCTTTTTTTTTCAGCGGCCACTGATGATGTTTGGGAGTTCCGCCATTTATAATGATAGATACCTACATTATAATTAGTATTAAGACTCATAATATAATATATGTAATATTGAAGTATGATGGATATTTTAAGAGCAACCAAACTATCATGGGAGGGATGGTGCTTTGCGACGGCGAATTTAGACAGATTCTCATGTACCGGTGATAACTAGGGGCACACCAGCGGATAAAATAAATGCATTTCAGCATCTAAGATATGAGTATACGAGGGGCGGCTGAAAAGTAATCTACCTAACAATGAAACAAAAGACTGTCGTGGCTAATTTTTTTTTATTTTTCTATATAGTCCCCTGCTAGTAAAATGCACTTATTAAATTTTTCAAATATTGAATTCAAACCATTAAAAAAAAAATCTTTCGGTTTGTCGTCAAAAAAGTCAGTAACCGCAGCCTTCATTTCGTCATCGGTCATAAACCTTCGTCCCCTGAGGTCTTTCTTGAGAAGTCTAAACAGAAAATAGTCACAGGGGGCTAAATCTGGACTATAAGGGGGGTGGTCAATGGTTTCGAAGCCATTGTCTTTAATTGCTAGCTTCGTTGTGCGGGCGGTATGCACTGGTGCGTTATCGTGCAAAATCAGAATACCTTTGTTTAGTTTACCTCGCCGTTTTTCTTTTATTGTCTCTCTTAGTTGGTATAGTAAGTTTGAGTAATAATCAGCATTCATTGTAGTTTTCTTCGGTAAATAATCTATGAGCAAAATCCCTTCTGTGTCCCAAAAGATTGTAGCCATAAGTTTACCTGCCGATGGACAGACCTTGAATTTCCGAGGCGGCTTCTCATCCTTAAATTTCCACTGTAACGACTCTTGCTTACTTTCCGGGTCCCATTGTCGAATCCAAGTCTCATCACATGTTACAATTCTAGAAATTATTTCTTCCTCTTTCCCTCGACTCATCTCCAAAAACTCTTCGCAACATTTGACACGCCTCTCCATGTCAAATGCAGTCAACATTCTGGGGACCCAACGTGCACTAACCTTGGACATGTTCAAATGCTCAAGAATTATTTCATTGACTCGCTCTTTACTGACGCCCACATCTCTAGCTATCTCCCACTGCTTCACTCGTCGGTCCTCTAATATAATTTTTTTCACCCTGGCTACATTTTCATCGGTGACGGCCGAAACTGGTCTTCCGCTACGAGGATCATCTTCCAGACTCTCACGACCTAACTTAAACTGCTTTGACCAAAACTTTATAACAAATTCGGAAGAACACAAACTGCCAAACACACGTAACATACGCTGTCTGATCTCCGAAGGCGTATTCCCTTCTTTAGTCAAAAACTTAATCACCGCACGCTGCTCGATTTTATCCATTTTCACTTTTTCTACCGACATGTTTGAAACAATTGTAGGAGACAAATAAACGTGATGCAATAAACAAATGAATGTAATACATTTTGAAAATAGAATAACAAACGAATATAAATCCATACCAGCCAGCATTATTTTTGTATATATTTCTGACCAAGGAGATTACTTATCAGCCGCCCCTCGTATATATAAAAAATTAACCTCACTACAAATATGCCAGGAACTACGAGTACACCATGGTACACAGTCGGGGCAATATATCCGGCAGCTCTACTAAAAATTGTCGAAGATCGTATGGCGAGAGATAGTAACGATTTGAATACATTAAACCGCGAATTCTATAATATTGTACAAAACACAGATGATCTAAAAAATAACGTGTACCCCGATCTAAAAAACAATATAAAGAATAGAGAATGTTTGTGCGAGAGGGGGATATTAGCACCGACAAACGAAATTGTCGGGCGGATAAATATAAAAATATGTCTCATGTCGAAGGCGATGTTGTGGAGTATCTCTTGGTAGACAATGTCATAGACACAGAGCAAGTCACGTCCTACCCTTAGAGTTCCTGAACTCTTCGAGGTATCGGGAGTGCCCTCCCGTAAGAGTTAATGGTTAAAGTTGGTGTCCCGGTAAATTTCGAGCTCGATATTACATGTGTTTGAAAGATCATTCTTGCCAGGGAGGACGTCAAACTATAGTTTTACTTAAAACTATTAATTTACTTAACTGCGATAAACGAGTTCTACGCGGACGAAGTCGCGGGCAAAAGCTAGTGTACGATAATACCTATTAATTTCTGAACACAATTTCACAATAACATTCAACAATTACAATGACCAAGCATTTCATACGTTTAACATAAAATACCAAACGTCTTGAAATCCATATTAAATAGACACAATACAACGTTTTTGGCACCGAAGTGTGTACTTAACATATACTATGCCACGTTCTAAAAATCCCATACAAAATTGGCTCGATACGGGGGTCTCGGTTCAAACGGTAATGTCAGTATTGCACAACGTTAGAGCAGTGCACCGGTGATTCAGGGAGCTAAATAAAGACAGACAATGTGGTTATCTGATTGCGATGACGCTACGACTAAATATATGCGCAGGCGCCGGCGCCGCTTTTACGAGCAGGTTGGTTAATTTACGTCTGAGGTGGTATTCTTACCCGACAAAGGAGGTTGGATTGGACTAGGCTAAATTGACCTAGGCCGAAATTCTAGCCGTAAAAACCATATCGTCTTTGACCTGCTATCGTATTGTCAAAGTTTTGATAGCTCTTATTTACTTGACAGTAATGGCGGCCGAGTTAAAAACAATACCATAACAGGTCAAAGACGTTTGTAACGGCCTAGAAGAGAGGCCCTGTGTGAGCGTCGGTAGCCTAGAGGATAGTCGAAGTCATTATGTGAATTAAGCGCAATTCACACAGCGGGCGGGAGCGGGTCGGGCGCCGAGCATGGCGTTTTCATCGCCGGACCCGCGGCGGGCCCGCTGGGCCCGCCGCCTGCCACTACCAGCGCGCTGGTGCGGCGGGTCCGTCGCGGGCCCGTCGCGTGCCCGTCGCCGAAACGCAGCGGGTCCCGCGCGGGTGATCGCAGGCGGGCATTTGGGATCGGATGTTAATGGCGAGTGTATAGAGTAGAATTTACAACGCGCTCTGTGCGAATGCCTATCGGAGAATGCGTGTTATTACGTCCAAGGACGCCCGCGACAGGGCCGCAGCGGGCCCGCCGCACCCGCGCGCTGCTAGTGGCGGGCGTCGGGAGCGGCGGGCCCGTCGCGGGTGCGGCGGTCCCGACCCGCGCCCGGCCCGTCCCGCCGCGTGTGTGAATGCTTCCATATAACTCCATGTTAAAACACCCGCCGAACTCCCGACCCGCTCCCGCCCGCTGTGTGAATTGCGCTTTAGAGCGTGAGAGGTGTAATTACAAAAACATCCTGCAGGGTCGAAGTGGATGCGAAAGGGTCCAGCTGTACAAGATAAGAAAAGATAACTTGATCTGAGTTATATAAAACTATTGCTGAGTAAATACCTACGCAAAAAAATATGAATGCGCTTAAATCTTTGTATGGAAACTGTCCTATTTGCTGTAAATGGGTCATATTCGAAAAAACAAAAGCTGTGTCCTGTGGTCAATAGTTAGGCTTGTGTGCATATTATTTATGTTGTTTTTATTTGTTAGGACTAAAGTAGACCTGATGATGTTTATGCGGATGTGGGTTCAGTCAGAAAATTAGGCCTTCAAAACGTTAACTTTGGGTATGTCCACAGGAAAGACGGTAGCCTAAATCTGTGTATGACCCAAATATTGTATAACTAACTTTGTAATGTACAGGGGTCTTTATAATAAAGCTTACGATAGTATTTTTGACTTCTAAATTTGTAAAGCTTTGAGGTACTTTTTAGCCATCAAAACTTTACACAAGTACAACTTTACAAACTGCTTTCTTGTTAGAAATGTTGTCAATTTTAAAGCTAGACGACGAGACTCAAAGTTTTCCAGGATCGATCGAAATCGATAACTAGTGACATCGATAGAGTGAGATCGCTTCTTTGACAGAGAATAACACCCTTAGTGTTAAAGGTACATTGTTGACGGCTATCGTTGATTACTTGTCATCACCTGACCTATTTCCTCATTTGAACCTTATACAAGGTAAAGAATAAATAATGTGCAAGTACTTCATATTCAAACATGACACACGCCAAGCGAGCATAACGACTTCGTAGTACCGCCATGAGTTAACAATTAAAAATAAAGTCACGAGTAAAAAAATAAGTTCAAAATAATGATTGGCTTTTTGCGTAGCGAATTGTCTCTTCATTTCGATATTTTACAACAGATTTGGCCAGAACTGTATGTATCTATACCGTATGAAAATAATAAATCCAATACAAATACTGATCTCTGCCTTAATATAACAAACCAAATAACCGCTAATACATAGCTAACATTATCTGTTCATACATTAGAAACGATATTTCCTCGGAATTCCGCCGTCTCGGATATCAAAGTAAACATTATGAAACCGAATAGAACAACCTAGATAAACAACTTTACGTTTATAAAAATATCTAAACTTTCATGTTGACATTTATATTATGAAACTGTGATTGTTGTCGGATGTGTTTTTTATTAAGTTTCCTTATTTATAGAATTATTTCATCAATGAAATGAAAACAAGTTTAATAGTTGGCAGTTTCCTCGCTCAGCGTAGTAGTTTAGCAATTTCATCGAGGAAATGATGCCAGCGTCTTCGGCACAATGCCGAAGCGACTATTTGTTTGATTTAGTATAGTTTTATGGCTTTTATTTATTTTCATTTTAGTTTAAATTTGTGATATTTAGACGAAGTTAAAATAACTAAATGAAAAGCAAGCTTTAAAAACCCGACTGCATCTTTTATATTGTCGTCGATATACCTACATCTGTTAATAATTGACATTTTGCCTTTGTTGTTATTTCAATGTCACCCGGGATGGTGAAAGGATTCTAACGATACCACACACATTTAAATCGGCTCAGGTGTTTAGAAGTTGTGGTGGAATAAAGAATCTTACATACATACATACATACATACGTGAACCCTGAAAACATTACTCTTCCTTTTTGGGTAGTCATGTAAAAAATACAAAAAATATATAAAAAAAGATATATGCATACAATATACTAGCTGTTGCCCGTGACTGTGTCCATGTAGAAGTCGTTTATCGCTACTCGCGGAAAAAAGTACCCTATGTCCTTTCTCGTGGTTCAAGCTATCTCCATTGAGATTTCATTAAAATCGGTTCAGAGGTTTAGGCTTGAGAGCGTAACAAACAGAAGTTACTTTCACATTTATAATATTATATACATTGTCTAGGAAATCCAAAATGGTTATTTTTATATTAAAGACGCTAAGATTAAAAACATTATAAGATATCCTATTATAAGTAGTCTCTTTAGAGCCTATATACAGTATGTTTTTATCTTTGCCGTAGGTCTCATCAAAGAAACAGCTTTGCAAAAGTAACATCAGAGTCTTCCAAAGTTCTGCCACAGGGTTGACAGACTTGACAGGGTCCTACCCTCAACATATAAAATCATTAACCGTACCATTTACCGACCTTCAGTATCTTCAACGACAATTGTGTATTTGTAGATAAGTATCTGTATAAATTTTATTACTATCAGGGTCACCAAAAATAGTTACACGTGGATTTCAAACATAAATCCAAGGTCCTCGGCGTTTTTTTATATAACAACCTAGTTTCACACTTCCGCGTATAATCAATTGGTAACAGAAAATCATCCAGTCTCCTTAATGTTCTCCATTTCGTCATAAACACCATGCCCACTCGCTCTCACACAGACAGGGCTGCCTTTTTATCCAACTGCGTCAGAATGAGGGCTATGTTCTTCGAGTGTATGTATGTATGTCTATCTTTTTGGCACGCGCCGCAGCCTAAACGGTTTGATGAATTTAAACAAATGAGGTGTCGTTAGACTAATCTTGGTTGTGGGAGTGACCTAGGCTAAAATATTTTAATCAAAGTAATGGAGACTGGGTTTTTTAACTTAATACCTACACCAATATAATAAAGAGGAAATATTTGATTGTTTGTTTGCATTGAATAGGCTCCGAAACTACTGGACCGATTTGAAAAATTCTTTCACCATTAGAATGCTACCTGATGAACATAGGCTATGTTTTATTTTTCTGCGCGGACGGAGTCGCGGGCAACAGGTAGTATATTATATAGACGACAATATCGAAAACTGCAGCCATGTTTTTAAAGCTTACTTTTGATTTTTTATTTCTTCTTGCGTATTCTAGGGGCGCACTAAGAAAGGATTTTTCCGAAAATTGACTTTCAACATCGGGAAGAAATAGGGGTACTCCAGTGAACTTTATAATTTAATTCCACTACACAATACTTAAACATGACAGCCCTACGGAAGAAATCCACGTGGCTGGACCTTGAACGTCGAATTGGCACGACACGGCGGCATTGAGACGGCAATTGGTGAATCAATTTTATAGCGCGAAAGAGTGTTAAAAGTGATACCGGCAACGAATTGATAGTTAAAAAAAAACAATTTACGCGTGATTATGACGAATCGTGATGATAGAAGGGCTTGTTTTTCATGGTAATAAACACGCTCACACATCCAAGATGACTTAACGAACACCTGTATTTATTACCAAAATGACGTTTTGGATTTCAATATGGTGGCCACAACACAACATTAAAATAAATTATTTAAGCCATTGCCTAGGTTTATGCGATGGGAGCCCTTTGTTTCCCATAATTTTATTGGTCATAATGTAATTGCTGACATAATTTTTGATAGTCATAATTTTTTATAACGCTGAAACTGTAAACTTTTCAGATTTTATTTATAAAAATCCTGAAAAGTAACAGTTTCTTTAAAAAAACACGTTATGACTTGCGATGATTATGACCTAAAGCACATTATGACTAAAAATAATTATGTCAGTCAATATAGACCCTTATGCGATACATAGGAAATAAGACCCTTTTATGTACCCTGCTGAATTGGTTAATCCAAAAAAAACTTGGTTAAAGTCGATTCCGGAACTATGAAGAGCAATTGTTTAGAGACAAGTTACGTCGTGAAACCGCACAAATACTTACACTAAACTATACTACACAAACAATGTATCTGTCATTTGCAAACACAAAGTCGGTATAACGTGTAAAGGTTGAGATACACAGTAGGGGATTGACGCCAGCGCGGCCAGCGCGTGTGAAATGTCGCGCCGAGCCGTTGTCGCTCTTTCATCGCGACGTATTATGTGGTAATGGTATGGAGTCCCATATGGGATAAGTTCGCCTATGTACATTATCTATATTGATGCATATACAAATGCGGCTAGCACAAGTTGCATGCGAATTCCACTCTACCTTGTCTAGAAACAAGGAAAAGCAATCAACGGCAAGCGATGAAACACAAGTTTTGCTAAACATACGAGCTCGTTTTTTATTATACACTTACATAAATTACATTTTAAAATGTTTAGGTCTGTTGAAATGGTGTACTCGTAAATATAACCTACTAGCGCTCAGACCAGAATCTTTACATAGTATAAAATGAAGTCGCTTCCGCTGTCTGTTCGCTTAAATCTTTTAATTAAACTATTTAAAGGATTTTAATGCAGTTTCAGCAATAGATAGAGTGACTCAAGAGGAAGGTTTATATGTAAAATATACTCTGGATTATGTATGGGTGTTTCAGAAAACTCACATAAACCGAAGCGAAGCGAGGGCGGGTCGCTAGTTTATTATACATAAAAGCCTCCCGTGAAAAATTATCTAACTGATGGTGAAAACCGCTTGAAAATCTGCTCAGTAGTTTTTGATATTATCCCGAACATATACAGACAGAAGTTATAAGGAAATAACTACGAGGTAGCTCACATCATGCCTAGCGTAAGTCGAGTCGAGGGCGTCAATCTTGCGAAGTTGCTTACTATTTGACAGTTATCTATGACGCAAATTTTCACGCGGAGAGCGACGACAAGAGTCGTCGCGCGGCGAGTCTAACCTGCTGTGTGCCATGTGTCTGAAGCTTAACTACGGAGTGGAGGAAATCTTTAAATGCGTATTAAATGGCCGTCGCCAGCAACGTACTCAGACGGTTGTAACTCAAGTTAATTTCGTTACATTGTCAGCCTTGCATAGTTCACTGTATAATTATATAACGGTCGCATTGTTTCACAAAAATGTTACTGTCATACATCTTTATAGAAATAACATATATTTGTAACTGTTGAAGACCTAAGCTGTACTTTGCAAAGCTTATGTGTTAGCGCACTGAATTTATTAAAAGCGGTTTATTTTATAATTGAATGTTTGAAAAGTTTCTGTTTCCTCTTGAAAATACTTATGTGGAGGAACTTCTTATCATTCAGTCGACGCGCTGGCCTAGTTGGTAGTGATACTGCCTACGAAGCTAGCGGTCCTGGGTTCAAATCCCAGTAAGGGCAGATATTTGCGTGATGCGCGAATATTTGTTCCTGAGTCATGGATGTTTTCTATGTATTTATGTATATATTTCCTAAATGGAGAATAATTTACGAATACTACACACTTGTGAGAAATGTTATACTTTTTGGAATGTTCACATTTCCTCCCAACTCGGCGCAGAACTTCAACATTGGTCACTCGGTCTGTCCAGCTTATGGTCAAGATGCGTCTATATGCCCACATTTCAAATGCGTAATATTAAAAAAAATATATATAATGACTTATCTAACCTACCTAATAATGATGCTTAGTAAAACAACATGAAAGAAATTCAATATTTACGAAGGTTGTGGCTGCTATGGCCCAAGACAGTTCGTTACAGGAACCTCTTGATTCAGTAAGATTCTAATTTAATTACATCCAGCTCCCGAGGTATGTACGGTTAGCGTAAAAGTAATTCTTCCACGAGTTGTTTAAAGAATCGTTCTTTGATCCATCCATCTTCATATCATTATATTGTTGCTAAAGATAGAAATAGCTCTAGCCAGAGTTCCACTGCAAAGGGAAAATTAGTCAAATAGCTGTCCCTTCCACTGAGAAAGAAAAATCCAGGAAAATTTCACTTCCACTACTTGCGCAACTAACAAAGCGAGCTGGGCGGAGAATGAGGTGGATTAAATGAGCGTAGATGTATGTCTGCTTTAATAAGCATCGAGCTCAACAAAGTGGTCAACCAGCATTGACAGGCATAAAGATGGCACTCAGATGATGGTAAACCAAGTAGAAGTACATTTGTCTCGGCCTGCGCTATCCGTATTCAGGACATTTCTGCGAATTTCAGCAGGTTGGAGAACCACCTTTTAAAGAAAACAGTAGATACCTATATTCGTAGGTTTCGATAGGAACTAATGTCAAAACCAAACCAAGAAACCCAAGAAAAGCCAAGATTTTGTGGGAATGGGAAAGAAATCTCCAACCGCTCCGGTTTTCTGTCAACTACTTGACTTACAGTTCCGACACAACCTTAACCTCCGTTATTTGCTTAAACCATTTTTACTTGTTCTTTCCCTGCCTCTTCTTCCTTCTGTTTTTACTTGAATAATATTTTTAAGTAAGTATAGTGTCGTAGCAGGAGTCTCATCATACATATTTATCCGTTTTCTATTGTTGTCAGATAATATTTTCTTGTTTTCTGTTCATCTCTTGTTCATTCGTCTCTTTCCATTCAACTTATCCCTGCATTCTCCTCGAAACCTCGATTTTATAAAGCCTTATTAAACCTGAAAAACTAGCATCAACAACTTCTGCTATCGGTACCGATTTACTGAGCCCGGGAGAGTCGGTGAGTCAGCCGCAAATTCCCGACCGTCCCCGACTGCTGCCGACCGCTCCCGAACGTCGACCAACATCCTGGCCCAATTACAACTAGTTAAGGCGCGGCCGCGCCGGTTACCGTCGGATCAGCGACCGGTCCGATGAATGAATGAGTAAGCATGAATGGAATTCAAGTTGCAAATTGTAAGCGTAGTCGTGAGAATTGAGGTTAGAAATAATGGCGTCGAGATTGGTGGAATGTCGTTGTAAATATTGGGTAGTAACAGAAATAGAAATCTATATGAACCTAATGACGGCCTAACCCAATATTCAATCTATCACTCGTTTAGTTCGCTCTCTAAACATACTAAAACTAAAGAATTAAATAGCTGTTAAGTGTCATTTATTTCGCTGTCTCTCAGAATGTCTGTCAAAATATATTAAAAAGTTGCCAAAAGATAGATATATGTTTAACAGCAAGTAGATTGAATGATGGATTGAATTCAAAAACGTGCGAAATTTGCAACGTTATACCAGAAACCGAAACGATATTTTCCCTTCAAAAAACATTGACTTCTTCTTAACAGCGTGGGACGGAATAGAGTATATAATTTCTCGTTTTTTCTTTAATTTAATCCGCAAAGAATGCGGAATTGAACTGACTTTGGAAAACGGCCACGGAGATACGCTAGCAGATTTAGAAGTCTATTCCTAGGTTAGGTTTACAGCACTAAATCACTCCACAATGTGTTTGTAGGCGTCATTTATAAATAGAGAATCGCGTGTACGAGATACGGTCCTGTATCGGAACAGGCTGAATAAAAATTGTTAGCGATTTGCGGGTCGGGATGGGAACGCGCCAGCTGTTCGGATCACGTGAGTTTACGTGTGCGGATAAGCTGGATGGATTAGGAAATAGACTATTGTAAATAGTGACGAAGTGTCGATTTATTTACAACTACCGACCCGCCCTCGCTTCGCTTCGTAAGTTTTCTACACGGTGTAACATGAGGAAACCGAATAATTTTAACAGCGACTTTCAGCATGGAGTTGTACCTAATGAAATGTCCAGTACAAAACACCCTTATGATAAAAAATAAAAATCATATTACGACCTGGGTTCATATAAAAAAAATTTCTTCTCACGACCTCGGGAATACGCTGTTAAAATTATTCAGTTTCCTCATGTTACACCGTGTATAACCCGTACATAATACAGAATTTACTATACTTTAAAAACCTTCCGTGAAAAATTATCTAACTGATGAAATGATAGTGAAAACCGCATAAAAATCCATTCAACACTTTGTGAGATTATCGCGAACATACAGACAGACAGACGCGGCGGGGGACTTTTTTTATAATATGTAGTGATGAATATTAAACAGCCTATAATGTCCCACTGCAGTGCAAAGGCCTCCCTTCCTCCACTTACCCCTATCTTAAGCAGTCTTGATTGAAGGCATCAAGCTCATCTCACCAAAGAATAAGAACATAATAAAATAGATAGAACATTGTTTACGGGTGTTACAGAAAACGCACAAAAACCGAAGCGAAGCGAGGGCGGCTCACTAGTAAAGAAAAATGATTCTTTGACAACTGCAAAAACCTTTATCATGTCACTAATGCAGTTTTTAAAAAGGTCGCTTTTGCGATCAGTAATGATAATATTTTGCCTATCGCCATCAGATGTTATTAAGCTACCTAATTTAAGGCACGCACTAAAATGTTTTTTGTACGCTCTGAAGAGACGACTTAAACTCGCCGGTTCATGGTTCATTCGTCGAGTTGTAAAGCGAGTTGGTTACCTATCTAGGCGCGTATGACTGTAACTTGTTTATAATCCATTAGTAATCAACGTTAAGTGTAGCCGGATTTAATTGCATATTATTTTGAAACGTCGTTAAGTGTGAATGAACGCGATAAACTTTAGTGGGGGTGCAACCCTAAGTCATTAAAAGAAGGGCGTATTATATACATTTGCTTGGATTTTAACGCATGACTCGAAACGGGGTCTTATTTGTATGAAAATAAAAGTGTCGGGCACTGGACATGTTAAGATGATGATCACCCATAATAAAGAGGCCACATCTGCTATTTAGTTGCTAAAACAAATAAGACCCTGTGTAGATATCAATAAGGATGTACTTATAAAGATGATGATGATAATGGTGGAGTTCTCTAAAATAATTAACCGTCTGAATCAAAGATACCCTGTGTAATGAAACCAAACGACGGAACAAATTCAAGATTCTCATCAAAATCGTTAAAGCCGTATATAATAAAGGAGGGGTGTTAAAAGTTTATAATGTGTGTCTCTATGTCTATGTATCTGAGTGTCTGTTTGTGGCATCGAGGCTTTGGGAGCCCAAACGGATGATCGGATTTGGACGAAGGTTTTTTTTTTAAATAAAGTTACACTAATCGGGATGGTTCCTGGCAAGATTTCATGAAAATTGGTTGGGCTATTTAAAAGATATCAGCTCTGAAAGTAGGTGTCGCCGTTATATCGGGGGCTTTTAAAAGCTAAAAGCTCAATATCTCAAAAACGGCTGAACCGATTTTGATAAAACATGTCTAAAAACCACCGCTAGAAAACATACTTTCAAATAAAAAAAACCGCATCCAAATCCGTTCATCCGTTTAAGAGCTACGGTGCCACAGACAGACACACAGACACACACACTAACACACTTACATGACAAACTTATAACACCCCTCTTTTTTGCGTCGGGGGTTAAAAATAAACATCATAACTATTAAACACATAAAATTCAGCGGTCGCAATTCATAATCGCGACCCATACTTTCAGAGCTAATAACTCTTAAACGGCTCAACCGATTTTAATCAAACCTAGCTAAGAACGACGCTAATTCAAATAGCTTTCTATTTAAAAAAACGCGTCGGAATTGGTCCATCCGTTGGGGAGCTATGATGCCGCAGACAGACACAGATACACATTTCACGTATAACAACTTTCCATCGGGGGTTAAAAATAGAGTAAAGGAATGACTTTAAAAAAAAAAAACATAAATTCGGAAGTGTGTTTGTTTTGTCATTACCTATCTACGGTTTAGCACCTAAGTTAATCGATGTTAATTTTGGTAAAAACATGCTTAACAGACGGATATGGACATAATATACTTTCTAGCTAGGAAAAAATTAAAAGTTCCAAAAGGACAACATCTGCATCTCGGATAGGGTTGCCCTATGTCAAGATTTGTCCTGACATGTCAGGATTTCAGGGCTTTTGTCAAAATTGCCTCTGATTTGATAAAGGTCAGGATTTGTTAAGGAAGTACTCTATAAGAAACATTTTACTAATTATTTATTAATAAGAAATGACCTCTAATCAAAACTAACAATGAAAATAATAAACATTTATTTTGAATAAAAATATTAATATGCACAAACTGAGAATAAATCCTTGTTATTGCGAAAAATATCCGGATTTGATTATGTCAGCACTTTTTTCAGGACTTATCATTTCTACATAACAACCCTAATCACGGCCAGTAAATTTTAAATTTAGACTATTTCCAAAAAAATACTAGAAGTCATCTACAGGGAACTGTAGGAAAAACAAGAACACTTGTATCCAATAATAACTTTATTTGTAACATAGTGTAAGTAATAGCTCCGATAAACACTGATGACGTAATAACGGCGCGTGTTGCAGGGCAATCACCAGTGCAATTTGTCGTGACCCCTCCTATCTTTACAAGAACATACTGGTAAAACAAACAGCTCAAATGCTAGTAGAAGAAGAAGAAGAAAAAGAATACATTTATGCACTACACACATAAGACACACAGAAAACAAAAGTAAAAACAGAAAACAGCAATAAAAAGAGTAGTGAGTGTGTCTTCGCGGCAGTGAATCGGACACTGGCTCAGCATAATGCTGAGGTGTTAAGTACTCATCGACTTCATCTTGCCCTTATCCCAAAGGGAATATGCATGGTTTTTTTTATAGCATTTCTCAACAAAATATGAAAATACCGTAAAAGAGATCACCAAAAGTGAAATTAAAATCGGTCAAGTAATACGGATGATACAAGCATTTTAAACTGCTAATTAGACAGAGAGGTCCGAGGAGCACCGGTGACGTCATCGTGCAGTACGGCCATATAAACTCCACGTAAAATTCTGTTTTGCTAGAAAGAGATAGGAACGAATCTTTGTTAGCTTATATCTTGGTTATTTTTATAGCTATTCAAAAAATGTTTTTTCTGAACTTTTTGTTACATGAATCAGCTTTTATTGAAGCTGTAAAAAAATACATGCATATTCCCTGTTGGGGTCGGTTCAGAACTGCAGCACGTCTTTTTGCGTTTTCTGCGAAGTCGTACACATATAATTAGTTTCTCCATACCCCCATTTCTTCCCGTCGAGGTAAATTTTCGAAAAATGCTTTCTATGTATTTATTATTTCTTTCTTTCTATTCTTTCTATTTTCTTTATATTACCCCCATGGTACCCATGGTGGCCTAGGGACTCTAGGGAATGCAAATAACCAGTTACAACCAGTTTTAACCAGGGTTCCCAACCGTCCGGTTTTCGACCGGACTGTTGGGTTTTAGAAGGAATTGTTTGGGTCAGGTCGCAAACTTTCGACCGGATGCAATTTGTCCGGTCTAATAAAATAGTGAACGCTATGTGCTAATTCGCCGGCGACCGTCGCCGGTTAGATCGTAGAACGCATATTTAGCGTCATGAAAAATATTTGGCAGGACGAAAGAAATCGTCTGAAAGTCGAAATGGTGAAGGCGGAATTGATGGTGATGTTCAACTATAATATAACCTGTTCAGAGTTTGAAGAATTTTTAAGAACAGATGCAGGAAAATGTCTTGGCAAAAATGTTAAAAGCGAGAGCAAGTACAATTTAAAAAAAAAAACCTACCCCTATTTTTGTTAAATAAAAAAAATAATTAAACTGTTTATTTCAATAATGTGCGATTGTTACATTCTTACTTAGACTCTAAATCTTAATTAGGAAGATTTTTAGGCGAGTCAAGTCATAATTAATTATTTAATAGTTAGGTATAATTAATTATTTAATGGTTGGGCTGTTAAGTTGATACATTATGTATTTTTCTTAATTAAACTCATTCATTGATACTTACCGTGTTTTTTTTCGATTTTGACCAAGTATGACCAGATTAAATTTGTTGTCCGGTTATGGCGGCTGGAAAAGTTGGCAACCATGGTTTTAACCCGTTAAACGGTAAATAACCAGTTAAATTGCATTCCCTACCTAGGTCCAACGGTTTAGGCTGTGCGTTGTCTGTTAGTGAGTCACGGAAATTTTATATATATTAAAATATCTATACGGGTAAAACATTTCAGCTTTATGACTTTGATACTCGTAGCTTCTAAAAAAAAAGTGACTGAGACATACGGGCAGACACGGACGGAAGTGGCGAAACTATAACAGTTCCTAGTTCCGAGACTAAAGGCACGTGCGCGTTCGCTTTCCACTGCGTTATATAGTATGAATTCTCATTACGACATGTCACTATACAACGCAGTGGAAAGAGAACGCGCGCGTACACGTGCACGTCACGCATCCGGTGTGGCTCGGCCTTAAAGGCCCAGCCACACGGGATGCGTGCGCGTAGACGTGACGCGAATGAATTCATAGTATGAATTCTCATTACGACATGTCACTATACAACGCAGTGGAAAGCGAACGCGCGCGTGCACGTGCACGTCACGCAAGCGGTGTGGCTGGGCCTTTAACCCTATAAAATTGATCACTTGCATTGACTTTACAAACGAGGCAAAATTTCAAGTTCAATAAAATGAAGAGCAAGAATAAATTTATTTTAGTACGTCTCTTGCCATTTCACTCAAAATAACACTTTAGAATAATTTAATACTAGATGTAAAATGATAATAAACCGACATCTAATGGAAGTCGTTAAGAGTACTTAGAATCTGTAACTACCCCCCAGCGATTCTGTTATTAGGGTGGAGAAATGTCCTTTCTTCCCCTAGGGCAAATTTATATTTTATATTACATTAGAAATGTATTTTACACTGAACATCGAGATAGCAATTGAGTTTTGAGTTCATTAACACTTTAGAAGGTTGAAAATAGAAACATCTATATAATAGCATCTATAAAATAAGTTTTTAGTATCCGTCCAGATCTTAGCACTATTTTCATTAACCCTACGCTAAGCAGCAGTGTTGGCATTGTTATGTTCCGGTGAGAGGATAAGACAACAGGTAAAATGACTTAAGGCATTCCATCTTATAGTCCTTGGGGTTTGCAACGCATTTCCAGTCTTAGGATTACAGTCTTATACCAATTTTATGAGTTACTTCGTTTGCCTTCCTAATGCCTTTAAAAAAAAACTGTCAAAAATCTGAGACAAGCGACTGTACTTTAGCTAAACGACAAATCGGATTATAGTGACTTTAATCATTATAGCATCAAAAAATTCGATGATGAAAATAAAATTTTAATAGGCAAAACATTGAATACCACTTTACCTAATTTATACCTAGTAGGTTAACGTGATCCCAACATCCGCAATCTCTTCCATTACCCCACTCGAAACAAAGTACACCATCTCGAGTCTACGTTATATAGAAATCAAAGCACCTGGCACTGAATTGTTAGCCCGAGCAAAATGCGATATCAAACACAATTTAGTGTACACGAGTTCTATTTTCCTTGGAAAACTCATTCCCCGCCCACTTGCTTCGAGCTGGATCTGAGAAGAACAACCTAACCTAGTTTAACAAAGAGTTCTTTCAACGGTGAGGTAAAAGTGTTTATAGAATAAAGAAACAAAATGTTCAAGATTTATTTCCTACTGGATAATGCGTACAGTCAAGGACTTTAATTGTTAAACCACTATGGAACCCTGTCATAATGACAACGTCAAGCCACATTAAATAAATGACTTCAAAATTAATGATTAACGTTATGCGACAGGGTTCCATAGTGGCTCAACAATTAGAGTCCTTGACTGTAAAGAAAGAAAGAAAGAAAAGAAAATAAGTTTATTTGGCAGGCATTTTACAATAGTATACAGATTCATAAGATTAAGGTAATATAAATATAAAACTAAAAACTAAGATTACAAAAGCCTACCAAAATGGTCTTCACTCAGCTAATGTGGTAAAACGTTGGAGAACGTTTCGTCACGCTGGTTTTCAGTGAAGCCAGAAACAATATTAAGAACTAAGTAGGATGATGGCGCTAACTTCAAGCAAGACATGAACCGTCACCGTCATACATCACAAGCAGCAGTTAGGTACTTATAATTAAAAACAAAAATAAAAAACAAAAAAACACATATGCAGCCAGATACAAAAACCTCTCTTGAACAGCGCGTGGCAACATGACTAGTGGTCTTGGGAGTAAACAGTAGGTACAGGTAAAATTTTGAAAAGCACGACTGCCTATGTCTGAGTCTGTGATTGCTGCGTAGATAATAGATGCTTTTTAAGTTTCAATTTGAATGAGCTAAGCGATATGCAGTTCCTTATGGGCGGCGGTATGTCGTTCCAGCATTTCGTGGCAGCAAAGCGGAAGCTGCCACGAAAGGCAGCCGTGCGGTGCATGGGGCATATAAGTCGGACTGCAGATCGTACCCTGAGTTGTGAAACCTTGAGCTTTTCGAAGAGATACGAGGGCTCAGATCGTTTTATAATGCCTGTACGAATGAGTTAAACAACATTTTACTATCACACTCTTTTTTTACATACTTGCAATAATTATTTGATAGTCTTACTTCTTATCTTGCTAATACTTATTATAAATGCAAAAGTTTGGATGTATAGATGTCTTTGATTCAATCACACCAAAACGGCTAAACGGATCTGGACGAGATTTGGCACAGAAATAGACTATAATCTGGAATAGCACATGGGCTACTTTTTATGCCGGGAAATTGGACAGGTCCCGAGGGAAAAGTCGTTTATCGCTATTCCCTCGTTCTACGCGGAAGAAGACGTGCGCAAAATCTAGTTAGAAATAAACATTGTAAGAAGAACAACTTACTGACAGACATTGTATAAGTAGGTAATCTAAAATAAAAACTCAGTGGAATATTCAAAAGAGCATTTAGTACAGATAATTGCGATAGCGAAATTTTAAGCGTAAAATCGCTTGCAGCCTCATTCAATTAAAGAAAACATAGTATCCGACTATAACGTTGTTAACTTGAGATAAATGCATGTTCACCGCAATAACTAACCTTACCCCGTCGTAAACGTATTGTCGAAAAAATATAAATTACAAACTGCCTTCAAATAGCACGTTTCTCAGAAACGTTACGAGATAAAAGCCGTTCAACCATTAGAATAGCACTTAAAATGATACCACTTCAATAAAAGCAATCACATAGCGATTTATAAAAATTTACGATCTTAGCACACCATGCGGAAGACCCTCCGTTCAATATCTGTACTAACAAACAATAACCCGCAAAAACTTAAAATGACTTGCGAACAATATAAAAACCGTTCAACCTCCGTTCTCCAAAAATCCCCCATTCTCGTGCCAATAGAAATAGCTTCCTTCGAGATGAAACGCCAGCTGCATTTCCCTTGGCACATCTCGCATGCGACTCCGTCTCGATTAGCAAGAATAGGGGGCTGGTATAAGTGCCGTCTAGTTACTCTATTATAGAAGGCACCCAATTTATTTAGAAGTTTATCGCTCGGTTTGCCGTAATAAATTGGAGTGCATTGGAGAGGACATATCATTCTTACAGTGCATTTTATTTTGCGTTATAATTTTTGGAACGCCTTTTCTTGTGATAATGGCACCGTTAAGTTGTATAGGACACTACAAAAATTGACTTAGACCTACTAGCCTATTGCCTAACACACTCGCAATGTCAATCGACTTCAAAGTGGAACAATCGTTTTCATTTTGAAAGAAGACTCGCCCTCGGGCTGTCAAAATGAAAACGATTGCGATTGCGAGTGCGTTAGGCATGAAGCCTCCTAACGTCCGTCCACGTTCGTTATAAACTCAAGTCTTCGTAATTTTTGAGGCATGAAGGAAGGAAACGAGCACAACGGCCGAGACAATGATTGTAAGTAGGTCCTGAGACTCCTGAGGCCTGAGGATTTTTTTAACATCTCCAGATCGCAAATACCAACCTTGAGGACTAAAGCGTCGTATTAATAAACTGATCTAGACTGTAATCCTCGTCTCAAGATGCGTCAAAGATGTCAGTTTTGTATAGTTTGAGACGCTTACTTTGACGTATCTTGGGACGAGCATCTCATATTACAGGGTCACGACAAAGGTAACGATCTCGGAAATGGATTATTCTAGGTTGACAGGATAAAGGGCAACTTCAGCAGCCATAATACTAGGGTCCTAGTGAAAAAGGGTACAAGTCGACTTAACTCTTAATAAAAAAGGGTATATACATGAACGGAGTATACTAGACTTAAACCCTTTTTCACTTGATCTTGAGAAGACTTATACCCTTTTTCACTAAGACCCCAGTAGATAACGCGACCACTGTGCGCAGGCAGACCAACATATTTGGAGTCAGGGAGTTGCCCTCTATCCTGTCAAACTAGCATAATCCATGTCGTTCCCAGTTTTGTTGTGAGCTCCTAGTCTATCAGCCAAGATGTCACCTCACCGGGCACCTTAGGCCGCAAATACACCTGCGCCTCTATTCTAGGCGGTAAAACATAAATAGTACCATACCAGGTAAAAACGATAAGGTTTTTACCGTGTTGAGTAGAGGCCATGCAAGAAATCTTCCGCGAAAAACATCTGACAGTACTGTTGGACAGCAACTTACAAGTGTCTACAACTAACCGCTGCCAAATTCTATACACCCGACATTCTCTGGACGTGACCGGTGTCTACTCTGACGTTGGCAAAATACATCGTGCCAATTGGCTGATGTGAAAGCCATTATATATTTAAAAAAACTAACCGCTGTCAGACTTGACAGAAGCGCGTGGAGCTAACCGCATGTGCTTAGTCCACCAGAGTAAATCTCCTTAATCGAACAATTGTCCTCGCGTGATATCCATTGACTTGTTTCTCTAATAAGTCCATGGTGATTGTCTAAAACTCGACATTGGCGAAATACAGCTTGTTAGAAGTGAAAGCCATTAATTAGGGGAAAAAAAAGCGCTGTCAGAGAGTCAATTGGATTCTTCTAGCGGAAGATTTCGTGCAGAAAATGGCCCCTAAACCGGAAGACAACAATGCGAATGCTGTTTGGCAGCACGTTAGTTAGAGGGTAAGGTTGTGATAGCGATCCAGACAGATCTGCACAAGGTCGGATACCTAGTTACAGCGACTATCTAGCTGTTTACCCGACTGCGTTAAAAGGAGGGTTCTTTATTTACAAAGCTTATAAATACTTCAACAACATTTATTAAATGTTAAATAAGTATTTAAATAAAATAAAAAAACAATTGCTCATTACAGGGAGCTTTTTATACATAAAAAAATCGACACCTCATTTGCATACAATTGTGCAATCCATTTAAGGTTAGTTATTTTATTAATGTAAATGCTTATCGCTATATCCAATTAACTATTACTCATTCGTAGACAGTAATTCCATTTAACTTCGCGGTATTCTAATTAAAACGCGTTTTTTTTTCTTGTAATTCGCACATGCCCACGCGCAGGTGTCAAGGAAGAGCCATTTTATAGCGTACGTAAGGCCGTAATAAAGATAATGGTTGTGAAATTCTAATAAAATGGTTCTGTTATTAGAATTAAAAATAATCTTACACCTTGTTTCATTAAGATGTGAATGATAAAATAAAATGTACAGTCAAGAACTTAAATTTAGGACCCACCTAAGGTCCAAAGTCATTCCGACATTCTACAACAATAAGGTTGAGTCTCCTATAAGTTAGAAATGATTTGGCATCTCTAACGACATTGACGACTTCAAGCCTATCTTTTTGAAATGGGTCACAAATTCACTTCCGTGACCGTACAGGCAAAATGTACAGAAAACCAACTTTATTTCTAGGCCACTACGAATTATGTTATAGTGATATTGACAACCAAAACTTAAGAGACTTCCTATGATTTTATTTACAACGTCACGTTGTCAAAGTCCCAAAGCCTAGGAATTAAATTGGTTGACTAAACAGGACATTATGTCAGAAATCCTATGGTTGAATTCCATTTGCAGGTCATAAAACCATCAGGTGGATATGATTGTCATATTGCAGGGCCGACATTAGCAACAATTTTATTTTATTTTTTCATAGTCAGGAAGCTGCGTCAAAATAAAACACCATTTATTTTACTACACATAGAATCAGATATTTTACATAAATAAACTAAAGTCGACTTCCCCAGTTCTTCATCAACTAAAAAAAACCCACTCCAAAGCGTAAAGTATACCTTACAAAAAACTTACAAAGTACTTAGTAATCAATTTAAATTAGCCTCAAAAACGTGATAACACGAACCAAGCCGTGAAAACAATGCAATCCGATAACGACCCAAACAGTAGTTCGCAAAGTGGCAAAAACCGTGAATTAATAAAAAATAAATAAATTTGGATTTATTTTACAGATCGCAGATGGTTCCGCTGTTTTCATACGTGAATAAGACATTCTACCCTTTTCAAAAAAAAATGTGCAACTGTTGTTAAAAGCTACATTGCATGTGAAACCTTAATAACATCCCCAGAAAGCTTCAAATAAGATGCATTTCAAGTTACAAGTAAGACCTTATGACGCAAAAGGGTACCATGTGGTTAATTTGTCCTGCATGAGGCATAACGTGCCACAAAATCGTGCGGCAGTCTGAAGCTCATGTCGCAAGCGGCGTGCGTCAAAAATAAGTTACAAGGTTGGAGGTAAATTAAACATCAATACGCCGCGCCGTGTCTTGTCGTTACATAAGTTAGGAGAAATATGTATCAAAAAACTTATTAGCTAATGATAAAGTTACTGCAAACCTTGAGGTAAAAGCATATTATCATAATAGTTTAATCAGAAGAATTAAATCAGGTGCCTCCATCGCCACCATAGGTTAAAAGATGTTATTCCCTAAGGAACTGTCCGATATTCCGGAATAAATATATAGTTTCGCTTAGTATCTCTGTAATTTCATATTAATCCGAAAGCCGAGCCATGAAACAAATAAGTAATTGCATTAAAAAAAAAAGTAAGAAAGCCTACTAATAACTGAAACTTTTACGGTTCGGTCCAGTAAAGTCGGTCAGACTAGCATAATAGCGAGAGAGAAGTAGGTACCACAGTATAGAGAACAGTAGATCGTCTTCAACCAAAGGTACATCGCGCGGCTTGCGGCTGTGGGCGGGGCCTGTGGCGGGGCGAACCAATACGAAACGAGATCTCAAGAACTTTCGAGGGAACTTAGTCGGGGCCGCGGCGTCATTGCGTTCGGTTACGTTTTGTTTTAGCGCGCGTACTTAGCTATCGAGCGACAATGTCGCTGCCGAAAACGCTTAAATATTGTTCTGTATACGGATGTCTAAACCTAGCTTAGGTAGGTACAACTATATCCAGATTTAATAAAAGGTATTTCGTACCGGCCTGCCTATAGTATTACTACTACCTAGGAGAAATAAATACGTATTAAGTAGGTAATTTAAGTTATTGAGTGTGACGTGACAGGTTCCATGTGACGACGTGGATGGCCTAGGTAGTTGGTAGTGACTAAGTAAGTAGTGACCTTGCTTACGAAGCTAGCGGTCCTAGGTTCGATTCCCGGTCAGGGCAAATATTCGTGTGATGAGTGCGAGTAGGTATTTTTTGTTTCTGAGTCTTGGGCGTTTTATATGTACCTATGTAGTCATATTAAGTATGTATTTTTCACTACATAAGTATGCTTATCGTTGCCTAGTACCCAAAGCACAAGCCTAGAACCAAAGCGAGCGGCCAATGCTCTAAGGAAGCCGCGCGGCGACGGCGCGTGCCGCCAATAATAGGTACCGAAGTAGTCAAAGGACGCCTTGCGCGAAAGCGGCATTATCAAAAGGTCGAAAAGGAATTTACATATCACGTCACATACCTATAAACATAATTATTATTTAGTGTCAACAGATAAAAAGAATGTAAGTAAAATAATTTAAATTTGGTACTTAGGTACCTAACAATATTTATACTTACTTTAGGTTTGTGTAATTTATGAAAATTAACATGATTATAAATAACAGTATGGCCAAGTAGGTGACTAAAATTGAAAAACATGTTTGGACGACCCTGACGCCCGAGCGGCAATAGGTATCAGAATCTCCTAAAGGGCCGGAGTCGAGCTACTTTTCAATTTATACTATGGAAGTACAAACACGAAGATCGTTTTAAAAGCTACTACACTGTTGCACAGTGTAAAGCGTGCGTAAGCGCAAGCTAAAGAAGACATGCATGCAGAATGCTCCAAGTTAATTTAGTGGGATCACGGAGGTGCAAAAATGCATGTAGTTTGCGCCTCGGCGCGCGCGCCGGTTAGGCTTCAATGCTGCGCGAATTATAATATCACTGTAGTTAATAATATCTGTATGGTTTTAAGAATACTTGGATGTCATGAAAGCCATGATCAACGCAAACGCCTACGTTTCTTAAAAACTATCCCCCTTACTTATAAACGTGGAATACCCTTTTTCAAATTAGCTAAACCATGTTTTGTCCTTATCTGTCAAATTCCAATGTCACAATGACAGATAAGGACAAAACATGGTTTAGCTACTCCATCGTTATTCCTCGTTTATAAGTAAGGGGGTATAAGTTAATCAACATCATCCTCATATCAACCGAAACATGATCTAAAGAGACTTCTCCCAATTTTTTGGCAAGTCGAACACCAACATATCCTCTAAAATTTTACAAGTGAACTATTTGACAGGGTTGGCAACGCATTGGCAGTCTCGGGATACCATTTTTGAGAATACAAATGTCAATGGGTCTCAGATCGCACTTACTATTAGGTTGGCCTTTGTGCTCGTTTACCTTCCCTAATCCCATAAAAAAACACACACACACACACACAAACTCACGCCTTTATTCCCAGTTTGGGGTAGGCAGAGCTACAGAATTGCCAACAACTCTAAAAGCTTGTTGATAATTCTGTAACCACATAAAAAAACATAATAGTAAATATACCTACTCGTAGGTACTCGTAGTATCTCCAAATACGACATTTACAACGCCTTAATAGGGAAACAATCAATATTCACTAACAGTATGTTATTAACCGATCACTTTAAAACTAACTTCACCCCAACGCCTTTAGCTTTAATTATCACGCTCACACCCTTTGTAAAGTATACCCCAATAACACCCCCGTGGAAACTTTAACCATAGTCTACAAAATACGCTTAAAACGCATCAATTAGAGTTAAAAGACATCTACCGTTCCCAAGCCTATTATTACAACCATGGCGGCCTAAAAAGCAGGGAGCTAAAACTACTCGGCACACCCAGACCTTGTGTTACCAGACGTCCAGCATTATGCGGGACGTCCCGATTTACCCTTGATCGAAACGCCGGTTGTCCCGATTTTCAGCACATTTCTGGGGTGTTCACATTATGACCGGAGGTTAAAAACGGTAGGACCACATGTGTTCATTGGAAGACCGCATCGCGCGATTTTTCAAATTTGTTCTGTCCCGATTTTTTATTGGCAAAGTCCCGAATTTTGTAGGACTAGCCCTGGCAACACTACTCTGCGGGCCTATTGCCTAACGAAATCGCAATCGCAATCGACTTCAAAGCGGAACAGTTGTTTTCATTTTGAAAGCAGACTCGTATTCGGACTGTCAAAATGAAAACGATTGCGAGTGCGTTAGGCAATAAAGGCCGAGCCACACCGATTGCATGACGTGCACGTGCACGTCCGCGTTCGCTTTTCACTGCGTTGTATAGTGACATGTCGTAATGAGAATTCATACTATACAAAGCAGTGGAAAGCGAACGCGCACGTGCACGTGCACGTCACGCAACCGGTGTGTCTGAGCCTTAAGCCTGCAGGCCCCAATCTAACTTAACAGTGACAGCTTTTGATCGAACTTCCGCGTAGAAGTCATTATCCCTAGAACTGTCCAGTTGATAACAGGAACTTTTTTAAAAGATGTTCTGAACAAAATCATGCTGAAGTTTGTCTCAAAAGCCGCCTTTTTTTGTTCATTGTTTACTGAGAAAATAAAAAAAAGAATTTCTGCTAAGGGCCAAAGAGCTTTAACGCCACTGGTCTCTTCTATGGCACAGCTAGTGCTAGACTAAAAAAAACAAAACGCGGTTACGAACAAACGACGTCATTCCAACCACATGTACAAAGCGGGCGTTTAGTGGTGGTACGACCTTGTGCAGGGTCCGTCCGGATAGCTACCACAATCTTATCCATTAACCCACCGCCAAGCAGTAGTGTTCGCATTGCTGTGTACCGGTGTGGGGATAAGACAATCAGTGAAATTACTAGCATAGAGGCATTCCATCTTAGTCCTCAGGGTTGGTTGAAGTCTTAGGATTGCAGTTTTGACATTGTAGTCTTGAGGTTTCAAATGTCTATGGGTCTCAGATCCCCTTACCTCAGGTGACCTGAGTGCTCGCGTGCCTTCTTCTTGACATAAAAAAAATAATATAGCAATCACTGATAATATTAAAATTTTCTGTCTCAGTAAATAATGATCAAAAAGAATTAGCATAGTACCCTATATCCGTTTCGGGTCTATAAACAAGTTTAAAAACCTCGACTTAAAAAGAAGTCTCAGAGCCGGTTCTTGATTTTTTACAGTTCCCGAAGTTCAATTTAGTAAAGGCGATAATAATTTTACTGTCTATTTGCCACACATTTTCTTGAAATTATATATTATGTTTTACCACATTAAAATAAGCGGTGCGTTATACCGCACCTTCAGGAAAAAGAAGGTTTTTTTTTAATGTGTACCTACTTATAAAAATATATATCAATTGCTCCCCTTGAATTCAAAATGTATTTAAATTCGACCGTTATAATTCAAACCTTAAAAAATAGACAAATTCTAATCTCGATTTATTTATCCCCAATCGATCCCACGACGCCCCCGTTGTCAAATCGAAAATAAACAAAGGAGGGAGCGATTTTACGAGCGTAAGTACACGCATCATTACGGGGCCATTAAAAGCGCGGATTGATTGCTTTGCGTGCCGGCGGCGACGGGCGGAAGCTATGCTATGAGCGGATGCACGCAAGCGCACGTTGTACTTGAGCTAATTGGTTAAATAATAGATCTTGGACAAAGGACCATGCGACAAAATGGGTCCAGAAGTATCAGAGGTAAATGATATGTCATTAGGTAGGCGGTTTTTTTTTCTAAAGCTTACTTTCTGCAATCTTAGTAATAACATTACCTATAAATGCGAAAGTTTGGATATTTGTTACTCAATAACGCTAGAACGGCTAAACGGATCTGGAAGAAAATTGGCACAGAGATAGACTATAGTCTGGAATAGCACATAGGCTACTTCTTATCCTGGAAAATTTGACAGTTCCCGAGGTAATAGCGATAAACGACTTCTAAGCGGACGGAGTCACGGGCAAAAGCTAATAATATGAAAATAAAATGTATTCTAGTCCCTTCAAAAAAAACAGAATAAAGAAAACGGAACTGGCTTTTTTCTTATTCGCAGTCACATTGGCAACACTGGATCCCAGTCCTTCAAAATCATGTTAAATGACTCGAATTGATAGCTTTCGAAACGCTCTTTAGAAACACTCCAACGGTACAAATCGTGAAAACGCGCGTCGGATACCAAATCAACCCCAACCTCAACACATTGGGAGCCATAAGCCTTCATATGGAGTCAAATTTCTAGTGAATCCAGAAAGAACGGCATTGATGAAGGTAACATTCTGTATTTAAAATGCAAAAGGCAATAAAGGTCGGATCAGTGTTCCTAACATCAGGACAAAACAGAGTAGTTCCAATGTCCGGGATCCATGAATTCCGGCCAAGTATTGAAAGCGGAGGCGGCGCGGTGCGGTGCGTTCCCATACAAAAACGTCTCTGCCACGTTTTGGAAACGTGCAACTACTAGCAGAGGCGAAAGCGGCGCGTAAAGAATGCTAAGGGAAGTGCGAATGGTTACATAGAGCGGTGGTAGCGATGCGGCTGACTTTATTTAGCCGTTGTTGTAATGAGTACACATGTAGAAGCAATCTGTCTGTACGCGTAGAATTAGTTTCCCGCTACTTCCCCTATTTCTTCCCGTAGGGGGTCGATTTTCGGAAAATCCTTTCTTAGTGCTCACTTACATTATGAAAGGAACCCCTGTACCAAATTTCAAGTTTCTAGGTACAGTAGTTTCGGCTGTGCGTTGATATCTAAGTCAGTCAGTCAGGTTTGCCTTTTATATATATATAGATACTGCATCGCCACCGCTCTGCTACAGCTTCTGTCATGGCAACTGCCTTTTTCGCAATTGATTCTAGGACCCAACAAGAGTGATCTTGTACCCACCGACACGGCGACACGGCAAAATGAAAGAAAAACAGGCGTGAATCCGATAAAGTTGCCTAATCGGTGCCACGCGAGCCAGCGCCCTTTCGATCCTTTTAGCATGGGATCGCGAACGGAATGCGTTCGGCAAACATTTGTGTATACACGACCGCCCGCCGACTCACGATCTGATATGTTAACAGGAGATGGAGAAATGAATGAGGTTAATTTTGTAAACATCTAATGGTAGATGCAGGGATAGCGGGGTGAAGAAATTAGTGTAAATGCTCGTATACATCAAGGAATGGTCACGACATGATGATGAATGGGAGCCTTTAGACTCATCACCATCAGTCACGACACTTGACAGTATAACATACGAGGATATGGCATGTTACAGCTCCTCGTACAAAAGTTCCTAGTGTGTAAGAGGCTAGAGATTACTTATGCTATTTTTAAAACTGATAGACTGATATTTGGTCTATGCATTTATGCGTCACCGTCGTTGAAAATCTATTCGGTTTGGCAAGCAAAAGACGAATCCTATTTCCACACTCTCAAATACAACTATATAAAAAGCCAAGTACCAAATAAAGTGAATAACACCTACAATCATACATGGTATTTAAGCACAAATAATCACCGTATCATTCGGCAATAAAACTCATTAAATCCCAACCATACAATAAAAATCTTTATGATTACCCCAGCATCGTCCTTCAGACTACATGGAAGGTTATGAAAAAAAAGGTACAAAACAAAATAAAGCACTTATCCGTGTAATGAAATTCTCCCCTATTCATTGACGTTACAAAGTCTACTTCTCATACGTCTAGACTACGCAAATAATTGAATAAAAACAAAAAAAAGATTTACAGCGACCTCTATCTCCTTGGTAGGGAAGCGTCAAGGTGAAAAGTACGAATAGGTAATGCATCTCCATATACATGGGATTAATGCCATAAAAGTAAGGGGGAGAGAGCATGGGAAATGGCGGACGACAGACCAATTAAAAGCGTAGAGACGTAAAGTACAGCTTGCGTTAATATTTGCAAAGTTAAATATCGCTTTATTCGATCGCAAAGAAGGCAGAGAATAAATAAATAAAGTGAACAGTCGCCTACATAAATAGTAAGTAATAACAAATACACAACCCATAAACGTAATTATACCGAATTACAATTAAAAAGCTTCGCCGTTTCTTTATCGAGAGAAAGAAACGAGGTGAGAAGCTATTAAAAATTCCGATATCGTTTATGTGCGATAAATTTAATGATCTGGCCACACCAAATACAGTTCTTCTCTGGAACCTGTATGCACTTGCGTTCCGACGCAACACGGAATGGTAACGGAGCTTGCTTAATGCCAACGGAAAGTGAAATAAAATGTCGTTGCTAGGGTAGACTAGGCGAAACGAGATGTTTGACCCTGTTTGGTAGAGCAGATTACGTAAATCGCTTATACAATTTGTTTTATAAAGCAGATCAGCAGATGGACTGATCCAAAAATGAGACAAAAATTGAAGATAGTCGTAGTCGTAGCCTATGTGGCCTAAAATATTTAACTGCCAAGAACTACCTTATTAAGTCCAGTTTAATGGACATCCGGGTTGGTCTAGAAGGAATGCCTTAACGTGCGGATTAGTCGCAGTTAAAAAACAAGTGAACAACATTCATCACCAAAACAACCGAACACAGTGCATATGAGACATTAACTCGAGACCGATTCCCATAAAGTTTAGCACGTTCCCTGCCACCACTTAGTATTAGTATGCCGGTTTAACGCGCCAGGGGAGTCACCGGCACTGAAATGCAGCAATTACAGGAAAGAGAATATTCTGGAATCCTCAACCGTCGAAAGGGTATTGCGTCGCGACGCATCCTACCCTGTTCAGTAAAAAGGGCGCAAGCGCATTCTTAGCGCTAAAGCAGGTTAAACTTTACAAGGTTAGCAATAAAGTCGCACGTGTAATATCACATGATGGATATGATCACTTTAAGTTCAAACTCTGCTTGTTTATTAGTCCATATTTTACGCGAACAGTCGTTATGACAGTTATTGCCGTCCAAGTACTTGAATTAAAGCTACCCCTAGTCTAGTAATAGGTATATGGCATGCGTGTGGTATGGTACATATGCAAGGGGAGTAGATTTAAATATTTAGGGGTGAAGGTTATAGGTTCAAATTGGTGGTTTCGTATGACATTGGCGATAAAGTGAATTTTTCAAGGGCAAAATGACGCAACTGTTGTAAGTGGAATTATGCCTTAATAGCCACCTATAAAGATAATGGAATATAAAGCCAGATTTACATCAGTTTCCGAAATCTTTATGATCATTTTACTCCAATATACTTTGTAAGTAAAGCGCCAGAATGTTTTAAATTTAAACGGCTACATTAGCTAACGGAATCGGATTCCACGTTCATTATTAAAATTGTCATGATAAATTGATTCTTGCAAAAACTAGTCTTATATGATTGCTAGTAGCTTTAACAAAAAACTGACCTTTCAACTTTCAACTCGGGTTTTAGAATACGAGTGGATCTGCAGCATCAGAATTTAGGTTTAGAAAGTATGAATACCTAATGTTGCGTATGCAACATTTGATTTATAATATTTTTAAATGTACTAATTCATAGAAATTCATTTAATTATTTTACTGTCATATAACTTTCAGATCTTAACGTACCTACCTAACATAATGTAATAACAAAACGCAGATTTTGGGCTTCTCCCTACCACTAAATTTAAAACCGTTTTCTATACTTCACATTTTGCATATCACTCTCCTTACCACCTCCGACCTGCTTAGGCACTATTTCTGTACAACCAGTACCTATTAAAACACAGATTTAGATCGAATTTTATTTCAGAGCTGTTAGGAAATCCTCTCGTGAGCAGTCTGGGTTCCGGCAGCTACACCTAAAGATTTCGACTTTTTATCCTACTGATCCTACCAAACCAAATTTTGTAAGGATATTTATTTGTTGATTTGGCTGTATTGTTTTATGTAGTGTAGTCCATGGACTGGATTAAAACAGCATTGGGACTCTTTATTTTAAAAAAAAGAGACAATCACACACAAATTGAACTAGTCCCAAACTTAGGCTTGTACTATTGGAACTAAACAACGATATAAATACTTATATAGAGAAATATATACTTAAATACATAGAATACATCCAAGACTCAGATACAAATAGGTACTCGCGCTCATCACACAAATATAAATCCATACAGGGAATCGAACCCGGGCCCTTTAGCATCGTAGGCAGGGTCAATAACTAGGTTAACTCTTCGTCAAATTTTTATCCAGGGAAATTTGATAATTCCTAAGGGACCACGATAAACGAGTTCTACGAACACGGGTTTCTATTTCATTAATTCTATGAACGCTAGGTTTAGGGGATATTGAGGACAATGACAATATACAGTTACTCAGAGTACCTTCAACTTAAGTCTCGCATAATGTATCGTAAATTTAAATTTCATTACTTGATACACTTTAATAGCTCCTTAAATTTTAAATGACGTGTCCCGAATTGGTCATATATAATAAACAGTCGTTAATTTAGTCCAAAACATATGTCGACATTCGACATTCCATAAGGTTAAAAATAATTTCCTGGAAGGGTTAGGAATTTAGGATTTTAAAAATATTATTTATTTTGTGGAAAAAACCGTGTAATAACTTTGCATTATCTTTATCATTCTTCGTGTGTAAATGAGCATAATTAGAAGATACAAACATATATACGGGTCAAACATAAAACCCCTTTAAAATGGTAAAAAACAACTTCAAACGCAAGTAAACTAAAGATATCGCTAAAGACATGTGACAGTGAAGAGAACATTAAATAGGTACTTCAAAAACGTAAAGTAAAAAAAAAAAAGTAAAGTATAGGTAAAGAAAAAAAATAGTATACACAATATGAAGTAAATAATATTTTTAATTCGTAGATAAGTGCGTTTGTTTGTTTGTATCGTCTCCACGTTTTAACGCCTCAACCAATAGATATGAAAATATGCTACATGGATAATTTATAACGGAGATAGGTTTCTTTTCATCCTAGGTAAAAGAACAGTTCCCGAGGTAATAGCGAACATTTTATTCTACGCAGAAGGCGTCGCGGGCAATCTGTGTGTAATGACTTAATTTGGTTTTAGGTTACACAATTTTCCAATTTAGTACGAAAACAAAATAATAATTAGAAACATTCTCCCTTGACGGTTACAAGCTTTTATTTTGATTGCTATGTGCGTTAGTTAGGTAATTAGTACATGTCTAGGACATACTCTAATTAAACTTACGTCCCTAACCAAAAATACTTGGTGACCGGATAATTTCCCAGAAAACGACTCATCAACTAATATAATATGGTGTATTTTAATGCAAAACCTAACAAAGTCAGTAAATCAAATGAAAATTTCAACTCTCCATAGTCTCCTTGCAGAAGGAATAAAACAGCACAATCCCTTAACCTAATCTAATATAACTCAAGTACAAATAAACCACGTAGAAAGAACCTTATAAGCCATTTTAGCATACAAACCAATCCAATTGACATCGCGATCGCAGTTTACTGGTAAATCTTAGGGCTCAAACAGCAATGGACCCCATCAAGAGGTCCCATATGCTCTCGCGTTATCTTCCCTACGTGACCAGCGTACGTAGCATCGGGACTTACTGGGTCTTCGGTGGGGTTCTCCGCAGTAAAAGACCCGTAAATACGTGTTATGCCGGTGATAGGAGTGTATCAGGGATATAGGGCCGTTGATGCTCTTTTGTTTATTAGGGGGTTCAATCGGCTACAATTTTATAGTGGTTATTTTATCGTGTGTTATTCAGTAGGTTTATAGATTTGAAATTTACCACGTTTTTTGTCTGTCTTTAATAATTTGTGACGATTTTTCTTTTAAATAGTTGAAGAGAACATAACAAAAGAAGCCATTATTCAAGCTTAGACTTTGTATAATAACCGCAAAACTACTATTTTCGCAACAAAAAGACGTACAAATGAAAATAAACCATCAAAAAATAGTTAAGCAGGATTACTGTTTCCAGCTAAGAGAAAAAACTGGGTTTATCCCGCATTGTACAGAACAATACAATCCCACCACCCCTATTCCCACACTCGATCCCAAAATCGCAAATAGGAAATCGCAATTTGCCTAAGAAAAGTGGATTTTTAAAATTTCACAACAATGCTGCACCGCGGAATAAGAAACGGCGTAAGTCTTTTCTTAATCCGTATACAGGTATGCCTTTTTTAATTATCAGGACGTTTCCTTGAATGCAATCCGAGTTACAATGGTTGCGATCACAATCAGTTCGCTTGGGGAAAAAATATTGCCAAGTGCAATATTTTTGCTATTTTTGCTGGTTCCGTAAACATAAAAAAACTAAATTAAAATCTAGACAAAATTAAGTATCGATAACGTATTACCTACGATTTGCATACGAAACGAAAAACGAGTTTAAATACTGACTCTTCGTGGAGAACGTTGTCGTCGATAGAAATATAGTACATAATATGATAAGTGTCACAGTATGAGATTCAGATAATTATGTGGGTAGTAGGTATTTTGTGAAATTCTTCGATAGTTTTTTTGATATCAAAAGTAAATGAAAAAATGTCCTCCTAGTATGAGACTCTAATGGCCTGTTGTTTGCTCAGTAGTTAAACTAACTAATTGTTCAATATCGTGACTAATGGTCAAATCTCGAGGAATTTTGTCAGATTTTCGATTCAAATTTCGAATTTTAACAATTAGTTGAGAATTACTGATCAAAGAACAGGCCCTAAGAGCTCCTTAACTAACAGTTCAAAGAAGACTATACAATAATATCGAAATAAGCCATTAACAAAATTGAATCTATAATTTTCCCCGTGTCCCAGAACCGGCTGTTTTATTTTATTTATTAACTAATTATTATAAAGAGGAAAGATATGATTGTTCGTTTGTTTGCATTGAATAGGCTACGAAACTAATTGACCGATTTGAAAAATTCTTTCATCATTAGAATGCTACATTGAATGATGAACATAGGATACTTTTTATCCTGGAAAAATGAACGGCTCCCGTGGGATGACAAAAATACGAATTCTACGCGGACGAAGTCGCTGGCAGAAGCTAGTTTATAATAAATTGTAATCTATTACATCAATCAAGAGTATACGAAGCTAATTGCCAACCTGCGCTTATCTGAGACGCACTATAAGAAAAATAATGTCTATCTATCGGCCCAAATACCGTTGAAAGATAGTGGAGAAAGACCTTAACTTATACTCATAATATCTTTATGCGAATCCTTGAACCACCAAGGTCGTTCCTTGAAAAACTTTCTCCAAGACGCTGCCTACGCACCCCTAAAAACTAGGAATACGGCTGAGACGGCCAATTGAAAGGGACCGACTGAGCCATCTGCCACAGCCGGCGCACGCGGCGACCAAACGTCCCCGTTACGGGAGACTTTACTATGTCACATTACAGGGTTTAGGTAAAATCGGGGGTAGAACGGTTATTGCCAAGAGGGTCTATGGTTATTGCATTTTGGATTGTTTTTTAAATGTTATTGGGACAAGAGGTCTGCGTTATTGATCAGACTTTCCGACCAACTGATTCCATGACACGATCATTTTTTAGCGTAATCAACGTTTCAAAAAACAATGTTCAGTGGTGACACATGATGGTACTCATGTGCATAAAATAATTGCCAAAACGGATGACTACTGAACTGTTTATGATTAACTACAAACAAAATAGGAAATTTATTTTTTAGTTTGCAAAGGTTTATTAAATAGTTCATAGAATAACAACTCAGTCACACCTTGAAACTAATTAAAATTTTAAACTCATACATATTTTGAATAGATGAATAAACTCTCGTCAATATAGACAACAACATTACTCTCAGGGTTCTCTTTTAATTAAAGATAAATAAACTGTAGTAATAAACCACAGTACGATAAAACACATAAAAATACTTGTTAAACTTGCTTCCTAAAATACTTCTCGCATCGTGTTTTCTTTATCCTTAGCCATTATGGATTGTCCTAAATCTTCCACAAATCCTTGCCACCCCAAGTGATACACAAAATCCATCACATAGAAGCTTCATATCTATATAACAAAAGACGGGGACGCAATTTTTGAGAACAGCACGTGTTCAGCCTCTATAGAGCAATTTAGTGGCAAAAAAACAAATCCGGTGCTCCGTGGACACGGGGGTTGGTGCGTTATCTGCAATGTTCAATGCACCATCTTTTTTCAAGTGCTTATCTATCCTAATTGGCTGAGATTGGGATCTGAGGCGCTATTTGAAATAAGTCATACTTAAGAAAACGGTAAGTTTAACGTCACGTTTTGACGTAACGTAACGTTTTGACATCACATTTCGCTTATATGGCAAAAAATATATATACGGCCTACGAAGGGTACCTATTATTTAATCAAAACACCTTACATCGAACCTAGGTATCATTACGCAGAATTTAGATTTCATCAAAAGGCATTTCTCGCCGCATGAGTTAATTTTTTTTGGTAGTTGCAAGTCTAACTTAACCTAGGTAATTAATGTTAAAAATATCCTGAAAAACATCATGGTTTCAGCAGGAAATAGCGTTCGACGAAATGAAATTCGATGAAATGATACAATGGATGAAGTGGAATTCGATAAAGTTATGGTTGCCAAGTTAGAAATTGCTGTTCTATATTCAAGGACGGGCAGGTCTTGTTAAAATATTGAGATAACTAATTTAAAAATTATATTTTACCTCCAAATGGGAAGCAAGAATTCTAGTTCAATGAACTAAGAATGGAAACATACGGACTAGGCGTAGACAAGCCTGATTTGTTTTTCTTAGTACATAAACATTATGATACAAAACAAAAAAAATAATTGAACACCAAAAACAAAACGTTCATATTTCGAGATAAAGGTACTTTAAACAACAACATTATGCTACAGTGTTATAAAAACCTTACAGTCCAATCACTTTGTTTGGCCATCATAACTACGCATGCACAAATATTAATTAATAATTAGCCTTTTAAATTGAAATCATTAATTAGGTTCGTCGAAAAATTTCAATCATTTCACGTTATCGTTTATTTTATTACAAAGACTTCCTCGAAACAGTCCAACAGTCGACTTACGGGCAAACAATTGTGAAATTATTTAATTAGGTTACCAATTCATACCAATTAATGGAAGCGTAGTACATTTAAGAACTGGCGAACGTTCCGTTTTTAAACGGTACTTCGTTAAATTTCGCAAAAGATTTACCGGAAAGAAAATTCGAAATTCGGACTGACATTTATGGCACCTGTCGCTATGTTAACAAGTTCAATGCCAAGTACGTTAAATTGGGTCAAATTTGTATTGAAATGATAAAAATGGCTTTCGGTTTACCACAAAAATGAAAAGTTATAATTATGATTCCGTTTTACGTAATTTTTTTACAATGTTAGCCATATTCTTAAATGACGACAAGCAAAAGTACTTAATGTTTATTTCTCTTACATAAAGTATTTAATATTTTTACGTACCAGGGCTCCTTACATGAACATCCTCGCGTAAAACCAATTTCACAAGTCTTACATATATTATTAATAAGTATCAAAAATTCGAACCTAAACAAAGTTCATTGAATACTTAAGACGTTACAAGAAAAAATCAGAAAAAATGCAGTGCAACTCCACTTAGCAACAAAGAGCTCAATCCAAACACAAATTCAACATCCTATATTTAACGTTCAAATTCCAACGCGTGTCTCCAGTATTGGGGCTTAAAATAAGCCGATGCGGTGAAAACCGAATAGTAGTATCACGCTAAGATCTGTATGTACATACGACGTTTATGTTTTGTATTCGTATAGGTAGGTATTCGATAACCGGATCTGTTTCCCAAACAGTCGGACCGGTCGGATCGGATTCAGATCTGGTCCGAATTCGCGGGGCCGCAAATTGTCAGGCTGCGGTGACGATGATCGAGCGCGCCGCGGGACATTAAATAACAGATATTTTTGTTTCTGGTTACATGATTTGTTTGTTAATAAGTAAGTACTAAGTTTTAACACCCAACGCAAACATAGGGGTGTTACCTATAAGTTTCATGCTGCCTCCGTACGGAGGAAAGGCGCAAGTGCAATGAGTTCATAGAAGCATATTAAACTCTCAAGGGTTATAATAAGGTTGGAAGTGCAATAAAATTCATATAGTAGATGTTGCCTTTTTTACGTACGAGGGCAGTATGTGTGTATTTGTGTGTCAATATCCAAACAGACAGACGCCGTTTCAAATGCGGGTTTTCTTATCGAAAGCTAAGTTCTATTCTACTCGGTAAAACCATATTGCTTTTGAAATGTATTCGTATTGTTTTTAACTTGGCCGCCACTACTGTTAAGTAAATAATGGGAGCCTGCCGTTTCGCTGAAATATGTTTGCCAAATGCCTGTATCGTGTCCCATCCTTTTCATTTGCCTATGTTAATAGACCTATGTAGGTCTCTTCTAACCGTACATAGAAAATGAAAAAATATCATAAGAACCCATTTTATATATAATAAAAGAGCTGTGAAGTTCAAGTCAGTTTTAAGAATTATTATACCCTGAGCTACGTTAAGTAACTAGGTATACACTAAAACTATAAATTCTAATTTTAAACCGCAAAATTAAACTTGTTTACATACATTTATAAAAGGAAAAAAGCATAAAATAACTTCTTTAAAATGGTAGGTAAATAGGTCAGTCCAACTGAAGTCTGCTTTTGGTTAAAATATTGTTGGACGCCGACTTCAGTTGGTCTGACCTATTTACCTACCATTTTAAAGAAGTTATTTTATGCTTTTTGAAGGCGGGTTTTTGTTTTTTTAAACATTTATTTTATTTTATACTTTTTAGTGATCCTATTTATGCTGTTACGTAGCTCCACTTCTAAATATTAATGAGAAACTATAGAACATTTCAAGCTCGCCGCAGACAACGCCGCGGGAATGTCATAGTCATATTTAAACCTAAATGTGCATCGTCATAGTCGCTCAACTACCTTTATCGAAATATCTTATCGCCACCCTTGAAATAGGTACCGTTAAGGAGTTCCGGTGGCCATCTGTGGTCTTCATCATCAGTTCCACTTCACCATATAGTACTTTTCAAAAGCAAATGCATGAGTTACAGTGAAAAATACCAAAATCGCTAGAGGTGTGCCTATAATATTTGAGGAGTTCTCTTGATTTCTCCATGATCCCATCATCAGATCCTGACGTGGTGACAATGGGACCAACTAGAAAGTATACCCATTCGATCAACGAAAAAAATTTTCAAATCGGTCCAGTGGTCTTCGAGTAATCGGGGAACATAAATAAAAAAAAAAAAAAACCCGGCGAATTGAGAACCTCCTCCTTTTTTTGAAGTCGGTTAATAAAAGGAAAAACCAATAGGATCGATCATCGTACCTATTAGAAAATATGTATAGAACTATTTCCCCGGATTTACAAAATATAACCCTATTGACTACATCAATACAAAAAAAAAACGTATTCCTAGTTTAATTATTCTATTTAATCCAGATTTAATTATTTCTTACCAACACCTGCGTGGTCACCGCACGTTAATAAAGCAACCAGTCGGTCGGTAGTATACAAAATTATATTTATCGTTTTCGGCAAATATTAGCATGTTGTCAGGCAACACTGACCCACAGCCAATAACAAAACCAGATTCAATTTGCACTAAACAAGGATAAGGGGTTTTTATACGCTCAGACATAAATTATGTCCAATCAATGACAAAACTGACTGAGATAACCGGTAACACTGACGAAGGTGAGGTTTTTAATTTAGAATAAAAGTTAACGCGCATGTTTGGACGGATATATAACTAAGGGAAAATATGTTCTGCGTATTATAGACCTGCTATTGCAAAGTGTGAACCGCGAGGGTATCCGTTTGAAGCGCATGAAATAGTTTGTCGTAATAATGTAGTGTTTGGTCTAAAATATTTTCAGCTAACATCCTTTTAGGCTGAAATTACAAAATTTTCTAAACGTTAATGCCCTTACTAATAAACGTGGAGTAACCGTGGAGTAGCTAAACGCCCAGCCACACCGGATGCGTGCAGTGCACGTGCGCCTTCGCTTTCCAGTGCGTTGTATAGTGACATGTCGTAATGAGAATTCATACTATACAACGCAATGGAAAGCGAACGCGCACGCGCACGTGCACGTCACGCATGCGGTGTGGCTCGGCCTTAAACCATGCTTTGTCCTTATCTGTCATTGTGACATTTGAATTTGACAGATAAGGACAAAGCATGGTTTAGCTACTCCACGGTTACTCCACGTTTATTAGTTAGGGCATTATTGTATAGATTAGATAAGTTAGGTTAGGATATTTTCTTATAATCATTACAAACCCGTTTTAATTTTAAAAACCGTTTTCGACAAAACAATACATTATTGCGTGTAAATAACCATGATCAAATAAAAGCAGGTGTTACTTATCTTGGGTAAAATAGTGTTAAAAAAGTTCAAGAACCGCTGTTATATACAAACCAGAAACCAGCCACCACAGTCGCCAATTAATATATGAAATAAAAAATGATCTTTTCTTTGTCGTCTTTTAGGCCTGACAATATAAGCATCTCACTCTTATAAAAGTATGTCTAATCTTTTGTACAGACAGTTTGCTGAATATAAAGAGAGAGTAGGCCATTTCTTACCCGGGAAATGCAATCATTCTATTAGGAACACACTGTTTGTGTTATCTTGTATAAAATAACTGACGCAAATGAGGATTATTATTGATTTAGCTACTTGAGTAGCAAAAAATTTCATGCACAGACTATTTGACTTAATAAAATATTAAATACTTTTAACCGACTTCGTATGGACACTAACGCACAGCGCCACTTAGAAAACAAAATCACGCATGCAATTTCACAAAATTGCATTATCCATCATTAAGCATCAAATGCGCAATCAGCAACAAGCCAAACATCGCGGCAAATTAACTCGTCCGGCAAAAAAATCGATTGCAAACTTTTTCGTGAAAAAAAAACACGTTCATTCACATTCCCGAACGTCGTAATACGAGTCGGGGCCGCGAGCGGTTTCTCACGCGTTCTCATTTCAAATTTGGGCGCGAAGCCGACCTGTCAGGACCAAGTCGCGGCGCATTGGCACTATTGTGGTACCACACGGGGTGTTATTAAACAAAGAATATATTACAAACTTTTATTTCAGGCAACAATGCTGATGTTTACAAGTATCTTATAGGTTATCCTTACTGAATCCTTATTACTCTTGCAGTTGCTACTATTATAGATGCGAACGTTTGGATGGATGGATATTTGTTTTTCAATCACGCCAAAACGGCTGAACGGATCTGGATGAAATTTGGCACAGAGATAGGTTATAGTCTGGTTTAGCACCCGAGAAAACAGAGACAAATGACTTCTACGCGGGCGGAATCCTTGTCTTTCGTTCTACGGTAGCTAAAGAACTGGTATTCAATACAGTATTACCTAACTAACTACATATATTTACTTTTATTTCACTTGTATTTTTTGTATTTCTTGTGGTCATCTGTTATTGGCTTAGTCAAATGTATCCATATCTTAAGTATATGATTCAATGTATCGCTGTTGATATCCCAAATAAAATAAATAAATATAAAGGAAACGATGCCGAGTAAATATTCAAAACAAATAAACTAAATAAATCTTAACTGTCTCACGTATTGCAGGTACTATAAAACTGTCGGTTTTTTACAGTTTAAAATTAAATTTTACTATTCCAGCAAATGTGTTTTTTTATTTATTTATTTAATTCTCTATGCTTAGTTGCATTGCATTCTCAGTTTCTCACCCACAACTTTTCTGTTTTCCCGCGGGAACTATTTGTCATCATATCTTTCCCAACCGGATCCGATATCACCCTAAAATAAACATCCCGTTAGTGCAGTACATTTTAAACCTAATGCAAATTGCAATATGAAATCCAACAGACTTTTGACAAGAGAAATTTTATCGTACAAACGAAAAAAAAATGATTGGCTTATATCGGATTAGCTAAGTAAAAAAAAGTTGATATCAAAAATGTACACAGCAAATACTTTTAAAGACGTCGTATCTTGATTGATCGATTTCAGCATAGTAACATGTTATCAATACCTAAACGTAAGTTAAAAAAAAAGTATTGTACTAGCTCTTGTCCGCGACTCCGTCCACGTAGAAGTCGGTTATCGCTATTCCCTCGGGAACTATCCAATTTTCCGGGATTAAAAGTACCCTATGTCCTTTCCCGGGACTTTATCAATCTTCCTACCAAATTTTGTAACAAACAGACAGAATTACGTTCACTTATTTTTATGAACGAATTAGCAATGACTCATAAGAAATATAGCTAGTAACAAAGAGATATTATCATCAGTATCATAATCGCAAAAAGCTTTACATGTTAATGATTTTCAGTATTTCATTACACGGTAATTACATTTTAATCTTCAAAACGAGGTCACGTCAGGCCACGTGTAACAATGTGAGTTATAAAACTTATAACAAATTAAATTCGTCATAATAAAGGTTTTATAATACATGTGTTTCGTAAGCGTGCGAAATATTATTTAAGAAATGACACTCGCTAATTTGTTGTAAACCTTTTTCGTTAGAAATGTCTAAAGTAGACAAGTTTTACACTACGAAGACAAACGACATTAAAAATAGAATACTAAACAATAAAAATATGTTTCTTTTTAACTTTTACAATAACTTTCGTAGCTTTAGGACTCAAGTCTCAACCGTGAGGCCTAATATGGCTGCGTTTATCGCGTTACAAAATATGGATAATCCGTCACTTTTTGACACGGATGCTTTATCCACATTATCCACGCAATAAAGGCAACAATACTTTGCCCGCAGGACAGACGAGACGATAAATTGTATTATATAGGTATCCCGTATAAGAGAAAACTTAAGGTAGAAAGGCATAGGGCTCACTCAAATGAAGCTATATGATGACGATAATGAACTTGCTTTTGAGCACTAAACCTGAGGTCCATCAGCGAAACATACGAATACGAACGCCTGTTCAAAACAAAACCTGTTTTGGGCGTAGATGCTGAAAAAACGCAATACAACAGCACCGCGCCCGACCAGCATATCATGTGCAGACGTCTCTACACGCCGATTAAGCAACGCCGGACATGTAACACGAAGCACGCTGTAACTCAAACTCAAACGGTCCTCAAAATCACCCAGTGTGGCAGCACTTAATAATTCACTGCCACCAATAACGCATAGTATGTAATTTGAGCATGTGTGGCGTGTCGCGGGCACCGAGCGTACCTATATGAACATACATACACAGCGTTTCGGTTCAAGCGGCGCGGGCGCCGTTCTTCGCTTTGAAAAAAAAAACGCATAAAGAAACGTTGCAGGTTTTTAATGATACAATGTTAATTAGGGCGTTTTTCACGCTGAAACAAACGAGTTTGTGGAAAAAAACGCATTAATGCCAGGACCACCCTCGGATATGCAAAGCGTGTAAACAAAAACTGTAGCCGTTTGAATTGTTCGTTTTTCAAACGTTCAAATACCTACATAAATCATGACAACTGGTTGCACCTGTCAAATTAATAGTTAGCATAAAAACGTGAATGGCCAGTTATGCTAAACAAAGAAGTTCGGAACATAAAAAGTGCAAAAATAATAACGAAGAGGTCTAACCCCAACGCACAATTACTACGAATATCATTGTTAAACCTCTTTTGTTGGTATTTGGTACACTATGGCAAACTATTGGCAAGTTTGAAGTTTAGTTATACCACTTATACCACCATCTACCTGATACCGTAACCTCCGAGAAACGTTTTCCAGATGATATGTCCATCTACCAAGTAGCACGTTATCGAAGAGTAGCACTAAGTTACAAAAAAATATATTTAGAAGGTGACATTATTGCGGTTAAATGTAATAAAAAATAAAAATAAAAAATTAATTTGTGTATTAATCCCTTTTTAACATAGTCATTGTTGTATTTAAATTAGTGTTAAGCAGTTCCTTTCGTTCGTCACGAGACTTGAAACCATTTTTGTCGCCTTTTATTAAGGTAGCGGTTCGCGCCGCGACAGAGACAAGCGACCGAGACACGAGACCGCGACTGTCACTTGACCGTAGGCATCGTATGAGCGACAATTCGCGAAGCGACCGTCTTGCTGTCTCCTGTCTTGCGTCTCCGTCGCCTGTCTCTGTCTCATTCGCGAATTGTCGCTCATACGATGCCTACGGTCAAGTGACAGTCGCGGTCTCCGGTCGCGGTCTCGTGTCTCGGTCGCTTGTCTCTGTCGCGGCGCGAACCGCTACCTTTAGAAATATCTCCCAATTAATTTATTATTTTAAACCTTCATGCTTCATGCTATTTTCTTAGCTTGTTTATTAGACTGAAATACTAGCTAAATTAACCAAGAACCATTTAATCTAACATCTTTTTCCAATAATTTTACATAGATTCACTACGAGCATTTTTTCGGGGCTCAACAATCATCAACAGTCAATATTATTTATAATAACATACTTAACATTTTTTTTTGTTTGCAAATGTCAACTTAACCAACTTGATTCCATACACAAATCCCCAGACACTGGGCGACCGTTTTTATCCCCTAAAAAAAGGACCGAGCGACAAGGGGGATCGATCCATAAAAACATTACAGTTTCCTGTCTAGTCAGATTCGCGTGCTAACTACAGACATTAATATTTATACGGACAGAATAAATATCTGACTTAGCACGAAACCTGCGGCTTCTGTATCCGGATCAAAGATAATAATACAAGTAAGGGCAAATCATCGGTATAACATTGGTTCCGTAGATTGTGTTGCCATCCGTCCGGGTTTCCCCGGATTTTTCCTAGTTTAGAGGGCGTCCGGGGAGCGTCCGGGCGGGGTTTCATTTGTAGCCCGGGTTTAAAAATTTAAAGACTTGGGCCGCCGCACCGCTGAGCTGACTAAGTTTCATAAAAACCTGTTGACATGTCCGGGTTCTGGGCTCCAAAATCCGGGGTTTTCACGTGTCTTGTCCTGGTTGCCAAATTTTAGAGATGGCAAACCTATCCGTAGATAATTAAAAAAAAATGTGATCCCGTGTGGTTGCCGGGTTAGAATAGTGCCACTCCATGTCTTCCCGTGGATGTCGTAAGAGTCGATTAAGGGAATAAGGGTTTGTAGTACTGTTAGGCGATGGGCTTGCAACCTGTCACTAATACACTGGTAATCTTAGCCTGATTGTGCAAAATGTGGTTACAGAATTAACAACAAATTTTTAGAGTTGTTGGTAATTCTGTAGCTCTGCCTACCCCACTTAAATAAGGCGTGAAGGTATGTATGTATGTAAGTATGTGTAAGTGTGTAGGGTTGATACTGAGTTTTCCCCACGCCGTTTTCCAGAACGAAATGCATATAAATACAAGTGCAGCTTACTTTACTTATATAGTACCTAGTTACTTAAAGCAAATCCAGGAAGTCCTTATAAAATGAAACAAAATGCATAATGTTATAATTAGCACAAAAACAAATATTACTACAAAAATATACACGAGTGTTTTGTCAAGAGTACCTACTAACAGTGGTTAGAAAGAAATTCAAACGCATACCAAATTATTAATCAATATCAAAAATTGGTGTATGTAAAAAAAAAAAATATCCCTAGCGACAATTTAAGTTAAAAAAATTAACTGCCTACATAAAAAAATAACAGTAGTAGATCACGCGACACTTCTCTAAATTGCTAATATGCCACTTGAGTTACCTTGCGTAAAACATATTAACTCATTTAAGACTCTTATGAAACTACTATAAAAACTAAATACTTACATTTACACGACAATCATGCTTGCAAATAAAGAAAACACCACAGGTTCCACGTGCCAACGGATCTCTAAAAGATAAAGCACTAGCCGCTGCACCGACACCGGCACGCAAAGTTAATGCTGTGAAACAAAGCTTTTTCCGACGCGTTTACATGAGCATAGCTTTGTCGTATACGTCATAATTGTCTCTTAGGGCCCGCGCACATACTGCAAAGCGAAGCAGAGGAGTTTCCAGTGCCAAAGCAACGTCTTTAGCCGTGTTGAAATAAGATCGAAATTAATTAACACCACAAATGCGAGGAGGCCTTTGCGGAAAATTTGTGGTTTTAGATAATTTCGATCTTATTTATTTATTTATTTACTTTATTGGAGAAACAAACAGGAACAAGTGTACAAAAAATAATACATAGATTTGAATATTATTCTAAACATGCACTTACCCCCTTGACAATTCTCACTAAAACACCAGTATAAGGTGGGTAGTTTAGTACTCTTACGCTACGCTTAAACTAACAACACTATTTAAGCAGTCACAGTATAGTGGGCTAAAAAGCCTTGACACAATAAGCTTCAAACAGAACATCAAATTACAAGTATGACCATGGAGAAGATAATCATAATGACACGGTTCTAAGTAGGTATGCTAGGATTTTCACCTCGTAAGGCCCAGTGTGCAATAGAATGTAAATATTCAAGGCAATTTAATTTGAACTGTGTTCCAATGGAAATAAGGTTAAGTTTCCTATTTTCATAAACTGAAAATGACATTATCGAACAAACGTAATTGAACTTTATTGCCTTGATGGTAGACTCAAAGTCCCACTGACAAAAAACTCCTTGTTTGTAGTATGGTGGGCCTTACGAGGTTATATGCTCATATTATGTAAACAAAGCTATGTATTATTTCAAGTACAAGTGATTAGGCTAAGATGCTCGATGCCCGGAGCCTTAAAGAACTCATCTGTTCTTATAAATGGGTTCATTTGGATACGGGTGGGGTTTAAAGGCCGAGCTACACCGGTTGACGTGCACGTGCACGTGCGCGTTCGCTTTCCACTGCGTTGTATAGTGACATGTCGTAATGAGAATTCATACTATACAACGCAGTGGAAAGCGAACGCGCACGTGCACGTGCACGTCACGCAAGCGGTGTGGCTGGGCCTTAAAAGTTGGACATACATAGCAAATATTAAGCAGTAGTTAACCAAACAAATAAAATAAAAAAAATACGTGGCGTGACAAATTGTATTAAAAATCATATCAAACTTTTAAAGCTTTCAACTTTACGATCTTTTGTGCAAATTTTCAACGATTATGAAAATATCCTTACATATGACACACGAAGCAGATCGCATAATTGCATATAACATTATCATATGCATTTTGTCGGATATTTTTTATTTATCTTGATTGATCAACTAGTAGTTAAAAAATATATATACGAAAAGACGAAAGGATTGTTAATAACGTCTGTCATAACACAGCATACAGCGATATTTTTAACGTAAAAAGCGCCCCGGAAGCAAAGATAACAGCTTCTGTCATTCAACAGATTTAATACTAAAACCTCCTTAACGAGTATTTTGTTTGAGAAGTCAGTCAAGCATAAACAGTGCCCGAGGTATAGATGTGTATACAAAATGGACTTCTAATAGAGTCCTTGGTAATTTACTTTTTGACTAAGATCCGTGATCGCGCTGTAAAACAGCCGCAAGCGCAGGCATGCTGAAATATTAAAAGATCGCGGCTTGCATTCTAACTACTAAGATTATGTATTATGCAAAAAATACGATGGCACGAGCCAGCTGGAATTGTATTTTCAAAGTAAAGATGAGTAGAATTAAAAATGAAGGTAGAAATTTTACTGCCCATGTTGCTTATTCTTTAATTGCGTACCGAAAGCACCATTTCTAAAATAACTTTAAAACAAAATGAAAGAATGATATACCACGTTAACAATATAAAAATCTAATCGTTGCTTTTGTCAATTTGTCTCATTCAATCAAGTTTAAGTTAAATATCGCTCGAAATGTAGGCGGACGAATAAAAATTTGTCATGACAAACACGGACCCGACTAATTAATTAAATCATAAAGATAAATATTTGTGTGATGAGTGCGAGTATTTGTTCCTGAGTCCAGAATGTGTTATATGCATGAACCACACCGGATGCGTGCGCGTAGACGTGACGTGCGCGTCAGCTTTCCACTGCGGTTTTTAGTATTGTTTCTCATACGACATGTAACTAAACAACGCAGTGGAAAGCGCACGCGCACGTCACGTCTACGCGCACGCATCCGGTGTGGCTGGGCCTTTACGCATGTGGCCAATTTATGACTCCATTATTGAATCATCTTAAACACCATAACATATTAACTTAAATCGATAATGTAATTAAGATCAATCAAAAGCATGTGGAAAAATGACTCACGAATTTTGAATCAGAATAAACTTTAAGTAACGGTTGTAGCGATTTTGATTAAAATAACGGAATAGATGTTTTTCGGGTGCAGGATTCGCGAAAAACCGGTCTAAAACCGAGCGACGCCCGGTCTCTTGCACTATAAAATGAAAGCTTGTAAAAATTACAAAAATAAGCACAAATGAAAGATTAATTGAGGCATAATTGCCACCTCTCTTATCGGATGAAGCCGTTCGTTCGGTAGGTAGGTAGGTACATTTCCAACGTAACTCCACTTTGGGTTAATCTAACCGCGGCTAACGAGATTCAAAAAAAACGTTGCCTTTGAAATGTTTATAGGGAAATGAAAATTACCAACCATTTCACATAACCGCCAGTTATGCATAGCGTATGGTAATAGATTATATAGATTATCTGTGGTTAGGCTATTCGAAACGCTTCGGTGACAGTGTTGCCAGTTCACGCGGGTTTGAAAAGGTTGCATTGTTTTCATAAAACTTTACAGTCAAAAGGTTATCTCGTTCGATTCTATTATGACTGACAGGGAAGCGAGATAAAACAAAAAAAAGGTGGGGACCGCTGTCTTGTCAAAATTGTTGTCATGCTATGATAACCTTTGGTTTTATTTTGATATAGGTGTGTATGTGTTGTTTACATCTTAGTAACCATCTCTATTTTTTTTACTGGATTGAGCTAATAGATAAACAATTAAGATTGTTTAACAACAAACATATAAAAAATGGACTAGTTTAGAGACTAACCAGTCAGATGCTAATTATAATTATTATTTTTAAAAAATACATCATTCTGAAATTTATCTAAAGACTCACAATTTTACGAAATAAACAATCAAAGAAAAGTACAACTTACCTACATAATACAATAATATAGAAGGATCTTCTGAAAATTTATTGCGAACATAAATCATCCTTTTCATAACAGAAAGTATGTTCCCAAGTATATAACGTTATTATTCTTACAATGTAAATAGAAAAAGTTGCGATACGTCGCTGAAAACGAAGAAAAATAATTTAGCTTCGAGAAGGAATACGAATTCAGAATATTAATTAAAGAATCGAAATAACTACATGTTTTATTCATCGGTTGTTAGGAGAATAAGATAGAGAACTTGCAAGCCAATAAGAAAGCAGTTTACTTTAATACAATTGTAATTAACTACTTATTTAAATATATTTAGTCGATATAACTGCGAAAGGCGACTTTTTTCAAACAAATTAGAAGATTTCAAATTCCTAACCTTGCTTTTAGGACTCCTTCTGTGTAAGAGACTTAAAATATATATATTTCCAAACCAATAGGTACTTGTAATAGGCGAAAGCGAGAGTATTATTTTATTAACTAACGGAACTTCTAGAATCATATTCTTTAAGCAACAATAAATTATTATAAAAGCAATCGATTAATTTTAACAACACTCAATACAATAATATTATAGCTAATAAAATTATACAGCCAAAACGAATTCTTTCTTTAACAGCAGCTAGCAACTAATGTTTTGAATTATTACAACCATTGGAAAACGTTATTTATGTTATGTTATATAAGTTATCGTAACGTATCTGTGTTTAAACAATACTGGCATATAAAAATCCAATTTCTGTTCAGTAAAGTTCTGATATATAAAAAAAAACAAAGCGTTCCAAACTCAAACCCGCGAATTCTTTTTAAACGCCAAAGTTGTTTTAGGCCAGCGTTCAATGGCCACAAGTTCGACAATAAAAGCCACGTAGCGCTCGCAGCGCTGCGTTCAGATAATCCTACACCAATCCATTCATTCATCCATTGTTGACAAGCGCGGGAAAGAAAATTGACATTTGGTGATTGACAGATAAGCCATGAATTGCCATGTCAATTTTTTCGCAATGAGCAAATTCCGCTTTCGTATTTCCTTCGGAATATTTCTTTGTAAAAATTCATGGGTACGTAAATAAAAGTTTGACGCTTTAATGACCATAGACAACTTCAAATTTCATTTGGTTTTCAATAAATAACGAAACCAACGTTTTAATATAGCCTTTGGCTCATTATTAAGTTTAGTTAAGTGGAAGTTTATGGGAGAGGGGGTTCAAAATATATTTATAGCCCTTAAAACGTAAGTTATTACGCAGTTAGTGAATTAATGCGGTTTTAAATAGATTCCTTTATTTATTTATATTCGTTAAGGAACGTTTTAAAACGCCGGCTGACGGATTTATTTCTTATAATATAAACGTGTGTTAAACTTCACCGTTACTGAAACTACAATAGGTACTTAGAGAGCGTTACATCGCTTTAGAAGTAAAAAATAATTTCGTTATTTATACTTACACAACTTAACTTTCTGCGTCAGAAGACTTGAAATCAAGATTTTTTTCTTATTACCAATAAGGGATAAAACGAGGAGAAAAGCGGGAAACGTCTTTTACGCTGACGTAGTCACGGAAAGGAGCTAGACAAACTTATTTCCAGTAAAAATAATATTTATGCAATAAAACTATAAAAAATATCAATCCCTACCATCAGTCGTAGTCAAACAACGTGCGTTCAATTAATAAGAAAACCAGTAGGTTTTAAATTTCAATTAGAATGCAGGTGCAACGAAAGTTAAGTAATTATTCGTCGGTTCCCACACGCCGTGTACTTTCTCCGAGGTATGACAGGAATCCGGGGCCGTATGCTTCGAACCCAAATCTACATACGTTTACATAACGTAGCGTCATTCTAGGAAGTACACGTGAACGAATTTGACAGATGGTATCTTTGAAGTTTGCGAATATTCAAGGTAGCATTAGCATGTAAGCCCAAGGGGAGATGTGGATGGTCATGTTTACAATTTACCTAGTCAGCGAAGTCAGTTGGCTACACAGAAAATCCAGAGATGGGCACTATGGGCAGTAATATTAGCAGAGTAGAGTATTTTCGATTAAAGTTGGTTTAGTTAACAGTAGAAGCTCTTTGATTTGACATCTTAAAAACGGTACCCTGCTCTGCTTTCCATGGTAGTCTTTCCCCAAGATAACCTCCATGAAAACAGTCGTTAAGACGTAACAGTCAGAAACTTTCACAAATAATATTAGTATGGATTTCTCTGCAACTTCCCAATAGCTATTCAAGACAAGTCTAAAGCGACCGTTAAGCCCTTAAAGCTTATGCGGTACGTATCTACGACCTTTACCAAAGCGAGCGAATGAAGGTTGAAACTCGCAGACACGTAGTTCTTAAGTTAAGTTAGGCGAGCTCGTGTGCCAGAGAACCTCCCAAACCCACAGGGCAACAGCCCTGACGAAGGTCACGAAAACCTTTTAAACCTGCATTGTTATTCCAAAGTGATTATAGTAAATGAGCGTAAAACAATCCGCATGTGGTCCATAAAGCACAATTAAGCTGGGAGCGACGAACCAAGCTGCGCCAGAGTGTATAAAAGCTATTAAAAATCAAAATAAAACGTGGCACGCGACGCACAGCGACCGTTTCCTTGCATCGCCTGCACCAGTTTTTTCACAAAGCCTCCAGCCGTTTTTGTGCAAATCTTGCATCCATTGTGAGACGAAACGAAAGGACAAAGCTAGATTCATAATTCGAGCACACCTGGCGGGAAGGCGTCTGGTCCCCCCACTCGTCCAAACAGTCCCAACCGCCACACCAGCACAGCAATAAATCTATCCTGCCTTCTAATAAATAAGGGAGTAATTGCTTAATACGGAACTACGGTCGCCCGCGGCAGATTTCCCGCGAACAATGGCGTCTTGCGCAGAGCGACATAAAGGCAAGACATTGAGTAACGAGACGCCAAATATTGGGGATGTGCTCTATTTTTTATGTTAGAGCAAACGCAGGTGATGTTACTGTTATAGAAATCTTGGAACACAATTATTGTCCTATTGACAATGTGAATTTGGAGCGTTTCTAATCCTTGTTGCTAAGGGAAGCTGGGTATTAGCACATCGTTGCGTCGCGAACGAGTCTATACAAGTCGATGGTTATGTATTCAACGCCCGTGACACGAAATACGTCGTAAATCCATACCAATCGCGATTATGGGCCTCGAAAGCGTTATACACTGTATAATGTAATAAAGTGCCAGTACAACAGTGAGGCGGTGCCACTCAACTGTCAAAATTTACGACTTTTATAGACGAATGTGACTACATCGTAAAATTCGTAATGAGGTATCTATTGCATGCTCTGTAATTCGGTAGTGTCGTCGGTTGAGCACTGTTGTACAATATGGTCCATTTATAACGATTTATTGCCAAGCTACCGATCGTCTATTCGACAGTAATAAAAATAGTTTTGGTTTGCTTGCGGTTTTATGAACGGTATAACTAACTTGAGATTTTTTGTGGCATTGGGATAGTTGAATGATTATTGAGAATATTAACACTGGTGGAGTTCTTTCTAAAATAGCTAATTATTATTACGTGCCCTTCCTGGCTCAATATACATGCATTAAATAACGCCTGTTTCCCAGTGGAGTAGGCAGGCTCGATATTTAGCAAATATTGTTGCCTTACTTCACAGGTCAAAATTTGGCAGTATCTGGGTGAATATTCGGGCGTTTCAACCGCCATCACTGTGGTCTTCAAAATATTGAGGAAAATAATGATAACTACCAGCAACTTTTGGTGTCCAAATCAAAGTATCCATTCCATTTAAAATAACAAGAAATTTATAAAGTTTATCTTGAATACTATGCGAAGACAATAATGACGGCGGTTAAAACGCCGAATAATCACCCAACTGATATGGATTTTTTAAAAACATCGCACGCCGCTACAGCTAAGGATTTTGCTATATTGTACATCGATATTGCCAAAATCAATAACCACATATCCATAGTTATTAAATAATTCGTTTTATTAGATTAAAAGCTAGAATTTTGTAAACAAATCCCGATTTAAAGCAAACTACTTCAGCTAGTCGACTTATTTTAAATTAATGAGACAATTCAAACATCGAACGCCTATTGATCTTTTAATTTCAAACAAAACAAAGGAATTAAAATAAATACATAATTATGCGTCTGCACATTACAATATCGATCGGCTTCGACTTCCTCCACCGGCCATTTCTGTGCGTCCGGTGCTGTTAACCCTAAAACGCTTTGTTTGTAAATATAAAGGATTACAATATGTTAAACGGAACGTGAGTCAGCCGCTGTTTTGGGTTAAGGGTGGACTCTAAGTAAGTCTGGGGTTAAAACTCTAGTCTGTATTCCAACTGGAAAAAGCTGGTTTCAAAGCAGAGCTGTATACCAACTTAGTTAGTTATTGCGAATTAGTTTTGAAGTAGCGAAATAAGAGATGAAATTACCAAATGCCAAATTTTATCTAAATTTGTTTATTCGCAGAGTCCTGATCGTGATAAATACTGACATATACAAAACATCTACAATAGATTAGTTTGTTATTTTCGATGCGTAGGTTCCAATGGCTATTATGAAATTAATTCAAGGCAAAGGCAACAACGCGAAATAATGAATCCTCACTTAATTTTCAATCTTATAATATAAATACAGTAAATACTAGAAAAAACTGATTAATCTTTACATAGTATAAAACAAAGATACGTCTGTCTGTTCCTCTGTATGCACCTATGCTTAGGTCTTTCAAATTACGCAACGGAATTAAATGTGTTTTTCGAGATTCAAGAGGGAGGTTTTTTTATGAATAATAAATTATAGATTACGTACGGGTGCTACAAACAACTGTAATAAACCGAAGCAAAGCGAGAGCGGGTCGCTAGTTTATACTAAACAGAGTAGACGTAATGTCAAATCAAAGTAAAAATGTTGCAACCACATTTACAAAAACCAGTCATATAGGTAAGTAAGTATCTAAATCTAAAGCAAAAGTGGACCTTAAATCTAAGTAGGATTAACACACAATTCCCATTCCAAACCGTATCTTATAAGACAACTTGATTTATAAGTCCAATTCGATATTAAACCCAAGTCTCCTAACTAGAATGAGATAACTTTGTCTAATCTTACGACCGATAACAAGTTTAACAAAGAACAAATATTCAAAACCCTGCGTAGGTAATTAATGAAAATCAAAATTAAAAATAATGTATTCAGTAACTTAAACTAGGTATATAACAATAGCTGTGTCGATGCCTCTTTTTAAGTATACTTGTTACCTGTATTAAGAGACACAGTTCTTTCGTAACAGTTATGTAATATAACTAATATTTAATAACTCATTCAATTAAATTTTCTATGAAACTTTTCCGTTGTGACACGAAAATATGCCATACAATTACTAGTACGGATACTTTTCGTCGCACAACGGAATTTTTTTCGACTTTGTTGTTGTTTGTATGGTTAACTACGCTTAACTATGGTCCAACTGCTTAGTCCTCACCCACCCATATATCATCACGCTTAAACAATAGCCCTCCCCTCTCCTAATGTTGCTGTGCCCTTCAGAGTTCAGTGTTATTACTTATTTCTTAGAATAAGCTGTGCCTTTGTGAAAATGCAATAAAGAATTGAATTGCTATGTTCATCATCATTTACTTCAAGTGAACGAAAGTTATGCTCTGTCGGAGGTGTAACTTCCATTCTTTCTTATTCCGAGCCTTCTCTTTAACACACTGATACGGCACAACGCCTGCTTTTTCTTTTAATTACTCTAGGTAAGTTTATTTTGGTCTCCCGCTTTTCCTTTTTCCTTCTATTATTTTGGGGTAATATTAAATTTTGGCACGCTAATCAATCTACCGACACCTCGTTTGTTGGAATCGTGCTATTGGTTCATTATCTACGAGTAAATAAAGAGCTATACATACAAACTTCCATACATACATTCAGTTCAAATACACTACCTACCCTATAGCAGTCTGGAAAAAACGATCTTGATCTTTAGGTCTTTACCATATTGAGTGCCCCGTGTCCCAATTCCTATAATTTTTTTACTCTTCAAGGAGTCTTCGGTACTGAACATGATCGCCATTGACCCTTTCCCTTTAGTACAAAAATACTTGAAAGGAAGAAAAAGGTAGCGTAATTTAAATAAATGACGGCACTTTGTATTCATCTGAGCCTCGGGAAATTGTAAAGTTGACATGACGTTTAAGCGAGGTGAGGGATTGGTGGAGTGTCAACGGTGCATTGTTGAAGTAAAAGGAATATTCCACTAATAATCATCTGCTCGAATTACGGCATATTAAGTTAATTAAAAACGAAGTAAAATGTGTATAACTCGACATTATAATAACTTCACAAGACTCAAAAACGTTTAAACTACCCATTCCGTGTGTTACGAAATTCGAAAAAGGTTATATACCTAAAAGAAGAAATTGACTGACATCAACGCACACCCAAACCGCTAGACCTAGACTAGACTTGAAATTTGGATGCAGTATTCCTTGGGTACCCTAGGGGTGGACTAAGAAAGGATTTTCCGACAATCGACCCCCAACGGGATGAAATTGGGGGAGAAGCGGGAAACTAATTCTACGCGTACGAAATCGCGGGCGTCCTCTAGAACTTATATAATATATCAAAGGAGAAACTGACTGGTTGACTGATCGATCAGCGCCAGCCGAAACTGTTGAATGAAATGCCGAAATGCATTAGTAACGACTCACTAATTTTAGTAAGATAACGTGTTAAATATAAAAATATCGACGCAAGGGTTCAAACCTTGACCATAGTAAAACGGTCTGTGGGTGCGTTCCAAGTTAGCGATTCCCTCCCTCACCTTAGGACTTGCTATTCAACAAAAGACTCGAACAAAGTCAATTCAATACCTAGTAGGCTGACCGCCGTAGCTGAAGCAGTAGGTATATTATTCCGTAGTATCGTAATGACGAATTGATCTATTTGCCGAATTCCCATGATTCCGAATGTTTGTGCCTGTCACAGTAGGTATTTTTGTCAACGTTGTAACAAAATTCTTACCGTGCATGCGTTGTAAATGACTGCGTTATTTTATGCATTGTAAATGACCAATAATGTTTTTAAAATATTTTTGCTTTGAAAAGGCACATTACCTTTTTAATAAAAAAACGCTACCTACTTAAATAGGTAGAAGAATAATTCAATCTTAGTAAGCTATTAAAATTTACCTAGTAACCTAACCTAGTTTGGTTCGTAGAACTTAGGTACTTACCATAAATTGGATTTTGGAACAAATCCCTAAAGATACCTAGTAGCAAAAGGGTTTTATTATGAAAAGGGATCATCGCATCTACATTGCCGATATGGTTAGGTATATTATATTTATTCAAACATCGAACAATTTTCCAAAAGAACCCTACACGCCTAATATTCCAAGAATAACGTGACGTAAAGGTCTCGTACGGAATACGAAATTACCCTACAACATGGGCAGCCCTAACATGGCGGAAGGTTTCCTTTTCGCTAGAAATCGTGTTGGTGTCTCGTTGAGCCCTCGGCGTCATGCTAGTCGGTCGAAACGTATTTGAATTCCGGGGATCGAGGTTCAAGGTTAGCTGGAATTCTGAGTAGGTACAAGCTGTTGCTATGCGGGAAAACGTACTTATGTCTAAACGTGTAAGTAAGAACGTATGTATGTAAGGTAGTACGTTTTTAGTTTACGTCAAATCAATAAAGGTTTAATATTGATAACAGTCATTGCGCTTCTAGTAACATAGACTTTTTAAGATAGCTTTTGTTTGAAACAAACTAAGTACCTAAGTAATTACCAAAATTAACAAATTAATGTAGGAAAAATCCTTTTTTTTACATGAAGTTACTGCGTTGAAGAATGTCAAAACGATAATTGAGAATATATTTTATATGCGTGAAATAATAAATACAATAGTACATAGCTCATAACACAGTCGATCGAAACCCGTAGCGCCATCTTACATCTAGTTATGAAACTAAACTTTGTTCGCTACTCATTCACAGATGGCGCTACGTAAACGGTTTACTGGAGAACGCGCTTAATAACATAAAAGTACTTACCAGCGCCACCTAGTGGTGGATAGCGGACCTAGCAACCCACTCAGCAATGATGACAACGCCATCTAGCGACGAACACTGCATCCAATGCGCGCACATTTGATTAACACATTTTTCGCGTAAATTCGAACAACTGTCGACATCCACAATATACTTTTTATTTACATAATTTTATTTCACGTTACATCTGTGATGTTGCTACACTGTTGCACTGAATATTTGACACAGATTTCACTGCTGCACATGCTGTGTTGCATCATTAGTGCATATATCTGGAACAAAGAAAATGACTAATTAGATGGTTATTCTGAACATATTTATTGGTAACTGAAAAAAAAATTAACAGCTGCGCTATTTATACAAAGTTTATATGATCACAAAAGGTTAGGCTCGACCACATGGAGTTTAAAACTACATAAATTTTAAATGAAAGAAGATATTTCTAAAAACACATAATGTCAACCAATCAAAATTAAAAAGGCTTTAAAAGCATTAAACACTTATTTAAATCCTATGATTTAAATTTATAACCTACATAAATATAAAAAAAGACTGATTTTAAAAGAAAAGGCATTTTAAATGCATACTTCTGAACAAAATATAATTTTGCTATAATATAACCAGAATTATTCCCTTTTAAATTTATAAACTATGTATAAAAGTTGCCCCGACAACATTGCAGTCACTATCGGCATGCGATCGGTAATTCATATGAGAATACCATTGTATTTGCAAATAGTTTAATAAGACAACAAAAGTTACTGAAACAGTACACACATTACAATTGTACTAAACTATAACTTGATGCTATTTTTTTTTAAGATATTTAAAAACATTAAGAGGTTATAAAGCTAATTAACTTTAATATTTCACAATACTTATATTTCAGGGTGCTTTCATTTCATACAGATATTCTCATTCTAATCCCTCACACAACAATAAATATGTATTATAACTTTTTTTTATTCAAAAATATAAATAAATGGAGCCGCTGTCTTGCTACTTTATCAAGTTTTGGTGTGAATGAAACAAATATAGAATCAATAATTTGATAACTCAAATTCAGTCCAGAATCTTCTCCAAATCAAGCATGCATTTACCTTAACCTATTTCATAAATCTGGTTCCAACTAGTTATACTAATAGCCTACAGATGTGGCATGTTCGCGAGGTAGTTACATGCAATGAAATGACCTAGTAACATCTTGCAATGACCTTTCATGAATGCCCTTCAAACTACACTTAGCAAATTAGTCATTTAAAAATATATATTTTTATTAATATCTAATATTTTAACAATATACGTACCACAAACACTTCATCCAATAAAGCTCTAATCCTGCAGAGAGAATCCACCGCGAAAACACAGTGTAAAAAATAACCAAAATAAAAAATATAACTCAACCTAACACACTATTTAACGAAGTTTTTACACCGAAAAATATATAATTGCGACTGAGTATTACCCCAGGCACAATAAGATGATTGGACAACGTTTCTAGAACACTTTTCAGTTCGTCCTGTGTCTGAATAACTCTACTATTTGCCTGAAAAGTAATAGCACGTGCACTCAGATTGCACATGCACTATGACAATTCTAGTTCCAGAAAATATTTTCGGCCCGCACTTATACTTTCAGGCAAGCGAGAACTCAAGTACTACTGTAGATAATCTATTAATTAACTCGTGAAAAACATAACCATTTCGAATTACAGCGGCTGAAAAAACTACACAAAGAAAACATATGATCGATCGAACAAATTGAAGACTTGAAGTGCACATGGGTGGTCTATGGTAACCCTACTGTCATTTTGTCCGTCAAATGTCACTGCTGCCAACCACTAGACAAAAAGTAAAAAATAACACTTGTCTTTGGCTCATAGTTATTAGTGTACTTAGCTCCTACCTACTTAAGGGTGGGTACTCACTTCAAATTTCCGTTTACGTACAGAGGTTTCAGTATAGAAGCTGGGCAAAAAATGGGGCAGCTGTTGAAATGAAATTGGCAACATGATACAATTAAACTGGACAACAACAGGGGCCTGTTTTATAAAGCTACAAATTACAATTTACAGATTACAAGTTTCCATTTGACACAACCTCGACCAATGACGACCAGCCATTTGAGCAGTGTTGCCAGTTTAGACCTGTAAAATTGTAACTTTTAGCTTTATAAAACGTGCCCCTGCTATTCAAGTTGATGGGTGTCCCTTAAGAATGTTTTAGTTTCACTCCTCACCAAATCAAACTTTTCTTGCAATGCTAAAAGTATAGCCTGGCCAAAAAGTCGAGCCAGTGGTGACAGCTGCATCTAAAAAAAAACCATACAAAATTGTTGCCATGTTTACGCATTTTACGTCAAAAATGTGACAGTTACGTAGAAAGTGGCGCCCTCATTTAATTTCTACTCTTTTTGGTCGCACTATACCTATAGTTTGATCTTCCTTAATACTTTAAAAGAAATAGTTTGGGAAGATGTAAACGGATGCGCATTTTAAATAGATTTCTAACGATTTTTTCTTCTTTTTCCTATTTGAAACGCTTAGATTAATTTTAACACAACAGTGATGCATTTTTCAGTAGCTAGCAGATTCAGAGTGGTTATGACATCCCCTTGGGCTTTGTTACAACTGTTACAACAGATTTTTTTATAATAGTATATAATATAATTTGTTAAATTTCAAGTAGTTCAGGCATGTTATGAGTTGAATGCTTTAGCTACATCTGCGAAATACGAGATTGTTGTGTCTAGGTGTCTCTTTCTTTTGTATGTTAAAGTTAACACGAATAAGAAATGCTATAATAGGGACCATGCCGCGAGCGGACTTGCTAGACGGGGTGTTCTTTTTATATTGGTGATTATTATTTATATCTTTAATATTTGAGTAGCTTAGTTTAATTTAAATTTAAATACGTTTAGTTCTAATTTTTAATTGTTTTAATGTTGAATTCTGTAAATATTATCTTAATAAAGTATTGGAAAAAAAAAAAATGCTATTATTTATTACAATATGTTAAATTGACAGTACACAATGTTCATTGTTTCTCACTCTAACATAATAAATACACTTCGTATGAAATAAAAGATACACTTACGGTGGATGTTGAACAGTTGGTAACGTAGTATCTTAATAAATACTGCTTTATATTCAAAATGTGTCGTCATGTTGTCGCTTTCAGTGGCTGAAATAGTAAATGTATCTATAAAAATAACATTATTATTATTATTTATAGCTACAAGTAGGTACTACAAATAAATAATTCTTACCGGCTCATCTTCTATCCATAAACTGTCAAACTCCTTTTCGAACTTGCCAACGATGTTCGGTTGTGATGTCACGATGACGCTCTCGTGGTTAGAGACCATAGCCTGGGTGGACCAATTCAGTGACCCAGACATCACGAATCCCTTCACTGGCTTGCTCTTCATCGGCTTTTTTTCGCCATAACTCTTAAATTGTGCGTGTACATTCAGCTTTTCGGCGTACGATTTTAAAATGTTCTTCCTTTTAATAGCTTTTGGCCCGTCAACAATGCAGAATTTGTGATGCATCAAAATGGTTTTTTTGTTTGTCTGTACTTGAATGAAACCTGAAAGTTTATAAAATAGTACATTTACATTTACTTATATCTATAAATATTTATTCTAAAGACGCCTAATTAAATTCTACGAAATTACCATGGATAATTTTTTAAAACCAACTTACTGTACTCTTTAAGCTTTTTTATTTGCGAAGGCGGCGTGTTAGCCATGTCACTGTCGACAATTATTCGCACCAGCACGTGCTTCTGTCCCAGCCTAATGATCTGCTCGGCTATCTGACTACTCGTTATTAAGTACATGCAGACGTCCAACGTCTCACGTGCCGACTTTAGGTACTTTATGAGCTTGAAGCAATTCAGTTCCCTGCTTTCGCACATCGTTATTTCCTTGTTCGGAGTCACCCGGATCGTGTGTCGAACAATATCGTCCGAAAACAAAATCACGTCGTTTATTTCACGATTCTTTACGGCGTCCGTGCAAGTATCGTCATGGACTTCTTCTTGAGGACATTTTTCAGATTTAAAGCAATATGTGTATAGTTTTCTCACCACCTGAGACGCCACGACTGCCGTAACTGTAGACGCTAAAATAATCTTTGCACTCTTCCAGTCCATGATGTTTGATGTGTTTCATTCACGTATCTTTAAATGCTACAAATTGATTTTATTTGTTCAAGTAATCAGTAGTCCACCATGTTGTTCACGCATCTAGCTACACGCGCGGACGCAGTTAGCTAAAAATATCAAAGTACCCTCGGATTTTTAGCAATCAATTCAGTTCATCGAACCAAACAAATATTTTAGGTAGATTAAAACCAAATAAATATGTATTTTTGACCTAAAAATTGCGTGTCTTTACATAAGAACGTCGTAATTCCTGAAATTAGTAATTATATTGAAATATTTCAGTTACGACGGAATTATTATTTGCTATCAGTTTGACCAACTTAGCAGGAGCATTGCAATACCAAAGACAAAACGGTATAAACCTTCGGCAATTTGACGTCTTTGACATTGAATTTTTTTTGCAGTTGCAAGTTTGCAAATTTGCATCAATTCGCACTGTTTTGCATTGCGCATTGTGCTTAAAAACAATAACATTAGCCTAATTTATTAGTCTCCAATCAAACGAAGCATTTATACTAAATCTACTTACGATGCTCGGCCAGCTATTAATACGTTAAATCTTGTGTTCAGTCAGTGTAAGCGAATCTAAAATTAGATGCGGTCCCCGCGTCGCATATAAAGGCATAAATATGCCGAAGGTACTGCAGAAATCGGAGCAGTCGACTCGAAATGATGAGGACTACGAAATTGTGTCCTTCGAGGACTTCTGCGACAAATCTCCAGGGTCTAAAACCGACTTATTGACGTTAAACGACAACATCAACTATCGCCTTTGTTACGAAGGGGAAAAGCCTTCCAAATTCGTGGCGGATGAGGGTGCAACTTCAAGTAGGGGAGTGGAACTCTCTGAGACATCGCTAAATGACTCTAAGAATGTCACGTTTAAGAGGAGGCTGTCGAATTTTACACCCTTCGGGAAGTCTTCTAAGCATGCGCGGAGTTCGCCGTTTAGCGGCGTTATACCCAAGCAGCGGGCCGAAGGGGAGTCTACGAGGGAGCACCGGTAAGAAGTTATTGTGTCAGACTGTCAGTGTCTTATACTAGTCACATACTTACTAGTGACCGCTATTTATAAGGCTTGTGGTGAACGCGCAATAGGGAATGTGCATGGATTTTATAAATAGCATTTCTCAACAAAATATGAAAATACCGTAAAAGAGATCACCAAAAGTGAAATTAAAATTAAAACCGATTTTAAAAAGTAATACGGATGATACAAGCATTTTAAAATGCTAATTAGACAGAGAGATCTGAAGTGCACCGGTGACGTCATCGTGCAGTACGGCTATATAAACTCAACGTAAAATTCTACTTTTTGCTAGAAAGAGATATGAACAAATCTTTGTTGGCTTATTATTTTGGTTATTTTCATAGCTATTAAAAAAATGTTGTTGCTCACCTGTTTGTTACATGAATCAGCTTTAATTGAAGCTGTAAAAAAAAACATGCATATTCCCTATTGTATAGAACCTTAAACTTCTGTTTAAGTTAAACCTACATTAATGATTCCTTTGCCATACCGTAGGGCTCTATTTCACTGATATGCTGCACCAACGCCACGAATCGTGATAACCAACAAAAACCCCAGCTAGCAGAGATTGCAGTTGGTTGACCTCGCTAATGTCCCACATTTTCCCCCTATTTATTCTTATATTATGAAGAAATAAACTAAATAGAGAGAAAGAAAATTAAACACACCATTAAAATAACTTAACCATCACAAATTAGAAAGGTAATAATATGTTATCTAAAATGATAAAAGGTCCATTGTAATTTACTACGCAAGCAATGCTAAATATTTATGTGAAGGTAGTTTAATATCTATAAAGCGGGCTACATACCATCATTTTAAACTGCACAATTTCAACTGTACAGTTTTATCTAATGAAATTTCGATTAGATATTTCTTAGATCGTCAGTTTAACTGCACAGTTCGCAGTGCCTACACCCATACGTTTTAACTGACCAGTTTGACTGTGCAGTTAAAACTGATGGTATGTAGCCCGCTTAAGCCATAAATACTCATTGTGAAATAACTTTTTTTATTGCATTTAACATTCCCGTGGTTTGATAAAAACTTAACAGTATTTTTTTCCTTGTTTTATTAGCAAACATTATTTGGATCATTTTATTTCATTTGGAGAAGTTATTAAAATATCCTTTTTTTTTGCAAAACCATGTAAGTAGTTCTGGGTTGTTTTTTGTTGATGGTTATCAGTACTTTTTAATTTTATTAAAATTTGTAATTTACTTTCCAATATTATTTTATTGTATGATGTGTAAAAAATGTATTATGTGCTACAGTTTCTTGGGTGCTTTTTCTCAGCAATAATGTTTGTTTAAAGTGCTGTTGGAATTAATCCATAATTATCAAAACAGCCCTGATTTTGTCAATTTACTGAATAATTTATTAGATTAACTTTATTTTATAGTTAGCCGGTTTCCCATAAGGGTGAATTTCAAAAATATACTAAGCTGCCTCTGTGTATTGAAAATTAACCATTATGAATTATCGAGTAATCTTTGTTAGACAATGGAAAAACTGAACAATTAAATGTGAAAACCCATGTTTTGTGTTCTTTATCTTAGATGAAGCATTGCCCATAAATATTCAGCAATGGTATCTTGAGTCACTTCAAGCAAAAAATTTATGCCCTTGGGGCTGATTTTTGACTTCCGAGCTTGAAAGTCTCATTCGGAAGTGAGCAAAATCTTCGAAATTCGTTTTTTAAATAAGTGCGGTAGAAAATGAATGGTGTGGAACGTTTTTAAATTATATATCGCTCGTAATTTCAAAAATACGGTTTCACCGATTTTTCTCACTTCCGAGTGAAACTTTCGCGCGCTTAAAGTCAAAAATCGCCCCCTTGGATTTTCAATTGCAGACATTATTAACTTGATAAAACTATGTGTCACACTGTATTTTGTACTTGTAAAATTATCTCCAATGACACAATTAAATAATACCACTACCCTTTCTTTGTTTATTTACTCAACAAATCATATTTGAAGTTATTTCCTGTGTTGACTCAGTCTCAAATAGTATCTTGCTGTGACAGTGCCATGTGTTAGCTTAATATTATTCTTATGATGAATAAAACAAGAATAAGGTATTTATTTTGCTTATACATTATTGTGAGTTTTTTTAAAGCATATCTTTCAATATAAAAATACACAATAGATTACAAATGCTATAAATATCCACATTTGTACATCATAATAATTAATTATCTGTTGTTATTATATTTATTTAATTTCTTTTGTTTTGCACATAAACAAGTCAAGAAATTATTCTTGACTTGTTTATGTGCAAAACAAAAGAAATTAACATATGTACATGCACAAATATATTTTTAAACTGGTCTGTCATAAATATAGGACATGTAAAACAAATACATATAATGCAAAAACAAATTCTTCAGCTATCAGCGGTTCTCCCCGCGTCGCAACATCTGCCAGCGTCTGTGCGACAGCCTGCCTGGCTCCAGCTCTGGGATGCTGCTAGTAGCGCTGGTCTGTGCCCTGTGCGTGGGTGCCTGGTGGGCGGTCAATGGAGCCGTCGGGGGCACCTGGGGCGAGGAGCATTACAAGTAAGTTGTTGACTTTGAGCCACGTCCTTAAGATAGGTCTAAATTAAGTCTGTCCTAAATAAATGACAAATTAAGTGTCAATTTTCATTGCATCATTTGATAATGCAATTGCAGGCATTGAAGTAGGTTTATTGTATATATTATCATATCTTACATTTTATTAAAGCTTTTGTGATTGAATTTAGTGAGAATATTCCATGGGATACACTGGATTGTTGAGCCACTTGCCACTGTTTGTATTTTGGCTGAGTAATGCAAAAGGAGTTTAATTGGTTATACTTGTATACCCAGTATGTATTACTCGGCTAAATTATAAAGAGGACTAAGTGGTTTCACATCCCGTGTTGTGACTTTACACCAAGAAAGTTCGAAATTTAACCCCTTGTATGAAGAAATAATAGAAAAATTATTAGTTAATGGGCACCCATTAGTTCATGATGGATTTGTATTTATGTACACAGGCGACTATGGGAACGTGCTCACCCGGACAACGTCAAGCCACCACATACACCAATGCATAATGAACCGGTAATTGAAACTAGCATTCTATTCTACTTTGTAAAATAATATTGCTTTTTACATGTCATTGTATTGCTTTTAACTCGGACGCCATTACTGTCAAGGGAATAAGAGCTATCATAACGATGACAATGCGGTAACATGTTGGAAGCAATATGGTTTTATAATTTGTTACAGTGAAACCAGAGTATTACTCGGCTGTCTATCGCTTTCACACCCCGGCGGTCTTAAGATTGCTGTTTTAAGATTGTAGTCGTGAGAGTTCAAATGTCTATGGGTCACAGAGGCCCTACTTTGAAAATTGAAGTTCGAAGTTACGTTAGCTCCATCCCTTTCTCTCGATTTATTCTCGAATGACGAATGACAGGGATGGAGCTAACCGAACTTCGAACTTCGTTTTTCAAAGTAGGGCCTCAGATCTCAATTACTTACACTCTTTTTCACCTAAAGGCCCTGATCGACGGGCGAGTAAGTACGCCGTACTTGGGCATTTTCATGAAATAATAAGGACTGAAATTTAGGAACTTTCACTTTGTCAGTTTTGTGACGAAAATTAGCTATACATTGACGGCCGCCAAAACTGATAAAGTTAAAGTTACTTAATTTCAGTCCTTAATTGGGCAATTTTTTTTCGTGAAAATGCCCAAGTACGGCGTACTTACTCGCCCGTCGATTACTCCTTTAAGATGAGTCCTCTGTGACAGCCGTATTTCGTAATTTCAATCACTTGCTATGCTCACTTGCGAGGTACTTAAAAATAGGCGATTAATTATTTAAGTTCCTGAACCGCGTCGCTAGGTGTGTACCAGTGTATTTTTTATGTATAGTTAAAGAAACAAGTGTACGTGTTTATATGAGCTGTCATATGAGCGGACTCATCTTAGGTGATTAACAAAAAGCAAGCTTTCAAAACCCGACTGTTTTTTTATTTTGACAGTCCGAAGGCTTGTCTACATACAATATGAAAACAATTGTTCCACTTTGAAGCCGATTGCGATTGCGATTGCGTTCGGCAATAGTGACGCGGCTCTCTATAGTTATGATCATAAGTACAACTTCTACGTTCTGTGCCATGCCACGCAGGCAAGAGAAAAGATCATACGTAATGGATTCCATATCAACTACTTAATACTCTAAGCTAAGCTCTAGTAATCGCCAACCGCTTCGGTCTTCTGTCAACTTGTCCTTCCTGCTTTTCTCCTGAAGGCCCAACGTAATGACAATGGGTAAAGTTTTTTTTTTCCCTAAATAGCATAAGATTCATAATTCAGTGCGCACATGCACATGGGACGTCAGGATTTATTACTAATTCTCGTTATTTTTCAGCTTTATCTTTCAGATCACCGATACCATGACCACAACAACCTAAGCACTAAGAATAAATTGAACTCTACGGACCTGACTAAAAAGAAGCCGGACCTTTATAAGAAAGCCTACCCAGAGCGACCGCCTGAGGTCATGGACGACATTTGTGGCCAAATGGAGGATAATATGAGGTTCGACTGCTTCCCACAGGACAGTTCTAATGAGAAGGAATGTGTGCAAAAAGGTTGGTATTCTTTTTTTTTTCTTTACTAGCGACTCGTTCTTGCTTCGCTTCGGCTTATGTGAGTTTTCTGTAACACCTGTAGATAAACCAGAATTTATACATAAACTTAGGAGCAATATAGTTGTATAGGAGATTTAGGGCCATATTAATAAATTAGTCTCAACTCGAAATGATAATATAATCGACAATGCGTCGAAAATGACAGTGTTCTATGGTTTGACGTTTACTTTGACGTATCTTGTGGCCGGCATTTCGGCCAAGATGAGTTTATAAATACGGCCCTTAGTAGATATACATATATAGATAGACACAATAAATAGCAACTTTGTTTTATACTATGTATAGAAAGAAAAAATAAAAACCTTTCGTGAAAAATGATCTAAGTGATGGTGAAAGCACATCAAAATCTATTGCGTGGTTTAGGAGGAGTTAGCAAATATACAGACAGACGGAAAGACAGGACAGACTAGACGCGGAAATTACTTTGTTTTATACAAAATCTTTAACCAGCTGAATGATACATTATTCCAGATGGACATCTGCAAAGTTGGGACGCTGTAGTGAAATAAATAATTGGTTGTAGTAATAATGTGAAAACAAACAATGTGATCAAATTAGTTAATGTTATTGGCGAACAAAGGTGTATTTGTTTCGTTATCTGCCTCACACGCACTTAGGATAAATATTCTTATCAAAATAAGTTCATTAACTCCACTTGTCAGTAGGTGAAGATAATTACATTTAGTATTAAAAAAAAACGGATTTACGGATCCCGATCTGTTTCATATCCCAGGATATTTGACTTTATTTGTGAAATGTTGCCTTATTAGAGGTTTTTTGTGTGCCTTTGTACTGTCGAAATCAGAGTTATAGGTCGACACACGTAAAAAGAGCTCCGAGCAGCTAGTGGAGGGGATATGTTTGCGCATGTTGTCTACTGACAAACCAATAGTGTGGCAGCAAAGCGGAGCGGTTTACACTCCCTACTTCGCCCTCACCAATTTGGTCCGAAATATGCTCTCTGCGCAGGTAGGTCGCTCAAAGCTCTTTTTACGTGTGCCGACTTGAACCAGTACATTTTAGTACCTTGCCGTAGTATTAAAGACATCTCTCGTTTCGAATTTATTACATCAATAGATGCGACAATCAATCAATTCGTACCCCGATATTTATTACAACCCAACCCTCGTCCCAGGCTGTTGCTGGCGCCCTACAGCCACTAAAGGCGCTCCATACTGCTTCTACCCGCCGCAATACGACACGTTCCGCTTCGTGAACAGCACGGAGAACAAGCACGGCATGAGCGTGTACTACTCGCGCGCGCGGCCCTCGGGCTACCCGGGGGACTTCCAGATGGCCAGGATCGACTTCAAGTATCTGTCGGACGACGTGCTTCAGATCAAGGTATAGTCCGCGTCAATAGAAATTGCAATGGCACATTTTGATGCAAGTGCGGAAAGTATGTCATTTTACACGAGTCCCGAGGATGATTTTTTTAATACCGAAAAAATGTCAATGAAAGAAAAATAAAACTTAATTCTTAGTCTGATTTTTAACAATTAAGGGTAAAAAATTGAAAAGTAAAATAGCGAAAAATCAACTTTCCGCATGATATCCAGCTACAATTTTTTTATAAAGTATAGGACAACTGTCCTGTATTTAGGACACCTCGAGTACCTAAGACCCTCCTAATCGCAAAAAATCCTAAATACAATTCATGTCATCTCCAAAAAATAATTGATTATTTGTTTTTTATAAAGGACGCATGGATTTATATATACTTGTTCAGATCTACGACGCCGAGAACAAACGTTTCGAGCCGCCTTACCCTGAGATACCGATGGTTCCCGGCCCGATATCGGTGTTCAAGTACCGAGTGCTACTTGAAAGCGCCACCATCGGGTTCAAGGTCATACGGAACTCGGATAACGTTACTCTGTAAGTATTTTCACGAATAGGTACGGTCACGAGCTTTAATTTGGGACCCATTTCAAGAAAATCATGCTTGAAGTCGTTAATGTCATTAGAGATGTCAAGTCATTTGTAAATTTTAGGAAACTCAACCTTATTGTTGTAGAATGTCAAATTCAAATTCAAATTCAAATTCAAAATCTTTATTGCATATCACATTACAAATATAAGGTGGAAAAAAAAATATAGGTATCCATATGACGCCCTGCAAGGGCACAGCAATTTTAGAGGGCTAATTATGTATTTTAATATCACATAAAATATTTCATAATTGCATTATAAAAACTTAATTGTGACTTAATCTTAAACAGCTCAAAGATAAAATCTTTCGTATTGCACATTCGCTTACAATAATAATTACTATATCACTTACAACTATAGTTTATAAAATATTAATTCAGTACATTACTTATCATTAAAAAAATCGTTTAAATTATAGTAGCATTTATTGATAAGATATATTTTTAATTGTTTAAGAAACAACTTTGGTTTCTCTAAGTTTTTCAGATGTCAGATTGACTTTGGACCTAAGGTGCGTACCAAATTTAATCTCGTGATATGTATAGTTATAAACATACTTGGGATAACACGGGGCATCTATACGAAAGTGACGTAGCAAAATATTTCGTCGACAAAAAATATATCGATGTTACTGTCAACATCTAAATATTATTCGACATAAATAAATATTACTTATTTTTTCCTCATCTTTAAATTAAAAAATAATAATTAACGTGTATTAATATGTTTATTTTACAATAGTTTTCATAATATACAATCAATATTTTTTCCATATTTGTCGGAATTAATGAATGCCGTCTAGATGAAAATATCCACTTTGAACTGCTAAACGATCTTTCAACGTCCACAGTGGTCAACGGGGCATTCTTGAAATATTCAAAGCCAATTTCTCATTCATGTTGGTTATTGAAATTTCCTCACCTTTTATAAGACTGTTTACTTTGTTCATGGTGGTTTTCATATTATCTCGTATATTATTCTTACTCTAAGATATGAATGGTACTGACAGTAAATTGTGATTTTGATTGAAATGACATCCGCATGCTTTTATTATCTTAAGAGGCTCGATATCAGATATGACATCGAACCTCTTTATCGTAATCGAGAATGTTCAATGAGAAAATGTATTCATTTAATTATTTCGACATATTTTTTATCGATATCAAATCCCTAGAACTTGCCCCGAGTTATCCCAGGTATGGTTATAATACGTACCTGGTTGAAATTCCGCATTTTCGAACGAAGTGCTTTGTATCATCCTTTAAAATGCGTACTGCAAAGGACTGGAATGCGCTTCCTGCGTCCATATTTCCGAGTGCATACAATCTGAATCTATTTAAAGCTAGGGTGAATACTTGAATAGGCATCTTCTGCGTGAGCTCGCTTCATCGTCAACAGAATTTTCGTCCAAGCGAAAGGGTTTAGTCAAGAGCAAACCAATTATTATTAATCTATATTTAAAATATTATAAAGCTGAAGAAGCGGCCTCGTGTGGTTGCCGAGTTAGAATAGTGCCACTCCATGTCTTCCCGTGGATGTCGTAAGAGACGACTAAGGGAATAAAGGCTTGTAGTACTGTTAGGCGATGGGCTTGCAACCTGTCACTAATACGCTGGTAAACATCTTAGCTTAATTGTGCAAATTGTGGTTATAGAATTATCAACAAGTTTTTAGAGATGTTTGTAATTCTGTAGCTCTGCCTACCCCACTCTGGGAACGAAGGCGTGAGATTATGTATGTATGTGTATGTATAAAGCTGAAGAGTTTGTTTGTTTGAACGCGCTAATCTCAGGAACTACTGGTTCGATTTGAAAAATTCTTACATTGTTAGATAGCCCATTTATCGAGGAACGCTATAGACTATATATCATCACGCTAAGACCAATAGGAGCGGAGCACCAATGAGGAATGTTTCAACCTTCTATGTTAACAAAGTCGCGGGTTAAAGTTAGCGTTAGCCCAAAGTAACTATTCTACGGGGACGAAGTCGCGGGCAGAAGCTAGTAATAAATAGTCATGCTTTTTTTATTTTTTTCCAGCATCAATACACAAGACGTCGGCGGATTGATCCTCTCGGACAAATTCCTGCAAATATCGGCCATCTTGCCTTCGGACCTTATGTACGGGCTGGGCGAGCGCCAGGCGCGGTTCAAGCTTGATATGGCTTGGAAGACCTACGCCATGTTTAACTATGACACAGCGCCCACGGAGAATGTAAGTTTTTTTTATGTAATAGAGAAAGCAAATGAGAGACACCTGATGGGTAACCCATTAGGTCGAACTTCACTTCATCGACATTAGCATTTCATCGAATTTCATTTCGTCGAACGCTATTTTCTGCTGAAACCATGATGTTTTCAGGATATCCTCAACATTAATAGGGTATATGCATGGATTTTTTAAATCGCATTTCTCAACAAAATATGAAAATACCGTGAAAGAGATCACCAAAAGTGAAATAAAAATTAAAATCGGTCAAGAAATACGGATGATACAAGCATTTTAAACTGCTAATTAGACAGAGAGATCCGAGGAGCACCGGTGACGTCATTGTGCAGTTCGACCATATAAACTCCACTTAAAATTCCGTTTTGCTAGATAGAGATAGGAACGAATCTTTGTTGGTTATTTTTATAGCTATTCAAAAAATGTTTTTTCTCACCTGTTTGTTACATGAATCAGCTATTATTGAAGCTGTAAAAAAAGTGCATATTTCCTTTTACGTACGTTAGGTTAGATTAAACGTGTGACTACCAAAAAAAAATAACTCATGCGGCGAGAAATGCCTTTAGATGAAATGAAAATTCTGCGTAATGATACGTTCAAGTAAAATAAAAGTTTTAGTTTAAGGTAAAATAATATTCGCACTGCTAGATTAAATCAGCATCAACTCAAAATCCTTGCTAGTTTTATTTCAGGTTCATAGAAGTTGTATTAAAGTTGATTTTAAATTACAGTTGTATTTTGAGTTACTTCTGTTTAGATCTAGCAGTGCGAATGTAGGTCATATACTTATATGTCAAGACTGCTAATGCATTGCTAACGAACGTCATTAATCTATGGCATGGCATGTAGAAGGCAAACGAGCACACAGGCCACCTGATGGGAAGTGAGATCTCGGACCCATAGACATTTGCATTCTCAAGACTGCAATCCTAAGACTGCAAATGCGATACCAACCCTGAAATCTAAGATAGAATGCCTCTATCCTTTTTTTTTATAAAAAATAAGAAAACAGAATTAGAAAATTTCAGAATACTTAACCACCATATAAAATTATTTTTAATAATTGGGAAATATATTGGGTTTATCAGAACAACGTCTGTCGGGTCAGCTAGTTATATATATTTATTTATTAAACAGACATAGAAGTTATTGCGGCACGAATAAAATTATCCTAGGGACTTCCGAACGATATTATTTTATCGATAAACGGTCTTTCTTATGACAGCTGTGACTATGAGATAATAGCATTAAAGAAGTTTTTGTGTACGAAAAAAACACGCTAATAATAAAAAAATATTTATTAAAATTGATGAATATATTTATAAATTTGCATGCATGACTCGATGTATGAATGTGGAAGAAGCGAAAAAGATTTGTCAGGATCGTAGCAGGTGGAAAGAAGTGGTCTCTGCCTACCCCTCTGGGAAACAGGCGTGATTTATTGTATGTATGTATTAAAATTGATGTTTATTTGAATTTTAAAATCCCTAAAAAGTATGCATATGAATTACGTAAATGAAATATTACCTATCATTATATTTATATAAAATCGATGGGAAGTGATCAGCAATTTAGTTAACTTCTATTTTATCCGTTGAACTTAATACCTATCTACTATGAAATGTCACTTTGAAATAAGTATTTGAAACAGTTATCGATAAATTTAATATCGGAAGGAAGTCCCTAGTTATATATTAGTTATATTGTGTAACTATATATGTTTATGTATTTTATCTATTAATATTTATACAAACTTATTTTAGTGTTGTACTAATTTGGCTATTTGTTGTCATTAATTATTTCTCAATCGCTCAAAGGTTACCTGGAAGAGATCCCTTAAAGGGATAAGTTCGCCTTTGTACATCACTGTTATATTTATGTCTATTTTATAATTGCTATCTCTTCGCCGCCTTCTTTGGCAGGACGGCAGATGGTATAGTCGACCTTATTATTTAACTGCACACTTTTGTACTTTGTCGCTTTAACGCCTTGGGCATATTCATGCAGCACTTCAAGTTTGAAGTTAAAGTGACAAAGCACTAAAGTGCGCAGCTACTATTTCTCATACAATGCACACTTTTGTCGTAGACTAACCTGTACGGCTCGCACCCTTTCTATCTGAACCTGGAACCTAGCGGGAACAGTCACGGAATGCTCCTACTCAACTCTTACGCAATGGGTAACTAGAATTATATTGCTGTTTGGTAAATTCTGTGCTTTTGCTCCTATAGTTCATTTAACCCTTGATATGTTTAAGCTCTGATCAGTTGAAGGTCACATGATCAACATTTTATTCTATTTTGGGCTTAAAAACAAGTTTTATAGAGTCTAAAATGTATAGTTGTAATGTGTGACGCATTAGAGTTCTTTTTTAATATTTTAAGTCGGACTTTTACATATTTTAAATATAATATTTAAATTTAAAATTACTGGCACACCGTTACAAAATATTGCAGCACAATTACATATTTTACGGATTTTACAGATTTTACGTAACAAAACGAACGACGTTTTACGTTTAGCTGTGTGGTTGCCGGCTTAGAATAGTACCATTCCATGCCTTCCCGTGGATGTCGTAAGAGTCGACTAAGGGAATAAAGGCTTGTAGTACTGTTAAGCGATGGGCTTGCAACCTGTCTCTAATACACTGGTAAACATCTTAGCCTGATTATGCAAAATGTGGTTACAGAATTATCAACAAGCTTTTAGAGTTGTTGGCAATTCTGTAGCTCTTCCTACCCCAAACTGGGAATAAAGGCGTGAGTTTATGTATGTATGTATGTACGTAACAAAAAATTGCAGTACAGTTCGTTCTATTCGTCCGTTTAAACCGTTATTTCATTTTCATAAAAAAATCTCATCTATTTACAACGGGAAAATGACGTACTTACTTATTTTTATTAATGTAATCAGAACATTAATAGTCTTAATGAAACAAATCAATTTTACGTGACTAAAGCTATCGTCAAACGAAAGTTTCGGCTAGATGTCTAAATTATATTTAAAAGGTAAAATATTGGACAGGTATGCATTATTAAAAACCAAAAAAATATGCGGATATAGCTCAATTCGGAGTGCTTTTATGTTCCCAATTATTCAGACGTACAAGTTTAACACAAAGTTGTAATTTCCAGATGCAATCCTCCAGCCGACCCCGGCCATAACGTACCGGACGACGGGCGGCGTCGTGAACCTGCTGCTGTTCGCCGGGCCCGCGCCCGCGGCCGTGGCGGCGCAGTACGCGGCCGCCGTCGGCCGGCCCGCCATGCCGCCCTACTGGGCGCTGGGCTTCCATCTGTGCAAGTCAGTATGATGTAGTGTATAGTTCGACACTCTTGATCAAACGGCTTCGCTCTTGACTCTAGTCGAGGCCGAAGAATCAGAACAAGGTCGACGGTGGAGCGGGCTTACCCGGAGGGGTATCTTTTAATCCTCTTTTAGGAGTAGAAAGACACCGGATCATAGGCATGTGAAAATACAGTGCGTTCCGTATCTTCTCTGTGCGCATCAAAAAAGTTGACCCCGAGCGCTCTGTTCTAAGTTCATTTTAGTCACTAAAAATTAACAAATGTTTTGTTCCAGATTTGACTACGGCAGTCTGAATGTCACACAAGCCGTGTGGCAGAAGAACAGAGACGCAGGGATACCATTTGTGAGTTCATTGCCATACTTACACGCTATTTTTAGCTATTATTTGTTTGCTTGTCAGAATAGTCAGAATGTTTAGTTAAAATCCTACATTATTCAATTCTAAACAAATTGAGCTTTGAAAAAGTGCCCGTCAAACAAAACGTCCACAAACGAACCTAACCTAGCCTATAGGGTTCTTCAAGAAGGTCCTGAAAAAATCCTGAAATATTTACACTTTCGGAAAAAAGCTGTTTGCAAAAGAATATGTTTTTGAAATGTTTTAATTTATGTAGTGTTGTTTAGCAAGTGATTGGATACCATTTAAACTACTTGAAAAAAAACTAAAGTGCCCGTTTTTTTGCAAGATGGTGTATAAATTAAACTCCCGACCCTTTGTACAACTGCTTTGTTCAACTGACCAAGATTAATATAATAAATATGAGGTAGATTTAGATTATGTCAGAACTTCAGCTGGCCCGAAGGGCCAAAACACTCGGAAATAGGAACTCCGCGAGCGCTGCTCCGTCGACTCTGTTAAAGATTTTCAGATAGAAATCAATGGTCAGTTGTTCATAGCAGTTGTACCACGGGTCGGGAGCGACAGCAGCTAGTATTAATGATGTTTTACAGGACGTGCAATGGAACGACTTGGATTACATGAACAACTCGAACGATTTCACTTACGACAAGGAAAAGTTCGCAGGGCTGCCACAGTTCGTCGCTAAGCTACACAACGAGGGAATGCACTATGTCGTGCTTATAGGTAAGTTAAATAATAGGGAATATGCATGTTTTTTTAAATCGCCTTTCTCATCAAATATGAAAATACCACCGCAGCGCTGGATTGACGACATTCGACAGCACGGAGGTCAAGACTGGATGAGACGGGCACAAGATCGCCAAGAGTGGAAGACGAGGGAAGAGGCCTACGTCCAAGATTGGATCACCAAAAGGCCACCATGATGATGATGATGAATATACCAGAGATCACCAAAAGTTTCATTAAAATAAAATCGGCCGAGAAATACGCATGATACATGTATTTTAAACTGCTAATTAGACAGCGATTAGACAAAGAGATCCGATATGCACTGTGACGTCATGTAACACGTCGGCCATATAAACTCCATGATAAATTCTTTTTTGCTAGAAAGAGATAGGAACAAATCTTTATTGGTTTATCTTGGTTATGTTATTTTTATAGCTATTCAAGAAATGAATTAATTTATTGAAGCTGTGAGAAAAAGTCATGAATACTCCCTATTGGGTATTTGCACATAAGTTCCACAGGGTCGGAGAGTGTGTTGAAGAAACTCTATTCGTACAATACCTGTTAATTCCTATTATCGCGTAAACTATGTTTAATTGACATTAAAAACCGACGAGAAAGAAAAGGGAATTGAGGGACTTACAGGTGGGCTCGGTTTGGGTGAACGAAGGTCATTCGGCTTGTACACAGGAGTTCTCGAAGATGAGGGTTCACTGCTGTTTTTCCACACTTCTTTTGAGTCTTAGCCACAAATCACAGTCTCAAATTCTCAATATTATTAAAAACACGTTTTTTCCTTCAGAGCAGGCGCGCGCGCGGCCTTGATGGAGTTTTGACTGGTGTAGGGCGGGGGGTGCGTGCGCGGGGTGCGCTAGATAAGTTCCAACTTCGTCCGATAGATGGCGTTATAGGAATGGGATGAGAACAGGAGTTGTCGGTTTCCTTACACCTATTTTAACATCTTCAGTGCTAGCAACCCGCTTGGCGGGTTCTCTGTCCGTCGGCGTTGCGCTAAAAAAAAGCGGAAAAACGCTGGAATCGGCTACGTGGTTCTTTTTATTGCGAACTGCTAAAGAGGTGGGATGCATGTCCTCCATCTGAATTTCCATGGAGAAATTACTTACGCTATTGAACCAGCGGAATCCACCTTCGACTTCGTTGTCACTTACATTGCGTAGCTTAGATGAAGCCTGGTGTTGTAGGAACTCATCGACAAAGCAATGTATACCAAATTGTCACTGTAGGCTTTGTGAAATACTGTTATTTAGGGTGGTGGAACCATTAATGGACAAGAACCCAAAATCATAACCCTCCTTTTGCTTCACCGAAGTCGGGTAATAAGTAAGTCTTTCTTTTCAGACCCTGGTGTAAGTGCGGGGGAGAAGCCTGGAGACTATCCTCCCTTCGATCGTGGGCTTGAGCTGGACATCTTCATTAAGAACTCTTCTGGACAGGTGTTTATTGGAAAGGTATGGTTTTGTTTATTGTTTTTAGTTTGTGCATGGTTACTGTTTAGCAGATGATTGTAAAAGGATATGGTAGAAAAAAAGTTTCGTGTTTTGATTTTTGTTAATTATTATACATATGTTGTTAAGACAAATCAGGCGCTTTCTCCTTGATAATTATTTAAACAAAGTGATTTTGTTGAGATCAAAATCATGACGCAACCTTGACTTAAAATCTAACCCCCTTACTTATAAACGTGGAATAACCATGGAGTAGCTAAACCATGTTTTGTCCTTATCCGTCATTGTGACATTTGAATTTGACAGATAAGGACGTAACATGGTTTAGCCAATCCAAGGTTATTCCACGTTTATAAGTAAGGGGGTAAGTCTAAAAGTGAAGTGAAGTGAAAACTCGTCTATTGGTTTCTCGTCACCAAATGTGTTTTAGTCTGCGGCAGTACTGGTCATCTATTTGCGTGAGAAAGGCCTTCTGATATTATTAATATCAGAAGTTTTTTTTAAATGTAAAACCCATGTTTTTTTTGGTAGTACGGTGTTTAGATACGATTGAAACTGATTATGAGTGGATTGGGTATTCCAGAGTGTTTTTTTTTTTCTGGACCCGCACGATTGTTTAACCATTAGTCAAGGAAATATTCCAGCGTGTTGAGAAGTTTTTTTTTTTCATTACTGGCGTCTGCCCGCGACTTCGTCCCCGTAGATTTTGATTATCGTTATTCCCTCGTTAAGATAAATAGCCTATGTGTTAATCCAGCATATAAGTTATTTCCATTTCAAATTTCATCCAAATCCGTCCAGCCGTTGTTAAGGATTTATTTATTTATTTATTTAAAATAAGTACACCCACATCGTATATATTATAGCACTTTAAACATTATTTATATTGTAGGTACATTATTCTGATATACACGACAATTACGGAGTACACAACATTCACCATGGAGCAATTCTGTGAAATTAATCTAATTATCTATTAAGTGTATCTTAATTTCTAATACAATGACAATAACAAAATAATAAAGCATATTCATGCAAGTAAACAACTAACAAGAGATGATTTTGGATTTGAATGTGGTGAGACTGTCCTTACCAAATAAACACACAAACTTTCGCATTTATAGCATTAGTAGGATTATTGCACAAAAATATTGAGTGCAAAATGTGAACTTGTACTCTGCCCTCCTTAGAAAAAAGGGCGTATGTCTCATAGAACCGCGTATTTATTAGTGATCTTATTTCTTAATATGAAGGGTTGAATTTGCTTTAGCTATCAAATTGCACATACGTCCTTTTTATTAACAAGGGCAGTACTATTCTGCCCTACTAAGCATAATGGCGATATCTCAGACAAAACATCTGTAGAAATTGCAACCTAGTTACAAACAGAAGAGAGTTGAATCTGCTTTGGCTATGGAATTTAGTTATTGCATTTTTGCTTAGGAGGGCAGTATTATGCATCTACCAGTTATTTTGATCTCGTTGTTGTTGCAGACGTGGAACAAGGTGTCCACGGCGTACCCTGACTTCTCGCACCCCAGCTCGACGGGCTACTGGGACGAGATGCTGACCAGCCTCCACCAACAGATACCCTTCGACGGCGCTTGGATCGTGAGCTTATCTCTTATCTATCTTAACATTTTTAACTTGTTTTACCGACACTCATTTCGTCGTAGGTACAGTCAACAGCATAAATAAGTGATCATTTATGTACATTTTCGCCTTCAATCGTTTCACAATTTTGTATGACATTTCAAACATGACGTTATAGTGACAAGGTACATAAATGATCACTTATTTATGCTGTTGACTGTACGCCCACCGGCAAAAATACCCGCATACCGTCTGTTGTTAACAAGTATAACTTCTTAAATCAAAGAGTAACTTCAAAAATACTGAACGAATTTCTATGTAGCTTGTTGTGTTTTGTTGTTAACCGATTCACTACGGATGACACGCCAGGCGTGTCATCAAATGTTTTTAACGTATGGCGGATGACACGCATATTCTGTGGCATCGTCCTAATAGACCGCGATTGCGCGATCATCGCAAGTTCGCGTGACTGTTTATATGACAGTTTACGTACAAACAGTCGCGCGAACTTGCGATGATCGCGCAGTCGCGTTCTATTAGGACGATGCCTATGGCGTTTGGCTCGCCTGGCGTGTCATGAAATAATTGTTCGCCTCCACAGCCAAAAGTTTTCGAAAATGGAAGACGCAACCAATCGGTTAAAGGTCCTAGGTCCAAAATGGACATCAAATATATTTTTTCAAAGCGCGGGGTTCTTTCCAAAGGAATTCAAAAGATCCTTAAATTTTAAAGTCGTAGAAACAAATAATTTACTTAGAACATATTATTTATGGATTTCTTGGGTTACTTTGAGAAAAGTTACTACCTCTAAAAATAATATTTGGTGGTCATTTTGGACCTACGGTAATTATCGGCAAAACACTGAAATTTACATCAAAATAGGTTAAGTCGTTTTAGGCGGCCTTTACACTGAAACTTACGACTTACGTAAGTAGGGACGCAGCTATTGGTTAGAAGTAGATAGAAATACTTTTTTCTCATTCTAACAGATAGCTGCGTCCCTACTTACGTAAGTCGTAAGTTTCTTAAAGTTACTCTCTGGTTTAAAAAGTTGTATTTTTAACCAGTTGTACCAACAAAAGACGGGTGGGCGGGTATTTTGCCGGTGAGTATCATTTTAGCAAATTTCATTTTATCGACAGCTATTATCTGCTGACCTGTTATTTACAGGTTATCTTAAATAATAATTACGTAGGTTAGGTTTTGTTTGACTTGTCAGTTAGACATAATGTAAACTCCAGTGCCTAGAAAAGCCTGTCGATGAAATAAAAAAATTACGAAATGATACATTCTATGAATTGAGCGTCGACAAAACAAGGGTAAACCAATTTTAACTTTATTATAATGAAGTCTCTTAAGGTTTAAGTGCCGATGATGTTAGAATGCAAGTCATCGCAGAGTTGATTATAATCTGGAGCAAATCATCTACTGTTGCATATCTACAACAATTTAACTATCAACGTATCTTTTTGTACAAGATAAAAACGGAGTTAAGAAAAAAAAACTGATTTGATTTCTTCCTACCAAACTACTCCCCTAAAAATCAATTATATGTATTGAAGTATGTATTTCTCTGTATAAGTAAGTCTATCGTTGTCTAGTACCCATAGTACAAGCCTGGAGCTTAGTTTGGGACTGGGTCAATTTGGTTTGTTAGATCAACAAAATAATCTAACAAATCGTCAATTTGTGTGAGATTGTGACCTGATATATTTATTTATATTTAATTTCCATTATTTTGGACAGTTTTATTAGTTTGCCATTTTCAATGCTAAAGTTACACAGTTTTCATTGAATATTTACGTAACGCCTAAGTGTGTGTGCCATTTGTCTTTCCGCGACTTCATCCGCGTGCGTGTAAAGTTTCTATTCAACTTCCAAATTCCGTTCAGTCGTTCAAACGTGATAGAAAGACATCACGTCTGTCACAACCGAACAGATATTCATGTACCGTAAAACGGGGTGAGTAGGGACACAAGCTAAAATGAAGCATATGTTAATGTTACTAATTATAAGACTGAAATTATTTCCAATTGACGTAACGTTATTGTCTATTTAATACTGTTTCTTATTTGTAACAAGTTATGACTTATTATGACGATTACTTGACTAAAAAAAAACTTTTTGCCACAAAAACAAAAAGACCTCTCCGGCGGGGAATCGAACCCCGGTCTCCCGCGTGACAGGCGGGGATACTTACCACTATACTACCGAAGACTTGTGGAAGTGGTCGAATTTACTGTGGGTATTTGATAAATTTAATGAACGACTCGAGAATTTGCTGCGAATTTATCTTATCGCGCAGCCAAACTCTATTTTTAAAACTTGTTGATAGCTCATTTATATTAAAGGCTTGATTATCACGGAATATTAAACTAAACGATTTAGCGCCTGTTTCACAATCGACAAGTAAAATATATTTGACAGATCCCTTTCTCTTTCTTACACTTATAAATAGACAATGAGAGAGCCAACTTTAAATGGCAGATAAATTTACCCGTCGATTGTGAAACAGGCCCTTAATAATGGAGATGAACAACACCAGAGCCATCAGTTCTGTGGCCCTAATGTAAAACGGAATAAGTCTTCTCAGGGTATAAGTGAAAAAGGTTATAAGGCCCGCTTGCACGTAAATTTAACCATAGGTTAACCCCAGGTTAAATTAGGGCCTGTTGTTTGATCAGTAGTTCAACTAACTAATAGTTAAAAATCGTTACTAATGATTAAATCTCAAGGAAATGTGTCAGATTTCCTATTCCTTTTTCGAATTTTAACAATTAGTTGAGTTAACTACTGATCAAAAAACAGTGCCTTATTCACGAATGTCAGATTCATATGAGAAATGTCAATTTTATCGAATCAACCTGTTAACCTAGGGTTAACCTGGGGTTAACGTTTACGTGCAAGCGGGCCTTAGGGTCTCCCCAGACCTATCGACGCGGAATCGGCTAGAGCCGGTAAGAAAAAGCTTTATGTCCATGCAATAAGAGCAGAAACGACGTCGCTCCGTTCGCAACACCGAATCGAGACGAGACGAGCCGAGCCGAGCGACGCCTTTTTAACTATAATGCACGGACATAAAACTTTTTCTTATCCGCTCAAGCCGATTCCGCGTCGATAGGTCTGGGGAGACCTTTAGTCTTTAGTATTTCTGTATAATCGAATCATGTATCCCTTTTTTATTACGAGCTACGTCAACTTATATCCGTTTCTACTAGAGGCGCAGTAATTAGGTATAGGTAGCTATACTTCCACATAGTGGCTAAGCATCGCTATATTCATTTGTTAGGTCTTAAATTTAATTTATTAGGGGACAATATCACACAAATTGACTTAAATCCAAATTCAGGCTTGTGTCTATGGGTACTAGGCAACCAATCACTGGATTTTTCGGTTTCGAGATCTGCATGCCATAGACTCAAATTCGCTAGTGTTCGTTGCACACTGTCAAAACAGCTCACCCTTCGCGAGCTCTACAAATTAAATTGAAATGATGACAGTAGGATGTTTTACTTTAACTACTTACAGATAGATGTTCAATAGTTCAAATCAAATCAAATCTCTTTATTTTGCCTAAATGTGGTACAAAAGATGTTAGAGTTGGACAAAGTCACACACATTTTGCCAGTATCTGGCATGCAAAAATATCATAAAGATACAATTTAAAGCAATGTTAAGAAATGCTTCAGGACTACATGGGTTGATCGCTTATACATGCATAAGATAAATTCATACTTAATCATAATAAAATAAAAATAAATTAAAAAGTCACAGTCAACGGTTAAAGTAATCAAAATATTCTTCAGTACTGTAAAAGCATTCCTGCACTAACCAACTCTTAAGTTTAGTCTTGAATAGTCTAGTAGGCAATTCTTTAATTTCATCATGCAATCGATTATAGATGCCAATGGACATGCAATATGCGTTCTTACCGTACAACTTAATCTTGTGAGCAGGACCAACGAGGCGATTTGGATACCTTGTATTAAAATTACATATGCCTTTGCTGGTTTTAAAAAGTTCTGGATGCAGTTTGACGAATAAACAAATTTCATATATGTACATGCTTGGTACAGTCAGAAGTTGTAGGCTTCTAAATTCACGTATACCATTATTTCCCTCAGGATATGAACGAGCCTTCAAATATGTTATCGGGCCCGTTACACGGCTCCTGCGCTCCAGAAGACTTCCCATACAAACCACATACGTCAGGCAGCGATGGGTTGAGGAGCAAAACGATTTGTATGGACGCGCAACACTACGGCGGCGAGCACCGCGCTCAACACAACCTCTACTCGCTCCTCGAGTCTGTTGCTACGCACTTGTGAGTACATATAGACCCATACAAAACTCATACATCGATCTGTATGGATGCGCAAGCACTACGGTGGCTCGTAACGCGCTCATCTCAACCTCTAGGTACTCGCCCCTCGAGTCAGTCTCATACAACCCTCATACATAAATCTGTATGGACGCGCAACATTACGCAGGCTTGCACGAACTCATCTTAAACCGTATTCGCCCCTCGAGTCCGTTGCCACGCACTTGCGAGTAAGTACAGACTCATACAAGCCTCATACATCGATCTGAAAGGACTCTCAACATTACTGCGGCTCGCAACGCGCTCTTCTCAGTCTTTGCTAACTCCTCGAGGCTGTTGCCACGACCCGTACATGTCTCATACATCAATGTGGATGGACACTCAAAACTAAAGCTGGCGCCACGCTCTCGGCTATCAGGGGTGTTATTCTCTCAAAAAACAGCGGTCGGTCGGACGAACGAGCGAATCGAAGCGGCGAGTTTAAGTAGTCCCGTCCGAGCGAACAAAACACATTTTAGCGCATGCATTGTTAATTAGGCAGCCTTATACGAGTATGTTCGAGAAGTAATGCTGCCAAATTGAATTCACGCGCTAAAATGTGTTTTGTTCACTCTGACGGGACTACTTAAACTCGCCGCTTGGACAATCACTCGTTCGTCCGTCCGTCGTCGTTGTTGAGAGAATCACAGCCCTGTACTCACTCACCGCGGCTATACATTATTATTACTTGTGTGTTTGTTTCAGTTCCCTAACAGAGATCCGCGGCAAGCGCCCGTTCATAATATCCCGCTCGACGTTCGTGGGTTCCGGCCACTTTGCAGGCCATTGGAGCGGTGACGTCACGAGCGCCTGGCACGATATGGCTATGAGTATCCCTGGTAAGTCATTTCTACAAATAATTCTGCAGACTTATGGTTGCGTTAATCATTGAGGATAAAACATCTGTCACTTTTGGCAAGTATGTAGGTGTGAGAGGGATGAATGCTTTATCTACACAAATTAAGATGTTATACTTATAGACCTTTTTTGATACATCGCCGGATTTCTATCCAAGTCACCTATTATCCGTTGTTTAGATCGAAAATCACTGTATACAAAAGAAAATGGTTTTTTGGTGTTTTTTTTATTGACTTTAATTTATACTTTTCCTAATGTCTCTCTTACATAAATCCACCAAATTCGAACATTTATGTGCTTTTTCTATAAATAAATAAATAAATATCAGGGGACAATGCCACACCAATTGACCTAGTCCCAAACTAAGCTCTAGGCGTGTACTATGGGTACCAGACAACGATATAAATACTTATGTAGAGAAATATATACTTAAATACTTAGAAAAAATCCATGACTTACACACAAATATCTGCCCTTACCGGGATTTGAAACCAGGACCACTAGCTTCCTAGGCGGGGTCACTACCGACTAGACCAGCGCGTCGTATTGACCCACATTATAGATTTTTACAAAAAAGAGCTCGTTAATTTGCGACTCTTTTTGGCCCTAGCGTATTTTTAGTTAATCAAGACACTAAGCATTTTTTTAGTTCAAATGTACTGGTCTTTATTTATTTATTTTCCATGTGTTTTTTGGTCTGTTCGCTCGATTTGTCTCAAGTATTCCAAAACAAAAAATCTAATTCTTCTTCTTCCAGACTTGCTAAGCTTCAGCCTGTTTGGTATCCCACTGATGGGCGCGGATATCTGCGGCTTCAACGGCGACACCACCGTGGAGCTGTGCAAACGCTGGATGCAACTCGGAGCCTTCTACCCCTTCTCGCGGAACCACAACTCTGATAGATCTATTGTAAGCAGCCAGCTTATTAAAAATTTTGCCAGCAGAAATGGAACTTCGTTTAGGATTATTAAAAAAAATCTTTCTTTCATGCTAGTTTTCTGGTCATGCTATGGGCGAGTTTTAAAATTAGACCAAAGAAAGGTATATATGGAATGTGTGAACAGCGATATGAAAAACAAAGGAGAGAATGACATGGCGGCTGATAGGCATGTTTGGGGAGACGTGCTATTAATATTTTCCTATCTCGATTTTCGCAGATTTTCACACTATGAATTACATTGATATTATAACGACACCTGTGATTTCTAGAATGGGAAAAAAATCTACAGCAAAAACGCAAAAGGAAATTTATGTAACAATTCGTGCTTGACTAAACCAAGGTCTTGAATACCCACCAGAATTGTGCAAGGTAGTGGAGCGGTGTTCAAGAAAAAATCCACCAATAGGAGAGCTGCGCTGAGCGAGGCTAGGAAAATTAGGTATTCCTATTTGTGGATTTTTTCCTCGCGCACCGTTCCACTACCTCGCAAAGCTTTGGTGGCTACTTACTTTGGTACCTGACGAAGCGTCATTAGAGGTAATTCACAATGCTTATAAGTTTGGGGGACAAAGTATGTTTCTAAAAGTATACAAATTCAGTATTGTGGTATTCCCAGCCTCAAGACCCGGTGAGCCTGGGGCCAGAAGTGGTGTCTGCGAGCCGGACCGCTCTCCGCATGCGGTACCGCCTGCTCCCGTACTACTACACTCTTTTCTGGAGAGCACATGCCTTCGGGAGTACTGTAGTCAGGCCGCTGTTCTTTGAGTGAGTTTCAACAGATTTTTATATTAATAGTATGCTCGAGGCTTACTATCACAAGGTTGAATTATACTGCCCTCCTAAATAAAAAGGACGCATGCGCTATTTGATAGTCAAAGTAAATTAACCCCCCCAGCTTGAAAAATATGGTCACTAATACATACGCGGTTCTAAGAAACATACGCCCTTTTTTGGAAGGACGGCAGCATAGAACCCAAATGTTTCGTTTTTCCGAATTTTCATAAGTTAGATATGCATTTTTAACTGAAACCGTTTAACTTTCTTGGGGTTCTATTTAACAATGTAACACTACATTGCTTTTGACGTTATGGTATTGTTTTGAACTCAGCCGCCATTACTGACAAGTAAATAAGAGCTGTCAAAACGTTGACAATATGGAAACACGTCAAAAGCAATAAGGTGTCACCGTGCAGCATCTGAGCCCTGGATTGTTATAAAACAAACCTAACGTAACCTATAAGTTCTATAGGTATGTCTCTTTAAACATTTTGAAAAGAAATCGATTCAGAAACAAAACAACATGAATATAGAAATTTAAACAGGAGGGAAACGATACTTTGGACTTGCGATAATTTATCGTCTAGAGATGTATTAAGTAATCAATCAAACGAAATTGTATTTTGTTGGTTAACTTCGTTTTTATCTTGTTTTCTCAGTTAGCTTTGCTGATGGCTTATTGATCGATTAAAACTAACCAACAGCACTACTACTACTAATGCCAACAAAATGCGACGTTTCATCTTTCACTACATGTGTATAATCATGTAAAACTCCATCAAGATTTAAAAAGGCCATCGATTTGCGTTTTTTTTCTCCTTAGTGTACATGCGCTCGGGTTTTTTTTATAACACTGCGACATTACAATTTTTTTAACCCGGTGATTTTTTTAAATACTTGATTTCGAGTTTTTCGTTTGCTCCTTTCTTCTTATAGCGTAATTTAAATAGTTTTCAAATAGGAGGCAGTATATTCAAATTAATATACTTATGTAAGTTTTTAGTAGCTCCATCCGATTAACAAACTTATCGTTTCAGGACCCCGCAAAACCCAATAACCCACGACATCGACACCCAGTTCCTTGTGGGGCCGCACGTGATGGTGTCGCCAATTCTCGAGCAGGGCGCCACCACCGCCCGCGCCTACTTCCCAGCGCCCGGCGCGTGGTACAGCCTGACTGATGGAGCCCTGGTGGCGCAGAACGATTGGAAGGAAGTGGGAGAAAATGACACGGTCACTGTTAAGGTCAGTGTTGGTATTTTAGGGCAGTATAACCAAAAAAGCGCATTCTGAAACTCCACGTGTACAAACACAAGATGGTATCGTTAATAACCTAGTACGAAAATTTAATTTGATTTTTTTTTTAATAGTTAGCCGGTTTTTTGTGTAGTGACCAGAATTCATTTAGAGTTTCTGGTGCCGCGACCAGGATTGCGTGATTAACTTCATTTTATCAATTTTATAACAATGTATTTATACCCTGACAAGTTACATAAACACCCTGGCCATGTTTTGAATTCTTTGTGGTATTGATTTCTTATAATGGCAACGGTTACACTTTATCATATTTCAAGTCATTGTATGCCAACAAAAGTGAAAAAGGCTGCGCATTTTTGTGTGAATTTAAACATGATTATTCCAATATGAAGTTTGTGGTGCTGTGAACAGGATAAAATATTATTTTGGATAGACATAATTTGATCAGTCTTTTTTTATATCTTTAGAGTGGCGCCATCTTACCGCTGCAAGAGCCCCCGCTGAATGGCCCGGTGTCCACTAGCAACAGCCGCAGCGGTCCGCTGCAGTTGCTAGTCGCGCCCTACGGCCACAAGGCACGCGGCGAGCTCTACTGGGATCACGGGGACGCGATCAGTAAGTCCAAGTTGTATAAGGTTGCCAAGTGGTGGTAGGACCTTGTGAATAATCCGTTTGGATTGCTACCAGCATGTTATCCTATAACTTGCCGCCAAGCAGCATTCGCAGTATGTTCCGGTGTGGGATAAGACAAATGGTGAAATTACTTACTCCATTCTATCTCAGTCCTCAAGGTTGACAACGCATTTGCGGTCGTAGGTTTGCAGTCTTATGATTGTAGTCTTGGGAATGCATATGTCTATTGCCTCCTCTACACGTCTGCAGATGCATCAGCCGGTAGATCAGCAAACGTATCCGCAGATAAATTCGCGATCTGTCCACACATCGGCACTTAAAGTTTGTTTCTCCATACTAAGTGAAAAATAAACACGGGAACACCTAGTATGGAGAAACAAACTTTAAGTGATTACTTAAAATTATGAATATCTCAGAAACAAATACAAATACAAAATACAAATTATGAATATCGTGATTTTCGGTCAGGGTACTCCATGACCTAATTTGATCAAAATGAGCTCTACTATGCCTCCTTAAATGGATTGTATCGAATATCCTGTCACCCTGTATAACTTGTTACTTAACTCTAAGATCTAACAGTCGTGAAATGCATAATCCGAATCTGCGAATGCATCCGTGGACGTGTAGAGGGGTAATTTGCTCGTCTGTGGTAGGTATTTAACGTCGGCAGGTGCATCTGCCACCGATCCGATTGTTGTCGGTTTGTGGCACGGATCAAAGGGTTTAAGCGCGAATGCAAAGCGTCTGTCCACACGTCTGCCGATGTGTGGACGGATGACCTCTACTATGCCTCCTTAAAAGGATTGTATCGAATACCCTGTCACTCTGTATAATTGAATAAATAATTACAGATAGCTACTTGGAGAAGAAATACAGCTACATCGAGTTCATCCTAACCTACACTGAGCTTAAGAGCGCCGTACACTGGTGGGGATTCGGCGTCCCATCAATCAACAAAATCACCCTGTTAGGACAAGCAGTGCCCATCAAATCCGTCACAATCAACGGAACCCCTTGCCAGAAACCCCACTGCCAGCTGAAATATATAGAAAAAACTAAGGTAGTAGAAATATTCAACTTAAACCTTGCTTTAGACTCGATATTCAGAATTAAGTGGACGTATGAACAACCGTTTTTGAACACTAATAGTGTTGACAAAGGGAACGAGACGCTGGTTTGAATTTTTAAGAGTTTTGGAAAGGTTTATGTAGAAGAAAAGAGTTTTTTTTTTACTATTACTAAGGTGCTCTACGCTTCATAAATTCAAATTTAAATGCCTCGTCCTTTTCACAACTCATTCAAGACAAAATCGAGAGAAACGGATTTAGCTAACTTCGATTTCACTTAAAATTGCAACAACTATTAAAACCGCGTTTCGGCTTATGTATTGCATTATACACATTGTAATATAGAAGGTACATAGGATTGAGAATTTCATTCAGTTTCAAATCAATTAGCAAAAAAAAACGCAAAAATGCGACGTTAGTAGCTCAGATATTGTGAGACAGCTCTAATGCCCGCTCCACACGCTTGGCAAGGCAAACAATGGCAAACAGCGAACATCAAACAACCAACACGACGACGACGGGTGTTTGCCTGTTTGTGTTTGTGTTCGCCAGTGATCGGCGTTGGTGTCCGTTTTTTGCACAAATCAAAGGATGTTCGGCAAACGTGTTTGCGAATCCGGAATATACTAGCACGTTCGCCAAGCATGGGGATGCGTTTTTGGTCGGTGTTCGGCATGTGTTTGGTGTTTGTGTTATTTGCCAAGCATGTGGAGCCCGCATAAAGGGCAATAGGATATTAAAGTCTAAATTTTAAGTACAATTTAACTATGCAGTCAAGTGTTATATGCTAACAGATATTGTTTTCTACTGTTATTAACCTGCGAAGGCGCGCCCCTCCAGGTAACACTGCACTGTCAATGTACGTTGAATCAATCGAATTAGTAAATATATTGGATATTGGCTTTTTGTTGTTTATGTTGTAAATGTTAATGTCCATTTTTTACATTTTACGAATTTTTTGTAACAATGTATGTCACCAAAAATGTTCAAAAACACAGTAAAATCGTTATTGATAGAAAAATAAAATTGCATGAGTTTCGGTATATATGAACAGTATACTAATTTTGAAAAGTAAAATTTTAAGAGGATATTTGTACGTCCTCTATAAACGGCTAAACGGATTTGAATAAAATTTGGCGTAGGGATTGTTCCGGATTAGGAATAAGACATGAGGCACTTTGCGTCCCGAAAATTTTGACAGTTCTTACGGGAACAGCGTAAAATAAGTGCTACGCAGAGTTGGCGATAGTTCTATAAATAATGTATACTGAATACAAATCGATCGCTACACATCTGATGCGTTGTATTGTATAGATGCATAATAATATGAAATTCTGATCACTTGAGATGTCCTTACTACGAAAAGAAGTTAATTAGTAAATTAATGCTAAGTATATTAAATAGATAACCTATAATATTATAATAACCTCCGATGTAATGGCGACCCCTTTTTTCAAAGCAATCTTACAGCTCAACTAAATTTCATGAAATCTAGCTAAGAAGTATCCCGATTGAAATAGCTTGCTTTAAAAAATACTTTCAAATCGGTCTATCCGACACACATTAATCTTATAATACCCGTATTTTTTTATCAAGGTTTACAAAGGGAAATTTATAACCTACTAGCCACTCGCCCTCGCTTCGCTACAGTTTAAGAGGGTTTTTTGTAACTCGTACACAAACCAGAATTTATCATATAAAACATTCCGTGAAAAATTATCTAACTAATGGTGAAAACCGCATGAAAATCCGTTCAGTAGTTTTTGAGATCATCGCGAACATACAGACAGACGCGGCGGGGGACTTTTGTTTTATAATATGTAGTGATTAAGTATCGGGCGTATGGATATTATTAAGGAAATTAAAATAATAAATAAGTAGCCACTAACGAAACTCATAATAAATACGTTCATTTAAGATATGAATCTTCATTAACCATAACGTAATGTCCATTCTCTGCATAACATTGTGCAAATAATAAATAAGTCCCATCTACCTAAATATAACATTGTATTTAGTCTAGTCATACATTATTATTATTACTGTAAGATAATAATTAAATGCATTTTTATTACTTTACATAAGTAATGCAACATTTCTTTCTACTAATTTGAAATGTTTTTTACTAAGTACTAAGATTTTTTTTAGTTATGGATGTGACTTGGGTTGCTCACTGTAAGTGCAGAATGGAATTATTATATTATTACATAAATAATATTAAAAAATTACTGGTATTTATAATATTTATGTTTTTGTATAGTCAAAGACTATCTATTTATTAGTGTCGTAGGGGCGTATAGATATTTTTGACGCCTCGGCAACGTATATTTATTTTTGACTTGGTTGTACTAGTATTGTTATTATACTTTTACATTGGAATATTTCTTGTAAAAACCTAATCTATAAAAAAAAAATAAGTAAAAAAAGGCACACGCATAATCGCACAATTTTCACCCTTTATTTACTAGAGTAAAGTAATTTGTATTGTATTAAATAATAGTAGTTTAAGTGACGGTTGCGTGATGCTAATTACGCAGAGTCTCGTACAATACTTTATCCACACACATATTATAAGTACTCTAAGATGGGTTCAGAAGCCGAAAGGCCGGAAGGAACGCATAGAGGACTTATGATATGAGTGTAGATAAAAGTATTTCTTCATGTGTTTTAACCCGTCAATAGAAATATTGATCTGTAGGTTTTTGTAACGGTTTTTTTTTAAGATTAGTTCACCAGGTTCTAAAGAACTAAAGGAGCAAAAGCGTTAAAAGTACTTATTTGTGTCTGTCGGCCATATTGTTTAATTAAGTTCAATGATTGAGTCTAAGTTAAATGTTCCTAACCGCTAAACAAATTTTAAATCTAGTGAATCTTGAGTGTTATTTGAAATTTTTAAATACCATCCTTATGAAAATACTAAATGGTGACTGTTCTTTCTGTGAAGTAATAATATAAATGAACTAGTACCTACTACGCATAAGCAAACTGATAAAACACTGTTGAATTTGTTTCATGAATTATCATCACGTAAAACGGTGGTTGACCTCTATTATACACGTATATCTGAAATGAAATCCAGTCAGTTCTAAGCAGTTATTAGCAAAGATAATGACTGACCGCCATACTCGTACATTTTAGAGACATTCAACTTGTGCCATTTTCTAAATTGTGTACTAAGGAAAGACGTGATCCTTATTAACTAATAAGTCTGAGGCTGTAAATCTTACAAAAAATGGTGTCCAGCTGTTTTGTTATATTCTATTAATTTTTAAGTGAGCTTTGGTCCTAAATTTCCACTCAGTGGAAACCAAACCACAAGAGATGAAAAGGCAAACTAAGAAAGAGACGGCATAGCGAACTGGGCCAGTTCAGTAAAGAGGGTTTAGGAGTCACTGGATAAGAAATTGTGGGGTTTCTTTTGCCCAGCAGTGGGACGGAAATAGCTAAATAAAATGTAATATACCAAGCCTAATTACATTCACAATTACTTCGCTAGATTTTTATTGTTTGACCGAACACTGACATATCTGACGTACAATATTTTGTGATAGTGAAGCCTTTAAAGAAACGTTTTGGTCTCATCCCGTGCGAATGTGATATGTACAAATTAACCTTTAGAGATAAGAGATTTTACCTATGTTTTGATTTATGCCAAAGTGAACGATTGTTTAAACAGTCCAATTGTTGATGTTAAGATTGCACTTAAATAAACATGATAACGCACCTAATCTGAGTTTTCTTTTAAAAATAAGTCTTTTTGCAGATTGAAGATTTTGCATCGTCATTGGATCTTAAAAGTACCAAGCTTATATTCCTTTGATTTTAATCCCTCTGACGTCGGTGGCAACACTGATAACGGCGTCATTGCCGCACGTTTCATACCAAATGTATGGAAGACTAAAATCAATGAGCACAAAAGTAAATGAGCCTGCATTAATATCAATAGAAATGAAAACCTAGCTCCTCGCCAGCGATCACCAGAAGTTTCTGTTGCAGATTTAATAAACACTTTCTATAAGTATTATGGTTCAAGATTACAATTGCACATCCTCGCCATGGTATGAACCATTTCTATCTAAGATTGAAATTTTGCAATAAAAAAAATCAATTCATTCTAATCCAATCCTGTCCTCGCCTCGCCAGTGGAAAAGCACCTTTATACCGCAAAATTATTACGCGCTCGAAGCGTAATGTTTCAGAAAATTTATACAAATTGTAAGGGATCAATATATTTCAAATGTGGGCCAAGATCAGGCTGTCTTGTCTAGAAGGCATGACTTCATTTGTTGCCATATTATGGCTCCCCTACACTATTGGGGATGATCGTTGATGGTCTGTGGCCCGTTTCACGAAGATACAAGTTACAAATTACAAGCGGAACTCCCTTTCTAGCAAAAGGAGTTAGAAAGAGACTTCCGCTTGTAATTTATAACTTGTAGCTTCGTGACACGGGCATCTGATCGTCTATAATCGGCACGATCATCGTGCGAGCATCCACACGATCGCCCGTAGTAGTTTGACGAACGGCAAACGTACAAGATTTCCTTTCATGCGTGCCCGAAAAACCGACAAATCACGGGTCGCAGAATACAGCCGAGTATGCCCTCAACACTAGTGCTCGCCCGTAATCGGCTGTAATCGCCGATAGTATAGTGCTATTACTTGAAAAATTGCATCATCAATACGTAACTCGGCACTGCGCATTAGCGGGTAAACAACAAACAAATCTTCCAAAATCTTGGGCGTTGTTATCTGCTATTTATATTGCCCATAAGAAAATAACAGTTCAAACAGATCGTTAGGATTTGATAACCTTAATGGACCAGCAGAATCATACACAATCAAAAACAAACATACTGTTTTCCATTTAATTAAAATCTAAACATTTTAGGATAAATATTAAATAACAAACTTAACATTTACGTATGGTCCTTCTCTACGTCTGTCTGTAGGAACTTTTCATACTGCTCTTCCGTCATGAGAGATGTTACTTCTTCGGGTTTGGTGAGCTTTAACTTAAACAACCAACCTTGTTCGTAGCATGAGGAGTTGATCAGGCCAGGTTTACCTTCAACCTCACTGTTTTTCTCCGTAACTGTACCGGTGACTGGAGAATAGATTTCACTAGCGGCTTTGACACTTTCTAGGGCTCCACATTCGTCCCCAGCTATCAACTGCTTCCCTGGGTCAGGTAGCTGCGCGAACACGACATCCCCGAGCGATTCTTGAGCATACTTGCTGATTCCTACAGTTCCTACTTCATCCTTAACTACGACCCACTCATGACGGTCTGTGTATTTCCTAGGAGATTCAGTGCTGTACTTATGGTGTAGCTCACAGTATGACTGCCTGAGGTTGGCTTGCAGGATGCTACATCTTGATAAGTATTGCTTGGTCACCAGGAAAATGTGCCTTTGTAGAGCCATGTTACTGGAATGATTAAAATAATACATGAAAATTTGATTTTCCCAAATGAAAAATTAAGTTTCAGTCTGCTAAAGGATTTGACTTATTATCCAATCTCAAAAAGTAAGTCCAAGATCAATATACTATCTCCCTACTATATTTCACTTCAGCAGGCCTGTTATGGTTGTGTTTATTAATGTGGATAAACATGGATAAAACATTTGCCACTTTCTGAGGGACGGATGCTTTATCCATTTCAATAAAAACCCCCATAAACTGGCCTTGAAAGATATAAAATTCAGTATATAATCTGATTTTAACAAAACAAGATTAAATATTGGTATTGATCTGCAGCTGCCAGCTTGATGGAAATTATGTCCGACTGCTGTACTATACAATACTCACTCCAAATGATTACCCAATAATGGTTTTATTATTCTATCAATCACACTAATTTAATGCTGTTGTGAGCTTGGCATGTTCCAATTATATAGCAGCGAAATGTCATAACAGTTCTAGGTTAAGTCACAATCTATAAATAACTCTAATCAATAATGATCAATTACAGCCATTAAAAACATTACACAAATCACCAACCCAGTACATTGCATGTATAGAGTTTTTGATAAACTCAGAAAAAATCTCAATATTGTTGTAACCACTGCTATTCATAATCAAGTGGCTAATGAACCAATATGCCAAAAATATAACTAATTTAATATAATATAACTCTACACTTGCACCAGGAATTAGGCGACTGAGATCTACCCGGGTCATTATTTGGGCGTTTGTTCTGAATCACTTTTGTGGTCACATTTTGTAAAAGTGGCTGCAGATTTCGATTTCGTTTCCGGTTAAGTATCTAAGTTTACCGGACATCTAACAAATATCCAAAAACGGCATCAAAATATATGCCCAATTCTTCAAAAATATGTCCACAAAAGTGAAACGCTCGAATAATGACCCCGCACTTTTAAAACAAATAGAATCTGCTATTACACTTAGAAAACAAAAAAAAGTATATGGCAATGATCAGAAAAAATGCAGCTTTTAATTAAATACCAAAATATACACACCAATTTTAACAGGTTATCTTCTCAATTTATTATACAGTTATAAATGAGGCAACCACCATAACATTGTAACCAAAAGACACTGGCTAGTCAACTAGCATGTTGAAATTGTACCCTAGCTATGTTTGTCACCTTTTGACATTCAGATAACAGCTGACCCCAAGAACTGTAAACAGTATGAGTTTACAATTGCCTTAATTACATCTTATAAGCATCGGAGGATGATAGTGGAAGTTTCATAATGGATATTGCAATAATTATGTTTTCCATTGATTTGATTTATGATGATGGATGACCTCACACTACCTTAGTCAAGTACGTAGATTCAAGACAATAGGTTTTATGTGTTCTACAAATTAATAAGGTATTCATAATTTTAGCAACACTCAAAAAAAATAAAAAATAGTGTTTCACTTATACCCTCAATCTACATGGAAAACCTCTTAACGGTAAGAGTCATCAAAAACAGTAAGTAGCCGAAAGTAACAAAAAGTTGTATCAGATTTTCACAAATTCTATGAAATGATTATAAATAACATAACCAACAAAGTTCATAATGGAAAATATTTATAAATGTTTACAAACCTTCACGACGTTCTCAGGGGAGGAGAAATACCGCCATACACACACGGCGACAGCGAAACAAATAAAACAAATGTAGAAATTGTACCAAAAACTCTTATCAAATTCGCGAACCTTATCTACTAAACGTCATATTAAAGAGGTTACTTGTTTTTTTTTTAATGAGCTCCAGAAGTGTGGTTTCTAAACGAAACTAACAGTGAACTCTATTTTGTTTATGGTTGCTCACTTGCCATATCGAAAAACACAAACGTCACCATTGCTCGTCTAGCCATGACTGAAAGATGTCAAACGAAGTTTACGGAAAAATTTGAAAATCAAAATTATGTTATTTACGTGGGAATTCTGGTTGGTTCGCTCGCGGTGTTATATTTTTACAGGTATAATATTAAATCCATTAAACCAATGGTCATTTTATGGCTTAGAAAGTCGTTAACGTTGTTACCATTTCCACAGATTTCACTTCGCGACCATAGCATTTAGCTATGTGCTGGGATGTTTGGCTTGTTATTACGGGCTGAATTCGAACATTTTAGATAGGTTAGTGAATAAAATCAAGTGCCATTCGGTGTTAAGCGGTGCTGAGAACGAAGGGCAGAAGGACCGAGTCGAAGTGAGTTGACACCATTTGTTTACGTTCTGTGTATTTATGAGGTCGTTCGCGTTGACGCCTCTTTATTGAACGCTCATTATTTTGCACGAGCACGTAGGACTTTGAGCATTGCGTGTTGATTTACTACTTAGCTGAGTACTTAGCTCGTGCTTAATAATGAGGTAAACCATGATTTCAATGCCTTGTAACTGGTTCCAGTAAATACTCATTAGAGCTTGTTATGAAAGTGTTGACAACACTAAGCTAAACAACTTGTTTTGTGATTTAACTTAGTTTTCTATAGCGGGGTCTGCTGCGCCATGTTACCAACAAAATATTGTTTTCTAACATGTTATTGATTCATGTTATTTTTGTTAGTGTTTCAGAAAACCGTTCAGAAACCTTTTCCAATGTTTCATTTTGAATAAAGATACACATAGCTATACACTACCTTTTATATTTTATGTATTCTATACGTATATTATTAATTTTTACACTACATACCTAGAACAACAATACACAACACCATATCTAGGACAATATCAGGAAGAATTGACTAGATGTGTCTGTCGAGCACAGATACGGTAATAAATGATGTTGTCTCCCTGGTCTTCTGCAGGTGAAGGAAAACATGTTAGTGTTTTTTTCTACTAACAATGTTTAGGCCACGACCCTAATTTGTTAGGAAAACATGTTAGGTGTTAGAAAAACACGAAAACATGGCGCAGTGGACCTGGCTTAATGATGTGTGAGTGGCGGTTCAAACTCTTGGAGAATTAACCACAATAATAATATGGCCTGGCATACCTTTGCCAAGGAGTTGGATACTGTAATGAGCATTGTAATTAATGGTTAATTTAATGTCCTGTTTTAGAGTTGTGCAACATGCGGTTCTAGAAACTGCCCCCGACATGACTCAGGGGCAGCTTCAGAGCCCTGGGTAGGTCTCCAGGTCCACAAACAGCTGGACCAAGCCATTGAAGAGGTGAGTCATGTTTTATTTTAATTATGCATCAAAAGTGACACACTAGTCCTCCTAGTTATCTTTGTTTTCCCTTTATTGCCACTTACAGTAAGCTTTTGTTTGCTAAGGTTTTGATTAATGACAACAGGAACTTTTTAAAAGGTGTTCTGAAAAAAAAACATGATTATACAATGTGTTATTAAATAACCCATAAATAATATAGTACATTATCAAAGGCCAAAATATTGTCACACCTAGTAAGCTGTCATGTCAGAGACCCAGAGATTTTTTTTTTTTTTTTTTTTCTGAATATCTCCCCAGATATACCCAGAGTTAGCATAGATTATTTAACAGAGGGGTAAACACCTATTTTAATAATTGTATGCTTTAATGATATTTCTGTTTTTTCATTCACAAAAAGTTTGCTATCTATATAGGATAGGATCTAGGATGTCATTATGCTTAAGTACTGGCTTCGAAAAACTTCAAGTCGGAAAAAACTTTATGTTGTCAATTTCAAATCTTCTAATCAATATCCTACAATTGTCTTTCCAATATTTTTTCGAAATTGAAAAAATGGCCATGTTTTCTAACTCGGAATATTACGATATGATGCTATACGTAGACAGTTTAATTTATAAAAAACCTGAAAAGTATCAGTTTCCTAAAAAAAATGTGTAAATAATGAAAAGTAACAGATTACGTTACGACTTAAAATAATTATGGCAAACAATAGAGAAATAGATACATCCAAGACTCGGGAACAAATAATTATGTTCAATTAATGAAAAAAATATTGTAAACATTATAATCAAAACACGGACCATTAGCTACTTGAGTTAGTCCAACATTTTGTTTTATTGACTTATTTAGTATCATATTTTCTCCATATTAATAAATAGAAACACGATTTATTTTATCTTTTTATGATCATAATGTTGACCAAACACTTTTAAAGATAGCATAACCTCGTAAGGCCCATCGTACTACAAACACCCAGTTTTTTGTAAGTGGAATTTTGAATCTACTATCAAGGCAATAAAGTTCAATTACGTTTGTTCGAAAATGCCATTTTCAATTTATGAAGAAAGGAATATAAACTTTATGCTCATTGCATTACAGTTCAAATTAAATTGCCTTGATAATGTACATCCTATTGCACAGATGACAGGGCAAGGGAAATGGAAAATAACGCGTACCTGGTTCTATGGTGCTACGCGCTGGCAGGAGATGGTGTGGCTGCCGGTCTTACGCACTTCTCTTCCTTACACCTTCTGCGTTGATTTGGCGTAACGACGCCCGGTTGTACGCGGCGGCGTAGCTGATGTACTTTAACCTTAATATTTCGTGACCTTGGGCGGATGGCGGAATGGAGATCGTACTCGACATTGACCGTCTCGCACCGTTGCCTTAGCTGAACTGTCAGTTGTAGGAGGGCAGTCAGCGCTGTCAGGTTTCTACCCGCGTTTTCCATGGGAAAGGATATGACTGGGATAGGGGTAGATGAGACGCGACTTGACGTTTAAATTTGAATGATGTTAGCAGTGGCGGTACTGCCATACAAGCCCAAAAGCCGGGCTTGCCTTACAAATATAACAACGATCAAAAATCAAAGGTCACGATCAAGAACTATTTCAATTCGCGCTCTCATTAAAATTTTCAAATAATGCAACAGCAGCGTAGTACCGAATTTGATCGCGCTCCGCCGCCGCACGGCGGGCAGCACTGCTGCGCGCTGAGACGACCCGAACTCGCTCGAGACACGGCTAGTCATCCCGCTCGCACGCGGTGGCTTGCAGGGGGGCTTCTATCTTAACCGGTATATCTCTTTCTTACGCATTAGAACTGCCTTATAATGAGATATAACTATTCATAGGTTCATATAGCAAATAGTACGAGATTTTAAGCCCTGCTTGCGTCTGAAGTTCATGTTTGTACTGAACACTGGGCCTTACGAGGTTAATGATTTGAATGATAAGGTTATCTTAATAGTAGAATAAATCAGTAGATTACTTGTATCACCCAATTTCATATTTAAATTTCTTTTTGTTACAACCAGGGATCAATACCGGTATTAATTAAAATTGAAATAGCTTCCTTAATTTGCATTATTTCCTTGATATTTTCGACTGTAATTTAGCTAATAACAATATTCTATTATACACCGTGCCCGGGACGTACCCGAAGGATTTTAACCATCGATTCTAGACCCTATTTGGAGTATATAATGTGGTATAACATGTAGTCCAATAACGCATAATTTTCGAGATTTTTATTATTTAAAAAACAGTTCCATAGTTAATTTAATTTGAACTCTGTCACCTTAACCTAAAGCATTATTTACTAAGAAAGATTCATGTCGTAAGTAGCAATATTATCAACGTACAACATAAATTAATTTAATCAATTTCTTAGTAAATAATCCTTAATTTAAGGTGACAGAGTTCAAATTAAATTAACTATGGAATTGGTACTACGTTCGGAGTCATCTTGCCGGCTTTACATATGAGAAACTCGCTCTTTTTTGCGTTATATCTGAGGCCATGGGTAACCGCATACTCCTCACATATCCTCAGGAGTTTTACAAGAGCGCTGATGGCAGGGCACAGCAGCACCATACGCACCTTCAGAACAATAGTGACCTAATTGGGAAATTTTAAATTTCGCGTTAGGTCTCTATAATAATAAATTTATGACTTGAAGTTTGAAAGCTGAATTTTTGACTTAGGTCAGTATTGTTCTGAAGGTGCGTATCATCCGCGTAACTGAGGTTGTTGACAGTTACGCCTCCAACCAGTTAGTTTTGTAGTCGTTTAATCATTTTTGTTTGGAGCGTTGCCTTCTCTATCTTATCTATTCCAGATGGGCCCTCGTAGATACCCTTTGACCCTGTAGGACCTTAAGTGCTATTGCCCGTATTGTTATTTATTAAGATAAGGCAAATAGATAAAAAAATATTTTTTAGTAAGTAGGGAATTGTTACACGGCAAAAATCTCCCAAGGGCCGATTTCTCCAAACTTACTACACCAATAATAATAACATTAGTCCACAGACCCGTTTCTCAAAAAGTATAAGTCTAACAATATTAATGTTTCGTCTCATTTTGTAGTTTGTTTTACGAGACAATACAAAACACTAATATTATTAGACTAGGGTGATGGAACCAGTAATGGATAACGCACCAAAAATGGACACAATATGAATCTTATTTTACAGAAGATAAGGGTTATTCATTTGTTTTGGAACAATCAATTTAGGACCGTATGAAATTTGAATTAAGTGTCCATTACTGGTACAGTCGACTACAAAGATATGTACACACTTTTGCACCTTATTCCAAGGGGATAAGGTGCAAAAGTGTATACATATATTTGAACTCGACTGTACCTGTCAGCTAAAAGTGTCCTTCATTGGTGCCGTCACCCTAATACGCTTTGCGAAATGGGCCCCATGAGGTAGACTAGTAGAAAACTGTATTCAAACAACAAATATTATTTGTCTAGTGAGTTTCGAGATTTTTATACTCTGACGTAAAGAGAGTATCTGTGTATCTGTTTTACTCGTGTATCTGTGTAAAAGGATGCTATAATTGTACTTGTAACACGCATAGACACCTACTCTACGGCGTCGCTTAGCAACGAGAGCTACACAATCAGACACAACACAACACACATACTGTAATAGTTATTTCGAGTTAAGTCTTCTCCCCTTTACACTAGATCCACAGGATGAATTATTTTTCAGTTCTACAATGCCATACTGGTGCAGTTCATATCGTCGTGGTACAGCAATATCACGCAGCTGCCGTACTTTATGGACGAGCTGCGGTATCAGCTTCGGTACGCATCCTCGTGCCTATTGCGGAGGGCTGTTAAGGTAAGTTCAACTTCTTGTCTATGGAGTTAAGGTAAAATAATTTCTTGGCAAAAGAAAGTGATGTGGGAGGGTATATGATAATATTTTCAAAGGGCAATACCTCGTCAAGTAGAAGATTTGTAATGGGTAAAGATTGGAACATGTTGTCAATTCACTCCGGTCAGCGTTCAAAGTTTTTTTGTAAATGAGTCAGTTTGCTGTGAACAGTTCTAGGCGTTTTTGCTTTTTGGGTAATCATCTCTATAATAAAATTTCTTCTAAGCTGTCTACAATAATATAATACCATAATACACACACACACACACACACACACACGCACACCCACACACGCAAGCACGCACGCACGCAGGCACGCACGAACGCACGCACGCACGCACGCACGCACGCACGCACGCACTTACGCACAAACATACGAACAGGGCCGGATTATCCATAAGGCGGGTTAGGCAACTGCCTGGGCCCCGCGCACCGGGAAAATGTGTAATAGGGGGCCCCAGAATTGCATTGCCCGTGACATGGTTCCGGCCATCCATCCATCCGGCCCTGCACACACACACGCACAGCCCCAGGACATTATTAAGGCCAGGGTCGTTCATCATGTTTTTAGCAGAAACATGATGAGCAGATTAGTCGGTTTCCCTCCAGATAAACTACTCCCGGTTCATAACGGAGCGGCTGGTGCCGTGCGCGCTGCGGCACTACACGCTGTGCTGCGACATGCGCGCGGCGCCGGCGCCGGGCCGCCTGGCCGTGCACCCCGCCGCCGCCAACCGCACCGCCGAGCTCAACTACCTGCGCCACCTCACCAAGGCCGTCATGCCCTACCTGCTCAACAATGGGGAGTTGCACAACAAGTGAGTACATTACATTTTAGGCTGCGTTTCCACCAGAGCTGAGCGAGGCAGCTAAATATTTAGGAAAATTAATTCATATTTCTTTTACTAAAAACAGTTGGTGGCAAGCAAATCATAAAACTATGCCAAATTTCAATTTCTTAGCTTCCTAAGTTTCAGAAAAAAACTGCTGTGACATATATACAGACGCCGAAGTCACTATAAGGATTCCTTTATTACCATGTTGATACGGATCCCTCAAAAAGGTGTTGAGGTTTGTGTTTGCGCGACATGACACTGACCGATTGGTCAAATAGGTTTACTGCCCGCGTCCCGCATACCATAGGACAGTCGTCTGGGTCGCTACCACCATCTTACCCTTTAGGTGTCATTCCGCAGCCAACTTCAGATGGCAACAGCAGCCGTTACTACTAGTTTCTCTGTGTTTCTATGAAATATATTCCTTAGCCGACCTCAGACGGCAGCAGCAGACGGCAACGACAGGCGTCGCTGACGCTCGACTGCAGACACAGTAGTGACGCCGGCATGCAATGCCTTCTGCTGTTTGCAATTACGAACGCAGTCGGAAACGGCAGACGGCAGGCGGCAGCGTTAGACGCCCGCCATTGCCTGCGATCGGCTGCGGAATGAAACCTTTTTACTTGCCATTGTTATCCTCACGTCTTAACATAACAATGCGAACATTGTTGTGTTCAGATATCAGGATAACAACCGGCAAAATAATTTGCATAGAGGGCTAGAGGCATTCCATCTTAGTCCTCAGGATGGGTAACGAATTTACTATCCTAAGAATGCTAATGTCTATGAGCTTCAGTGCCCACTAATCAGGTGACCTGTGTTATCTTTTGCCATCACAATGCTATAAATATAAGTATATCCTCTGATTGTTTGTTTGTTGGCCAGCGTTTTTCGCGTTCTGGTGCGAGAGATATTCGCCGGTTGGGTGTTGCTGCCCCTCACTGACCTCCTGGCGGACCCTTACATCCTCAACGCGCTCATAATACTGGCCACTGGAGATGAGACCCTGGCCCAGTTGCCAGCCACACCGGATTATAGGGTGAGGTCACCTCTGTCCATGCGTATAATAAATGCCAAAGTGTGTTTGTTCTGTTTCACGGTTTAACGTGGACGTGCGATTTGGTACAGGGTCCTTTTTATTCCGGAAAATGGACGGTTCCCGAGGGAATAAACAATAAACAACTTCTACTCGGACAGAGTCGCAGGCAAAACCTAGTTGTGTATTAAATTACTTAGTATTTGTTGTAAGACGGTACTATCGAGTTGGATTGAGACGGATCAATGGTTTATAGTAAATCTGTCGAGTTTGGATTTGTTACACTCTTCATTTTATTATCAGTATTAGAAGTACAGTGAGCAATAAAATGTATATTTTGTTGAAAAAAACTTATTGTTTAAATCTTTGAAGTGTTTTACCTCCATTACTTCTCAGGTAGAGTTCCTGTCGACCTTCGTCCGTCACAACGACTCGGCGTATTCAGAGCGCAGCCGCCTTCTCCGGTTAGACCTTGAACTGGTCATCAGCGCGCAGGAGCACCTGTATGCCTTCATGCAGCACATGAAGACCACCAGCCATATACACCTGCTGCAGTTGTACAAGGACATCAGTGAGTATTGTGTGCTTGAAGCACGCCCCCTTCTGCGGTGGACCTGGAGCTGGAGATCAGATCGCGGGAGCAGCTGTTCCTTCATGCAGTATATAAAGACCACTGGCTACATACAGCTGCTACAGCAATATAGGGACATCAGTGAGTATTATGTGCTGGGAGCACGTCGCCTTCTGCGGTGGACCTGAAGCTAGAGATCAGCTCGCGGGAGCAGCTGTTCTTTCATGCAACATATAAAGACCACCGGTTACATATAGCTGTTGCAGCTGTACAATAACATCAGTGAGTATTGTTTGCTCGGAGCACGCTGCCTGCTGTAGACTACAGCAGCCTGTATAGCCTGTAGTAAACCTGGAGCTGGAGATTAGCTCGCAGGCGCAGCTGTACCTTCATGCAGCACATGAAGACTATCGGCTACATACACCTGCTGCAGCTGTTCAAGGACATTAGTGAGTATCATCAGGACTAATGCGGTAGCCCTGGAAATCTACAATATCCAGCGTATCGGGAAGATACCGTATTATGATGATTTTTTTCGCTATTAAATGTACCTTTTGTGTGTTTCCGGGCTTTAAATTATCAATCTATACAATTTCTTGTCGATCGGTTAAGACGTTGAGCTGTGAAGACGGCACAAACGAACAAACACACATTCGCATTTGTAATATTAGTTAGGGTAATACTATAAATATTTACCAAAAAGTTAAAAATAAAATTCACAAATTTCCAAATTCAAAATATTTGTTCATTAAATTGGCCACATTATAAGGGCTGTTTTACACGTTGGTAGTAGTAGAATCTACTAGCGCTCCGGACAAGACCGAAATTGCAGAAAAGAAACGCCACTAGAAACTCCAGATAAAAGCAATTTTTTCAATCATAAAATACAACCTATTTCTGAGACCCGTATTATTATAATATTATTATTTCGAACATTTTGTATTGCGCTTAGCAATACGCCCAATTATCTCTTCGCATAAAACGATGCCTACCGTTGGCCTGTTTTTACGCCAAACAAGGTCAAACTAATTTAGGAGGAAAAAACATTCATTTGTAAAATCAACAAGCAAATTCATATAGATATGACTGAGTAAAATTACATATTTAATGACATATTAATTAGGTTTCGTTTGATTTGAAGTAATGTTCTTTTTTAATAAATAAATATTTACTCAGGGACAAACATAGGTTCGTCCTTGTCTTATAAATTAACTAGCGATCTGCTCTAACTACGTTTCAATTTATCTGTATTATACATAAAAACATTCCCTGAAAAATTATCTAACTGATAGTGAAAACTGCATCAAAATCCGTTGCGTGGTTAAGGAGGGATTTGCGGATATACAGACAGACACGCGGAAAGCGACTTTGTTTTATACTATGTAAAGAAGATAATGGATATGGTGATAATTGTTTTCTTAATAATTTTCCACGAAATTTACATAATATACATTATTTTAAGCATTATGTTTGCGCATGCGCACAAAGATTTCCCACGGCTAACAAATCGATATGACGCGATATGAATAATTAACTTATAAAATCTCAAGGCTACGGCTTCGAATTCTCTTTGTAAATAATTTATGAATTATGGCTGTAAAGTTGAATCACGTTGTATGCATTGAGATTTGAGTATGATTTTCAATACCAGTAATAAATGAGTTAATTTTGTTTTGTTATTGGTGAGTCAATTGTATTGCCTTCACCACTACATCTAAATATGTAACTAAAAAGTAATTTCACTATTCAATATCAAATTAATTTCCTATTTGTTTTTTAGTTTTTTAGATTCCAGACTATGAGCAGATATGATGAGTAAATTGTTTAATGAAATCAGTCTGTTTTAAATGCAAACGAACACATTTATTCAAGGTTAATTTTTAAATTAGTGCAAAATGTATGTCAATCGTGACGTGAAACATATTATTCTTTCATCTTTCTAATCGTACATTTCCTTATGCGTTACTAATGTCACTATCGTGTAGTATTTCATGCGTTGCCTTTAAATTAAAATGTGATACATATTCGAAATGTAGTTGGTTAGGGTTAAAATGCCTTCACGCCTGTCTCCCAATGGGTTAGGCAGAGACTTTCGCTTCCTCTACATTCATCAACCTCTTCATGCACTTACGTCGGTTCCGGGTGCTTTTGATTTGGCCCTTATTCAGTAGATCTTGAATCTGATCACTGTATGTACGGCGTCCCCTACCGACATCTCCCGGTATATATTTTTCTACTCGCGTACTATAAACCGCTAATATAGGTACCACAATACCACCTATAGCGTAACCGAGACGTGAAAACTATTCTATAATGAGCGTTGCCATGGTAATAACAGTTCTATAATAATTATTATAGCATTGTTATTACCATGGTTACGGTCATTCCGGATATCAGTCTTGGCGTTTAGTGAACACTTGACATCCAAATTTGAATAATAAACCGTATCAAATATTGTAATACCAATTAAAATTACGTATAATAAAAACAAAATTAATTTTGAAACTAATTATGTGTTTAAAACTACATTTTTATCAAATTACTGAAAATAGATGGTTAATATCCATGGATTTGTTATTTGGTTACCATGGTTACGTTTAATATGGATACAAAATTGCGTTTCATTTGGCATTCCGACTTGTATGATAAATTTTTAGAACTGTTTTACTAACTATTAAAATTGGCATGAAATTTGTTTACAACAAAATTCACAAACTATTAACGCCAATAGGAATAATGAAAATGACTTTGCTGACAAGTAATTTGTTAGCTGAAAAATCGAGGAAAGTACCTATACAAGAAAAGTTAGCGATTGTTTATTTTTGTCATCATTTTAAGCTTGTAGAAAAAGTTATGTATGCAACGGTACATAAATAACTATTTAATATCTTTTTCCCAGTATGGCGATGTTTTTTATGTTTCTTGTAAACCTATACCTAAATCAGTAATTATAAATCCAGTCTTTCAATAAGCAACAGTTAACAAATCTTTTGCAAAACTTACTTCATCATGTTTAAGTAACTGTGTTGTTTACAGAATTACTTCAAACTAAAATCCTGAATCCTGACCTGAAGCCGTCGGAACAGGCTGCGCTGTATAAAGAAGGTTTTGACATCCTGGCGCGGCACGGAGACCTGCGGGGCAGCGGGGCCGAAGAGGTCCGGAACATGCTACGGAATGGGGATGACGTCAAGAGGTAGGAGTTGCTCTATGATTTAACTTTTTTTTTCTCCAAATCATTTTTATGACACGCTATATTGTTACTACACTTGTATCACTGATAATTAACTCACCATTCAAAAGGGGTACTTACTTTTTTATCGCAACACCTTTAAAAAACGCATCATTACGCAGAATTCAATTTCGAAAGGGATTTCTCGCCGCCTGAGTTATTTTTGGAGTGTTCACAAGTTTAACCTATGCCGTGTGGCGCCGGCAGAGTAGAATAGCATCACCCCATTTCTTCCCGTGGGCATCGTAGAAGGCGAGCAAGGGACCATCCGAGAGGTGGGCAGCAGCGCCTCTCGTATAGACAACACAGTCCAAATAATTACACTGCGGTCACCAACCCGCCTGCCCAGCGTGGTGACTACGGGCAATACCCCCCAGAAATATGTCCGTCCAAGTGCAGAACCATCAAACAAGACCCATCCAGCTGCTCAGAGGTGTAAGACAGGGTGACGTTATCTCCCCGAAACTCTTCACCAATGCTCTGGAGGATGTCTTCAAGACTCTGCGGTGGAACGGGATGGGCATCAATGTCAAGGGTGAGTATCTTTCGAGTCGAGTATCGCTTTGCTGACGACATAGTGATAATGGCAGAATCGCTACAAGACCTGCAGGAAATGCTGTCCAGCCTTAATGCTGCCTCGAGACGCGTTGGGCTCGGGATGAACTTAGACAAGACTAAGGTCATGTTCAATGAGCACATCGTCCCTGAGCCCGTCTCCGTCGAAGGTGTAGCCCTCGAAGTTGTCCAGGAGTACGTCTACCTAGGACACAAGTTACAGCTGGGTAGAGACAACTTTGAGGGTGAAATCACCAGAAGAGTGCAGCTTGGTTGGGCAGCATGTGGAAAGTTGCGTCACGTCTTTGAGTCAACCTTGCCGCAATGCCTGAAGACCAAGGTATTCAATCAGTGCGTCCTGCCGGTCATGACATACGGAGCCGAGACGAGGAACCTGACAGTGAAACTAGCCCACCGACTACACGTCACCCAGCGAGCTATGGAAAGGTGTATGCTCGGAATCTCGCTAAGGGACAAAATCCGGAATGAGATGATCCGGCATAAAACTAGGGTCACTGAGGTAGTTCAGAAGTGTAGCAGACTGAAGTGGCAGTGGGCTGGTCACATTTGTCGCAGAACCGATGATCGGTGGAGTAGACGGGTTCTCGAGTGGGGACCACGGCTCGGCAAGCGTAGCGTAGGACGCCCTCAAGCCAGATGGACCGACGACCTGAAAAAAGTGGCTGGTGGTGACTGGATGGCGAAAACGGGAGATCGGGCCTTATGGCGAACCCTGGGGGAGGCTTACGTCCAGCAGTGGACTGCAATAGGCTGAAATGATGATGATTATGACAAGTTTAACCTAACCTAATTTACGTAATTAATGTTGAAGATAGCCGGAAATCATCATGGTTTCAGCAGAAAATAGAGTTCGATGAAATGATACAATCATCGTCATCATCATCACCATAGGCAGCCGCAAGACGTCCACTGCTGGACAAAGGCCTTCCCTAACGTTTTCCACGACGATCGGTCCTCTGCTGCTGTCATCCAGCGGTTTCCCGCGACCTTTATCAGATCGTCGTTCCACCTCGTGGAAGGGCTGCCGACACTTCGTCTCCCGGTTCACGGTCGCACGGTCTAGAACCTTCCTGCTCCAACGGCCACCGGTTCTACGAGCAATGATACAATCAATGAAGTGAAATTCGATAAAATGGTTTACCTATTCAAATACTAGCCAACCGAAAGAGTCTAAACTCGATAGACCTGCTATTTGCTATTGAGGAGTTCCTACGGCTACCTTCCGTCTTCATCATCGTAACATATTATTATTATCGAAAATATACTTTTCACGCCACTGCTCGGAAATGTGACGAAAGATGGTGTGTTCTTGGTCCCCAAAACAATCAATAGTTGTACATTGAATGAGCCGGCCTTCTATGAATTTAAACTGACCAACAATCTAACATTGTTGGTCTGTTCCATTGAGCAAGTCGACCAATCACATCGGTCCGCTGATCACTGATTCGACCAATCAGAACACGACTTGTGCTGCATATGAAATTAAATTGGCCAATGAGAAGTCGTTTTATTTTTTAATAATATTCATCCCTTCACGGATAGGCAAAGGAATCAGATTCCATACATATGGCTGTATGGAATCTGATTCCTTTGCTGTCTGTTTTTAATTATCTGAAATATAGTTCTGGCACGGTCAGAGCCGTCAGTTTAAAAAACGACTTTGAATGACTGGCCACTAGGAACGGTATTGTTAAAAAAAAAGTAAAAATTGGCGGGAGAGCGTAAAATTTTTAGTATGTTGTAAATTTATTATAAGAATTGATTTTGATTTCCTCGCAGTAGTCTTGAAAAGTACTGTGTTACGTACTCCGCTACGCGTCGGCCCTCGAACTAACTCGTCCATCTATTGCTTACTTTTTAACCTCTGCAACAATGTACAGTCAACAGCATAAATAAGTGATCATTTATGTACCTTGTCGCTTTCAATCGTTTCACAATTTTGTATGACATTTCAAACAGGACGTTAAAGTGACAAGGTACATAAATGATCACTTATTTATGCTGTTGACTGTACTATATAGCGGTCCCAACGGAAGACCAGCGCTGGCTTTACGGCTAGCGAATGCTGAGTTTGGACCGTTTCGCAACAATTTCTCTGTGTCTTGTTCTTTTTATATCTATGTAATGTAGTTTTGTAATGTTGCCAATAAATTTATCTTTATCTTTATAAAGTATGCAACATTTCTTGAACACTTGATTGATTGTTCTATTTTTTTCTTGTTGTCAGATTGCAAACTTGTCCGGCTTTGTACGAGGCCGCGAAGGAGTCCTATACGGTTTTAGAAAAAATAGTGTTGCCGAGATATTTACATAGTGAAGAGGTAAACTAACAGACAAGTATATTAAAAGTAGAATTTTGTTGTTGGATCTGAGTTGTTAAAATGTGGTTATAGAGGGGACATTTGATGTTTTGTGTTTCAGTTTTACAAATTATTAATCGGGTCGAGAATACCAACAGGTTATCAGAAGCAGAAAAAGTGAGTAAAAATGTACTTTATCTTTCAGATAGTCGTTTATGTCAGACATAACTTGTATGAATATATGTAATTATACACATCGTTAACGGTTTTACCGTCAAACCAAAAAAAGATGGACGTTATGTATTTTAAGCCTTTGGTTATTAGTCTGTCCGTTTGTCTGTCTAGGGCAGTGGTTCTTAACCGGTTGTCCGCGGACCACTGGTGGTCCTTGCAGCATCTCTAATGGTCCGCGAGCCATGCCAATAAACAAGTGACAAGAGTCTAAAAGAACCCTTTATTTACTTACATTTATTTACTGAATATTACCCCCAAATCTATAAACCAACTGGGTGGTCCACGGCATAACGGAAATTTTGTCAAATGGTCCCCCAGGACTAAAAGGTTAAGAACATACACACACATATTAGGGTCTGAATACATGAATTAATTTTAGGTATTTAATTGAAATAACTTTTATTTAGCTATTAACACTGGTAAAAATCCTTATACCTAACTCTTATTTTTAGTCTGGATGTATATACACCAAAACACTATTATTCTTTGTTCTTCTTCTATAGTACACAAAAGTGCTAGAGAAACTCCTACTTCTTCAAGTTTTGAATAAGTGGGAGCCATTTTTGGTTTCGGTCCGCGACGTCTGTAAGCTCAAATCACACTGAAATCGGGAGCTCGTTGCCAACCGTGTAGAAGGAACGCCGTGAGCGTCACCAACCGATCCTCCGACAAGGTCACCTCTGAAGAAAGGCTTGTTGACGACCGTCTAGAAGGCCCTATCCAGATCGCTGAGATTAGGGCTTCCAATCCCGCAGCCTATCTTCAATCTCGGTATCTGCGGGTCTTAACATTTTCAATCCCGGTATTTGCAGGATCTCGCGTAGAAGTTGATACTATTTATATAAGGTCATACACACAATAAACAAAAACCAGGAAAATTTTCAATAGAATTTTGAAAATGTATTTAAAACTTTAATTAGTTTGGTGAGCATTCAGTCGTTTTTTTTTTTCGAAGAATACATAGCATGTCTAATGTGTCGTCTGGCAAACTATTGGTCCCGCAAATCTCGCGCTCGTAATCCCGCAACAAGCGGCACTGGAAAATAGCGCGGGATCTCGGAATACCGGGATCCCGGTATACCGGGACCGGAAGCCCTAGCTATGATACACGCGGGTGCATAAATGAGTGTTGAGTGTCGCAGGCCCTCGCTGTCCGGCCTGCGCGTGCGCGCGCGCCCGCCCGACGGGCTCGTGCTGGAGAGCGGCGCGCCGGGCGACGACGACGCCGCCGACAACATCGACATACTCAAGTACCTGGACTCCGTCGCGGCCGAGGAGGCGCGCCGGGAACAAGACCTGAGCGCATATAAGGTCATATTGACCGACGTCGAGACTAGATTGGTGAGTCGACCGTTTATGCGAATGTATTATATTGATGTAATTGTCAGGTTTGAAAGTAGGTTTAAAATTCAGGAAACACGGAATTGGGAAGAGAGATTAAGTACCAATTTCACCATACGATGTTAACCTCGTAAGGCCCAGTGTCCAATAGGATGTACATTACCAAGGCAATTTAATTTGAACTGTATTGCAATAAGAATAAAGTTATTTTTCCTTTCTTCATAAATTGAAAATGGCATTGTCGATCGATCGAAATTGAACTTTGTTGCATTGATGGTAGATTTAAAGTCCCACTGACAAAAAACTATCTGATTTTAGTATGATGGGCCTTACGAGGATAACCACTTAACAGACAATAGGGTATTTGCCAAATTTTTTATAAGTATTTAAGTTGAAGCTTTTTTACCTTCCGAATAGCCTAGTTTAAATAGTTTTTTAATATCTTTAAAAATAAGAAAGATATAAATGTTTAAAACTTGCTTTTAGATAGAGAAGAAAATACAGTAATTTGACGTCATATTACTCAACCGCCATATGAATTACACGCAAAACATCGTTTCGTGAGAACGAGATAGACAAAAAACTTTAAAAGGTCCTTTTTACCTATTTATTTTATTACCAATTTCAAATTTGATTTTAAATTATTTTATCAGACTACGTATATTGATATATTAAACAAATTAATATATGAAATTTAATATCAGGCAAATACCCTATTAGATCGTTAACAGCTGTCAAAATATATAAACTAATAATCGATTAAAATTGATTAAAGGGGTTTGGGTAAAAGTGTTGTCATTTGTAAAATTCCTACATTTTCAAGGTGAGCGGCCATTCGTAAAAGTGGCAAATTATGATAAAATTATTAAAAATAAACATATTTTATTATGTAATGTAATACTCTTAAGTGCATCGGAGCTGAGATATTTAAATATTCATGCTTGGGCGTACTTTTGTACTAAAAACTGAACACTTAAATCTTTAAAATCCCCGCTCCGATGTTATTTAACGCCATAAATTATATATATCTATATGTATTTAGAGGTCCTCTAAATAACTATGTAAGAATCATCCGTGGCCGCTGAAAAAAAAAATTACAATAATTTCTTTAAACAAATTTACCCAATGCCCTTTAACATCGTTTGGTGAAATTGGTACTAAGTGTAAAAGACTAAACTATTAATGTAAGTTTATTTCGCAGAGCGACATTTTGCTACGACGTAATAGTATACAATTTACCTATTTAACAATCTGATATTGATAGAAATTAATTAGGCTTACAATTTTATACCCATTTTAAACCTAATCTAACCTAACCCATTAAACCGTGTCGATAAAAAAAAAAAGATTTTTAATACTTAGACATCGTATTGATTTGATATTTTAACAATACTTATTGAAATCGATCAAAGGGATTGAGCCTAGGTCGCGAACCGACTCTTAATTGCAAAAACACTGGATATTTAGGAATAATTTTATTAAAGCACCTTACGTCTTCGGAGTATACTCAAGACTTTAGAATTCGCTCCTGATTAGTTATTTTTCCAACACGTTTTGTAATTTAGACCATAATAATATTTCCAAACCCAAAAGAATCGCTTCACCACTAAATTTTACTTATATAATTTGCATGACAAAATGTCAAATTTAAGTAGTTGGATATCGATGCGGATAATCGCGTTGTCATCTTAAATTCTTGAAATATGATTCGCTCCTTTACATTTTAGTTTTCAACTTTGAGACATATATTTATTACTAGCGACCCGCCTTCGCTTCGCTTCGGTTAATATAAGTTAAAATAATCCAAGTTCGTCTGGAATAATATACTTTTTAAATTATAGATACGTGCATATGCATAGAGGTTTTATTTTATGACGATTTTAGGAAGACGTCCTATCTAAAACTATCTGCAAATTGAGTTTTTGATGCTGTTAGATTTTAAATACAATTCAAATCATGACTGCCAGGCATCACAGTATCTCTCTGTATACAATGTTTACAGCGGACTTTTCATTGCACAATATAGGTGAAAAACTTAAGAAAGTCACCTGTTGTATGTAGTTGTGTACAGTTTGCAAAAAAACGCATAAGCATAATAAATTATGTAAATATTTAATATGAGTTGTACATATTAATAACATACTGTACATTTTTTATCTCAATCACTCGCCATTTCGTCATCCTCATTTTCACCAGTGGACTGTACAGAAACAATGTCACTGTCATTATCTTCCGAGGAAACACTTATAATGAAACTCTCCGATATTGCATCCATTTTTGATTCTTGACATTGATACTTTTGCTCTTCCTTCATTGTATGAAAGCATACATTTTTCCATTCTTCCTGAGTTATTCTACAATTTTTTTCTTTTGCTAAATTTTTAATGGACTCCATATTCATTGAAACGTTTTTTTTGGCCACAAATCCTTTGACTATTCCCCAAATGTTTTCAATTGGATTGAATTGGGGATGATATGGTGGTAAGCGAAGTGCCGTATGTCCGTGTTGACTTAAAATTGTATCAATTTTGTATTCCACGAATCTTTGCTTATTTTTGAGTACAAGATCGTATAGTTGTGTCTTATACATAGTAGGGGAATGGTCAATATTTCGCTGAGAGAGCCAATCCATCATGACTTGCTTTCGCGATTTCGAATTCGGTGCCGGATTTCGAAGCGAATTATGGTAACATGCATTATCCAAAACGACAACACTGTTTGGTTTTAGATTTGGTATTAATTGAGTTTTAATCCATTTGGAATAATTGTCGAAATTCATGTTATCATGATAGTCACCGGTTTTTTTATGGGCTTCATATATTAATAATGCGTTAGGAACGAATCCCTCCATTCCGCCTGCATGGACTATTACGAGACGTTTACCCTTTGAAACTGGCTGCTTCATACCGTTAGTACTTCCATCAGACCATGATTTTTGTGTAGAGTGTGATGTGTCAATGTATGTCTCGTCAGTGAATACGATCGGCCGCCCTTGTGCACGGTATTGGTTAATTTTGCACAGAAAATTTATACGTAAATAGCGAATTTCATGTTTTTCCATCAGGAGTCTCCTGTTGTCTTCAGTATTCTGCCATTTGAACCCCAATAAAGACACGTGTTTCCTTAATGTAGTAATACTACCTCGATAATCAATATCATCTTTTAGTTTTTCAAGGACCAGTTTTAACGTGGGTGTCTCTTTATTGGTGATATGAAAGTTATAAATTGTTCTCCTTATCACTTCTCGATCAAATTCGTCAACAGTAATGCGTGATTTTCGGTTAGATTTCTTTATGGGTGTTTTAAATTTTTGATTTAAATGCATACTTTCAAATTCTTTTAATGTGTTGAGAACCAGTTTTTTCGGTACACCAGATATTTTAATGACGAATTGTTTTGGTGTTGATAAACAATTTATGTCTTTATCGCAAACCTCTTGGAAATGTTTGTACATATTACACAGAACTCTTTTTGTTTGAACATGCAGTGGTCGTCCACTACCAATTTCAGGAAATTGTGCCATATTAATTTGCCAAGCTGAATTCTAAATCGATGTTTTACAATTTGCAATGTTTATTCATGAACGACGCAAAAACTACAAAGACAATTACTTGACATTGACAACTATTTATATCTTATTGTGACAATAGAATCATAAGTGGACAGGAATAATCAAACTTGAAAGATAAGCAAATAATGAGTTTGCAAACCATACGATATATTACAAATTTCAAAAATAAAATGTCTATTCGCACATATTACTCACACATACAACAGATGACTTTCTTAAGTTTTTCACCTATACAAACAAATCTTGCCTGGAAGTGACGCGCGAAAGGGCTACAAATCGCACCTTCAGAACAATAGTGACCTAATTCAGAAATTTTAAATTTCGAGTTAGGCTCTATAATAATAAATGAATAACTTGAAGTTTGAAAGCTGAAATTTAGAATTAGGTCACTATTGTTCTGAAGGTGCGAAATACTCAACGCTCAGGTCTAAGCCCGCAACTTTTAATGTTTGACCTTGTTGTGACTTGTAAATTGTCATTCATTTACACAATATATACAGGAACCATGGGTCTATATTGTCTGCCATAATTATTTAAGTCATAATGTGCTTTAGGTCATAATCATCGCAAGCCATAAAGTATTTTTTAAAGAAACTGTTACTTTTTCAGGATTTTTATAAATCAAACCTAACCAAACCTAGCCTTGTCTAAACGTTAGATATTTCAGAACTTCTGAAAAGTTTATAGTTTCAGCCATATAAAAAATTATGACTATCAATAATTATGTCAACAATGATATTATGACCAATAAAATATAAAATTATGGGAAACAAAGGGCTTCCAGGAACCATTAGCCAAATTTTACGTGTCTATCTATTCTCTGTTATAGTTAAACCAATTAAAGTCACTTAGAGGGCTGTTTCTTAAATTTCAATTTTGATATTTATTACGCTGATGATAACTTTTGAATGGTATGTCCGATTTGAATAATTCAAAAAGTAATTTACAGGTACTGGTATAGCCTTGAAAACGAATTGATTTATTTGGATAAGAATTAATACCAGGGTACGAATAATGGGGCCTAGATAGTACCGGCGTTACTATTGCATATTTTAACATGAAAAAATAGTTATTGTGACATAACTGTAGTAGTTAGACATATAGTATCACGGAGTTTTTTATAGATATTGATGTCTTCTATAAAACTGTAGTACATCATTTTGCTCTATTGTCAATAGTTACTGCAGCGTACGCGATATAAGGATTTTTTTTTTGGTATTTTTTTCACACCTTGGGTTACATTATCGAAGTTTTCATACGGATCCCTAATTTTTTTGAAAATGTTCTATAGCCTCTGTTCATCAGGGATAATGTAGAATTCTAATGGTGAAATAATTTTCCAAATCGGTCCAGTAGTTTCGGAGCCTATTCAATTCAAACAAACAAACAAACAATAAATCAAATCTTTCCTCTTTATAATATTTGTGTAGACTATACTCGAAATCAAAAATTTGTGAATTAGGTCACTATAATTCTAAAGATTCGGATTGTTCTACATGAAACATTTTATATTTCAGCAAGCCCCCCCAAGGCAAGGCACGGTTCGCGTGTTCACTGTAACGGTTGCGAGTCCCCGTCTGTGGCACGTCGAGCGAAGCGAGCACGACTTCCACCTGCTGCGGAGCAAGCTGGTCGAGTTCCACGGGGAACAGTTACTCAGCTCGCTGCAGCTGCCTTCTAGAAAGTACGTACCTTTCTAGTTGTAGAGTTTTAGACAGCCTAATGCGTTTCTCAACGTCTCAAGTCTGCAAATGCATTTTCATCCGTGAAGACTAAGATGAAACACCGTAATGCTAGTTCCCTGGCTATCTTACCCCCATACCGGAACACAACGATCGCTTGCTTAGGGTAAGATGACGGTAGCAGACGGTAAGGACGTTGCCCAACTTCTTACCATCACTGTATTTCTAGAGAGATGTAACTTATGTATTTTCAAGACAAAAGTAAATAGGCTATTATTGATCCAGCAAAGCCTACCCTTGTGTTATCATCATGTGACATAGAGTGCAATCGTATTAATCATAAGGCGATACTCTTTTTCAGAGATAACAGTCCAAACGAGACTCTCCGCTACAAATACGAGGACTTCCTCCAGCGCGTTCTCCAACAAAGCCTCCTTCAGACCTCCCAACTCCTGCACCTCTTCCTCACGGTCCACGGGAACTTCTCCCTGGTCGTCCAGGCCTCGGCCATCAGCGTGTCCCAGCCGGACCTTGGGAACATTTACCAGTCTGTCACTCACAAACTGAGGAAGGAAAAGGGCCAGCATTTGGAGACGTTTTTGAAGAATTTCTTGGTGTCTTCGGATATGGAGCGATATCAGGCGCTGTGAGTATTCAGGAAATGGTCAAGTTTGGTTTTTTACCACCAAAAGAAGGGAAGATAGAGAGTTTCCAATTAATGGCTTCATACAGGGAAAAGACTAATCTAGTTTTATTTTATTATTTAAACCTGATTAAAGCCACAAATGCATTGAAAGTGTTCCCATACAAAAAACGCCTCCGCCATGACTGTTAAACTTAATTACGTTTTGCTTTTGTATATTGTCGAATTATACATAAACCTTACCCTAATTCATAAGACTTGATTGTATATTTATTTAATCAATTCAACATTCCAGAAAACAAGGCACTCACGTTGAAGAGGCTTTAGAAGTGATAGAAGATGAGGAGATAGAACGTGTGCAAGTGAGACACACGAACAAGCGGGACATTCGCGAGGCCGTGTTCGGGAATAATTTCGACGTCGAACCCTGCGTCGAGTTGCGGGACAAGACTTACCAGGATAAGGTGGTCGGGTTCACGCAGTGCTTAATGTATTTGTGTAAGTAAAATAATTATTATATACGTGATTTATTTTATGAGTTAATGTGCGTTCGTCTTTAGCCGCCCATTATATGTATTTTTAAGGACCATGTCTACTATGATCAGAGATCGGACAAATGGGTGTCATTACTCGCAATAATGTGGACATGACTCCATAGATTTTAATGAAACAAATTAAATTACATTAATAGAGAATGTCAGCCAGTTTAGATTTTTGGCTTACCGTATTATTCATTAAAAACTAAAAATAGCTGTAAAAAAATCATTTCGATACGTCAAATAGTTTTCGAGATATTAAATTTTAAACTTCGTATGTGGCGCTCGAAACCCAGCGGCTAGCGCTCACGGATGATGACGTCATCGCTTAGCAGCGGTACGCGCCCTTATATGAAAAAGTAAGTTTACAGGGCTATAACTTTTTAATCGTTATAAGTAGCCAGTTGAATTTTTCACAGAGTACGTGTTATTATAAAATCTATCGTTTAAAATTATACAATGAACAAATGAACAATAAATCAAATCCCAAGAGACCCATACAAGAAACATGAAATTAAATCATTTTTTTAGCATTTTTATACGGATTGTATTTTTATAATGGCTTCTTATTTTGATGCTATTTTGAGCTTAAATTGTAGTCTAATTTTCATAGTTTCCGATTGAATAGCTATCTCAAGTAAAACTGCTACAAATATGTGACAAAACTAATTTTATCAACACGATGTTTTAGGCGGTCACCCACCCTGTTATAGACTACGCTTGTACTTGCAATTTTGTAAGTCGTTTTGATGTTACTATGGCAGCTATATTTATCTATTATTTTGTATTACATAACTAACTGTCTGTCAATGACCGGCTTTTCTATTTGTAATGTTTGTCGAATAAGTTGGTAAAATAAAATTAGAATAATAATCAAGCACTTTAAATTTTGGGATAGTGGCAATAATGCCTAGACCTAGCAAAGCGAGAGTGTTTTATGGGTAAATCTATCGACTTGGTAGCGCCCGCGCGCGAAATTTGAAATCGATGAAATGAATACACGAAGTATCAGAACTACTGCTAGGTCAATCAAAAATTCATGTTTTACAGTTCACTCTTTTATACAGTAGCGATATTAATTCTAAATTAACACGAAATTTGTAAAGAAAGGCCTACCACCAAAGTTAAGCAACCACCGCTTACCTAAACATCGATCGCGTTGATTTAAACTAGGCACTTTTTAACATATTACAGTTTACTACAGTTTACTGTTTGGTCGTAAACTATATATGTTTGTATGGAGTTTTGATTATTATCTAAACTTAATGTGACACCGAAATAAAAAGCTATTATACAAATACAACCCGTACTTCGCCTTCCAAAGTTAAGCAACTACACGCGTAGTCTAAAACAGGATGGGTGACCGCTTAAAACATCGTGTTGATAAAATCAGTTTTGTCACATATTTGTAGCAGTTTTACTTGACATTGCTATTTAGTCGTAAACTACAAAAGTTAGACTACAATTTAAGCTCAAAATAGCATCAAAATAAGAAGCCATTATAAAAATACAATCCTTACAAAAATGCTAAAAAAATTGATTTATTTTCATGTTTCTTGTATGGGGACCCCTCTTGGGATTTGATTTATTGTTCATTGTACAATTTTAAACGGTAGATTTTATAATAACACGTATTCTGTTAAAAATTCAACTGGCTACTTATAACGGTTAAAAAGTTATAGCCCTGTAAACTTACTTTTTCATATAAGGGCGCGTACCGCTGTTAAGCGATGACGTCACCCCAGCAAGATGGCCCCGGCGCGCTTTAATATTATTGACCCAAATTTTAAACGTTCATAGAATCAAAACTACTGAGCCTTTTTGAATAAAATAAAAAGTAGTATGTTTGTTTATTTATAAACTTTACTGCTACAAAGTTTTAAGCGATTTGGCGTACCTACTGACATTCTTCATTGATAACTTACCCTAAAAATATTTTTGATCCTTTGTAAGGCAGTAATGATTAATTAATGAATGAGACAAAGACTTGCTATTGTGTAGATTTATTAAAGCAAAACAACAGTATTTTTTATATTTTCCGTGGTTAGTTTATTTCTCTTCACAGCTAAAATAAACTAATGAGGTGAAAAGCTCCTTTCGCAATCCACGGATGTTAATGGAGCAAAATTATGTAGGTACTTAAATTAATATAATATCAATGGCAACTCCTGGCGTATTATTTATTTATTACCTACTATCCTGCAAAGGATCAAGATTCAAGTTCAGGTAAGAAATCAATTCATGTAATTTAATTTGTTTAATTAAAATTGGAGTCATGTCCACATTATTGCGAGTAATGACACCCATTTGTCCGATCTTTGACTATGATATATTTGATGGTAACTTATACAGTCAAGCTAGGGATTCACTAGTGGACAAATGTCCCGCTACATGTGTCGCAGGCGACGTCGGGTGAAGTGGCGCAACGTTGCCGGACATCGCATGACATATTTGGCAACATCGCCAGACACCTGTCTCGCGATATCGCCAGATATGTTCGGCAAAGTTACGTGAAACCGCTCGACTTCGCCCGACGTCACTGCCAACAGCTGTCGCGCGATGTCGCCAGATATGTTCGGCAAAGTGAAGCCGCTCGACTTCGCCCAAAGTCACTGCCGACAGCTGTCGCGCGATGTCGCCAGATATGTTCGGCAAAGTTGCGTGAAGCCGCTCGACTTCGCCCGACGTCATTGGCAACAGCTGTCGCGCGATGTCGCCAGAAATGTCCGGCAAAGTTTCGTGAAGCCGCTCGACTTTGCCCGACGTCTCTGCCAACAGCTGTGGCGCGACCTCGCCAGATATGTTCGGCAAAGTTTCGTGAAGCAGCTCGACTTCGCCCGACGTCACTGCCAACACCTGTCGCGCGATGTCGCCGGATATGTTCGGCAAAGTTAAGTGAAGTCGCTTGACTTCGCCCGACGTCACTGCCAATATCTGTCGCTCGATGTCGCCAGATATGTCATGTGAAGTCGCTCGAATTCGCTTGACATGTCGCCGACACGTGTCGCGGGACGTTGGTCCCTTAGTTAGCTTCTTATCGGTGAGACCCTGTCTTTTATTTGTGTTTTTAATGTGTATAGAGTATATACAGGGTGACAGGTAACTCGACCTTTCCTTGAAAGGGGTTATACTAGAGCTCATCATCATCATATCAGCCTGTTGCAGTCCACTGCTGGACATAGGCCTCCCCCAAGGAGCGCCACAGCGCGCGATCTCCCGCCCTTTGCATCCAGTCACTGCCAGCTGCCTTCTTCAGGTCATCGGTCCATCTAGCCGGGGGGCGTCCTACACTACGTTTGCCTAAGCGTGGTCTCCATTCGAGAACCTTCCTGCTCCACCTCTCGTCGGTTCTGCGACAGACATGGCCAGCCCACTGCCACTTTAGCTTGCTACATTTTTGGACAATATCAGTCACCTTGGTCTTATGTCGTATGACCTCGTTCCGGATCTTATCCCTTAATGAGATCCCCAACATAGACCTTTCCATAGCACGCTGAGTGACGTGCAGTCGGTGGGCCAAGTTGACTGTCATGTTCCACGTTTCGGCTCCGTAGGTTAAAACTGGTAGGACGCATTGGTAAAACACCCGGCTTTTCAGGCACTGCGGCAGTGTCGACGTGAAGATATGACGCAATTTCCCAAAGGCTGCCCAGCCAAGCTGCACTCTTCTGATGATTTCCCGCTCGAAGTTGTCTCTACCGAGCTTTAGTACTTGCCCAAGGTAGACGTACTCTTTGACAACTTCGAGCGTAGTGCCCTCGACGGAAATTCATCCCAAGCCCCACACATCTCGAGGCAGCGTTAAGACTGTGCAGCATTTTTTGCAAATCCTTCAGCGATTCTGCCATAATAACTATGTCATCGGCAAACCGAAGGTGCGGAAGATATTCGCCATTTACATTGATGCCCAGTCCGTTCCAATCCAGCGTCTTGAACACATCCTCCAGTGCGTTGGTGAACAGTTTTGGAGATATAACATCTCCCTGTCTAACACCTCGGAGCAGCTGGATGGGTTTTGTACTTAGACGGACATTGATGCCATATTGTACAGGCTTCTTAGCACCTTTACGTACCGCCAATCGACTTGGCATCGCTGCAAGGATTCCAGAACAGCCCAGGTTTCGACCGAGTCGAAGGCTTTCTCATGGTCCACAAAGGCTAGGCATAGGGGCTGGTTATACTCTTCGGACTTCTGTATAACCTGCTGCACCGTGTGAATGTGGTCCATGGTACTGTAACCTTTTCGAAACCCAGCCTGTTCCGGTGGCTGGAAAGCGTCAAATCTTGCGGAAAGACGGTTTGTGATGACCCTCGAGAACAGCTTGTAAACGTGACTCAGGAGCGTGATTGGTCTATATTTTTCAGGAGACTTTTGTCTCCTTTCTTGAAAAACGATGCCACCACGCCCCCACTCCACGCTTCCGGAGTTGTCCCATTGGCTATGACGGAATTGAAGAGCCTCTTAAGTTCGCCAAGCACAGGTTAGCCTGCAGCTTTTAAGAGCTCAGATGTGACTCCGTCTGCGCCGGGAGCCTTCCCATTACTAAGCTGTCCGAGGGCCGCTTCAATCTCATCCTCCTCCACGTCTGGGAGATCCACGTTCACTTTCTCTGGGGCTTCTTCTGGAAAAAGGTGCATACTAGAGCTAATTTGCAATAATTTTGTCCCAGTTAACTGTCACTGGTTTTCGAGTTATTTAACTTTTTAGTCATTTTTTGCAATTTTCCGTCTTTTGATCTAAAACTGTCAATTGTGAAAAATTCTTATCTAGCTTCAAAGAATAGGTCGAGTTACCTGTTACCCTGTAGACTCCAGCCATATACAGGCCTCTCCAATGTGTTCCAATTATCAACGTCAAGCCGAAAGGGGGATATAGGGCAGGCGGTGACAGAAATGAGAAAATTTTAATCAAGTACTTAAAAAATTATAGCCACTCAAACAAAAATCGGCAAAATTGAAACCCTGTGATGTTCTTCTAAGTGCTGTGATTGCAAATTGTCCCGTTTCTTCCATTTTTTTGTGATGTAACCCTGAATAACTCTTCTGTAATTTAAAATTGAAAACTAAACTATAACTACCTAAATTTAAAATTAAATATTACTTTTTATACAACCATGTACTCAAAATTATTTAAACGCCCAACTTGAAGTGACTGTGCTCCTACGTTATTTTAGCAAGTGGCTTTAAAAGAAGGCATATTTAGTGAGGATTTCAAAATGGTATGGCACTTGCTAGATTATGGTGTAAGGATTGAGAAAAAAATGCTCGCACAGTACGAGTGCCCTCGATCCAGAATACCCCGACAGGCGAATGAATATGGATAGGGCGGGCTGGCACTATTCGTGCGTGGCCAGCCCGTTCACCCGACATAAATCCAGTCGATTTGTTTACTGGGGAGCCCTAAAAGAAAAGTGTACTTTAAACCAATAGAAAAATCTAATAGATAAAGGAGCTGAATTTTCTTTGATCATCACAGGGTGTCACTTATCTTGATTTTTGTTTGAGTCGTTCTAATTTTTTAAATACTTGACTTGGATAATTTTTTTGAAATTTTCTCATTTCTGTCACTGTTGGCCCTATCTTCCCCTTTTGGCGTGACCTTGATGTTTAGGACACCTGTATGAAAAAATGACGTGAAGTTTTTATCAATAAAGTTGATTGTTATTACAACTTCCAGTAGTAAAAGTGGTCGGGTCTAGCAGCTGCGTCGCGAACACGGTGGGCAGCGTGCTGGGCGCGGCGCGGCGCGCGGCCGACGCGGCCTTCAGCGACCTGCTCGCGCACGCGCTGCGGACGCTCGTCTCCGAGCGGCGGCTCGCGCACCTCATCCGGCTCGGGACCAGTGGGTACCTCTTGTTGCTACCGCAGGCCGAGTGCTCGGGTATAGCAGCTGCGTCGCGCGCACGGTGGGCAGCGTGCTGGGCCGACGCGGCCTTCAGCGACCTGCTCGCGCACGCGCTGCGGACGCTCGTCTCCGAGCGGCGGCTCGCGCACCTCATCCGGCTCGGGACCAGTGGGTACCTCTTGTTGCTACCGCAGGCCGAGTGCTCGGGTATAGCAGCTGCGTCGCGCGCACGGTGGGCAGCGTGCTGGGCCGACGCGGCCTTCAGCGACCTGCTCGCGCACGCGCTGCGGACGCTCGTCTCCGAGCGGCGGCTCGCGCACCTCATCCGGCTCGGGACCAGTGGGTACCTCTTGTTGCTACCGCAGGCCGAGTGCTCGGGTATAGCAGCTGCGTCGCGCGCACGGTGGGCAGCGTGCTGGGCCGACGCGGCCTTCAGCGACCTGCTCGCGCACGCGCTGCGGACGCTCGTCTCCGAGCGGCGGCTCGCGCACCTCATCCGGCTCGGGACCAGTGGGTACCTCTTGTTGCTACCGCAGGCCGAGTGCTCGGGTATAGCAGCTGCGTCGCGCGCACGGTGGGCAGCGTGCTGGGCCGACGCGGCCTTCAGCGACCTGCTCGCGCACGCGCTGCGGACGCTCGTCTCCGAGCGGCGGCTCGCGCACCTCATCCGGCTCGGGACCAGTGGGTACCTCTTGTTGCTACCGCAGGCCGAGTGCTCGGGTATAGCAGCTGCGTCGCGCGCACGGTGGGCAGCGTGCTGGGCCGACGCGGCCTTCAGCGACCTGCTCGCGCACGCGCTGCGGACGCTCGTCTCCGAGCGGCGGCTCGCGCACCTCATCCGGCTCGGGACCAGTGGGTACCTCTTGTTGCTACCGCAGGCCGAGTGCTCGGGTATAGCAGCTGCGTCGCGCGCACGGTGGGCAGCGTGCTGGGCCGACGCGGCCTTCAGCGACCTGCTCGCGCACGCGCTGCGGACGCTCGTCTCCGAGCGGCGGCTCGCGCACCTCATCCGGCTCGGGACCAGTGGGTACCTCTTGTTGCTACCGCAGGCCGAGTGCTCGGGTATAGCAGCTGCGTCGCGCGCACGGTGGGCAGCGTGCTGGGCCGACGCGGCCTTCAGCGACCTGCTCGCGCACGCGCTGCGGACGCTCGTCTCCGAGCGGCGGCTCGCGCACCTCATCCGGCTCGGGACCAGTGGGTACCTCTTGTTGCTACCGCAGGCCGAGTGCTCGGGTATAGCAGCTGCGTCGCGCGCACGGTGGGCAGCGTGCTGGGCCGACGCGGCCTTCAGCGACCTGCTCGCGCACGCGCTGCGGACGCTCGTCTCCGAGCGGCGGCTCGCGCACCTCATCCGGCTCGGGACCAGTGGGTACCTCTTGTTGCTACCGCAGGCCGAGTGCTCGGGTATAGCAGCTGCGTCGCGCGCACGGTGGGCAGCGTGCTGGGCCGACGCGGCCTTCAGCGACCTGCTCGCGCACGCGCTGCGGACGCTCGTCTCCGAGCGGCGGCTCGCGCACCTCATCCGGCTCGGGACCAGTGGGTACCTCTTGTTGCTACCGCAGGCCGAGTGCTCGGGTATAGCAGCTGCGTCGCGCGCACGGTGGGCAGCGTGCTGGGCCGACGCGGCCTTCAGCGACCTGCTCGCGCACGCGCTGCGGACGCTCGTCTCCGAGCGGCGGCTCGCGCACCTCATCCGGCTCGGGACCAGTGGGTACCTCTTGTTGCTACCGCAGGCCGAGTGCTCGGGTATAGCAGCTGCGTCGCGCGCACGGTGGGCAGCGTGCTGGGCCGACGCGGCCTTCAGCGACCTGCTCGCGCACGCGCTGCGGACGCTCGTCTCCGAGCGGCGGCTCGCGCACCTCATCCGGCTCGGGACCAGTGGGTACCTCTTGTTGCTACCGCAGGCCGAGTGCTCGGGTATAGCAGCTGCGTCGCGCGCACGGTGGGCAGCGTGCTGGGCCGACGCGGCCTTCAGCGACCTGCTCGCGCACGCGCTGCGGACGCTCGTCTCCGAGCGGCGGCTCGCGCACCTCATCCGGCTCGGGACCAGTGGGTACCTCTTGTTGCTACCGCAGGCCGAGTGCTCGGGTATAGCAGCTGCGTCGCGCGCACGGTGGGCAGCGTGCTGGGCCGACGCGGCCTTCAGCGACCTGCTCGCGCACGCGCTGCGGACGCTCGTCTCCGAGCGGCGGCTCGCGCACCTCATCCGGCTCGGGACCAGTGGGTACCTCTTGTTGCTACCGCAGGCCGAGTGCTCGGGTATAGCAGCTGCGTCGCGCGCACGGTGGGCAGCGTGCTGGGCCGACGCGGCCTTCAGCGACCTGCTCGCGCACGCGCTGCGGACGCTCGTCTCCGAGCGGCGGCTCGCGCACCTCATCCGGCTCGGGACCAGTGGGTACCTCTTGTTGCTACCGCAGGCCGAGTGCTCGGGTATAGCAGCTGCGTCGCGCGCACGGTGGGCAGCGTGCTGGGCCGACGCGGCCTTCAGCGACCTGCTCGCGCACGCGCTGCGGACGCTCGTCTCCGAGCGGCGGCTCGCGCACCTCATCCGGCTCGGGACCAGTGGGTACCTCTTGTTGCTACCGCAGGCCGAGTGCTCGGGTATAGCAGCTGCGTCGCGCGCACGGTGGGCAGCGTGCTGGGCCGACGCGGCCTTCAGCGACCTGCTCGCGCACGCGCTGCGGACGCTCGTCTCCGAGCGGCGGCTCGCGCACCTCATCCGGCTCGGGACCAGTGGGTACCTCTTGTTGCTACCGCAGGCCGAGTGCTCGGGTATAGCAGCTGCGTCGCGCGCACGGTGGGCAGCGTGCTGGGCCGACGCGGCCTTCAGCGACCTGCTCGCGCACGCGCTGCGGACGCTCGTCTCCGAGCGGCGGCTCGCGCACCTCATCCGGCTCGGGACCAGTGGGTACCTCTTGTTGCTACCGCAGGCCGAGTGCTCGGGTATAGCAGCTGCGTCGCGCGCACGGTGGGCAGCGTGCTGGGCCGACGCGGCCTTCAGCGACCTGCTCGCGCACGCGCTGCGGACGCTCGTCTCCGAGCGGCGGCTCGCGCACCTCATCCGGCTCGGGACCAGTGGGTACCTCTTGTTGCTACCGCAGGCCGAGTGCTCGGGTATAGCAGCTGCGTCGCGCGCACGGTGGGCAGCGTGCTGGGCCGACGCGGCCTTCAGCGACCTGCTCGCGCACGCGCTGCGGACGCTCGTCTCCGAGCGGCGGCTCGCGCACCTCATCCGGCTCGGGACCAGTGGGTACCTCTTGTTGCTACCGCAGGCCGAGTGCTCGGGTATAGCAGCTGCGTCGCGCGCACGGTGGGCAGCGTGCTGGGCCGACGCGGCCTTCAGCGACCTGCTCGCGCACGCGCTGCGGACGCTCGTCTCCGAGCGGCGGCTCGCGCACCTCATCCGGCTCGGGACCAGTGGGTACCTCTTGTTGCTACCGCAGGCCGAGTGCTCGGGTATAGCAGCTGCGTCGCGCGCACGGTGGGCAGCGTGCTGGGCCGACGCGGCCTTCAGCGACCTGCTCGCGCACGCGCTGCGGACGCTCGTCTCCGAGCGGCGGCTCGCGCACCTCATCCGGCTCGGGACCAGTGGGTACCTCTTGTTGCTACCGCAGGCCGAGTGCTCGGGTATAGCAGCTGCGTCGCGCGCACGGTGGGCAGCGTGCTGGGCCGACGCGGCCTTCAGCGACCTGCTCGCGCACGCGCTGCGGACGCTCGTCTCCGAGCGGCGGCTCGCGCACCTCATCCGGCTCGGGACCAGTGGGTACCTCTTGTTGCTACCGCAGGCCGAGTGCTCGGGTATAGCAGCTGCGTCGCGCGCACGGTGGGCAGCGTGCTGGGCCGACGCGGCCTTCAGCGACCTGCTCGCGCACGCGCTGCGGACGCTCGTCTCCGAGCGGCGGCTCGCGCACCTCATCCGGCTCGGGACCAGTGGGTACCTCTTGTTGCTACCGCAGGCCGAGTGCTCGGGTATAGCAGCTGCGTCGCGCGCACGGTGGGCAGCGTGCTGGGCCGACGCGGCCTTCAGCGACCTGCTCGCGCACGCGCTGCGGACGCTCGTCTCCGAGCGGCGGCTCGCGCACCTCATCCGGCTCGGGACCAGTGGGTACCTCTTGTTGCTACCGCAGGCCGAGTGCTCGGGTATAGCAGCTGCGTCGCGCGCACGGTGGGCAGCGTGCTGGGCCGACGCGGCCTTCAGCGACCTGCTCGCGCACGCGCTGCGGACGCTCGTCTCCGAGCGGCGGCTCGCGCACCTCATCCGGCTCGGGACCAGTGGGTACCTCTTGTTGCTACCGCAGGCCGAGTGCTCGGGTATAGCAGCTGCGTCGCGCGCACGGTGGGCAGCGTGCTGGGCCGACGCGGCCTTCAGCGACCTGCTCGCGCACGCGCTGCGGACGCTCGTCTCCGAGCGGCGGCTCGCGCACCTCATCCGGCTCGGGACCAGTGGGTACCTCTTGTTGCTACCGCAGGCCGAGTGCTCGGGTATAGCAGCTGCGTCGCGCGCACGGTGGGCAGCGTGCTGGGCCGACGCGGCCTTCAGCGACCTGCTCGCGCACGCGCTGCGGACGCTCGTCTCCGAGCGGCGGCTCGCGCACCTCATCCGGCTCGGGACCAGTGGGTACCTCTTGTTGCTACCGCAGGCCGAGTGCTCGGGTATAGCAGCTGCGTCGCGCGCACGGTGGGCAGCGTGCTGGGCCGACGCGGCCTTCAGCGACCTGCTCGCGCACGCGCTGCGGACGCTCGTCTCCGAGCGGCGGCTCGCGCACCTCATCCGGCTCGGGACCAGTGGGTACCTCTTGTTGCTACCGCAGGCCGAGTGCTCGGGTATAGCAGCTGCGTCGCGCACGGTGGGCAGCGTGCTTGGGAAGCTGTATTTGGGAACAGATTAAAATCAAACGTATTGATTTCCAAGCAACTTCTATATTTAATTGCATAAGCATGTCAATTTCAAATTTTCAGCTTCCCAAAAGTTATCTTAAAGAGATCGCTGATTAGCGATAATACCACCTGTCACCTACACCGTCACGCAGCAGTGTCCGCAATGTTGTGCCAGTGTGGGGATAAGACAACCGGACAAATTACTAGCGTAGAGGCATTCCATCTTGGTCCTCAAGGTTGGCAACGCATTTGAAGTTATAGTATAGCAGTCTTGAGATTGAAGTCTGAGAATTTAAATGTATATGGATCTCAAATCTTATTTACCGTCAGGTGCCCTGAGTGATCCACAGCCGACAAAAGTTGAAGATTAAAAGAGACTTTGTCTCGTATATATTAAGTTGTAGCATAGCATAGCAAATATGCCTGGCGTGTGGTGTGAGTGACACAGTTTGTATTCGACGTAAAGCGTTCAAAAAGTTAAAAAAGAAACTGCATACATATATCAGGTTTCCAAAGTGAGGTTCTTGTTGCAGATCTACTATTTAATAAGAAGGAGTCCTCTTCCCGTTCGGACCCGCGGCAACAGCGTGCGCAGGCGCACAGTCAGCTGCTGGGCTGCGCGCTGGCCGCCGCGCCGGGCGTGGCCCGCGCGCTCGACAGGGGCTTCGCGCTACTGCAGCGCCCGCAGTTCAATAAGCAGGTCCATACTCTATTCTCTATTATAGCACGGGACTTAGAGCCCAAGAACAGCAATGTTGAAGTAAAATTGGATCATGTTGCCAATTTCATTCCGAACAAAGAATTTATAGAGTAGTTTTTTGCTAAACTACACTTGCAATAGACGCAAAAACATACAATGCGTTTTGTTACTGCTTAATTAAAGATGTATTTAAGAGTGAAAATCTAAGCGTTTTTAAGCCAGTTAAATATTTTATTACTTAATTTATTAAATATGATGGTAATGTGGTAAGATAATACTTTCTTTTCTTACAGTTGGTGTACAATTTGCTCGACTTATGTATTATGGAGCTGTTTCCTGAATTATGTGCCACAGATAACAAATCACGGAATGAACCAAAGAGTTGAGGCAGTATGGTTGTAGACACTGTATCCAAATTTGTATCTCTATAAGTATTATGAAAACGTCCTATGCATTTTTTTAAATCGCAAGTGCTTGCTAGTGATATCACGTTCTTAAACTGTTTTGCAAACAGTCTTGTGCGATTTGTATTAAACTGTAAATATTATAATGTATAATATTAGATTATTATATTTTTATAATAATAGATAATTTTATTAATATTTATTAATGGCCTTGATCCATGATTGAGGTACACAGACCAGATAAAGATAAAATGGAGAAACAATGCTTTCGACACGGAATGGTGAAATAAAAATATTTTCATAAAAAAATACTAGTTTTATTAGTGAATTTTGGAGTCTTTACCCATGCTCCCATTACCTTTTGTTCTTCAGAAATCATTTTTATTTCGCAATAATTGGTTGGTTAGGTTCGTTAGGTATCTGTAGCCTGTCTCCGTCGAGTAGCAGTGGGACTAAATGGGGCTCCCCCGCAAACCGTCTTTGTGTCGGCTCTCAATTAAGTTGTGCACCTATAGTTGGAAAGCCCTTTACTTGTATAAGAGTAATGAAAAGTGATAACGACATGCAATTAGGGCATTTTAGTAAACACGATATACAATACATTGCTGGTATTGTATATCGTGTTTACTAAAATGCCATTGGTCCATTTTTTTTAGAATAATCAATCAGTTAATCACATCCGTTAGTGTGCGTTAGGATAAACAATGATTATGATTAATGGTAATAGGGAATAATAAAATAGGGTAATAACTTTAGCGATTCCAATTTAATAATTTACCTGTTTGTTGTTTACAAGATCATCATGAAAACCATAATTGAAAATCATGTGCAAAAACCAAACGCAGTGACAGTTCAACAATATGAAAGAAGCCATGATACAGTCAGTCAACTCTACTAAATCATTTTTAACGTCGATGCTCGGTATTATAGCAACTTTTGTAGCCTTTTTAACTTGGAAGCATTACCGTTCTGCAGCTAACTTCGCAATACTCTTTGACAAGCCAATCTTGTGTCCGAATTAGGCGTCTGTCACAAACGGGAACGTTATCTCACTCGCACTATCTATTATTCATGCACGAAGGAATGAAACAAACGTATTTCGATTTCGTATTAGTATAACCCGGACCACGGCTTGGCAAGCGAAGCACAGCAAAGCAAATGTCAATTTATTTACAGTAGAAAGTAAAAGGCGATGGGTGTGTGCTTTGTGTTTTGTATGTTTAGTTACGACGAATTAAATTCTGTAGCTTGTAGTGTAAAATAATAGTAACGATTTCTCATAAAATATTAACTAATGTTATTGAACGTTAGATATTAAGTACATTTTTATAAATTCCAAGGCAAATTGAGTTTGTTATGCACTAAAATCAAACACTAATTAGACAATCATTCCCTAACATTAAGTGTTATGTTTTCGTTAAGTGCTGAAGTGCTCCGCTAGAACTCAAACGAAAACAACGAACCCTAGTGATAACATGTGTGTCTAATTATTGTAAATTATCAACAATGGGCATCCTGAGAAGTTCGACCTCGCGTAAACATGGTCAGAGCGTCTGAGCGCGTTCGAGATTCAAACATTCGAAATGGCTTCGCCGTGCCAAAAAGGCGGGATGCGGCTAAGCGAGGCTCTGGACAACATGCAGTTGGCCTACAACCCTATCACTAAGCAACTGCATTTTGTGAGTCCTAAAGTGAAACCACCTGAGGATACTGCTGATGACATAGACAAACTGTCTAAGAAGAGCAGTTTCAGCGATGAAGGCAACTTTTCCATTTCAACTTGTGAGAAAAGTGATACCAGTGATTCTCCAAAAAGCACTTTGAATTGGGGTGGCAGTGTCAGTGGACACCAGAGGGGCAAAGATGGTGGTTCATTTTCAAGCACAGTATCAAGTTTATCGGAGTGCTCCCTGGGATCTACTGCTTCGAAGGAGGATGAAGTTGGCGAGGGACCGTCTGAGCAGGACAGGGCTAAGCTGAAGAAAAAAGGATTGTCCGGATTCTTTAGCAGGTTAGTTATTATTTTTTATTTATTCATATTTATGTTTTGAACTTGTGACTGCCATTGTTTCTGGTTTTTATTTACATGTTTATTTCGATTCATTCTAAATACCTGCATACCTAATTTGTTGACGCTCTTTGAAGCCTAGTTTTTTATTTTTTGAATAATAATAATTTGATCTTTCTTCTATGAGAAAGCTAAATTTTGCCATAAAAAATATTTCCAGTACATTCTTGTTGTTCGCAAACAAGCAACAGATTTATTAAAGAGATATAATCATTGTTCAACACAAATTACACATTATTCTAATAAAGTGTTTTAATGGTAGATTGTGGTAGATTTCAGAGATGGCGATAAGTTATCAATAAGATAAGAAATTTATGAGTACCTGCTACCGTTGATGTTGATTTATATAATACCGGTTCAGTGATCATTCTTTATGTCATTGATACATAGACATAAATATCTTAACATTTCTAGATTTTGTTATGAAGCATTATAAGGAATACGAGGAATAAAATTCTGAATAATCCTAATCTGGACTTCCAAGTCCCAAGATAAAAGAAGACATTGCCTAAGTAACCTGTGAAATTTGAGTAAGGACCCAATAAATATTACGAATGATAGGGTAATTAATAAAGTAACACATTATATAAGTAAAAATTTTATAATAACAGTTTATTAGAATAAATATTCTCCTATTACAATTAAGGAATGCTTATTAATAGTATATGTATGAAAAATATTATGCAGTCTTTGCAATATTTAATTACGTTAAATTTTAAGTTAGTGTACTTCCATTCCGAAGGTCTCCTTATCTATTTTGACTAGTTCACATGACATATCAAACAATCTCTTCTGATTTTCTAAATTCTTTGAGAATTTGTTGCTAATGCCTTCGATGCAGTTACTGATGTATAAACCGCCTCTCGTTTCTAAATCTTTGTTAAAACACGCATGGAGAATTGAAACGGCACCCTTTGCTGGTGTTTTGAAGAATATCTTCATTGCCCATGGAAAATATCTTCTAAAAAATGTACCGTCAAACAATTCCGTGTCAACAATCCCTGGGTGTACGGAATAGCTTCTTACTTTGTCACCAGTTTCTTCTAGAAGTTTGTTCACATATCTCGCTGTCATTAACTGTAACAACACAAAAATTAAATGCAAAAGTTACCTTTTATGAACTGCTAAGTAAGGACTGCGAATGTTGAATGTATGTTTCCCGGAATTGCCATACAAATATGGACTTTAACAACTGTATCGTTATTGTAGTTACATGTAAAATTTCAAAACAGATATTACCTGTGCTAGCTTAGACTGAGCGTAAGCTGCTGATGTGTCATAGTATTCCTTGGAATTTAAGTCGTCAAAGAAAATCTTTCCTGGGTGATGCGCGCATGACGTCACACTTACAATCCTAGAGCACTCTCCAATGGTTCCACCTTTTTTCAGTGCTGGCAACAATAAATGTGTCAAGTAAAAATGACCTATATGATTGACAGCCAATTGAGATTCGACTCCATCTTCGGTCAGTTTATAATCCCCAAACATAATTCCTGCATTGTTCACCAAAAGATTGATCTCAGGGTATTTCTTTAGAACACTTTCCGCAAACTCCTTTACAGACTTCAAAGAGAGTAAATCTAATGGGAATGCGTGTAGATTTTCGCCATTTTCAAATTGTTCTGCGAGTTTCTCCGCTAGTTCGGGCTTTCTGACTCCCATAATAACGATCATTTTCGCCTTTAGCAGTCCTCTGATAACTTCAGTGCCGATACCGCGCGCTCCTCCGGTGATAACAGCGATTTTGTTATTCGCGTCTGGCAACACTATCTTGTTTCTCGTTATGTTCACCCAGTCGTCGATAAGGCCTCCGAGGCCGGCTCCTTGCATCTCGATCGTGTACCGTAGCTCCAACAAGATGTGTTTTAATGGTCTATGTCTATTTAAGTACCAATAAACACCTAGACCAGTAATTATGACAGCAGAAGCGACCGCGAGCGACATTTTTGAGGTTATGTTATCGTCCGTACGACGCGACGCGGCGGTTGCACTGCCGACGCTTGCTTTCACCTGACTGGAAATCCTCGACGCTTTCTCTTTGTCCGTGTTTGTATTCTTATTGTACCGTTACATGGGTTTTCGATATGGTATTTATCACGGTTTTGTTAGGAATTTAGATATATTAATTAGCTTTTGTTTGGTTCGGCACTCGCGGGACGACTTGCGCGTCGGGACTGACGCGTAATCGAGAACTTGACTCAGCGATTGACATTTATTGGTTCTTTATGATATGATGGGTTCTTGGCGCTGTTTGGATTGGGAATCTTGTTATTCAAATTTAGAGGGCAATATGAACATTAAAATTAGAATATTTTTATCACAATAAACACGATACTTAACACCGTTTAAACGACTCGCGGCAAACTGACTGACTCAATCCAAAAGATAGGTAACTCATACGTGCCCATTCATACCTAAGTAGGTAGGTACTTAAGATAATTTGTATTCATTTGCTAATATTAGCCTATTTCTGTTTCTAGGAACTGCTCCATGTTTGCCAATACGATTTGCGAATCCAATTATCCAACGAAAACATAATGCCATTAGGTTCCAATGACGCATGCGTTTATTGCTGTGGTATTCTAATTATGTTGACCACAGTAAAGCCAGACTGGTTCTAAGTTTTTAATATTGTAGCGTTCCGTCCCCGTTCGGGTAACGGTTTTAATTTCAATAATCAAGATAGAGTCGATGCCCTTTCCAAGCCGTAGTACGATGGTCGTGCCTACAGCATATGGCAAGGCTAAAACTTAAAACATCTGTCATTTCTGGTTACTCGTATCAACGTTAAAAATTCTACCGTAAGGGGTACACAGAATATGTAAATATAGGTCTGTCTCTGTCGTTAGCCTGCAATTCTTGAGAAGCCGCTGTGATATGTTTGTATAAGTAATTAGGTATCTGAAAAACAGCGGGGAGGCAATGCTTAGCATAGGATTTTGGATAGTGACCTGATGAGAGGCGTTTGTACCCAACTGGGGGCAGATTCAAGCCGATGAAATGTGTGGATAGCAGCTTATTTCCCATTCAAACATGTGTAGAGAAAATTTGTTTAGAGACTAAATCGTGATAAAGCTACCGCACAAGCTGCAGTGTAGAAAGCAAAATTGCTTCGTTCTATACAATCACAAATCGTACAGCTCCGCCTCTAAAGCACGCTGCATGGTTACCGCTTTGTGTGGCCCTTCGCATTGATTACTGGAGCATATAAAACAATCCCGTGAATCTTGCCTACTCTATCAAGTATCAAGCTTTTTTGAAATAGCCTACCGTACCGTACCTATTTCCGAAACGATTAGCACCGGTTTGAAATATCAAAAGGAATTCGAGTAATTAAGCGCAACGTTACATGCATTCAAACTTATTATGTGCATGCACTACGTACTGAGAACGGAATGCAAATGTTGACGTCATTCTGTGGCCTGACGACGTAACGTTAAAATATACATCTGAACTCAGATTTAAGGCTAAAATGAATCATCCTTGGAGCTCCTGTGAAGAGACAACAATGTTGTAAACGCCATTAAGCCATTGTGTATGCTGAGTGGCCTCTGAATTTTGGTAATGTCGAGGTTACAACCACGACTTTGTGGAATATCGTAAACGTTTAAGTAATCAGTCCCGCAGATAATGTCATGAATTTGCTTATTATCAGGATATATGCTATTAAACACGTAGTTTATTATCTGGTTTGTAATATCGCAATAGCTGATGAGTTATATCATAAACGTCTTTGAACGGATTAACTGTTAGTTTGGTTGTCATGTTGGATTTTGAAATTAATATGTTTGATCCAAAACATGTTAGAAATGAGAGAGTCCGTTTGCAGATGGTTAAGATAAGATGCAATGTGGCCGTGGTACACACCTGCCGGAACATATCGCCATAGCCTTATGTAGATGCATCGCGAATGAGTCTACCTATTTAACTGGTCAACTAAGGAAGCAAAACAAATGTAATAGAAGATTTGTTTAGATCCTTTCAACTCCAATGTATATAATATCAAAGAGATCTACATTATATATATCGCTAAAATAGCTCTCCATGTTTTGAACACTCTGTGGAACTGAGAAAACCTCACATTGAGAATCACAACAAACCCACTACATAAGTCTACGTAAGTTTTACGTAAGTACAATGGCCTATTCCCTTCGCCCGGTACTTGACCGGGGAACCTGTTTAAGAGCATGCCTCTACCAGCCAATCCCTTTCACCAATACACCTGACCTTGGCATCTGTGCTATAAACCTCACACTACATTGCCGCTTCCTTTAAAATAAAGTAAAGAAAGCCTTTCTTTCCGACGGCAATGGAAAGTACAATGAGAATAAAGTCGTTTTCAGGAAAGAAAAGCTTGTTGTTAGTGTAATTTTAGCAAACAAAGACATACTGCAACAGAAATATGAAGTCATTGTCCAAATAAACTCAGTTACTTGGTAAGAGCTTATTATAATGCAGTGGCTAAGGCAGGTGTTGATAAAACGACCTGTTTTCTTTGTGAGTTTTATTCAACTTAAAATGCTCACGTTCGATGCGTCGCGCCACCTGATACTTTCAATGCATCTGCGAGGTGCATTTGGCCGTAAAGGTAGAAAAAAGTTTGCACACAGCGGCGTCTTTGCGGACAAAGGAAAAAGTAACCCGAAGAGCGTGGGTATACATGGACGATTTTATAAACTGTCTAAAATGATTCTATTTCAAGACATACGAAGCCAACAAGTTTGACAAGTTTAATTTTATTCGTTTCCGTGTCATGTCTGCGACTGCTTGTAATGCGGTGTGATGGCATTCAATAAAATTTGCATTAGTGGCTTGCGGTTTCTTTCATTCAAAGTTTTTTTTTATGCAACTTGTTGTGTAACTGCTTATTGTTAGGCCTAAATGTGAAGTTCAACAGATTTTGCATTGTTGCTTTGTAAATCGAGCCTTCCCTTTGTAGTTTTCGTGAATCAGTCGCGTTGGCTAATTATCACAAGCTGACGTGTGTTTCTACTACTGCTTCCAGTCATTGCAGGTAGGTAGGTTGACTAATCTAATTCTTACGTTTTACCTCCTTAGTGACGCGGAATTTTGCCATTTACGATTCTGCAGCTGCTTACTCTTATAGGTTTCACGAGTTACGTCGACTCTGCGTATTTCAATGGTATTTACTGGTATAATAGGAATTAATCGCACGCCATCAGAATTGTGCGCTATTGGGTCATTGTTTTCGTGAACAATGCGGTAATTTGATTTTTGTTCGTAATCGTCATAATGTTTCTTGGGAAAAAACGTAGAATGATGAAGTTATTTATTACCATATAACCATGACACTAAAACTGACACTTTATCTGACAAAATGTTATTATTATTAGATACCTAATCAGTATTTGTCTCGTTTTACAAGTGCGCTCTTGTTCTTCTTACTCAGATCTTATAATATTATAGACAGGATTTATCTTTTACTTGCTTTGCCTGAATTTACATATTTATTACCCAGTGACTAACTACGCCTTAATAATCTTTTTGGTCACCTTGTTTTCAAGACATACTGACTGACTCATACTAATGTGTTAAGGGTACAAGTTGTTTATAAAAGAATCGTACTTTGGTACCATCAATATTTTTGCTGTACAAAAGGTTGGGTTACAAGAAGTTGATTCGTATGATTCACGTAATGAATACTTTGTTGAATTTGATCAAGTATCCAATCCTACAACTCAATAACAAATTATTATTGGAGACGTCGATGTAACAAGGTTAATGCTAACCTACCAACCTTCAATTCCGGGAATGAAGCCAATTTCGCTGCGAAGGGTTGTAAAGCTTAACTCTCGTAAAATGAAATTGGCTTCCGAGCCTTGAAACAATTCAGAATAAACTTCGCCAAGAAAACTAAAACGCAAGATGGAGCGATGATATTCGCAGATGGTCTGGTGTCGGTGGAAATCTCATCCCTGAAGATGAGAATCCCACCTACACCAGAGCTGAAGATTGGGAGCTGTGGTGTGCATTGGGAGAGGCCTTTGTCCAGCGGTGGACTAAAACGGGCTGATAATGATGATGGCAATGATGAAGGAAACTAAATGTCTTACAGAAACTTATTGTTATCAAGTTATCAACCAATAAATATTTTTGAAGGACCGGATGGAGACAGATAATATTTCTAAAACATTCCTCGAATGATAATCTTTTTTACGCAATAGGTGGGTACCTTATCTTTTATCTTTCGCTGTGGTTACGAAATGAACAAGTCGCGTGAGAATAGAGAAATAAATGTAACAAATCATTTACAATAACAATGCCTAACGCCGACGAAGTTTATAAATCACTCTGTGAAAGTTATTGAGACTATGGGAGCCAGACAAAATTCGGTCCGGTTAAATAATTCGCTATACGGAAGTTATGAAACTGATTCATAACTTTTTATCACTTGTTATGGAATTAAATGTTCTTTGTTAAAGCTGGCAGTGAAATTTAAAAGGTCTAAATGTTTAATGTTCCTGCACTGAATGTTGTAAATTGTAAACGCCGCTTTCGTTTTGCATAACGGCCTAAACATAAGCCTCGAATTATAAATTTATGGAATAATAAAAAAAACGTTCATACCAAAACGTTGTAAGGTTAATAACTTGGATATAAAAGAAATAAGGCCACGACGGTATCAAATGTTCGTGTCTATAACAGTTCTGAGCAATCTTTTGTAGTGCTGTTAAGGACTATTCAATTGAGAAGGTCGTTCGAATGTTGAATGAATGAACGAAATGTCTATTTATATCGAGAGGGGCAATTTAAACCATTGAAGTAGTCACTCGTGTCAGAAGTGACCGTGTGTCAGGATCAATCAAGCATAACTGGACTCAGTGTTAATAAATGGTATGGTATGTGGAAGTTGGAAGATGATTCAACTTGAAATTCTGAAGAGTCTTAATAACGATATTATAGAGTTAGAAACGAGACAAGGGGGATCGTTTCTCGAAAATTAATACACTAATAATATTAGTGCACACAATACAATTTCTACAAGTGTACTAGTGAAAAGTACCGCATGGACTAATAGGTATTATTAGTCCTAGTTTCGAGAAACAGTTCCCACTTTTTTATTTGTTGCTTCACGTCGTTAATATCTTTTGAATTAAAGTCCTCAGATATCTTAAGGATCAAATTAAGCTCCTCAATAGAGCAAAAGAGGAGTGGAATTTTAACGACTCTACGTTTGTTGACCTGCCATCAAAAGCCGAGTGTGTCGGAATTCGTCCGCATCGCAGTCGACGGGGAGTAAATTTTAATCTATACGTGCTTCACATCCCAATGCACGAATTAACATTTCATAAAAAGCTTGTAAGTGCTTAACGTTTGAAATTTCATACGAAAGAATTAGGAATATGGCAAAAGGTCAATTGACAACAACATTTTTTTAAAGGGTGTTCTTAATAAATCCTGCCAAGGTTTAGAGGTTTGTCCCAAAAAAAAAAACTGTTAATAGCTAAAGAGCTCAAACGCCAGAAGGTCTTTTCTACGTCACAGCTGTGCTAGCAAAACCAGGCATCGGAAAAAGCCTTCATTTGATTATTCCTATCGATAGGTTAACCCTATCATTTAGTAACCCAATCGATGTGGTTACCCTAGTTACCTTTTTAAGAAACACTTTTCAAATGTTGTCGATTTGATTTGATTTGAATCAACTTGCCTAAATCGATCGTTCTTAAACCTATGACATGGAAAAAGTTACTATCGAAAGGACAGTCACATCTAGGTTATAAGGTTAACTTGTATTGTATCGTAATATCCGTATGAGAATTATTTATTGACAAGCCTCCGCGTCCATCGTCGGTGGACGTATAAATAAACAAGCGTTCGAGGAAAGTTTGTACGTCACTAAATTGATGAAGGCACGCTGGACATACAATTAACAATGACGGAGGTTCATTTGAAGTGTTTATAATTGATTGGCTTTTCCTGTAATAGATGTGACTGTCATTAAAGCAAGCGCAATATTTTAACAGGTTTGCATCGGAATTCCACAGTTCACATGTGTTTGTACTATCCTCCATTAAATAAAGGAATACTGTTTCAACGGGAACATTGCTCCCATTTGAGCTTAAGTATCTGGAGCATGGGTTGCCCCATAAAACGTAGTCTCGCTACCCAAGAAGTGATTAAAGAATCTCGCTCGAGCGTAAGTCGTAAATGTATGCATTTCATATGATAACGTTATGATGTCATTGTATGAGCTTAGTCTCAGTTTACCGTGTGAATTGCTAGTTGCTACCGATTTGTCATAACACTCATAACAAAAACTAAGATGCTGTTTTATTCATGTTCTGTTTGAAAATATCCAGTCCAAACGCAATGATAGTTTAATTAATAAACAACGTGGAACCGGTTCTGCGTAAATTCTTAATTATATTATTGCACAAGTTCGTTCAGAAAACAAATTACAATGCTGGCCAAATTCATGTATGTTACGCAAAGCGTTTCACGGATTCTCAAATTGCTTTCGTTATTACGACACATTAAGGAAAATTTCTATTGTGCGACGACGCCATGAAATGACTGTTATAGTACTCTTACGCATAACCATTTTGCCCGGTTTGGGAAATGGGGGTCAAGACTTATCCAACGATGAGGCATTTTATACATTATTTTAATGTTAGACGATATAATCTGCAATTTGCCATCCTAAAGATAAAATATCTTCAAAGACTAGCGAGATTGACTGAGAAAGACTTCATTTTGCATGGCAAGCACTTTGATAGAGAGATTAGACGCGTATGAAAGTTATCTATCGGCTTGTGTCGTGGTCGTGAGACGATGAGATCAAAGACGGAAGATATTATCTTTGATTTAATACCAATCTTACATCCAGTTTAAATTATGTATCTTGTAGTAGAAAGTTTAATAACGTCAAGATTAATCAGCTGTATAATGTAAGGATTTATAATATACGTGTATTATTTACAAATGTAATGTAAGCGAATGTTAAATATGGTCACATGGACATCTGTTTTTCAGTAACATCGATGAATTGTACAAAAGGACTGCGAGCAGTCTGTTCGTGCCACATATAATATTGTTTGTGTTTTAAATTTACGTAACAAGTTTTGGGTTGTGTGCAATGTCGGATACAGTGTAAGTAATATTACATTAAGTAGTTTAAGTGCGTTGTTGTCCTCTTTACCATAAAAAATATGATACTCATCAGAAACAACTGTTTATGTCGTTGTTCCCTATTGTCACTATAGTTGCGAATTGTTCGAAAGATGAAAGAGGGTGAATAATTGAATATTCGGGCGTTTCAACCGCCCTCACTACCGTTCTCAAAACAATGATAATTACCTCTGATTTCCGAAATAAATGGAAAGTATTCCTAGTTCTGCTTCTAATTACGTCAGAAGGTGGTCGTAATTATCATTGTTTTCTACATTGTTTTGAGAACGGTAGTGAGGGCGGTTGAAACGACCGAATATTCACCCAAGAACAACATTATTCCAGAACGAAATCATTGAAGTTTCGCAGCAAAATAGAGGTTCTTTTCTTTCCTCTATGGATCGTGCAAATATTTGTGTTTGATATCCATTCGGTACGACGCGTGGGCCTACGCAAATAGGTCTTGGCCGCTCGCTTCCCGGGCGCCACTGGACTACAAGGTTATGCTAATGTAAGATAATCAATTTCCCTGATCATCCATTTCCATGAGTCATCCCACTTTATGGCAACTCCAATTTCTAAGCCGCCGGTTACAAAAGGATTATGATAAAGCAGAATTCCTAATTGGGTTCTTAGTTTCTGACTAATCCAAAGCATGTAGCTAATTACATTTCCTTGGCATTTTTGCAGCACTCAGGCTTATCGAGAGTTATTTTAATACCTTTAATGTCTTGGGAACCTTGACTTCTTGAAGTTACGGTATGACGTCACTCGGCAATTTATTTGATGTGATGTGAAGCAGCTGGCAGTATATTAGAGCAATAAAACTGTTTTTCTGTTCCATTAGTGACTGAAATGTTTATGCCATTTGGCGATCATCTCCGCTCTAAAGATATACTCTTATATCACCTCTTCGGAACATTTGAATTTATGACTAATGCTTTTGGCTAGACGTAAGGAATCCTAGTAACTTTCTTACGTTTAGTTACGTTACGTTACGTTTACGTTTTTCTTTTGCTTTTAATTATTTGAGGAATCTTAATGTGACTGTTTTAAAGTTATCTCGGTAATTATATCTCTTGTATTCATTACTCTCTGGTGGGAGATAATTATTTTTATGATTAGTCTGGCTGATATTAATCTGAATCATCATTCATTGTCATGATCTCCAATTCTATACAATTATTCTCTGAGGCGTCTATCTCGAGATGAATCTAAGCATGACTTCGTCTTGAATCGTTTTTCCTTACCTTTTTATCTTTTTTCTTTAGGAATTAGATCTAAGCTGATAAAAACATGAGCACCTAATAAAACGTTGAATTAACAATTAGTAACACGATCTCAACTATTAGTTTCGTTGCTATCAGTGTAATTTAGACCTAGAAGAGTCGGAATAGATGCTCCAGCGTTGTTGTTTGTAAGTTGGTAGTGATCATCACTCACGTTTCCTTGCGACAGACCTTGCAGTTTCTCACGGTTGGCACGCCTGTGTCCTCTCAGCACTGGGACCGGAGATTGCGAACGGTTGCCAAACTTCGTGTTGACATGCTCATTTCGAAACATAAGTTTGAACACGTTAAACGTATGCTATTTATTTCTAGAAATTGTAATTTGAAGCCAATTATTTGCAAGGTGTCTCAACTTCTCAAGTGTCTTGATATTAAGCTTTCGGGAAAAAATACGTTCGATGCATTACCCGCATTGGATGCGTCAGTGAATGTTTTTCGATGGATCAGTTGTCAAACGTGAATGCTGTCATATGTAATTTCATTGTTTCATATGCGATTCAATTAATGTCGATTTCCATTCTGTTGTGTCACTGTTATAATATTTCAAAACCGTACTTTTTTATAACGACTGTGTATATTTGTTGCTTTTGTAAATGAAATTGGTCTTAACGAACGAGAAAGAATGGAAATGTAATATTTATGATGCGTATCGGTCGTTTGCGAAACAAAAATTCCATTGTTGGCAGTATAATTCTTGATAGAATTGGCTTTTTACGTTAAATAGTTTTTAGAGGAACTGATACTTGTTAGTCTTGTTACCATTGACAAATTCTAGCAGTCTAGAAACGTTAATGTAATAATTAAATGTATGAAAAACTGACTCACAATTATAAAGGAGATCCGTTGATTTTCCATGGATCCCATAACCAGATCTTGCCGAAATGAAAATCGGACTACCCATGAGATACCCTATTCATAAAAAAACCCAAAGCGCTGTCAGTGTGCCATGGTGTGCCTATTATACTTGAAGAGTTTCCTCTATTTCTCCGGATCCCATCATCAGATCCAGACCTGAAGTTAATGGGACCACCAGGGAAGTCAACCCTTTCAACAAAAATGAACCCAAATCGTTCTAGCAGTCTTCGAGTACTCCATCATTAAAATAAAGATTCCATCGAGCTGAGAAGCTCCTTTTTTTGAAGTCGGTTACAAAAGCCATTTGCATTTTAAATAATTATCAATATTTTAAATAAATCGGCTAGCTAACCATTCTGGCATTTGACCGTAACCGAAAAAAAACCAGAAAACACGACACATTCAAACAAAGCGAAGCCGTCAAGAGCCGTACTAAATAGCGTTGTTTGTAAATGAACGAGCAGGTCGAATATGTTTAACCTCTATTATTACTTTAAAAAACAATTAACTGACTGGCTGAATAAAAATATTATATTCTTAAATCCTGCATTCATGCGTATATCTAAACATGTACATTGTACAAATACGTCTCAGCACTGAAATGCGTGCGTCAATTCCTTTCTTAATCATTTAAGTATGTGCTTTTCTTTAGTGTTTTCCCATCATAAGACCTTAAATTTAGTAATCCTTCCCAACCCTTATCCTTATTGATATTATAATTGCGAAATTGTCTTTATTTCTTTGTTCCGTTTTGACGGTTCAACGCTTCACCGATCTTCATGTCTAGTACAGAGAGACATAAGGTACTTTTTTTTCCGAAAATAGATTAGTTACAGCCAGCCATTTTATATAGGTATATTTTAATACTGCTAATGTACGCTTACTATTGGAGAGTCACATTTACGCAAATAATCGCCTGTTAATCTGTTGTTTTCAACGTTCAGCGTTAACAGTATTTTGATTTGCGGTTGAGGATGCAATTTGACTTAATGAGGGCAATGCGTGTTGAAGTACTTGACAGTGACACTGAAGGCCATGTATATCGACGGTTTCATCCTGTATATACGCGACTACGCGTGTATTTTAAGCGCAATTAAACTACTAACAACTCACTTTAGCGCTCTACAAAAACGTTCAATCTTTAGTTGAAAACAACTGGTTGAAGTTGAAAGACCTTGTTAAGAATCCGCCTTCGCGTGGGAATTTGTGTTCGCTGCTCGCTGTCGCCTAAAACGAATTAAAACTATTACAAATCAACTATCGCTTTACTTTATTTCATACGGATACTATTGTCTCAAGGTCGAACGTTCACGATAAAAATATCAAGCCTATATTAGATATAGCATGTCCCAAAATTAACCGTATGTCAGAAGCGGGATTTAAGCTATATAAAAAGTTCTGGACTCTACAACATTTTATTACTTCGTACTCCTTTATATACCTGTCAGCTACAATAAGGCTACAATCGATGATGCACAGAAGGTCACGAACACAATGGAATGTTATTAGACGACAATAGATGGGCAGAGGCGCGGTTAGAATACATTCACGGACCGTAAACTATTAATAAATATTCAAATAGTTTTGTAACCGAGAGAGAACCCCAATATTGCACGCATTCCTTGCATAACGTGAAGTGTAATAAGTGAAATATGCAGATTTTCTCGTTAAGATAAGACTTGAGAGCACCGAAGGCGATTAAAGATAACCTACATAGTTAAAGACGGCTGCTAGTGTTAAAATCATCCCAAGAGATGCTGCTGTTTAGTGTCTCCTAGCTACAGCCACAGCTGTAATTGCCTTAACCAATATGTCTGTCACAGATGCTGATGAACGATTCAAGTGTCTGTACGGCCACATAACTGTGATGCTCTTTGACCCAAGTAATTTGTGTTGTTGTGAGCCACATGCCTAGGATGATGGAGATTCTTGCGGCTTAGCGGTAAAATGTTTGTAAAGTGTTATGACAGGAAAATGTGCGGTTACTAAAATTGGTAGTTCGTTTTAAAGCAAAACAACACGGGATTTATGCTGTTTATATTAGCTATATTTATTTTGATTTGTTGTGAAAATCACCGTTAGCTAAACAGTTGTGTAGAAGGAGCTTTGTTGGTTAGTAATTACGTTTGTTGCTATGCATGAGCACAATCTAATCGGTAATTTTGATTGCTTCAATGTTTTATACGGTTCCCACTTACACTCGTAATTTCATGGATGTTTAGGTATATAAATTTATTTGTCCTTTCGTAACCTCTCGACAAAACTTGTAGTTTAACACAGTCTTCCAAAACTTTCCTTATGCCAAGTTTGGACGTTCCAAAAGTCTCGAAATAGAACAATAACAAGTTCAAACAGCTTTCTCGCGTGGAAACCGAACACCTGACATTGTTTGGTTTACTTATAGTCATAACGTTTGCTTAGTTTTTTCACGTCACGGTCTACGTAATGGGTAAACCCGTTTCAATAGTTATTACAAACATCTCGGCAGAACCTGCGATTGTTATCATCACAGCTACATATGTCTCATATGTTTTCTTCTACTTTATTAATATTATCTTCAAAGATGTCTAGATGATCATCATTTGTGTTTGGTGTTTATCAACCAATTTTCAGAGACATTTGAGATGAAATGTAATTTTTTTTTTGTATTATAATCTTGCATGTAATTCTATCTCAAGTGCCAAGTCGGGGGAATGTGTAACCATGAGCCAATAGGTCTGGTTCCCTTGTCACAAGAGTAACGGAGGTCAAAAGCACATTCTAAGATCATGTTCTGTTTCTCTCAACGATTTATGACCACCAACCATCTGATCATAGACAATGGCTGATTGCAAAAAATGTTTAAAGTTTTCCCGCGACAGCCGGGAAGACACTAGGAAGAAATATATTTATGCTTTAAAACATTTTGCTTTAAATTTTTGGTGAAGCCTTTTGTAGCAGTGGACGTTGTCTGCTGATATGATGATTAATATGATGCAGTGTAATGTATCTACATAATATCCAAGACGAAGGAAAACCAAGCAACTTCATAATTATAATTGAAGATATCAATCAGATGATTGCTCTGTTCGTAAGGCGCATGAGACCTGAGAACCTGTTTAGTACCGCTAAATGTATATTTATGAGCATTACTTGGCCTCTTTGTGGCCGTCTCCGAGTTGCAGACGGAGCCATCTATTAATTGTCATTAGACCCATTGCTCTATTGTTAGGAAATCTATTACAGTTTAATATTGTTTCCTAAGAGGTGTTTGTCATTGGTAAATTATAGGACATTGAGGAGGACGTTAGTGAGATATATGATTTGGGCTGGGAATAATGTAGGTACTGTCAACAAATTTAAATCATAGGCCACTATGGAACTATGTCAAAGTTAAGTAGTTATTAAAATCGTAAGAGACTTCTTAAAAATTGAATTTCGACGTCACTTTGACATAGTTCTATCGTGGCCTTTGAATCAAATTAGAATTTATATAAAAGACCGGTATAAATATAGGTGAATTTTACTAAGAAGTCTCCATATTTTCCTCGTGCGATTTCGTTACATCTATAGATTTTGTGTAGGTACCTATTGAAGATAGCTTTATTTCTCTCCTTTTTATATTTCTAAATAGTGAATATGTTTTATTGAGAATGGATTGTCTCTAGTTAGATATACTTAAAAACTAGGATGCTTTATGTGACAAAACCTAATGCGTAGCCCGCATATGCATTATTTATACATATCACTGTTCTAAAATTCAAATTTCAAACACTAGAAAACGTTTTTTTCATGACTAGATAGATATACAGTACCTATGTACCTAGATCATTATGATCAACATTGATGGAGTGCATTTATCCAAGCGCGCGCGCACGCGGAGGCGCGATGTCGGCGCAAGCGCGTACCAAGCGCGGCCCGGCACCGCGCCCCGCCATGTTTTTATCCACTCCCGCGCACAATTGAATGAAACGCCGACTTTGGGGTTATGCAATGTTTTGTACTACTATTTCTACATCGTGTGTAGGCTTTTTGTTTGGGATTGATGAACAGGTGAAGCTGTGTTCAGGAATGCGCATAGGCAAGTCGGTTGAATTTTTTAGTATTATTTTTTCCCAACTATAACTAGATCAGTTTAAGCCAATATTGTTTCAATGTCAAACTAGGTATATTATGACAGAAAACATGCCATCGGAATATAGCCTATTTTTAACTGACTTCAAACTAGTTGAAACTTTCAATATCATTATGGTGATTCACATTCATGAATAAATATTATATTTATAAAATTAAGTTTATTACGGGTGCTCAAAGTATAGTAGTACCTATCAATGTCTTAAAGATGTGTCATGTTCACTTCGTACTTTACTATGATTCACCATATTTCTTGACTTCCGTTGCTTTGGTGGAGTCAGAAGTCGGAACTGCTCTATACCCAGGTAAGTATTCAAGATAAAGAACATGTCACTTTCCGTTTTCCATCTTTGTGCTAAAAATCGCGTGATCAATGTTTGTTTCATTTTTAACCATGATAAACGGAAAATTAATAAGTACTTCCGCATGTATAATATCATTTAAGATTCCACAATGGTAAAAAGTATAAACGTTGAAAGCAAAGCTCAAGTATCGATTATTTTTATCTTCCACAGTGAAAGTAATTTGCTAAACGGTTAAGTAATTTCCGAGATTACGTTGCAACGATAACTAAAAGGTTACAACTTAACACTCACTTATTCCTTTCCTTCGTTAATGCAAGGTTTTTACCAATATGCTTATTAGTTTGGTACTTAAATAAAGTTATTTTAGTATGTTAATTTCCTTTGTCGATGTAGAAATTTGTTGTCAAATTTATTTCGGGACGAAAAGTATCCTATTTCATTTAACGTAGAATATAGAATATCTGCGTTCTTTACATCGACAATATTTGTATACGTGACATATAAATAATCAAAACGGGTGCTATTTGTACCTAGCTCAGCGTCGCCACAACCAACTTTGTAGTTGCCAGTCTATACCTAGATATTTAAAAAAAAAACTAAAATAATAACCCTAATATCAGTGGGTACATATTTCAGATATGATTCATGGGATTGGCTTTAACCCAAATACCATTAACGACTAAAGTGATATGATAGATAGATAGATAAGTTCTGTTTACAAAACTGGGTTTCTATGATGAAAATGATAAGAGTTTTGGGTGATTCACGTTTAATTATGTTTTCTACTGGAGATTCACCGCGATAACCTTCAGGTTTAATTTTAAGCTCCCGTAGTTTTTAAGCTGTAAGGTTATTCATAAAGGCTCAAATAAACCTATTTTAGTTAAAGTAGTCTTTGTCTGTTTCTATCAAATTCATAGATAAGGGCGGAGCAAATTCCAAGCATACTTTAACTATTGCGCGTTTATGAATAAGAGGGTTAGCCTCGTAAGTCCCAATACCTATTTTGGTAACATTGTAATGGTGTTATGTCCTCAAGCGAGAATCTGGAGACTCACGTAATAGTACGGTTACGGACAATAATTGATGAACCACTATAGAACCTTGTCACATGAAACCAACTATCTCGTCACTTGCCGCTGTCATTATGACAAGATTCTACTGTGGGTCAACATTTAAAGTCCTTGATGGTACAAATATAGCAAAGAACGAAATTCAATATTTCAAATTCACTATACGAGTAAACTTGATTTGTCTAAGTATGACAACAAATAATACTTGCGCAGGCATATTTGCTTTGTGTTGCAAAATCTAATAATCCCCTATTGCGAATCAAATAACGACCATTTTCCTTCGGCACTCTGTTATTATGTGTAAACTATAACGCAAATACACGAAGGTTATTCGTTATTTGACTGTAATAGATTCTTCATGCGTACAGTTAATGACTCGTATAGTATTTATGATCCTTCGTGTTGGGCATATTAATAAGCATGTAGTATAAATAGGTAATTATTACAGCCCAAGACCTGGCCGATTGGTTGGGTCTGTTTTTTTGGAGAAGTCCTTAAGTAACCTACACAGTTCGTCTAACATATCAAAGGACAATGCCAGATCGCTTAAAACAATTTTAAAAAAAAAGCTCGCGGATACGAAGTATGACATGACATGTTTTGTATGAGATTTAAATTCAGTATTTCATTACTTACACATTTAGGGAACTTATAAGAAAAATAGAGCTATCTATTAAGATACTTTATAAATAAGACATCTTGCGAGTAATGTATGTAATGTACAGAGGTCGGAATAGGTAGTGCTTATTAACCTAAACTTGACTCATGTTCATTCATGCGCGAGTGAGATGGGAATACGTTATTGAATGAAGATGCAACAAGTTTAGGTTAATAAGCACTACCTATTCCGACCTCTGGTAATGTAAAGCAAAATAAGACAAGTTCTTCAGAAAAACTAACACCACACACACACCACCTGACACAACCGAACCCATAATGCGTAACGCAAACACAAACCAACCAGCTCTTATAGGTGACTTGTTACTGAACAGCGTGTGGGAACCCGCGAGGAAAGCGTTCTTTGATGTTCGCATAGTAAATGCTGACGCTTCCTCATACAACAACCTCACCTGGCAAAAAACAGCTCAGAAACATAGCCGAGACAAACATTTAAAATATGATCGAGCTGCTGAGGACCTAAGAGCTTCCTTTACTCCTCTAGTCATCTCTTGTGTTGGAGCCCTTGGGATTGAATATAACAGCTTTTTAAAAAAAACAGCCTCGAAATTAAATGAAAAATGGCAAAAGCCATATTCACAAATAAAGTAAAGGTACAAATTTCAGTCATAAGAGCTGTTTCCATGAGAATAACGGGAACAAGAAGACACACCAGAGCATTTGAGTGCGATGATGGAGCCGGAATTCACTAATCATAATACACATTAGTCTCAAAATTAATTTTGTTTTTAATACACGTAATTGTTTTTGTTGTCGTTTACAAACAAATTCTATAACTGTTGTATATACTATTGTCATATGTAATATTTATTGAAACTTATTATTATTAAATACTTTTATCATTAACACCACAGCATTGTTTTAAATATTTTTCTACATCAAATAAACCCAATTCTATAATTATCCGTTTTAATTTTTTCTTAGGCCATAGCTTCTATGGACATCTTTCATCGTCTTTCTTCATGCTTCTAACAACAAGATCTCAAATTATTGTCAGATGTGAGGCGAGTCTGATATACAGCCGACAATTATCAACAAAAAACACGCTGTATGTCATTCTTCGATTTTGTTTTTGTGCAACACGTCACGTCACTCCGATGGGTTTTGTTGGGAAGGAAGGAAAACATGCCACTTTATTAATAACTCGGTTTTGTTTTTATTAACAAATAATAACAACGTACGAATATTAAAGTATAGGTACTGTATGTGATATTCAGATGGATCTGTGGTACACAAAAATAACAATATAGTTTAAGAATTGACAAGAAGACTTGTCAAGAGGTTTAGGGGCTCTACCCCTACGCGCATATATTTTTGTGAAATTGCTGAGGAACGAAAAAAGAAAAATACACAATTTCATAGTAACTCATTAAAACTTGAGGAGTATCGGTTCCTAATTTTATAACGCGGCACCAGACTAAACAAGATAATATTTCATCTCCAAACTGAAAATTGTATCAGCTCGCCTTCTACATCCTTCTTCACTTCCTGTGTTCCTAGTCAATATCGTCGGTTACATTCTTACCAAATTACCATTCACTGCCAATCTCCTTAATTTTCATACAAAGTGTACTCCTACATTGAGTCTTTGGCTATGAATCTGTCATAACTTTCAGTACCATGAACTAGATGTTTAATCCTTTTTATTATGCAAACTATGGGACCTGGGCATTGATTGCAATTGCCTACTATCAAATGGCAAATAATCGTCCAACTCCCACGCACTCGTTTTGTATGGGCGCTATTTCCGCACGACATTCCGGATGATAACGAGAATCATGAATAATAGGCATTCAAATTAGAAACCTTGGAAGGGATGTTTTGTGGCGGAAGGAACCTGACAACAATAACGGTGTCCTGAGTCCTGTCTGACATATATCCCACTGTAGCTGAATTTTGCTTGAACTGTTATGCTTCTTGATGACTCTTGCAACTGTCACTTTGTAGTGTCTTGGCTGTCAATCACGCAGAAAAGACGAAAACCATAACCGACACATGCCAACGATATTAACGGCTAATATAGCTGAGAAATAGACCTGCTTTCCTTCGTATAGCGGTTTTGCTCGCTGGTTTGCTTGCTTGAAATCTTGGGTCCGAAGATGAGGGAAATCTTTTGACTCGCCAGTTGGATTAAAAACGAGCGTTGACGATTCTGCAGCGAAAACCTCTCCGACGTCTCTACAATCTTCCATAAGTTGTTGGACCATTACAAAGCCAAACAGAAAGAAATGACTGCTGCACTGCCACTTCATTCCACTTACACCTGGGCTTCTTTTTCATTTTTTAACTTGTCTTGCTTTCGATATGTATGAGTGTTCACGACGCGGCCGCCTTTATTGTCATGTAAATAATAGCTGAAAACTTTATGGTTTGAATAAATGCCGATTCGAGACGCACTCCATCCGCACCCGCCGAGCGTCATGTCTTTTCCGTCTGGCTTTCGCCTTGATGTTTTAATTACGCTATAAAACTATGCAGATACCGAATGTATCTCTTTACAGGAATAGAGTCGAAGGGTACTAAACAACACTGTATTATAAACATTATTTATTGAACACTTAATTTTAATTATTCCCGTAATGTTTTAACGCGCATTAGAATCATATTAAGTCGTGCCAACTTCGCAGTTTCACAAACTACCTATATTTGAGTTTGACGTCAAAGCGTAAAGTCTGAAATATACGAATTGGCAAGTTATTAGGTTATGTATATTATCTGTAGAGTAGTCATACGTAATCTATTCTCTAATAAAAAACGTCATTGCCACATTTATTTTACGCGCCTTTGGTTCGTTAATATTTTATTTTGGAAAGTATGTAGCTTACGTGTATGGTAAATAGTTATAATGCTACATTGTGGTTAAGGCTCTAAAAACTATTCTCCTTACTAACAGTGGCACTAAATTGCTAGATCATAATCACACGCACGGCATTGTTTTTACAAGTCACTATCTGCAGACAATATACTGTCCATAGAAACACCGCGTTTCCTTATCCGTGTTAAGTTGATTAATGTGTTTAGCCTGCTTAGTATGTCAGTAGGCTTTCTATTTGGCTCATTAGCTATTAGACACTTTATATCCAACAATGTCTTCATGCCGATCACTTTGGCGATCCTTGGTGACATAATGTCACCAAGAACATATTTTATTTCCTTTAGTTTCAGCTGATAGGTTGATGACGATAATGATGTCGTCATTGTCATATAAACGTAAGTTACCCTAGTACAAACGTTTTGGACGCCTCTTTGAACGTCTTGGTCAATTACCTTCGTAAATTCAGTAATGTGCAATGTTATTAAACTTTCCTAGCTAACAATGGGATTGTTGGTGTTTGTATTTGTTGATGTTGTCGTCCAACATGTTTGTACGACGCTTACTGGTTGAAACGGATTTGTAGTCTGTTTGGTTTGTATGTGGCGTGTTTTACCCTTTTGAGGGGTTGGGAATTCCACTGTTATATCTACTTAGTTGTTTGTTGTTTACTTAAAAATACAAAGCTTCACTCCTGCTAAGGTGTATTTCGCCAATGTCGAGTATATTTATAACACTCCAATGGGTTTATTAGAGAAATAAGTCCATGGATATCACACGCGATGACAATTGTTCGATAAAAAAGAGTATTTTCTCTTGTAGACTGAACAGAAGAACATGGGGTTTGCTCCACGCGCTTCTGCCAAGTCGTTTTCTAATATATACATTCCATTGCATATCCACTCTCTACAGACTACCCAACCCATAGCTTTCTAAACGATGCATAACTTATAAAAATATCATCTCTCAATTGTTACAGAGGCGTGTTTCCCTGGAAAAGTAGCTCCTCTTCCACCAAAACTCAAGAACACCATTCACCGACAGTGTCTTGGCGTCTCTTCAGCAGCAAGTCCAGCACCAACCTTGCCGCTAAGTCGTGCGAACCGCCGAAGAACCTGACTCCAGCGTCTTCAGGCGCTAATACTCCGCATCATCACAAGAGGCAGGGGAGCTCTGCTAGCGAGAAGCAGTTTGAAGATCTCGTCGCCAGTTCTATAGCACTGATACAGCATGATCGGTGAGTAAAAAAAAACATAACGGTGCAAGAAGTCTTAAAAAGACTTTCGGGTAAGGGTATAGTTGTTTGATGACAGCATATTGTACGGAATATTTTTGTAGAGATTGTGAAATAATGTTCGATTTCAGTTTGCTACTTTTTGGTAGTTTTGCTTTTCATCTGAATTCAAAAGAGTATTTTATCCGTACATAATCACAGGGCGTTCTACAATGCACAACATAAAAAACGAAAAGAAAATACGTGTGTCTCTCACGGATTTCCCAACGATACATGATCCTTCGATATTTTCGTTTCGGAGATCCCAAGCAGCGTAAGGTTTATTTACTCGCTGTAATCAAATGTTCCGGGGATCAGGGATTTATCTTCAAGGCATGATCAATATAGGCACTTGAGTCAACGCCCTTAATTTAGTAATTGGGTGACGATGACGACAAATCGCCCTTCGTCCGTTGGCCTAACGGAGCGACAAAGACGCAGCTTTACGAGCAAAAAGTATAGGTTTATTTCTATGTAATTTTTACGACTCGCTGGGCTTGTTAGACGGGTCAATAAACCGATTCAAGCGACCAAAGTTTCATATTATGTAAGGTTTAATCTGTGTCTTTGGCAGTTCATTGGGTCACGAAGTCGGACGCCACTTGTTCCGATTCTAGTTTAGGTCAGTAATTTAGTTGATATACTACATATTTCGACCTTTAAATAGATTACTATTGACCTTACGTGTATTAGTGTGCTAGATATTAAATATGGCCGATGTGGTACGTCCCAATAAGCAGTTTTCGCGTTGGTTCCGCTCTGTTACAAATCGATTAACATTTGCGATGTTGTGGTTTGTCTTTGCATTGCTAATCGGTTTGGTAATGATTTGAAATTTATTTCCTCATTGCTTACTATTGGGTGTGCTTTATTTTTATTTACTTACCGTTCCGAGTAGAATTTATCTATCGCTATTCCCTTAAGAAGACACAACTTTCCTTTTCATCTATTCTGCCCCTAGGCTAAAATTTGGGCGATTTAACTGCCGTTATTGATGTTTTCAAATAATTTATCTGAGATAATATTCGAAGCCTACAAAACAATCACCCCCTGTGTAAGAAATGTTGTTCTGTTTTTGACATGTGGTAACAAAAAAAAAACGCCATGGCGTAGTAAAACCTATAGGTAATCATACAAATCCTCTATTTCAGAAATAACATGAATGAAATACTCTCAAATTCTGCGGTTAAACGACTTTCGCCCACTTGAATCACTAGGAATTAACTCTCTAAAGTCAAAACCAAAGAGGATAGTATCTTTTATTATTTCCTATCCTAGTTCATAGATTTCTATTTTAACCTCGAATTGTATCACGACATTGTCTGCTGTGTACAGTCTAGTTTCAGCACCCACTTCCATAACAGGAAAGTCTGTATTTCTAGATTTAACTCGATTACGACTCGGTTCTGAGAACGTTCGAAGTAGTCGGAAAACCAGATTCAAAAGGCTTCAAATATGCAGGGCAAATATCTATCCTTTCAATGAATGTGTTTACCTGTTTTTTCCCCTCAGCGAAATAAGAATACTTTAGCTATGTCGCAAGATTCTAAGTTGACTTATGTTCTTAAGAGGCCGTATACGAAATTTTGCCGGTTTTGCTTATTTTTGTGATTTTACAGTTGAAATACTGCTTTTCTATAAGTTTTAATGCTGAACATTAAATGTCATTTTAGTTATGATCGAATAAATGAGCCACTTTTTTATTTTTGTCTAGTGTTATAATGCGAGATTTATGTTGTTTAAAACATTATTTATTATTTTGAACTTTTTGGGTATTCTTTTTAGGTAATGGATGAACTAAGGTTTATTTCTGTTGTTTTAATTTTATGAACGAGAATTCTGAGTAGCCGGAACCAAAAAATATTTTTTGCCCGTTTTCTATAAAAATTTATTCATACATTTTTAGACCACTTTCCACTTTCGCAAAACATTGTAAATTTTTCATACCGTTAAGACGTCAAAACGATTCATGAATATGTGACATTCTAAACCTCTTCCAGCAAAATTCAGATAACAGTCGCCGCTGTCAGGTCGATTAATCAAAATAAAATAATAAAAACAAAAAAGTAGCTCATACGTTCGTTAAAATTAGAAATTATCTTTCGAGTTGTGCATTAAAACTTGTAGAAATACAGTATTTCAACTGTAAAATCACGTCGTAAAATCACGTAAATCAGCGAAATCGGCAAAATTTCGTATACGGCCTTTTAAGGTACCGAGATATTTTCTGCCATATTTTTATTAGCGAATATACTCGATCAGTTAAATACTCTTGGAATAAATACCATGTTTGTATAAACAAAAATACCTTACGGCTGCCGAAGTGACTGCACTGACAAATAAATAACAATAATATTCAGAATAGCGTAAGCGCCGTAGCTTGGCGTTTATAGAAGGTCTCTATTGATCTGAAAATTGATCCAGGATAATCATAGTGTTTCTACAGAACATAACGGGTTTCAAGTAATTCCTGATACACGCGAAGTGGTTCTCTCCATATCAATAGTGTTTATCTCAATTACATAACCACAGATGTGTGCGGATAATTGCTACAGGAAACTGGATTATACTCGATGTAGACCAGTATTTAATGACGCTGGTTCGTGACTATGCTCTGCCTCAGAACATACTTAATTGTACAGATTGCATTGCTTGAGATTTATTCCATCTGAAGCTCAAGAGGATTGTGAGGTATAAAATTTCCATACAATATGCGGTGACTTTTCTCACCCTTAAACCTTGTGTGATTTTTATAACTATTGAATATTTTGTTGATTTTATAAATCACTAGGTCTTTACGTTTTCCTTTCCAAGAAAATAAACAAATGAAAACGTAAAAACCTAGTTTTTCATAATAACATAATCAAAAATCGTGGGAATCTGACTTGATTTAGGGGGTGACATATGTGACAATAGTTACCGACCGGTTTTGCATGGATTTTTTTTGACAGCTTCTCGATTCAATCGTCACCTCAGAGAATCACAACCCTCTGAAGGATTATCTCCAGTTTATTTGCATAAGACTGTTGATGTTTGTGAAATGGTGGGTTAAAATCAAACCATCTCAACGTATTTTTACACGACTGCCCAAAAAAAGGAGTGTAATGTTTTCAGGGTTCATGTATGTATGTTTATTTATTCCACCATAACTTCTAAACGCCTGAGATGTGTGTGGTATAGTTAGACTCCTTTCACCATCCCGGATGACACAGGATACCTAAACTCTGTTAAAATTGAAATAACTACAATGGCAAAATAACAATTATTAGTAACAAAGGTATATCGACTACAGTATTAAAAATGCCGAGTTTTCAAAGTTTGCTTTTCATTTAGTTATCGTATATGCTGCTAGTAAAGTTATGGGATTCTAATTTGCTTGAAAAAAATATGTTTATATTATCGAACAAAAGAGCTGACAGGCTGGAAGCGATACGTGGGAATTTGCTTTATACCTTTTATGTAGAAAACATAATGCAAGAATGAAGTTATAATTTAATAAATTGGTCCCTTTTTTGCATAGGGGAAAGCAGTAGAATGTAGAAAACAATAACAAAGGCGTATTGTAGACCGGAAATACTGGTCGCTTAGTCACCATAGCCTCAATTATGTTTCAAATAAAGCGCTTCCTTGCGGGGTGGTCTGGAAAAACCGGTACCTATCAATAGTCACTTGATTAAAGTAATCCTGGGTTTTACTTCATAAATATAAGCTCCAAGTTCCGTTAGCTTCGCCTCTTTTACTACATTCAGTCAATAATGAAGAGTGAGAGGGATTCCCAATTTAGTGTTTGAAGTATATCGTGTTCCAGGTTTGACTCACGACAGCTTCTAATTAAAAGGGCAATAGTTTGGGCTAGACATGCGAGGCTTTCAGCTCAGACTGAAATAGCTATGAGTCCGGTAGTTATATTTTATGAGTCGGTAATTATATGCTTTAGCAAAGTGTTGTTGGAAATGTTCAATATGGTATTTAATTTAGCAAGTTGGCTACGTTCGCCTACAAGACTATTATTTTTTATCAAAGTGTTTTTATGATAAGGTGAAATACTTTTTAGTAGAAATAACAATGTATGCCTGATTCTTATCGCTATTATTCTGATAGATTGGTAACCTAGCAGCCTTACTATCCTTCTAATATTATAAATGCGGAAGTTAGTGTGTGTGTATGTTAGTTTGTTACTCCTTCACGATGCAACGCCTGGACGGATTTCGATGAAATTTGAAATGAAGATAGCTTATACCCTGGATTAACTTTACACATAGGCTACTCTTCATCTCGGAAAATTTTAAAGTTCCCGAGGGAATAACGATAATCGAGATCTACACGGCCGAAGTCGCGGGCAGAAGCTAGTCTTAGGTATTGTCTTTTTCATCTGTCGCCTAGCAGCAGTGTATGCATGCATTGTAGTTTTCTGGTGCATTTAAGACATCCAGTCCAATTACTACCATCGAGGCATAATACTTATTTAAGGTCTGATTTTTATTCCCACAGAAAAAATGTAAACAAAGGTGTTGCCGTTAACGAAAAACATTTGCAGTATTCAAAATATTTATACTTTCCACATTTATAAGAAATCGGCTTTCTATAAAAAAAACTATGTATTGTAATCGAGATTGAAGAATTTAATTTATTGATGGCAAACTTTATTTTGCTATAAATTCTTTGTTGCATTAATTTAAAACGAGAAAACTGTTTTTGTATGCATAATTTATTTATTGCACTGGTATCATTGACTCGATACACCTGTGTCAACAAGTTGAGGGCTGCTTGATTGATGTGACACGTCACTTCACTCGTTTCGCTTCACAATTAGTGCTTCCGTCGTAATAGCTTACCAGAGACTCATTTGTGTGATTTTAATTTCAATTATTTCTCGAATTTATTTTTATATCACGGTACGAGCGAAATGATAACTTAATATTATATTTCTTGCTGGCCCAAACTTTGAGATCCCCTGAAATGTCACTTTGACATTGACGTAACTTTGTTTACATTTGTTCTGTGGGAATAAAAATCCGACCTTAGGGTGTGCAACGTTTTTTCTTGAAACTCTACAAGACTTAAAAAAAAAAGATTTCGAGCGAATGTTTCTGTAGGTTGCTTTATTGTTTCTAGCATTTACATTTTTCTAAATTATTACTGTATCCTGTACAGGATTCTTAGTTCTCTGAAGTAAATTCAACATAATTTTTCCAAGTTTTGTTCACACCATTATTTTAATGACCACTTAAAATAATATTTCTTAAGGTTCCAAGAAACTAAAAAAGCGAATCTTCCGGCACGAAGCGGTTAAAAATTCTATTACCGTAATTTTCCAAGTCAGCAATTTAAAACTTACAGAAGCGGAAATGCCCGAGTAATGGCGGTGTTGGCAGCCCTGCAATTTGCTGGTCGTGACCGCTCTAGGGCCACCGCGGCTCCCAAGTACTTCGGGCTACTTTAGGACCGATTTTGTATCATTGGCGGTACCGTTGTCTCAGGGCTGTCAATTGACAAAAATGTTTTATTTAATGATTTCAAAATTATATGCCACTTAATAGCTAGTGGACTGGGTACATTGCTCGTTGAAAATAGGATAGGGTGCAATGTAGAGCAAAAAATTACTAGTGAGATTGAATTTCGACATGTTTTCCAGGCCATAATTGGCATGTCAATCATTTTTATCCATTTGTCTACGGAACTAGCTTGTTTAACTTTCCGATAAGTAAATTCTGCTTGGAATTTTCTAATCCGACGCGGTTCGTAATTGGCTGACGGTTAGAAAGGACTTTGAGTGCGAGCGGAAAACACCAGTTTCCAACGGTGCTTTCATTTACACTCTACGTGATGAGATGATTGCTAGGATAAGTTTTACGGGCTATATACTTCGTTTTTCAAAGATTAGAAATAAGTGACCGTTATTTTGTATGTTGCCTTTAACGAGGCCAAAATAAGAAATTAAAAACATTTGTGTCGTTTATAAATTAATAACAAGAATTGGAATATTTACACATTTTTCAGTATTATCTACGATATTAAAGGAAACGTGTGCGAATTTGACAGTTATTTTGTTATTCTAATATTTAAAAAAAAAACGTTTAAACCTAGACAAGGTGCATAACGTTGGATGACAGCAGCAGAAGACCCATCGTTGTGGAAAACCTTGGGGAAGGCCTTTGTCCAGCAGTGGACGTCTTGCGGCTGATGATGATGATGATGATGATGAAGGTGCAAATGCTACTAACGTTTTTCTATCAAAAATAGTATCGAAGTTAGCCATAAGCTTACGTCAATCCCATACATATTGACAATTTTGAAAATCGTTTACTTAGTGTTATGTATCTTGACTAGGCCCTAAGGGGTTAAAATAGGGGGAGTAGCGGGATACTAATTCGACGCGTACGAAGTCGCGGGCGTCCTCTAGTGTTAAATCAATAAGAATATGTGAAATGGAGGCGCATATTAACATTACCGTTTTTTTTTAATGTGAAAAAGGAGGAGACGAGCAAGCGAGCCACCTGGGGCCTGTTTTATAAAGCTACAAGTTACAATTTACAGGTTACAAGTTTCCATTTGACACAACCTCGACCAATGACGACCAGGCATTTGAGCAGTGTTGCCAGTTTAGACCTGTAAAATTGTAACTTGTAGCTTTATAAAACGTGCCCCTGGATGGTAAGTTATCATCGCGACGATAAACACCCGCAACACCAGAGGAATAATAATTATTATTATGGCAGACTACACTGGCTCGCAAAACTATGTATCATATTTTTAATACTAGCTAGTAATAAAAGTGTGATACTTAGTTTTGCGGGCCAGTGTAGCTTCTGCCAGCGACTTCGTCCGCGTAGAATTCGTATTTTTGTCATCGCACGGGAACCGTTCATTTTTCCAGGATAAAAAGTAGCCTATGTTCATCAGGGGTAATGTAGCATTCTAATGGTGAAGGAATTTATGAAATCGGTCCAGTAGTTTTTGAGTTTATTCGTTACAAACATACAAAAATACAAATCTTTCCTCGTTATAATTTTAGTGTAGATCAGCGGTCGGCAACCTTTTGGCAGGCAAGGACCACAATGTGGCAAAATAAAATTAAGCCGGGCCGCACTTGTGATATTAACACTAGAAGCCCAATATACCTATTGACGACGTGCTAGCCTAGTTGGTAGTGACCCTGCCTACGAAGCTAGCGGTCCTGGGTTCAAATCCCGGTAAGGGCAGATATTTGTGTGATGAGCACGAGTATTTGTTCCCGAGTCGTGGATGTTTTCTATGTATTTAAGTATATATTTCTCTATATAAGTATTTATATCGTTGTCTAGTACCCATAGTACAAGCCTAGAGCTTAGTTTGGGACTAGGTCAATTTGTGTGAGATCGTCCCTTGATATTTATTTATTTATTTATTTATTTATAATTATACAATTATTTAACAAAACATTCACGGGCCGCAAATAAGACGTCCGCTGGTGTAGATAGAAGTTTTGTTATGTTTCATTGAGCGATGCAGTTTGATATTAGAGGTAACATTGATCGGTTTTAGGTTGACCTTAAAGTTGAATACACTTATTGTTGTTATTGCGCAGTAATAACTATTACTATTATTTATATATTGCGCAGCGCGAAATGTTTACTTGTTTTTATGACGAGCATTTAAAATTACTGACGAATCGCTTGTTAGTAAATAAGTAGGAATTTAAAACAAGTTCAATTATTGATACACGGCAGTGTTTACATAAACTTATATATTATAAATTTTAGTCCCCTTCTGCGGGTTGTAGCCTTGTTTTGTATATTACCGCAAATCTCAGAACCGACTTGACGAATTTTACCATCATATTGACTTGCATAGAGGCATTCCATCTTGGTCATTGGCAACGCATTTGCAGACTTATAGGATTAAAGTTTTGAGATTTTAGTCTTGAGATTGCAAGTCTATGGCTTTTAGATCCCACTAACCATCAGATGGCCTGTGAACTCGTTTTTTTCTTGTTCTTTCTCCAAGCCATAAAAAACTTAGGTAGGGTTTAACCCCCTAAGGCCCAGTGTGCAATATGATGTAAGGCAATTGAATTTGAACTGTAGTATAATATTAATAAAGTTTATTTTCCTTTCTTCATCAATTGAAAATGGCATTTTAGAACAATCGCAATGGCACTTTATTGCCTTGATGGTAGAATCCCATCCAGTCCTACTGACAAGAAACTGGCTGTTTTTAGTACGGTGGGCCTTACGAGGTAAAAACAAAAATAAAACATTCATATTGGTTGCTCTAGGTAGTAATGTTATGGAATACAGAACCTACTAACACGATTGTATTTTATTATCGTGCTTAATCATATTTATACACTTATAATAGGTGTAGCTATAAAACGCTATTTGTACAGTCAACAGTATAAATAAGTGATCATTTATGTACCTTGTCACTTTAACGTCGTGTTTGAAATGTCCTACAAAATTGTGAAACGATTGAAAGCGACAAGGTACATAAATGATCAGTTATTTATGCGGTTGACTGTACTTAAGTCTCATGTAAAAAATATGATTGTGTAGTGGTAAGTATTTGAGTTCCGAAAATATTTTAAATTTCTGACTTTCTTCACATAAATTTATACCAAAGTTAAATACCTACGTGCGAAGAGCAACTGTACGTAAAGGTAGCTCTATAGGCGCGACGCTACAATAATTAAAACAAATCAGATTAGCTCTATGGCTTCAGGCACGCTACTCTGTAGTTAGAAAAAACTGAAGGACAACCAATATTCCAAGTAAAGATAGGTTAAGATGGGGAGAAAATAATTTTATTTGTTGTTGTATTTGTTTTCTATTAACGTCGAATAATTCTATGATATCATATCATATTAAATCAAACATGGCGGATTTGACGTGCATAATATTTTCTAGGCAAAAAAACGATTGTATCGAGTTTGCTATTAAATGTAAAGTTTTTATTGTGAATGAGGTTCAGGAAATATGTAATTTTACTATCTATGCTCTATTAGTACCCCATAATGACGAGGAAATACTTACATCTACATACATACCTATATTTATTTGGCCTTCTATTCGATTCAGTTCGTCGACTTTTTTCATTATTTTCCTTGATTACCTGCCAATTCGCATCAGATGCAACATATTACATAAAAATGTCGAAATATTAACAACATATGACATACATACATACATAACTACATTAAATCACGCCTGTTTCCCAAAGGGGTAGGCAGAGACCACTTCTTTCCACCTGCTACGATCCTGACAAATCTCTTTCGCTTCATAACAACATATATTACATTGATGAATAAATAGACTAAACTAAATGAATTTATAAATTACTATAGGTTGGCGCAAAATTTATCATTTGTTAAAATTGTTCCGATACTATACCTTCCTACTAACATCATTATTTGCTTTGTGATTGTATAAAAATACGGTAAGTGCTCCCAAACATTCATCCAATAATTCTGGCAACATAACAAATGAAAATATAAGAATAGAACTCTGTCCTTCACAAAGCACTTAGAGGAAATTGTGAAGTGTTTTGGTAATCCCTGGGCAGTGTCGCAATGATACCGCAAAACTAGACTGTCGTAAGTCCCATGGCGTTTACACTCGGGTAACGCGAAAGTAAAATGTCGTAAGTGCTAAGAGTGCACTGGTGGCCGAGAATAAATGGACAGCAATAAATAAACGAGTAAAAAAAGTAAGCTTTAAGAACCCAACTGCTGTTTGGATAATGTCGGCAATATAGTGTTAGTTATCATGTACTTATATAATTATTTTTTATTTCACCAATTGCACTTTTTTTTTAAAGTACCTTCCCAGTGACACCCGCGATGCTAAGACGAATCTAACGACACCTCGCTTGTCTGAAACGGGCTATCGGTTTAGCTTTACTAGGGGATAAATCAAATCAATCTGTACACTTTAGTACCTTGTCTATTTATTGTCACGTTTAAACTGTCATATATGAATTGTCACAGGGATTAAAGTCACAAGGTACTAAAGAGTACACATATTTATGAACTCGACTGTACCTGCCTAACATACATAATTTTGGATTAAAACCCAAACTGTTTTTCTTGCGTCAAGATGCGTCCATTCAAAAGGACCGTTATTTCTAAACAATTAAAAATGTCAATAAAATAAATTAAAATCACATTCTTCGACAACAATGATCAATCAATATGGACTTTTCGGAGGAAAGAGACATGTATTGTGTGCTTATGGATTTAGAATGACGTTTTTGTAATGGTTACCCGCATCCCGCATATCTCTTTGGTATTGTATTTTTTGTCAGTGATGTGATTTAGGCGTTCCTCTTTAATTGTTAAGTGAAGGTTAGTTTTCTTTTTAACTTCCATTATGAATCGAAAAGTTGATGACACGTCTGTCCCTTGTTTATGATGGGTCATCTATGAAGATATCAACACTTATGTCATGTCATGAATTACTATTGTTATTTTATCATCATTATTCCTTTTATCCATCAAAGGGAGCTAATTACTGTAATAAGATAATAGCATCTTGGTAATTCAATATCGAAAACTTAAGAGTCGAATGTATTTTTGAAAAGTAAGAGCGAAAATATAGTAAATATTATTTTAAACAAAAAGTTCTTTATGTTTAAACTGTACTTTTAAAAACCTTGGTAAATACTCATTATTATGGTTATATTTTTCATCCCATGATATCTGCGGGATACCAGATTCTGACTTGATTATCAGTAAGAATGCCCAGTTACGTGTGCACTACTGATGATCTCTTAAGAGCAGTAGACAAGATACTGGTTAAAAATAGCATAGGAACTTAGTTCAGCTTTCTATGATAAAAATAATATAGTAAGAAATCCCAAAAAAACTTTATCGTCAAATAAGCACTTTGTTTGGCCCGCAGTGTAACTATTGCAAACAATACAAGGAAACCACGGTATTCTTAGCCGAATTCCGACAGAAATAGCAAACCGATAGACCACGGTGAGGAATTTGTTGTGTTGTGGAGGCTTAGACTAGCGAACGTTAGTGTCGACATTTTACTGAAAATCTAATTTTAAGTAATTAGGTAAGTTTCCAAACAAGAATGTAGAGGGAATGAGTCGAGATTTGTATGGGTCAGTAAACAATAAAAACTTTTTTGAGGTTGGTTCTGTTCATACTCATTGAAGCATTGAACACATGTTTACGCTTATAAACGAGTTTTTTTATTTGACTCAACTCCTTACGTTTGCTAAAAAAAATTATGGCATATTGTCATATGGTTAAAAGGATTGCGTCGCTTAAATCGCTTAGCTGTCATAAAAATTCCATACAAATGTAGCTCTGGGTGATATCGTTTCTCGATCCCTGAAATCAAGTCAGATTTCTTAAAAACGAAACCGTACAGACCTAGTTTTTCATTATCGACAACATATTCAAAAATCGAAAAATCGGACTAGGTTTAAGGAGAAAGAAACGTGATCGCATTTTGTACGGATGATTTCAGTTTCACAATGCTCTTAAGGAATCACACGTATACTATTTTGAATTTACACCGTAGCTGATCAATCGATCTATGCGAAAAATAATGCTGATTAAATTGAATCGAATCAGACATGCAACGAATCGATTCTGAAGAACAAAGATAAAACAAATACTTTCGTTTAATAAAAAAAACATTTACATTCAGATTTATCTGCTGGCGATATTCGTTGTTTAAAATGTTCAACACGCCACCTCTGCGCGCAGGGGTGAACGATTTGAATAGCCAATCAGGCGTGGATGTTAGGCACGCTCTGCTCTAAATAAAAGAGCACATTTGCATTTACATTTGTATTGAATATGCGGCCTTAAAGGTAAACGTTGAGGGTTTAATATGCTTCGGCTATTAAATGCACGATGTGTTCTTTAGGAGGGCACACTGCACGAGTACAGTTTCTTATAAAAAACAAGATTACGGTGAATTATTCTCCTCCAGTCCAAGATTGATTTATCGTTGCATTGTTCATGTAAATACATAAACTATATTAGACGTATACTTTAACTTACTCTTTCGTAGCTTTGTCCTGAACTGTATGCATTGTTTGCGATCGTATTGTATATCGTTATGTTTCGTCGTACTCTTTCTCTGACAAGAAACGGAAAGAAAGTAAGAGACGATTGAAAACAATATTGTTTAGGAAATGCCGAATATACTTTGATTTCAGGAATTGGAAGTTCCTTAAAAACAGCAATTTATCATAGCTCCGAAATATGTTATCTATCTATCTTACCTAAACCCTCCCGTAACTGGGTGACTGACTGACTGACTGAGGACAGTGAGAACGCACGGCCTAACCGCTGGACCTAGGGTTTTGAAATTTAGACGGAATATCCCTTACGTAGCCATTAGGTAGAAAAAGAAAGGATTTTTCTAAAATCAGCCTCAACAGAAAGAAAAGGACTCCCCTTTTCTCTCCGTTGAGGAAACAGGAGACGGATCATATGCATTAAAAGTTACAAAAATGAAGGCAATAAAAATCAGGTCGATTTTTGAGAAGCCACTGCTCGAAAGTTTAATACAAATCACATGTAAATGAAAGTCACAACACTCACAACTTGTGAGTCACAACCAACCCGGAACTTAAAAATTTTCGATTTTACCGATTCGGGTGTTCTTTTTTTTAAATACCGGAATTGAGCGGATATTAAACTTCATACATAAAGACTTTCATCAACGTAGGTAAGTATACCTGAGGATCATCACTATAGATAAATTACGACATGACATAGTGAAACACGTTTACTCTAATAAAGTACCTGAAAACCAAATAAACGGTTATAGATTAAAATAATATTTTTAAGTAACTATACAACTAAAATTAAGATGCGTGATTGAACAGTCACGGCCTCGGGCATACTTATGGAAGGGCGCCGACTCAGCATGCATATTCCATCGGATTCGATTTCCTTCATGATTTCCCAATTTCCCATCAATTTCCGCGTTTTAAGCTCCACCATATCTATAACCTACCTGTCCTTTCATCCAATGCTGTGCCTTTCAAAAAGGTCGGCTATCCGTTCTGCACGATGTGTATTGATAACGTTTCGCAATTCTTCGTGTTATAAAATAATAATAACCATTGAAAATTCTCACAGAAATTGACCTAGTCCCAAATAAAGCTCTATAGGCTTCTACGTGGATGTACTTTGGATGGGTACTAGCAAACGTAAGCATATATTGTGTAGAAAATAGAGAAACACTTAGAAAACATCCAAGACTCGGAAACAAATATTTGAGCTTATCGACAATGCCAGTTAGGTACTTGGATTTCCTGCAAATTTCTGCATTCTTGATGCTGTTAACTAATGTCCAGTGATCGGAATAGGTAGAGTATATTTACCTCAAGTTCGCAAAAGGACATAATATAGAGTGGTTACAACCGGATGAAATATTAATTAATTTTTATTGAATTCCGGGTTTTTGGTATTTTTCTGGTAAGTACAAGTAAATGTAGTAGCAAGGAAATCTCCAGTTTACGTCTTTGTTCTACGAAGTTTAGTTAAATGTGCTCCACCTATTAATAAGCTACTTAAAAGAAATGAGTTACAGGCCTTTTTTCACAAACTAACATAAAATATGCCATACCGTAATTATTATGTATATTTAACATTAAAAACACCGGAAATCCGGGATACAATCAAATTAAAATAAATTATTATATCACCCGGTTGTAACCACTCTATTATTATGTCCTTATGCGAACTTTAGGTAAATATACTCTACCTATTCCGATCACTGCAATGTCTCATGTTCTTCTTCTTTTTTTTAATTAATGGCGGTCGCAGTGATTTCGCCAATGTCAAGTGAGTGAGATTAATCAGTAAACAGAATAAATCAAAAGTAAACGCCAGGACTTCAGATTCAATTGACCCATTCCCTCCCTGAAGGTTACCGGAAAACCTACTTTCCTGTCTCATGTTGTCTAAAGATCTCAAACAATAATAACTTCAGTGCATCCGAGTTATTGAGCTGTGCTAATTCGGGCTTCTTACTTTCTAATAGAAGTCTTAATCTCTAATCGCGTATTTATAATGAGAAATCGTGACTTTAATGTAGTCAGCCTTTTGTCTATTTAACTGTTCTCTTTTGTCATTTTAAATGTCTTTAGATCAAATCTATTATAATAGGTAAGTATTTAATTTAGAAATTGTTTGCCTTTTCATTCACTGGTAAAAAAAAGTTTGGTGACAATTGTTTATTCTTTATTAAACCCCCTTGCAAAGAAAATGGGCATTTTCGATTTTTTCACTTAGTTTAAACATACTTTCACTAAAATAAATGTTATGCTACAGCATTAATAAACTAACATTATTTATATAAAACCAGCCCGCCCGCCCGTTGTCTTTGCAAGGGGGTTCATGTGTTTTTTATATATGTAGTTAGTTGGGTTAGGTATTCTTTCGGGAACATCATAATGTCTCTTTCTTTACTGGACGAAATAAAAGTTACTCATTAACATTATTAACTAACTTTTCCTGAATCTGAAATGACGTCAAAATCGTTTAAGTGATTTCAGTGAGTTGTGATTGTAATAAACACAGTTCTTAGAAGTTTTTTATATGCCAATACACCAAACAGGAAGTAGCCAAAATGATCGTGCGCACAAATCAATGACTAGTTTAGAGCAGCTATGTGTTGTTATTCCGTAACTGACAGCATCAGCAGAATTTCAATAATTTTTGAACTTTTTTTAGATTTTCTAGTTAAAGAACTTCCAAGTTCTTAATAGAGTTCGGTTGGCTATATCTATCACACTTGCACTCGCAATTGACAGTATATTTGTCACTTGTGTTTCATAGAAAAATAAAAGGTAAGACACTGGTAGTACTGTACATTCTTGCGTGCCTGTCAAGTTCAACACTAGCGAACATTACTAGACATTAACACCACAGCTTAACCCTTAATTAGGGCTGAATAGTAGTTTTCTCGCACGCTTACTGCGGTGCGTACGCGCAATAAGCGGCCATTACGAACGGCCCGCCATTTGCATTCTAGCGCACCTGCGATTATTTAACTGATCCGATGAAGTAATCTTCGTGACGTGTTCGTTAAACGATCAACGAATTAACCAGGCTGTAATTGATCAGATTTGAAACAAGCAATTAGGGTTTTTACAAACGTTTATTGTTTATTTTGGGTAAACAACACTTACTTGTGTAATCGACAAAGATATGCAGAAGTTTACTGGGTTACTACGAAAATGCGTTAGGTTAACTTAGTTTTAGCTCACATCTACATACATAGCAAGAGATCGTCGTGTTAAGTCGTTAAGCACGTTTTCTCGTGTGTTGGAATAATGGCAAATCTCATGTTCTATCAGCCCACTGCTGTTAGGTACAACGATCTGCGTACAACTTATTGCAGGTTACAATAACTTACTTATTTTTTATTTTAGGCCTTCAAATCTACCAGCGAAGTGCACAGAAGAGGCGCTCCGGCATAAGGCCGAGCACGCTCGCATCCTCGAGGCGGCACGGAGGCGAGTCGAGCGCGAGACGGCGGCGCGGCACGCGCGCCTGCAGGAGTCGCTGCGGCAGGAGGAGCGGCTCGCGAGGCATGCGCGCGAGTGGACGCACAACATTCTGCCCGAGTGGAGCACGCAGTGAGTAGCGAGTGTTCTGTGTGAAGACTAGGCCGAGCACACTTGCAGTCTCGAGGCGCGGAGGCGAGTCGAGCGCGAGACGGCGGCGCGGCACGCGAGCCTGCAGGAGGAGAGGCACGCGAGGCATGCGCGCGAGTGGACGCACACCATCTTGCCCGAGTGGAGCACGCAGTGAGTATCGAGTGCTCTGTGGACTAGGTCGAGCACACTTGCAGTCTCAAGGTGCGGAAGCGAGACGAGCACGAGACACCGGAGATAGCCAACCTCTTGCTTGATTTATTAGAGAGACGAGGCGCAAAGGCACAAACTGCCCGTCTCGTCTAGTTTTCTTCAAGTTCAAATAAATTAAAAAAATAGTACCTGCGCTTTATACATACTTTCATAATACCCGGATCTCAAATGTTAGTGAGTATCACCATAATCAGCTCACTTTTGATGACAGTTAAATGATTGGCGAATCTGTTTTATTATTACAAAGTTAAATACCTATCATAAGTTGCACAAGTCTAAGTATAGTTTTGGACTAGGCCAATCAGTATGAGATTGTCCTCTTATTAATATTCATTTACTTAGGTACTATTAAAGCTCAAGCTTTACCTTGTGTTTAAGATAAGGAAAAATCTAGAAAGAATTTGAGTAGCACTACGAATGAAGAGGATCAATCACTTTCGTGCACGGCTCTCGGTTCAGTCACGACGCGGTATTGCACGAAACAAATCCTCAAAAAGATGACCCTTACTTTCTCCCAAATCGGTGTTAAGGTCAACGCGTGTTCGTTTATAGTCGCAACCAGTGTGGGTAGGAATATTTATTCGATACAATTTATACATATAAAAGAAGAAACTGACTGACATATCAACGCACAAACCGAACCGCTGGGTCTAGAGATTCCAAATTTGGCATGTAGGTTCCTTATGATGTCTAGGGGCGCACTAACAAAAATTATTGTTGCCACCTCTGACTCCAATTTTAGATCAGCCCTGAAACACTATACTGATCTTGCATTGTCATCGGGTATATACGTATAAGAATACCGAATTCCATTATTTTCCGATAGCAAGAATTGCTTTAAAATTGAACTAATCATACGGACAAAGAAACTGTGAACTTAAATGAAATGTTAAATGTATTTTTTTATATTTATTTAACAAAAGTGCAGCTTATCATTAATCATTACCATTAAAGTGATTACAAAGAAAACAACAGCATTTTATCTAAGTAACTTCCCACCGGGTCAAAGTGCATCAACAGACGCCCCACAATTACCAACTAGAGAAAGATAAAAATACATTGTAACAAAAACAAACCGTCTAATTGACGGGCTAGGGACAAATTGACAATTCACAAGAAAAACTCAATGAACTTGGCCATTGGGTCAGCCATGTGACATTGAAACAGATCCATTAGTTGTATTACCAACACACTTGCAGTACAAGCGGGTCAGCTGCACACAGATAAATGCGTATATACAGGGTGGAAAAAACGAACGCCACATGGACGGCAACTGCCTTCAATATTCGATATAGAAAGTTCTACGCAAAGGAGACCTATTTTTATTTTTGAATTTATTAAATACTGCATATAATTATGGATTTTTGCAAATTCGTCTGCCTTAACCGGAAATCGAGCTGGTCGAATATGACAAAATAATAAAGACGGGCTTTTTTACGGTCTTTATTTAATTTAAAGGTGTTATAGACATAAATGATCACTATCAATGACCCTCTTAATCTGTATCATAAAACACGACTTTGTCATTTTCCACCAGTTCGATTCAAATCGATTCCCGGTTAAGGAAGAGGATTTTTTAAAAATATCCAATAATGCAGTACTTATTGTTTTTAAAAATAAAGGTTATTGTCCTTTGCGTAGAATTTGTTATTTCCAATATTTAAGGTAGTTGCCGTCCATGTGGCGTTCGGTTTTTCCACCCTGTATATAGTTTTGTTAAATGTGTGAGTCAATGGACATGTCTATCATATATATACAGTATGTAATTATGTATATATACAGTTTATCTTGGAGAACAAACAGCTTCGATGATATTTGTCTCAAGGTTGATGCGACAGACCTTTGTACCAGGATGAGTATATTTAAAGTAATTGGGATGCAGAAAGTGTGAGGCCGGACTAACAAATAGACAAATCAACATATTTTTGCGTAGGTATATGCGAAGTAAGGATTTATGCAAGAGTAAATTATGAATAAATATGTCAAAGAAATTAAGCACATGCAACTTTTTTAGGGTTCCGTAGTCAAACTAGGAACCCTTATAAATAGTTAAACCATGTCTATCCGCAGCCTAGCTCAGAGACTCTTAGTACTAACTAGAAAGCTGTAATTTGGCATGAATATACATATTAGTCACGCCAACAAAGTGGTAAAATCAAATCTTGAATTATTATTTTTTATTGTACCTCCCCTGCACTTAACATGGGGATGTATTTTTTTTTCTCGTCTACCCCATAGTGTTGGGTGTCGTTGGATAGGTCTTCCGAAAATATTGCGGTATAAATTTTTCGATTAAGGGATCCGTTTATGAAATATTAAGCTTTAAAGCGCTAATTTTTGTTTGAGTCAAGTTTCCCCCTACAGCCAAAGCTACAAATACTAAAAATCTGAAAAATATCTTAGATGAAAGCACTTATAACGAATTTTAAAGAAAACTATGACGACTAAGTATACTTGATTAGATCCTGAGATACAGGCGACTAAAATGTTTATACCTACTAAAATCATCTAAGACAGCACCATATAACTTGAAATAGAGAATTAGTTCATACTTGTTGTTTTTTAACATGGTGTTTGTATAGTAACTTCGGCTTCGACTTCGGAACCCTACACTGAGCATGATCAGACATGCTCTTGCCCGGATTTTAAACGTGAATTAGGTCTAATTCATGACCGATTAGAAATGCGTCACAATTCTAAAATGTTTTTTTTTAAATCAATGCATTTATAATGATTATTATTGTGCGGTTGTTATCGTGGAGGGAACAAAAGACAATCAACATGAGCACGTTATTTACACATACAGGGCGTCAGTTTGGATTAAAAATCCATAATAATATTATATGAATAATGTGTGTTTGTTTCGGGTTTACGGTCTGGCTTAACAGATTTCCATAATAAATGACACATGAAGTCTGTTATATGGACACGGCCATATGAAGAAAACAATATCCTGCGAGGATTTTCAGAAAACTTAAACGTAAATGTAGGCGGCTCAATTGTAACAATAATTATAACTGCCTCCTGTAATAATCCTTTTTCTATGCAAATAAAGATTAATTTGATTTTGATTTCATTTGTATACCTACAGATGGCGCTTTTTTTTTTCTCTATCATCTGTTAGATGTCGCTGTTGAAGGTGTAACGGAAACATGCCAAACATTTTTGTAGACTGTATTTAAAACATATTTCGACGTATGCTCTATATTTATATGAAGCAGCGAAACTGCGGATAGAAAGCAAGTATCATATTATCTTTAAACAAAAGTTACTTTGTTCTATGATTGAGCTATAGTTAGGTTAACCGTGTCACAGTCAATATGGCTATTAGTTTTATGCACTCATTGCTGAACTGACAGACTCTCTCTTCCTTTGTTGCCAGTTTCGCATTGTCACATTGTTTGACGACAAGACTAAGCGTACAATGTGTTGAAAAGTAGTTTATTTGGTTAGCTTTCGTTTTCCTGTTTATTTATGTGAACACTTTATTGTACAAACAAATAGAATAACAATGGTACATTAACATTAGGCAAAAATTTATGAGAGATGTACACTGTGGATGTACAAACTGGAGGGACTATAAAATTGATCGTACGGTCACGGAAGTTAATTTGCTACCCATTTCAAAGAAAATCTGCTTGAAGATGTCATTGTCAATAGAGATGCCAAGTCATTTGTAATTGATAGGAAACTCAACCTTATTGCTGTAGAATGTCAGATTGACTTTGGACCTAAGGTGGGTCACAAATTAAATTCCTTGACTGTACTACCAGTATACAATGTAACTGTTGCTGGTATAAAATATGTAATGTAAAATATATTCGAGATACAGTTATTGTTTTAATTACGCAATTGCCATTACCGTAATAAATTATCTAAAAAAATATACCGGAATGCAGTACCTACCTCAATTAATTACATAATAAAGATAATGCTATAATGCGTTAATGACATATTACCGGTAAAATTAGATTACAATAAGACGCTATTACAGATATTTATATTACAGTTAAGCCGGTTAAACAAAGTTTTTAACGATATAGTAAAATTTAATGCAATAACTGGTAATTAGGGACGGTTTTATAAAGGCCCGTAAGTAAAAATGACAGGTAAAATTTTAGTAACTTCATACAAGTTTTGACATTCCTGACCGAAATTTGATCTAACGGATCTCTATAAAACACAGCCTTAATACCTCATTTTTAACCTATAGCCGATATTCCGCTCCCTAGTACAGCCACCAGCAATAATATATTATCTAACATTGGGCGCAAAAATATCTGGCACGTCTTTATTAAGAGCGTGTCAGATATTTCTGCTCCCAATTTTGGAGTAATATATAGTCGCGGAATGAAAAGACTTGTCACTTTTCAAATATTTTTCAAAAGTGTCGTTTTTTTTATACTGCTTCTATACAAAGGTCAACTTATCCGTTTACTTTTACTATGATATTGATATCCTTGTAGCTATACAAATAATTTGAATAACAAACGTAGACGTAATTAATTGTTTTGTTTAAATAATGACGTACCTATTTAATAATAATGTTTGTTCGGTAATTAACGTGGTATTAAATGTAACACCGGTCTTGAAATCCCCAGAATGCAAATAACACAAACCGTAACTTTGTTAAAATACCACATTTAAAAGCATTAATATTTTCTTTATTTGTTAACGAGATTGCTATAGATTGCAGAATAGAAACTCTAATCTAAACCATTTTTTTTTAAATCCATAGAGGTTTCATCAAAGATTTAGGCGTAAAAGTGTTAACACAGCCAGATCATCTATCAGCCCATATTAACCCACTGCAGGGCATAGTCTTCTCTCTTGTGCCAAGAGGTCCGTTCCTGCGCTTGCCTCATCTAGCTCTTCCCTAATAACCTCACCAGATAATCTGACCTAGAACAGGTGGTCTGCCAACTGACCGCTTCCCTAGTCTAGGCCACCACTCTAAAATAGACAACAGAAGTTTTGAGGTGTTCTTAAAAAACATGGTTATAGAGGTGTGTTTCAAAAGTTTATTTCGGAGGTTTATTCATTATTTACTGAGAAAATAAATAAACAATGCTCAATTATTTTTGTACGTCACAGATAGTGCTACGTAACGCGGTTACAAATGAATTGATGACATTCCGATCACTACGCACCTTCAGAACAATAGTGACCTAATTCAGAAATTTTAAATTTCGTGTTAGGTCTCTATAATAATCAAGGATCGGAAAAACGACCGTCATTTTGAAAACATAACCCTTTTCCGTATAACAGAGACTTCCTTGGTATTAATTAAAAATATTATTAGGTATTTTATAGATTTATTATACAATAATTTATATGTACTTAGCGACAATTTTATTAATGAATGACACCGAAATGTTAATTAGAAAACACAAACATACATACAATCAGTAAACCAATGTCAACTATTGCCCCAATGTCCTCCGTAGACTATGAACAAACTTTTTCGACTCATAAATAGGTCCTAAATTCACGTCGTTATGGAATAACAGGCGAAAATTTAAAAAAAGACATTCTTTTTGATTGGCGAAAGTGTTTTTTTCCCATAACCATTATGGTTTTATTCATTAATAATATTGTTGCTGAATACATATAAATAATGGTATAATAAATGTAAAATACCTAATAATATTTTTAATTAACATCATAAGAAAGTATCTCCTGTACGGAACAGGGTTATGTTTTCAAAATGACGGGCGTTTTTCCGATCCTTGATAATAATAAATGTATGATTTAAATTTTGAAAGCTGAAATTTTGAATTACTCATCGCTATTATTTATACTCGTCACTATTGTTCTGAAGGTGCGACTAGTCCAACGCAAACACTTTTCGCACTCGCAAGCAACTAAGCAATCTCTTTCTTAATTCCAGGAAAAACGCGAAGCGCACACAGGAACTCTGGTGGAGCGGTCTCCCCCCTTCAATACGCGGGAGGGTATGGCAGCTAGCCATCGACAACAAGCTCAAGATCTCTCTCGACATGTACCAGGACTATGTTTCTAAAGCCAAGCAGAGACTGCACGAAGCCCAGCTAAGAAGGAAACGGTTAAAAATCAACAGGGAAACCTGCTGTTGTTCAGAGCAAAAAGACCTCTCAAAGAGCAACGAGAAAATCGAAGAACCGGAAAAGACTGACGCGGAACCGAGACTCGGCTTACCGAGGAACTTTAGCGAGCAGAATCTGAAATCCCATAATTCTGACTCGGGACCAAAGAAGTGCTGTTCCAAATCGAACCCTAATTTGCTGGATTATAGTGACGAGTGTTCGATGGAGCTGATTCAGCTAGATATCGCAAGGACGTTCCCCCATCTGTGCATATTCCAACCTGGTGGGCCGTATTTTGATGTGCTACATGAATTGTTGGCGGCGTATGTTTGCTATAGGCCGGATATTGGATATATACAGGTTGGTCTTTTTCTGTCACAAGTGCACCAATCCAACTTTTCGTTCTAGTAACTTAATAGTCTAGTTATATCACTAGTCAAATCAGCTACTATCAAAAAAATGACAAACGATAACTTGTAAATATTTTTTTGCGCAATACCGACATATGACTTCACGAATATCTTTGGACAAATACCACACTATGGTTTATGATAAATTAAATATGATAAAAAAATATTAATGAGCCCAGTCCTTACCTGATATTTTCGAGTATTTAGAAAGTTCATTTTAGTGGTCAGGACAAAATCATTACATAGTATAAAATAAAGTCGCTTCCCATCGTCTGTCCCAAACCCACTGTATGTAATGCTTAGATCATTCAAACTACGCAACGGATTTTAATGCGATTTTCAACAATACTGCCCTACTAAGCATAATGGCGTTATCTCAAACAAAACATCTGTAGAAATTGCAACCTAGTTACAAACAGAAGAGAGTTGAATCTGCTTTGGCTATTGAATTTAGTTATTGCATTTTTGCTTAGGAGGGCAGAATAGATAGAGTGATTCAAGAGGAAAGTTTTTATGTATAGTATAATACATTCTGGATTATGTACGGGTGTTTCGGAAAACTCACATAAACCGAAGCGAAGCGAGGGCGGGTCGCTAGTCTAATTATATAAAAGAAGAAACTGACTGACATATAGGGACTTAAAATGTTACTGGCTACCCTAGGGTTGCACTAAGAAAGAATAGAGAGAAAAAGAGGGCGTAGCGGGAAACTATTTCTAAACGTACGAAGTCGCGGGCGTCCGCAAGTATTATTATAATTCCTTCCAGTGCCCGAAGTAATCTTTCTTTGTGTTCTCCAGGGCATGTCGTTCATCGCCGCAGTGCTCATCCTCAACATGGAAGCTCCGCAGGCCTTCGTGTGCTTCGCCAACTTGCTCGACGAGCCAGTTCTGCGCGCCGCCTTCACCAGGGACGGAGCGACCATGCAGGTTGGTATCAGGAGTAGGACCAAGGGGGCTATAGCCTAACGCACTCGCAATCGCAATAGTTTTCATTTTGAAAGTCGAAGGCGAGTCTGCATACAAAATGAAAACAATTGTTCCACTTTGAAGTCGATTGCGACTGATACTCAATGGTGACTGCGAAAACGTCTATCGATACAAATAGTACCCGAGAGACGCTGAGACGCGTGAGTGTCTGACGGGTTGAAAAGTTTTCCTGAAGATGAGAACTTAACAGATGATTTCTAAACCTAAAAACGTTAAAGGGGATTAAGTTACACCAGGTTAACACAGCAGTACAGGGCCTCTATTCAACACGGTAAAAACCAATTTGTTTTTGACCTGTCATCGTGTTCGATTTGATAGCTCTTATTTAATTGAGAGTAATGGCGGTCGAGTTAAGAACAATACCGAAGCCAATATCAAAGCCGATATGGTATTTACCGCCTAGAATAAGGACCCTGGTCTAGGGTAGCGACTGATACTCAATGATGACTGCAGAAAACGTCTATGGATACAAATTGTACCCGGGACACACTGAGGCGCGTGAGTGTCTAGTTTTCCTGAAGATGATCCCTCATAAAGGTTTGACAATGATTTCTGAACATGAAAACGTTAGAACTGTTTCCGAGAAACCACTATTAGGGAAGCGAGTAGTTTCAGAGTACGTTTTACTGTCTATCCGTTCTTACGTCACTTTATATGAATTTCTTTGAAATCTATCAAAGACCTAAATATTTAAGACACGTTTGAAATTCGACTATTTAATTTGTGCTTATCAAACTATCATGAGACTGCCCAAGATAGGGCTACGTGGGAGGTAGGGAGGAGGGTCTTTGCCCAGCAGTGGCACATTATAGGCTCTTAAATAAATGAGAGATGTTCTCCTTAGTTCTACCAGATCAAACCTGGCAAATCCCAGAGAATTAATTTCTACCCATATATTGTTCCAAATAACTGATGCAGCCCAAGCAGCCGCCAAGCTCAAATGGAAATGGGTTGGGCATGTCTGTCGCATGCCGGAGGAATTGTGTACCAAATCGGTCCCTTGGAATAAAATTAGGTGTCACGGCCGACCAAGGCGACGTTGGCGAGATGAGCTTGATGCCTTCGATCAAGACTGGTGGCAGACTGCCCAAGACAGGGCTACGTAGAAGGAAGGGAGCGAAGCCTTTGCCCAGCAGTGGGACATTATAGAATCTTAAATAAATAAACATTGTTCCATCGCAGCGTCTATAGTTGGTGTAGGATTAAGTCCTACCAGATCAAACCTAGAACATCTCAAACAAATGGATAACATTGAATCTATTAACTGTTCTATTGCAGCGTCTATGGAAGGCGTACGGCACGCTGCTCCGGCACAACCTGCCGGCGCTGGCGGAGGCGCTGGCGCCCGAGCTGTACCTGCTGGAGTGGCTGTACACGGCGTTCGCCAAGGCCATGCCGCTGGACGCCGCGTGCCGCGTCTGGGACGTGTTCCTACGCGACGGCGGCGCTTTTCTCTTCAACACGGCGCTCGGTTAGTTATTCACATTTTTAATGCTCCAGTTGGTATATCAAGACAATATACATAATATGCCTAACCGGTTAAGAGTTTTACGCTTCATTTGTGTCGGCATTTGAGGCCCTGGCGTTTAAGGCAAGTGAAATTGCACTTAACAGTCGCGTTTATCGCGTTTAGAAATTTATTTTTCTCAAAAATGTCCGAAAATGTTAACATTACTATCTACGTATTGAGACGCGAAGTACATAGTTTACTGACAGTTCTCAAATTTAAAAAAAAAACATTGCGTGCTCGCTACACAAGCCCGCAATGTTGCATGCAAATTCCATTACTATCTAGCTGTAACTTTTTTTAATGTGAAAAAGGCCATAATAAAATGATGGCACAAGTCTTATACATCCAAATTTTATTCGAAACATAACTTTTTTATCTGTGCCTGGAATAGCTTAATTTTTTTTTAAACAAAACTAGCGTTTCTCCTTGTCATAAACAAAAAGGCGGTAAAGATGATGGTTTTTCACATGAAGTTTCTGTTCGTATGCAATTCAAAAAAAAAACTTGCGATTTTTGAGAAAATTTGCCTTGGCAGGAACAGCAATTGCTCGCAAGCTCGTCCGTTTAAACCAATACACGGCCCGCAATTACTTACTTCCATGCCTAAGTAATAATGTACTATTGTGGATTCGTCATCGATATAATTACGTTTACTGGTGACATATTCTATACATAATTATGTTCCACCCTTTATATGTATTATAATGACACTCACACTGATTAATCTGTCTTATAATCTAGAACCTGGATCATCCGATTTTTCAACACATACATGCAGACATAGTAACAGAATCCTAAAGTTAGGGTGAATAGGCATCTTCTGGGTGAGCGCCCATCATAGTAGACAAAATCTTCGTCCTCCAAGGGCAAGAGTTAGTCAAAAGCAAACCTATTACCAATAATAATTTAAAAAAATACCTAGCATGGACTGTTATATTGATGTTAGTGGTTGGTAAAATAATGACAAATAATCAGGATTCATTTTGTATACTTAGTAAAATTTACAAAAGTATTAAAATATAACCTCTTTTCTTTCCAGGCATCCTCCACCTGTACCAAGAAGAACTCAAAGGTATGGACTTCATCTCCGCCGCGCAGTTCCTCACCAAGCTCCCCGAAGACTTGGACCCCGAAGCCCTGTTCAGAAGCATCTCCGCCGTCTCCATGACGATGGACGGCCTTTCCTTCGAGGAGCTGGCGACCTGCTGCGAGGTCGAGAGCAGCCTCGACGATGACGTCACGGTCAGGTTATGATACAGGAGGTGGACGTTTTGGGAGATAGTGGATGCTCTCTCGTTTCGGGTCAAGTGAGGACTGCGGTATGAGGGATGATTTAAGGTAGGTTGTTAATGTGTCAAATGACTTTTAGCAATGCAGTCGTCAAATTAGAGCATACAGGATGATCAATTTTTGAACTCGTCTATAAGTCGGCATAAGTAGGCGTATAAAAGTGTACATTCAACCGATTTGAATCTTAGGCCGCTATGGACTATGTTAAAGTAAGGTTTTCAACAAAAACGTAAGAGACTTCTTATAATTTGGTTTTTACCTCCACGTTAACATAGTCCATGTTGAAGTAGGAATCGAATTGGTTAACTGTACAAATATTTTTGAGCATTTTGCATGCTCCGATATACGCCTTACAGTCAAGGAAAAAAAAGACTACCGGACTGAACCTAGAAAATATACTAAATTATAAATAAAATAATTAATGAAATATGTCCATGTTACTGTATTGTCGGTATTTTTTTGAACACCAGCGTTTTTTTCCTTGATTGCACAGTGCCAATGATCAAGTTCAGTTTGACAATGGATTGCTAAAACGAATACTTCTTTATAATCCAATCAATTTGGATTGTCATTGTCTTGTATTGAATTGTTTGACCTGTATGTTTTTAACGTGCCTTGAATGTGAGTTCTTCATAATATGGCGTTGAAAATTGTATTATTTGATATATCATTTAATTGTCGAATGTTCAATTGTTGTTATTTAAAGAAATAATATGAATCTCTGAATTTATTATTATAATTTTTTAATTCGAGTATTTATCTTACATTGAGATGGATACGCAGCTTATGTAGCTTCGAACTTCGAGGTATTTTTATTGTAAAACACCTAAACAATACAATAAACTCTTTTGCCACTTAGATTTTATTTGTATGACGTTAAGGTCCAAAGCGTGCAAAGGACTTTCTTGGTCGAACTATACATGATTATATTTTATTACTCGATGAATTTTACACTATGTTTCTTGTTTATATATAGGCTGCTTTTCTTTCAAGCACGCCTTACAGGCTGATGAAGCAATAAACTTAATTTTTGATCGCTTGGTTCTACACAACACAACAGCTGTCATTTCATAAGCAATCTATACGCATATGACTTATTAAGATTAAAATATTGAGCTAAGTTAAATAAAGCTCTGCGTGTGAAGCAAAGTAATAAGTAATTTTTATAATATACTTTGTAATAGTAAGAAAAAAAAGCTATTGGCAAATGTATTGTAAATATTGTAAATAGAAAACTTTACTACTTTTTACAAAACTAAGCCTTAATCATGAGTGTTTACTATAAATATATAAAACATATCATATTCTGTAGAACTAAGAAAGATAATCATTCATGTACCTGCCAATAAGGATATTAAAATAATAATGTAAGACCTATTTAAAACTAGTACATATTTGTATTATTATATTGTAAAATAAATGTTTTTATTTAAAATACAGGAAAGACGAAACAATTAGCCGCTGGGACCTTTTTTATGACGCTATTAAATTCAATATTCAACAAGCAATATTTTCCAGAGATTATTTCAACAATGTTGCCAGTTAAGACATGAAAAATTTAAACTGTAGGTTAATTATATAGGTCCCTATAAATCACCTTTTAATTTTACACAAAGTAAAAGCAGTGCCACAAACTTTATTTTCACTCTACAACTAATCATAGACCGAGTAGGTAGCTACCCTAACTTGCTAGACATTTAGTTTTTTTTTTGTAAATATGTCAATTATATTACTTATATTTAAATGTAAACTGAATCATCGAGTAGTAGAACCGGCCTAATAATTAGAGAAAAATCGAATCTTTCGAAGTATTTTAAATGTCTAAAGATACTTATTTATTAATTTAATCCTAATTATTATGTAGTTTGCTGTAAAATAAAGCGTTCATACTCTTTGGCTATAATAGTCACTTGAAAAAAAATCGGAGTTTGACATTAAATGTCATTCATTACGTGTATATTTGTCAAAAAATGCTACAAACAGTTTTTAACCTTGTATAGTGGCGTATTGAAACTTACCGATACATGCGATGACTTTTCTACTGTGTCCGTCTGTGCTATGTCGTTCTAGAAGGTTAAAATACTGTTTGTTACGGCAATTACACCGACGGTTAAAATATATTTTTAATTAGTCATCATTAGATTTATTTATCAGCTTTAATTCATTTTCTAGTGTTAACTCTTGCCACCTTTATCTGTGACTAGTTGAAATCTTAAAAATAGTCATTTTTGTCTATGCTCACTCTTTAATTTGACACATTGAAAAACAAAGGCACATTGTCTATGAGAATAAAAACTTAAGATGGCTTTTATTTTACGACTTTGTTCAATTATACTTCGGTGTATAGTCGGTGTCAATTGAGATGGGAAAATATGTAAACAAATTAGTAACTGTTTGACACATAACCTCAAATTTTCATTGAGCGTGTTTGTTTTATGAAACTTATAATGAATAGTTCTGTGAGTTTGACCTTAATATAAAAGTAATATTGAAGTGAATAAATCATCAAAAAAAAAAACTCACTTCATCTTAAAAAGTACGTGATTGTGAAGTAATAATGGTAAATTGCTTGGTTTTGTCTATTTCAATTGACATTGATTTTACAATAGACATTATAATTAGGTGTTTGCAGGATTTTGTGGTGTCGCCGATTCGAACAAAACAAAACAAAAACAAAACAAAACAAAACAAAAGTACTAAAGTTACTTATAATGTTGACTTTATACTACAGATTGAGTCGTAAGATGTAAAATATTTAAAAGAGTCGTTTTGAAGAGAGTTTGTTGACGGAGCCGGCAAATTAGTTAGCGAAACAGCTCAGTTAAGTAGTGAATTATTACCGTAAGGTCTAATGTTTAAAAACGGTTTCGCCAGACTTGTTTTAAAACACTATTCAGTACCAATAAGCCGCGATTATTTAAGATTTTATTTTAAATTTACTTAGAGTATTGTATAATAAAAATAATAAGTTTTATTTAGCTTCCAAACTTGTATGGGCTAGTGACAAAATGATGAATTAACATTGCTACTTTAAAAAATCGTGACATTATTATGGTTTCAATCCATTGTGGCGCGTGTGTAAACAAGTAGGGTGACAGTAATGGACAAGAACACTTTATCACTCACACACTATTCACTATTCTTGGACACTTTATTCTTATTTAACAGGGTAACAGGGTCATTCATTTGTTTTGCAACAATTAATTTATGGCCGTATGATCTTTGAAGTTAATCGTCAAGCGTCCATTATTGGTAACTATCAGCTTAGAGTCCTACCCTGGTGTCATATAGAGATGACGGGGGCGCGACGGGGGCGCGACGTCGTGGATTAAAACACTACATCTATTGCAAACAGTGATTGGAATAGGCGAAACTTACTTACCTAAACTTGCATCAATAACTAAGAGAAGTGATTAATACCAATTACGTGCGTGTGTAAAAAATATTATGTTTTTGAGACAACCTCTATAAGCATGTTTGTTTTTTAATACACCCTTTAAGAGAGTTCGGGTTGTCCACTGAGTATAGTTGGTAAAGGCTAGAAACGTCTTTGTCACTAATCCAAACAAGTTTTAATGCAAGATTATATGTGTATATGTAGTTTATACTGACATTTGTCAAAGCTCTATTACAAGCGATTAGAGTCGAAGTTCGATTAGCAAACATCTCCTGGATGTTTTGTTTTAAGTTTTAATAAACTTGTGATGTGGACTGATATTATAATGTATGTAATGTATTATATATAAAATGCCATCTCAAGTAACTTTAGCATAGTTTTAGTTTTACTATAATATTGTAAATATATTTTATTGAAAATAGATTTTGGCCCCAAATTCGCGCGGTTTGTAATGCATGTAATTTTATTGTTAAATAAATTACGATTATACGGATTGAAAAATGTTATTTTATTTCGACTGGTGTTTTAAAATGAAATTGGTAATGGGAAAATATTACACTTTTTCTTTTTTAACTTAATTCTGGAGGCAGGAAAATACTCCCGCTTTGAAAGGAACTCTGAACAAATCAAGGGAAGTTGTACAACAGTCGCCATCAAAATTATTTGAACTCTACACTATCTTATTCGCGCTTATGGGACTTTACGTGTAATTGACCCTCTTTTTATTTAGCGCTTAGTCCATTGCTGCCCCTTCCAGAAAGCGGATAGTTGAGTGCAATGGCAGTGCCTTGAAATCGTTTGGTTCTGGGTAGCCGAGGATTTTCATTCTTACTCCGGCGATGGTATCACATCCACAGTATGTGTATCATTGTCTCCACCTCTTCGCCGCACATTCTACAATCTGTGCTGTCATAAGGGCCCATCTTTTCTAGTGATGCTTAACCTTTTGAATGTTATGAGTACGAAACCTCGAATGACACTCAATAATAATTAATAAATAAATAAATATCAGGGGACAATGTCACACCAGTTTACCTAGTCCCAAACTAAGCTCTAGGCTTGTACTATGGGTACTAGAAAACGATATAAATATTTTTATAGTGGTGATTATTATTTATATCTTTAATATTTGAGTAGCTTAGTTTAATTTTAATTTAAATACGTTTCCTTTATAATTTTTAATTGTATTAATGTTGAATTCTGTACCTACTTAGTTGGATGTAAATAAAGTCTTTCTCAGCTTAAATAGAGAAATATATACTTAAATATATAGAAAACATCCAAGACTCAGGAACAAATATTCGTGCTCTTCACTCAAATATCTGCCCTTACCGGGATTTGAACCCAGGACCGCTAGCTTCGTAGGCAGGGTTACCACCAACTAGGCCAGCGCGTCGTCAATATGTTACTGTTTTTTTTAGCTTACATAAATACTCTTGCTTCTAATAATTATTCTCATTTAATTTCAAGATCTTTGGTTGCAGTCTCAAGTTGTAACTGTAACCCATACATTTCCATTTTGAATCGATTTCATCTTATTGCAAGAATCTTCCGGTCTTCAATTGTTTCTTTATTTCACCTCTTGGAAACTGGTAGATATAAGTATAAGCTGGATCTTCAAACCTTCTGGTTTTTCGGGACAGCAGTAGTATTTTGGCTTAGAGTTCTGCCCTTCTAAATAAAAAGGACGCATGCGCAATTTGATAATCAAAGCAAATTTAACCCCCTATCTTAAGAAATAAGGTCACTTCCACATTCGCGGTTCTATGAGACATGCGCCCTTTTTAGGGTTCCGTACCAAAACGGTAAAAAAGGAACCCTTATGGTGAGACTTCGTTTTCTGTCTGTCTGTCTGTATGTCACAGCAGGTTTTCTCAGCATGTACAAGTGCTATCAACTTGAAATTTGGGATTGTTATACAATCTGCTTGCCCGCATCTGTTTTGAGTAAAAAGAAATGGAATGAAATTTATAAATAGTTGAAAAGGGGTCTAGAATGGGGGTTGAAAAATGAAAGTGGTTTGATTATAGCAAATGGGGTGTCATATGAAAGGGCTCAATCTCCACATTTCAAAACAATAAAAAAAAAAGATGTACTTTTTGATTTATAGCCAAAAATTTACAAAAAATTACCGTCCGTCCCCCTTATCTCCGAGGTATATCATTCAAAAAATCTGAAACAATCCTGACGTATTTATAATTACATATATTTTATGGGAAAAATAAAATGAAGTGTAATTATTTACAGTTTTTGAGAAATAACCAAAAAACTAAGCAAAACGGTATTAAAATTTAGGCTATTCAAAATGGACCTTATTCAATAAAAAATAAAGTTCATAACCAAAATGAGTATTTTCTTTTGCGGTTACCAAGCATATTATCTTACACTAGCTTTTGCCCGCGACTTCGTCCGCGTGGAACTTGTTTATCGCAGTTAAGTAAATTAATAGTTTTAAGTAATTCTATAGTTTGACGTTCTCCCTGGCAAGAATGATCTTTCAAACACATGTAATATTGAGCTAGAAATTTACCGGGACAGCAACTTTAACCATGAACTTACGGGAGGGCACTCCCGATACCTCCAAATAGTTCAGGAACTCTAAGGGTAGGACGTGACTTGCTCTGTGTCTATGACATTGTCTACCAAGAGATACTCCACAACATCGCCTTCTACGTGAGACATATTTTTTTATTTATTCGCCCGACAATTTCGTTTGTCGGTGGTGCTAATATTATGCCCTCTTGCACAAACATTCTCTATTCTTTATATTGTTTTTTAGATCATCTGTGTTTTATACAATATTACAGAATTCGCGGTTTAATGTATCGTTAAATCGTTACTATCTCTCGCCATACGATCTTCGCCAATTTTTAGTAGAGCTGCCGCATATGTTGCCCCGACTGTATATCATTGTGTTCTCGTAGTTCCTGGCATATTTGTAGTGAGGAAATTTTTATTTTTTGTGTATACCCATATCGTAGATGCCGAAATGCATTTATTTTACCCGCTGGTGTGCCCCTAGTCATCACCGTTAGATGAGAATCTGTCTAAATTCGCCGTCTCAAAGCACCATCCCTCCCATGATAGTTTGGTTGCTCTTAAAATATCCATCATAGTTCAATATTACTTATATTATATTATGAGTCTTAATACCAATTTTAATGTATCTATCATTATAAATGGCCGAACTCCTAAACATAAATGATCGAATTCTCATACAAACTACCATTACCCCTAGGGGTGATTTTCGAGATAGGTAATACTCGTAAGTATAAATTTAATCTAATTCGGTTCCGCGGTTAATCCGTGAAAGCGTAACAAACAGACAGACGACAGACAGGATTACTTTCACATTTATAATTTAGTATGGATTTTCAGCAATATTATACATAATTATGTAGGTACCTAACGATGTATAGATTTTTTACTCATTGAGTATTGTTTGAACTGACATTTTAGAATTAAATAACCGACCAATTTCCGCCAAGAAATAAAATGACTGTCCGTATTTAAAAGTTAAAATCTGGATATGTCAAAACTGTCAACGTCAATTTGACACCGCTCCTTTTGATATAGACTAATGAAACTGAATGTACAAAGCCTGTCCCATTGTCACACTGGGTGGCAAAAGCCATAGAAGAAATAAATTAATAAATTTCACAATGCTTGCATCCCCAAAAACTAATTACCCGTGACAACTTTTTTAAAAAACATCTTTGCCGCCTTGAATTCTAAATTTGACATCATTTTCATAATCTGCGCCCCCAAAATGTAAGAAAATGATAACATAGACGACTTTTTCAATAAACATAATGGCGGCCATTTTGAATTCCAAATTTGATATCATTTTCGAAATCTGCGTCAACGCAACCTAAGAAAATGACACGCATGATGACTTTTTCAAAAAACAACAAACATGTTGTCGTTATTCCCTCGGGAACTTTTAAATTTTCCGGGATAGGATTTTCCTATGTGTTAATCCAGGGTATAAGCTATCTCCATTCTAAATTTCATCCAAATCCATCCAGCGCCATTGCAGCGTGAAGGAGGAACAAACTAAAATTCCCTTTTACCCCCTTAGGGGTAGTTTTTTCTAAATCGCTGAAAGTAGGTAGTACTTTTTATTTATAAACAGTAGCCTAAATACCAATTCCCAAATTGCTTATTTTAAAAATAACTAATCTCCCATACAAATTTCTACTCCCTATTTTAACCCTTTAGGGGATGAATTTCCAAAAATCCTTTGTTAGTGCACCCCTAGGGTACCCAAGGAATATTCCCTTCAAATTTCAAGTCCGTAGGTTTAGCGGTTTACACTGTGCGTTGATCGATCAGTCAGTCAGTTTTACCCCTTTTCATCCCTTCGGTGATGAAAAAATCAAAAACGCTGAGACACGTATAAATTAATTTTCAATTTTCAACCTAAACACAAAATTTAAATAATCTAACTTATACTAAAATAGACGGACTTTCATACAAATTTTCATCCCCATAGGGGTGGAATTTCCAAAAATCGTTCCTTAGTGGATCTTAACACTATATGAGGTATCTATGTGTAAAATTTCAAGTCTCTAGGTCCAGCGGTTTGGGCTGTGCGTTGATATATCAACAATCCGTTTTACCCCTTTTCATCCCTTCGGGGTTGAAATTATCAAAAACGCTGAGACACGTATAAGTTGAAATTCAATCGCCAACCTAAACGCAAAATTTGAAGCGTCTAACTTCAAAACTGACGGACTTTCATACAAACGTTTATCCCTTATTTTACCCCCTTAGGGGTGGAATTCCCAAAAATCCTTCCTTAGTGGATCTCTACACTATATAAGGTATCTATGTGCAAAATTTCAAGTCTCTATGTCCAGCGGTCTGGGCTGTGCGTTGATATATCAACAATCAGCTTAGCATTTTATATAATAGATACGGAACCCTCGGTGCGCGACTCCGACTCGCACTTGACCGGGTTTTTTTCTAAAGAGGGCAAAATTGTTGACTGCAGGTACAGTCGAGTTCATAAATATGTATACACTTTAGTACCTTGTCACTCGTTGTGACAATTCATATATGGCAATTTAAACATGACATTAAATAGACAAAGGTACTAAAGTGTATACTTACCTACGTATTTTTTTGTCAAATGTGATGAGTCAATAAAACTCTGTCCTACCTGTATCTACTAGCTTATACTTTATACCATACCTCTCTATACTCGAAAATCTAATTAAAGACCAAAATCGGACAGTTCCCATCTTGATTATTTCGTTATTTACATTATTCCAAAAAAAAATGAATGAGATCTCGTGTAACCAGTAATATTAGGGTAAGTTTTATTAATAAAAATACCTACAGTTAAACCAAAATGCAGTAACCACAGCGAGTGTGCGCCGGTTGAGGTTAGAATTTTGGTCTTAAATTAGATTTTCGAGTATATATTCAGTATGTGTTGCAGGCCTAATACTAAACATAGGCATAGCGAATGGGCTCTTAGCTATAAAAAGAGAAAATAAATCGAAAGAAACAGATGACGCTTTTAGGAACTTAACTACAATAAAAGAGGAGTTGCCTTGTATTGAGTCAGGTTGTTCTGGTTTTATTAATGTAGTATATGATAAAGTGTTTATGACAATTCCTAGTTTTTCCAATTAAAAAGCCCTCCTTATCATTGTTAAACACTTGAAAATCCTTGAAGTTTTCGATATTTTTTCTCTTTTTGTCAATTTTTATATATACAACCTCATTCCAGTAGTACCAATTCCATGGGCTAAATTTGATTTTGGGATACACATGACAATTCGTCGTGAGTTCGTCTATGTCATGACATAGTGACGTAGCCACGTCGTGTCATAATTATAAGGACGTCATGTCATATAGGGGTGCGGTCTTGCGTCAGCTTTGTGACGTCACCGAGCTTTTTATCAGAATATAATTAAATAGAGTTTTTATAATGTTATGTAATTAATGTAACGTGGTTACCGAGTATAATCTTGTTATGAAGATATCTTATCATGTTTTTATGGTAAGGTTTCTTAGTTATAAACACTTATAGTCACATCAACCTCTTAATTTTATATTGTAAACTTGGTTTTGCCCGCGACTCTATCCTATTCCCCAGGATAAATAAATACCAGCTATAGCCCTGGAAAAATGTAACCTGATCGGTTGAGGCGTTGAATCGATAGGACTAAAGAAACAAACGCACGTACACATTGAAAATAAGTATTAGTAAAGATAAACCAGAGCTGGCGTCTATTTGTCTGTTTGTTTACGGTGAAGACTACAAGCGGAAGACCAATTTTCCGTTTTTTTTTTTTGTTTCATTGGGTATACTCCCGAGGTGGCCCCAGTGTCACCAAATCAGTCTCTGATGAGGGGATCCGCGAGGAATTAAGAGAACTCATTATACTATTAGCTACATGTAACGATTTGTTTGTTTGTCCATTTTTTATCTGTCTCTGCCTACCCCTATGGAAAACAGACGTGATTTCATTAATGAAAAAAACAGCGATTTTTGTATTTTCAGTAACAAGTGCTGCTGTTGAATTTAGAAAGTATCATTTGGTGAAGAGGAACTGATGATGAAGACCACAGATGGCCACCGGAAGTCCTCAATGGTACCCTATTCCAAGTTGGGCGGCTATGACGAAGCACTAATAATGAAAATACCCTATAAATTTTGATTCCAGTGACTCTCAAGTGTGGAAATATACGTTTTTTGCGGCATAAATGGCCGTAGGTATCTTTTTTTACGTTAACTAGAAGGTTGATTTTTTTACAGCTTCAATCGACTGTAGACCTGAGTATATGGTGAGCTGAGCTGAGTAATTTCAAATCGATATCTCCACGCGTTCCTGAGATAAAGGGTCTTGACAGACGGACGGAAGGACGGACGGACATCAACAGAGTTATCCTATAAGGGTTCAGTTTTTTCGATTTTGACGTACGGAAACCTAAAATGATCCCGACGAATTGAGAACCTCATCCTTTTTTTGGAAGTCGGTTAAAAAGAAGTTAATTTTTGTATTTTGGAGGCGGTTTTTTGGTATTTTGCATATTTATTTTTTATCAACGAAACTCATCTGAGTGTTCCCAATCTCAATTGAACCAATGACCTGCCCCCAATTTCACCATCTTGACAATGACATGTGACAGCCGACAATTCGGTATACATTGAAAAGTCAGACGCTGATACATCACTGGGTTTCTTATAAGCTGTGCCATGTACACTGAAATGTCACCTGTCACCTGTCATTGTCAGGATAATGAAATAGGGGGCAGGTGGGTTACTCTAGTCAAGGGCCATGTCTAAGCGAGAACAAGGTAATTAACCAATCGCTTGCGTTTTCACAGTAAATCAACGTTGTAAAAATAAAGTTCAACCAATCACGGTAACATCATACAAACGTATTTAGTAAACTTTAGAAATAAATTGTACTTAATTAGCAAAATTAAATCTTACCTCATGTTGTCGGAGGAAGAGTGGTGTCTCCCAACACAGGCAACATTTTGCCTAAAGGGTGATTCCATCCCTTGTATCATATACCTCATGTATTTTATGAATAAAGAATTTTGTATTTGTATTTGTATACAGGTAAGCAACTTTGCCAAACATAAAATGTTGCCGGTAACAAGAATTAAAGAAAATTATATGATCTAACTGTCACGTGGTGTTGCCATCGGTTGGCAGTAAATCAAAGATCAGTAACAAAGTAATTAGTATTTGGATACCGTCTGAAACAGTAAAAAATACTTAACAATAATCATTACCGACAGGTGTCCTCAAATACTCAGGATTCGATAAATATATATGACTAAAGGCTGCGTGTGTGTGGCTCTGTCAACTAGTAGAGGAAAATATTTCGTAAGATGAATTGGTACGATATATATTTTGGCACATTAATACATATTATAGCTCCGTGTGTGACGCGCTTTACGTCAGGCATCACTACAATCATACCAAGAGACTTGGTTGCCAAGGTAATTCTAATTATTCTTACTTAGCAACGCTGTTCACACACTATTCAAGCGTTAAATCAATAAGAGCAACGTCAAAGTGGTTCTTTTATTAAATTAAGCTACCAGTGTGAGTTAGGTTAGGTTTTGCAATAATTTCCTGAAACACGTAACCTTTCACAACATTTCGTTCGCTTTCACAACTTTGTTATTTTCGCAAAACCTCGCGCAATATCATTTTTCTTCGAAAGTTGCGTAATATAAACAACCGACAAGCTAAACCTTTAACTCTAAATAACTGTACATCGCGCTAATCAAAGTTAACAACAGATAAGAGAGCAAAGGTTATCAAGTCCAGTACAATGACAAACGAGAACCGGCCCCGGCCGCCATTGCTAAACGAAATAGGGGTCTGGACATCGCGCATGCGTAGTCGACCCGTGGGGTGTATAAAAAGGAACCGTACTAGGACGCGCCGGCTGTCGAAAATAATCCTTCGCCTAAAAACAAACATAAATTAAAAAGGTTCTTTAAAAAGTTAAGTGACAAAAATGCCCGCGAAAAGTAATGGAGCACCGGAGCCGGGGGAAACCGTCGAATTACTGGATAAAAAGGTAAGTTTTTGATTTTGTGATGTAATGTCAAGGAAGGTCATTCGAGATGGGGAGGTTAGTTCCTATGAGTGAGGCGTAAGGGCGATTTTTGCGTGTTATTTGAGGACGTGGTGTGTGCATTTCTAAAGGTCATTTATTAGATAAGAGTTTTTAAAAGTGAAAAGCGTGTTAGAGTTAAAATTGAACGTTAGCTTTGTTGACTTATATCAAGCATATTCATTGAGCTTTAAATAAATTTACTGACTTTTTCAATCTGCACCTTTGCCCACGTGTTACTTATGTTTTGTTTTAAAATGTTATTATATCTACCTACTTTCTATGCACGCATATACATTACATTTTAGGTTTAGGTACTGTACCTACAGTAAACTACCTACAGATACCGAATGTTTTAGTGTAATATTTCGACTTTACATTTGTAGGTAGGTGCCGTTACTAATACGTTATTTTATTAATGATATGATAAACAATAAACGATCACAACTTATTTACCGATCTTCATTAAATTACTTTAACAGAGATTATAATAAAAAAATAACCACATTTTATATTAAATTCTAAAAAAAATCGTCCCACCCACGTTCCCTCCAAGTGCGAAGGCGGAACATTTCGGTGTCCCCAATCGTCTCAATATAGCCTACTTTCTTCAAGGGCACATCATCTGCGACCCGTTGGATTGTTGATACTCAATCCTACAAACAACTTATCGGACCTAATTAGATCCTTGTTTACATGCGTGTGGGCGTAAATAAAGGGCTAATAATAGATTAGCCGTAAAACTTTGATAACTATGAGAAAAAGAACGGAAAACTTTAATCACTCTTTGTAGTTTATATTGGCTTTATGTACAGTACGTAAGCGACTTTTTCTATTTAAAAAAGTACACAGGGATTCCGGTAAAATGACTGAATGATTGCAGTGACCTTGGTCCGATTAATCTGGCTCCCCCGTAAATGGTAAAAAAACGAGTCGAGTATCGGTTTTCAAAGAGCAGTAAAATGAAGGAAAGAAGAATTGGGGCATTGACAAAAACTACGGCCCCATCTAAATTTGTTGAAAAGTATCGACGAATCGATTGACCGCGGCATTGAGATAAAAAAGAAAATACCTACTGAAACTATGTACTTTTCCTATATATTGCCATTCTGAAAACTGAAGTTAAATTGGTTTCGTTGAAAGTCAACCTTATCGTTTTCAGGGCCTGGATTTCATTTTGTAATATTGATATTTTCCTATAATTTTAACGCTACGTCCGGCTTTCCTGTCTCGTTAATAAGAGCTACCATACTTAACAATAATATTATTGTTTGAGACGGTAGCATAGAGGCCGTGTTTGTTCCGTTATGTTATGGCATTAGGAAAGCCTATTGTAAGCCATGTATGTATTTTCTTTATGCAATAAAGATTATAAAAGATGATAATGATAACAGAAAGGTCTCGAATAATACACACTTAGATCTTTAAAACACGGACACTCAAAAGCAACAAAAACTGATCACTTTGTACGTAGATACGTATAAATTGGTAAGTACATTGACCAATTTCACAGCTCCAAAGATCTATCATCACGTCCACGTTTGTGATAACATTAGCCATCCCAGCGCTCACAAACAAAAGAATAAAGACATTCACAGAACAACAGCACAGAGGATGTGTTGAGATCGATCTGTTTCTATATTTAGCACAATGGATGCAGTAAGACTAGATGGGCGGCTTCCGCTCGGCGAGAGGCACCAGACGTAGGAGGTCTTAAGTAGGTAAGTAGGGGTAGAGATGTAACGTGGGATTTAATTCACGAGAAGAATGCGAAAAATATTTGTCTAGACTTGATTATCATGGCATGACTAACGCTCGATGTTTTGTCAAAAATTGAAAAGATCTTTAAATGGCGTTTGGTAGACCTGATAGGTATGAATTTTTCCTATTGTGGGACAATTTTGAGTACGGTTTGCCTGTGCTGTGCCCTCTTTTCCTTGGCCGCGCCATTATCCACGTCATGGTGTAGTAATGTGGCGCTGCACCAATTACTTACCAAGGTCCATTTAAAAACGCATTTTTAATAATACATGATAGGTATACAGGGTGGAAAGAACGAGCGCCACATGGACGGCAACTACCTTAAATAACGGAAATAGCAAGTTCTACGCAAAGGAAAGTTACTTTTATTTTTGAAAACAATAAATTCTACATTATTGGATATTTGAAAAAAAATCCTCTTCTTGAACCGGGAATCGAACTGGTCTAATATGACAAAACAATAAAGTCGTGTTTTATGATACATATCGAAAAGGTCATTGATAGTGATCATTTATGTTTATAACACATACACCTTTAAATAAAATAAAGTCCGTAAAAAACCCTTTTTTATTATTTTGTACCAGATCGATTCATGGTGCAAATTTTCAAAAATCCATAAATGCAGTAATAATTGTTATCAAAAATAAAAGTAAGTCTACTTTGCTTAGAATTTAAGGTAGGTAGTTGCCGTCCATGCGGCGCTCGTTTTTCTACCCTGTACAATGCATTAACTTCTCACAAGTAACACGAGGAGATACCTTAAACAGCATAGAAAAAAATCAATGTGACCTTCGGCGGAAAGGAAGGACGCGGTTTCGATTTCCGGACTACGGTTCTATTTCTGGAGTACGATTCCATTCCTGGTTACTAAGGAAGAGGCGTGTATCCAACAAATTTATGGGGAAAAACCGTAGAACTATGTATGTGATAAAAACATGCAAGGAACATGACATCCGTCTTGTCCCTTAAGTGATAATAAAATTTAGTCGCAATTTTGAACTCTTATGTAGAGACAAACAGAATTAATTAATACGTAGGTAGGTTTAGACGACGCGCCGGCCTAGTTGATAGTGACCCTACCTACGAAGCTAGCGGTCCTGGGTTCAAATCCCGGTAAGGGCAGATATTTGTGTGATGAGCGCGAATATTTGTTCCTGAGTCATGGATGTTTTCTATGTATTTAAGTATACATTTCTCTATATAAGTATTTATATCGTTGTCTAGTACCCATAGTACAAGCCTAGAGCTTAGTTTGGGACTAGGTAAATTTGTGTGACATTGTCCCCCGATATTTATTTATATTTATTATAGGTAAATCATTTAATTACAGGTCAAAACACGACAGTTAAAATTTAATAAAGAAGATTATTAGGTCATCACATTATTATATCACCTTGATGAATTGCATTGCATTATTCTACAGCACCTTTCTCTAGGCACTTTCTGCCTCGCATGGTAAATCTGTGGTGAAATCCTACTCCGTTCCGTGGTGTTTCCGAACAGAGGGCTCAGACAAGATGCACTACGCTAACTAACGTTTCTATTCGATTCGTTTTTAAACCAATCGCGTCACTGGTAGACCACGTGACTTTTCGTATCACGTCATCATCCAGTGACGCGATTGGTTTAAAAACGAATCGAATAGAAACGTTAGTTAGCGTAGTGCATCTTGTCTGAGCCCTCAGTGCGCCTTTCTCTATGGAAAGAGCTTTCATTACCCTTAAAAGGCTGGCAATTCACTTTACTGATACTTAAGTTTCCGGCGTTCGGATTATCTGTGGAAGTGATTACTTTCCCTCATGATCCGCATCCGCACGTTAGTTATTTTCGAAAACTGTCAAAAATTATAGATATAGGATTCACGTTAGTCCAAAAACTAGCGATTTAGAAGAAACTAAACATTTTAGACACAGATATTACCATACAACCATTTATTTTTTCCATATCGCTAATACATGAACGCTAACCTAACGTACGTATAGCAATTCAATTATGCATTTAATCTTAAATAACTCCAGGATAACGTATGATTCGGAAGAATGAAAATTCTGTCAAATTAGGTAATATTAGGAATGTTAAGGTGCTCCCCTATCTTCAATATTATATAGAAAAATCGATGTGTGTATGTTCTTTATGGACTGTAAAACGCCTTTTTGTGTGTGTTTGTTACCTACCTACTCCTTCACGCTGCATGGATTTGGATAAAACTTGGAATGGAATCTTATACTCTGCATTAACACAAAGGCTACTTTCATCCCGGAAAATTTTATAATTCCCGAATTTTATGATAACGATCCTTAATCAAAATCTTCGTAGACGAAGTCGGGGGCAGAAGCTAGTCTGCAATAAAAATTATTAACTTTTAATAGTTATTATTACACTCGTCGTTTCGTTTGTCAGTTAATCAGTTTAATCACTTACCTAAACCAGGATTAGCTAAACCATGTTACGTCCTTATCTGTCAAATTCAAATGTCACAATGACGGATAAGGACAAAACATGGTTTAGCTACTCCATGGTTATTCCACGTTTATAAGTAAGGGGGTTACATTCTTATGAGATAAGTAGTTGTTGTAATTTCCTAAAATATATTAGGAAGTAAGAAGTAATATCGAAGTACCTAAGAAGAATATTACGCAAAATCTATTACATAAAGGCTTGCTGACATTTCCCCTTGTTATGTAAATTGGATCATGTGATTGGCAAAGCTAACGTGCGTGACATCGTTGGCTCACTACTTACCTATTATTAGGGTTCCGTACCAAAATGGTAATAAAGGAACCCTTATGGTGAGACTTCATTGTCTGTCAGTCTGTCTGTCTGTATGTCATAGCAGTTTTTCTCTGAAACTATACAACTATGCCACATTTCAAGTTGATAAGTTATAGATATATTTTAGTAAATTACTATCTCATAACAATGCAAGGATATAATTACATACGCGACCATTATGGCGACTAGTGTTATGTTAACAAAAAATGATTAATTGATAAACGAAACGACGAGTGTAATATAAAAAAACCAACTTTTTTAATTTTTTTTTTAGCTTCTGCCTGCGACTTCGTTCGCGAAGATTTCGATTATCGTTATTCCCTATGTCTATATGAGTTTATTTATCTATATAAGTAAGATTATCATTGGCCGAAGTACAAGCCTAGAGCATAGTTTGAGACTAGGTTAATTTGTGTGTGTCCCCCGATATTTATTTAAACATTTTTCTCTCTTATTTTCTTCCATACTTTATTCCTAAGTTTCCTAACTAGCGACCCGCCCTCGCTTCGCTACGGTTTATGTGAGTTTTCTGTAACAACCGTACATAATCCATCCAACTTATTATACATATAAACCTTCCTCTTGAATCACTGTATCTATTGCTAAAACTGCATTAAAATCCGTTGAGTAGTTTAAAAGATCTAAGCGAACAGACAGCGGGAGCGACTTCATTTTATATACTATGTAAACATTCATTTTATACTACTAATATATGTAAACTTTACATACATAAGTGGATAAAGAAGATACGTTAATACAATTATAGATTTTTTATAATTGTTTCGAATTGATAGAAAACCTATCTACTTAACTTATCTACGAAGTACAAACTTTTATTAGTACAGTGCATAGTAGAAATTCTCAGAACGGTAAGTGCAGTTCAGTAACCGCTTTACAGGCTATATGACTTTATAATGCATCGCAGTCAATGCAACTTTTATGCACCTACAAAACTACTCCTTGTTTACTTGAAATGAAGTTAGGTCATGTGCGTAAAGTACAGTCAACAGCATAAATAAGTGATCATTTATGTACCTTGTCACTTTAACGTCGTGTCTGAAATGTCATACAAAATTGTGAAAAGATTGAAAGCGACAAGGTACATAAACGATCACTTATTTATGCTGTTGACTGTACGAGTAGGGATGTTTTTTGGTAGCGTTATACAATTTAGAAGTAATGGCTGTAGTTTGCTTCCGCATTGTATTTGTGATGATTATTAATTATTATTTATTTGTAAGCCCGAAGTGTCCCACTGCTAGCCAAAGGCCTCCCTCTCGTCCTTCCACGCATTCCTGAGGGCCCTGCAAAGATGCACTACGCTAACTAACGTTTCTATTCGATTCGTTTTTAAACCAATCGCCCCAAGATAGATAACAGTGCCAAGAATATTCGTATTCTAATTAAAAAACCGCCGTCCTTCTACAAATGTCCTTATTTGCGTGATAAAGTAGTTCATCTCCCCGGGTTAAAATTAGAATACAATAGTTAATTAAAGAAATCAATCTTTCGCAAATTATAGACCTACTACTTGTAGTTTGAATTGTCATTGAAATTAATAGAAACATACTTACAAATATGATTGATTTCTTCGCAATCAAACAAGGTAATGAATCCGGTTCGAAGGACCATTATGGTAATCAAAGTTTTGACTAATTTTGTTACAACTGGGAGCCTGCCGTTTGGCCGAAATATGTTTAAATATGTTTGCCAAATGTATCGTTTCCCAACCGTTTCATTTGCCAACCTATTTTTTTCCCTGTAACTGTAAATATTTCAGGATTTATTTCAGTACCTACCATCATTTATTTATTTAAGTAGGTTAGGTAAGTTTTTAAAAAATCCTGAAATGTTTACGGTTACAGAAAACAAAGCGGGTTGGCAAATGAAACGGTTGGGAAACAATACATTTGGCAAATATATTTCGCCGAAACAAAGGTAACCCGTTCCAACTACTTTGGGATCATGGTCATTATTACAGAATTGAAGTACGAATATATCTCCATAGATAAACGGTTCAACCCGTCACGGTTGACTGCGCAAAATTTACCCTTACTTTGTATCTGTAAGGTTGAAATTCTTGCGGTCATTTACTGACTTTGGCGTGTGTGTCGCTCTTCTTTAACCAACTTTTGAAGAGGTATTCAGTTCGTCAGTATTTTTTGTATTATCATTTGAAAACAAGATATTTTTTACTTTTTAGCAGGTGGTTTTGGTTTATTAAGTATTTTTTTCAATAATAAAACAAACCTTAAGCAAACAAATGCATTTGTCATGGTTGGTTATAGCTACGAGTACTCGACATGGCGCCAAAAGAATAATACATTTTATAGCTTCTACATATTTGCAAATATTTTGAAACTTTATGTACTTATAATGATAGCTTCTGCCCGCGACTTAGCTATTCACGTAGAATTAGCTATTCGGCCATTTCGTGTTGCGGGGATTTCGATTATTTCTGTCCAGCTGTTGCATCGTGAAGGAGTAACACACACATACACACACACACACACACACATACACACACATACACACGCACACGCACACGCACACGCACACGCACACGCACTCGCAAACGCACACGCACACGCACATGCGCACGCGCACGCACACACACACACACACACACACACACACACACACACACACACAAACAAACACACACACACGCACACACGCACACACATACACACACACACACACACACACACACACTTTTGCATTCATAATATTAGTGGGATTAATATGTTTTGTCAAAATTAATTTATCAAATTTCTCAAGAGGATTTCTGCTATCTATTATACGGATATAGCAAGCTGTTGTAATATAATCAGGTGGTAAACCGCATTTAATCAAACATCATGTACTCACCTATATCTACAACACGGAAAACATTGTGAAGAAAATTAACGTGAAATATAACCATTTTTTACGCGTGTATTTTAATTAAATTTCTTACAAATTTTTAATTCGTTTCGATCTATGTGACTTGTGCTTATCGTATGTATGTACGAAGACCGTAGGAATTTTTACAATTAGGTACCTAATGACATTAAATTTCTGATGTCCTAATCATTAAAATATTTGACGTTTGAGCTTATCTCAGCTTATCTCAACTAATTAATGACGTTTTATACGTTTCCTTGATTTAATTGTTATTTAATTCCTGTGTGCCAGAAGCACATTGGTCGGCCTAGGTACGTAATGCTAGTAGGTTACTAGTTCAAATCTAGGTGTGTCACAAGTTTTGGATTAAATATTTACGCGGAAAACTTAGCGTGATAGCGTGACTCGCCTAAAAATGAACCGTTACAAGAAGTCTGTTAATTTAACATTATATTCATGCTGGGCATGTAATGTACCTAATTAAAAAGATGTAGGCAATATATCATTAACATCTTAGCGAATTTTTCTTGGTTTCCTATAGGCAACGGACTATTAATCAGGAGGAAAATTATGTGAAGCCTGAAAATTATTGTTAACTAGCGATCCGCCCTCGCTTCGCTTCTGTTTATATGAGTTTTCTGTAACACCCATGCATAAACCAGAATTTATTATACTTACATAAACATAGCTGCTACCTAATGGTTAGTGGAATCTGAATCCCATAGACATTTGCATTTTTCAAAGTACAACCCTAAGACTGCAATCCGAAGACTGCAAATGAATTGCGAACTCTGAGGACTAAGATGAAGTGTGTCTATGCTAGTAATTTCGCCGGTTGTCTTAACTCCCCTCCGGAACACAAAAATGCGAACACTGCCTGGCGGTAGATTCAAAAGGATAATACGTCGGCGGTTAGATGAGACTCCAACAACGTAATACACAGAAATATACGATATTTTTAAGAATAAGAAGAAGAAATTCGTTTATTTGGTGCAACAAATTTAGTATATTAATGTTTAGTTAATTACTGAGATATTATTTCTAAAGACATAGGTATTTCATTAAACTTACCTATATTTGTTAAACACCGACCAACGATACCTCATTATGTCCCTTGTCTAAAGAAACGTGTTTATTCTCGTTTCAAAGTTTTTCATTACGATTAACGATTGCAAGTCTTGAAATTACTCTATATCGAATCGATGCGATGTGCTCACTGTTCGTTGCGAATATTTGAATCGTTACTGTAGCGTAAACATTACACAATTTTTCCTACGATTCAACTTGGCTTGTTTTATTCATCACAGTCCGCTTGCAACCGATCTCAGCTCACTAACTGCATGAATCCGATGATTAATGTATCAAATGCGATTAACGAGCAATCTCTCTGCGTTAATGGAAGTTTTTACACTGTTTATTTGGGTTAGCCTCTTCTAAGGCCGCGCCGCCAGTCATCGTCCGGGCTACATGGCGAACGGTTTTCCCGCGCTGTCACCTGTCACATTTTGGCGGGAAAACTACCATAGACAATTTTTTTTTTTCGCGCCGCATTGGGCCAATGAAATTAAATACAGGGCGCGCTTATTTTACAATCCAGTTATTATTAAGTAGCGGGGTTTTAACACGTAAAAATATTTCCAGTGATTACAAGTAAATCTTTTGTAAGTTAAGTTACTAGCGGTGTTAGTTTCCTAACATGAGTATCAGTGATAAGATTGGATTCGTCGTCGTGGAGAAATCGGAGAAGGAAAAGTGTTGTTACGATAATGCAGCATTTGTGTTATCAGAGAAGAATGTCTGGACGCCGAGTAAGGTATGTTTAGAAACTTGGAAAAAATTCTTCATACACTGTTTCAGTAACTTATTTCTCAAGTAACTGATGCAAGTGATGCAAGGATCGTAAAATGCTAAATAAACGGTGACCTCGGCGCTTACCGTGCCCTCTGGTGCATGACGGCTCAATCTGATTATTTAAAAACTTCATTCCAAATTTAAACTTGAAAAAAATAACAACGAAATTGTTAAAAATATTTATTTATAGGTAACTATCGATGATGATTTTAATATTTAAATCTACAAAGATACCTGTTTATTAAGTTCAGCTGTGAAAAATCCAAAACAATAAAGAAATAAATCAAGAACAAGCATGCTATCGCATTGTAGCTCTGTAGAACGAATTAAAATCAGCTGCTATAATTCTTATTAATTATAGGTAAATCATAAAATCACGTTTGCACATTGTTTACTCGACGCCTGCACTTGAGTGCACCGATACAACAATGGCCGTTACGGCAATAACGTGTCCAACTACTACAGTAGCCTCGTTTTTTTTTTCGCAAAGCATATTACTGGCACTTAGATTTCTCAAGATTTATAAGCCTCAGAAGGCTCTGCATCAAATGGCATAGGGTCCCGGCCCTCCGTCCACTAGGATCCATTGATTCAAATCCATTAATGGAGTAGAGTAGACTTTATTGTATACTTAAATCCATTTGGATTCGTTTACACTTTTTAATACTCTAGAATCCATCAATGGATTCTGTTGCACTCTTAATTACACTTCGATCCAGCAATGGATTTTATTAAACATTTAATACACTTGATTCCATCAATTGATGGATACTCGTGGACATTTAGTAGGTATCCATTGATGGATCCCGGTATATAAAAAGTTCAAGAGAATCCATTAATGGATCTTTGTAGACTACACAGTATATTTAAATCCATTGATAGATCCCGGCGTCTTAAAAAGTGTAAATGACTCCAAATGGATTTAAGTGTACATTAAAGCCCACTCGACTCCATTAATGGATTTTAATGTACGAAAAGTCCACTTGACCCCATTAATGGATCCTGACAATGGATCCTAGTGGACGCAGCGGATCGCGGACACATTAGGGTATAAAATCTGTGGTAATAGTGAAAACAGATGAAATTGAGTCAAATTAATCGGTAGTAATAAACACTAGGGCCTCAGAAATTAACGACCATTATTTATGCATGAAGTCTACAGTTTTTGCTCTGGGTACTTACTTATAACTACATCACTGCCTATTATTAAAAAAAGCAAGCGTTAAAAACCCTACTACATTTTTTGATATTGTTGTTATAAAATATATGTATTATGAAATTTATGAAAAAACCCATCACATCACTTTAAATAATCTAAAAATATTACGTTATTTATATAGCCTATGTCACTTCCACGGTCAAGATGAATCTAAAGACAACTCATGTGCTAAAATCCATTAAGCCGTTTAGGCTGCAGAGCGTGCCACAGAAAAAGACATACATACATGCACTGGAAAAAACATAACCCTACTTCTGACGTAGTCGGGTAACAATGACAAGACTGCAATCCCAGGACTGCAAATGCGTTACGTACTTGCGTTGCGTACTTAGTAGGTTTAGAATCAATTTGCTAGATTGGTTTATAAGTAAGGATATCAATAGAAGTGGCCAATCATGTAAATAAATCGAATTTAATGATTACTCCGTAATTAGTGTAAATCTATATTTTTGGAAGTCGAGCTTGAGTTAAAATAAAATATTTTTTAATTACTAGTACTTACAATAACAATATAATACAGACAATACAGGGTGATGTGTAAAAAACTTTCTGTGACAATACGGGGTGTATATCTTTGGTTAATTGGTGAAGTGCAGGTAAGCGTGTTGAAATATAAATCTCTATTTAAATTACAAAATACATGTAACCGTTCGATTTACATAATCTTCGTACAAGACTTTTTGTTACATAAATGGGAATTTAATTGTGCACTTGTGATGAGACTATAATACTTTGCATTTTCAGAGTTGACTGAACTCATGCTAACTCATGCAGATTAATGAATCTTAATCATGACTTACTTTCTAGTTACAATACATGTGTTATGAAATCCTTTCGTATATATTTTTTGCACATTTCAAGTGATTTGTGATCTCAATTACACGTGAATTTTGATCATATCCTGACCTGCATTAAGGGCTTTTTCATGGATAAAACACATCTTATCTCCAATAATTAACTTCCAAACTTATACAGCGGTTATTTTTGCATGCTTTACTTATCAATAAAGCCAAAATAGTCACGATTCGCTGCGCGTTTCTAGCGACTGCAACAATGAACTCGCCCTTGCGTACCAAAGGTTCTGCGAGCGCAAAAAATGAGCCTTGTAACCTGTAAACGATAATTTAAACCACCTGTATGTTACTCAAAAGACCGGTCAAGTGCGGGTCGGACTCGCGCACCGAGGGTTCCGTGCCGCCGCATAGTTGGTATATTTTTTTAAACAGTTAGCGCGAGCCCTACTCACGCTTGACCGGTTTTTAGTATTTGTTGTTTTTCTTCAGGATTTGTTTGTACTATAAACCTTACTACTATTATAAAAAGATATTTGGATGTTTGTTACTCCTTCACGCTGCAACGGCTGCGGCTGGACGGATTTGGATGAAATTTGGAATGGAGATAGCTTATACATAGGCTACATTTCATTCCGAAAAAAATAAAAGTTCCCGAGAGATTATCGATATTCGAAATCTACGCAGACGAAGTCGCGGGCAGAAGCTAATCTAGTACATAATTTGACGCTTGTATATTTTACCGCCTTTACGATACAACAAAAATAAAAACAGTTTGAAAAAAATGGGTTCTTGTATGGTAGTTTACCCCACTTTATTATTTAACTTTCTTATTTTTTGTTAAATTGTTAAAAAATCCGCCGTTATAACACATATTCTGAATAAATCAACCCGGTATCTATTACGGTTCAAAAAATACAGCTCTTTAAAGGTTGGACGGACAGACGGACAGCATAGGCATAATAACTGGGTTACATTGGGCTCCCTTCATTTACGGAACCTTAAAAAAGGGTATCTAAAGAGCTCTACATACTCACCGTTTCTAGCAAATGAGTATCGGAAAGTTTCCGCCTATGACGCTGACCAGTCATTAATGAATTAAGGAATTAAACGAGCTATTATGTAAGCAATGATTACCCACTTTTTACTATCAGACATTATTTTGCAATTTAATCTGTATCAACCGGCCTAATTTTACCGTAGAGCTCTCAGGTAGCTCAAGACCGTGGGCAAGCAACCTTGTAATATAAGTGAGAATTTGTTACAGTGAGGAAATAATTACATGTTCTTGTGAACCTTATTTTTAGAACTGCCCATGTACACTATAACGTTATAAAGAGGAAAGATTTGTATGTTTGTAACGAATAAACTTAAAAACTAATGGACCGATTTCAAAAATTATTTTACTATTATAATGCTACGTTATCCCTGAGTAAACTAGGCAAGTTTTACGAAGTCGCTGGCAACGGCTAGTCGTCTATAGCCTCCAACAGACTTATGTCGAATTTCACCAACTACTTTTAATACTTAGACGATTATAGTGTTAACAGCTGTCAAAATGTGTGAGCTAGCAGTCGTTTAACATTGATTAACATTTAACATCGTTTGGTGAAATTGGTAGGTTAGTAAAAAATAAATAATCCCAAGCTAAGCTTTAGGCTAAGTACCAATTTCACCAAACGATGTTAAATTTAACTAACGACTGTTAGTTCATACATTTTGACAGCTGTTAATGCTCTAATCGTCTGGTAAGTGGTTAACATCGTATGGTGTAATTGGTACTAAGTACCAATTTTACCAAACGATGTTAAATTTAATCAATGTTAATTTACGGTTAGTTCATACATTTTGACAGCTGTTAACGCTCTAATCGTCTGTTAAGTGGTTAACATCGTTTGGTGAAATTGATACTAAGGGCCGAGTTCACCAACAATTTAACGGACGATTAAGTCTTAATCATGCTGTTAATCAATACATTTGACACCCGTTAAACCACTAATCGTCTGTTTAATTGTTGGTGAACTCGGTCCTAAGGCTGTTAATAAAAACAAAGAAAGGATCCCTGATTTAGGAACAATATAATGATCGTGATTAGCACACAAATAATTCCCCTTGCCTAAGTATTATCTATTCGGTGCCCTTGGCGGGTATTGAAACCCGGACTGCGGCTTCGTAGGCAGTAAAGCAAGCAAACCAGCGCTCTTCTCATAATTTAGTTTTAAAATGAGCAAAAACATCGCGTGCTTGTTGTGACATAGTACTTTAATGAACATAATCTTTACTTACCCATTAATTATAGCTTGTTTCTTCTGCAGACAATTCCCAGGCCTCGATACATGTCGTTTAGCCTTAATTTTGTAAAATTTCCGAAATATATAACTGACCTGCATTTTTTTCTTCAAAATGGCGCCTGGTACAGTCAAGTTCATATATGTCTACACTTTAGTACCTTGTCACTTTAAACGCTGTGAAAGTTCATATATGACGTTAAATAGGGGTGTTTCTCTGTAAACTCGTAATTTTGAACAGTCCCCTGTCAAGTTTATCTATAAATTAACACGAATAAAAAGAAGTTATGAATTTTGCTTTATTATATTAGTATTGTTTTTGCCCATTGCAATATCTATAATGCAATAGACTTTTACAAATATGTCTATATTATTGTTAAATTTGCTACAGGGGACTGTTTTTTAAGCCGAGGGACAGATTTTAAATCAGGTTAAATAAAATCTAAATACATTAGAATGAAAATAATAAACAATTAATATCCAGCATGTAATACACTTTTAAAGTTTCATAATAAGGTCTTGCCAAATTGCAACAAATAGCCAATAATTTGCCCTATAATAAGAATTCTGGGTTTGGGACACGCCAGGGTACTGTTTTTGAAGGTGTTAAAAAATATATAATAAATAAATGAGTTAATATTTGTAAAAAAAACTAACCGGGCCATGAACATCACTTTTGTGTTATTTAAAAAATAGTTTTGATTATTAATTACTTTCAGTAATTTTGCCAAAATGTAACCAAGACAATGAGTTCCAAGTTTACAGAGAAACGCCCATAGACAAGGTACTAAAGTGTACACATATTTATGAACTCGACTGTACTCTACTTTAGAAGCTGCTGTAATGAGAGTGGGTGTAGTTGGATGGACGGTTTATTGAATAATGGTTGGGTCAAACTGATTGTATAGTGTTTATGTATGAGTAGTACCGTCGAAAACATTTATATCTATACAGTTATCAAATCAAATATATGTAAACATAGATGTTATTGTTAGTGGAATAGAGGCGTCTAGAAATTTTGACGTCTTGGGAACGTATGATGATGGCTAACTACCGTACTTTAACTCGATCCTTTTTCAAACTTATGGACGAAAAATCGCCGCTAAGAAACAACTTAATTACCATTAACTGACTCTACGAGCGGCAGTTAGATGATCTTTGCAGGATAGACCAACATACAAAACCTACTCCTCATTTCAACTTATTCATGAAGTGAAAAAATCTACTCAAAATTTCTACTCAGTATTTTTTGTTTTTGTGTGTACTGTGTTATTCAATAAAATTCCGTGTCGTGGAATAGCACAAAAGCGGGGAAGGGCATGTCGAGCCATCTAACAACCACACCAACCATCAAACCTACCTAACCTAAACTAAAAACTATTTCGAAAGACAACAAGTATGAACCGAACGAAAAAGACAAATAAAATAAATTAAATAGGTAGGTAATGTAGTAAATAATCAATAAAACATTCCTACCTCTTACTTTTTCAGAAAGTCTTGTTTTATGAAAAAAAAACAATGCCTGCCCATACACTTTTCACTTGTATATAAGCAGATTTAGTAAAGATGCAAACAAGTATAAAATTGGTTAATCTACAAAAAAAAACCTTTTTTTAAATGAATACAATGAATTTCTACTTTCTTTTATACTTCTATATCATAAATTCATAACCATCTTTGACGTTACAGCTCTTAACTATTCACAATGGAAAGACATAGAGCCCCAGAAGTTTTTTTCTAAAATTACGAGGAAACAATTTGCAGTCATATCCATTATAGAAGAATTTTTGATAGCGTGGCGTGCCGATTTCAAGTATTTTACAAAAAGTCAAGTGAGTTTTCCCTATGCGAGGTCGACGGAAAATTTGCAATTTTGATAGCGAAGTATAGCTCCATTTAAGCAATTAACACGAATGTAAGAACGTTTTCCTTAAACTAAAGTTATTTTGAGATTTACCTCTTGATTTCGGTGTTATCGGTAATCAATAAACATATTTGCGTATGGCCAATACAACACACAAGTATAAATAACTATTAACTCGATTAAAACCCCCGACATAATAGGCCCCTTTTATTTTTTTAACAGACTTCAAAAAAGGATGAGGTTATACGTTCCACTGTATGCATTTTTTTTACGTATGTTCATCGACTTCAACGTCAATTATGGTCCGTTTTCAAAAAATCTTTTTTGTTTGATAGAGTATACTTCCGAGGTGGTCCCATTGTCACCAAATTGTAATCTGATGAGGGGATCCATGAGGAATTGAGGGAACTCCTGAAACATTATAGGCATACATGTAGCAATTTTAGTATCATTTGGTGAAGTGGAACTGATGATGAGGATCGCAGATGGCCAGCGGAACTCCTCAACGATACCTATTTCAAGCGTGGCGATAAGAAATCTCGATTAAGATAGCTGAGCGACAGTAACGTAGAACATTTAATTGTTCAAATATGACTATAACTTTCCCGCGGCGTTACTTGCGATGAACTTGAAATGCCTTAAAGTTTCATATCAACTGTGTTTACCTATATCACAGGAATCATCTTAGATGAAACAGAGTGTAATTCTCCAACTTGAACCTTTATGGTTAAATGTAAAGTCTACATATGCTAAAATGAATGAATATGACTAGATAATTATTACTTTAGCATCCAGTAAACATTTTAAAGCAACATTTTACTCTAGCGTAGAGTAAACTAATTGGACTTTGGTTAAAATCCTATACATATTCAAATTTCTTGATTGCTTTTGGCCTAGATATTACTGTTCTTCGGCTTTGTAAAATAGGTATAAGGATATCCAAACGGAATTAAATTTAATTTTTCGCAGTTACGAATTTATATTCCAATAGTTCATAGCGACTGATTGCGCTTTAGAAGTTAATTTCTGTGTCAATGCATAGAAACCTGTAACTTAACAACATCCGTCAAAATGCGTACAGATCAAGCAATAATGTACTTTAAGCCAATGTTTTAAGGATTTCAATGCCAGGTTTATTTTCCCGCCGCTTTACAAGAGTTTCCCGCGCACCTGCGCCGACGCAGCCATTACGAAAGTCGCTTTTAATTCGCAATTAACAAGTAATTGATTAACTTTCTTTCTTATTACGCAGAGAAACTACTGATGAGTAGTTGGAAACATCATTAGACGGGAATTTATGATGGAAAGGTTATGAGAGGAAATCTTAATTACTTTCTATGGAAAGAAAATCTTTGTAATTCCATTACCTAATAAGTATTAGAAATAGAAATAGAAATAGACATAGAAACATTTATTCGACGAACACAGAAAAAAAAAACTGAACAGAGAAAAACATAATTAAAAAAAAAAAAGATGGCAACACAAAAATAAAAACAAAAACAATATAGAAGGAAAGAATAATGTTGCCATGGGTGATTCTGTGCCGTTGAAATTGACGCCACTCAGCACTATGTCACAGCATAAACCGCGACGCTACCTACCTACCTACGAGTGCGAATGTTATCGTGTCGTTGGAAATTTTAGTAATAGTTCCGTTTTTACTTTTTGGGTACGGAAACTTTGTTTTGTAAAAGCGGTCAAAGTACCTATCCAGGATATTTAAATTGACAATAGTTTACTAAGTTTTTTAATATTTGTCAATCTTTGTTTTCATTGTGTGATGTGTTTATTTGTATTGTATTTGGTAGCATATAGAATGTAGTTATTTTAAATTCCTTTTTCACCTGAAAAGTTGTAAGCCTATACGGAACAATCATGCTAATCTGATTTGGTTGCTATTTTCCTTGCTTTAATAGTTGAGAAAGCAATATGATGATTGCTTTCTCAACTATAATTCGCTTCCTCATACAACCCTCACCTGGCAAAAAACAGCTCAGAAACATAGCCGAGAGAAACATTTAAAATATGATCGAGCTGCTGAGGACCTAAGAGCTTCCTTTACTCCTCTAGTCATCTCTTGTGATGGAGCCCTTGGGATTGAGAATATCAGCTTTTTAAAAAAAACAGCCTCGAAATTAAATGAAAAATGGCAAAAGCCATATTCACAAATAATCTATTGGCTTAAAGTAAAGGTACAAATTTCAGTCATAAGAGCTGTTTCCATGAGAATAAGGGGAACAAGAAGACACGTCAGAGCATTCGAGTGCGATGATGGAACCGGAATTCACTAATCATAATATTATTGCCTTAACTACACATTCGTCTCAAAATTAATTTTATTTTTAATATACGTAATTGTTTTTGTTGTAATTTACAAACAAATTCTATAGCTGTTGTATATACCATTGCCATATGTATTCTTTATTGAAACAAATTGGAATATTTTTTTTGCCTCTTTATAGCGTTTTGTAAATAGAACTTTTCAAAATCCTTGAATTAATTTTCCATGTAATAAACGGTGATAAAATAAAAGTTGTCCAATATGATGACGAACTTCCCGACAAAGTACTATGTGTGATAAAAGAAATACGTGGTTAGGTTAAACGATTGTGTCAACCTTGAAGAGGAAATGAACTTGCTTTGTTACATTGCAACACTTGCAACGTCAATCAACCGTGTGACACTTCCGTTAATAAACCGATGGCGATGTGAACAAACAAATCAATAAAATCAATCAACTTATGTTCTCAAACACTCGCGAAAAAACTACTAACGATAAGAATTAAATGAAACCAGCTGTCGGGTTTTACGTTACATAAATTACTTATATGGGTCGTCGTGGGATTTTTGGTACACAAATTATCAAGTAATGATTTTAAACCTACAAAAGGCTTATTTATTTAGAGTGAGGCAAATGAGCATATGAGTTACTGCCCCACAAATATTGTGCCAATCGCTAAGAAGTCACATGCAAAAAAGTAATAAGACTGTAATAGTAGTTTACGTGACGGTTGCGTAATCCTGATTACGAAGAGTCGCGTACAATACTTTATCTACACACATAACATAAGTACTCTAAGATGGGTTCAGAAGCCGAATGGCCAAAGACCAGCATTACCTTACCTGTGGTAGTAGGTGATAGCAATGACAGCTGTAACATAATTTTGAAATTACGTTATCGAATATTGTAAGGTAATGAGATCCAAATTTGGAACATCTTCCAAAATTAACAGCTGTCATCGCTGTCACCACGGGTAATGCTGATCATTGCCTACGGGTTTTGAACGCATAATAGAGGACTTATGATATGTGTGTAGATAAAGTATATGTAGAAGATGTTTCACGTTGAATAAAGCTTCATCTCGATAAGCATGAGAATTGAAGTACTTAGGGGACTTAGGGGTTAAAGGGGGGGCTGAAGGGAGTAAGTCACTGATGCCCATGAATGGTATGAGCACTGGCAACTCTAGAAGGTTTATATAGATTGTATGCCGTTGCCAATGCTCTGCTCTTGGAGGAAAACGTACGTTCCTGTTTAATATTTTCTCTTCAAAGTTACACTTGTTTTTCCGCGATCTGGGTCTATGTAAGCTGGTCAAAAGGCACTTCTTTAGACGTCATATGAACGAGGGAAGTGACCTAGCGAGACCCGTTGGTGATACTTATTGCTATAACAAAATCGCAGGCAAGAGGTAAATCGTCAATATCCAACATTTAAGTAATGTTGTCAATGACCCGATACACACCTTTGTTTTCAGTACGTCTTAGTAACATTTATCAAAGTGTTTGCTTTGACTAATCACTATCAGCGTTTGCGGGTAATATGATAGTTTGTTTGTCCACTAGCAATAGCTGATAGATATCGGGGGACAATGTAACACAAATTGACCTAGTCCCATACTAAGCTCTAGGCTTATATTATGGGTACTAGACAACGATAAACATACTTATATAGATAAATAATAACTAGTATACATAGAAAACACTCAAGTCTCAAAATCGGGAGCGCTTTGTTTAATATAATAATTTTTAGTCCGAATGTATTGTTATTCATAATCATCGCAAGTCATAAAATATTTTTTAGTGCAACGATTTTTATTTCAGGATTTTTGAAATAGTAGGTTAGGTTAGGTTAGGTTTGTTTTATAAAAACTCTGAAATAAAAACCGTTTCAGTAAAAAACACTTTATGATTTGCCATGATTATGAATAACAGTACATTCGGACTATACATTTTTATATGAGCCAATATGGACCCCTCAAAATCACGTACACAAATATTTGCCCTGACCGGGAATCGAACTGGGGATGGGTCCGCTAGCTTCCTAGGCTCCTAGGCTAACTACGTCGTTAAAATATAAAGATGCGTACAATCTTACATTAACTAGCGACTTCCACCCCATTACTAAATTTTGCTTAAGGTTAATTTAACAAACGGATATTTACTGATTTTACCATCCCGTTTATAAATATTACAGGACACAGAATGCCACCCTGTGGAACACCGTGTTAGAATTACAGTGCCCTTTTAGATTTCTGTGCCTAAGGATTATTTTGTCGAATTAAATGTTTTTCTACGATGTCTTACGTGCTTTATGACAGTTTAATTATTGATTATAATATGTTTAGAGCTACCTTAACACTTTCGATCAAATGGAAGGAATTTGTCAAATCAAAGTACAGATGATACCTATGGCTGTAGCATGAATGAAACAACTAGCGTATCCATTAGCATCTTTTCCCCTCAAATCATTTGAGACCACTTCTAAATCCGCAATAATATTAGTACATCCACAAACAAGGTGTCGCCACGTGTCAAAGTCTAATATATACAGCGATATGTTTTCCACTTATCGTTTGCGTTTCGCATTAGACGTGTCAAAGCTAACCAGAACCTTGTTATACAAGATCGTGCTAATTTCAAGAGTACATGCAAATAAGTACATATATCGCACCTTTATTACCACAAAGACGTATGTACAGCCGTGAAAATTTAATTTTATGTGACTTTTCAACTCTATTTTAATGCTGTTTAGGGCCAAAAGTGACAAAAAAAATCAAACCGCGACCAATCCTAAAAGTACAAATTCAAATTTAGAATATTTTTTATTCACTTCAATAACATGTTTTTCTGAAACATGTTTTGAGTAGTCGTTGCGGTTATAAACATATGCGATATACTTACTTAAGTGTGAGTTTTGTTGTGATGGAGCTAATATTTCTTTGTAAAGTAATCCTTCTTTTTACAAATTTCAATCTCTATCAAATAATTGTAAAATTGTAATGTGTAAAATAACTAGGTATTCACCATTATTTTAAACAGTTTATCTTAAAGATAAATTATTGTATAAGATATTTCAATTCGTCTTCGATCTCAAATCCTATGCGCCTCTATTCTAGGCGGTAAAAACGATATCGTAGTTTGCTTGTTATGGTATTGTTATGACGTCAGTCGCCATTTCTGTCAAGTAAATAAGAGCTATCAAAACATAACAGATCAAATGCGATATTGTTTTTACCGTGTTGAATAGAGGCGCTGTACCCTTACCATGAGTTACAATTAACGTACTCGCTAGCGAGTTGAATGCTCTGTCCCTCGAAAACTTCGTAGTATTCTTATAAAGTGCGAGGGACAGAGCATTCGACTCGCTAGCGAAGCGAGAGTAATTGTAACTCATGGTAAGGGTATATACATGGGTTTGTCGATAGAATTACAGTAGTAGGCAAACGCCATACGTCATCTTTTTTGCCAGTTTTTAACCGACTTCAAAAAAAGGAGGAGGTTCTCAATTCGTCTGTATTTTTTTTTATTTTTTTTATTATTTTTAATGTTTGTTACCTCAGAACTTTCGACTGGGTGAACCGATTTTGAAGATTCTTTTTTTATTTGAAAGCCGGTGCTTCCAGATTGGTCCCATTTTTTTCAAAATGAAGATCTGATGGTGGAATCCATGAGGAATCGACGGAACTCTTCAAAATTTATAGGCACACCTATACGAATTTTGGTATTTTTCATTGTAACTCGTGTATTTGGTCTTGGAAACCACTATTTGGTGAAGTGGAACTGATGATGAAGACCACAGATGGCCACCGGAACTCCTAAACGGTATATATTTCGAGGGTGGCGACAAGATATTTCGATTAAGATAGTTCGACTATGACGAAGCATATTTAGGTTTAAATATATGACTATGACTTTCCCACGGCGTTGCTTGCGGCGAGATTGAAATGTTCTATTGATTCTTGAGAAATGGGAGAAAAATGGGAGAATAACAGCATAATTATGATCACTAAAAAGTATAAAATAAAAAAAAAGTTTAAAAAAACAAAAACCCGCCTTCAAAAAGCAAAAAATAACTTCTTTAAAATGGTAGGTAAATAGGTCAGTCCAACTGAAGTCGGCGTCCAACAATATTTTAACCATAAGTGCCAAACACAGTTCACAGAGGTACCGAGTGAAAAACGGGTCTCTGACGAACGGTTGATCAAGTAAAGGAGTGTCCCCACTGAGAGCATTCAAGTGAATATTCGACTGGTGTGGACGTTGAGCCGAGCGTCACAAAGCTTACACACCACTCGATGTTCGCGCCGAATGCTCATTACATGCGAATGCTCTCAGTGACGACAATCCTTAAGCAACAAACATACGAGCGGGTTCACTTGACGGGTAAAGCTACCTAATTGAGAATGCAAGACCTTATACATTTCGTTTGTAGGCGTTAACGGGACAACTTAAACTCGCCTGATTATAATCCTTCCGACGAGTTCAAGAGCGAGTTATTTAAGAGAATCACCTACTTCGTAGTTGTCTTGCCTTCTCAGTCCGAAGGTGCCTTTGTACCTTTGTTATCTTCTGTTTGTTGTATTCAGTACCTTTGTTATTCCCTCATTTAAACAATCTATGCAAATTCTGCGCATTTAGTAGCCGACTTCCAGTTTGCAGTGACGTCACAGCTCATTATGCGTCATTATGGCCGGCCTCGACATTGACACTGCAACTGGTTCGCGGGCGGTGCCACCACGGTGCGCGCGCGCAGCCGCGCAACACACGTGGGGCTATGAGATGAGATCACGTTTAGCGGTTAAGTTGGGATGTTTTGTTGAGAGCCGCGGAAAATCTCAAAGATTTTCCTATTGTTATGACGTTATGAGTAATATTAAAAATAAAGTAGGTAACTAAGTACCTAATGCTAGATTTACTATCTGTTAAAAAAACTAAATAGGTAAGTAAGTAGTTAAGTAATATTTAGTGGTGGTAGGACCGTGTGCAGGTCTGTCCGGGTCGCAACCACCATCTTATCCACTAAAATATTGCGAAGTACGGTACTTTATCCTGGAAAATTAGACAGTTTCCGAACGAAAAGCAATACCTAAGTGGTGGTAGGACCTTGTGCAGGGCCCGTCCGGATAGCTACCACCCTCTTGTCCATTAACCCACCGCCAATCAGTAGTGTTCGCATTGCTGTGTTCCGATTTGGGGATAAGACAACCGCTTAACCGGTGAAATTACTAGAATAGAGGCATTCCGTCATAGTCCTCAGGGTTGGCATCGCATTTGAAGTCGTAGGATTGCAGTTTTGAGATAGTAGTATTGAGGTTTCAAATGTCTATGGGTCTCAGATCCCACTTACCATCAGGTGGCCTGAGTGCTCGCGTGCCTTCTCCTTCCCATAAAAAAAAAGACTTCTCTGCGCAGGCGCGGGAATCGTCATGTGCTTTATAAATATTGTTACCTACACAGTGGTACTGTAGTGTTCAGCTATTGAGCATTTATCGTGTCAACCGCCATGTTGAAAAATAATGTGTTTAATAACCGGATGTCGGTGTGTTTTTCTACACCGCTCATTTGACCCATCTCTAACGTCACATTGTGTTTGAATAGGTACTATAAATCTAACACAAACTAGATGTTCACTTGTTAAATGCTGCTTTTACCCACCAAAATCCCAAAAGCGGTACAAACAAATCCGTTTTAATTTGCGTGTCCGTCTGTCGTACCTTATTTTTCAACTTTTTCGTTCGACTTGATTCTCTTCTCTTTATTGGTTAAATAGGTATTAGTAGGTGTGTAATAAAAATATATCCAAAGTCCAACATATTAATATTCAATATATCTTGTCGTGGTAATAACCTCAGATAAAAATGTTATAGAATTGATAAAAATGTAAGCAACAAAAAAAAACAATTTAGATAACTGTTGTACATTATTTTTCTTAATAAGTTTGCAAATTTTAGCACATGGCATTGCCTTTTAAAACACCTTTAAGTAATCACCGTCAGGGATCTTCAACAGACTTAATTTTAATTAAATTGATGTTTATCTTTTAAATTAGTACCATAGTGATCCTCATCATTGTTGAACTGTTAGGCACCATACGTAAAAGGTAACTAAAAGAGGCCTGACGTTATGTATAGTCATACCTAAGCATGAGGGGCGGTGGTCCCACAATCCCACATTAAAAAAAAAACTTTATTTTCAGACAACTTTGATGCATAGTTGGTTAGTAGACAAACAGAACTTTAGTAGCTATGTTAGTGTGAATTTTAAGAAACAAGTAAATTTTCAAAAACATGGGGTTTGGGTAAAAGTTTTGTCATTTGTAAAATTCATACATTTTCAAGGTGAGCGGCCATTGGTAAATTATGATAGAATTATTAAAAATAAACATATTTTGTTATGTAATGTAATACTCTTAAGTGCATCGGAGCCGAGATATTTAAATATTCATACTTGGGCGTACTTTTGTACTAAAAACGGAATACTTAAATCTTTAAAATCTCCGCTCCGATATTATTTAACGCCATAAATTATACATATCTACGTGTATTTAGAGGTCCTCTAAATAAGTATGTAAAAATCATCCGTGGCCGCTGAAAAAAAAAATGACAATATTCTTCAAACAAATTTACCCAATGCCCTTTAGTTAGGCAGCTTGGCACACGCTTCTGGTTTGGGTCACTGGGCTGGTCACGTGGCGTGCAGGCGTGAACCTCTCCAGCAACGCGCCGCCGCCGTCCAACCTGCCCGCTACAACCTTTAGGAGATTGTTGGGGCGCCCTCCCACTCTGCGTATTGACGTAGCGACTTTTTTGCGCATGAGTACAACATAAGTATATATTTAACCCTGTGTCTCCCCAAGAAGCTGGGTCTCTTGCAGATTTCAAAAAGGGACCATACCTAAACTTATCAATCTTATCATAAAAAGGTGTTTGTCATAGTCAATACATAGTCAATACTTCAACGTCTAATGATCCTAGAGATTAAATTCCCACTCTAACTTATCACTGTGTAAACACTCGGTAGCTGTACTTAAAATCTGGTTTTAACCATGATGTATTACATGCTGATTAACATCTGTACAATCATTCTAATTTCATGGCTCTATTACACTTGTCCGTTTGCCTGATAGACTGATATACATCTACACCATATGTCCAAAGTATAAATAGATAAGTAGCTTGTCTCCGGCCCTTTAGGAGTTTCTGTTACCTATTGCCACTCCGGTGCTAGGGTTGCGTTGACGCGCGTAGCTCTGGGGTGTTATTCTCTCTAAAAACGGCGGTCAGTCGGACGGACGAGCGAATCGAAGCGGCGAGTTTAAGTAGTCCCGTCCGAGGGAACAAAACACATTTTAGCGTGTGCATTGTCAATTAGGCAGCCTTATACGTTCGAGAAGTAATGCTGCCAAATTGAAAACACGCGCTAAAATGTGTTTTGTTCACTCTGACGGGACTACTTAAACTCGCCGCTTGAACAATCACTCGTTCGTCCGTCCGTCCGTCGTTGTTGAGAGAATCACACCCCAGTACTTAACACGCACGTAACTATACGCGGCGATGGTGCGGGCCGGACTAAACCGGCTCGGTGCGTCCTGTTGAGTTTGCTTGCGGTTGTTTCCAGCGCGTACAATAGAGGCACGCACACATGCAAGCCCATGCAAGTGACATGAACATCGACGCGGTACAATAATTGGATTGTTGGTCAGTCCTGCGCGTTTCTTTTTCAAGTCTTTTACGATTAAAAATCATCTATAATTTTAATCATTGAACCCCACTAAAGTCCAATTGACTTTTATAACCTCAAAATGCTCCCTTTTCGCCTAAAATAACAATTTTGTCACAAAAAAACCATCCATGATGTAAATTCGGGAAAATGGTGTGCAAAATGTGATTTCTAGTTGCTTTATTCAACAGAAAACGGCCATTTTAGCCAAAAATCATGCATTTTGATGTTATATAAGTAGGGTTTACAACAAAATTGCTATTTCTATCAGAATCTGTCTGTTTATGCGAATATCTTTTGCTTCGGTAGGCAATATTTCTGGATGGTTTATGATGAGTTCCTATTACTCATGCACGGCTCTAGCCAGGTGGAAGCCAGGGTGTGTCGCTAGTTATTCTAAAAATACTTTATTGATCGCAAAACCGTGCCAACAGTACAGGCGGTTCAATATTTCAATATGACCTAGAATCAATCACTGACAGCGGTTTATAAATTAAAAAAATATTGATGAATCGCTTCGAAATAATGAGACTAACTAATGAAAATGAAAATGAAATGTTGTAGGGTTCCTTGCATGAACCGTAATTGTTAGACGATTTAAATTTACGTAGATTATTTCTAATGCCGCTATAGAAAAAAAAAAGAGAATAAAATAAATTATACGGAACCCTTCGTGTGCAACTCAGACTCGCACTTGGCCGGTTTTTTTAACCATGTAATTGAAAGGATAAAATGTTTATCCTTTCAATTTATGTCAGTTTTAATGGCGTCGTAACCGAAGAAAATACCTCCTCATATATAATTAGACGTTTTTCTTCCTACAAAGAATAACTTTTTCACAACACTGCTCGGAAATATGGCCATAGATGGTCTTGTTTGGGGTCACAAAACGTCACTTATAAGGACAGACCAAGAATGTTTTTGTCGGCGTGTTTGCTGATTGGTCGAGAACATTGTTGTCCAACTTTAAGAACCAATGACAATCCATCAATCAATTTTTGTATCATAGTCATAGCTCCTTAAAATGAAAATTTGAAATCGACCAATCAGAACACACCATTTTGTGTCGTAAAATATTAGGTGTATTTTCGCTAAAAGATACACAGACTAAAAACTATGTCACTGCTTTTTTTTTAAAATGTAATTCAAACTGGGCCCCTAATCTCGAACCACTAGAGATAAAATTACATGGGAGCTATGGCGAAACAAATACAATTTTATATGGAGTTGACACATCTCGCATGTTAGTTTATTAATCTCGAGTGCCACGAGAATAGGGGTCCAGATTTAAAAAAAGTTATCTATGGTAAAATTGGCGACGATGTCATATTAACATAATTGAAAATTTGAGTTTTGAATATGAATTTTTATTTTATTTCCTCTCTGTAGTTGTGAAAAGCACTATGTCTGCCTCGGTAGAAAGTGCAATTTATGGACTCGCACACTAGAGGGCCTCAACTACGTTTCGGCCCCCTATATGACTCGTCCAAAAATCGCGTACTTTCTATCCTCTGCAACAATGTACTATTAAAGAGTGGGAGAGTGCTCTGGAAATTTTGACATTGAGCCAGGAAATGGCGATAAAATATAAGGAATAGAGGCAAAAGCAAATGGCAAACGTATGATTAAAAATCCCCTGATGTGCTTCCGCGGCGTCTGTATTTTCGAGTGCATACAATCTGAACCAATTTATATCTAGGGTGAATGTATGTATGTATGTATGTATGTATGTGAATAGGCATCATCTGGGTGACCTCGCTTCATTGTCGACAAAATCTTCGCCCTCCCGGGGCAAGAGTTAGTCAAGAGCTTTCTATAAAAAAACCCTGCTTTCAAAGACAAGTTACTTAATAAACTGTAGAAAGCCCAACCAATTGTCATCATTCTTATAAAATCCCTCACGAAATTTGCTAGGTTGCAAATAATAAAAAAGATTTAAGTAATTAATAATGTATTACTTAAGTAGGTACTAGAACTCATTCATTCTTTTCAACGCTGAAATGCCACAGATAAGGCACATAAAATAAAACATAAATGTAAATATTATGTAGGTATACACTCTAGTTTTGTGATAGAGGGTTAATAGTTCACTGTCAACAAAAAATAAAACTCATGCCGTTTGGACTCGCCTAGTAAAGATGTAAACAATTTTAAAATAATACCTAAACGGATCCAAGATAAGTAGGTAAGGTCTGTTCATTCTTACTTGTCTTATATAGTAAACAACTTTCTAACCTCAAAATGAACCTTTTTTGGCTAAAATAGCTATTTTAAACAAAATTAAGCAATCACAGACAATACATTAGTCAAGTGATGTCCATAATGTTTATTCAGTTTACTTTATTTACGATAAAAAAAGCTGTTTTAGCAAAAAAAGGTTCATTTTGAGGTTAGAAAGTTGTTTACTATATAAGACAAGTAAGGATGAACAGACCTTAGATAAGGTACATTTTGTCTATGGTTTATACTTTTTGCAGCCACAGATTGCATACTTCGTGTTCTATAGTGTTCCAACTGTGATAAAAGTCTGACATCCGTGTCTCGGACAAATTATTAACCTTTTAGAATGTTTTTTTTTAACACAGGTTATCATTAGCTACGTAAGTAGTCACGTGTGAGATCCTGTTAAACTTCTTTGTGATTTTATGCGTCCATTTCACGTTTTTATTCATTTTTCGGAATTTAAAACGAGTTTGTTTTTCTTGGCAAGACCGACCCAACACTCTGGCTGTATGTCCTTTTCCCTTCTTTCGTATTTTGTTTTTTCTTCTTTCACTTTACTTCATACTTTATATCAACCTGCTAACCTGTTTTCTACTATTTAGGTGCTCCCATTCCCATCAAAGCGATTATAAAATGTTAAATAACGTTATGAAACATTTTATAACACTACAACAGTCTAAATCTGCGTATCCAGACCAATGGACCCTCGTGGACGACGACGACGACGACGGGCGTGTCCGTGCGTAGCGTGCGCAGCATTGGGGCGCCGGCCTTATTCACACTGTTTAAAAAAAACAGTATAATTCAAGATATAAACTGAGGTTGGAACGTTTGCCCTTCTGGGCTAGGCAATCGCAGTAGTTACGGTTTTCTCCGATTTAGAAAGTTTGATAGCTGTCAAAGTTGATATCTTGAGGTCGAGAACTCGAGAACGCCATTAGCAAACCGTCCAAGGTCATATAATTGGCACAATTGCTTGAACCATAGTATTCGGAACATTTTAAAGAAATAAGTAATACTAAGTATGCGTAACCGATTTTACGGTGGTAATTAATTCTTCGCTTGAAGCGGGATGACGACGTTATGTTTTGAAATTTATATTAGAATACGTGTGGCTATTTTGTCACGTTCCTAATATGCTATATTTAATACAAGCGATATTTATCAATTCCGAACGAAGCGAGGGTATGAATCTTAATAAACGTATTATTCACTTTTTGTTTGTTGTATGTGATCGATGTAATTAAAACAATAGTAGATTATTAACCAAGGGATGAAAGGCACTTTTTTTCCACACGCATTGAATTGGTTCAAAATGTTCCATACACAAACGTTAAATTAAAAAAAAAAATTTTTTTTTTATAATTTTACTACAGAGAGGCTGTATAGGTTGTAGTGTGTATAGTATATACAGTGTGTGACGTCCATACATACATATATTTTGACAATAGTTAATATGCATCCCAATTAACATAAAAACATGTGTATTGTTAACGTAGGTTGTACTTTTTTTTTCATACTAACCTTTTCGCCACGCAATGTATCATAAATAGCTCAATTAACCCTCAATTAACTTGCAATTAACTTAGACTTAACGTTATACATTGCTGCTCGGTCGGTGGACCTTTTAAAAATTAATTGCACTAAATTTATTGGAGCTATTAACTTAAATCCTTCTGTAAAGGGTTCACAGCACTTAAAGCTATCGTTACTTAAAATGTATGTTCTTATGGATCTCACACACTGTAGACATAGTTCCTTTTTCCAAATGACTTGTCCCCGGGTTGACATTCATCATTTTGATCCCGCTTCTAGGATGATGCTTAAACGATGGCCTGATGGCATGAGACCTGAAAAAGTTTAAACTAGCTAGCTGTGACAAAGTTCTACGAACAAACTGAATAAATAATTTACGAGAAACGTGCATATTCGTACGTCTCAAATTGTAGTTACTCGTATTATTGTATTACATGAAAATGAAAAATGTTTATTGCTTAAAAACTTATGAAAGGAAACAGCGGCTCTAGGGACTGAGCTAGGATACCCTGGGTTACAGGTCCCAGTTAATGTACTTACCTATATTTGATGTTGGTAATGCATAAATCAATAGCCATGAATGGGCTTGCCAATTTGTCGAATCATCAGCGGTTTTATTCTACATTGACTTTCCTCTTTTGCATTTGTATTGCTTTCAATTCAACTTGGCCGCCATTACTGGTAACTTAATAAGGGCTACCGTTTCTTTGACAAAACGATAGCAATAAGTCTAAAACCTGTCAAAAACTTTACATTAACCCCACCCATATCGTTATCGTATTATTAACGTTACAGACACACAGACAGACACACACATACACACACAAACTTATATCACTTCTCATTTTGCGTCGGGGGTTAAAAAACGGAACAGTGCAATTTAATTATAGGTCATCATAGGCGGTATTACCGATAAATAGCGATCTCTTCCAGACAACCACGTATCGTCAGTCACGTATTACATGTCATACAAATAGTACCTACGTGTATGCGTGCATGTAGCCAGTGTTTGGTCAATGGTTTTCCTTCTTCCTTTATAAATATACTTAAACTAAGTTATTTGGTTTCGGTGTCTACTAATTGCTAAACCCAAGGCTCCTACTTTCGCTGTTCATAGTTCAAAGAATCTTAGTTAATTATTGGACTTATTTCCTTATTTCAGTCGAGCCCCTCGATTCCCAAGACGTCATACAACCTCATACAACCGCAGACTGTTGTATGAACGTTTATCCTTTAGTCATAGTAGTCACGTACACTTCGCTTCTTCTTCAGGGTCTATTGTGTCAAAAAAACGTGGAATATTACTCTAAATATATTATATAACATTATTATGAATATTATGATAAACAAATGATCTACAAAAATTCCAAATTGTTTTTGTTAAGTCAAAGTCAAGTTGTTTTTTATTTGTGTTCTACAATACAATTACCTTTCTGCGGTGTTTTATCTAAGGAAACTGTCTTGTTTGTTACCAAAAACGTAATATCGGTAACGGAAAGGTTCCGGTATAAATATGTTGGAACACATTAGAATATTGTTTAATAGAATATTTACATTTCATGTACCCTTCCTACTCAATTTTTTCTGGGTCTGGAGATGTACTCACTGTGTAAATGATGTATCATGTAGGTATGTCGGTATTAGTCCGATATGAATCTATAAATAAGGAAAACAACTTAAAAACCCCGCGATAAAGATAAAATGTTATGTTGGAATTACCATATTAAAGACGGGAAAATAATCACTAATTTAACGACCAATCTCAGGATTCATACTCATAATGAAAAAAAAACTGGTATTTCATGCAATTCGAGACGCTATCCAAAATTACTAAGTAAAAATAAAAATAAAAAAGACAGAAAAGTCGTGTTCACTTTGACTAATTTGAATTAAGTATTTGGATGTTTCTAATATATACTAGCGACCCGCCCTCGCGTCGCTTCGTTTTATGTGAGTTTTCTCTCTCTCTCTCTCTCTCTCTCTCTCTTTAACCACGCTCTTGTCGAGGGAGTAATCGCCAACCGCTCCGTACACCCGTACAATAAACCAGGGGCGCGTTTTATAAAGCTACAAGCTACAAGTAACAATTTTTACAGGTCTGAACTGGCAATACTTACTGCTCAAATGGCTGGTCGTCATTGGTCGAGGTTGTGTCATATGGAAACTTGTAACCTGTAAATTGTAATTTGTAGCTTTATAAAACAGACCCCAGAATAACATAAAAACCTTCCGGGAAAATGTAACTAAGTAACTGATGGTGAAAACGCAAGAAAATCAGTTCAATCGTTTTTGAGATCATCGTGAACATACAGATAGACGACACAGGAGACTTTGTTAGTATGAAGTGAATTTGATTTTATCTTGGAAACCGAAATAACCATTTCAATAAGAAATGGACTGTTCCGAATTGACCTTATTAGATTCGTAGCTGGATTATAAGTACATATAGACTGTAATTAAGTACGTTCAGTGATAAATTGGTTCGTTAACTTAACATATTTTTCGAAAACTACCGGAAAAAATAATTTTTGATTGGTCGCGATAATTTATAAGTTTAAAGGTCCCGAGTAAATTGTTTTTATTTAATAAATTAATGGCTTCGGTCGTTTTGGATAAAACACGAGATTAGAAGAATAAATGTAATAATAATAATAAATGGGAGTTATTCGGTCAGATTTTTTCACTTAAGGACTTGGTTTCAAGTTTCTTGGATAACAAATAAAAAACCGCCAAGCGCGAGTCGGACTTTCACACAAAGGTTTCTTTGTTGGCAATAGAAATACAAACTCTGTGAAAACTTCAACTGTGTACCTACCTATAACGGTTCATGCGATAAAACCCGCTGAAAGACAAACGGACGGACGGACAGCGGAGCCTAAAGGCCCCTCTACACGTCGGCGGATCATGGGCGTGCGTAAGGGACGCATTTACACCTTAGAGTGAGCAACATATTCTTGCATATCACTCTTACGTATTGCTCCGTCGCTTACGCACGCTCATGATTCGCCGACGTGTAGAGGGGCCATTTGTAATAGGGAGACAAACTAACCGACACACGGACTGCGGAGGCTTAGTAATAAGGCCTCGTAGTCACCCATTGGGTACGGAATCTTAAAAAGCTCAACAGCAGCTTGACTCATGGTGATTGTTACACCCCGACTACCTATACCTGGATTTTCCTCAGGTTCCGTCGCAAAGTTAACCACAAGCCTCCTCAACTACACTACACTGCCACCCTAGGACAATACGCAGTAACTAAGATAAACCTCCGGAAGTAATACCTACCTTATTGCTAACCAAATATAATTGAATCTGCTTTATCTAGCTAGACCACAGGTTCCCAAAGTGGTCTCTATCGGCCCCCAGTGGTTGCTGGGGTGGGCAGTAAGGCCCTCAGAAAACAGGGGGGTGCTGACTGCTGATAATACTCAGGGGGTCGCTGCCCATATTGATATTTTTTTATTTCTTTTTTTTTGTAAAAATGGAGGCAGACAAGCCAACAAAAAATATAAATTAAATAGAGCACGAACATCAAAATCTTTATAAAGGGCATTGGGTAAATTTGTTTGAAGAATATTGTCATTTTTTTTTTCAGCGGCCACGGATCATTTTTACATAGTTATTTAGAGGACCTCTAAATACACATAGATATATATAATTTATGGCGTTAAATAATATCGGAGCGGAGATTTTAAAGATTTAAGTATTCAGTTTTTAGTACAAAAGTACGCCCAAGTATGAATATTTAAATATCTCGGCTCCGATGCACTTTAGAGTATTACATTACGTAACAAAATATGTTTATTTTTAATAATTCTATCATAATTTACCACTTTTATGAATGGCCGCTCACCTTGAAAATATTTGAATTTTACAAATGACAACACTTTTACCCAAACCCCTTTACTTACCCGAAATTCCATAGAGACAATTGATAATTACGGCAATCAATGTATTTTAGTGCTTTCATGGCAGTTTATGATATTATTTGACTCCTAGTCACATCATGTATTCCTCAAAGGATTAGGAAGACAGATTTTTTTTCTAAGTCCTAATCACATCATGTATTCCTCAAAGGATTAGGAAGACAGATTTTTTTTCTAAGTCCTAATGATATCCAACGTTAATCCTTGTACCATTTTTCTGTTAGTCAAAATTTAGGTAGGTAAGTAAGTACCTTTATAAAGCCTGACCAGAAAAATAAAAACCCCCGCCATGTTGCGGAAACTATATGATCTGTCATTTCTATTGAAATTCACGAAACACAGATAGCGACCTGGCGACAGTGGCGACCCCTACAGGTTTTTTATGTTCCTGGTCAGGATTTAATTCCAAAAAAAAAAAATTGGCGCTGAAAAAAATTAGTCTTGCTAAACTGGGCGGTCAGCCAAATAAGTTTGGGAATCTATGACTTATGAGCTAGACCTAAAGGTTCGGTGACGCAGCGACCTGCGTATACGCATCAGTTTCGCACTTTGTTCACACTTGCTCGCCCACTCAGGGGGGTTTTTCAAACACTTGCGAATGACCATAACACGTTTAGAAGGAAAACGTCACTCGTTATATACAAGCGAATCCGCGGAGTCCGCCCAGTCCGATCCAGTGTTCACACGCGTGTGCGGTTCCCAAAATATTTCAAGGATTGATTTGAAATGGAGTACGACAACTTTGGCATGGACTTGCTCACGTATAAGCACTTTCCTGACGCCGACGAGGTTGGTGAATTTTGTGTAATTTGCAAAGTATGGAATAAACTAGTATGCTAAGTGTTAATTTCAATAAATATTTTTTGGCAAAGATTAGCTATTTAGATTCAGAAAAATGTTTGCCAAAAAGAAACTAGGTATGTAAAATTTTGCCAAATGATAAGTTGACAATATAAAAAAATAAAAGTACTGCGATAAGTTGGGAAATGATATTGGACGAAATATATTTCGCCCAAATGGCAGTGCACCGTGTAATGTTAGGGTTAGAACCCTTCTTTCTTTGTCTTAGATCTGGCAAAATAAATGTACCTCTAAATTTTGCATTACTATTTTGTTATTTTTACATGCTTACCTACTAGAAAAGTGAAAATCATTTTTCTTTTATTTAGATCAATATTGCCCTGCTAATCCAAATGGTGTTATCTCAGGCTCCTGTAGCAAACGCAACCTTATTGTAGCGGGAGAGGATTGAATCTGCTTCGGCTATTAAATTTCAGATACCGTTTATTGGCTTAAATCAGTGATCCCCAAAGTGGTCTATGTCGACCCCCGGGGGTCGACGACGACCAGCAAGGGGTCCATGTGAGCGGAAAAAATAAATGGGGGTCCATGAGATAAAAATGGGGGTCCACGATAGTGGATCCTATTTAAGTAGGTTGTGACTTTAATTTTGGCTTTCCATTAATGGAATAATACATATTCATACACAGATAGTAGGTACCTTCTTACTTACGTAATACTTTCTTATAAATATATATAAATAAACAAATATCATCTGTATAAGTTATGTTTAAATTTTCTCTGTCTGTATTTTTTACTTTGTTAAAAATATTTTTCGCGCTAAATTTTCTTTGTATTCTGTGTCCATTTTTAGCCGGCTAGACCTCCAAAGTTATCCTCGCAAAAATCCCGAAGATTTTTTGCTTAGTTTTTACGTGATAAGTGATAACGTAAATATTAGGCAAGCAGGGGTCCACCCAAAACCAAAACAAATGCGAAGTGGTCTATGAGACAAAAAAAGTTTGGGGACCTCTGGTTTAAATAGTAGGAAAGAATTCGAGAACTACCAATATTTTTCTATTCTGAGAAAATCACGGACTCAGGGCCGGATTAACCATGTGAATGCCCCTCGTAGGCCATGCAATTCCTGGGGCTCCTTTAACTTACCTTGCTTCCTAAAACAATATTTTTTCCTGTGCGCACCGTGCGCCCCCTAGCCGAAGCGGGGCCCCTAGGCAACCCGCCTTATGGATAATCTGGCCCTGAATGGACTTTCGGTAAAAAAACATTTTCACGTAGGTAAAGTAACAGATCCTAAAGTTGGTAACACAACCGTTCGGTTTATTAACAATGGGTCACACGCAGGTGCTTTATATAGGTATATTGAAGGCTTCTAGAAGTCTAGAATTCAATAATGCAGGCAATTAAATCCAGGGGTTAGTTAAAACTCATAAACAACGCCAACGCTTACTCATTTTTAATTTAAAAGATAATAATTGTATTGTTTTTTCCTTATTTAGTATTGTTAATTATAATTAAATTTAATATTTATAATTCATAACCTAATTAAGCCATGAGTTCATGACTGACCGTTATTATCGCGTATAGTAAACAGCAACACACTTAACTGAGCACTATTATAGTGAGTCTTATTGTGAGGTAGCAAGATTGACATTAGATCACAAATAGTCAGCTAAGTATGTTGCTAATAGGAGTGGTAGTGAAAAAAACAAGAACTATATTTTGTTAAAATATGATTTATTTTCTTAAATAAAAAAAACTGCACTTCTTGCTGGGTAAAACCATAGATTTATTTGATACGAGTAAATATGCTTGCTTGCCAGGCTCTTCGCTCACATGGATAAAACATCCATTTATTCGCATTTTATACACTTTCGCAGTTTTTATACTAATGAAAAATTTCAATACCAGACTCAAGGCACCCCTTAGTAGCATAAATATGGGGTAGGTGTAGGTAATATTAGTACTTCAGCTGGCCCGGAGGGCCAAACCACCCAGAAATTTAAGCTCCGCGGCAGCGGCGCTCCGTCGACTTTTTGCGAAAGTGTATCAAATGCGAATAAATCAAAAAATCTGACTGAAATATGACCTTTCCTTGTATCGTAGTGGCTATAGTGTAATTAATACTTACAATAAAATTGTATTTCTCTCTGATTTTACTATTGAATTACATTGTACATTCGGAATAATGTACCTTTCAAATCGTGTAAGAATTTTTCGAATAGGTTCCGCGATTTCGGCGTTTACCTGGCGGATAGAATAGATACAAACATACAAAAATCGAACTCTCTTCATACAATATTACGAGTAGCATACAAGTATTATTGATTACTTGGTTAGTATATAGGTATATTGGGGAGGTGCGTTCCTAGGTTATTTGTTTTTCCCCGAAAATACTTTAAATTAAAGTCAAAGCCCAAAAAGAAACATTTACCTACTCAAGAAACTAGGTAATGATGTATATTGTTCAAGATTGAGAACTGTGACTACGGGCCTGTTGTTTGAATAGTATGTTAAACTAACTAATGGTCAAAAAACGTTACTAATGGGTAAAATCTCAAAGAAATGTGTCAAATTTTCCATTCCTTTTTCGAATTTTAACAATTAGTTAGTTTAACTACTGATCAAGCAACAGGGCCTTAGGCCGCATTTCACTAACTTGGAATAAGACTTACTCTGAGATTGATTAGTCTTCAAAAATTCGGCGTTTAATCTAGGTATAAGACCTTATTCCAGTTTGGTCGAATGCAAAGTTAGTGTGCGACTCGTAGATGAAGAAAACTTTTGATTGAATTTCAAGACGAAAATCGGCACGATGTTTATTCGTCTATGCCAACTATACAATGACGTCACCGCCGTTAATTGTGGCAACACTGTTGTTTTACGACCTATTGTTACTGGCCACTCGGGAGCCATAAAAAATCGCTTAATACTGTCAGTAACGAATGTAACTTCCAATAGCACGACAATCTTTTGTTTTAATTGGAGTGTTGATTGATACCTCAATGGTTGATTGACAATGTTTCTTGTACTTAATTTTAAAGCCTTGTTTCAAACAATCCCGGGACAATATTTCGAATAACGATATTTATGTGCCGCTCCACATCGATTTTATTTACGACATTGAAATGTTTAAATAGGTACATGCCTTGCCACTTTTGAAACAAATGGTTATAAATAATCCATAAATTGACAGATTTTTTAAATATTATTAGGTATTACAGGTTTGCGCTTCAAGTTTGCGAAATACCTGCTCGTATGCAAAACTAATAATAATAATAAATTTATTGAGTAAGTTTCAAAATCATACTTAAGCATCACAAAAAAAGTTTGTATATAAAAAAAAACAACTGAATGAAATTAGTCTCTAAAAATCCTTTTAAAATATTTTTCTATAAATATTGGGGTTATTTTTTTAGGTGTATTCCGATTGGTTAAGGTTCACCTAAAAAAAGGTTTTTGTTAAAGAACTAAATTCACTCAATTTGCTTTTTGCTTAAATATGTTTTGTTTGTTTGTGAAACTATAAAGGTGAAATGAATGTCAAAGACCAAAATATAAATGACCGGCTCGTAAAATTATATTTAAAAATATGAAAGTTCAAATGTTAGTTACTCTATATTTGGAAGTGATTTTTGAATTACACCGTGCATCGTACAGTCGAGTTCAAAGATATTTTGTAAGTATACACTGCACCTTTATCACATTGAAATAAGTGCAAAAGTGTATACATACATCTTTGAGCTGGACTGTACATATAGTTCCAGTATACCTACTTACCAACAACGAGTCATTACTGCGAGTATATACATATTATACATATAAACCATTTGTAGAAATCTCACAGGTGTAACACAATGGCGGATTTTCCACTTTTCACAACAGTGCATAAATTGCATGATCATTAACCGAAGATGATGATTTTAAGTTAAGACTTATTATAACGTAGTTACGGTTCGGTACACTATGGAGTTTTTAATCTAAGAAGATGCTTATATTTTACGTAAAGTTGCGTTATGCGTCAATTTAGGAAAAAATAAAAAGTTTGTTAGATTAAAACTTAACCCCTACTTTCGCGAACATAGGTAGGTGTTGAACTCTTGAACATTGATTTTCGTGCAATTGTGACACTCTTAGCGTCTTAGCATCGCGAAGACTGCTTAGATCAAAGATTGCTGTCAGTACCTACTTATTTGGATTATGCTTGGGCGGAATCGTAAATTCCAGTTTTTGATAAATCGTGGAAATAGGACTAGATTTAAGGGGGTGAGATACGTTATCATCCGGAGCACATCTTTTGACCGCTACGCGATTTCAGCGTCGCCTCACAATCCTCATGCCTCTTTATTTGTTTGAAGTAGTAATCTGTACTTATTTTCCTTATCATTATAGATAAAATTAACATTCGTAAGAGGGGAAACCCGGTAGACGTGTAGCGATGGTAAATCTCATTAGAATGCATGGACCATATAAAAATGTGCTTGAAATGCTAAACAAGCGGAAAATGCGACTAAAATATTCCGCATCTTCTTCAGTTGATAATAGATTAGGTACATTTTAAAAGGTAAACTTAAATTAAACTCTTTTACGTAACACCTGGCCATAATGTGAGTTTTATCGCACGCTGCGCGCACGGTAAAACTCGCATTGTGGCCAGGTGAAGACGTAAAATTGTGTACTCATCACGGGCAGTAAAAAAGAAAGCCCTCTATCGCATATTTACAACCCTCGCCTACGGCTCGGGTCTCAAATACCTGCGATTTCGGGCTTTCTTTCTTTTACAGCCCTTGTTAAGTAATGTACTATTTTTTATTAAACAACACGTTCTTGAACTCGACGCACCGAATATCAACCGGCGAATTGAAGTTGTTCCGTCAGAGCGTAAAAACCACTTTAAGGCCCAGCCACACCGGATGCGTGACGTGCACGTGCGCGTGCGTGTTCGCTTTCCACTGCGTTGTGTAGTGACATGTCGTAATGAGAATTCATACTATACACCGCAATGGAAAGTGAACGCGCACGCGCACGTGCACTTCACGCATCCGTTGTGGCTCGGCCTTTAAAGGGCGTGCATTCTCAACTTACCCGCTTTACCCGTCAAGTGAGTGAGCTCGTATGACATTCGCTCACTCGATCGACCGTTCAACAGAGCGTTTTTAGGGTTCTGTACCCGAACGAAGCCCAACGGGACCCCATTAATATCCCTACCCTGTCCGTCCGTCCATCCTAACTTTAAAGAGCTGTATATTTTGAACCGTAATATATGCGGGTTGTTTTACAGCTGACTAACTAAACTTTTTATTTAAAGAAAGTTAAATAAGGGGGAGGCCCCATACAAGAAACGTTCTTTTTCAACGTATTTTTATTTTTGTAGTATCGTAAAAGTGTAGTGTAGTAATGCAAGCGCCAAACTTAATATGATTATATTCCAAACCATAAAGAAAGACAACTAGTACCAACTGTAGCGCTCCATAAAAATAAAAGGTACGGAACACTACACGGGATGGTTGCGATAAAACCATCAGCACGTAAATTTGGACCTGTATAAGTAAAATAAAACCGAACGAAATTCAACAAGGTCATATAATAAGGGGAACACACAATGATAAAATTAAAACAAACTACTTACAATGTAACTATAAAAACTAGATTACTAGGCTGACACGGAACTTAGCTTAGGTAACAAAACAATTTAATATGAAACGGTCTGCGGATTGTCACATTAATAAAGCCTTTCTAATTTAAAACACATTGCCTAATAAAGGGTAAAAGACCACCTTAGAACACGGTCAGGCCAAAACTTGTATTCAATTTATAGGTAAATCTGATTCGAACTATATTAACATGAATCTGTTGAAATGCAAGAAGCGCTTCAAGATTAAAACTGATGTGTTCGGAGTATTATGAAACAGGGATAACAAATTGTGGTGTTGATCGGTAAAAAAAAGGTCTAGAAATCTAATAACATTTATAGCCAAAATTATTCCGAATAAATAACCATAGGTAGGTTAGGGGGGAGTTCGCGGACTCTAATTTGAATTTTAAAAAATAATAAAAATCAACGAAATGGTGACTATCCTGTGAACTTCCGTCGTCGCTTGTCGCCGTATGAAGATGTAGCCGTAACGCCGCGTTCGTCGCAACTGTCGCAGCGGGAAAAACCTGCGGGCACTGCCGCGCACGACGACCCGTTGCCAGCGAACTCGATGGCGAACCACACGCTGAATGGCCAAACCAGTCGTCCAAATCTTCAGTCGGGGCGAAGAGTCGCGAGATATGGGGTAAGCGGAGGTGCTGCAAAGGACACCTTTACTCACAAAACTGAACGAAAAGGACGGAAGAAAGGCTTCCTAAAGATGGGGGGCAGTGAAGGCTGATCGGCAACAAAAACCAACTCACTCGCTATCCGGACATACAGAAGACAACAGCACTAACTCGATCGGTCAACAATTGAGACCACGGCGTAGGAAAAACTTTTCGTAACTTCACAACCGGACGCGGCACTCGAAGCTGGTTTCAGAATATATGTCAAAGAGAAACTTGGGTTGAGTAGAGACTATCCAATTTTTCTGGAGTATCAAGGCAAGAGTACGAGATTGAATGACAGTCCCATAACAAGGAACGGATCTAACAAAAACGAATTCAAAATTCAAAACTGTCAGTAGAAATTACAAACTCTAACCGGTCAATGAACAAGTCCGCAATACCAAAAAGGCTGAGAAACGAAAAAGGCGAAATAAATAAGCAATAATTAACGCGAACCAACGCGATTTGTAGCGGTAATGCTACACAACCTACTAAAAAAATGACAAGTGTGAGTTGTGCTCGCGCTGATTCGATTTCAAATCGAATTCAAATTGGTATATAACTGTGCGGCGGTACAGCTCTACAGTACTCGCAAGCTCGTCCGTTTAATCCAATACTCGGCCCGCAATTGCCTACTTCCATGCCTAGGCAATAATGTACTATTTTTTACCGAAAATATTGCAAGCAAGCATGTCACACAACTCTATACGAGTATGTATACTTTTCAAGTTTAATAGCTTCTGAAGTTGCTAAGAAAAACTCCTGTGACATAGACAGGCAGATGCAGTAGTGTCAAGGGTTCCTTTCAGCCATTTTAGGCACCAAACCTTGAAATTATAAGGAGACAAGGAGTGTCTAGACGCCATGTGTTACTCGGGTTTTACTTTTCAACATTTGTTACTTTGTGTTAAACCGCGATGTAGCTATATGGCTCGGTCCGTCCGTTCGTAAACAGAGACGAGACGTAGATAGACGGTAATACAACGAGTAAAAGATATGCATTTATACGGAAACACTACTAAATAAAGAAAGCTGCAGCTTAACTTTCTATCTCGCTCCGCGTACTTATACGTTGGGATTACGTTATAGGCTATTATACGGGTACTTATACGTTATAGGCTGGGAAAGCATAAAACATAACTTTTCACTGGTAATAATTTCTCATGATAAACCACCTTAATAAGGTATGCACTCAATGACAAAAACTTTGTCTGCTAAAGGTGATATGCGATTTGGTTGGGTAATGTGTGTATTGCTATCTCGAAGGGTAAACCAGGGGTAAACGCGAGCAGCTTGTCTAGGTAATATTCTGTCTACAGGCTACGCTGCCCTGCTTAGAAAAAAGGGCGTATGTCTCATAGAACTGCGTATTTATTAGTGACCTTATTTCTTAACAAGGGGGGTTAAATTTGCTTAGACTATCAAATTGCGCATACGTCCTTTTTATTTAGAAGGGCACACCTTTGAAGATGAAATACTGTTCTATTTACACTATGCTATGGGTATGGCCATCTATGTATGATGTCCTTGACTTTGAACTATGTGACAGTCATCGTCGGGTAACTCATATTTAATCTGTGGGCGTGATTCGTGCCAGTACTTAACCACGTGAATTAAACGTAGTCACAACTCACAACAAAGGATGGGTCGCTAATGATTTCACATAGCAAAAATAGCCGGCTTTAAAAACTTTCCGATCATCTAAAAGGGGTGTTAAGCACCAAATAAAATGATTATATTCATGCTCCCCATTAATTATTTTCGTAACAAAAAACAAACGCACATTAATTGAGATTAAGAGGGTGTGAAACAGAGGCCGAATGTTTAACAATCAATGTAATATTTATTATATTATTGATATTGTTATATTTACTTACTTATTAATTGCCTGCTGATATTAAATTTGTCAATGTATATTTAATGCTATTTCAATTAAAATAAGGTATACATTTCAATGCTTTGAGACCGACCTCGGAGCATCGCAGCGGATTGCGGCGGAGGAAATTTATAGGGAAAAATCCCCTGCCGTCCGCCGGTTTTCGCTGGCCCTAAATGAACGGTCTCCAAAACCTTAAAATACCTATTTCATGCTCGCCTTGCTATCTTTCTACGCCTCCTTAGGGAGGTACACCCGTCTGAAATCCTGCTCTAATGCGAGTAAGGTTACATTCGACCAAACTGGAATAAGGTCATATACGCCGAATTTGTATAGAATAGACTTAGGTAGTCTATCAAGTAGTATATCTTAAGTTTAAGTCTTATTCCAGTTTGGTGAAATCCGGCCTAAGAGTTTTACCCGAATCAAATTACCAGGTTTTTTTTGTAGGTATTATACCACTGATTTAACAAGATCCATTCCACATCGGAACACAAAGTTGCAAACATTGCTGCTTGATGGCAAGATTATAATATACAGTCGAGTTCATAATAGTACATTATTGCCTAGGCATGGAAGTAGGCAATTGCGGGCGGAGTATTGGTTTCGCAAGCTCGTCCGTTTAAAAATACGAAGCCCGCAATTGCTGTTCCTGCCGAGGCAAATATAGTGCTTTTCTCAAAAATCGCAAGAAAATTTTTGTGTTGGAGTCAAATCTTCATCGCTTGAACTAATTTTTTGAATTGCATACCAACAGCAACTTCATGTGAAAAAACCATCACTCCTTACCGCCTTTTTGTTTATGACAAGGAGAAACGCAATTCTTGTTTAAAAAAAAACATAAGCTATTCCAGGTACAAATAAAAAAGTAATGTTTCGAGTAAAATTTGGATGTATAAGACTTGTGCCCTCATTTTATTATGGCCCTTTTCACTTTTTAAAAAGTTACAAGGTAGATAGTAATGGAATTTGTATGCAACATTGCGGGCTTGTGTAGCGAGCACGCAATGTTTTTTTTTTTTAATTTGAGAACTGTCAGTAAACTATGTACTTCGCGTCTCAATGTGTAGATAGGAATGTCAACATTTCCGGACATTTTTGAGAAAATATATATATATACACTTTTTTAGTACCTTGTCAATTTAATCATTGTGACAATTCATATAATTATGGCAGTTTAAATATGACATTAAATAGAGAAGGTTCTATAGTGTACCTATACATATTTATGAACTCGACTCTAAAAGATGTTGGTATCGACTCGGAGTCTCGGACGTAGGGTTACCAGATGAAAAAATGAAAAGTCCGGAGAAAAGGCGTGATTTCTATTGAAAAATTCTGAGATTTTGTTGGAGTTTGAGAATTTTCACTCAAACGTAATTACAAATTTAAAAATGTCAGTACCAAAGTTGATTACTTCAATTATTTTCTCTATTAGGAAGTTTATTTTTAGTTGGTTTTACTTTTTATTAAAGAAATCTATCTATTTTATAGAAAATTCTAAAAATCCTGAGATTTCTAAGATTTGCAAAATCCGGCCGCGATCCTGAGAAGAGTCCAAAAACCCTGAAATCTCAGGACAAATCCTGAGATACGGTAACCCTACTAGGACGGACGTTGCAAATGGTTCTAGTACAGTCGACGTCAAAGATATGTTTACACTTTAGTACCCTGTCACCTTATCCGCTATGACAATTTCATATGGCAGTTAAAACATGACGTTAAATAGACAAGGTACTAAAGGTAAACGTATTTATGACGTCGACTGTACAACTCGCTTCATTTTAAATGTATTTAAAAACGAGGAAGATAGCGAGGGGTTCCCCTTGCTGTAAGATATATGCAAATTTCACCGCAAAATAATGATTATATCTAAATAATGATAGGTAATTGATAACCATATCGCGGACAATATTAATTATTATATGATTGATTTGACCATGATATTGATAAACAGCAAAGATACTATACTAATTAGTAATATCTAATAAATCCCTGGATCTAAGTGGCAATTATTTTCTTTAAATAGTGTTATCGTTTTCGCAAAACTGAAGTGTTTTAAATGCTTCGGTTGTTCTGGCTCAACTGGCCCCTCTAGAAATGAGTACCTACTACTTACGTTACGTCACAAAATAGTGAAGGGACAGTTTTCATTTTGGTACTATTGATATCGATGGTATCGATAGTCCCAATTTTCAAAGAAGGATAAATAAAAAACTAGATGTGTTCCAGAATACTAATAAAATACTTGTCGGTGCCTGCGAATCCGTCCGCGGGTTGATGTTAAAATTAACAATTTAAACAATAACGATAAATTAAGTCGTTTAAATTTTCAATACTATTATTTAGTAGTACGTAAATCTACATTTAACTACCTTTCCACTGCCGATAACCGATTATACGTATTTGCTTTCAACGAAATGACGGATGAATATATTTATTCAAGATTAGAGAGAACGTCTTACAATTTTTCTAGGTTATAAAATCGCTAAGTAGAATAGATAAACTTTATCTTTACACTGCCTTGTTTTATATGATTGCGACGCTTTACAACAAATAAGTGAGTCTTAAAGTGACACTCATAAAGATTACTTTGACAAATGTTGAGTGGAATACATAGCACCGCATACATATATTAAAATTAAAATAATGACCGAGACTGCATAATAATAAGATAATAAAATAGTCGGTAGTTTTCTTGGGCGTCTTTGTTCTCTTTGCTGCTATTTTCCTATTTTTTTCTGGGATTATTAAGTGTAAAAGACCCTGCGTCTATTGCTATTAGTGTATCTTTTTAATAAATAAATAAATAAATACCATAGCCCTGATAAGTGTACATAGGCAAAAATGTTTTTTTTTTAATTAATCGTGTCTTACAAACGTTGTCAAATCTTATTTATCTTTATTTAAAAATCTTTATTTAAAAACCTGAAAAATGGTTAATGAATAAAAATACTTAACTATTTTTATTTTAATAAATATCATGTTGTCGTTCAAAAGGTAAAATATCTAGTCGTACAGACAAATTAATTACAAAATGGTACATTTTAAGGAAAAAAATCAAATTTAACACGTTCTGCTTTTAATTTGAATGCGTAACGTATTGATTATTAAATATCTCAAGTAAACGTCGATAAGGCGCGTACTATCAAAGGAATTTTACTGGACTTGAATCGACCTCAATAGTTAGCCATCGAGTGATGGCTTATCAATCAACGCTTATCATGTTTTAAAATATCATCATCGTATATCGTCATCATCATCATACTCGCACTGATACTGATCTCCCAAGCATAGCTACAAAGCCTAAAACGCTCAAACCGTCAAAATCTACTTGCACTTTGAAGTTAACAGGAAACTACTGATATGGTGCTTGTACACGATGCTAGTAGCTTGCTCATATTTAGGCACTTGCGCAGGTTATATGCATCTTGTAATCCACGGTATAAAGAAGTGTGCGGGTCTAGCGACTCTAGCATTGCGAATAGCCCACTAAACAGATACTGCTCGCGCAAGTAGCCCGCGCTTTTACTTGCTCCAGCAACATGCATTGTGTGTTCGCACCATTAAGAGGGAATTCGAACCCATATTTAAAATATTTGAACATGCGATCTCTTCCATCATATAAAAAATAGGTTCCTAGATGCACTGTATTAAGTTATAATAAGAGTGGGAAAAGGGGCTTGAATTAGTTTGGGTGATAGATAATTATGTATATCACGTTAGTCGGCCAGTGTTGGTCGCCAACTACGGACAAGCCAATAGCATGGCCCGATGTGAACAGCGGCCATTAATGCCAATGTTTGTAAATGTGACCAATCCCCCTCTATGCAAAGCCACATCCACATATTTAGTAAACAGACGCACCTTCCATTCTACTGATGAACGTTCGTTGTATCCAAATAAAGGATCTACTGGCCATCAAGTTCGGAATTACGTTTGTCCTTCTCACTCTATGTATAGTGACATATATTCGAGGGAAAGATGCCATTGTTGAGGATTAAGTGTTTTTAGAGTAAAACTAGTAATGCTACAGGTATGCGCTGCGTAGTGGGATGTTATATAACTCGATACTACAGACTCGGGTTACGCAGTGCGTCACTCGTATAGTTTATTGAAGTGGGGGAAATGGAAGATGGTGGAATGACATACCTATAAAATTTCTTTCGAAGACTGGATACTGTAGAACATGTAAATACGTTGTATATATTTCGAAATCTTACTCATTTTAATGACAAATCGTTTTTGTATACAGGTTTAAAATAATACCAAATAGCACTACTTATTTGGATGTTATTTGGAATAGAGGATACTTATTTGTTATTTGGAAAAGCTCATTTAGGAATTTTGGTGAATATCAAGGCAATCAAATCGTGTTTAGTAAAAATAATTTATTTGCAGATGTTAATATTCTCGCTATCAATAAATATATTTCGATTAAATATATTTAGTTTTAAATTGTTTATATGCCCGATTAGCTATTTTCGCCAGTACTTTTTATCATACCCAATGGCCAAATCAAAATAAATATGCCCTTAAATTTATAATCTATAATCAAAACGTAACCCAACAGTTTCCATCGCATCCGTGGCTTTAATTTTAATGAGGAACGTGCAATTAAATCGATACGGCAGTGCTGTCGGCCTTGACATTGAACTAGAGTTCGTAGAAATTGATTGATCTTCTGTTAATAGAATTGTGAATCGACGCTTAAATCGCGTAGATACCAAAAATTTCCATACAAAGCTCCGGGCATATGATAACGTTTCTCACCCCCTAAATCATGTCCGATTTCCATTATGAAAAATTAGGTTTTTATGTTTGTTTCTTTTTGTTCGTTCTTTAGTTCGTTTTTTCTTTTCAAGAAAATATTTCTTGGATAGAAATAACGAACTTACAGACCTAGTTTTTCATAATATCTACAACATATTCAGAAATCATAAAAATTGTACAAGGCTTCAGAGAGAAACGTTATCGCATTTCGTAAGGAGTTTTTTAGCTCACAATCCTTTTAACCGAAATAGGGAGAAATAACTATACACCCGCAATGCTTATTTTAATCAAATAACACATAATTTTTGTAGCACGATGAAAAAGAAAATTCATAAATAGTAAAATGCTATAACACGTAGGTACCTATGCGTGTGTAAAGTACGCTAATAACTTCTGTAATTATATTGTTGTTTGTCTGTCATATCATCGGTTGCTTATTGAGGAGGCCGCCGTTTAGTCATTCGTAAAATTTAATATGTTGTATAGTAAGGGCTAACTGTAATAAAATGTTTACATGCATATTATACTTATATACATCTCATCATCATCATCATCATGTCAGCCGAAAGACGTCCACTGCTGGACATAGGCCTCCCCCAAGGCTCTCCACTCAGACCGGTCTTGTGCTTTTCGCATCCACCGCGTTCCCGCGATCTTTACAAATCTTTTATATACATCTATTAAAGAGATATTCCCAATTAAGCTAACATTTAAAAGTACAATTCAAAACTAAACCATAACACTATGACATGTTATTGGTTGTGTAAATTCTTACGTCTTTAGTCATATCAACGTATGAGCCCTTAAACTTAAGTACTACTTGATATGCCTCATGTATCGACTACGCGGTGCACTTCAGCCAACGTGCGAGGTGTGTCCCCACACTAGCGGTCAGTGTCGACGCGATATTCAGGAAAATAGGCCGCCATCCGGCAGCCATTGCCTGCGCGTAAAAAAATTAAAATCGACGGTTTAAATTTTTAAATAGTTCGATTTTATTGTTTTTCACGGTAATTAACGGTTTTTTACGGTCGACTTTAATTGCAGGCTTTTAATAGTGCTTTCTGCATTATTATTTATTACTGCATTGTGACTTTTTATTGGTAAGTGGAAATGCAATTTATATTTTCTTCTCAGCGACTTTTTATTTATAGCTTTGTTCTATTTAATTCGTTATGAATGTTTATTACACCGTGACTATAAAGGTATTTTCTTGGATCGTTTTAATCTCTTTAAGAAGGTACATTGACAATTGTTAAGTAACATATTAAACACCTTATTTAAGCCGGATTACACACAGATATGAAAAACAAGAATTGTCGTAAACTTTATTTGCTTGAGTTATCTTAGCCAACAGCATCCTTTTATAACAGTAAATAATGTATTTACCACGTAAATAATGAGGTGCACAACAACCAGATACAAAAAGGCAATGCACTTATTTATGTCAACTTGAGGTTGTGGCGACTGTGTAAAAATAGTTTATAAGTAGCTAATGGAATTTTAGCATCGATATTTATTTTGATTTAGGCAACATTCAGTCTATTTTCGGGTTCGATCGCTCAGAGCAAATTATGTGTGATGAGCGCGATTATTTGTTTCTGAGTCATGGGTGTTTTCTATGTACTTAAGTATGTTTATCATTGCCTAGTACAAGCTTAGAGCTTAGTTTGGGACTAGTTCAATATGTGTAAGATTGTCCACCGATATTATTTATTTTAGAGATTTTGAACGTCACTAGCGGATGATCTTCCAAACTCCCTATTCGACACTGTAGACCCCCAAAGATGTTCTTAGCTTAAATCAAATTGAACAAGAGTTACTTCGTTAGTAAATAACAAAGTTACCAAGTGGCCTGAATCCTAAATCTACTAATTAAATCACTGATTAGCTGAACGTTTCTTTGCCACACGAATAATGAATTGCTGCTGTGCTGGTTTTTAGGTTATAATGGCCGATCAACCCATTATAGGCTGAATTGTTTGATTATTTAAACTAATTTTGACTTTTAAAGTATAACAATAGAGCACAAAATCTAACCACGACATAGGATGCCAAATTGGTTAAACCGGATGTCACAACGAAACTACACAATTATTTGACTCTTATTTTATGAATGTAACGATATCTCCATATTTTTTTTTGCGGTAGTTTTTTTTTATCAAACTAAGGTAGTTTGGTTAAAAGATTTGGTTTTAAAGCTGTTCCTCCCAAATTATAGCCGGAAACAATAATTGTTTTACTCTAATTTTAAATAATGGAATGAGACGTCCGTACGCGGCCAATTATTACTAATCAGCGACTAATCATTCTACCCACCAATATTTTTTTAACTACTTTCTTCCTGTTGGATTTTACTACCACCACACCATCAACGAGCTCTTCGCCGTACTAGCCTTACGTGACCCTAGACTCGCAAGCAACTCGCACCGACGCATATCGAGTATGTTAGTCTAATCGCGTTGGGTCCAGTGACTCAGCATATTTAATATCAACCGCTCCACATTGTTGTAAGGCTCAAGTTACACTATAATAACATTAATAGGTACTAAAATTGCACGTGACGTTGTCTCCACCCCGTCACACGTCACAGCAGACAATCATCGTACCAAATTATTTTTTAGCAATGTAAAATGCTAAAAACAAAACTTTCAATGCCAAAAAATCCATACGGCGTCCATTTTATTATTAAATTAAAACCAGGAAGTCTAGTTTAGATTGTGTTTAGTATACTAAATAGTTTCATACGTGACCGGCTTCTTCTAAGTGCCAACAGCACTATGTGTTTATCTTCGAGTTCATGATAATATTGCCGTAAAAACCGACACTCATTGCAAGAAATAATCTCTATCGATAACAAGTTGATACGGCACTATCCTTATAAAGTACTCGATATTTTATACTAACATCTCAAGTTTTTACAAGATAGCCGTAAAAGGGATGGGTAGTGCAATGCCAATAACCAACGATGATACCAAAATCAGGTACAAAAAATATAATTATTGCTCCGTACATGCTGAAACCAGATACCAATTTGGGCATACAAGTTCTGTATTGATGGATCAAAACGGTATCGTTTAGGTTTGGTTTTTTATCGACTGTCCATCGGAGAAATACCCAAAATCCTTATTGGGCCAGTTCAGGAAGGAAAATGTAAGAAAACTAAGTTACTGCAACGGACTGCAACCTACAATCAGTGACTGCATAAATAATTCATAAAGACGATAACGGCTAGGGTTGCCAAGGAAAGAACACTGTTTATCATCCCATCTGGATAATTGTTGTTACGGTTTTTCAACATTCGAGAAACGCATTCATAATATTAAATAGAAAATATTGACCTAAATATATATAAAAATATAACAATTATCGGTATATCACTATAATCGAACTGTCCCTTATTCTACAATTTTAACATAATAAACATTGGGTTTATCAATCACTCCTAAACGGATTTGGATGAAATTTGGTAAGGAGATAGTTCATATCTTGGAAGTTTTTAAACACATAATATTCAATAGTTACTAAAGGGATAATATGAACAAAGTGAGTTCTATTCAGAAAAAAATATTCTGTTCTGTGACAACCCTATAACGCGATATCATTGTTAATCGCGAAAGGAAAATAAACGGCAATCAAGTGTCGTTGCCCTTAAATTTAATAATCAACCATATATCGTATCAACGTCTTTCTTAACGATCCGGATATTAATTTAAATACGCTCTTAAATAAATAGTTTTAAAGTGTTTTATGCTTTGAGTGCGTAAAAATATGTATTTTTATGTACGGAAGTTTTTATAGGGTGTTAACGAAAAAAATTGTAGCGAGTAGGTTATAGTATGTTTATACAGTTCGACGTCACTTTTAATAGGTAGGTATTAAATCACATTAGAACTTAATTAGATAATCTTTACATAGTATAAAACAAAGTCGTTTTTCGCGTGTGCCGTCTGCCTGTCTATATATCCGCTAACTCCTCGTAAACAAATTTTAATGCGGTTTCGAACATCAGTTAGATAATCTTTCAAGGAAGGTTTGTATATGTATAATGCTGGTTTACATACGGGTGTTACACAAAACTCACATAAACTGAAGAGAAGCGAGGGCGAGTTGCTAGTTGTGTATTGTAACAAAACACAATTTTTTATTGTCTCTGGCGAAGTCATATTTCATATTTGTAGCTGAAGCACGATCAGAGTGATTAGGATATTTGAGATAAACTTAAAAAACGAACAGGGGTTTACAAAATAATAAAGAAAGATTTTGTTAATAACTTACTTCATCAATTTTGTATTAGGTTTTTTTTTTAGTACCTACCTAAATATTTTCCTAAAGGTCATAGAAAAACGTTAATGCGAATAACATTTCTAAATAATTATGGTTAAAAAGTCTGACAATTGAAAGTGTGTCAGTTAGTCTTTTCCACAAAACGGTTGAATGAATGGTCATACATTTTAAAGATATGGTGCATTCCAATTGTCTGTTGTTTTCTTAATTATGCATAAGTATATATTATCATGCAAGGATCACTTGAGAGAGTTGAGGGCTTATGTTCTTAGTTGTTATACAAATAGCTACTCCATCGTCCACTTACACATAATGGTAACATTATTAACCTTGGGAGATGACGTCATTATACTAGCGTTAATTGACTTAAGTGTACTTATTATTGCACTAACTTTACTTAGAAATGCAAGCGAAATAAGTCGAACATATCAACCTAACGTAGACATTGCCCGCGACTTCGTCCGCGTCGATTTCGATAATCGTTATTCCCTTGGGAACTCTTAAATTTTAAGGGATTGAAAGGAGCGTATGTGGTAATCCAGGGCAAAAGCTATCTCCGTTTCAAATTTTTATCCAAATCCATCCAGCCGTTGCTGCGTGAAGGACAAGTAAAAGTAACAAACTAACAAACAAACTTTCGCATTTATTATAATAGTAGGATTAGTGATTTGCTTAACAATACTTTTTTTCAAAATAACATATTCTTTTCTTTCACTGCAGTTTCTACTGAACGCTTAGTCAGTCATTATTTTTATTTAATAGTCCATAACTTAACTGTAAGTTTAAAAAAATCCCTAACCGAACATTTTATACACATACCTATGTGACGAAAAAACGCCTTAATTTTTAGCAATTTTAAGTAGAACCTATCATTTGTTATAAAAAAAAATATTATACAAAATAACTTAATTTTGAATTTTGCTGCAGTTTCTAGTGAAGCCTTAGCCTGTCATTTTTGTTCAATGTGCTCCATAATATTTTATAAAGTATGAAGTTAAAACACAACCCTGACTGAATATTTTATTCAACAAATTTTACGAAAAATACGCATTAATTTTTAGCAATTGTATAAATTGCCGTCTCAACATTCAGATAAAACCTGTTCAGACGACACCGAATGACATCGTCATTATGTTGGGAGAACGAGATAAATGTATGATATAGGTACAGGAAGAGCGATTTGCTTTAAGTGTGGCACAATTACAAAATAATGACGGTAGTTCGCTGAAGTAACTAAAGAAACTTGATGACTGAATGTTATTTAAATAAGACTTAATGAAACACTTGAATTGACTGAAAATCTTAGGAAGGTTTTGAAAAAAAAGGTAACTTTATATGACGATAACTTATTACCAAAAATAAAAAATACATATACATATTTTGCCATAACTAATTGTATGATTTTTATTAATTTAATACTAGTTGACAAAGTCTGTTAATAGTTTTGAATAATAAAAATCGATATCGATATTAACCAGTACCATCACTAGATCATTCAGATCATAGATAAAATCAATCCTTGGATTTGTGCGGTTGCGGAAGTTTAAGGGCGTGCATACACGGTGACACTTAACACTGACATTATGCGAAACTTTCTGTTATAGCAACGTACACACACGACACTTGTGTCGACATCATACACGGAATACACTTGAGACTCGTGAATGTGGCGAGTGTTTGTATGTATCGACAATGTTAAGAAGATAATGGATAATGGTCGGCAACAGTACTGCCCTACTAAGCATAATGGCGTTATCTCAAACAAAACATCTGTAGAAATTGCAACCTAGTTACAAACAGAAGAGAGTTGAATCTGCTTTGGCTATTGAATTTAGTTATTGCATTTTTGCTTAGGAGGGCAGAGTACCCGTACCATGAGTTACAATTAACGTACTCGCTAGCGAGTAGATGTTCTGTCCCTCGCAGACCTCGCAGTATTCTTATAGAGTGCGAGGGACAGAGCATTCGACTCGCTAGCAAGTACGGTAATTGTAACTCATGGTAAGGGTACTGATAACTATCGAATTAGGGCCATTTGCATCAAAAATTTAACACGGGTTCATACGAAAACGGTCATTTTAACTCGAGTTAGTGTCTTAACCCAGGGTTAAATTTTTGGTGCAAGTGGCCCTTCAGGTATAGTAGATGACGCATGACTCGCATACATTGCCATACATAGATTTTTGAAAACTCCGTAACTATGCATTAGGCGACTAAAAAAGTTGAGGGACTCTATTCTTGCTTATGACATGTTATCATGTTATTATATGGTCAATGTTCTGATTTATTTCACATGAAACAATACGATAACATGACAAAAGCGATATGGTTTTACTGGGTAGAATCCCCCAGATAAAAAAATGTAGTACCCAATGTATAAATAGGAACAATATTTTTCCCAATGCGGATACGGATGCATCGGCACGGAAGTGTACACATGCGAGCACGAAAGAGGTCGTCCTTACCGCGACATGTTAACGTTACTGTATCATGTCACATCAGATTCTAGATTACCGTAAATAGGGGTTTGATTGACACTAAATAAAAATGGAAATTTATAAATTTATACCCTGTATATCAATCTATAAATCGTATCTAAAGCCATATCTAATTTTGATGGACTTGTGTAAATATTTATTTCCTAATCGAGTTAATTTGTATCACCACTAGCGACCCGCCCTCGCTTCGCTTCGGTTTATGTGAGTTTTCTGTAACACCCGTACATAGGTACACTAGAAATTATTAGATATGCATAAAAACCTTCCGTGAAATATTATCTATTTGATGGTGAAAACCGCATGAAAATCGGTTTAGTAGTTTTTGAGATCACAGAGAACATACAGACAGACACACGCGGCGGGGGACATTTCTAATAATGTGAATTTTACTAACGGAAAAAAATCAATTTATGTTTTTAAAGTTTAGCAACGCATCATTTTCACGCCTGTATACTTATTTTATCATTATTATTTGACCTACTACATTTTTTGTTACCAAAATTGTAACATTTCACATTTAAATTTAAAAAAAGTAAGTTTAACGAGATGCCTATAACATTGTCATTAGCCTGCCGGTCGGCGACCTTTCTGGCAGAGTTCCAAAAGCCTCTCAAAAAATAACCTGCAACATAAAATGTCTCACCTTTTTCAATCACAATGCTCGTAATATTAATTTTATTGTTCAGGTTTTTATTTACAAAATAATGGTCATTAATTGTAATCTAAAAAAACCTTTAGGTACATTAAAGCTCGCTACGTGAAACATGATTAGGCATTGTTTGATAAGCGTTCACAAGTAATATTGTGATTGACCTAGGTATTATGTTACATTCATTGCGCAGTGCCCTATATCAACGATCTGAATTAGGAGTTGAATCAATCTAAAAAACACCATAGACCCCCAGTTTACATTCGTTAAGGTAGAAAGTGACGGCATACGATTTAAAGCAACATTAAACTTGACGAACGTTTATGCAACTGGCCAAGATGAGATTTAAATAAAAAATTAAAGGAACGGTCTTTCAAGACCATGTAAATTGTGGTTACAAGGGTATGAAAACGATATCTAATGTAATCTAAATAACATATTGGATATCCATTTATTTATGTTTAGTTGTTGTGTGATTGTTGGTAATGTTGGTATTGCTCGTTCCCCAAATTATCGCTATAATACACCTAATATTATGTACTCGTACGTTCTGAATTTACGATTGAGTAGTTATAATTATGAACTGAGTTACTCGCGATACTTTTTTTAAATCTGTGTAGTATATTTTCAAGGAATGAGCTGAATAAAACGTCAAGTTAATTGTAAAAAATGGGTAGGGAGGTAGGTTGAAATTGTACGAAGCTATAATCTAAGTAACAATCTCAACCTACCCTCATAATCCTACGCTTACGTGTACCCATGAACACAACATTATGATTCAGCTAAAAAAAAACTGACATTCCTTTTTAATTTGGCTACGTAAGCTTGTTCGCGATTTTTTTATCAATACGTCTTTCCTCAAACAACAAATATGATCATCCGATTTAGTATTAATTTTTTATACCTTCTTTTTGCTCAAAGGGGGGAACTTCATGCATGCAAAGACCTCGGAGGGCGGTTGCTCCCCCCCCCCGGGTACGTTCTTCGAGTTTCCTTAACTTATCTATTCCAGGTAAATAGATAAGTTACGGTTAAGTAGTCCAACTTGTGCAATCTGCAACATACGGGAGATAAATTCAATCTCGTATATCAATATGAGTTTATCGCAATTTGACAGATTTATCAACACTTCTTTGTTTAAAAACAAAATACTTAAGAGTTCTTTCTTTTGAAACTCGTGCCAAAAAATCCACTTTGAGGGTAGATGGTAATAGGTCAGTCCAACTGAAGTAGATTTTTGGTTAAAACTATTGTGGGACGCCGACTTCAGTTTGACTGCAATGCCCTATTACTATGGGATATTTCGAGCTCGCTGCAAGCAATGCCCCGGGAAAGTCATAGTGTGTATGAGTATTTAAACCATTTAATTAAATGGGCTTCGTCATAGACGCTCAATTATCTTAATCTAGATATCTTATCGCAACCCTTGAAAAAGGTACCATTGAAGAGTTCCGGTGGCCTTCTGTGGTCTTCATCATCAGTTCCACTTCACCAAATGTGAGTTTCTAAATGCAAATGCTGAACTTGTTACTAAGTATATCAAAATCGCCTTTAATATTCGAGTACCTCAATTTTTGCAGATCCCTCATCAGATATTGACTTGGTGACAATGGGAGTATAATACTCCCTATGCTATATAAAATATTTCCAAAATCGGTCCACAATTGACGGAGTAATGGCCTTAAAACACACAAAAAAACATACAGTCGATGTGGGAACCTCCTCCTTTTTCTTAAGTCGGTTAAAACTAGCTTATTATTATTTTTAATGAAATTTTATAACGATGAAATTAGTAACGTATAAAAGTCTACTTTTTTATTACTTTCTCTGCCCCTTCTTATTGTTTATTACTGATTAGGATTACATCTAGACACAATCTTGAATATCGTATATCGTTCTATCTATATTATCTCAATTTTATCTGTAACAGTATCTGAATTTCGACATCACTTCACCTGAAACTGTACTTGATAAATAGTGTCAAGTGAAGAAAGTGATTATTGACGAATTCAAGTGTTACAAATGTTACAATGTTTGGTCGGGGGTTTGGTTCGGACTTTGTGACTTTGGGGGCTGCGTCATTATTTGGACCCCCTGTGCTAGCGGGGGCCTTAGTGCTTAGGGGGACTACGGGAGTTTTTAGGGGTACTATGGGTCTGGGTGAGAGAGACTTGTTTTCTGGAATGTCTGGGTCCAGTTGTATGGTAATTATATTTTGAGATATTATACTTAGTGCCCCATGACAGCAATTATTTCTGTATTCATAAAAACTAGAGGTTCCTCACCTATTCTAAAAGTTTGTAGTTTTTTTTGTGATTGAGCAAGAGGTGGTATTGACAAGCAATGCCAATATACTACGGTAGGGTTATTGTTAGATGCGCTGTCAATGTAAAAGGTCGAATATATCGACTTTTTTTTCTCAGTTGTAAGTTGGTTCAAAATGGAAATACCACTATATTTATTTATTGTTATTACATAAGTATTTATCTATTTATTACAAATAAACAAAAGCCCTGCAAAACTATTTTAAGAGACGTTTTCACAATACATAAAACGTTTGCAATACATATTTATTTACTTAAACCAAGCTTTACAAATTACTAACATGGTTACACAATACGAAAATATCTACTTACATTGCTTTTTACCTCTAGTCACGTTTTGAGAACGGATCGAACGCTTTCGTTAACGTTTCTCTCCCAGTGACGAACGACAAAGGATTGCCATAACAAAAGAGTCCAAACGCGCGTGTTTACGTTTTAGGGTATTTGATTTTTGATGGTATATTTGTAAGTTTAACTTAATAATGTGTATGTTTACACAAAACAACTCGCGCACACCAATCACACTAATATAAATGCGGAAGTTTGTGAGTAGGGCATCCTCCCGGGAAATCCCGGTTCTGTAATTCCCGGGAAATCCCAGGAATTTCACAGTGCCTAAAGAACCGGTACTGAAGATAACATCCCGGTTCTCCCGGTTCTTTCCATGAATACCAAACAAATATCGTGGCGCGTATCACATATACCTACCCAATTCACACCTGAGCGACGACGCCGGCACAAGCGGCAACATCGCACCAACATCCATCATATTTTGCGGCATATTTGCAATAATTGATCTCTAGATTTGTAAAAAGGAAGAACAAATAACTTTCTAGTAAGTATTTGACTTAATTTTATTGCATATTTATAAAAAAAATAGTTTCCTAATGTTTTTCAATCGTTTTATATCTCAAATGTCTATGATTGCGGTGATTTGAGGTAAAAAATAAAGAACCGGGAGAACCGGGAAATGGAAGTCTTGAAACCGGGCCCGGTACTGCATGCCCTATTTGTGAGTGTGTTCGTAACTTCACGCTAACACGGCTTGACAGATTTGGAATGCTTAGTTTATAACCCCCTGAGTTAACTCATCAGCTACCTATTATCCCTAAGAAATTACTGATCCCGTGGAATAGTCAACGCGGATGAAGTCAACTAATACCCGTCGGAACCCTATCTGATCAAATGAGTCGCTTAATTCCAAACTCGGATATGTCCTTGAAATTTGGTATACGAATTTAAAACCTAAGTTGTTTGAAAAAAGACGCAAATTCCGTTGTCTTTCTGCATGGATTTGTCCGAGTATGAAGTTAAGCGACTCAAATACAGTCGGCTACAAAGAGATGTATTCACTTCTTCACCTTATTAAATTGTTGTAAGGTTTAAAAGTGGAACATTTCTGTATAGTCGACTCTACCAGCAGCATGCTGCTAATATGGGGAAAAAGACAGTGTCACTATAGAGACAAAAAATACTGTGTAGCCTACCTACTTATTATTAAAAAAAGTTGATCTGCCTTGGCGGAACGTGGCAGCTTCCCACGATTATACTCGATAAGTACTTACCTATGACTAGAAGAACTTCGTCCGATCGATTTGTGTGTTCGTTGACATTCACCCATACATTTCGAGTCAATAGAATAAAGAAACAGCGTTTGCATCTTGGTTAGGCCTCCGGAGGAACAAAAGGGAGGACAAAATTTAAAATTTAATTATTCCATGATATGTTACATTAGGACCTAGCTACTTATATAGTTCTAAAATTATTTGAAGATGATTACCACTTAAATAGTTATAGTTTTAAGGGTGGGCATTGTTACTCCCCAGGGCTAAAGTAACCCGCGTTTACGGTATTAACTTTGTTATACAAATATCTATCGATACCCGACGCCGTATAAGTAAAAAAAAACATACCATAACTTTTGCTTTGCGATAGGGTATTGGGGAATAACGCTAAATTATTATCTCGCTATCGTTATCTGGTATTAATGCTATCGTATATGAGATAAAGATAGCTAAAATATGTCAAAAACTTGCGTAAACTTAGATACGTTCAGAGAGATGCATATCGATCGGGTACATATGTGATCTGGTTATCTGTCTTAAGGGCCGGTTTAGACGAGCAAGATTTTCACAGCAATTTGTGGCCGGCAACTATACGCATCTTGCTCTAACATACGAAATAAGAGTAAGACAGCAATAGTTGCCAGCCACACATTGCCGTAAAAAGTTGATCGTGTATCAGACCCTTTAGCCAGATGATTTTAAACCGACTTCAAAAAGGTGGAGGTTCTAAATGCGTCAGAACTCCGTCAATTATAAAAAGATTTAAAAAAATTGGAAGGGTAAACTTTCAGGTAGGTATGTCCATTATTTATCAAACTCCAGAGCCACATTTTATAAAGCTACAAAATTTTACAGGTCTAAACTGGCAACACTGCTCAAATGCTGTTCGTCATTGGTCGAGGTTGTGTCAAATGGAAACTTGTAAATTGTAATTTGTAGCTTTATAAAACAGGCCCCAGTTTTGATGATGGAATCTATGAGGAATTGAGGGAATCAAATATAACAGGCATACACATAGCGATTTTAGTATTTTCAGAAACAAGACAAGCATTTGCATATAGATAGTATCATGTGGTGAGGTGGAACTAATGAAGAAGACCACTGGAACTTCTCAATGATAGGTACCTGTTTTAATGGTAGCGATAAGATATTATGATTCAAATAGTTAAACGATTAATGACAAAGCTAGATAGTCACTTTAAAATGAACGAAACGATTTTTATTAACCGATTCGTTGCGTCTTCCATTTTCGAAAATTTTTGGCTGTGGCGGCGAACAATTATTTCATGACACGCCAGGCGTGCCATACGCCATAGGCATCGTCCTAATTAGAAAGCGATTGCGCGATCATCGTAAGTTCGCGCGACCGTTTGTATGTAAACTGAGGGCCCTGCAAAGATGCGCTACGCTAACTAACGTTTCTATTCGATTCGTTTTTAAACCAATCGCGTCACTGGGAGATGACGTGATACGAAAAGTCACGTGGTCTACCAGTGACGCGATTGGTTAAAAACGAATCGAATAGAAACGTTAGTTAGCGTAGTGCATCTTTGCAGGGCCCTCTGTCATATAAAGTCGCGCGAACTTGCGATGATCGCGCAATCGCGTAATATTAGGACCATGCCATAGAATATGATCACACGCCTAGCGTGTCATCAGCCACACGTTAAAAACATTTGATGACACGGCTGGCGTGTCATCCGCACTGAATCGGTTAAAAAAGTACCACCTTCAAAACCCACAAGAATCAGTTTAGAAATAGGTATTAAGTACAAGCAAGTATCAAACTGAGTATTCCGAGGAAACAAGTTTTTTTTTTAACTCTTTTTATTGCGTTTGGAAGACGTTTCTTTTTTGGTAAAAAATATTTTTACACAGACTGGAAAAACCAGATCTGCCATCAGTATTAATCGCTCCCCGAAAGAAGCAATAAACAACTTTAATTATATTGTTTTGTCTCTTAGTCTTTTTTTCAGAATATTGTGGTATTTGGTAGGCATTGATAAATGGAAGTTGGTTGCAGGAACACACTGTTTATTAAATATCTCGGTGGTATACAGTATACTTACGCACGGTTAGGTATGTGTGTTTGGTTTGAAGTCAGGCAGCACAGCTAGTTTCATGTCTTTGTCTCCCTTTATTTTCGCTACCCATTTGAAGAAACCAGAGCATAAGTTCCTTTATCGCAGGATGATAGGACTTGAACGACCCTGGTAAGTATATGACCTGACCTGACATTGAATGACTAGGAATCCCGAAAGCTGTATCTGCTTCACACTTCATATTTATTGGAGTACATGGCTAACACGATTAACACGCGTACAGACGGTGATATACGTCTCTAATGCAATGTCAATTAAGACCAATTATGTCAATTTAAATTATCTCGTTCATTTATCTTTGACATTGGAATTAATATGTTTTTTTGCTGACTGTACTTTTTTCTACTATCATCATCGGCTAATCGAGACCAAGCTATAATATCGGAAGAAACAGGGGTGTTATTGCGTGCGCCGTGTGGGCACGCCGTTTTCCGAGAGAGCCGCGGCGGTCGGTCGGACGGGCGAGCGAATCGAAGCGGCGAGTTTAAGTAGTCCCGTCAGAGTCAGAGTGAACAAAGTGACGGGACCGAGCGAATAAAACACATTTTAGCGCGTGCATTGTCAATTAGGCAGCCTTATACGTTAGAGAAGTCATGCTGCCAAATTGAATACACGCGCTAAAATGTGTTTTGTTCACTCTGATGGGACTTCTTAAACTCGCCGTTTGGACAATCACTCGTTCGTCCGTCCGTCCGTCGTTGTTGTTGAGTGAATCACAGCCTTGTATTATAATTTATCAACCTACCGACTTCATCATCAAACAAAAGAGGCCCTATTTTAAAAATTGAAGTTCGAACGAGTGACAGTGACTGTACTCGAAGTTGTGTTTCACTATACAGTTTCTAGTCGCATAATAATGTTGCATTGTCATCGGGTTTACATATATGTATTGACTTGTAAGAATTGTATTTAACATATCTATAGAATCTTGTAAGAATTGTACTTAACATAACATAAAAGGCAAACCTGACTGACTGACTTAGATATCAACGCACAGCCCAAACCGCTGGACCTAGGGACTTGAAATTTGGAGGGAGTATTCCTCGGGTGCCCTAGGGGTGCACTAAGAAAGGATTCACCGAAAATCGACCCCAACGGGAAGAAATAGGGGGAGTAGAGGGAAACTAATTCTACGCGTTCGAAGTCGCGGGCGTCCTCTAGTATTCCTATAAAAATAAGAAATGCAAACACAAACTGTCGTCCTAGCACAAATTGTAACCCTATCTTATCTTACTAATATTATAAATGAGAAAGTTTGGTTGTTTGGATGTTTGTTACTCAATCACGCTTCAACCACTGAACGGATCGGGATGAAACTTGGCACACATATAGTTTAGGTCCAGGAATAGGACATAGGATAGTTTGTATCCCGGAAAATTTGACAGTTTCCGAGGGAGCAGCGATAAACGACTTCTACGCGGACGGAGTCGCGGGCAAAAGCTAGTAGGTTATAAATTGTACTACGATGATAAATATCAGGATTGACTTCTTATCTTCTTTTAACTACAAAGACAACTTAATGTAAATATAGCGACATATTTCCATTAGGTCACGAGAGCGCGCAAACAAACATGTCGCAAAGTTGCAACTAATGCAAACTGCCCGCAGTCGTGGAAGCGTGCATGAAAATAGTTTATGGCTGAACATAAAGTTGGTTACACTTAAACGGTATTGATAATATAGTGGAATGTTTTTCTTGGAAAGAAGTGGTCTCTGCCTACCCCTCTGGGAAACAGGCGTGATTTAATGTATGTATGTATGTATGTTTTTCTTAAGGAGTTTCTCAATTTTGTTAGCTGTCAATTCAGTGCAATTTTTATGATGGGCTTAAAATAGTGGAGAAATGAAAATGAAATTGGCAACATGATCCAATTTTTACCAAAAAGACTTGGTTGCACTTGAAAGTATTGTAGTACCACCTAGCCACCACGTCAAACTCGCTATGAAAATCGAAGTTCGAGTTAAGTTAGCTCCATCCCTTTCTCTCGATTCGAATTTCGTCTCGAGCGATGAGTCACAGGGACTCTGCATCCGAAGTTTCGAATTTAATTTATTAGTGTTAACGATCCTGAGGCTCTACTTTGAAAATCAAAGTTCGAAGTTACGTTCGCTCCATCCCTTTCTTCCGATTTTGATTTCTCCGAAAGAAAGCTGGGTAAATCGGGATGGTTCTTAACTCGATCGGCCGAAGAGATATCGGCTCTGAAAGAAAGGGTAGATATTTAATCGGTTTTTATCTATTTAATAGAGTCCGACCAGCTAGTTGTGACACAAAAAAAGGCGGCAAATTCAAAATATCACTGGCTGGTAACACGAAGCTTGAAAGCGATAGTGGAAAAGTTGAGGAGTAATAGATTATGGTATGGGCTTGTAATGAGGAGGGACGAAGGTCACATAACTAGAAGAGTAATAAGAATGAATATTGATGGATATAGGGGTAGAGAAAGACCAAAAAAGGTGTGGATGGACTGTGTTAACAGCCGATAGAGGAGAGTGGAATAAGAAGACATTTTGTGCCGACCCCACTTGTGTGGGATAAGGACAGGAGGATGATGACTATAGCTGGTAACACGAAATGTATAGCGACAGCGACTGGATAGTTACTCATATTACTCATAATGTAACAGCTTGTTTCATAGGTAAAATTGTTGCCATATGAACAATTTGAGAAAAATACTTGTGTCACAACTCGCTGGTCGGACTATAGTTTATTTAACATCACACTAAACGGTCCTACCTATTATATCGCGTGTGTTACCAGCCTAGTCTAATTGGCAATGTCAAGGGCACGCAGCTTGTCAAAGTCAAGTGCGTTCGAACACCTGCGTCGTGTAGATACATTATTCTATTCACTATCCACCTTGTCAGCTAGTTTTAGTATGAAAAAAACAGACATTTATTATCAACTGGTTTATGTTTGCGACTTCGTCCGCATAGATCTCATTTATAGTTCATCAAAAAATTCCAAGAACTTTAATTTGCATAATATTAGTGGAATTTTATTTATATATTACTACCAATGTTTATTGTTAGAGTTCGTAACGTACCTACTCTTATTTTTTTACGACTAGCACTTGTAAATGTTTACGATATTATCGTTCTATTGTAACTAATGGTACCTATATCTATATGAAAAAAACACTTCTCGCCACTTATACAATTCGTCATTGTACTTATAGTCATATTTACACCTTTGTACCTCTGTACCTCTGTAATGAGCCCTCCGCGAATCGGCGATGATTGACATGCGTGGCCAACGTGGTTGGATAGTACATTTGTGACAATAAGTTTAAAAATTGTCCATCATTACGTTTTGATGCTGAATGTATCTGCACTACGTTCAAACCATGCATTATTAATCAACCTTAGATGATTAAGAAAATAATTAAGTGGTTTATTGCTTTTCCCTAGGGAACGGGATAAAAGTTTAAGGGATTTTTAACTATCTCTGTTTCATTTATTAGCAATCGGTTAAGACATGGAACCGTGAAGATGGAACAAACCAACAAATACATTCGCAATTTATTATTTAGTGAGCATACAATAAATTGTATACGATTGTAACATTGTTATAATTTCGAACAGTGTTTGCTCGTCTTAAATGAAGCTTATGTATGAATTAATCAATTATAAATAATTTGCGTGAATAAAAAAAGTGCAAAATAAAGCAAAATAAATGCCAGGCGTTAGATTTTAATTTTGCGTTTTAGTTCGTTACTATTAATACCTATTGAATTATTATTACGACTGTACCTATGCGCTAAGTAAGTAATGTTAGCGTTATTTGCATACCCCTACTTGAACTAACGAGCTGGTTTTTCTTTCCTCGTACAAAATGCATACAAATAATTACGATGTGTAGAAATAACAAAGAAATAACAAATGTATGAGGAAATAACTAAAGCGCCTGATCGTTTCCGATGCCATGTCGTTGCTATTTTCTATTTGTAGGTTTAACTTAAACCTACTACAACCTAACTATATTGTTTTCACACCACATGCTCGAATATGCCCAATTATATATCATGCAAACCTCACCTAAAGTAAGTGATTAAAACCCGCTGGTTAATAATGAGATTTGAATTCGTATGAAAAATTATTCTATAGAATCCTACAGCAAACAGAACTTATTTGAAAATCGAACTGGCTACTACAAGCCATATACGCAAAACAAAGAAATAAAACAAAAGTGGAGGAGAGTATTCTCCTTTGGGATAAGCTGTTTTCGTCTTGGGCGAACTTGAATTCCTCGCTGCACTCAGGACCCCGTTTTAATTCCCTCGTTTCGCTAAAGAATTAACTCGTAACACCCTCGCTACGCTCGGGAGTTAAATCTGGAGTCCCTCATTTGCTCAGGATCCAATGTCGCGCCCGTGACGTAAAACAGTACTTTATCCCCTCAATGTATAATCTACTATTGGGTAACTAACTACATTATTTAGGTACGTAATGTAGGTATTACGTACACCAACAAAAGATAAAGTTTGTCTATTCTCACTGCGATCAAAAAGACAATGGAATAAGAAAACTTTATCCGTGTTTTTTTTTTTCTTAATTAATGGCTTTCACTCCTTGTGTTTAACAAGGTGTATTTCGCCAGTATCGAGTTTTAGACAATCGCCATGGACTTATTAGAGAACTTAACTTATTATTGGTGTTTACCGGTTTTACTCACTATTTGACACGCGCACTGACGTTTATGTGTGGCGTTTCTACGCTCTGTAGGGTGCTCATGACATCTGTCATTTATTGTGAGCAATCACGCCAATCACATACAATAATGTTTTCACAAGGCCACATCGAACGCCTGTGATTGGTGCATTTAATAAGTTGAAAACAAAAACGCGTCATTGTTAACAAGATATCTTTCATAACAAAGCCAGCTGGTTGTTGTGACGTGATAAATTTTGTGTCCGCGCGACCGCCAATCGTCATCGAACGCAATAAACAAACAGTTTTATACATTCCGAATCATGAAACGGACGTCTAATACACGGTGTTAAAGAAATATTGGTTTTATAATGAGATCTTCGTTGTTTCGCCGTAACCATGTCGTTGATACTGAGAGGGAGCCTTTGCTCGCCGCGATTCCTGCTATACCTGGACCCAGCGCTTTCCAAAATGAGGTACTTTCACTTAAAAACCATGGAATTTTATCGATGTAAATACCTACTTTTAAATGGCTTTTCGTTGAACGAATTTGCAATTACGTTCAATGGAAAAGCCTCTATACCCTTGTAAACGTTTCTAGGTCGTTTCTAGAATTAATAATTATTAAACTTCGCGGTAATAATTATTGTGCTACTTTAGGTATTTAATTGGCCTTTGTTTAGGTTCTTATCCACTTAATATTTAAATGCAAATTATATATAAAAAATAACTTAATATAATTATAACTAATAAACTGCATATAAGTTAAAAGACTTCAAAACTGTGTCATCGTCAGTGTTGTTTAGATTTTCATACTTACAAATTATTTAGAGTATTGAGTCCTTGACATACCACCACCTTACGACCTTCCTTAGCCCATAATGTACCACCAAGCAGCGTTTGTTTGCGTTATGTTCTGGTGTGACATTTCATCTCAGGGATGTCAACGCGTTTGTAGTCTTAGGATTGCAATCTTGATTTTGAAAATGTCTATGGTTCTCAAATCCCACTCACCATCAGATTGTCTTTGTGCTAGTTTGCCATCAGATTGGCGGAAAAAAAATTAGAAGCTAAAAATTTACATAAGATATGAATCTGAAGCAACAGAAATGAGATTGGATTGATTGAAATCCATAAATAAAAACTGTGCAAGCATTCAAAACATTTTGTATTAGGACTATGAATAAGTTGAGATGCATATAATAGCCATGCTAGTTTGTCTTTATGTTAAACTAGTTGCAATATAATTAACATATTCACCACAGCTACTGCTATGAGTACAGTCAACAGCATAAATAAGTGATCATTTATGTACCTTGTTGCTTTCAATGGTTTCACAATTTTGTATGGCATTTCAAACAAGACGTTAACAAGGTACATGAATGATCACTTATGCTGTTGACTGTACTACACTGTAGCCCGTAGCACTATTTTTTCACTTTGTAATCTGCCACAAATAGTGTACCCAACTATCGAGTTGTTGGCACTGAATATTTTAAACACCAACCAACTTATTTAGGTACAATCCCAGTAAAATTACTGAACTGGGTTAGTATGACATATCTATGCAGTTCATTTTACGGTGAGCGTGAAGGACAGAGCTTTAGCAGTTATATAGCTGTCCTTTTCTCTCAGCGTAAACTAAACTATGCTGTCATAATAACCCTGCAGTAGTGCAATCACAACTAGTAAAGAACTTAGGTTAAGTATTAAGTATAATGAAATGAAATGAAATACTTTATTCGCTTTAGACATGGTACATCATAAGATAACATTAAATATTGTAGGAATCACATGTCTCACCTGATCGGCATGCAAAATCTTAATCTTAATCTAAGTGTCACAATGAAATAAATGATAGGTATGTATAATATAAATTAAATTTACAATAATGAAAATATAGCTGACTTCAGTTACAAACAAACAAGATAAATAGAGACCAGATTGAATTTTCATATTCATACACCTAATTACCATTTACTAAAAGTATTACAGTAATAATGGTGGTTTGAGTCTGGGCTTCTGAATGGCTTTGACATTGATGACTGTAATTGATTTATTTTTACTATTACCATTTTCATTTTAATATAGAAGTGTAAGACACACCCAACTATTTTGTCATCTGTACTTAAGGGCTTACGGATATTGGTGCCCCCAAAATTCATTCATTTAGCGCTCTTTATCATTTTATATTGTAATTATAATTAAACAAAAAAAAAATTGGTACCACAGAGCGCCCCCTAGGCCCTGGCTCCCCCTAAGACTGGCCCTTGTAGTCTCCGGTTGAATTTCTTTTTCTCAGTACTTTATTTGTTGTTTACAGCGGACGGAAGCCAACAACGGCACGATGGCTAACATCGGAGTGTCCCAGGATGTTCTGGTGGAGCCGAGAGCCGATACGGCCCGCAAGCTGCCGCAGTACATCGCTGCTTTAGCAGGTAAATTCTTTTAATACTTCAGTTAAACGCTCGTAACTGTATAATATTCGTAATATAATATTGAAATGCACAAGAAAACAGGAAAAAATTAAATTAATATGAACAAGGCCATTTTAACATTAATAATACATTCTAAGTTATATTACAAATATTATATAGTAATGGATTGACATGTTTATTAGCAAGATAAAGATAGTTCAGAAAGTTATATACGCTAGTTTTGTGCTGAACGACTCCATGAAAAGTGGTGGGGGCAAAAGTTAGTATGAATGTGAACTAAACAACAAATCTCTGTTGATTGTAAGATTTATAACGATCCATTCAGAGTGTATTAACCCCAAGTGAACAGCCACATTAGCATTACAGGCATGATAGATTGTTATGTTTGACAGGCATGCCATATTTACATAACAGTGTATGGCTAGGTTCGCAAGCAATGATTTCAATTGGATACAGTGCCACTTTGAATAATCATACCGTTATAATTATAATCAGTTAGAACATTAGAAGAAGGGCTTACTTTTTAGCTTATTTTTTACCAATATAAAAATGAAGGCCCTATTTTGTATGGTTTTCTATGAGCATGCCAGTGAGTGTATAGATTAGATTTTAACTATATCTGTAACCATATTGAATATACTTTAAATATCTCTTTGTTTGGCCACGTTTGCAATATTGAGATTTGTATGGGCCCAAGATACTGTTTTATTAAAATGGTAGTTAACCACTGACGCAAAAAGAGGGGTGTTATAAGTTTGACCGCTATGTGTGTGTTTCTCTCTGTGGAAGGTACCGTAGGTCTTAAATCGATTTGGATGTAGTTTTTTTTTATTTGGAAGCAGGTTTCCTAGCGGTGGTTCGTAGCTAGATTTAATAAAAATCTGTTGAGCCGTCTATGAGATATCAGCTCTGAGAGAAGGGGTCACCATTATATCGGGGGATTTTATGTATCTAATGGGCATTAAGTAAGCTTTAGTTTAATATCGTTATGTCTACATTTAAACATTATTGTATTTAAACCACATTATGTTCATCAATTGCAGCCACCCTTGGGGCGCTCGCCGCCGGTTCGATGCTGGGCTGGTCGTCGCCCGTGGGCCCCAAGATTACGGCAGAGAACAGCACCGAGTACGGGTTCGTGGTGTCCGACTCCGAGAGCGCCTGGGTCTCCTCCCTCGTCAATCTCGGCGCCGCCGCCGTCTGCTTCCCCGTCGGGCTCGTGATGGACTCCATCGGCCGGAAGAAAACCATGCTGCTACTCGTCATACCCTTCACCATCGGCTGGCTCTTGATCATCTTCCCCACCAATGTCGGAATGCTCATGGCCGGAAGGTTCCTCACAGGTGTGGCGGGCGGAGCCTTCTGCGTCACCGCCCCTGCTTACACGAGCGAGATCGCCCAGGACTCCATCCGAGGAACCCTCGGGAGCTACTTCCAATTGATGATCACTGTCGGTATCCTGTTCGCCTACGTCGTCGGAAGCTACGTCTCCGTGTTCATATTCAATATCCTTTGCGCGTGCATCCCTATCATATTTGCTATAGTGTTCTTCTTCATGCCCGAGACTCCCAACTTCCTCGTCATGAAGGGAAGGAACGACGAAGCGAGGGACGCGCTGATCAAGCTCCGAGGAAGGAACTACGATGTCGATTACGAATTGAACAATTTGAGAGCGAAAGCCGATGAGGCCAAGAGCAATCCCGTGGCGTTCAGGAGTGCGATAACCAAGAAGACGGCGGTGAAGGCTCTTATTATTTGCTACGCGCTGATGTTGTTGCAGCAGCTGTCAGGCATCAATGCTGTCATATTCAACACTTCAACCATATTTGAAAGCGCCGGAAGTGCCATCCAAAGCAATGTGGCCACGATCATCATCGGAGTGATCCAGGTAGTCGCCACATTCACTTCCAGTCTGGTTGTTGACAAGCTCGGCAGACGGATTTTGCTTCTCTTCTCTGCTCTCGTCATGTGTGTGTGCTCCACCGCTCTAGGAGTATTCTTCTTCCTGAAAGACGCTCACGGTGAGGACGCCACCATCGTCACAAATCTATCCTGGTTGCCCCTGTTGTCCCTGTCTCTGTTCATCGTCTCTTTCTCGCTCGGCTTCGGCCCGATCCCGTGGATGATGGCCGGTGAACTCTGTCTGATCGACATCAAGGCCTTCGTGGGCTCCACGGCCGGCACGCTGAACTGGCTGATGAGTTTCCTCGTCACGAGCACTTTCGCCTCATTGAGAGCTTCGATAGGGGACGGACAAGTGTTCTGGCTCTTCGCTTCCATCATGTTGCTCGGATTCGTCTTCATATTCTTCTTCGTCCCCGAGACCAAGGGCAAGAGCGTGGACCAGATCCAGATCATGCTGGGAGGCAATCCAGTCAGCAGCGACAACGTCTTGAAAAAGTAAAGGTATAGACTGATGGCTGAATTTTATATTGAGACTTAAGACGTTTTGCCGTTTTCGGCTTCTTTGGTCACAAAATACGCTTCGAGCATTGTTTATTTATTTATTCTCTTCGAGTACCAAAGAACTGTCCCATTGTTCCGTCTGCGAGTATCGACATCCTAGTTAATCGTGAAGCGTGTTCATTTTATTCCTATTTAAATTAAAATAATATATTTATTTCTTCAATGTTTCATTTTGTTTGGAAGTGTTTGTGGCAGCTTGATTGTTGTTTCGTGTGTAAATAGATTTAAATGTAGACAATATATAATTCGTTTATAAGTTATGAAACTGCAGAGCGGATTTTGATGTAAATTTCACTTGCTAAGCTTTAAGACGAAAACGGCGAGTCATAGGATCACCTTGTGTTTGTATAATAATATTATACTAGAATCCATTCCATGTTTCATTCAAAAAGACGATTGCATTCATATCGACAAATATCATAGCGCATAGAAATCATTCACTAGGGTGTTATAGATGTTTGCAAATAACAAAATCCTAAAAAAATATGAAATGTACGTGTCTAGTAACTTTTATATGAATATTATAATGAACCACGTGTTAATATATTGTATATTTTGGAAATTTGATATTAAATTAGTAGATACCCCATAACGTATAGGCGAATACATATTTTAATTATTGTGAGAAAAATATAAAAAAGCTCGCTTTAGATCGTTACGAATGTGAATTTAGTGGAATTGTATTTTTGTTGACCCTTTGTTATTAGTTATTACACTTGCCCTTGCCTTGTGATTTTGCCATAAAAAATTATGCATTCAATTGACGCTGGAATAATATTTGTAAATTGTGATGATATCAACGACTTTATACATGTTTTAGATAGTTTACAAAAATCATGAGATTTAATTTTGTTTGCGTAAGTTTGTAAGTATTTTAAGTTGAATATGTATGCGTTGATCGTTTGTATGCTGTGAGATATTTTAATTAGCATTAGAATAAGATTATAAATAAAATATTCAATGTACATGTGTGTTCTTTTATTTGTAACACACTGTTCATCTACTTGTGACTAATTTACACATATACTAACACATTTTCAGTCGTTCATTTGCTATTGATGTTAACTTTCAGTAACATAATACAAACTTAAATTACAGAAACCAAGCCAAAATTATATCTGTAATGTTTCGTATTCTATATTAGGTTTTTTCAAATATTTTAGGTCAAAGTGGTGTTCGACTTAATAGGGCTGATATTATTATACTGTCGTATATAGACCCTTTAAAATAATAAATAAAAAAAAAGCAAAATTGTTTCTTAGGGACATCTTTCACTCTACCTTAAAGTGACTTGCGCGGGATCTTTCCCGAAAGGCCCATATTATGGCCGCCTTTATCACGGTGGATAATGCATCCGTCACCCTCGCACACTCTGAAAGTGACTGTTGTTTTATCCACGTTTATCCACATCGATAAACACGTCCATAATGCAAGGCGTAAGTGATTTTGTTAGACGTCGATAAACTTGGACTAAGAACTCAATATCTAAAACCTACATCATTAGATACCAAATTATAAAATTTCTGGTAAAGAATATAGAAAAGTGATAATGACTATTAACAAGTGTGCAGCTTCAAATTCCTTTTTTTTGGTTATGTGCAATAAAAATTGGAAAAAAGTAAACGTTATGGCGTGTTCAATCAATGTGATGAACACTGTCAAATTAAGGGTAGTCAAGTCGTGAGATTGTCAACAGAATGTCACTGTGACAAAGTATTATGGTGGGTCTGGCTTCAATTTTGCCAGTTGTGCATTCATTTAGGTAATGCAATTGTGTAATTGTTAGGTTTATTTTGCAAAACTTACCCAAGTAAGTTTACGTATGTACATGTTTACTCGGAATTCTTGCCTAAGATCCAAAAATTCGGCGAAATTTGCCTGTTTTGCATCGAATGCGCATAATTATATGTGCGAGTTCATAAACTGTTTACCGCAGATATCAGATATCGAGGTCGAGGGACCAAAGTCTAGTATTAAATGGCAACCGCAAAAGCTATTGAACTCTGATCGAAGAGTTGAACGATATGCCGAACGACCACAGTGCTGCCCTACAAAGGTAAAAAAGGCAGTTTCCCACCCAATACCACTGTAGCAATTGCAACCTTATTACCCAGTAATGAGGTTGCAATTACTATAATGTAAAAACTGCCTTTTACCTTAGCAGGGTAGTGTCCATTTCACTAGATAAGTAGGTACCTACGTCCGAAAATTAATTGTATTAAAATCCGAACTAAGTAAGTAGGTACAAATGGCTTATGTACGGATGTTACGCGAAGCGAGGGCGCGGTGCTAGTTAGTTATAAATTATAATTCATCTTACTATATAGCCCGATTGAACAGATAATTATAACTAATTTTTTGAGAACAGAAATCGGACAGTCGATATAAGTAGCTGTACATTTTAGTACCTTGTCGCCGTAACGTATTAAACTTAGAGTGCTTTGAATTTAGTGTATTCATAGATGCGACAAGGTTCTTATACGTTCAGCTCCTTCTGAGTTCAACCGCAGTATGCCGTACGGAATCTATACTGGGGAAAATTGAACCAATCTCGAGGACATAGCGGTAGGCAGATTCTAGTTAATTTGAGGTAGGTGCTATATTTAACAGCAGAGTCGGTAGTTAGAAAAAAAAAACAAGATTCAGTAGACAAATATATTTTTCTAGAATTATATTTAAATCAAGTTGTTTACAAATCATACCTTTGTCATAAGATAGGTATGACGTAAGTAATATAAATGAATTGATTTGATGATGAAACCTTTATAAGTAATAAAAAAAATACTTACAGGCTTGTAACAGAAACAGTTTTAAACCCTATTTCTACTGAAATAGAATCAAACTTGTTTAGTTTTATGACTACAATAAAAATCAAAATCGATCTACTCATTTTCAAACATGCATTATAAAATACTGAATACAGTTTGTAATCTATTTAGTATTTGCTAGTAACATTTTTCCTGTAACCCATTCACATAATAACTTACAAATAAATTTGAACAAATAGGGCAAATAAACCCTAATACATGCATTAAGTAAGTACACATTTAAAAAAAACAAGGTAGTGTTGTATGCCAGTTCAGGGATTTACATCATGACTACGCCGTAATAAGACTACCCTCATTTTTGTTTAAAATGTAACGGTCAGAGGGATGACTCATAATTGTAACTTAAACGGCGTATTGTTTTTGATAGGTGCCTAAATGTATAGCATAGCATAATTATGTGAAAGATGACAATAAAACTGATACCAAAACTTACACAAGCACTTAAAATGTAGGTATGCATCAACATTGGTCTCTATCTTTGCGGTGTTGACTTAACTACTAAGGCCGCATCCCTCATAATGTACCTGATATACCAGTGTAATATCACAATACAACCCCCCTCCCAGCACTATTTAATGCTATTATTGCACCACTGCTATTGCGCATGTCTATGTCGATAAGCTTCGTTAGATTAGACTGAAAACTGTGTAAACGTATGAGTGGAATTGTTTATACTTTGATATTTACTCTGTAAAGATGAGCATTAAAATAAACATGCACAAACCTTTTACTCAGTCACATTAATAAATTTAATAATTTTAATAAATAATTGACACGCTCGTTTTTAAATAAAGTTATTTTTTATTTTACTACTAGTAGACAGGAGTATTTCTATACAAAAGTGTTGAAACATCTACTAGTAGCGGTGAATTTTGTAGCCAATATTTACATACAATTTCTTAACTGCGACTACAATAAACACATAATATACACATTACACACAAGGTATTAGAATTACGCTCAAACAGGTACTCTTATTACGATTATTACTACACGCCTTGACCTCATTAAGAAACAATTATACAATACATTATTTTCCTTTGCCTACATGGATGATAAAGAAAAAATATCTTTGGTAACTACGTTATTATATCTCTGAAGGCGTTAATTATATTAACAGAGTTTTCAGCTACCACGTAACTGCCTATTTCTTAATCAAACAATCTTGCGACATTTACAGATACCAATGCACTTAAAGATAAAATATGATAAGTATATACATTCGGTAATACACTCATGAGTACAGTTTCCGAATTGTTTACAAAAGGTTCAATCTGGATCCGCCCCCTCCAATCCTATTGTATGCGCTTCTGTAGAAATTGCAACAAAACAATGAGTTCATTGCGGCATTGAGAGATGACGAACTTTGCGTTCGGTACAGTCCCGATGACACCTCTTCACAGCTCGTCTCACCTATAAATGTATGCAAATCGCTCTTCGGAAAGCCTTCTTTATAATATTGTTTAATGGTGTCATATGCATCCATAATGACCGAGATAAACAAACTTAAAACAACATAGATGTACAAACTGATGAATGAGTAGAGGTACACTCGGCTAAACCACCAAAGCAAAGGTGATTTTTTGGACATAACAGAAAATGTAGCAAACATGTCATCTCCGTTAATGAGGGAGAAGAGGCACTCGGATGTGGTAGCGAGGGACCTAAACTTCATGTGATACGGACCTAGTATCAACCAACCACAGAAGGTAAACCCTGCATATAGCAAAAGGGCGCAAATTGAAAATCTAAATATTTTAGGTGCTGCCTTTTTTAATGTAAGTATTACAACATTATAGGTCTTGAAGAAGCCCAAGTAACGCAGTACTCCGAACCAAACTAAAAGGTTTCCCAAACCCAAGAATAATGAGCATACATTCCACTGGTCATTGGTGAATTGATTGCGTTCAATTTGCTCCTTGATTGCAGATCCCATGATTATCAGCACATCATTGACTATGATCATGATATACCACATGTTTAAAAACTCCAGTCTTCCATCTAAACTGAGCTCTTTACCATAAGTACGTCTAAAGAATTGGACAGTCAATTCTTTCAGAAGCTGGGCTCTGTAGATTGCTCTACTACACAATACTAGAGAAATTGTACAAATCAAAATTACAAGAATATTTAATATACTTCTAAGTATTTGATCTATTTTGTTGTCTGTAACGTATTCTTGATCTCCTTTACATGTTAGCTTATAAGGTTCAGCATCTAAGCTTAGAGACATCTGACCGTCATGGTCTTCATTGTCGAAAATGACAGCAACATCAAAACGGTAGCAGTCTGGTGGAGTGATGGGCCCCGCAGCTCTGAAGTTAATAGTTTTGATAGAAAACTTGAGTTCCGCTCTCACTAAAGATGCAAAATCCACTTTTAAGGCTGCTTGCTTGAAAAAATTCTCAGAGCTAAATAATCCATTAGCTTCTGTAAAATTAACACATGAGGTTACAGTTTCTGCATTAAACTCGTAGCTTTCATTGAAACCGTTAATGATACCCTGTTTGTAGTTGTGCTGACAGAACACAGGAGGGGGCGGATTGTTGTTTTCATCATTATATGAATATGGGCCTATAGCATTGGACAGGTTGTAGTACCCTACATATGCATAATCCAGGGTATTATAGAACTCATCCAACTTGTAGACTGCTAACGGGCCTGCACCGGGTGGATACGTATTTATCTCCCGCGTAGAATCCCACCCGAGCAAAAATAAGTGCGAGAAACTTATTCTGTTGTCCCAAGTGTAATTAACATGGTTGTACCTGTTATGAGCGAATAGACAGAGCTGGAAGGTGACGAGGACGATCTTAATCAGCTGCACGACGAACTTGTATGGGAATTTGCGCTTGGCCTGCCACTTTTCGATCGGGTTCATGAAGAAAAACTGCAGTTTGCGTCGCATTTTTTCTTCTAATTGTGTCACAGATCCGGAAGAAGTGTTTTGAGGAAAACCTTGGTGGTTTCCTTGTGAGTTTCGTGCCGTTTTGCGTTCCTCCTCCCCTTCTGAGCATAGGTGATCTTCTGGTGAACTTATACCCTCCATTGCTATTATTTCTAGTATAATTACGCAAGTAAACAAAGATCAAATTACACGGTACTTTCTTGGTTTAATTTGCAACGCCATGCACTTGCATTTTAATCAATAGGAGTGCACACGTACGAAATAAATCCACGAACTTTTGAAATCATAAAACTAATTGAATTCCTTTGTTGTTTAATTAAATCAAAGTGTATTTTATTGACATTTCATAGTGACACAGTCTTTAATCACATCCGTCCGTCACGTCCGTCACCTACTTTAACACAGATGAGATAAATAACTCAAGGTTCGCCGAACACAGATATAAAGTTGAGTTGCCAAATTTGAAATTAAACGTTATCGGTTTTTGGTCTTGGCACGTTTACGAGCACAACACTTGAAATGTCAAATTATAAAAAAAAATGTTCCTTAGTTTATGGTTGGTATTGTACAATACACATCATACACACGGATTTTTCGGAGAGAAACTCGAAATTATTTGCTCTCATTCATTGAACAAAACACAAGAAGCCCAAGAATTCGTTTATTTTTGATCTCACATACGAAACATGGCTTTAACAGTGGAGAGGCTTAGGAACGACAACAGGTATTCCATACGTTTGTTCTACTTACGTATTGTGTGATGTTCTAGGGAAAGTTTGCGATAAATTTTGGCTCTTGATCTTTCGTGTAATTAATCAAGTTCATCGTGTATTTAGTAAATAACGCGTTAATTTGCAGGTTTTCGGGCGAAAATGTTACACAATTCCTTCTGTTTTTGCCGTTTGGAATATGTCTATTTGTGTTTCGTGTAATATTGGCTTTGATCCTATGGGTGGCTTCGATAATACTTCCCAACAAGTCCACTGTGAGACAGATGTTGTCAACGCTCGCCTGCTGGACGTTCGGTAAGTACTTGTAATACATACATAGACAATGTAAACATGACACGAGTTGCACACAAGCACACATTCAGCCCTGGCTACAATTAGGATTTCCTTATCAACAAACAGTCAAAAGTGAAATTATAGAAGTTATAAGTCATTTATTCTTTTATATTAAATAAGTATCACTTATTTAAAATTTATTTAAAGAGTTCTTTTGTTTTAATAAACTAGATTAAATTACATTATAATTATATTTTATATTTGTGGTATGACAATAAGTCATTTCAAAATGGGCCCAATGGTAGAAGGCATCCAACACAGCTTCATAGCCAGTTTCAAAAGAAAAATATATAATAATTCAAAATTCAAAATACAAAATATTTATTCAGTAAATTGGCTCTCTTGGTGCTCTTTTACAAATCGGTAATGTGGAGTGAATCTACTAGAGCTTCGGACAAGACCATCATTGCGGAGAAGAAGTGCTTAAATTCTAGCAGAAGGTAATTTTTTCAATTGTTAAATACAATAATTACTTAAAAGTAAGTTACATTACAAGGTAATAAAGTAATAAAGAATTATTTAACACTAATACAAATAAAATAATTACAAAACTTTAAATCTAAGGTCAATAAAAATAAATTAAAAATAATGACTAGGAGAACAACCTGATGAGGTCTCTATGTCATCATTCTCACATACACTTCACTATGAATACTGCATAACAAACAAATTAAACGAGGTGCAAAATTCACCTTAGCAAGGAAATCCGTAAGGTACATTTTGCAACTTTTTAAATTTGTTTGTTACTTACTAGTTGTTACGGTATTGCCTGTATCACAGACAATATAGTTTTACCTTAAAATGTATGGTGCTGTAGTCATGACATTGTTATGGGTTTAACATTGAATAAGGCTATTTTTCCAAGGCGGCTAGCAGTCTTGCCTGTGACTTGTTTGACTGTTTGTTGCTTGGTAATCCGAGCTCACCGAGTCAATAATGCATGAGAGCCCATAAGGGAAAAAATCATGTTGTGCTAGAGATATAGAATATTGCTCAGCAATAAAAGGGTTTTTTCAGTCAAAACCTATACAGCAAAGTATACTTTTGTTTAGTTTAGTGTGCAATTGTGCATGCATATGTATGTGTTCTGTAGTTTCACCGGATGGTCCAAACGGGAGGCCAGTGCTGGCTTTAATGCCAGCATAATGTTGAGTTGGAACTATTTCATGACAACAGGCCTTGTGTCTATGTCAATATTTGTTCCTTTTTGTTTTTGTGTTTGTAAATATTTTTTCTATCTTTCTTGCAATTATTGTATTCATTTAACAATTAAAAACATGGTTTTTGCCTGCTTATCTTAATCTGTACTTATATGAGAAACACCTCTTTTTGGGCATTATTGAATTACGACAGTCTCTAAGCAATCAAATCCATCTATTTTAAAGATCCACACACAATTTTAACAAAGAACTACAATTTTTCACTTGGCTTTGGGGTTTTCCCATGCTTGAGGTTCATGTCATGTCATAAAATATGTTTAAAAAATGAGTTACTGCTGAGTTTCTTGCGGCGTTTCTTCTCAGCAGTGGTCTCCTCTTGGGAAGCGCTGGTAGATTCTTGACGTCTAAAAGTGCCCATGCGGCCTACTTACTGAATAAATATCTTTTATATTTATCTTTTATCTTCATCTTACTTACTTACCTGAAACTGACAACTTTTTAAGATCCATTGCTATGTATGGTGTGTTATATGATATGATATATTAAAATAGCCTGTTTTGTGCTCATTATGCAAAAACAACTCGATTGTCTTCCTCAAACCTGATACATTGACGTAATTTCCTATGATATCAACAACAGAGTTTACGCAAAACTGTTGCATAAATGATAAGGCACACGTTTATCAACTTTTGATGATAACATTAGTTATAGTCAACATTAAACACTACAATGGCATGCGTTTTTTACGTTTACAATTCTTATTAGCATTAGAAAATTTTGACATGACCTTATCCTGAACTCTATGGAGACTTATTTTTGTTTGAAATGTTGTTTTTCATGGTAAAATTTGTGTTTTAAAGAATTTTGAACTATTTTCCATTGGTTATGAGATTTTTTTATTTTATTATACATATTTATTTAGCCATAAAAATAGATTAGAGATAAACAAATAATATTGCTTGAAAATATTTCTCTTGTGAAACAGTGCTCTTTATATAGGTAACATGAAAACACAACTTCCAACTCAAATAGTTCTCTGTAGAACTTCCATGCAATTACCATTCCATGGAAGTTCTACAGAGAACTATTTAATTCATTTTCAATTTTCTTTATTTTTTCTTTCATTTTTTATTAGTGAACATGGAAAGCACAAAATACATTTAATGAATATCTGTCCTTTTTGAGAATGGAACCCAGGACTGATAGCTTTATAGGCAGGCTAACTGCGTCGTCCTAATGTAGTCAAGGTATAAACTAACTTCCCAGAATGATTTATTTGTATGTTTAGGCTCTCAAAACAATTACCGGTCATTGTTGCAAACACAAACACCATTGTTCAGCCCAGTTCTGTTGTACGGTCGAGTTCATAAATATGTGTACACTTAAGTACCTTGTCACTTTAATCGCTGCGACAATTCATGTATGGCAGTTTAAAAATGACATTTAATAGACAAGGTACTGAATAATAAATTGAACCTGTTACATTTTAGAGAACAACCAGACAGAGGGCAATTCAGCTTTCTAGGTCAAAGTGAGTCGGGGTTTCTCTTTTTCAGAGTACTGTGGAAAAACAACAAATGCTAAATAATGGTTATGTGCGAGTTGCGCTCGCGCTGATTCGATTCGAAATCTGATTCAAATCGGAATATAATAATACCTACGGTGCGGCGGTAGAACGTCGTTTTTTTTCCTCGCATTAAAAGTGAAAAGTAGAGTGTTTAACCCGAGGCTAAACAACCATAATGACACTCGAACTATAGATAGCCACCCTCGCTCAGCTCGATCGTGTTATTATGACTTGTTTTAGCCTCTCGTTGAACAATCTACTATTAAATGGAAAAATAACAGTATCAGTCTGGAACAATAGAGCAAGTCCATCGGCTGGTAGATATCATATATAGAACCTTCAAGAGCAAACAATACTGTTCCGCTTCATTTATAGATATCAGTCAAGCATTCGACAAGGTTTGGCATGATGGATTACTATTTAAAATCAAACAGACTCTACCTCACTCGTTTTTCCAAATCCTTAGATCGTACCTGGAGAACAGATGCTATGAAGTTAGGTATAACACCGAAACCTCACAAATGCACCCAATCAAATCAGGTGTCCCACAAGGTAGTATCCTAGGGCCCGTACTCTACCTAATCTATACAGCAGATTTACCAACCACCAATCACACCACAGCTGCGACATACGCAGATGATACTGCTTTGCTATCCGTACATGAGGATCACAATGTAGCATCTGAGAACCTCCAATCTCACTTGACTCTACTTGAAAAATGGTTTGATAAATGGCGCATTAAAGCAAACAAAGACAAGTCAGTACAAGTTACATTTACGCTTCGAAGAAAAACCTGCCCTCCCGTAAAACTGTACGGCGAAGAAATATCACAGAGCGAAGACGCCAAATACTTGGGTATGCACCTGGACCGTCGCCTAACATGGAGAAAACATATATGGACTAAGAGGAAGCAACTAGACTGCAAACTCCGCAGTATGTATTGGCTAACGGGCTACAAGTCGCAAATGTCAGACTCCAACAAAATGGCAATCTACAAAACCATTCTGAAGCCTATATGGACATATGGCATACAGCTGTGGGGTTCAGCCTGCCACAGCAATATTGAAATATTGGAGCGTTTTCAAAGCAAAACTATGAGAATCATGTTTAAGATACCCCCTTACATAAGCAACAGATATGTTAACTTGGACCTCAACCTAAAAACAGTAAAGCAGGAAATTACTAGATACAGTGAAAATTACCAATCTCGACTAGAACATCACAGTAATGAATTAGCCTTGCAGCTCCAAGGATCAGGCAGTCTGCAATTCTCCCGACTAAAGAGGAATAGTTTGTTGGACCTGGCGACAAGATTCGCAGACAAAGACTAAAAGGGAAGAACGAAATCTTTCTGATGACTATCATCTGACAACAAACTGGATTATTGTTTCATCGAAACAGATCGCCAAGCATGCAGGACATAAAAAGAAGAAAAAAAAGTATCGGTCTGTAATTAGTTTCCTGTTTTTGGCAGGAAAAACTTTCGATGAAATAAAAGTAAGAATGAATGCGGTTTACTGTGACTGTGCACCTTGTAGGACAACCATCAGATTTTGGTTTAACGAATTTCAAGGGGGTGGGGGGGGAGAACAGCCGTCTTTTTGATGAGGATCGCCACGGCCGCCCAATTGAGGTGACTGCAGACGATATGGTTAAGGTCATTTGTTTTGAATTTTCTGAATTTTGAATTTTGACTAGCGGGTTGTTGCCAATAAAATGTGAACAACACAAATATCTGGATAATTTATTGTTTAGTGTGTGGTCAGTGTAATACAATTAATCCCTGCCCTTCCCTGGTATATATTTACTTATTTATGTTGATCGTCATCGATGACCCCGTTTGGTTCCAGGGGTATACGTTAAGGTGCAGGGCACGAGGGACCCGCGCTGTAGCGTGCTCGTGGCCAACTACGTGTCGTGTCTGGACTCCCTGGCAGCCTCGCACGCCCTCGGCACCATCAGCGTACGTATACTTCGTCTTGTTTTTAATTGCGTAGCTCTGTCTACGAAATAGGCAGCGCAAAAGACAAGTGATTTGACAAGGAAATAGAAACGCGTATATTGGCCTTGAAACATTCTTCAAACATGTGGACACTGTAGTCGGTTTTAAAGTTGTTGAAGTTAGCGGTCCCGGGTTCGATTCCCAGTACGTAAAGTACGGTTTATGTTCGCAAAATAGTTACCATAAATATCGAGTTAGTAGTTACGCTGTAAAATAATAAATCTGGCTCAAAGACAATAGATGATAAAATATTATTCTAAAAATAAATTTACTTAGTCATTATCAAATCAAAAATGGATCTCTGTCACTGTTACTAACATGTACATTAATAATTTACAGCTCAGAAAATGGAAAGTGCCACCATTTTTTGCGTCAACGCTCGGCATAAGGAACGCCGCCCAGTTCGTTAGAAAGTAAGTAAACAAACAACTTAGATTGTCTTTGAGACAATAATATGCAGTATGCAGAGTAAGAAAAAGTTGTATTTCCTGTGGTCAGTTGTTAAAGGCTTGTGTGCATTTAAATTATGTTGGTATCCCATAGGACTAAAGCAGACCTGACGCCGTTTATGCAGATATGGGTTCAACATGAAAGTTAAACCTAAATAAAAACTTAAAAACAAACGGTATTTATGATAATATGTAAAATGTACAATTAGCTATTCTGTCGGTCGAACTTTTGAAGTGTTTAGTATTTAAATTTATTCACAGTTGACGAAACTCAGAGAGCGCAAAAACAAACTGCGCATTAGTCTTGATAGAATTCCATGATTTCAGTGCAGATAACAGTGCAGTGTTGAAGAAAAACTTTAATTCACACATATAGGCCAAGCTACTAAGAATTATTCGAAGAGTTAATTCCCAGCAAGCTGGAAATCGTTTTATTACCTTCTTTTGGTCTTGATGCGTGTAATCCGAGTTTGCCCAATCCTAGAAGGTGTGCATAAGTTTTAGGAGCCCAATAACCGCGAAAGGGTCTAGCAGGCTAAGCTAACAAGATTGGCCCCCACTTTACGCTTAAAAGTTTAAGGACATGAAGGTCCGTAAAAATATGCATTATTAATCCCATTCTATCTTCCTCAATTCTGAATTTATTTGGTTTCACTCGCATGCTTGGTTTAGCTAAAATAAAAGTTTAAAAAGTACCTCGTTTTTTTTTACATTTTCGTGAATAAATCAGAAACAAAAGAAAATCGAAGGCTGATATTAAGCATACAGTGTTGTTAGGTCCTGCCAAAAGTTATGCACACCTCCTCCTTCCTCAAAACGCTTTTTTTGGATCTAATTAGCTTGGCCTAATAAGTATAGCATAAAAAATTGGAAAATAGACGACATATATAGTGGTAATTGTTGCGAAACGGTGCTCAGCATGTGCTGGCCTGTGAAGCCAACGTTGGTCTTCTGTTGGGACCTTTACGTTGTTTTCTTTTTTGAAAAAAAGCATTGCTTCCATTTTTGACTTTTTTTTTGTTGGCAGGCAGCACTTCGGCTCGTGCCCCAGCAAGCCGGTGCTGCTGCAGCCCGAGGGCGGCCCCACGAGCGGGCGCGCGCTGCTGCGCTTCTCCGACTGGCCCTTCCCGCCGCCCGCGCGCGTGCAGCCCGTCGCCATCTGTGAGTACCTCCTGACTCCTGACTCCTGACTCCTGACTCCTGACTCCTGCTGCAGCCCGAGGGCGGCCCCACGAGCGGGCGCGCGCTGCTGCGCTTCTCCGACTGGCCCTTCCCGCCGCCCGCGCGCGTGCAGCCCGTCGCCATCTGTGAGTACCTCCTGACTCCTGACTCCTGACTCCTGACTCCTGACTCCTGCTGCAGCCCGAGGGCGGCCCCACGAGCGGGCGCGCGCTGCTGCGCTTCTCCGACTGGCCCTTCCCGCCGCCCGCGCGCGTGCAGCCCGTCGCCATCTGTGAGTACCTCCTGACTCCTGACTCCTGACTCCTGACTCCTGACTCCTGCTGCAGCCCGAGGGCGGCCCCACGAGCGGGCGCGCGCTGCTGCGCTTCTCCGACTGGCCCTTCCCGCCGCCCGCGCGCGTGCAGCCCGTCGCCATCTGTGAGTACCTCCTGACTCCTGACTCCTGACTCCTGACTCCTGACTCCTGCTGCAGCCCGAGGGCGGCCCCACGAGCGGGCGCGCGCTGCTGCGCTTCTCCGACTGGCCCTTCCCGCCGCCCGCGCGCGTGCAGCCCGTCGCCATCTGTGAGTACCTCCTGACTCCTGACTCCTGACTCCTGACTCCTGACTCCTGCTGCAGCCCGAGGGCGGCCCCACGAGCGGGCGCGCGCTGCTGCGCTTCTCCGACTGGCCCTTCCCGCCGCCCGCGCGCGTGCAGCCCGTCGCCATCTGTGAGTACCTCCTGACTCCTGACTCCTGACTCCTGACTCCTGACTCCTGCTGCAGCCCGAGGGCGGCCCCACGAGCGGGCGCGCGCTGCTGCGCTTCTCCGACTGGCCCTTCCCGCCGCCCGCGCGCGTGCAGCCCGTCGCCATCTGTGAGTACCTCCTGACTCCTGACTCCTGACTCCTGACTCCTGACTCCTGCTGCAGCCCGAGGGCGGCCCCACGAGCGGGCGCGCGCTGCTGCGCTTCTCCGACTGGCCCTTCCCGCCGCCCGCGCGCGTGCAGCCCGTCGCCATCTGTGAGTACCTCCTGACTCCTGACTCCTGACTCCTGACTCCTGACTCCTGCTGCAGCCCGAGGGCGGCCCCACGAGCGGGCGCGCGCTGCTGCGCTTCTCCGACTGGCCCTTCCCGCCGCCCGCGCGCGTGCAGCCCGTCGCCATCTGTGAGTACCTCCTGACTCCTGACTCCTGACTCCTGACTCCTGACTCCTGCTGCAGCCCGAGGGCGGCCCCACGAGCGGGCGCGCGCTGCTGCGCTTCTCCGACTGGCCCTTCCCGCCGCCCGCGCGCGTGCAGCCCGTCGCCATCTGTGAGTACCTCCTGACTCCTGACTCCTGACTCCTGACTCCTGACTCCTGCTGCAGCCCGAGGGCGGCCCCACGAGCGGGCGCGCGCTGCTGCGCTTCTCCGACTGGCCCTTCCCGCCGCCCGCGCGCGTGCAGCCCGTCGCCATCTGTGAGTACCTCCTGACTCCTGACTCCTGACTCCTGACTCCTGACTCCTGACTCCTGCTGCAGCCCGAGGGCGGCCCCACGAGCGGGCGCGCGCTGCTGCGCTTCTCCGACTGGCCCTTCCCGCCGCCCGCGCGCGTGCAGCCCGTCGCCATCTGTGAGTACCTCCTGACTCCTGACTCCTGACTCCTGACTCCTGACTCCTGCTGCAGCCCGAGGGCGGCCCCACGAGCGGGCGCGCGCTGCTGCGCTTCTCCGACTGGCCCTTCCCGCCGCCCGCGCGCGTGCAGCCCGTCGCCATCTGTGAGTACCTCCTGACTCCTGACTCCTGACTCCTGACTCCTGACTCCTGCTGCAGCCCGAGGGCGGCCCCACGAGCGGGCGCGCGCTGCTGCGCTTCTCCGACTGGCCCTTCCCGCCGCCCGCGCGCGTGCAGCCCGTCGCCATCTGTGAGTACCTCCTGACTCCTGACTCCTGACTCCTGACTCCTGACTCCTGCTGCAGCCCGAGGGCGGCCCCACGAGCGGGCGCGCGCTGCTGCGCTTCTCCGACTGGCCCTTCCCGCCGCCCGCGCGCGTGCAGCCCGTCGCCATCTGTGAGTACCTCCTGACTCCTGACTCCTGACTCCTGACTCCTGACTCCTGCTGCAGCCCGAGGGCGGCCCCACGAGCGGGCGCGCGCTGCTGCGCTTCTCCGACTGGCCCTTCCCGCCGCCCGCGCGCGTGCAGCCCGTCGCCATCTGTGAGTACCTCCTGACTCCTGACTCCTGACTCCTGACTCCTGACTCCTGCTGCAGCCCGAGGGCGGCCCCACGAGCGGGCGCGCGCTGCTGCGCTTCTCCGACTGGCCCTTCCCGCCGCCCGCGCGCGTGCAGCCCGTCGCCATCTGTGAGTACCTCCTGACTCCTGACTCCTGACTCCTGACTCCTGACTCCTGCTGCAGCCCGAGGGCGGCCCCACGAGCGGGCGCGCGCTGCTGCGCTTCTCCGACTGGCCCTTCCCGCCGCCCGCGCGCGTGCAGCCCGTCGCCATCTGTGAGTACCTCCTGACTCCTGACTCCTGACTCCTGACTCCTGACTCCTGCTGCAGCCCGAGGGCGGCCCCACGAGCGGGCGCGCGCTGCTGCGCTTCTCCGACTGGCCCTTCCCGCCGCCCGCGCGCGTGCAGCCCGTCGCCATCTGTGAGTACCTCCTGACTCCTGACTCCTGACTCCTGACTCCTGACTCCTGCTGCAGCCCGAGGGCGGCCCCACGAGCGGGCGCGCGCTGCTGCGCTTCTCCGACTGGCCCTTCCCGCCGCCCGCGCGCGTGCAGCCCGTCGCCATCTGTGAGTACCTCCTGACTCCTGACTCCTGACTCCTGACTCCTGACTCCTGCTGCAGCCCGAGGGCGGCCCCACGAGCGGGCGCGCGCTGCTGCGCTTCTCCGACTGGCCCTTCCCGCCGCCCGCGCGCGTGCAGCCCGTCGCCATCTGTGAGTACCTCCTGACTCCTGACTCCTGACTCCTGACTCCTGACTCCTGACTCCTGCTGCAGCCCGAGGGCGGCCCCACGAGCGGGCGCGCGCTGCTGCGCTTCTCCGACTGGCCCTTCCCGCCGCCCGCGCGCGTGCAGCCCGTCGCCATCTGTGAGTACCTCCTGACTCCTGACTCCTGACTCCTGACTCCTGACTCCTGCTGCAGCCCGAGGGCGGCCCCACGAGCGGGCGCGCGCTGCTGCGCTTCTCCGACTGGCCCTTCCCGCCGCCCGCGCGCGTGCAGCCCGTCGCCATCTGTGAGTACCTCCTGACTCCTGACTCCTGACTCCTGACTCCTGACTCCTGCTGCAGCCCGAGGGCGGCCCCACGAGCGGGCGCGCGCTGCTGCGCTTCTCCGACTGGCCCTTCCCGCCGCCCGCGCGCGTGCAGCCCGTCGCCATCTGTGAGTACCTCCTGACTCCTGACTCCTGACTCCTGGCTCCTGACTCCTGACTCCTGACTCCTGCTGCAGCCCGAGGGCGGCCCCACGAGCGGGCGCGCGCTGCTGCGCTTCTCCGACTGGCCCTTCCCGCCGCCCGCGCGCGTGCAGCCCGTCGCCATCTGTGAGTACCTCCTGACTCCTGACTCCTGACTCCTGGCTCCTGACTCCTGACTCCTGACTCCTGCTGCAGCCCGAGGGCGGCCCCACGAGCGGGCGCGCGCTGCTGCGCTTCTCCGACTGGCCCTTCCCGCCGCCCGCGCGCGTGCAGCCCGTCGCCATCTGTGAGTACCTCCTGACTCCTGACTCCTGACTCCTGGCTCCTGACTCCTGACTCCTGACTCCTGCTGCAGCCCGAGGGCGGCCCCACGAGCGGGCGCGCGCTGCTGCGCTTCTCCGACTGGCCCTTCCCGCCACCCGCGCGCGTGCAGCCCGTCGCCATCTGTGAGTACCTCCTGACTCCTGACTCCTGACTCCTGACTCCTGACTCCTGCTGCAGCCCGAGGGCGGCCCCACGAGCGGGCGCGCGCTGCTGCGCTTCTCCGACTGGCCCTTCCCGCCGCCCGCGCGCGTGCAGCCCGTCGCCATCTGTGAGTACCTCCTGACTCCTGACTCCTGACTCCTGGCTCCTGACTCCTGACTCCTGACTCCTGCTGCAGCCCGAGGGCGGCCCCACGAGCGGGCGCGCGCTGCTGCGCTTCTCCGACTGGCCCTTCCCGCCGCCCGCGCGCGTGCAGCCCGTCGCCATCTGTGAGTACCTCCTGACTCCTGACTCCTGACTCCTGACTCCTGACTCCTGACTCCTGACTCCTGCTGCAGCCCGAAGGCGGCCCCACGAGCGGGCTACTGCTGCAACCATTTGACCACTGTTTATAGTTGTCACCCCTTTTGTTTTGAAATGGGCTGACTACTAACTGTGTTACTAGTTACTACGTAGGATGCTGAATATTCGTATTTTTTATAGTCGACAATTAGTCGACAATAGGGTATTTGCCAAATTTTTTATTAGTATTTAAATTGAAGCTTTTTTACCTTCCGAATAGCCTAGTATAAATAGTTTTTTAATATCTTTAAAAATAAGAAAGATATAAATGTTTAAAACTTGATTTTAGACAGAGAGAAAAATACATTAATATGACGTCATATTACTCAACCGCCATATGAATTACACGCAAAACATCGTTTCGTGAGAAAGAGATAGACAAAAAACTTTAAAAGGCTATAACTTTTTTTATTTTATTACCAATTTAAAATTTGATTTTGAATTATTTTATCATACTACGTCCAAATTAATATGTGAAATTTAATATCAGGCAAATGCCCTATTGTTCGGCGAAATAGAAGACGACTAGTCGACAGATTTTGGTAGGTAATCGGAGTAGAAACCAATACATCGTCCTGCTGTGTGAGTGTCTCTACAATAGGCCTATGTAGTATGTATCTTAAAATTTAGGTTCGCCAGTCGATTTTTTTTTCAATCCTTTTCTCAATGTTATTAAAAAAATATTTCATTGTTATTTTCCAGCCGTAGAGCGTCCGTTCACAAACGTGACCGTGTACCAGGAAGGCGGCGCGTTCCCGTGGCGCGACGCGCTCTGGTTCCTGCTGGCGCCCGTCACGCTGTACCGCGTCCAGCTGCTGGCGCCCGCCGAGGGCTCGCCCGAGGACCTCGCGCGGCTCATCGCCGGCCACTTGCAGGTCGGTCACTGGCAGCCGTAGGGCTCGTTCACGAACGTGGCGGTGTACCAGGAGTCACGCTGTACCGCGTCCAGCTGCTGGCGCCCGCCGAGGGCTCGCCCGAGGACCTCGCGCGGCTCATCGCCGGCCACTTGCAGGTCGGTCACTGGCAGCCGTAGGGCTCGTTCACGAACGTGGCGGTGTACCAGGAGTCACGCTGTACCGCGTCCAGCTGCTGGCGCCCGCCGAGGGCTCGCCCGAGGACCTCGCGCGGCTCATCGCCGGCCACTTGCAGGTCGGTCACTGGCAGCCGTAGGGCTCGTTCACGAACGTGGCGGTGTACCAGGAGTCACGCTGTACCGCGTCCAGCTGCTGGCGCCCGCCGAGGGCTCGCCCGAGGACCTCGCGCGGCTCATCGCCGGCCACTTGCAGGTCGGTCACTGGCAGCCGTAGGGCTCGTTCACGAACGTGGCGGTGTACCAGGAGTCACGCTGTACCGCGTCCAGCTGCTGGCGCCCGCCGAGGGCTCGCCCGAGGACCTCGCGCGGCTCATCGCCGGCCACTTGCAGGTCGGTCACTGGCAGCCGTAGGGCTCGTTCACGAACGTGGCGGTGTACCAGGAGTCACGCTGTACCGCGTCCAGCTGCTGGCGCCCGCCGAGGGCTCGCCCGAGGACCTCGCGCGGCTCATCGCCGGCCACTTGCAGGTCGGTCACTGGCAGCCGTAGGGCTCGTTCACGAACGTGGCGGTGTACCAGGAGTCACGCTGTACCGCGTCCAGCTGCTGGCGCCCGCCGAGGGCTCGCCCGAGGACCTCGCGCGGCTCATCGCCGGCCACTTGCAGGTCGGTCACTGGCAGCCGTAGGGCTCGTTCACGAACGTGGCGGTGTACCAGGAGTCACGCTGTACCGCGTCCAGCTGCTGGCGCCCGCCGAGGGCTCGCCCGAGGACCTCGCGCGGCTCATCGCCGGCCACTTGCAGGTCGGTCACTGGCAGCCGTAGGGCTCGTTCACGAACGTGGCGGTGTACCAGGAGTCACGCTGTACCGCGTCCAGCTGCTGGCGCCCGCCGAGGGCTCGCCCGAGGACCTCGCGCGGCTCATCGCCGGCCACTTGCAGGTCGGTCACTGGCAGCCGTAGGGCTCGTTCACGAACGTGGCGGTGTACCAGGAGTCACGCTGTACCGCGTCCAGCTGCTGGCGCCCGCCGAGGGCTCGCCCGAGGACCTCGCGCGGCTCATCGCCGGCCACTTGCAGGTCGGTCACTGGCAGCCGTAGGGCTCGTTCACGAACGTGGCGGTGTACCAGGAGTCACGCTGTACCGCGTCCAGCTGCTGGCGCCCGCCGAGGGCTCGCCCGAGGACCTCGCGCGGCTCATCGCCGGCCACTTGCAGGTCGGTCACTGGCAGCCGTAGGGCTCGTTCACGAACGTGGCGGTGTACCAGGAGTCACGATTATGTTGGAATTTCTGATATTTTTGACGTTTATACCATGTGTTGTAACAAGTACACTTTTTTTAGATGTGTGTGTTTATGTACGGTTAACTCCCCAGATCGAGGCGACGGCCGTGCCCCTGGAGCAGCTGCGGCGCGCGCCGGGCCGCCGCGAGCCGCGCGAGCTCTCGCGCCGCGCGCAGCAGGTCAAGGAGGTGCTGCCGCGCGTGCCTCTGCGGGACATCATGCGGGACCTTGGTACGTTACACCTGTTTATAATGCTATTTAGTAGGTAGGTATTTTCGTTATGGCACATCTTTCCTATACAGAATCGGGGTCACACTGCGTTTTGTCATACTTAAGTTTCGACAGAGCCCCGCACAGGGGCGGGTGTTCTCGGGCGGTTTGCCCTTCGGGCAACTGAAGATACCCGACGTAGGTACCTACCAACTTTTACAATTACAATTAGCATTGGAAGGTCGAATCTGGGTGCAAGTTTAGTGTGATGTGACAAAACAGTGTGATCATGAGTCAGTCATTTATTTTTCGTTGATCACTCCTATCGAAATAAAATGGTTGTTTATAAAACTTGTAGTATCAGTACTGCATACAGACCGATACCGATTGCCTACCTCACTTGCAGCGGCAATTTAAGTGTAAATAGAAAAGTAAGCCATCTCCAGCCCTTCATCGGCGCTAGGATTGTTCATATGTTACGTGATGACATTTTTTCATTGATGCGTGTCGCTCGATACTTGATACTCACGCAACTAAACATTTATTGAGTTTACTCGTGGTTCACAGCGCGTACGCTCAGAGTACGTACACATGCAAGCCACGCGATATACGTTAATTTGAAAATGAACTACTGTTCTATTTATACTATGGCGGCGTGATGCATATGAAAACACCTTAAATCTTCGAGCGTATATTCTGAATGAAACTCTCTTCCAGCGTCAACACGTAGCGTGGACGTGACAATAACAAACTTCCTCGAGGGCGTGACCCCCTACACGCCGGAGCCCTTGGCACCGGCATCCGCGCCGGCGCCCTCCGCGCAGCCCCCGGCGCCCGGCCCCGCGCCCGCGGCGCAGGCGTCGTTCCCGCGCAGCGCGCGCGCCCGGCAGCTGGGCTTCCAGGAGCGCAAGGCGCAGATGGTGGCCGACGCGCGCCAGAGGTACATCGAGAAGCACGGGCTCAACCTCGCCGCCAAATGTTAATAAATACTGTTAGATGTGTTATTAATGCTGTTTTCTTTGTTAGACGCTAGTGTTGGTTAAATTTGAGGTTGATGCGAGAAGCATATTGTGGGTCGTTGACGCTTCTGCGACATTATAGATGGGTAGGATCGATGTAAGGTGGCGATCGCGTCGAATCCTTATGTCGATTCTAATGTTACCTGTCATAAAGTCGAGTTTCAATTACCAATTGTTATTTTCTGAAACTGGTTTAACTTTCCATTATTGTTATAAAACAAACCTAACCGAACCTACGAGTTCTCTAAGTCTCTTTAAACATTTTGAAAATTAATGGTTTTAGAAGAAAAAAAAACTTATGAATTTACGGACAAGTTGAACAGTTCAAAACCAAAACGTCGGACTTTCGATAGCATACCCGATTCCAGCAATTTAATAATTTTCGAATATCGATAGCTAGAATAAAACTGACGAGTAGAAAGCTGTCAAAACATCTACAAGTTCTTGAAAATAAACAGACGATCTTCTCTACAACAATTACAAACTAAATAAAAAATATGATATAATGTTGACTGAGATACTCATCTCAAGACAGAAGGCCCTAGGGTGTGGCACCAGTACTGAACACTTAACTCTTCATTCAAAGATACGGTCATAAATTGATTGTTGCAAAACAAGTAAATACTCTATTGTAAAATAAAAAAACAACTGTCCCCCATTGGTTCTTGTCCATGACTGGTTCCATAACCCTATAAGAGTCGACTGAGATGGCATTCGTATATTTATTTGACGATAACTTGTTGTTCCGATTTTAATGACATTTGGTTGGAGAGTAAAATTGAGTTAATATTTTTAAGTTAGAAAATGAGTAGGGTCCAGGATTAGGGGGTTTAGGAAGGAGAGGTCTGCTAGTTTAATATTGGTTTAAATACTCGGAACAAACGGAATAAAGTGCAGTGCAGTGGGTACATGTCTTGCCACTCGGCTTGGTCGACATAAATAAAGAAAGAAATCTTTTTGAATATTTAATTTTCTTGACTGTCAACGCCTAGAGCCACAACGGGTATTAATTACAACACTCCTCGGCTGCCCCCCTTTTCCTTTGGGTCCTAAAAGACCTCAGGGCCCACTTTGGCGTCGATCCCCTTGAGAATCTATGCAATTTAAGCATTATTATTATTGAGATTTTAATATTGATCAATCTGTCTTCAATATATGATTGCGTTATTTGACAATCTTGAGCTATCCATCGAAACAGCTTAGGTGGTATATTAACAGCGGAAAAATAACTATGTTACATTGTGTTATTATTATACGGAAAAACAACTAAGTAGATGATGTATCTTGTATGGTGGATAACTTCTTCGTTTGCCCGTGTTTCATTTGCCATAATTGTATCACTTGCCATAATATTCACTTGTCATAAAAACATTTTTTCTGAAAACGGTAACCTTCGAGGTAATTTTTTTACATGCCACCGTATAGAGCTGAATATGTTAGGTTAGGTTTGTTTTAAACCAATTCTGAATTGTTTACAGTTTCAGAAAAAATGCCCTTATGGCAAATGAATATTATGACTAGTGATACAATTATGGCAATTAAAATTCGGGCAAACGATAGAGAACCCTTGTATGGACAACAACTTTATTGTTGTCACCATGGAACTCTATTATAATGACAGCGTCAAATCACGAGAGAGATTACTTTAAAAATATCATTGTCTTTGTGCGACATGGTACTATAATGGCTCAGTGGTAAAAGTTATTCATATAGTCATATTAATTGAATCAGTCTTCTTTTGAGAAATATAATATCTGAAGCGAGTACCTTTACTTACTTTATCTAATATAGATTTTTTTCTCTTCCTTAACTTACATTTAAAGTTGTATAATTATTTTCGTTGAAAAAATTGTTTAAATCCAAGCTTGAAAAATAAAATTGATTTTTTTTTACATTAGTTTGATATTTGATATTGTAAAAACTTGTAAATTCAATTCTAAAAAGTAAAAGTCTGTTTAATTGTGCTACGTTAATTTTTAATATAAAATAAGTATATTTCTGCGAAATCTGAGATAAATTCTAGTTCTTAATGTACACGTGCCTAATTAAAATAAAAGATGATGTAAATGAATGGCATAAAATTATTATAAGAGGCTTTAGATTAAAATAGTATGAGTTGTAACAAGTAACACGACGATTCTTCGGCGTTTTAACCTCCGTCATTCTTGTCTTCGCATAATCGCATATTCCGGATAAAACTTACATCTCTCTTGTTCTTTCAACTGGTATGGAAACCTGTGTCTGCAGTTTTTTTACATCAAATATTGCTGGCAGTTATTATTGTTTTCGTTAACATATTGAAGATAAAATGACGGCAGTCGAAACGTCATTAATGTCATTATTCGCCCAACATCATGTATTTAAAGGGCATTGGGTAAATTTGTTTGAAGAATATTGTCATTTTTTTTTTCAGCGGCCACGGTTGATTTTTACATACGTATTTAGAGGACCTCTAAATACACATAGATATGTATAATTTATAGCGTTAAATAATATCGGAGCGGAGATTTTAAAGATTTAAGTATTCCGTTTTTAGTACAAAAGTACGCCCAAGTATGAATATTTAAATATCTCGGCTCCGATGCACTTAAAGAGTACGTATTACATCACATAACAAAATATGTTTATTTTTAATAATTCTATCATAATTTACCACTTTTACGAATGGCCGCTCACCTTGAAAATGTATGAATTTTACAAATGACAACACTTTTACCCAAAGCCCTTTGTAAAATGCCAAGCCTTCTATTAAAACGAAGACAAAATAATCCAGTGTACTTTTTAATATTTTAAGCATCTTTATCTTCTTAATATCATGTTAAGTTATTTTAAAATAAATAGCATATATAAAAATAAAACGTCATTTTTATTAATGCTCTGGGTGATAATCCTACTAACTTTATAAATATAAAATATTGTGATGTATAAATGTTTGTGACTTAATTCTGCATGAACGGCTAAACGGATTTGAAATTTAGCACATGCATTCTATGTATTTTAACACATAGTAGACTCAAGTCCCAGCAACTTTGATAGTTTCAAAAGGAATTACGATAGGCGAGATACTCGGACATATAAACGAATTATGAATAAATATGTCGCTCAACTTATTTCAAAGTTTGCTTATAATGTGTATTTATCATTATTAATTTTTCAACCGACTTCAAAATAGGAGGTGGGTCTGAATTCGATTTCTCTGCCAATCGTCAACCGATTTTATAGATTCTTTTTTCATGTGTAAAGTATATCTCAGGGGTCCCATATATTCATCAAGATCTGATCAAAGCATCTGTGAAATGTCAAGAGAACTCCTAAAATATTTAGAGTGGGTTCATTGATTTTTAAATATTTAATAATTAACTATCCCTATAGATGGTCCCTGTGACAGGCCATATTATCACGTATCACACATTTCTTGTTTCACACGTTTCTTTGACTTTTCTTCAATACTACATTGATACAAACATTACGACGACGTTAAGTAATTTCAATGATCTTGATGATCTTTGTATATGCCTTGGTTGCGAGTGTAGTGTTTTAAGTAACGAAATATGGCTGTCCCAGGGACCATCAAACATTACTAATAATGGACATGAAAATATCTAAATACACTAACAGGAACAAATACTCTTCCATCCGAATTTTGTTAATACAATTGTATTGTTTACAAATATAATTTCTTAAACCAGAGAGCAACTTTACCAATTATGATGAACCCAAATTTCCATAAATTAACTGTTCGTAGTAAGGTGGGCAAGTGCGTCAATCCAACAATATCACCTAAAAATATATGGTTTGTAGGACTTACCCCGTTGACGGACTTGCGCCACCTGACCATAAGTAAAATATTTTTGGCATAGGTTAATTATTAACATTACACTACAAGGTACATCGAAATTCGTTCCGAATTCTTGAAGTTACTCCTGGTTTAATAATTTATACTTGTTAACAATATTTTATGAACAAAATACGGGTGGGTTTTTGCCTGCCAGTGTATAGGTAGTTACATCGTTTGTATTCGATTTGAATTTATTTGTCTTTTAGATGATACGGAAGCCCGAAATTAAGCGAGATGCCATGTCAAATTTATGTTTCATCTTTAGCACCAACATAAATGCATAAAAATAACTGGTTAATGTTTTTGTATATGAACATAACTTTTCTTAGGTATTTTAAGGTAACTTGATAATCTAAATATATTTTCCACTTAAACGTAAGATAAATATAGCTATGTTATATTTAGCACACAATTACATTTAAATAACCAATATGGCTGTCCAAATCAAAAGGTCTCTTATAGCGGCAGGCAGTTACGACGTTATTACAACTGTTACCTTATTATTTGTATAGTTACAAGAACTAGGACAGCGTTACCGCCCGCCGCCATAAGGGCCTTTTTGAGTTGGACGGCAATATATAATTATATAATTCCTTCCTTATTGTTGTCTTTAACAAATTTAACAAGTGTTCAATAGCTTAAAATACACTGCCATAGCTAAAACTAGATAGCCCATTATCTGCCACGTTTAATGTTTTTGTAAAAGGTCAAGTGTCGAGGTTAAACAAATGAAAGTTTAAAATGTGTGCCAAAACTTTTCAATTGATCAACAATGACGCGGGACCTTAGTACAGTCGCCAAATCGACAAGGATATCAAGAATAGCGTTCATTTCGGATATTTTTATTACCTTGTCTGTGTCAATATATTTGGTAGCACATGTGTACATGTGTAGTCAAGGAAATGTATTCGCGTACCTTTTTGACCCTTATTGCCATTGTGACAAGAGTGAAAAAGGTACGCGAATACATTTCCTTGACCGTACATAATGTATCCAACGCCAATAAAATGTATCTATACTTCATTTATTCAGAAACCATGTTAGGCTCTGTTAAGAGGATTGTAAACCGACGCTTAAATTTCGAAGATGTCAAAAAAAACATACAAATTTAGTTCCGGGCGATAACGTTTCTGACCCCATAAATCAATTAAGTCCGATTTCCACGATTTTTGAGTATGTTGTAGTTATGAAAAAAACACCGTTTTTTATTTTCGTTTTCTTTCCAAGAAATATTTTCTACCTAGTTTTTCATAATATCTACAACGGGTCTATATTGACTGACATAATTATTTATAGTCATAAATCATCGCAAGTCATAACGTGTTTTTTTAAAGAAACTTACTTTTTCTCCCACATGATCAGAAATGTTAACCTTACCGTCGTAAAATCAGCCCGCGAAGTTCTGAGTTCCAGGCCCAGGCAAAATTAAAAAAAAACAAAGTTATTATTTACCAACGGCAGCGGCCGCGAAAATGTATGAAATTTCATTACGTACCTGGTGTTTTATTTTTTAAAACCATGTTTGGACTAGGATAACTACCTCCAAACAGCCAAACACTCGTGCAATCAAAATTCTTCCTTGTATATTTTACTTTTTAAATGTCATAGACTAAAAAGTTCAGCATTTTCAAACAGCGTTTACAACGTATTTAAAAGTGTGTCAAACAATTTGACTTTTAAAAAAAATAGAAATTGCGTTCATAAACAAAATAAATTGCCGAAATAACATAAACGCGTAGGTAATAAATGTTATAGTTCAAACTAGTTATATTTTATTCAAATTCAATTTATCACGTTTAAATTTGTGAGTTTATTTAATGCTTTATTTCAGTTTCATACTAAATCGTACGTTTCTGTTCTTTTTTTGAAGGAAATGTTGGGACTGTGTTTAATATTATTAACAATTGTGTTAAATTTCCTCACATCGTTGGAGAAAAGCACTATACAAGCCTCGACCGGGAAGGGCGGTTGCTGGACTCGTATATAGCGCGGCCTCGATTGCGTCTCGGCCACGCTAACTCTACTCGTCCCGCAACGGCCTATTTCCCGGTCTGTGCAGTAATGTACTATTTCAGTATTTTTACAAATCAAACCTAACCTAACCTTGTCTACACGTTAGATATTTCAGAACTTCTGAAAAGTTTACAGTTTTTGCGATATAAAAAATTATGACAACAATTACATTATGACCAATAAAATTATGGGAAACAAAGGGCTCCCATCTACAACATATTCAAAAATCGTATAAATCAGACTAGTTTTAAGGGAAGAGAAGCGTTATCGCATTTTATGTGGATTTCTTTTAACTTCACAAGCCTCTTAAACAGCTGTATGCAACATGTCAGTGTTCTGCTTCTACGAGTATAGGCTAAACAAAGCCAAAGCGTCATTCTCATTTTACCTAAGTTATACAAATGCGTACCAAATTAAAGGCCGATACACATCGGTTGCGTGACGTGCACGTGCACGTGCGCGTTCGCTTTCCACTGCGTTGTATAGTGACATGTCGTAATGAGAATTCGTACTATACGACGCAGTGGAAAGCGAACGCGCACGTGCACGTGCACGTCACGCAGGCGGTGTGGCTGGGCCTTAAATGCCTGGGCATGACTTTATGCAGTCGCGGTTTTCCAGCTACGAAGTCGCACCCCACTACAGTATCCTCAGCTTAATAGCTTTCGGCTGGCTATCGCTATCACGCTTGCACTCGCAAATGACAGTATATTTATCACTCGTGGCTCATAGAAAAACGAAGATTACCGATAGCTATTAAGAGAATGGCAGTACTGTACTTAATCTTATGTATCTACATTAGCGCAATCGGATAAAGTCAATCTACCACCTGAATGAACCTTATTAGCGCAGGTGGAAGAAACCAATGTATAGAAATTGGCGAAATGCTCGTCGCCGCCGCTGCCGCCTTCGCGAAATCGTGACTGCCGTTCAATGTTGTGGACGAAAAGCAAAATTGTCAATGTGCGAATAAGGTTATTTGAATAAAGGATTGACAATTTACGATTTTTGTTTGGAATTTAAAAATAATCTTTATAAGACTTAAATTGTTAAATGGCTTTTAATGTTTCCAATATTGAGAACGCGGTGAGATTTGGTTACTTTGAGTTATTATTTGCCACATAAAAAATGGATAAAATTTTCCGAAATACGCTTCATTAATTTGAAAAATCCTCGTATCTCATATTTCGTGACGTACGATTTTAAACGTAAACGTGGTGAGAATTAAGTTCAAACTCTTAGGTACATCTCGAAATATCAGATACGAGTTTTTCCTAAAATAGTAACGATTTTGGGGTATTGCTGTATTTACTCTTACTTCGCATGATAGAGCAAGACGCCCATAGTTGCCAGCCGGATTGTATTCAACTCTGCCGCCATTACTGTCAAGTACATGAGAGCTATCATAATTCATAACCAAAGATCGGACAAATAGGCGTCATTACTCGCAGTAATGTGGAAATGACTCCAAAGATTTAATTAAATTAATTAAATAATCTTGATCCTCTGCAGGACCGTAAGAAATAAATAATACAAAGACTTGCAATTGTGTCGATGTATTAACCTCGTAAGGTCCACGTCAAATTTCGTTAGTTCGAAAAAGAATCTTATGTCAGTCAACTAAAGTTAAAAGTCACTTTGAGATGTCCTAAATTTAGGACATCGGGCCTTACGAGGTTAAAGCAATTAAACAGTAATTTTTATAATTTTTTCGTGGTTAGTTTATCAGGACAAAATAAAATTGCAAAGGCCTTGCAAACGATCAAAATTTTAGGGTAAGTAATCAATTAATGTAATTTAATTTGTTTAATTAAAATCTTTGGAGTCATGTCCACATTATTGCGAGTAGTGCCGCCCATTTGTCTGATTTCTGATTATAACTGACAAGACGATAACATGTCAAAGGCAACATTGTTTTACCCAGTACAATTGACTTTTTTTTTAACATGAACAACCTGAACTTTTTTCTCAAGGCAAGCTTAAGTAATAAAATATGCTCTTACAATTATTTTAAGTCTAGTTTTTGGTGTGTGTATATTACTAGCTGTTGAAACTTCTACGACGAAGATAAATAAAATAGTTTTGTTCTGAAAAACATGTTTTATTTTAAAAATCACTTAATTGACTAACATTGTTATACATTACAGTCAAAATAATTAGGTAATTAGATCATTTGATTTTTAATCTTTACATATTTAATTGTAAAACGATACGATAAGATTTGACAACGATCCGTGATATAAATGATATAACAAGTTTACAGGTATGTCTAGTTGACGAGACAATACGTTTCTAGTCAGGTATTTTAATATTACTATGTCGAGATGGTAGCTTCCTTTTCATATAATCAAAAGATTCAATTATGTAATTTTTGATTTGCTTTACATTTCCGTTAATGTATTTAATGAATTCGGTGTCTTAACACATTGGATGCGGCCAAACCAAAATCGAAATGCAACTAATTTGATTTGAGTCTACGCCAGAGAAACTCAAACTTCACAAAATGTGTCACTTACACGCCAAAAGTGTTCGTGTTTGCTATGCAAATTACACCTTATTGATACGAAACAAAGTCTCTTTTACTCTTGAACTTGTGTCGGGTGTGGTCGACGGTGGCGTCAGTGGCACGACTTTAAGTTGCCGGCCAGAGCCGTCTGTGGCGCCCTCCTTAGGCCGTTAGTCCACCGCACGCTGTCAACGACACGACAACTATAACGAGATTTTTCTGGCCGACTTCAAGATGTGACGGCGATCGTTTGTCCACCGCGACGATCTCGGTGGTTCAGTCAGTTTGTTGTAGCTGTCAACAACAGGCGCGGGGCGACGTCACGACGCTGGCGAGGGTGGACAAGTCCAAACGTGTTTTGTATTGCCGGTACATCGGCCCGTCACAATCTCGGGCCGAGTTCTAGCGGTAGCGACGAGCTCGGACGACGGGCGTGCGGTGGACAGGCGGCCATAGTTGGACGTGTTGTTACTTAGGCACCGTCATCTCTTTATCGTTGTCGCGTCGTTGACGGCGGCGGACGAACAGCCTTACAAGCCGAGCCGAGAGGGCGTGCGGCGCGGAGTGGCGAGGCCGGGCGTGGCGACGTCCTGCGTGACGGGCACGTCCTGGTCGCGGATCTCCTTGTCGGCGGCCATCTTCAGCTCGGCCTGCTTCATCTCCTCCTCCATGCGCTGCAGGTGCACGGCCGCTTCTTTACGCTTGTCGCGGTTCGATCTGGAACGAAGCCATATGTTTAGTCTAGTTTAATTCATTGATTCATCAATGTAATATCACTCACAATATAAATTCCATTGCATGTCAAAAAATACGAAATACTAATAATCCAAGATTACAAAAGTAATTAATAATTAAAATAACAAAAATTAAACATCTAATAAATGGTCACTCGTCCGATGTAATAAATTTACATTTCCGGCTCCAAATATTCATCCAAGGATATGTTTATGTTCTGGAAAAAGATCAACGTAAAATTCGAATAAAATCTGCCTCACTTAATAGTCGTTTAATATAGGTATTTAAATAAATGTACAGCCTATACTGGATTAACAAGTTCCCTAAAAATAACCACAAAACCTCTTGAACTTACTTGCCAGTCTCCTTGACCGAGAAGAACATGGGCCCCAGCTCGGCCAGCCACCGGCCGTCCACCGCCGTGACGCAGTGCATGTACTCCTTGGTGGTCATCATGAGCTCGTGGTACACCACGTAGTCGGGCGAGCTGCCGAGCCCGAACAGCGCCGACGTGGGGTGCAGGTGGCACGGCATGCCCGTGCGGCTATTCACGTACTCGCCGATGCCTTTGAGACGGGCCGCTTGTTGGAAGTACGCTGGGACAGGACAATATTCAATTAGGATTGGTAAAGTAACATCAGGTCAGACTGAGGTAAAACGCCAACTGATTTTTGATTGAAAAAGTGGAAAAAGTTGACAGTATTTGCTGTGTAAATACAGTAAGTACATTGGATTAAAATGAATTTTCCCGAAGATGACGACTGGACGAATCGATTTCTTAACCCGAAATACCCGTAATTTGCAATTTTCATTACTTATAATCTTTTCCAGAACGCTATTAAATTGAAATGTATGAATATGGCTTTTTTTGAGATAGACACAGAAAAAAAACATCTAAATTTCCGCGCCACAAACATATTTGGAGACACCTATTATTTTTTAAGCTACAAAATAGTTCAAAAATATTTTTCGACTGTATGGGACTAATTTGATTACTAAGCCGCTACGGACTATGTTGAAATCATGCTGTCAAGCAAAACATGACAACTCTAGACAATGACACCCAACATCCTTACGGATAGCATACGTAAGAACGGACAGGCGAAAAGTGTAAGCAATAGTTCGTCTTGACTTTCGGGTACAACAACCTAAAGACCCCAAGCTACTCACCGGAGCAGATGCACTTGCGCACGGTGTCCCAGTCGGTCCCGCAGCTGACGAGCGGCAGCCGCTGCTGCTGCATGATGTCCTTCAGCTGTTGCCGCACCTCCCTCACCTTGCGCATCGCCTTGCCGTGCACGAAGTGCTCCGTGCACCATGAACTCGAGTAACTGCAAGAGAATAAGGTTATATAGGTCCTAATCGTCATTTGTCCTATACATCGTTTGGCCAAATTTCCGTTTATGCTAAAGCCATTTCCGCATGAATTTTAAAACTTTTTAGTGATGTTATAATACAACTCTAACCTAAGTGTAGATATTTTTGGAAAACTTAAAAGTTGTCTGACTCAGCTGAAAACCAGTTTAGTACAAGATAATTCGGACAAACGATGCGTTAGGACAAACATTATTAGGGTTTCCAAGGGACACCCGGTCATACGGCATACATGGGCCCTATTGATACTAGGATATTTACTTAGCAACAAAATTCAAAAATACGAATTACTTGCACAACACAGATTTCATCAGGTACATAAACTAAGTCACTTTGCACCAAAAATCTTACTAACTATTTATTATCTACTTATTGACCGAATAATTATCACCTCTATAACCTTAAAAAGAGTTAATTTGGAAGAATAAGTTTTAAGTATTTGGCTTCAAAGTGCTGGAACAATATTCCTCCGCCTATTAGAGATACCCGTTCAAAGTAAGCTTTAAAAGTAACTACAAACTGCATTTGCTAAACGAGCAGAAACTTTAGGCCAATACATAATGTTTAGTAATTTATAAATTACATTTCATTATTGTTTAGTTAAGTTTGTAGTTTTACATTTACTTTACGTCTCAAATTATTGTGACTGTATGAGATTTCCTGCCGCACTCATAGTTTCCGGCAAAATATGAGCGCACGATCACAACAGGCAACGCAAAATAGGTCGTAGTATATATTTTTGGTCCGCTTTTCAACAAACATTCATTGCCATGTCAGAGATGACGAAAGACCTGTTACAGTAGCCGTTTGCGCAAGGTCGCACCACCATAATTATAGTGCGTTACATCAATACTTACTTGTTGGATTTCCACATGTTGTAGAGATGTAGGAGTGTGAGGTGATCTGACTCTGGCACCTGGAACTTTTCCTTGACCGAGTCCGCTTCCTCTTCTCGGCCCTGTGGCCGGTAGAATACTGACGGGACTGACAACATTGACACTGGGAACAACAAAATTGAAGAGTGTCTATGAGGAAATGCATTCGAAATAGTAGGATTTGTTTTACATTTTGTTTACTAAAATGACGGGTGTAACGTGAACGATCAAGATTATGGGTATGATGTACATAATGACTACTTTTTTAAAAATTTTATCAATAAAAGTTTTATCGTTTTTTCGAAGTACCTAGTTACTTTTTGATCTTATAACCATGATGATAGATAGAGTTGAAAGTTTCGTTAATTGCAATAGACTATTTACTTAGATAAATGTTACATATTCAGTGAATCAAGTCTGTTGCGGAATGTGTAATAAGGAAAGGCTAATAGAGGACTAACCTACAAAGAGATACTTCTAATGCCTGGGCCTGAATTATAGCTACAATATTAAAACTAAAAACCTCGTGTGTCACTCTATTGGTAATATCGTATGATAGCGCCAGTCATCCATAGATAGGTCTGCACGTACCTATGATGAGCACCTCCTCGCTGCAGCCCATGTCGGCGGACACGATGAGCATGTGGCACTGCGGCGGGTCGAGCGGGAACTCCGCCATCTGCCCGTCCATAGATAGGTCTGCACGTACCTATGATGAGCACCTCCTCGCTGCAGCCCATGTCGGCGGACACGATGAGCATGTGGCACTGCGGCGGGTCGAGCGGGAACTCCGCCATCTGCCCGTCCATAGATAGGTCTGCACGTACCTATGATGAGCACCTCCTCGCTGCAGCCCATGTCGGCGGACACGATGAGCATGTGGCACTGCGGCGGGTCGAGCGGGAACTCCGCCATCTGCCCGTCCATAGATAGGTCTGCACGTACCTATGATGAGCACCTCCTCGCTGCAGCCCATGTCGGCGGACACGATGAGCATGTGGCACTGCGGCGGGTCGAGCGGGAACTCCGCCATCTGCCCGTCCATAGATAGGTCTGCACGTACCTATGATGAGCACCTCCTCGCTGCAGCCCATGTCGGCGGACACGATGAGCATGTGGCACTGCGGCGGGTCGAGCGGGAACTCCGCCATCTGCCCGTCCATAGATAGGTCTGCACGTACCTATGATGAGCACCTCCTCGCTGCAGCCCATGTCGGCGGACACGATGAGCATGTGGCACTGCGGCGGGTCGAGCGGGAACTCCGCCATCTGCCCGTCCATAGATAGGTCTGCACGTACCTATGATGAGCACCTCCTCGCTGCAGCCCATGTCGGCGGACACGATGAGCATGTGGCACTGCGGCGGGTCGAGCGGGAACTCCGCCATCTGCCCGTCCATAGATAGGTCTGCACGTACCTATGATGAGCACCTCCTCGCTGCAGCCCATGTCGGCGGACACGATGAGCATGTGGCACTGCGGCGGGTCGAGCGGGAACTCCGCCATCTGCCCGTCCATAGATAGGTCTGCACGTACCTATGATGAGCACCTCCTCGCTGCAGCCCATGTCGGCGGACACGATGAGCATGTGGCACTGCGGCGGGTCGAGCGGGAACTCCGCCATCTGCCCGTCCATAGATAGGTCTGCACGTACCTATGATGAGCACCTCCTCGCTGCAGCCCATGTCGGCGGACACGATGAGCATGTGGCACTGCGGCGGGTCGAGCGGGAACTCCGCCATCTGCCCGTCCATAGATAGGTCTGCACGTACCTATGATGAGCACCTCCTCGCTGCAGCCCATGTCGGCGGACACGATGAGCATGTGGCACTGCGGCGGGTCGAGCGGGAACTCCGCCATCTGCCCGTCCATAGATAGGTCTGCACGTACCTATGATGAGCACCTCCTCGCTGCAGCCCATGTCGGCGGACACGATGAGCATGTGGCACTGCGGCGGGTCGAGCGGGAACTCCGCCATCTGCCCGTCCATAGATAGGTCTGCACGTACCTATGATGAGCACCTCCTCGCTGCAGCCCATGTCGGCGGACACGATGAGCATGTGGCACTGCGGCGGGTCGAGCGGGAACTCCGCCATCTGCCCGTCCATAGATAGGTCTGCACGTACCTATGATGAGCACCTCCTCGCTGCAGCCCATGTCGGCGGACACGATGAGCATGTGGCACTGCGGCGGGTCGAGCGGGAACTCCGCCATCTGCCCGTCCATAGATAGGTCTGCACGTACCTATGATGAGCACCTCCTCGCTGCAGCCCATGTCGGCGGACACGATGAGCATGTGGCACTGCGGCGGGTCGAGCGGGAACTCCGCCATCTGCCCGTCCATAGATAGGTCTGCACGTACCTATGATGAGCACCTCCTCGCTGCAGCCCATGTCGGCGGACACGATGAGCATGTGGCACTGCGGCGGGTCGAGCGGGAACTCCGCCATCTGCCCGTCCATAGATAGGTCTGCACGTACCTATGATGAGCACCTCCTCGCTGCAGCCCATGTCGGCGGACACGATGAGCATGTGGCACTGCGGCGGGTCGAGCGGGAACTCCGCCATCTGCCCGTCCATAGATAGGTCTGCACGTACCTATGATGAGCACCTCCTCGCTGCAGCCCATGTCGGCGGACACGATGAGCATGTGGCACTGCGGCGGGTCGAGCGGGAACTCCGCCATCTGCCCGTCCATAGATAGGTCTGCACGTACCTATGATGAGCACCTCCTCGCTGCAGCCCATGTCGGCGGACACGATGAGCATGTGGCACTGCGGCGGGTCGAGCGGGAACTCCGCCATCTGCCCGTCCATAGATAGGTCTGCACGTACCTATGATGAGCACCTCCTCGCTGCAGCCCATGTCGGCGGACACGATGAGCATGTGGCACTGCGGCGGGTCGAGCGGGAACTCCGCCATCTGCCCGTCCATAGATAGGTCTGCACGTACCTATGATGAGCACCTCCTCGCTGCAGCCCATGTCGGCGGACACGATGAGCATGTGGCACTGCGGCGGGTCGAGCGGGAACTCCGCCATCTGCCCGTCCATAGATAGGTCTGCACGTACCTATGATGAGCACCTCCTCGCTGCAGCCCATGTCGGCGGACACGATGAGCATGTGGCACTGCGGCGGGTCGAGCGGGAACTCCGCCATCTGCCCGTCCATAGATAGGTCTGCACGTACCTATGATGAGCACCTCCTCGCTGCAGCCCATGTCGGCGGACACGATGAGCATGTGGCACTGCGGCGGGTCGAGCGGGAACTCCGCCATCTGCCGGCCCAGCGCCGTCAGCGCGCCCGTGCCGTCCAGCGCGCCCAGGATCCACAGCTGGTACATCGAGTTGAGGATGGTGTCCTGTTGACAACGCACGTCATGTTACACGACATGTCTAATGCTGGACAAAGAACAAAACAAATTCCTACCACTCACAGTAAAGCAAAAAACACTTAGATTAACTGAGGCCCTAGACAAGATGCATTCGGCGTTCGTCATCGTAATCCAAAATGAATATGACTGATGTAAGCTGTCAGACGGTCGCGTCGAGCGCCTACGATAATTCCATACATTTTGTCAGTTTACGAAAATCGTTGACGTTAGCTTTAAGCAACTTGTCTAGCCTCACTGATCACGAAATGTATCATCAACATCAACTGCTTGAAAAACAGTAAAAGACAAAGCATTCACAAACTGATTAATTTCACAAACATCATTTAGCAAAACGCTTTTTTTCCGAAACTATAAATATTTCAGGACCGTCTTGTAGGATACGTTAGGTTAGTTTTACAAAAATCCTCAAATATTTAAAGTTTTGGAAAAAAAGCGTTTTGCAAAATAATATTTTTGTGAAATGAAACAGTTTGTTAAACGTTTTTTAGCAAATGCTGGTAAACCAGAGTAAAAGACAAAGCATTCACGTTACGCCACACAGTACAATTTGGCTGCTAGTTTTACCTGTTTTTGGACCAGTAACAATTAACATTTCAAATATGATTCTCATATAGTATGGTGTAATGCAGTGAAAGTACACGTTTACTCGGTTTTGCATATTGTTTTTTTTCAGTGACTTCTACTCCCACAGACACGCAAAACTAGATACTTGACGATGTGGATTCATGAAATGAATCACCAGCAGATTCTCGATTTTTAAAGTCTCTGTCTCAGCATGGAAAGACAATATCCTGCTGCTAGCGCGATGTACCAGTAGAATTGACTTATCCTAACTCATTGCTAGATGGCGTTACAGTCATCATAAACCCTGACAAAGGGTAATACGTTCAAGGGTTTACGGGGTAAAACTATTACAATCCCTAGATGGCGTTAGAGTCAAAATCATACCTGTGGTGGCGGGTCCATGAAGTGAAACGCCAACAGATCTTCAACTCCTAAAGACTTGAGCAGGAGCACAGTATTGGCTAAGTTAGTGCGCTGTATCTCAGGCACCGTCGAGGATAGTAGCTCGTGCGTGTACTGTCGTTGTGTGTAAAGACAGAAAGCCTTGCCGGGGCCGGTACGGCCGGCTCGGCCGGCTCGCTGGCGCGCGTTGGCCTGGCTTACGGGGTATATCTGAAAGTCGAAGTAGTAGGTGGATGTGGGTATAGATGGCGCTAAAGATAAATAAGATATCATAGAGTACTATATAAACTAATACCTAAACTATACCCAACAGTGGATGGATACAGGCAGGCATGGATGGAATGATTATGGTAAAACCAGTTTATACCTCCCAAAAAGATGGACTGAATTAATGTAGATTTAATTAAAAGGTACATTAATACGGATGGTTCTTAGCTACAATTAATAAAAATCGGATGGGCCATTCCAATAGTTCAGGTCTGAAAATATAAGTTTTAACCTAGTGACAAAGTTGTCGGCACGAAGCCCAAAAATTTTTTTAAACGATTATTTGCGAGGTATTTTCTTCAAAATATAGCTTACCTGCAACGCGTCCATACCGATCCTAGGATTGTACACTTTGAGCTTGCAGTAGCCGCAGTCAATGACGTACATTATTCCGTCGACGGTGAGGGAAGTTTCTGGAAACAAAATGAATGGAAATCAAATCCCTGTTGTTAACAAGTGCTACCCCTATCTCACCATCATGACTGACGAGTGTCAGGTTAAAGTTCAGTGTTCATGGCGCAGCTGATATTAATCCCAGTGATGTGAAAGCTTGTTTTTTTTTTCTTAATTAATGGCTTTCACTCCTGTTAAGGTGTATTTCGCCAATGTCGAGTTATTTATAGACACTCCCGTGGACTTATTAGAGAAACAAGTCCATGGATATCACATAACACGCGAGGACAATTGTTCGGTAAAAGAGAATTTTCTCTAATGGACTAAACAGAAGCACATGGGGTTAGCTCAACGCGCTTCTATCAAGTCCAGAAAGCTTGTTAACTTAACAATGTATAGCGAATTGTCACCTGTCACCTGTCATTGTCAAGATGGTGAAACCGGGGCCTGGTAAAGTGGCTCTGAAACCCATAGACATTTGCAATTTCAATTATGCCGTGCAATTGTTGCTAACCCTGAGGACTGAGATGGAATTTATCAATTTATTACAGCGGAGTACAACAATGCGAAATGTTATTTATAATGGAAACTATCGAGGTCTTTTTAAAAAAGGATTTAATTACTGCACTTAATATTTAGACCTTCAGTTCAGTTTACTGGGTTTTCGCGGGATTAGAAGTGTGCGGTACAGTCAGAGGTTGGAACTCAACTAACTGGATGAGGATGTGTGGCTCGACATCGGGAATAGGTGGCAGGGAGTTTTGTCTGTTCAGCATAACTGAGAAGCTGATGATGTGGATGGTGAGCCGTATGATATACATAGGATATAAGACTAAACTACCACTCTTAAGGATGTATGTGGACGTGAGCCTGCTGCTTTGCGTCAGATTAAAGAATAAAATAGCACTCGGAACTCCGTTAAAAAGATGTTACTTATGAATTACTACAAACCAGCTATGTTCGTGGCTACAATACACTTGCGCTGCCCGGGCGGCGCACGCTGGAAAATCTTGGCTTGCAGATCAGCCGGCAGCTGCGAGTATATCGGCAGCACAGTGAGTGGAGGCGAGCTGTCCAGTTCGGCTAGGCGTTCGGTCAGGACCTGTGCAGATGTTATGAAACATTTCATAATAAGGGTCAATTTCGCACATATTGACCTGGACCTGATCCCGAATAAGTTTTCGGCTTGTTTTAGTCGAAGTCTTTTAACGCTTTAGGACCTTAATGTCATACAAATAGAGTTGAAAATTGGGGAAGGACTTTCTTGGTCAACTTTACGGTACTAGACAACGATAAACGTGTGCGCCACGAATAAAAAGTTCGCGGCGGATAAAAATTGGCGGCCATCGAAGTCGACGCTGCTTTTATCATATAAAAAAGGGAGGAATAATAATTTTTAATCTACTAAAATAAAATTGTATTAATTTCTCGTTTAATTTATAATGAAAATGATTTAGTTTACGCGCACATGATCTAAGCGCAAAAAACCGCTTTCAAAAAAATACTGGAAGTTTGAATTTCGGTATTTTGCTGAACACACATTTTGTCCCTCCTGAGGATCGAACCCGGGACCGCTAGCTTTGTAGACAGGGTAACTACCAACTAGGCTACCCAGTACGTCATCTTTTTTTTTACCCAAGGGGAAATACCTATACATACCCGCCCCGACGCGGGCCATGACGGGTTATGTCCAATTTGCACGGACAAAAACCCCGGGCGTAACGTCAATCGCTTCAGGAGGATCCAAAAAAATTACTTGACTTACATTTTACGTCGATCGCTTGAGAAGTTTACCCGTAAAGACGGAGCAAAGAAACAATCTCGCAATTTAATATGAATATGAATATGATTATATTTTTAATATGAAGATACCATGATACCAGAAAATTATAGTTACCTCGCACGTCACTTCGATGTCCTCCTGACCCGGCATGAAGATGAGGATGTCGCCTTCGTCAGGCTGCAGATGGATTTGAAGAGCCTGGAACAGCAGATAAACTCGATACAGTATCGTTCAAGATCAATACAATATTAGTAGCTCCGTGTTTTTTTGACCGACAGCTGACAAAACAATAAAGTTATTTTGAGTAATCTGCTACAAGTCATCCATTTATCTTTAGGATATCCAGAACATTCCACCAAAATTGAAACAGGTTTGTGTTTTAAATATTGTTTTTGGACAGTGTGCAAAATGGTATTTTTCTGCTAAGATAAAGATAAAGATAAAGATATATTTATTGTCAAAACTGTGTAGGTACAATCGGTGTTATACATATATAATACATCAGACTCAACAGTTTGCCCATTTCGGACATACAATAGTTTATAAGGTAACTTAAATTTAAGAACTAAAAAAGTAATGTAACTAAGTAGAACTTCGTGTTAATCAATTTATTCACAAAAATATTCATTTAGGTTGTAGAAACATTTCGATGATAACCAATTTTTGAGAGTCATTTTAAAAGCTCTACCATCTAATGACTTAATGCTATCTGGTAAATAATTATAAATATTAATTCCAGTGACAAGGGTGCTTTTTTTTACTATGTTGCTAGAAGACCTGACTGTACAAAGATCATGTTTATATTGTGAACGCAGATTTTTCTTACAATTACTTTTTTTACTAAAATGGTCATTACATTCTTTTACAAATACACAAATTTCTAGTATGTAAATACACGTCAAAGTTAAAATTTTATTAGTTTTAAATACATTTCTCAGGGATTCTATAGATTTAAGATTATAAATAATTCGTAAACATTTCTTTTGGAGAATAAACGTGGATTGAACATTGGTTGAGTTGCCCCAAAATATTACACCATATGTCAATAGTGGATAAACTTTTCCATAATATGCCTTTATAGCAACATCAACTGAGGTTATATTAGCCAACATTGATAGCGCATATGCGCTCTGTGACATTTTTTTATTTATTTTCTCAATGTGCAATTTCCAGTTTAAGTGGCCATCTATCGTGACACCTAAAAAGTTTGTGTCATTTACTTGTTCAATTTTCTCTTTATTAATAATTAAATTTATACATTGTTTTTGCTGCCTGTAATTTGTAAATTGAATAATTTTTGTCTTATCTAAATTAACTCTTAAATTTAAAGATGACAACCAGCTCATTACTATTCTCAATGTTTTATATAATTCAGTAGTGATATCAGAACCGCTTAGTTTGTCTTCAGTTATGAATATAGTTGCGTCATCGGCGAACATGACACACAAGTGGTCAGTTATTAGGGGAAACTCATTGACATACACCAGGAACAAGAGAGGTCCGAGAATACTGCCTTGAGGTACCCCCTGTAAGTTTACTTTGTAGTTTGACTGTTCACATTTTATGGTCTTCGTGGTTTTGTCATATTTATCTAAAATTGTAGCTTGAACTCTATTTGTAAGATAGGTTTGAATTAATTTTAAGGCAATACCCCGAATCCCGATGTGTTCAAGCTGACTTAATAGCGTTTTATGTGAGACACAGTCAAACGCCTTAGATAAGTCTATAAATAACCCAATTGAAGTTTTTTTCTTATGTACATCCATCCATATTTGTTTTAATATTTTGAAAATAGCTAAAGTAGTGTTTTTACCTTTTTGAAATCCAAATTGAGATGAGTTTAATATGTTGAATTTTTTAAAGAATGAATTTATGCGTTTTAATATAACTTTTTCAAATATTTTAGAAAAGTTAGGTAATAATGCTATTGGTCTGTAATTTTTGATTTCAAATTTTGAACCTTTTTTATGTAGAGGTCTTATTAATGCCTTTTTTAGCTCATTTGGAAAAATCCCACATTCCAGTGTTAAATTAATAATATGTACCAGAGGCTCCGCAATGTAATCAATACTTGATTTTATTAATTTTATGGGTATTTTGTCGTGACCTGTACTTTTTTTATTTTTCAAGTCATTTACGACATTTTTAATCTCGTTTACACTTACTGGGGTTAAAAATATACTATTAGGATTAGCGTTTGTGCATGATTTATACTGCATAATATTTGTACTATTATTATAATTTAAGAAATAGTCGTTTATTGTATTAGCAATGTCAAGTGATTTATTGATTGTTATGTCACCCTCTTTTATATATTCTATTGTGTCTTTAATCGTGTTTATTTGTGTTGTGTTTTGTTTTATAATTTGCCATGTGGCTTTACTTTTATTTGAACTCCGATGTATGAAGTCTAAATTTGTCATCCGTTTTGATTGTTTAGTTACCGATTTAATTATTTGACAGTATTTTTTATACCTGTTTTTTACGTCTGCATCTTTTGATTTTAAAGTGTGTAAGTACAATTTTCTTTTATATTTACTCGAAGTTACAATGCCCTTAGTTTTCCAATTTAGTTTCCTTTTATGCGTTACTCTGGTTCTTTTACTCGGTACGGTAAGGTCAAAAACGAGGCTAAAAATGTCAATAAATACCTCATAGGCTTGATTGGGGTCTGTTAAAGAGTAAATATCACCAAAAGAAATTTGTGATATATATTTCAAAAAAACTTCGATATGTGTTTCCGGATTTCTACTATACACATACCAATAGCGTTCCTGGAAGCCTAAAACCGTCGCAGTCGATATGAACTGACAAGTATGGTCAGACAAGCCGAGATCTAATACTTCCACGGCACAGTGTTTTACGTTAGTAAATATGTTATCTATACACGTCTGAGAATGTCCTGTTATTCTAGTTGGTACTAAGATTTTGGGCTGTAGTTTGTATGAGCTATGAATATAGCTCTACTTTTCTCAGCTTAAAGAAATACATCGAATAACCAATAACCCTGTATAATATTAAGCTACTCCCACTTTCTCCACCACATTTATAATTGGTCCAATAATACAGGAGCTAAAAAAATGACAGCAAACTCCTAGCAAATACAAATCTTATCTTGCCGCAAGCCACGCGACACTTAATCCAGTTAAGCATAATCTAATAACTCCTCTGGGCTTAATCTATTAACTTCTTCAACACATTTAAACCCAGAACTACCAAATCGGGTCGATTTTGTATGAAAATTGTTAAACCTGGCACTGAATGCCACTGAATGTGCTTCATGTTAAAAGAGGCATAAATGCAGCTTAATAGCAATAGGAAATTCAACCTTTTACGCTTAAAAATACAGTCGAGTTGCTATTGGGAGTTTAAACATATTAGTCCTTTTTACAATAAGGATAGTGTTAACCAAGCTTTAATAAGATTACGAAGTACTGCAGTAGCTGAAGACTAACGTCATGTGTGACGTCAACAGGCAAATACTAGATTAGGAAAACAAATTAGATATCCGAGATTTATGGGGACATTAACTTTACAATGTTGCTATGCAAATAGTTCGGTTTTCCTTGGACTTTGATGTTTAATTAGGAAGGAGTATCCTGTTTATCTTTTGGGCTTTGACTTGTGACGGTACCATCTGCGACTTCACCGGTTGAAGATTCCTCACGTTGATACAAGAATATTTGCAGCTGTGGTCCGTTACTTCGTCCGCCACCATCACACGAGAACAGTGTTTTTTTTCTGAATTAAGGTAGCCTGTGTGTAAATTACAACACGCTATCTTCATTCCTTTCATCTAAGTCCGTCGAGTTGATTCAGCGTGAAAAAGTAACAAACCAACTAACTTGTAAAGTTACAAACTTTCGCAATAATAATATAATAATAAAAATAAATAAATAAATATAAGGGGACTATCTCACACAAATTGACCTAGTCCGTTTAAAGCTCTAGGCTTGAACTATGGGTAGGTACTAGACAACGACTTACTTACATATATAGAGAAATACATAATTAAAAACATAGAAAACATCCAAGACTCAGGAACAAAATTCGCGCTCATCCATCACACAATTATCTGCCATTACCGGGATACTCAGGATAGCTTCGAAGGCAGGGTCACTACCAACTAGGCTAACGTGTCGGCAATATTAGTGTGATATTTGATTTGGAATATCAGTTTAAACAATAAACCTTTAAAATCCTCATCATATTTGCTGAACGATAACTACTGTTCGAGAACGGTCATCAAATAGGCTGAACGTTTGGCCCGGTTTCGACAAGTGAGGTCGTCAGATTAGTCTTAGCGTCGCAATAGTCACTAGGTACATATTTTTTTAAATGTGAATCCGAGTTAATGTAATACACTATTCGTCATCAACTGATTCACAATCAAGTGTTTTGTATTACCAATTTGAAATCACCCTGTATAGAGAAAAACATAGAAAACATCAAATAACGTTATTGTCTGAGTCTTCCATGTATAAAGACTTTGCATACACCCTATGCCCCTTACAGGTGGGGGTGGGGTTGGGAGGCGAGCGAAGACGCTTCTGTTAAAGTTCAAACTACGTCCTACGCCGTCCTCTAACTAACAGGGGGGTTAAATTCCAGCCAGGCTTGCAACGCAATTTTCTCCAAGAATGTTCTGAATAATGAGGTTTAAGCCATATTTTAATTGGAAGATTCCAATGTTCACACCTAGTTAGAAAAATAATATTGCTTTTGCGTTGTTTAGGAATTTGATGCCTGGTTAACATCGTTGGAAACTATTTTTTTATTATAGCATTATTCATTTTTAAGTAGTTTTTAATTGGCATTGGCATTGTTTCTTGTGTTTTTGATTATTACAACGAGTTACATAACGCCGCTCTAGTTTTATTTTAATGTCTACATCGGACACCCTCTAACCTACAAGATTTTGTGCATTAAATAAACATTTAATACTTTTCCACTTTCATTTTACAGAGCAACAATTTGAGTTGATGTCATGAATTACCTATGTCACAACATAATTGAGTTGATTTGATACATAAACGACAAAACACTCTAGTTACAATATATTTATAACTTTCAAACGTTTACCAATGCACTTTAAAACCTATTAGCAATATGGCTCTAGAAATAGATACTAATACATTAACGTCAAGAAATAAAGGTGGCCCCAGAGTGCGCCCTTGAGGCAACCCTGACCTTTGCACTCCTCTATGACCGTTTTACAAGCCATTGCCGGTCACAGGGAGAGTAATGTGTTTTACTTTGTAACTTAAGTGCTTGTTGGATGTCGTGAATCGATTTTGCGAAGTTAATTCGTTAGGAAGAATGTTTAGAGACACAAATTTGTTGTAAAAGGCAGTTTAAAGGTAGGTAAAGTCATGATTCGAAAACGAATGTGAAATCGTAATATTTAAAGTTCGTGATTGGTTATGACGATCTTTTGCGTGCAACTTATTTTTAACGTTCGAGAGCTTAAATTCTCAATAATCGAACCGACGACGGTATTTTTGAAGAACCTAGAATTTCCTGTGCTTGTGGATAGAATATGACTACCTATTAATCGCGTGGAGAATATACCATAACTTACTTAATCAATCATCTTGTCAGGATAAAATAAACTAAGTCTATCCTCATAGATAAACTTAGTTTATAAACCTCGCTTTCTCGTTCTATGTTTAATATTTGAAATACCGAAGTAATATCTTAAGTAACAAGCACATAAATGTTTTCTCTAATCCATTTGTTTTCGGGAAACTTTCAGCTATAAAGTTTTTACAATTACTTAACTTAATACTCGTAGCGGGTAAAAACAATCCATTAGTTAATTGAAACAACGAAAAGCAATAACCACTAAAGTACCCAATTGGAACAAGCATGGTTTTAGTTAAGACAAAAGGGTAATTATAAGAAGAGAAGAGGAGCTCAATTTAACATCAGTGCAATTAAATATACTAAGCATTAGGCTAAATAGAGACCATTTGTTATAGTAGGCCTTTATAGAAGTATATATAGTAGGCGGTAGTATTCGACACAAAAATAGGAGTGTTATGAGTTTGATAACTTCGGCTGTCTGTCCGTGGCATCGTAGTTCCAAAACGGAAGGATCGGATCGGACGCGATTTTTTTAAAATCAGAAGCTTGTTTATCTAGGATGATTCTTATCTAGGTTAAATGAAAATCGATTCGGAAAAAAGTAATTAGGATTTTTAAGGTGTTCCCGGGCGATAATGGTTATCAGCTTATAAATCAACAGATTACGTTCCTTTCTTCTTAAATAACCAAGTTGTTTCAAGTAAAATGCTGTTCCTCTACTTATCACGAATGCCGCATAGTTTTTGAGAATGAGATACCATCGCTTGGTCTGAATTTCTTAGCCAATACGTGTGTACACTGTACAGGTCGATTCATCAATACAGACGTGAATGAACCGGTAGTGAACGACAGTATGTATTCATAATATAAGTAGTACAACACTGGTTGAAATTTAAACAACAACTTAAAAGTCCGACTGTTTACAAAACACAGCGACTTCTGGGTTGGCACACAGAGATGGTCTCAGTTTTGTTTATTCTTTCGTATCAGCTTTCCTGAAACTAAGTAAACGGTTGGCACGAAAGCGGATTGCGTTCGTTTCAACTGCATATAAGCGCACTGCATTTGCGTGAGTAGCAATAAGGTGAATGTGTTAAGTGCTTCTGTTAACCTGCCTGCATCGTGGTAAATGTTCCGCGTATGCATGTGGACGTTTTTAAAATGGTAAAGCAATCTGGGGCTCTATTCTACGCGGTAAAACCATATTGCCTTCGGTATGTTATCGTCAGAGGTCAGACAAATGGGCGTCATAACTCGCAATAATGTGGACATGACTCCTAAGATTTTAATGAAACAAATTACATTACATAAATTAATATCTTACCTGAACTTAAATCTTGATCGTTTGCAGGACAGTAATAAATAAATAATACAAAGACGTGAGGAGTGGCCATTAATAATAATCTACTTAAGTTTGCTCCATTAACATCCGTGGATTGCGAAAGGAGCTTTTCGCCTCATAAGTTTATTTGGCATTGAAAAGGAACAAAGTAACCACGGAAAAAATATAAAAATTACTGTTTATTTGCTTTAATAAATCTACACAACGACAAGTCCTTGTATTATTTATTTTAATACCTTGCAAAGGATCAAAATTATTTTAGGGTAAGTAACCAATTCATGTAATTTAATTTGTTTGATTAAAATCTTTGGAGTCGTGTCCACATTATTGCGAGTAATGACGCCCATTATCCTGTTATCGTATTTTCAACGTTACGTTAGCTTTTATTTACTTGACAGTAATAGCGGCCGAGTTAAAAGCTATATTGTTTTACCTAGAAGAATAGAAGGAAGAATAAGAATGCAGATAGGAATTATGTTCAAAATAGAGACATAAACAACTCTATGGTAAATACATTCCTGTAAAAATACTTGGGACAAGCTTTGTGGGACCGTACTGAACTTGCAAAGAAATCATCGGCTAAGAAACCCAACTACTGGGTCCAACATTTAATCTTCTCCCGTAAGAAATGCTGTATAAGTTTTGTCTCAGACACCGCCATTTGTGAAATGCCTCTTTATCAAATTGACATTACGTGCTCCACAAAACGTTCAATGTTCTTAATTCAACGTATAATTCTTGTACAATACCTCTATATCTTTTCGGGGCGACGCTCGTCTGTGACCCTATTTTGTCATCCAAAAGAAAAAGGCAGTATAAGAGTATGAATTCCATATTCGCATACGCCTTTTTGCTTTAGTGTGCCTTTGTATATCGACATTATCGACGCGCCCTAATATCGATTGTGCCTGATAATTGAATTGGCAGAGTTTGCCTTGGCCGAGCGTCCACCTGGATAGCTTACTACTTAGCTATACCCATATCTTCCCAAATAGGTTACGAGATGAAGACAAGCGTGGATATTAAGTGAACAATTTCAAATCAATCAATTTTCAATTTAGTTACATATTATTTTGATTAAATTTGTTCATTCATTTAACCTAAGAGGTATGCTCTTATAGGTGGAGTAATTGCCACTTTTCTCTCTTCTCTTCCAACTTTTTCACCTCCTGATACGACACGACATTGGCCTTCTGTCTTATTTGCCTAAAATAAATAAGCTAAGGCCTTCCTTCTCTTATTGCCCTCCAGAATGTTCAAAAAGGAGTAGTGTCGAATCTGCGTACCATAATTTTTCTCTTCTAAATTCTAATTTTAATTTTAGACTTTGTTCATTATATTTAGTGCCGGTAAAACCTTGTGTAGATGGATCGCTACAACCATCTTTTTGCTGAATTCCCGGTGAAATTACTAGCAAGGAGGCATTTGACCTAGGCATATACCATCTTGTGATTGCGAATATAGGCCTCAAAACCAACTTACAACAAGTTGGCCTGTCTACTCCTTTGCCTTCTCCATGCTATACAGGGTGTTTAGCGCAAGGTAACTCGGCAACTGGCATTTTTTTATACAACCAAAATAATATTTTTCTAAACCTGATGTCCTGGACCTCCTTATTAGGCCTGAATAAGTAGTACATGGCACAACTTATACGCCATTTTTTTTGCCCAACCATGTGCCTAACACCCTGTATAACAATTCGTACAAAAATGAACCGTTGGTAAATAGTACTGACTAGTAGAAAAGCCAGTGCCAGTGATGACTTACGGATCTGAGACGTGGGCGCTAACAATGGGCCTTATGAGGAAGCTCAAAGTCACTCAGAGGGCTATGGAGAGGGCTATGTTCGGGGTTTCTCTGCGTGATAGAATCAGAAATGATGATATCCGCAGTAGAACTAAGGTTACCGACATAGCCTGAAGAATAGCCAAACTTAAGTGGCAGTGGGCGGGGCACATTGCTCGCAGGACTGATGGCCGATGGGGTCAGAAGGTTTTTGAGTGGCGTCCGCGGACCGGGAGACGAGCTGTAGGTAGGCCTCCAACAAGATGGAGTGACGACCTTGTAAAGATCCGAAAGAACGCGGTGGATGCGAAAAGCACAAGACCGGTCTGAGTGGAGAGCCTTGGGGGAGGCCTATGTCCAGCAGTGGACGTCTTTCGGCTGACATGATGATGATGATGATGATGAGTAGAAAAGCCACACAAATAAACCATAAAGTCTAAAGATCAATAAATTCACAGTTGAAAACCCAAACGACCTAGCATTTAGTAAAATGACGTGTTAACTACATACCACACGCGACCTTTTACGGCAATAATTCCTTGAAACTGGAGCAAACGCTAACAACGTGCTTAGTTATATTTAGTGCCGCGGGTTGAATATTTCATTGGAAATCGACCCGATATTGAGGCATTTGGCATTCAATTGAAGGTCAAGCCAGTTTGAATGGTCACCAGCGTTGAAAGTTTCGATTACTAGCAGCGAAAGTTACCTACTGTAAATGTTGAAACACATTATAGTTGAAAATTGATAGAACAGGCTATACCGGCCAAGTGAGAGTCCGATTCGCACTCGAAGGGTTCAGTATCACGCCGAAAAACACGTTTCTTGTATGGGGATTCATTTCGAAATTTATTTATGTTTTGTTACTAATGTTTTAATACTAACTATCATTTCAAGTGTCTAACTACTTACTACGGTTCATGAGATACAGCCTGCTGAGAGGCAGACGGACGGATAGCGGCGACTAAGTAGTAGGCTGTCGTTGGAACCCTTTCTGTACGGAACCCTAAAATGTATCCTGGTATCATTTAAACCACTTGATAGAAAAGAAATTCTAATGTAGTGGTGATATATGATCCAACATTGGGCTCAAAAATATCGGACACGTTTTTATTGCTACGGTTATAAGAGCGTGTCAGGTATTTTTAAGCGCAATTTAGGATAATATATAATTGCTGGCGACTGTACAGTCAAGATAATAATAACTCAGTATAAAATTGCCACGTCACAGTGTCTGTTCGAGATTTAAAACAAACTCAAACTCACAATATTTATTTAATGTCATTTACGATTGTCATCTATTCCTATTTACCTATACAACCCACATGATTAAACATATAAGTAAGCAAACTTAAATCCTTTGCGATAGGTAAATATTTATGCATATTCTTCGCATTATTTGCGGACTGTACGTACATAAATGAATATGTAAGTACCGAATGACGTTTCTCTTGTTTTGTGTTTTGTATTGAATTTAACGTCACTATAATTTGAAATTCATGCAATCAGCACTGTCCAGTCCACAAACAACACAAAGCGAAAAATATTTACCGCGCATATAAAAATTCCGATAGCTGTAAAAATCGCAAAAAATCCAAGATATATTTTTCTATCACAGAACTAAGAATATATTCCTCCCTTAGCTTGTAAAATTAACGCTTCGGCACGTTTCAACTAGAAATTTCGTGGCTCTTCCCATTTGTATTTTTTTCTCTACAGATTTTTTTTTGATTTCGATAAGGTTAGTCGTCAATTGTTGTCAGTCAATATTTGAAAAGAGACGTGTACGTATTTCTGACGTCGTTGGAACATTATTACGACTTCGGCTATATAATATATGCTTAATTTTTAATTATTTTCTCGAACATTAACTATATACAAAATGTTTTCAACGGCTAAATTTATAATAGATTGTTTAACTAGGGTCTAAAATAAGCCATACCTAGTACCACGAGATGGTTATTTTCCCGAGCAAAGCGAGGAAAAATTATTCGAGGGGTACCGAATAATGCTTTTAGACCCGAATTATACACTCTACTTTTCACTTCGATTGTGAGAAAATAAAAACATTACCTATACAAAGGTAAAAAATTTGCAAAGATTATCCACTACAAATTCCACGGCGAAAATACTTTTTTAATTTAGCGGCATGTTTTTTTCAAAATACTTTGACACAGATACAAAATATAGACACCGCGAATAAACGCCACTGAACGTGTGAGTATTTAGCGCTTCAAAGCGTTGCACAATCGATTTAATCATATTTTAACGATTGTAAAATAGGGACTATAAACACCTAATGTTTTGAGAAATGAATTCTGTTACCTGCAGGCCTTCCGTGTCACACACTCGCAATCACAATCGTTTTCATTTTTGAAAATGGAAGGCTTCGCGAAGCCGATCGCGATTGCGAGTGAGTAACGCGAAAGGCCTGCTGATTGGTCGATTTTAATATAGCTGTATTCTGGTTGGTTGATACCAAATACAGTGTTTTTTTTAAAGAGTTAAATTAGTTAAAGAGTAGGTATATGTACCAAAAATAACCTAACGTTCCGATTGACAGTCAATGTGTATTGTGATTGGTGGATTTAATTTGGTGAAGTATTTTGATTGGTCAAATTATTATTTTTTGTAAATGTAAATCATTATATTTTCCATTGCATATTTTCCCTAGGGAAAATATGAATATAATGTATTCTCTAGGGTTTACATTTACTACTTTGGTCTCGCTTGATAAGTTTAATGTCACACTTTTTGAGCATGAGAAGTGAAAATAAATTTAAATTGTTAAACAAGCATTGATCCGAAGGTAGAGGGCTTGCAGTTCATTGACACCGTCCAACTCGACGGGTTACAGCGGTAAACAGGCAAAACATTAAGGTAGAAAACGTCAATACAAAAAAAACAACATATATGTTTATGTTATTAAAGTTGCATAAAAAAAACATACGACTTATTATTTCTTGTTGGTAGAGGATTTTGCCCACAGTTAAAATCTGCATAAATTCCTGCATTACAAGATTCTTTAGTACACTTATAACTTCATTCTCGGTATTTAATAGTAGATTTAATGAACGTTATGGAGTCGTTTATGAATAGAATTTTCAACTTCGTAGTGGTCGTAGTTAATAAAAAAACATTCAAAAGAATGAAAGAAAATACATAAGCATAAAGATTAAACAGACCACAATTATGAAAAAAATCATTCACCATCTCTTTTCATGTCATTTCCCTGAGGACCTAGAAAGAGCCAGGACCATTTCACATCGTCATCAGTTACATGTCTTAGTTGTTGTGTCTTGTGTTTATTGTGATGTAGGTTAATAATCTTTTTTGTAATTTGCTAAGTAAAAGTATCATCATCATCATCATCGCATCAGTCTATACTAGTCCACTGCTGGGAATAGGCCTCTCCCTTTGTTCGCCACTGAGCACGAGCCGCGGCCATTCCCATCCAGCTCTTGCTAGCCACCCTGCGAAGATCATCATCCCACTACTCTAAGGGCTTCCGTCTAATACAAACATAAAAAAAGAAGTATACACTTTATTATAATCTTTGCGTGTTTCAAGCGTTTAGAGTTACAATCGACTACGCTGTGGCATTTCTTTTCTTTGATCGGAAACAGGGAATGCAATCATAAAACGCGATAATGCCATTTGCAATTTCATAACGCCAGATGGCGATGATGCGGCAGAGAGCGATGACACAGTGACATGGAACGCAATGACGGAAAACCGATTATTGCTTTTTTAAACAAGAAGTGGAGTAGGCCTTTATTTGCTACTAACAGTTAGAGTCCGTTCGCGAAAGTTTTTATCACTCGGGAACTGTCTTATTTACCGGGTTAAAAATGAAATCATAAGTATATTTACTATGTCCTTCCCCGGGACTCAAGCTATCATACCAAATTTCATCAAAATCGGTTCAGAGGTTTAACCGTTAAGGCGTAACAAACAGTACTTAATGGTAGGTAATCAAAAGACAGGTAGTGAGTTGTTCGTAAATCAAAAAAACGTAAACGTAAGTCGATACTTTTTTTCTAATCTTACTAGTTTGAGAGTGATAAATAAATATAGGAAGTTTCCAAAATTTTGGAAATTGAGTCACATTATCCTTATCTTCGACACTTTGGCACTGTGGGATCTTTCGCGAAAATTAACGTAGACTGCAGTATTCCCACTTCCCACGATGTTTTTCTTTCATCATATGAGCATAAATTACTATAGTTTTAGGTATAATGTATTCGAACTCAACCCCTGCCATCACGAGTTGACTCTCTACGCCTCTCGGCCACAGATGCCCTTCCACCTTCCAAATAAGATGCTGTAAATTACGACGGACGAATTTTTACAAGGGTTCACATTCTTCATTCTAGCTGAAAAAGGAACCCCAATAAAGTCAACAAGATCAAACGTTATTAAGTAATCATTACATGGCTGCCGTTTCATAAACAGAGTAATTAACCTGCGCTTACGGTCTTTAACCTGAACAGATAATAACATGTAATTCTCCTGATAATGGGGGGCAAAGATCTCAGCACAACTAAATCAATGACCTACCATTGATTCGTACGTGCAATCAATAATTCAAATTAACTATTAGTACCTGGAAGACTGAGCGTCGCTCGGGTTGAAAACGAATTTTCCCGAAGATGACAACGTGACAGATCGATTTTTCGCCTCCGTAAACCCCTATATTTCAAATTTCATCGAAATCGTTGGGGCTGTTTACGAGATTCAGATTATATATATATATATATATATATACAAGAATTGCTCGTTTAATGGTATTATATATTAGATAGATAGATACCTAGTTAATTTCTTGGAAAGTAAATAGAGATGAGATTCAGGAAAAGCGTGCGTGGAACGAAAGTAAACCGTTTGCGTGAAGAGAGATGAGAAAATCAATTAAGAATTGTATCTAAATTTAAAAGTTATTAATTTGACGCCACGGCAGCTTTGTACCCTGGAACAAAGAAGTTTCTATTTCTGGACTTGGATTTACTTGTCGTCTGATTTGGTTTGCCGATGCGTTGTTAATCCCTTCAGGTTGCCTTTACGCATCTTTTGGAGAAACTTGTCGAAATTCGACCTATGACAATGTAAGAGAAAAGTGTTAAATCCTCTTGCTTGTTTCATATTGACGTGACTAATCTCGTAGATCCAGTCTTCGCCCATAGAAATGAAGGTACGATTGAACCAAAACCCAGGCTTTAAAAAACAACAGCTAATATCCAGCAATCTAGCGAATTTGTACATAATCCAGCGACTCATAAACGCGTAACTTTCGTCTGTCAGTTTACATAACGCAATGACAGTTGCGTAGTGTCATCGATTTACTCCTCGGTCGTTTAATAACCGTAAGTTATTACAATCGGTAGAGCGCGACTCTTCCGTATTGTGATAAAACAGTTTAGAAACAGTATTGAATAACTAGTTAATGTTGATACGAGAATACGGTTAAATTAGTTTTTATTTGAGCGGTTAATAATTTGTATTCGAGTTTTTATGAAGACATTAGAATTTAGAAATTACCACGCAAGAATATAATGCTAGTCTTAGCCATTATTGACCACTTTTACTAAAATCTGCACAAAAAAGTTCATACTAACAACAAAAACTCTATTACGGTTGGCCTGCTTTTCTAATCATTGTGTTATGAAAACAAATACTTTTAGATTTTGATAAACTCAAACTCGCGGTATAAACCAGAGGTCCCCAGTTTTATTTCACACTATTTTTTCTGTTCTACCCGGTCTACCCGGAAAACAAATTACACAGGCTACAGTTAAAATTTTGCGCGGAAAAATATTATTTACAAAGTAAAAACATACATGGACAGTAGGGCATGCAGTACCGGGCCCGGTTCCGAGACTTCTATTTCCCGGTTCTAAGCAGGGACGGTACCGGGATTCCCGGTTCTCCCGGTTCTTTATTTTTTACCTCAAATCACCGCAATCATGGACATTTGAGATATAAAACGATTGAAAAACATTAGGAAAAAAGAAAAATATATCTTGATTAAGTAAAATACTTACTAGAAAGTTATTTTGTTCTTCCTTTTTATAAATCTAGAGATTAATTATTGCAAACATGCCACAAAATATGATGGATTTTGATGCGATGTTGCCGCTGGTGTTGGCGTCGTCGCTCAGGTATGAATTGGATATATGTGATACGCGCCACGATATTTGTTTGGTATTCATGGAAAGAACCGGGAGAACCGGGATGTAATATTCAGTACCGGTTCTTTAGGCACTGTGAAATTCCCGGGATTTCCCGGGAATTACAGAACCGGGATTTCCCGGGAGCATGCCCTAATGGACAGATAATAAAAACGTTATTTAGAAACATGGATATTATATAAGTAAGTAGGTACATACGATATAAAAAAACCGTGAATGAATATGGATTATTCCATTAATGGAAAGCCAAAATTAAAGTCACGACCTGCTTAAATGGGATACTATGGCGGACCCCCATTTTTATTTCCGCTCACATGGTCCCCTTGCAGGCCGTCGTCGACCCCTGGGGTTCGATTTAGACCACTTTGGGAATCACTGGTATAAACAGAAGCTCGTCTTCAAACAAATGTATATCGCGCGGCTTGCATGTATGCGTACCTCAACCGTACGCGCCGCGAGCCACAACAAGCAAGAACATCAAGCCGGTTTAGTCGGGGCCGCGACGTCGTCGCGTTTATTTGCTTGCGTATTAATTGACGAGCGACGCGCATCCACGCAACCCTAGCGAAAATAGGTAACAGAAACCCCTAAAGGGCCTAACACAAACTAATTTTCTATTTATACTATGCTTGTACTATAAGAATGAGATAAAGTAGCTTTGACATACTATTCCCAAAGTCTAAATAAATGGAGCCTAATTCTTGTGTAAACAGATATCAAAGTTACATGCGAGATGAAATGTCAAACGCACACATTGAGTTATCTCGGACGTGACTATTTCGTTTTAAATAATAAAGACCATGACATCTATACAGATGACATGAATAAAATAATTTTGGGGTTAGGTCCAATAAGTTTGACCATAGTTCATCATATCAGCCTGTTGCAGTCCACTGCTGGACATAGGCCTCCCCCAAGGAGCGCCACAGCGCGCGATCTCCCGCCCTTTGCATCCAGTCACTGCCAGCTGCCTTCTTCAGGTCATCGGTCCATCTAGCCGGAGGGCGTCCTACACTACGTTTGCCTAAGCGTGTTCTCCATTCAAGAACCTTCCTGCTCCACCTCTCGTCAGTTCTGCGACAGACATGGCCAGCCCACTGCCACTTCAGCTTGCAAAATTTTTGGACAATATCAGTCACCTTAGTCTTATGTCGTATGACCTCGTTGGACCATAGTTAAGCATTGTTAACCATACAAACAAAGAAGTTGAAAAAAGTTTCGTTGTGTGACGAAAAGTATCCCTACAAAGAAAATTTAACTGTGCGAGTTAGCATGCCCAAAAAAAACTTTATAAAACATCTTGCAGTAAAAAGTGCTAAGAAATAAAGTAATTGGAATATTACAGCGAGATTTTTATTTATTCACCCCGTAATCTGTTTCTGCACTCTCGTCCTGAATAAAAACGAAATTTGTTTTGCAACTGCATGTATGCGGCTATAAATTGGGTGAAGATGCACTTCATTGAATTGCACATTTATAATTCATGACAGAGCGGCGACTTTCTGGAAAGTTGTTGTATAACAGAGGAAAGTAGATGAAATTCTCTTTATTTTTCTTTATGTCAATTGTTTAATTTTTAAAAAGGATCAAAAGATTTTGGGGCCAACTCAGAAAAGTCACAAATCACAAAAAACCTTTTCCATTAATTTGTGTTTTTAGGCACAGCCTTATTATACTTAGGTTAGGATAATAATAGGTAATAAAACTGTATATGTAGATTAGAATTAGAAATAGAATTACAATTAGAGCAGTAGAAATACTAACAGTCACCTCGCTTCCTCCAATGTCTGTCATCCGGCGATACCGTCGCCTACGTACATGTGGGACTCTACATACGTTTGAACGAGACACATATTGTCATATCACTCGTAACCTTGAACCTACCTGTAGACAAGACGCATTAAAATATGTAGATAAATAAATAAGTAAATATCAGGGAACAATGTCACACCAATTGACCTAGTCCCAAACGAAGCTCTAGGCATGTACTATGGCATTGCGAGAATGTTATCGTTATCGAAAATGTATAGAATTAACGCAAGCTGCCGGACGGTCGCATCGAGCGCTATGTCAATTCCATACATTTTGTCAGTTTTCGACAATCGTTTACGTTAGCGTTATGCATCTTGCCTAGCCTGCTTGAGGCCCTAATTTGAAAATCGAAGTTCGAATTACGTTAGCTCTATCCATCTCTGTCACTCGTTATTAGAGACTAAATCGAGGAGAAGGGATGGAGCTATTGGAGCTAACATAACTTCGTACTTCGATTTTCAAAGTATGGCCTCTGAGGTATTATTCTCTTAAAAACGGCTTCGTGTTAAACGGTTGATCGAGCGAGCGAAGTCATACGAGCAAGTTGTGAGCTACCTAGTTGGAAATACACGCTCTTAAATATTCTTTGTACGCTCCAATGGGACGATTTAAACTCGCCGGTTATTAACCTTTTCGACGCCTTACGTCAATTAAAAATGTGTCCCTCACATGCCAAACATGTTGCAGTATGCAAATTACAATTTAATTCATACGAAACAAAGTCTCTTTAAATTTTCAACTTGTGTCGTCTGTGGCCTACGGTGGCTTAAGGTGGCACGTCTTTGAATAGTCGGCCAGTGCCGACTGTAGCGTTCAAAACTTGAGTTGTAAACAAAGATAGCCTGTTGTATCACCTACCTGTTTAACAGCTCCATCCACATAATCCTCGCAGACGTTCTTCGCAAAGAAGGTTTCCACGGGGAAGGTCCGTCCAGGGATGCTGAAGGTCGGCACGTTCCCGAAGAACGTGGAGAACTTGTTGGAGTCCATGGTGGCTGAGGTCACGATCAGCTTCAGGTCACTGCGACGGGCGACCACCTGGAAAGGGAATGTTATTAGAATCGCTTTGAAAATGATTGGATTCAGATGATCTATATGTTTGTCCTCTGCGTTCCTAAACCATTGATCAGATTGTGATGAAAATTTGGTAGGGTGTTCTGAGGACGCACGTGAGGATTTTTGGTCAAAAATCTATATGTACTTTTTTACTTTACGTGGCATTGCAACGCATGCAGATAGTTCTACTAATCCTACTAATCTTACTTCTTACGATACATATAATCTTATTTAATATTATAAATGCGAAGGTTTGGATGTTTGTTACGCGATCACGCCAGAACGGTTGAACGGATCATATAGGAAATAAATGGGAGCACAAGGCTACTTTTTATCCTGGATGATGATTGTGATTATGATGGGGAATGTTCCGAGGGAAGAGCGATAAACGACGTTTACGTGGACGGAGTCGCGGGCAGAAGCTAGTCACTAACGTAACGTTACTCACTGACTAACAGACAACGCGCAGCACAGCCTAAACTGGACTAGGGACTGGATATTTGGAGGGAATATGCTTTGCCACGTGTTTTAGAAATGATCTTTGAAAATCGACCCCCAAACGAAAGAAATAGGGGGAGTAGCATAAAATTTAACGTAACGTAATCACTGATGTGCAAGTTGCGGAAAGTTTCCAAAAAGTTAGAAAAGTTGTAAGAAATTTCTGGAAGCTTTGACTAGAAATATAGGAAATTTAAATTTAAGAAAAAGTAGGTTTCAATCCCCATACAACAATATTGTGAGAAGTTTCCGAAATTTTCCTACATGAAAAATTCCGCAATTTTGGAAAGTTTCCTTTGGCACGTTTAAACGTAATCGATGTAAATAGCGGTTTGGTAATACTGCAAATAAAATAAAGTTAATACACATAACTTTTTGGGAATTGGTAGATCGTTAGACCAAAAATATGACCCGAACAGCAGGCACCTGTATGTCATTTATTTATTTATTTATTTATTTAGGAGATAACACAGAAACATACATAGAGTGTAACAACATCATGTGTAGCAATAAAGAATCTTTGTTTTAGTTGGTAGTTAATGGAATGTTTAATTATTAAGTAACCGAGGGTAGGTGTTTTATCTATCCGAACATACGAGATCCGATCATATTAGAAACCTGCCGCGTTAATAATAGCAATTGCTTTTATCCGATAATTTCACGCGCGAACGGTCGCTGTTTTTGCGAAATCGCTGTAAAAACGTTTTCATTCGTTGTATTGTAAAGTTGCCTAACAAAGCAAAAAGCAGAAAAATAAATTACAGCTTCTTTGTGTTTATTTATAACTGCGTCTGCACCAGTCCTTTTTGGCGAGGTCTTATAGTTAATTTTAAATTGCTATTTTAATAACATTTCTTTTTTGTGTATTGTAAAATATGCTTAAAACACCAAGGACTATTTTTTATCTAGCTAGATATTGATGCGAGAACATGTATCATCAGATGCATGATGGTAATTGGGATACCGACGTACGTCATATCTTTGAAATCTATAGTCATTCATACATCGAAAGTCTATAAACTAGGTAGAATGACAATTTGTGCCACGAGAATTCTTGGTCTCTATTTATAACAATAGATAAGTAATAACCATTGGTAATCTTCAGTATCTATTGGATTTTAGTTAATTCAATCGATAGAATACAATTCAATATATTTCTCATCATTTTACTTGGCTTGGCAACAGATGGTTAGTAATAAATTGGATCCCATTAGGGTTTCAAACGTTGGGTTTTATTCTGTTAGGCCCGCTTCCAATATTCAAATCTTAGATAGATTTGGTTACGTCGGTTTTAAATTTGATATGTGCGACATATAAAATACAAGCAATCCGCCCTCGCTTCGCTTTAGTTTATGTGAGTTTCCTGTAACGCACATACATAAACCAGAATTCATTATACATAGCAACCTTTCGTGAAAAAATATTTAACTGATGGTGAAAACCCCTTAAAAATCCGTTGCATGGTTTAGGAGTTAGCTGATATACAGATAGACAAATAGACGCGGGAGCGACTTTGATTTATACCATGTAAAGAAAGATGTCAAGTTTTAACCTGAAGTAACAAAATCTATCTGCTTTAAAAGACCCAACCGAGACAGAGGCCCAAGTTTGAAAATCGAAGTTACGTTAGCTCCATCTCTTTCTCTCTATTTATATAGTCTCAAATGACGAGTGACAGGGATTGAGCTAACGTAACTTCGATTTTCAAAGTAGGTCCTCAGATTTTCTCTTCGTCATCATCATATCAGTCGGAACACGTCCACTGTTGGCCATAGATCTTCCCCAAAGTTCTCCACTGTGATCAGTTCTGTGCTACTCATGATAATTTTTCTTAGTAGGCATAAATTGAACAACATAGCTAGGTAGCTAGCTATTTAAAGCTGATGGTAACAGGAGGAAGTTCATTTCTGATACACAATCTTGTCATAGGCAACCATTTTTGTCTACTATTAGAAATATTAGAATGCACGTTCGCATGAAATTACCGCCGCGTAACCTTGGTTACTATGGTTTCCCTGGACTGTCAAATCGATAGGACTACGACACTGACAGAATTGTAGTAGGGGCTCCCAGACTAAAATTTTCCTGCAGTCCCAATTCCGTAACGACTTCAAAGTCGATTCGACCGACTTCAAAATAAATGTGAATTAAACTAAACACGAAACTCAGTGATGCTTCGTAAACTTCTGTCCAAGTCATGAACTTCTTCATACAGTCAGGTCCTATTCAGACTGCCAATGATAACAACAAGTATGAAAACGAAAACGATCGCAATTGAGAGTTCATTAGGCAATAGGCCTGCTGGCCTGCAATCTAAATCTATGAAGGCCACAAATTAAAGGATTCATGCATGCGCCACCCGCAATATTCGTACGGCCGGGTTTGAAACTATCACCCTAAGCTCAGTTCAGATAGAGATGGCAACATTGACAATGTGATAATATGTCAAAGGCACTAGAATACCCTGCAGAATAGAGGCCCTGTAATGCCCTGTATGATTGTTGACTGACAAGGGTCATTATTACGACGACCTTTAGACCGCCTGCCGATCAACGGCCATCCGCAAGTATACGGCAGATTTGGTCATCACTGCTGTGAGGCGGCGGACTGTCCGGTCGAAACCTGTAAATACTGGTCCGCATTGCCGCGTGCCACACTCACTTACAGCTCGAAGAAAACTTCGTAAAGCATAAGAGAAAATGATTGTTCTGTGGTCATGGAGCCGACGCGATAAACATGAAGCCTCAAATGAAAGCATGTAGGAGTAATCTTCTAACGTTCGCGCGAAGACACGCACACAAGCGCATAAAAATCGTACTGAGTAGACCAAATTTGGTCTAGTTTGAGTGGCATCACATTGGTGCGTGGAATAGGTTTCTATGTGTAATTATTCTAAGCTTTAAAGTAAGAGACCAAAGACCGAGGTTAAAGACACGCAAAAAATAGTTATTTGTGCAACAAGAGAGCAAAGTTGGTTTTTGCTGCGAGTGTACATTCAGACACGAGATGCAAAAACTTAATCTTATATTGCACGTACCACTTTTTACCACAGCAGTGAGAACATAATACCCAAAGGTAAAAAAATACAACACGGTAAAAATTTAACCGCATGTATATTTACCCACCCAGCCACCCTCCCATTTAAATTGACCCATCACTGTTTTTTTTTCATTGAAAAGTTAAATTGTCTCATGCTCGCAGCAAAATCGAATTTTGCTCACTGTCTTTCGCACGCATCAAAATTAAAAACAACAAAACCAGCCTGTTTGAGGTGCTGAGATGAAAACGTAATTTCTATGCCTCGATAACAGGCTCGTTGGAGAGCTCGCCGGAGATATATCTTTAGCAGAATAACAAGCTCTATCAGCAGCCCCCAGAACTTTCGGATCCCTTGTTCACTTGATTAAACCTAACAATATCTTGCCTCCCAGCTTGGCTCAACGCCACGGCGATTTGAGCTCAATGAAACAGAAAATTGGGTTTGCTTTATATTGTAACGATGAAACTTGATTGGCTGGCTACGTTATACCCATAATAATTTTTGATACAGAATACGGAGCTATGTAGTTGGTTCCGAGTCAATTTATTATAATAGTCTCAGACGAGTTTTATGAAATCCTGCTGTAAATCTGCAATCCTATCTTCATAAATATAATTTGTGAGACGAGTCTTAGATGGTTTCTATTAAAGCATGTATTTATTTGTAACTCGCTTGACTTCCCATGGGAACAGTATATTTTTCGGGAAAAATGGTAGCCTATGTGTTAATCCAGTGTATATAAGCTAATTATATGCCAAATACCGTCCAAATCCGTTTTAGCGTGAAGGAGTAACAAATATACTATATCACACATACGCACACACTCACAATTTTTTTCATTTAATAGTAGTAAACCCTCTGCAGCCACTCGGCTTTTGCTTCGAACGGTCGGACCCACTATCATGTCTCTAGATTATTCAATACTAATAGTACAATTCCAGAGCTAAGTTTAGGACCAGGTCAATTTGTGTTTAAATCAACAGACAGCAACAATTGTCATGATTCCCGATTTAACAGAGATAAATTAAACCTCCGCAAACAAAGTCGCAGGCAAAAGTACGAAAATAAACAAATTTATTGCGCGACAATATAACTACGTCTTAGCATCAGAAGTTTTTGTACAACTTCTCAAACCTTGAACATTAATGTTAAACTATCGATTTAAATGTAAAATTCCATTTCAGATCAACGACCTTCTCAACGGGCCAAAGTTAACTTTATTTCGTCAGCAGGAAAATCTGAGGATTTCCACACTAACTTTACAAACAACGCAAGATTCCTGATGTCGAAATTTCTACGACGCTAATAAAAATGCACGTCCCAAAGACGACGAACGAATATAAAGAAGGGACGATGCGAAAGACTCCAGTAAATTGATTAAGCCCTACGTGGTACTTTAACAAGATTGAAGCAGAAACGCCAAGCTTTGAAAACTTGAATTTAGATGACAACAGTTTTAAAGAATTGTAAAAAATGGTCTCAAGCTACGTAAAGAAAGTTTAAGAATTGTAGAAGACAAAAAAAACACTACAATTGCAATGGTTGAACTGAAAATTGAATCGATACATTCTACGGAAAATTTGTAAATAGATTATAACATAAATCCGGGTGCGCCAAAGTTCATATAAAATTGTAACTCCGATTATTGGAACACCGAAAATTTTTCTCATACCATTTTACATCATAAAGATATCTCTTCATACTCTTCATAATATGTTTTAATAGTAATGATTGGAACTTATACTCTAATAACGCCAATATTCATGGAACCGTACACTTTTCAGAATTTCTTAAATAACTTACGTGTAGATAAAATTAGGTTAGTTAGGTTAGATTTATAACAATCCTCAAAAAGTAACAGTTTCTTAAAAAAATGCATTATGAGTTGCGATAATTATGACTTAAAAAAGTATGAACAAAAAAGTATGAGTAAAATTTTTCGGAGAAATTATGAGTATAGACAAATCGTTATTTGTATAAGAAATCTAAAGACCAATTTTAAATGAGCCAATAATGGACCCCATTAATCCTAATAAAGTAAACAAATTTCCTTTTATAGAGTTGCGATCTTATATAATCTAGATCTGAGACTCTCTTGGTGAGCAAGAAAGATCAGAGAATAAGGTCAAAGCTATATTGTTACGATTGATATAAGATGATTGTCAAAGCGGAAGCAACCACCGGTTCCAAGAATGCCTCTACTAAGAGTTCTAGTTTATAAAACAAAGGATGGGAAGTTAATGAGATCGTCAAAACAATCCTTGAGTTAGATGACTAGATTATAGAACCTTGGTTAGATATTTTTCAATAGTAGACTATAGTTAAATTATTATAAAATTCAAACTAATTATCTAAAACGTAATTAGAATAAGTAGACCACTTTTGACTAACGTTGGCGTACAATCAAACAAATGAATTTATAGGCCACTATGAGACTGCGTCAAAGTGGCGCAGTAAGTCAAATTCTAAAGAGCCTTTTTTTTTTTGGTAATCGCCTGAAGGACCAAAGACAAAAGCTTCCTTGCTTTCGTTTGCTTTTTGCTTTAATTACTTTAAGAAAAAGGGGCAGAGGTGAAAATCCCTTCCGGAGACCTGGGAATGGAGGGCCCAGGTGCTGCCGGGCTCGCACCGGCTAAAAACACCAATGCCCCTATTACCAACTAGAATTTAAACTCCCGCGGATACTACCCCAGCCAGTGCTGAAAGGACGGAGGAGAAAGTCCTTCCTCCGTTTACATATCCGCGGGGTATTGCCAAAAAGGGGGGATAGAAATGGGGGTTGGGATGGGGGGGTGACTTATAGCTATGTGAGTCGCGGAGTGGGAATCCTGACGCATGCATGCTTACAGACTAAAGTTACTTACTTACTTACTAAGTCCGTAAAGAGCTTCTTAGGCACTGGTCCCACCAAGGGCGAGGAAGCGATTAGCTATCGGCGATTTTCTCTCCCAAGAAACGAACAAAAGATAAAGGTCCCCTGTCAGTAAAAGAGACACGTATGTCGTTGATCGCTGAGACAAGTGCCTTAAGCAGGGTTTCCACTGTGAACGGAGCGGACTCGGTTTAGCATAGTATAGTCCACCCTACGTTTACTTGACAGAATACCAGCGTTGCAACACTAACAAGTGTAGCAACACAATTCTGAGTGAAGACCCATATCGATGTCACACTACCGCACCCTAAATGTTAAGATTAAATAACAATGTAATTATAAGTTTAAGTTGGTGATGGTGCTGTGTGCGAGATTGATTAAATACTTTTCATTTTCATTTCGTTTCATTTTTCACTTCTATGGAATCAATCGCCATTAACTCCGCCATCCGCATTACATTACACATTACGAAGTCCATTATTCACCAGAACGTATTGTTCTGCCTGTCAAAAGCTGACGGCCGCCAGCAGTTGTTTTCTATTTTCGCAGACAGATGGCATTGGTGAAAGTGAGACAACATGTTGATTGTAATGTCAGACGTAGATTACGTGCCGCTCTGTTTGCGCACACGCAAGTACACTGCCCTGAGCCAAAAGGGCCCATATCTAGTTATATTGTGAAAGCAGTTCTGACTTTATATACTACGGAAGATTTTTAGCGGATGCGATTTTTTTTATTTACAAAGATACAATGGAAAAAAGAATGATGAAGTAGTTTTGTTGGTTAATATATAGAGTATACCTACTACAGAATAATCAGGGCGTTAAATTCGGTGTTTACTTGCCGCCTTATTATGTTGAGGATAGATTTTTATAAATCTTCGTAAGTAAATGCAAGGATATTACTCAGTCAAGGCTTTGGTTGTCACACAAATATTTGGCGATAAATTTACATTTTAATTGCAATATTTATTCCTACATACATATATACATACATACATACCTACATTAAATTACGCTTTTTTCCCAGAGGGGTAGGCAGAGATCACTTCTTTCCACCTGGTACGATCCTGACAAATCTCCTTCGCTTTCTCCACATTTATACATTCCTACATGTCTTAATTAAGCAAGGGGTTTATTTTACTTTCCAAAGCGAAAAGGGCCACGGCGCATCTATTTATAGAAAGACAGAAATAGTCGTATTGATTTCCTATTTTGAGGTGAGAGCAAAGCGACGATTCTTTTCTCAGACGCGATATAATCTATTCTAGTCTGTTTTCAAACATGAAGGATAAATTATTGCGCTACGGATAATTGCTCTTGGCTAGTCAACGATGAAGACATTAAGTGCTCTTTATAAACATTGTGTCAAACATTCAGCCAAGACACAAACCCATTGGTAACGCATTAACAAATATTTGAACCAATGTCAGCCAATACTAGTCACGTATCAGCTTACTTGGAAAAGAGACCGTAGGATCAATTAAATTTAAAATAAGAACATTCCGACCCGACGAGCCCCCAATCACGTGATATTACGAGCGTTCGAAAAATAAACGATGGCGTCTCATTGGGCATGTTTAAATTTAGAAACAGTATTCGATTGCTCGGCGATTTGTCGAACGCCGGATAGCGGCTGCAATTGTATTTTTGATATATTCTTTATTACAAAGTTGACGTTTTCAATTGACCGTTGAAACGAGCAAACGTCGAGACATGGTCGTTACCTAGAATGGGAGTTCCATTGAAGAACGAAAGCAAACAGAGCAGTCATAATGTTTAATCTCAAAACATCATCTTCGCATAACAATTGCAGGAACTTATTTATTTTTGTTCAGCAAACAATAACATAACTTATAGAAACATGAGAAGGTTCCCGTGAAGAGCAAATTGCACGAACGTTACGTCACGGCCGGCCGACGTATGCTCTTGACATTGGTATTAATAAACGTTATTATGAACCTCGCAACTAGACCAAAAATACGCGAGATGATTTCGTTTCTGTGGGTTAGATAAAAAATTACATAGATGCAGGGTTGCAGCAAGTGTGACATAATGTAATCTATATTTTTGCGAAATAATTTGCTTGATAATTACTATGTAAACTATTACTTTACGGAGTGTAATATTATGTGTGTTTAAACTTGTGTTTTTTTTAAATTATCTTTAAAGCATTTCGAAGTACATAGTTTGTATGTTCGTTGTTTAAATTTTGCAATCGATTTTAAACTTACTTGCTGATGAAACTTTTAACACACCTCAAAAATAAATGCCAGTGCAACAATTCAGTACCAATATTCTTATATTTGTCTTAAATCGCAAACAAGTACAGTTACAGAACCGGAAGGATCATCGCATAAATAAACTCTCATTTCTGAATAATCCGCATCTTTTCAGCAGTGGTCTCCTGCGAAGCGCTGGTAGATTTTTGACGTGTAAAAGTGCCCGTGCGGCCTTCTTACTGAATAAACATCTTTTATCTTTTATCTTTTATCCAGGGTTCGTTTAGTTCATTTAACTCGGGTTTCGCCAGCGAGTTACCAGTCGTTACGTTTGCAGTTATTGACAAGCGCGTTTGGTCCTCGTAAGGCCCGATGTCCTAAATTTAGGACATTTGTCAAAGTGACTTTTGACTTTAGTTGACTGACATAAGATTCTTTTTCGAACTAACGAAATTTGACGTGGGCCTTACGAGGTAAGAAATAACTTATAACTACCACTTAGTCATTCTCAATCAAAGGTCCCGAGTTCGATTCGCAATGAGCACTAGCAGCAGTTTTTGTTCCAGAGTCTTGGATGCTGTCAGTTTCTGTGTAGAGGTATCTAAGCATATACTTCTTTATACAAATATGTTTATCACTATCTAGTACAAGATGATATTAATTTAGCCAAATTAGACAATGCTTTTATTTGAAACAATTCTAACGTTAGGGTCTTTATTCCATTTTGTTCTAATCAAACTTGTTTTCGAAACCATTTGGCTATCCGATACGGCCATCCTATCTGTTAAGAGAATAAAAGCGTTAACAGTGTGATAATGATATGGTTTAAAAAGTGAAACACAGGAGGTACGTAAATAGCCACGAGGCGTAATAAATTACCTAGTTAATGTTCGCAGACGTGTTAACAGTTCTTCGCATAGCGATCCACTGACGCATCTAGCTGCATTGTTACGATATTTCATCGCGGGAAGTTGAAGTGCAAGAAACATTACTAGGAGGAAAAAATTAAGCGTAGTTTCTAAGATTATGTCCATGTTTATAGCACCTTGGTGTATCAAGATCAGCCATGTTATTCTCTTAAGAGGATTGTGAAGCGCCGCTAAAAACGTGTAGCTGTAAAAAAAAATCCATACAAAACTAGCTCAGGGCGAAAACGTTTCTCACCCCCTAAATCAACTCCGATTTCCACGATTTTTGAATATGTTGTAGTTAATATAAAGACCTAGGTCTGTACGTTTCTGTTTTTGTTTTTTAAATTTGTTTCGTTCTAAGAAATATTTTCTTGGAAAGGAAAACGTACAGACATAGTTTTTCATGATATCAACAACATATTCAAAAATCGTAAAAATCGGACGAGGTTTAAGGGGAGAGAAACGTTTTCGCATTTTGGATGGAGATTTTTAGCTTCACAATCCTCTTAAGGCGAACGAATGAACCGGCGATTTGTAAGTAGTCTTTAAGCGTACAGACAACATTTTAGGCATGCATTCTCAATTAGCTAGCTTAACATTCGCTCGTTGAGTTCGCTCGCTAGATAGACCGATCGAGAAACAGCCTTTTTAAAAAAATAACACATCTGGCATAAAATATAATGTCCACATTAATCAAATCGTATCAAAATCAAAAAACGAGTTCGTATAAAAAGTATGAAACAGAAAATCATTGCCAAGGTTAATATTTGTAGGCTTGTTCCAAGTCCAAATCCAATAACTGTGTCTAAAGAAATATCTACTCATAAAACCTAAGTATTTTACTGCTTTTTGATGTGCCTTACGCTACATTTGACTGAGGCCGTGCCCTGTCAAAACTTGTCAAAGTCAGTAAAAGGAACAGACTTATAGCAGTCATATAACTATCCCTTTCTACGTTTGAAATTTGGCAAAGTTCAGCAGTTCATAATGTACTTAAGGTTGTTAACCCTAGCTCGAAACTAAAGTCTAGCCGAACTAGGGCTGTTGCCACTATTGCCAATATGCCAAATAGGGCGACGCACCCATTACGGGAGGCAATAACCTCTAAAGTGTACATACTCCATTTTGGGCAAGTAGCATTCGCCACAAGGCGAAATTATTTTTATATTACCTCCTCATTTGGTAATGCGAACTTTATGAGAGTGGAAGTGCTGGATTTCGGACTAAGATTGTTCGCGAGGCCATTATTTCGGTTGAATAAAAACTTTCATTTCTACCGCAGTGGCAGTGCTAAAAATATAAATTATTTTAGTATGGCAGGGCATTTCGTACCACGCAGTAACAGTGTCGTCCCTTAGTTGCGAAAAATCGTAAGGTGGAAAGTGTCTTACCTATCGAATTCTCAGTTTTTTCGCGCATCAAAACAAATATTTTTTGTTACGCGATTGCTGCAAAGAAAAAATGAAGTGGGGTACTTTTAATACATACGCGCCAGAACGGCCTCGCTTATGCGCCGGGTACGCGGCGGCTCCAATACCATCCTGAGCGCGCTTGTTGAACGGGCAGACTGTCCAATGATGCGACACCGGTCGGAGGCGCATGCACCGGTGTGTGCCCCCGTCCGGCGTTTTTAGTTGTTTATTGTTTGTTGTAATTTTGTGTACCTACTAACACTAGTTTCTTAAGATTATTATAACTAACAAAATATGGACCCAGAGTCCGAAATAAATGATTTTTATTTATTATTATTATTTATTTAAAATTGTTCGGCGACGCATTTATAGTCTTATGATTGATGGATCTCAGATCCTACTTACCGTGTTCGTTTACCTTCATACCATAAAAAAACCAAGATGAACCTTTTGATCTAGTTTAAAGCCTTAAGAATGTGATATTGGAATAACACAACGCTCAGTCCGATCATCAATACCGGTAACTACATTGTTCCGCAGATGTAACGTAACTCCAGCACAAGTCGACGCCACCTCAAGCCAGTTACCACCGGTTTGCACTGGTTTTATGGCGTGTCGAACGCTAGCCCTTTAGATGGCTCCATTACGGCAATAAATGATGGTAGGAAGCAGGTATTTACGATGTTTTGCAAGCAAGGGATATGTAAGTGCGCAGTCAACACATTAGAGGCAATCAAGAGTCCTCTTAGTTGACATAAATTGAACAAAATATCAATGATACAGTGCTTTTAATCCACGACGGCACGCCCCGTCGCGCCGCCGCTTAGATTGGTGCTGTACTGTCAAATGTAGGTACAATAGAGGATTTGATTTGTTTAGCAGGTTGACATAGTACCTACGTAAATACATTTTCCATGTGTCATTAGTTGTGTCACGTCGGGAAATAAAACACGGCTAATTTACGTAATAAGTCAAACAAACATTCAAATTCCTTGATGATACGTAAAATTTAAAATTGGAGCGTGATGTCTTGGATTGATCACACTAAAGTTATCGTAACAAGAGAAGAAATTAACATCAGCAAGTTATTTAGTAATTCAACTAACGTCTTGTTAGGTTCCTATGGAATCAAGGCCCGTATTATGCTTGCCTTTTATAGGGATGGATAAAGCATCCGTCACTCTCGTACTTACATAATGGTCAGAAAGTGACAGATGTTTTGTCCACGATTATCCACATCGATAAGACGCTTATTCACTACAACCTTAATCTTGTTAGAAGTAATCTTTTTTTTATGGCCTGGAGAAGGCAAACGAGCACACAGGTCACCTGATGGTAAGTGGGATCTGTGACCCATCTGGGGTGTTATTCTTTCAAAAAACGGCGGACGGTCGGACCAACGAGCGAATCGAAGCGGCGACTTTAAGTAGTCCCGTCCGAGCGAACAAAACACATTTTAGCGCGTGCTTCGTCAATTAGGCAGCCTTATACGTTCGAGAAGTCATGCTGCCAAATTGAATACACGCGCTAAAATGTGTTTTGTTCACTCTGACGGGACTACTTAAACTCGCCGCTTGGATATTCACTTGTTCGTCCGTCTGTCCGTCGTTGTTGAGAGAATCACACCCCTGAACTTAAGTTCCTTAAGCCTCAAGCCCATCAATGATAGCGGTTTAACAATCGTTTAGTGAGCTGGACAGAATCGCAATTCTTCGATATAACTGCTAGACATTTTGTTGTAACACTTGTAAGATAGGCAGTAAACAAAGAACTCCATACTCGAGTACTTATCGTACATGTGCTAAGAAGCGTTGCTAAATTCAACGCTACCCAGTTAAACACTGTAAAAACTCATACGAGCTTAGCAGGAAATATAAAAGACAGAAACCATGCTTTGGTCTGAATTATGAAATCTAACATAAAATACATTCTAAAGACTACATTTACTAAAATAAGAGGACGCCTGCGTCTTGTACGCCTAGAATTAGTTTCCCGCTACTCACTCTACTTTTTCGCGTTGGACGTCGATTTTTGAAAAATCATCTTTCAGTGCAACCCTAGGGCACCCAAGGTATTGCTATCCTATATTGCTTCCAAATTTCAAGTCCCTGTGACTAACGGTGTAGGCTGGGCGATGTCTGTCAGTTAGTCAGTTGCGGAAGTATCATATAGATAGATAAACCCAACATATGTAATACAAGATGGAGGCGAAGTACTGGTTTTGTAGAAAAGCGGCCCAGCCACTCAGTTGAAGGCATAAACCAATTTATGGCAAGCTACAGTGATTGTTATTCAGGAGTGCAGACCCGCCTACGCATTACTAGTTCGCCGTTCAAGTAACAAGCGATTGGATAGTAAATATATTTAGGAAAAATGTTAGACTAGAATCAGCAACAAGAAAGAAGATAGAGGCAGAACAGATTACAAATCTTTAACGCATTCACTACCGATGTTTTTCCGACTTTCACCGAGTGCCTTGAAAGCGTCGTATGTTAATTTTTTTAGATAAAAACTCCCAATATATTTTCAGAGCTGATATCTCTAAATCAAAACTGGTTAAGAACCGGTTAAATTAACTTTTTATATATACCGGTCATCAGCAGTATCCGCATCGCGGTGCAGGGACAAGACAATTGGTGAAATGACTAGTGTAGAGGTGTAACGAGGTTGTTACAACCTCCTTTGTTTGCGTTCCTGGCCACTCTTACATTTCGATCTAAATCTTTCCAAATTCAAAATTGTTTATGATCTATTCGGATATCGATCCATAATCTCATTCTCTAGAAAATTTCAATAGAACCAGACACGGGATCTCGTGTCTTGGTGCTTCTTTAAAATTAATTATTTTATTTTTATTTACTTATCTTCCTGTAATCTTATTATTAGAAAAAGTATTAAACACATAATTTATAAAAGTGATTTATTTATTTACGAGGGCCGTTCTGAAAGTTTCTAGCTGGCCCGAACCTATTAACAAAACTATACTTTTTATACTACCGATTAAAACCTTTTTTTATTGCCTTCAAAACCCTGGCCGAAAATAATTAAAAATATTTTTCAAAGACAATAAAAAAATGTTTTTAAAAACATGTGTCATACATTGTTTCGATTTCAACATGAACGTTACAAGAGAGGAATTTCGTGTGATGATTTATTACGACTACAAACGAGGTTTAACGTTTAAGGAGTCACACGAAAACTTAAACACAGCTTTTGGGGAATCTGCTCCTTCATTAGCCACCATTTCCTTTTGGTTCCGCGAGTTTAAACGAGGCAGGGAGTCAGTCAAAGATGAAGCTAGACCGGGGAGGCCGCCGACTGCAGTGACTCACGAGAATGTCATCAAAGTGGAGTGGCTTATTAAAGAAAACCGAAATATTACACATAGGGAGATACAGGATGAACTGAAGATTGGATCACAAGCAGTTTCAAATATTTTGAACGATCACCTAAAAGTACGGAAAGTTTGTTCACGATGGATACCGCATTTGCTCACTGAAGACCAAAAAGCTCGGCGGGTAGATTGGTGCAAATATATGCTCGAAAAATTTGACTACGGCAAATCACAACAGGTGTCGAGCATCCTGACAAGTGATGAATCGTGGATATATAGCTACGACCCACTTACCAAGCAACAATCGACGCAATGGGTGTTCGAGGAAGATGGCTTGCCTACGAAAGATGTTCGAGGAAGAACGGTCAACAAAAAAATGATCGCCGTGTTTTTTCGACGTAGTGGTCCTGTGGCAGTTATTCCTCTAGAAGACCGAAGAACTGTCACTAGTCAATGGTATACCGAAGTGTGCTTACCTCAAGCCTTCGAACAGCTCGGCGAGGATCGTCCGAAGAGCGGTACCCGCGGCATTCTTTTTCACCAGGATAACGCCCCAGCTCACACTGCTGCCCGGACCCTCGAATTTTTGGCCACTTCCGGTGTACAACTATTGCCTCACCCACCATATAGCCCAGATCTAGCTCCGTGCGACTTTTTCCTGTTTCCCACAATAAAAAAAACCTTGCGAGGACGAACTTTTAACGACTCCAATGACGCAGTCAATGAATTTAATCGTGTATTTTTCGACCTTCCGCAAGATCAATTTTTTTCTTGTTTCGAAAGTTGGTTTCGAAGAATGCAAAAATGCATCGAAGCTGCAGGCGAATACTTCGAAAAACTGTAAATAAATAATAAAGATATCTCTTCGTTTTTTTGAGTAACTAGAAATTTTCGGAACAGCCCTCGTACAACTTCAATATAACTTCTCTGTGTGGGTATCAGCGATACTACCCTATACCGTTAGAGAGGCATTCCATCGTAGTCCTCAGGGTTGGCAACGCACTAAAAGTCATGAGAATGCAAATGTCTATGGGTCTTAGGTCCATCTTACCATCAGGTGTCCCGTGTGCTAGTTTGCTTTCTATAGCCTATAAAAAACAAGGTGTGGCACTGTAATATTGCGAAGGTCCGCTTCCCGCATATCACTTGCAGTAATAGAAAAGTGAACAAATCTGCAAGCTGACATCCTACAACCCACTCCATTATTGTTTGGTGGATTTATATTAACTGGTACACCGATCCCAAGGAGTTCATCGCTAGCTTTCGCCTTATGAAGTTCTTTTTAGGGTTCCAAAGTCAAACTAGGAATCCTTATAGTTTCGCCATGTTCGTCTGTCTGTGTCTGTCCGCGGACTAGCTCAGAGACTCTTACTACTGCAAAGCTGTTATTTGGCATCGTCGTTATACATTTTAATTACGCCGACAAAGTTGTAAAATAACATCTTGTATACAAAGCAAAGGTATTTTTTTACAGTACAACATCGAGTCAGGTATCATTGGATAGATCTTAAAAGCCGTTGCGTACATGTTATTATATCAATTTTTAGATTTAGGAGATCCTTTACGAAATATTGAACTCGAAAAGTGTAATTTTCGATGGAGTGACGTTTCCCCCATCCCCCTACAGCCAAAACTACTAGTAATAAAAATCTAAATCCCTAAATGAAAGCACATATTAGAAGGAACTTAAAAGGAAAACTATCACGACTAAGTAGACTTGATAGGTCCTCGAGGAGGCGGCTAGTGTTTATATGTACTAAAAATCATCAAAGACAGCACCAAATAAGTTTACTACTACTTTGTTTGTGTTTGTAGTGACGGATTTGAAACCCTACACTGAGCATGGTCCGACATACTCTTGCTTTTTTTAATTAAATGGCAACGGTTTTCAGCCATCGTCATCTTACGAAGTTTTATTCAGATTTATTCAAACATAAAACAAGGAAGTTACATAAAAGAACTCTGTTAAAGAAAGACATATAATTATCTTCATTACGATGTAGTATTTTCCTAGTGTTATATCGCTTGGTGGGAATTCATTCTAACGTCAATGAGTCATGATAGACTGTAATTTATGTCAGAAATATCATTATGAACTATAAACCATTATAATTTATAGTTTTGAACGGATCATTAGAATACGTAATGGTAATCTGATTAATGAATAGATGAAGACGTAAATTATTGATTTTCTTTTGCAAATGATTAAATGATTCTCAATCATTCAATTTCTCCAACGTTTCAATACAGTCAAAGGCATCACTTTTATAGTTTTTCACTTTCACGTCAGATCAGGGCCGAGCGAGTTTCTAGTCGGTAAAAACCATATCGTCATGTTATCGTCTTGTCAACGTTTTGATAGCTCTTATTTACTTGACAGTAATGGCGGCCGAGTTTATAACAATACCATAACGGTTGCCTAATATGGCTGCGTTTATCGCGTGACACAATGTGGATAAAACATCCGTCACTTTCTGACAAGTTTATAAGTACGAGAGTGACGGATGCTTTATCCACATTTTGTCACGCGATAAACTCAACCATACTAGGCCCACTCAAAGACGATATGGTTTTTACCGCCTAGAATAAAGGCCCAGAAAGAATGATACCAAATTGACAAACGAGTTAAAGCGAAAAAGTTAGTTTTTGTTCCTCTTGTACTACAATCTGTCACCATTCTTGAACATTAAATAGTACTTTGGGGTAGTTTAAATTGCTTGTTTGGTATGCGGTACCTATTTTTCCAACATTCAACAACAGAAGTCTTGGTGGCAAAGCGAAAACGTAGTCTACTTTTGACGTTGACTATACTCGAAAATCTAATTTAAGACCAAAATCCTAAGCTCAACCGGCGCACATTCGCTGTGATTACTGCGTTTTGGTTTAAGTGTATGTATTTTTATCAATAAAACTTACCCTAATATTACTGGTTACACGAGTTCTCATTCATATTTTTATGAAAAAATGTTCAAATAACGAAATAATCAAGACGAGAACTGTCAGAATTTGGTCTTTAATTAGATAAAAAGAAAAAAAAGATAAAAGAAATTTATTCAGTAAGTAGGCCGCACGGGCACTTTTACACGTCAAGAATCTACCAGCGCTTCCCAAGAGAAGACCACTGCTGAGAAGAAACGCCGCAAGAAACTCAGCAGTCAGTCATTTTTTAAACATATTTCTTATTACAATGGTACTACTTAGTCTAGCATTATATAAAGCTATAAATATTAAATTAAATATAGTATCAAATAACATGCGTAGTTCAGCAGGAAAGCATGCCAATTAAGAATCTTACGGGAGAGATAGAGAGAAAAAAAAACACATACTTATGTGTATATAAGATGGTGCGAGACGAACACATAAAAGTTCCGATATGTTTTCCTACATCAACGGTGGCCCCTAGACAAGATAAAGATTTTGCATTTGAATAAATTATTATTGACTAAGTTTCGGGTTCAGGCCATGCATTTTTGTCTGTTAGATAGTCCTCGATCCTATAATACGCTTTAGACATTAACGACCTTTTCAAGTAATTTTTAAGTGCTGGAAAGGGTAACTTTAAAACTTCGTCAGGTAATTTATTATAGAAATGAATGCATTGACCAACAAATGATTTATATACTTTACGGACGCGGAATTTTCGGATAGCGATTTTATTTTTATTTCTGGTATTTAAATTATGTATATCAGAATTTTTGGTGAAAGAATCTAAATTTCTAATAACATAAATAATATTCTCATAAATAAATTGAGACGCTACAGTCAAGATATTAATTTCTTTAAAAAGTTCTCTTAAAGAGTCACGGGAGTTTAAGTTGTAAATAGAACGAATGGCCCTTTTTTGTAACACAAATATAGTTTGTATGTCAGCTGCCTTACCCCAAACTAGAATACCGTACGACATGACACTATGGAAATAACTATAATAGACTAAGCGAGCTGTCTCAAAATTGGTTAGTTGTCTAATTTTCCTAACGGCGTAAGCTGCCGAACATAGTTTACCTGCCAGTACAGCTATATGCGGACTCCATTGCAAATATTTATCTAATGTTATGCCTAAGAAAATTGCTTTATCTACCATTTGCAAACACTCGTCATTTAGAAAAATACTAGAATGTACCGGTTTAACATTATGCAAAGCGAACCTAACACATTTCGTTTTCTTAGCATTTAGTAGCAAATTGTTGCTAGTAAACCAATTAGATTTTCGAGTATAGAAAAAGTTGTAGATATCATTTCGCTGGAATTTGAACGTAACACTTTTCCGGAATGTAATGATTTTAAGTGTGGTTTGGCAAGTGGCTGTTTGACGTCATAACTGTCAATTTGCGTCATCGGATGTTGGTGGGCGATCACCTTTGTCTAAAACAATAGGAATTTGAATAGGATCGAACAATTAATCGTAAACTGGGGCTTTAGTCTACTCGGTAAAACCATCTTACTTTTTTGCTATATTGCTTTTGAAATGTTGTAGTTTTACTTCTGACTATGCAAGGTGTATTATGGAGAGTGTGCCCAGGAACTACATGACCTCATCCCACCCTCCACTTTCTCACATATCGGTCTTCTAGACGCCGGAAGGGCTTCCATCCACATGTAATAGAATACCCAATGGTTCGCACGCACCGGTTTGCTGCGTCGTTTCTTATTCGCACTGCCAAGGAGTGGAACGCTCTCCCTGCGTCTTTATTCCCGGATTCATATAACCTTGGTGTTTTCAAGGCAAGAGTGTATATGCATTTTTTGGGTAAGCGTGTAACACCTTCGAACTCGTCGTCACTTAACATCAAGTGAGACAAAGGCCAAACGCAAACCCATTATTGATAAAAAAAATACGTGGGCCGACATTGCTGTCAAGCAAATAAGAGTTATCATAACGTTGATAATACTATAATATATCAAAGCAACATGGTTTTAATCAGTAAAATAGAACCCCTGGTCGATGATGCTTTGAATTTGAAGATCATCATTGGTTTGATGAAAGAAATCATTGTTTTAAAGCGTATAAATTAATAGCATGTAGCATAGAGGCATTCCACCTTATTCTTTTGGCAATGCATTTGCAGTCTTGTGATTGTAGTCTTGAAGATGCAAATTGCAAATGTCTTTGCGTCTCAGATCCCACTTACCATCAGGTGGCCTGTGTATTCGCTTACCTTACCAATGCCATTACAAAAAATAACGTGATATCTGATTTTAAACTTCTTAATTGAACATCTTAATTGAATAAATTTCACAATGAATGATTGTATAAAGGATAATCTGACAAACAAACAAAAAGTGAGAAGTTTATATTAAAGATGAAACGTAGCCTTTAATAAGAAAGACATAATAAGATTGCTTACGTATTTCCTTTCGTTGACGACATAAGAAGCTCGTTCGATTGAATAATACAAGTCGACTGTGTACCAAAGTGTAATGAAAACAGAAATCGATCGAATCCATTTCCTAAACATTTTCATTGCCTACCGTATGTTTTTAATTTTGCTGAACTGTCTCTCTTTTTCTTTCCTTGGCTTTTCAACTTGCTATTGAACTAAGACTTGATTCATATTTTAAATGAGGGGTAAAAATTAGGGGTACCTTTCTGTGGCATCCTAGCTCCCAAAAAAATGGACCGATTTGGCCGCATTCAAGAAATCTAGTTTTTGCCGTGTTTCATTATAAGGTGCAATATTAAGTCGAATGTCCTGCGCGTAGAGATTAAAATAGCTTGAATCCGCTGTAACACGGCACCGCGTATCTGACCCTTACTTTTCTCTAAAAGTCATCTTTACCAACTGTGACACTGTGATACTTTCAAGTATCCTTCTTGGCCATCAATCCGGATGTTCAGTTCCATGTTTGTTTTGGAGAATCTTTCCTGTGACATAATAATGAGCAGGTGTGATTTTAGTCACTCTCATAACAATTGAATACGACTCAAATGTAACAGGCTACAAACAATTACTCGCATTGTTTTCAGTATATAATAATATTCATCATTAGTATCATTACAATCGGATTTACCAATTTTAAGAGTCAGTTTGGCACTTCCTTTAAATAATCAATGAAGGGAATAAGTATCTATTTTACATTTAAATATTACGTCACAAAATATTATAAACAGCTTTACATAAATCAATCGATTTTAGAGAAAGCGAACGATTTTGCATTATAATACCTAACCAGGTAATCACACCGCGGAAGTGTTAGCGGCCTGCAGACTGACAATTTAACGTAACTATAGTCTGTAATGGTTAAAAATGGCATACGCTTTCTACAATATAACTGCATTTAGAAACAGATTATTGCATTGGTTATCAAATACCTTGATAATTTTGGTACGCTCGATAAAGTGGGTCGCATAATCGATTAACAATATTTGATCGATCATTAAATATGCAAGTAAATTACAACATGCTTCGTCAAAAAGTCAAGACGTAATCGGTGTTGGAGTGCTGCTCGTACAAAAATCTGAAGTTATTTGAGCTCTGTCGCTCTTTAAACTAGTCACAAATGACAGAAAAGAGTAACGAGTATGAGACACCCGAATGTTTGGTTGTGAAAGAACACAAAGACATTAAAGCTTTTTTTTACGGTAGTATAGGCAAACTGTCACACGGGCAACCTAATGGTAAATTTTGGGACCTTAGATCCATAGACATTTCGTCGGTGAAAGAGTAAAATGTACCTTTTTGCATTCTCAGGACTACAATCTTAAGACTCCAAATTCGTTGCCAACCTTGAGAACAAAGATGGAATGCCTCTATGCTAGTATTGCTTGTCATTTCACCGGTTGTGTTATCCCCACACAGGAACACAAAAATGCGAACACTGATGCTTGGCGGTAGGTTAAAGGCTTGTACTATATGGGTACTAGACAACGATATATAAGAAATAAATACTTAAATACATAGAAAATATCCAAGACTCAGAAACAAATACTCGCGCTCATTACACAAATATTTGCCCTGACCGGAAATCGAACCCAGGACCGCTAGCTTCGTAGGCAGGGTCACCAACAACTAGACCAACGGAAAAAAGGAAACTACTTCGTATAAAACCCATCGCTGGCGCTCCTAAGTGTCATAATTAGGTACAAATAACAGTGGGCGGCACTGAATGTGTTAATGTCATCGAATACAGTCATTTAACTAATTAAGTAATTAGTCTGTTACAGGCGCGGCATGCCCTGAAATAGACACGGTTAGCTAATTGAAATGTCTGTTGGCTACGCGTGTTGATGTCAGATGTAGGGTTATCGCGCTTGGTAGTCGTTAATCTTAAGTTATCTATAAGCTATTCTATAACGCTGATACCTGTTCCGTCTATTGAAGCACAAGTTTGCAGTATGTAAGGAATTAACTTCCTAGGTCTTCAGCAGAGCTCGGCAGGGTTATCTGTTTTCAGAGTTTGCATAACATGGATAGGTAGATGTGGTGTAATTTAATAACTAATTAAATTATTTTATTTAGGCTGCCTTTCTGCTACGATCTTTACGTCGCTATCAAAACAAATGAATTTTATACGAGTAGCAAGCTTTTTTAGCAAACTTCTTTAAATAATATGTATATCCATATTGGAAAGAAGTGGTCTTGCCTACCCCTCTGGGAAACAGGCGTGAGTTATATATGTATGTATGTATTCATATGCTACTATGAAAGTTAATCAAGTGATATGATATGATATCAAACTTCTTCAGATCGGTAATAAATCTGTTTAAGGATGCCATACTCAACTGAGTGAAATATCATGACAACGTCATTATTCTATTATTCTGTTGTGTTATTTTGCAAGCAGCCCCTCAATTTGAAGTACTTAGTACAGTCAACATCATGAATAAGTGATCATTTATGTACCTTGTCGCTTTCAATCGTTTCACAATTTTGTATGACATTTCAAACACGACGTTAAAGTGACAAGGTACATAAATGATCACTTATTTATGATGTTGACTGTACCTACTCGTTTTGTACATAATGCATTGTCATTTTAGTTCAATTATACTTTATAAAGTTTTATTCAATATTTCTTTTTAAGGTGTCTATATTAATATCTACACTTGACATTAATGACGTAAAAATGGCTCACCCCTTCCGAGCTCTGGTCATCAGGTTTTCAATGCAAAGGTCAAAATTAGTAGCATAATTTTAATTATCCAATAATGCCCATCTAACATGCCACAGTCAAGAACTCCTTTTAGACTTTTAGGGTTACGTAGTCCACAAGGAATCCTGGCAGTTCCACCATGTCCGTCTGTCCGTTTGTCCGCGGTTTAACTCAGAGTCTTTTGGTACTAAAAAGCTGTGATTTGGCCTAATTATACATTTAAATTACGCCGACAATGTTGTAAAATAAAATCTTGAACAAATATTTATTTCGGGAAACTGCCATACATTGTGAAGCGAAGGTAGTTTTTTTACGTTATAGATATTATTTATCGGATTTACGTGGTTTTATTGGATAGCACTTAAAAAATATGTATGTACATGTTATTTTTATAGATTTGGTATCCGTTTAGGAAATATCAGAGATAGAGTTGTATCAGTCTACTAAGTCGTAATAGTTTTCCTTTTAAATTCGTTATAATGTGCTTTAATTTAAGACATTTTTCAGATTGTTATTACTTCTAGTTTTGTCTGAGGGGGAGGGGGGAGTTAGAATATTTCAGCCTCCTGAAACAAGGGGAAAGCCAAGATTTTTTAATACCGACTACACATATTTAAGATTATCATGAATGATCCACAAGCACAACAATCAGTCATAATACTTGATAAACTAGACTAGCATTATTAATTTTAATGAATCATCCTTGTGATTAAACACAAAGTCACACATCACAAAAAAAAAACATAACAGTCACTTGATACGTAATTACGCGGTAACTGTGTCACACGCTTGTCAAAAAACGAGTCATAATATTGATATTAAATTTCCGCCATATTTTACCTCAAGGCCGCGGCCCAGATACTTTGCGTATCGCATTACATATTCGATGTAGCAAAATGATACTGTTAGAAACGTCTATACTCATATTGTAAACTAGCTTCCTGTCTACGACTTCGTAAAGTCAGTATTGTGTAGACAAGTAACGATAAATCTTGCCATAATCTTTGTTTAGGGTTCCGTACCAAAATGGTAAAAAGGAACCCTTATGGTGAGACTTCATTGTCTGTCTGTCTGTATGTCACAGCAGGTTTTCTCAGCAACTACAAATGCTATCAACTTGGCATAGTTGTATAACTTGCTTGCCCGCATCTGTTTTTGGTTATAAAAAAATATTAATTAAATTAATTTTATAAATAGGTAATTGAAAAGGGGTCTAAAATGGGGGGTTAAAAAATTTAAGTGGTTTGATTATAGCAAATGGGGTGTCATATGAAAGGACTCAATCTGCACATTTCGAAAATTTAAAACAAATAAATCTATTGTTATTTTTTGATCTATAACCAAAAAAGTACAAAAAATGACCGTTCCCCCCATTATCTTCAAACTTTATTACACAAAAAATCTGAAAAAATCCTGGCATATAGATAATTATTTTCATGTTATGGGAAAAATAAAATGAAGTGTTAATTATTTACAGTTTTAAAGAAATCCACCGCTCATAACACCAGCATCTCAAGAAGACGGTGTGTTGCCGGCCATAACTGGTTGGAGTACTGCCGAATACACCGAATTCGTTCTACCGTTTCACTGTACGGGGCAGAAAGTGCCTAGTGAAACGCACGGTGGAAGAACGCCATACATCAAGGTGATGTTGATGGAGCCTGGCTTTACGACGAGTAGTTCGATGGTGAAGCTCAGCAGCTGGTAAAAGCAATTTATTTAATCTATCAGTTCCAAGACGATGAAAGTTTAGAATTCAGTGAAGTCTATAGTTAGGGAGTAACAGTGATTTTTAATAGACGTCTCATGAAGAAGCCACTGTAAAAGATACGAAATTGCCGTCACTCAAGTAGCGTAATGTAGACAACGGCTAAATGACCCAATAAGTATCTAAGAATGATATCACCCCGTCTTGAGCCATTGTTAACAAAATGAATGAATCAGAAGTATTCAGAAAATTTAATCAATTATCACAGTAATTTTGGAGTAGCAGACTGATTGAGACAGGTTTGTGTTTGGAGAATTGATCAATCAACTTTTAAATACTAAGTATGAAACATCGTTCAGATGATTCTGCTTATTTATAGTCCTGTCCTGTCAAAACCGATTCGAAGAGGTTTTTTTACCGCATAGAGTAGGCAAGCGAGCAGGCCACCTGATGGTAAGTAAGTGGGATCTGAGACCCATAGACATTTGCATTCTCAAGGCTACAATTAAGATTAAGAGACTGCAATCTTCAAACTGCCTCGGTGCTGGTGATTCCACCGGTTGTCTTATCCCTACACCGGAAGACAACAATGTGAACACAGCTGATTGGTACAAGGTCCTAACACCACTAAATCACAATACCTACTTCAGACTTTTTGTAATTACGATTTATCAATTATATAGTAATCTGAAGCAGAATAATAAATGATGAATGAGCGGCTACATTACATACTGAATCGAGTTACAATACAACGTCTCGAATTCATAATATTATAACAATTAACTGATGAATGGACATCGTATTAGTAAATATACGACAGCTCAAAGTCGCAACCTAACAGGACTAATTAGTTAAATACGTTACGACAATAACTACTGTTATTTTCATGATTACGGATATCAAAGTCTAGCGGCTGGAGGCGTTGCGTTTAGACGATAAGACTGATAGCGAATAAGATGTCAAACTTTGCCAGACCGATTTCTACAATAAGGTTTCAATGATAAACACTAAACCAACAAGATGTATGGATGGATTCAAGCGGCGCAGGACCGACCCTTGTGGTAAACCTTGGGGGAGCCCTAAGTCCAGCAGTAGACGTATTTCAGCTGAAATGATGATGATGATGATGATGATGCTGAAACCAAACCTTCATCATCATCATCACAATAGAGTGCGAAATGTTTGAGCTTCAAGACGACAAGTCAAAAAACACATTCCCTCTCCATCCGAAAACGTCTGTTAATTTTGCGTACTAAACTTTATTACAAGAAGTATTCTCAAGTACTGTTCAAATTATTATCGATCAGTCCCATCATTGTACGGTTCTATTGAATGACATAATTCCATTAAAATCACCTTGATAAATGGCATTCTTCCATTGGGCTTTTCACTAAAAACGTTTGGCCTTCCGCTCTCCGATGTACTCCACATGCTTGTTTGCTTCCATCTCATAGAAATAATTAGATAACTTACCCGATATAGAAGCGACCTTTACTTTCAGAGCTCATAATTATTAAACGGCCTAACCGATTTACATCAAACCTAACCTAACCTAACTAAGAACCACCCAAATTAAACTTGTTTTATATTAAAAAAAAACACGTGCAAATCGGTCCATTAATTAGGGAGCTACCATACCATACACAGACACACAATAACCTTACACCCCTTTGTTTGCGTCAGGGCTCGTATTATGATCGCCTTTATCGCGGTGAATAATGCATCCTCACTCTCGCACTTACATACTGGTCAGAAAGAGACAGATGTTTTATCCACGTTTGTCCACATCGATAAAAACTAACATAATTAAAACCCCCAGGGGTTAAAAAACGATTGTTTAAATATTTGTACGAACGAAAGTAATTCTCTAAGTCCTTTCACTTTATCCAACGTGGTCCTATAAAGTGTCCAGACATCGGATCCGCCACGCGTACTCGATACGCGGTCACGCACGTGGGACACAGCGTGGGCGCCGACTGGGGGGGAAGTGGGAGGGACTAAGGGCTGGGTAATGGTACAGCAACAGTCGTAAGTGATCACTCATGTTCCCTATCGCTATAACATAAGTTTGGGATTGTCGTATAGTGTGTAGGTACAAATGTGATCATCTGCTTAGCGTTGACTAGTATATATACGGTGCCAAAAGGTTGATATGGAGTCCACTTTGCTTAGATATTAAAGAGATTGGGCCTGGATATGTAAAGTTTGTCATTAGAGAAGTAGGTTGGTAAAGAAATGTTATAAAAGTGTGTGAACATGTTTAATGCCGGAAGCTATGAATTCATTCAAAGGAACAATAGTATGTATGGAAGAGCAGGAGCATGGTACTGAGTCGTATAAAATTAGTAAGAGAAATTTTAATATATTGGTTAAAATGTGTCGTTACCAACGTACAATACTTGTACCAGTCAATTAGGCACACGCGGTCATTAGCATATTGACTGTAATTTACTCGTAGAGGCCAATTCAGGCAAGCAGTATTTCATTAGGTTTTGAGATTTTATCGCGAATGATTAAATATAATGTCGGACAATATATGTAGTAAATTTAAAGCGTCATTTGAGGCACGTTTGATTAAGTGATTATGAATATCATTACACACCTATTAGTTTGAAGAAAGATATATTGAGATAGAATATTCCCAAATTATATTTTTTGGATGTGATTTTGCCTGTATGGAATATGATCATTGTTATTGTGAAAAATGTATTTTTTTTTAAGTAAATCTTTGTCGAAATGTAGGTCAATCATGCACAAAGCATCAAAACATGTCATCAAAGCGGAACAAACAAAGTCACGAAAATACATTTGATGGGCAAACCAGCATGTTTTATCTTTAACTTCGACATGGCACGCGACATTATTGAGTTAGAAAGTAATTTAGCTCATCCAGGAAAAAATCAAGCAATGGGAGAGAAGTTGATTTATGTGATTGAGAAGGTAATACTAACACAAAATCTTTATCACCACCACTGCAGAACTTAGGCCACCCTCAAGGTTCCTCACAATTATCGGTCCCTTCGGTTTCTATTTCAGAACTTCGTGGGTAAGTCGAATTGTCTCGTCAAATATATGGAATTTTGAATGTGACATCTTTTGTAACATAGACCGTGACATAGTAAGATTCTAAGAAGTAAGTTAGTACTGTCTTATATACTTGTAGGCTGCCAAAATCTTGGAACTTCGAAAGGATTTGGCAGTTAATACATAATGCCTCAGTTCAATGTTTCAACTGTTATAATTGAAAGACGTTAATTATTTGTCAATGTGTTATAATCTGGGAGACATAACTAATTTTTTAACCAAAGGCTTGTAATTTCTAAGTGGAATTTTTCGCAGGACACTATTTAATGATTCCCGACATTCCTGATATTGTTCATTTGTCACGTTCGTCTCGTTCTTGCTTTAACTGAAAAAACCAGGAGTAGGGTAAACAGCAATATACAAACCCATAAGAAAACATATTGTTTATACAGGAAATCGCATTACAACACTTTATTTTACGCTGCACTTTTGCATAGATGAACGAAACATGAAGCACAAGGCCTGTATGGATTTTTTTTTGTCTGTTCAGACTTTTATCGATTTTTTTTGGTAAATTTTTTATTCATCTCCGAGATCTTATCTTATCTTATCTTAACTCTTTATCAGTATGATATGAAATCTAATCAGTGTTATTGAGGTCAATTATACATATTTATTATCTTATCAAGGATTATCATTTCGTCAAATTTGATGCAAATCAGTGTCATAAAAAATCAGAGATATCGTTCTTTGATGAATGTGTCAGGTTTTTTGATACGTTATTTTGGACTTCATTTAGTATAGGTAGCGTAAAGCTACTCAGTAATTATTTCCAGTGCTTGACCATAGATATAACACTACTCTACAAGGGCAGGGTCATACACAGATTTGATTTGAGACAGAGAACCAAAGTAACCGACATAGCACAGAGAATTGGCGAGCTAGAGAGGCAGTGGGCTGGCACTGTAGAAGAACCGGTAACCGTTGGGGTAGAAGTGTTCTTGAGTGGAGATCGCGACTCGGCAAACGTAGTGTATGACGTCCTCCGGCAAGATGGAGTGATATGCGGATCGCTGCTGGCAGATGCTATATGCGACATGCCAAGGGTAAAGTGGCGTACATTAGGGGAGGCATACGTTCAGCAGTGGACTGATATAGGCCGATGATGATGATGATACACAGATTTAGGATAGCGTCTTTCCTGTGTCTACCCGAAGTTATAGTTTTTAAGGCCCAGTTTTCTGGCTGGACCCATATCCGCATAAAAGGCATCAGGTCTACTTTATTCCTATCAAATGAAAACGTAACAAGCCTTTAACTATTGACCACAGGAAAGACAAATTTTGTTATTTCAAGTGTGGTTAACTCGACATTGGTTTAGTCGAACAGTGTCACTTTCGAAAGAGTATATTGCGGCGTTTCTTTGCAGCAGGGGCAGTGCTCTCCTCTTGGGAAGTTCTGGTAGATATTGTCCAGTTAAAGTGCCCATGCGGCTGACAAAGACAAAATTCATTCTCCTATTATTTCCTTTCCTCCTCTATTATTTATTTAAAGACCAGCAACATACTCGTTGTCTTCTCTCTTTGTCCTGCTGGTAGTCGGTACTTCTTTAACTGGCATCGTGTAATCCTTTGCTAAGAAGTAGCATCTACTACACCTTTCGACATTTTGTTACACGCTCGCACGATCTTTGGTCAGTGTGAACGTTAACGAGCAACAACATGCCAAAGTTGGCATTTGTTCGCGTATGAATCGTTGGTTATCTAACGAGCGTGTTTGCGACAGCTCGGTGGACTAATGGAAGGAAATGCATTTTTATATTTTGATTGGTAGATAGCTTTTACCTTACACTAATGGTTACTTACTATACTATAATGGCGACTCCTTCTTTTAAAGCAGATATCTCTTAAAAATGTTTCTTTTTTACGAAACCTAGCTAACACCATCCCGATTAAACAAGGTTTATTTTTTTTAAAAGGCGTGCACATCGTTCCATTGGTTTGGGAGCTAAAAAGCCACAAACAGATGAGATAGAGGGGGTGGTTCTGAGCTAGGTTTTAAGAAAAACATTGAGACGTTTAAGAGAAAAGAAGAAAGAAAGGATCGCCTTTATACCGGAGGTTTTATTTATTCAATTGCTATTAAATATCACGTTGTTCCAAAGGGCATAAAAATGCACATAACATTAATAACAACAAAACACATAACTCATGCCACTTACAGACGACCGAGACCTAGGTCTATAACAAGTAAACAGTACAGTGCGCAACATTATTGAACAATCGCTGTGACTTTGTCTTTAACACAAACTGATAAGACACATTTTGCTTTGATTTGCAGCGTATGTGGAAAAAATTGCAGCGCTTTTAAAACTAAGTTTTAAGAGTGATTTTGCTTTGATTTTTAAGGTGGGACGTTGTATAGTATTATTAACTTGATGCGTTGCATTGAGTTAATTCAATGCAACTGAGCGTGAGTCGGTAGCGATCTAAAAATAGAATAGCGGCGTACGCGCATCCAGTGTATGTTAGTATGTTATATAACGCTGTTTATATTTTTAATGGGTGTATGCTGATTTGTTCTATAACATTACGATTTGGTGCCATATTTTGACGTCAGTCATGGCTAGACTGATGAATGAGTGTAAGAGAATGATCGAGAGAGGATGAATGCTATAGAATTAAGTTTGTAATACACTGGTTTTAAGTTTACAGTTTCAGAAAAAAAAACAATTATATGTTATCACCATTGTGTATGTAATTTAAATTTTATTTATTATGACACGTATCCGGTTTTTAGTTACAAACAAAATAAATAAATGCCTTAGTTCAAAAGTCAATACTTAATCACGTATAGCTCTACGGAACAAATGGGAATCATTTCTTTAAACGATCGCGATTTTTAAACTGTTTTTGGTATCCTTTCTTGAAGGCGATCTATGACAAATAACTTCTATTAAATATTCTCTAAGATTAATAGGCATACTAACATTACAAACGCGAGGGAGTTTTCACATCTTCACGCCATAATGAAGCCAAGGACCTTGATCTTGTGGACAAAGACAGTGGCTGGATAGTGGCATCCCTTGAAATTTAACATAGAGTTCCAAAATACCGCTATAGGATTACTATGAGGACAAAAAAAAGATAGTATATCTATATTTCAAGTTTCATGTGTTGCTCGAAAGCAGAAATTTCTGAGTTAACTGATATTTTGTATGATTGGAGCAAAACCGTACAGTTCCGGTTTATACATACTAGTAGCAATGTCAGACATAGGTGTTTTGGACAATATTCCAGGTTGCCGGCCTTTTGTTTAAGACAATACACTCGCGGTGGGCGGAACAAGACAAGCGCTTCGCGGAAGCGAAACTGATCGAGTTCCGCGTGTGTAGTGTAGCAAGGGTCTTTTGTTCACAGGCTGTCACAGCTGACAAGAAGTGTTTCTGATTGCTTGCTTAGTGAAAGAATTACAATATTTTCACATACAAACATTACAGACAAACATTTTGAATCATTACGTAGGTAGGGTAAGGTTAAAATATTACTTCCGTTGAGGGAAATGCCTGCCGGTTAAATGAAAATTATGCAATATGACAGTCTATGAAATTCGTATGGGTATAAAAATGGTCAACCAAAGGTCTTGGGTTCGATTGCAAATATGGGCAAGTATTATTGTGATGAGCGTGAGTCTTGGATATTATATATTCCTCTATATAAATATGATTACACTACTTGCTTGTTTAATTTTTTTGTTGTTTTTAGAAGTGTTAGAGTAACATATGTAGACATCATCATCGTCATCATCTTACCCTTATTCCAATCATTTGTGGCCGGCGCAGCATTTCCTTTCCTTTCAATCATCCATAAAAGTCGTCATCTCAGTATTCCTGCTCTTGTTTTTCATATCACTCTTCACACGGCTTACATTCATCTGGCATAACTTTTTTTGGCATAATCATCATTTGGCATACTCATCATTTGGCATACTTAATCATCATTTGGCATAATCATCTTTTAGCATACAGTATTTTTTTCTGAAACCGTATACTTTCCAGGATTGTTATAAAATAAACCTAACCTAACCTAATGGGTTCTATGCAATGATATTTCAAAATAATCATGAAAAGTATACGGTTTCAGAAAAAAAGATTGCTAAAAGATGATTATGCCAAAAAAAGTTATGCCAGATGAAGGGAACCCCTCTTCCCACATTCCATCCATCTCTTCTAAGGTCTCTACTTCCACTATAGCCCTCCACATTCATATTTAAAACTCTTCTCCTCACATGTCTTTCATTCCTTCTCATAACATGCCTTACCACGACAATCTATTTCCTACCATTTTGTCTCTCACTGGCGCTGGTGCCATCGCGCCACTATTAAAAACCTAAAATTGTGTCCTTTCCAGTGCTGTTGCTCTCTTCCTGGATATAGTCTTAGATTAGATACTACACCATGTGTTGTAAAATCTTCCAAAATGACTCCTCAATGCCACTACACTACAACTGTCAAGTTGTTTGTCCGGCTTCAGTTATTACAATGAATAGCAAAATAACCCGTAACGATCTTTTTCCCTATTAAAGTGTTTACGACCGCTATCGGGGTCGCCACTCACGCGCAGCGATTTTCACGTGCGCCTAGTAGGTTTATGTTACTATAAAATATTGTATTATTTATGTATACTGACTTAAACGATTGTTGAAATTGTAGGGAGGGTTCCGTACCCATTGGGTATTACCCAAAGGAGGAGGAGCAGGAGGAGGAGGAGGAAGAGGAGGGGAGGAGGAGGAGGTTGCTATCCGTCCGCCTGTCCGATATTCAAAGAGTTGTATCTTTTAAATGCGGACAGCCGGAATGTATTTTTACAGAATATGTGTTGTAATGGCGGAATACCTAAAAAAAAACAGTAAGTAAAATAATTAAGGGGTCCCCATACAAAAAAAGATTTTTCTCAAAAATGACCGGAAATCTTGACATTCCTAACTACACATTGGGACGCGAAGTACATAGTTTACTGACAGTTCTCAAATTAAAAAAAAAAAACATTGCGTGCTCGCTACACAAGCCCGCAATGTTGCATACAAATTCCATTACTATCTACCTTGTAACTTTTTAAAAAGTGAAAAGGGCCATAATAAAATGAGGGCACAAGTCTTATACATCCAAATTTTACTCGAAACATAACTTTTTTATTTGTGCCTGGAATAGCTTATATTTTTTTTAAACAAGAATTGCGTTTCTCCTTGTCATAAACAAAAAGGCGGTAGGAGTGATGGTTTTTTCACATGAAGTTGCTGTTTGTATGCAATTCAAAAAAATTGTTCAAGCGATGAAGATTTGACTCCAACACGAATTTTTTCATGCGATTTTTGAGAAAAACACTATATTTGCCTCGGCAGGAACAGCAATTGCGGGCTTCGTATTTTTAAACGGACTCGCAAGCTCGTCCGTTTAAACCAATACTCGGCCCGCAATTGCCTACTTCCATGCCTAGGCAATAATGTACTATTTCAACCTTATTATGTTTTTGTTTTATCATGAGAACGGTTAGTACATACTCACTCGTACTTACAAGCGTCATAGTAATTTTTTCCTTATACTTGAATAGCTAAACTTTATTGAGGTGTATAGAATCAAAGACAGCTAAATCCAACATGAATTATGTGGATGTAGCTGTCTTTGATTCTATACACCTCAATGAATATAGACAATCTGGTGAAATCCAGTATCTTACATCTCACCTAGCGTCGTATTAACTTTACATAATTTTAAATAATTTATTACTCAATTGCTCTACCTACAAATTAGTTCCAATTTATTGTTTGACGATTCTGGTATTTAAAACGTTTAAATTCGTAACTATACGGTAGATGATTAATCGATTATGATCTTAGCGTTAAACATTATAACATTTATAACATTGCCAAGTTTAACAACTCCTTTAGAACGCAAACGAGGTATTTTTTCCAATGTCGATGCTGACAATATCAAACGTGGCCATGAAGTTGCCTCAAAAGATAAATCAAAATAGCCAATCTCCGTTCCAGTTTGCATGAAATCATCTATGTATGTCACCAGCCTGCACATTCAAAATGTTCGGTGTAGGAGCTAACGCAGCCGGTCGTAATCAAATGCGCCAGCAGAACGTGGAGGGAGAATCACACTCTGAGAATCACCTCACTTTAAGTACTCTTAGCAAAGCCCCGCGGCGGGGCTCCTATTCTTGGGCGATTTGCCCTTTGGGCGCTTGAAGTGACCTAACTAACCTAACCTACCTACTAATTACTAACGCAAACGAAGTGGTCATGTTGCGACGAGATTTAGGTTACAAGCGATGTGGTTATTATGAGAGTCGGTAATTTTGCGACCGAGTCATTCTACTCCTACCCCGCATTTTTTCATATAAAATGACTATTCCTTGTGGTACTTATTCTCAACAAAGGTCTCTTCTTGGAAAGAGCTGGTAAAATCCTAGAATTATGACTATTAACAACCTATATCTAACAATGAAAGAATGTGCTGTAGCGCAGATAAAAAAGAAAGATAATAAAGGCATCACACATCTTTAAAACCTAACATTTACATAGGCTAATACATCTTACCATAATCCTAACACATTATAAGCATGTACCCAATAACAAAGCTCCTAACAGTGTCAAGTACAAAACGTAACTAATTGCAAATAATACAAGAACCATGTGACTAATACGTTACGTGCGTCTTAAAGCGTACGTGAAATTATCTGGAAGGCTGCCATTTAGTCAAACTTTACTATACCTGCTAACATAACTACTGTTTTAAATATAAGCGAACTTGGATTGTAAGAGCTTGATAAAAGAGTTGAAACTTAAGAAGAGGCTGGTGGTGCATATGATGTTTTGATAATGATTGAAGAAGCAGACGCTGTCTCACAGTTTAAGTAATGCTGTTGTTTTTTTAATGTTGTGCCGAGTTCAATGATTTTGAATCCAAAATTAATTAAACATTTTTACAGTTTTTTATTTTAATGCACAAAAACCATTACAAATGGTGGACTTACTGTCTAAAGACTCTGCCAGTCGCTCGACTGGAGAGATTTTTACGTCTTCGCGTTTTTAGATAAGTCTTATAGAAGACACAATAAATGTTCAAGTCAATTATTCTCAATGTTTTACAAGCGCCTGTCTCAAACCGAATCCATTACTTTATAATGATAACAGCTGCCACTTTAGCGAGATCTTTGAAGAAAAAACAAGTAATCTGGCGTATTTAACTAAAACTTGAAATATTTAAAACGACTTGGCACTGATATTGGCACGACACTTTGGATTACAGAATTTAATAGTCATTATTTGTCAAGTGTTCACAACTAAAAACGATCTAAATGAGCGGATAAACATTTTATCGGCCATTTCCTAAGGAAGGATATAGTTGAGCAAGCATGTACAAATATTATTGAACATTGAATTAATACAACAATCAAGATAGGTACATTCAGAAAAATAAGCAAGAGTAGGAAGGAGAACAACTTTGATTATGCAATATCAAAGGCAACCCGACAAGACAAACAAATAGTAGAAAAAGTTTGATTTTGTATGTAAAAGAAAAAAGAAAAGACTTTTAATGACACAAAACGAGACGATACACAACTAACGAATGTGGCCGCATAAAAGGCCCCAGTCAACATGACACCAAAGTACTACGCCACACGCAGCACTGGCTTTCAGTAGCAAAAAACTAGTACAAGCAGACAGATAGCAATATTAAAGATGCCTTTACCTAGTAATAGATTCTCTCTCAATTAGCTCTCTCTTTGATTTCAATAGCAATCCGCAATGACAACTACTGCGATATTTCTAATCCTTCATATATTTTTGGCATAGAGCCGCCGCGGACGCAGCCGGGCGCTCGCTTTCAAAATAAGATATCCAAGAGAATGCCTAGCCTCTAGAAGTCTGCCAAATATGCGTAAGCATTGCAATAGATGTGAGGACTGCAATTTTGACTATTAATAGCTTTAGCAAAGCCTGACTAATATTAAAAATGCAAAAGTGTGTAGTTATAATGAAAAAAGATAGAATCATAGAATGATTCTATGATTCTATGATTCTAAGATGTACAGTAAAGATCGCATACAAATCAATCTCGGGATTGCATGCCCTAATACTTCTAATTGCAGAAATTAAGACCATTCCAAAGGAAATAGCTATAATCTAACTCTTCTCGAACGTAGCTGAGGGCAACAGCTGGTTAGGTAATATTGTGGAACACGCAGAAACCGTTTAAATTGTGATAGAAAACAGATGGAGAGTTAAAAGGAAATATTTGGGACAAGTTTTTAGAGAAAAGCGGCAGCACTGACATAATGGGACTCGACTGAGCAATAGGGCTAGAAAATCTTCAGCTGAAATTGTAGCCTGACGAAGACATTGTGATAGTCAACTTTTTGGAATGATAACACAAGTTAATACAGGTGTCTGAGAACAGTATAACAAAACATTATGCGAAAAGATAACGTAATGACAGCTGCAAAGATAAAATACAATGAAGTTAGTCTCCATGATGAATGTATGTAGATCACCAAGAATGCTGCGTAGTGTCAACAGGTTAAATTAAGAATTAAAACTGGGTTAATTAACGAGCTGGATGCTTCTTTTTCTCGAACATTGCACCGGTAAAGTAAACAAAAAGTAAATAAACGACATTGACAAGCCAAAAATAAGTCTCTATAACTGTACTAACGAAAATAGCGTACATTTAAGACAACAGCTTTTGGATAAAAACAGATGGATTAAATGCTTTGTAAACGAGCTTTGTTCAAAATAAAAAACGACTGGTCTATAAAAAACGTCAATGCCCAGGTTAAACTACTGAAGCACAAATTGTATGTTTACTTACAAGTATGAAAGGCAGGAGCTATGAAAGTGGGGTTGTTATGTTTGGCCTTAACTGCCATGTATGTTTCTAAAGAATAAAGATGTATATCTATCTATTATGCACAATTAGGACGATCGATCGGCTATTCTTGGCACTTAATGACTTAATCACTTCTAATATCTTATAAGGCCATTGCACTTTGTTAGCGATTATTCAATGACTATTATACTAATAATACCGTGTAAAAGGTTGATTAAGAGAAATTGAGGAGAAAAATAACATACAAATCTAAAGAAACCAATAATGTAAGGCACACCGATAATTAAGAATTGAAGTCTAATCGAAACCATTTGAAAATCCGAATGATTATTTTTATTTCCAATTTTGTTTGGAATTAAGTTAGCAATAGTACGCTAATTGGGGACTTTTGCAGTGTTTGTGTTTATTACTGTGGTACTCGTAACGTGACCGACGCCATGATTTGTGGAAATACATCGTTCTTGATCATGAATTCGACAAATGAATTAAAAAAATAAAATAGGTCATGCTTTTGTTTTTTTGCACAGCGATCAGTGTTCGGGACCAAAATACCAAGTTTGAACTTGGTTCAAAAACGTACAGCGGAGATTCCATTGCCACCTTCCGTGTTTATCATCAGACCAGCTTTAAGTTTAATTGCGGTTTTAGTAAAAAAAAAAAAGGTATATAAATGATGGTATCTTAACACTAATAGCGGGCACTGGGAACTTGTCAAGTAGTCATAGGTGTTTTCTGTGTCTAATATACTAACAGCTGATTTAGTTGCAGCGTTTCATCTCAACATTGGTCTCTTATCGGGAAGAGCTGGTAGAATGTGACTAGTAAAAGTGCCCATGTGATCTACTTACAGAATAAACATCCATATTCTTTACTTATCAAAGAAGAAAGGAAATTAAGGTAATTTCCAAAGAGCAGCTGAACTGCCTGAACCGTATGACCTTGTTTTGGCTAACGATGGACTAATTATGTAAATTACTAATTTGAAGCGTGACAGACAGTATTTAAGTTTGCTTTGTTATGTTTCAAACTAGAGCCACTAGAGGTAATGAACGACAACCGTGGCAATTTTGGACGTCAGATAGTGGGTCAATTGGAGTATGGCCCAATTTTGAATGTAAATTACTCATTTGAAGAGTGACAGAGAGCTTTATTCTTTGGTAGTATTTTTTAAACTAAACACAATGCCCTTTGAATATCCTTAAATATTTGATACTAATGTATGACATTCTCAAGGGAATAGAGCGATAGGCATTTCTCGGGGATTTAAATTAAATTGTAAACACACAAACGTAAACAAGACACTGTAGACAAAAAACCCGTGACATAATTAAATATACATAAGTAAAGTTAAACCGCATCGAAAACAAAACAATTTTATAAATAGAATAAATGCGATATACTAGCGTGACATATTGTTATTATTACTGATATTATGACGCCTGTCAATGTCAAAACTCCCTTTCTTATCGCAGAATACAGTCACGTGCGTGGATAATTATAATTTATTATCACACCAGGGATCATAAGTACAAGAGCTAAAAGAAAACTTATCAAGCCAGAACGCTATATAAAGGCACCGTTTAATGCTATTTTAAGAGCAACTTGAGCGATGCCAAACAAGGACACAGACTGCATTCTGTTAGCGGAGAGAGCCAGTGGCCCATAATGCACAATGGCGTCATGTTGTTGTACAAAGTGACGATTGTGGGCGGTCAATGTGTTAAGGCGACTTGAAGTGACCGCATCGTCTATAAATGGAACTAAATGTTAGTGTAAGTGATAGGGGCGTGGTGTAAACAGGAATAGTAGGTACTTTAAGTAAAGGCAGAGATAACGTAAGTATTGAAGAAAAAGTAGCAGTAGCAAAGGTGATGATGGTGACTGGTGATGGAGATAAGACAGAGAAGCTAAAAACGTACCAAGACTAAATAAATTAGGATCAATGAAATTTATTACTGAAAGAAACAACAGCTGCGTTAGCCATAAACTGCGACACGTTTACGCCTCAGGACCTTCAGTTCTTATTTTTTTGAGAAGAGTGCAAGTGTATGTTGTTTTTTTTTAAACTTGCATTTAATTAGCAGGTTACGTTATCGATGAATAAATTTATTATAATCACCGTAAAATTGGACATAATTATTTCCGCAAGCAACTTCAATAAGTTTTCGGCTTTTTATATTAAAAATAACAACTTCCATTTCATTCAAGTACAACACCAATTTAGGTTTTTTTATTTCATCCTGTTTTTTTAGCGACAGTCACTTTATAGAACATAATTAAAAATACATTCGAAGAATTACATTCCTACCTCTTTATCTTCTTCATACTAATCTCATTAATGTGTCTCTTAAATTTATTAACGTAAACATTATGTTAAAGTGCATTGACATCCGGATGACAGGAAAAAGACCCTTCCTTGGCAGTCTATTTCTGGAAATGCATTCCTAAGGTGACTGGTAGTATATATATATAGTTATTTTTTATGATATCATAAAACACCAAATAACAATTCACTTTTATAAAAATAAAATGAACTACCAAATAAAGATTTGCTTCCTTCATTCGTATTTCCGGAAAGTAACATTTACTTTATTAACTATTAGGAAGTAATTCAGGGCCTGCGACACACCTTCCTTCTACAAATGACATACGATTTCTAGTTAGTGGCAGTGAATGCTAACTTGGTTCTCTTCACGGTTTGGTGAGGCTGTTACCGAACCAGCGAACTTTAACCTCGGGCTCATCGTCACTTTCCATCAGAAGGCACACCAATTTATATCGCGCAATTAAGCAAACATTATTAATGAATAAATCCTTCAATGTGAAGATAGCTCTAGATCGCCATAAAATTACTATTTTTTACCGACTTCAAAAATGGATGAGGTTATATGTTCGGCTGTATGTTTTTTTTTATGTTTTTCAGCGATTTCCCCGTCAATTGTGGTACGATTTTGTAAATTCTTTTTTGTTTGATAGGGTATACGGCGGCGGACGGTATGCGGCGAGCTTGAAACGTCATATATCTTCTTACTAATTGGGAAGTGGAACTACGAAATAGAATACATATTATGATCACAAAAACGTATAAAATAAAATACATATTAGAAAAAAAAACCCGGCTTCAAAAACCCAAAAAATAACTTCTTCAAGCATTTTTGAACACGATTTTTTGTATTTTAAATCATTTATTTTATTAAGCTAACCCTCTCATGTTACTCTACCCTTGCAGGCCGTCATATGTATACCTACTTACAATTCCATCTACCTCTAGCTAGCCCGAACTATTTTCATAAATACAACAAAGCTTAGAAACACCGCTATTAAACTAACTTTCTATGGCTACTCTAAATAACCCCGAAGAGTCACAATTTCGAGTTGATCAGAAACCAAAATTTTCATAATTCCGAATGCAATATTTTAATAGAGACCTTTACTTTTTGATATCGCTTATTAATCAAACCTGACCTCAACTTATTACGTATAGTAGTTATATTAAAAATTTAACCTAAAATAGCTCCAGCATAACATACTTTTCAAAAAAATGAATATTCGGAAAAATAACGGAATTTTTGGATGTCATCGAGATCATCCGTTTGGGACCTTTGATGGTAGGTACAGACTACAGGCAGACACAGAGAGAGAACGTATCATACTTATAATTTGTGCCAGCGGTTAAAAAAAAAGTGCTAAGCTCAAGAAATTTACTACTATCAGTCTTTCATAAAAAAAGTTTAATCAGTACATGTCACTACCATAGTACAATCTGCCCATGTCACTGATAGTCTGATACCATTCAATTAATTCAGTAGAAGTGGGACACGACGCGGACGCTTTTAAACATTTGCCGGCCTTGAATTTGAATAATGTAAGAGGACGCACAATTTTGCGGAGAAAGCAGTAAACAGGCTTAAAAACAAGACTAAATAAAAATGTGGGTTTAGAAAAATAACAATTATACTATTTCGGGTTTATCGGAATGAGATCAATGGGAGCAACGATTCAAATCCAGACAGAGAAATGGAGCTACGTTCGTGAGAAAAGGGGATGGAGCGATCGAGAACTACTAAAACTACACATTATAAAATTCATCATCATTTTTATGACAATTGGGATGCAGCTTAAAAAGTGCTTGATGTTAATTTTTATAGCCTTTTGAAAGAATCTATATAAAGAATTACATTATTAAAAACGTTACTGTAATTTAAAATAATTTAAAAAAAATGTGACCTCAGGTACTTACAACGACAAAAAGACGTAGTGATTTTTAAATGATCTGTTCCAAGGTCACGCCGGATAGACGTCATTGAAACGTAATGTACCTAAATAAAAAATCGCTATGCATATTTTTGAGTATTTTTAGTACTTGTCCAATGCTTATTACCGACTTCTCCCTGGAGTAGATTTACTGAACACATAACATTAAATTTATTGCTAAGGAATCCGAATGATTCGACAATTCCAATCATAAGTTTCTACAATAAATAAATATTTATCCCAACAAGTTGTAGGTCTTGGAATACTTCACTAAACAAATTGTTATTATTTATCACATCTAACTTAAAAGAGATATGGTGTCACCAATATGAAAAAATAATCATAAGAATTACATTTGTTTTCTAAACAAATAAAATTTACATGACAACAGCTGTCATCAGACTAAAGTGTCAGCCACTTGTTTGAATTATTAGAAAGGTTTAATTTATTTTATATAAATAGCGCAATTTTAACCGCTTTTTGGGGTCAAATGAAAGTCATTTCCTAATTTTAATATACTTAATTGAACCAGACTAATATTATGATTGTGAAAGTAACTTTGTCTGTCTGTTTGTTACGCTTTTACAAATAAACTGCACAATCGATTTCAATAGAATTTGGTATGGAGATAGCTTGAGTCCCGGGAAAGGACAAAGGGTACTTTTTAAAATTGGAAAGTTCCTGAGGGAACAGTGTAATGCAACTTCTATGCGGACGGGGTCGCGGGCAACGGCTAACTGTAACATATTCTTAAAATCTAATTGTATACATCGATTCGAGATGCCGATTCTTCGAAATGGTTTCAGGTTTGTTATGATCATTGCAATTAATTGTGATTGCATACAAATGTGATGAAAAGTTAAAAAAAAAGCCTGTGCTTTCTGGAATAGATCACGTCAATATAAACGAAGTATGAACACACTGACAACAATACAATGTCACATGTGTAACATAAGCTACGAACATACCATAAGAAAAAAATACGATTTTACAAGGGCATGTAATACCTTTACTCGATCAAGTATTGATGGAATTCATACTGGTAGTATAAATAAATTAGAAAGTCCGCGTTAGACATAGTTCGCGTTTGAGCGCAGACTGGTTGTAAGGTTGTCCAAGTTTTCAATTTTAATGGCTTACACAGATTATGATATATGGGAAAGGGCCTTAGAAAGTGCATATTGATGGGAATGAAATGACTAAAATGGAAATGCATTTAGATGATACTAAGTAGGCAACTTTCGAATTAGATTTTCGTAACTTACAAGCCAAATTTAAAACAGATTTAACAATTCAGAGACATCAAAGCAACAGGCAAAATACAAATTAAGATGCCAGATTTGGAGCAAATTATGCAAAACGTGTGAAAGTATAATATAGAAAAGCCATCAAATAAACGATTGAAAGTGAAAATAATCTACTTTATAATGTAAAACTTAACACCTATTTAGAAATAGTAAAAAGGTTAGAAGTAAACACCATTGCATTGCAAGAAGGTAAAGTGTTGAGCAAACAATATATAAAAGATAACGGAAAACGTCAACAACAGCCGATAAAATTCGTAATTTGAAAACTTAATGGCCAATCGTAAAATCGTGATTGTTCAAAACAATGTTAACAGATGTTGCAGATTACAATGTATTTAAATTTATAGTCTGTGCCAATTGAAAATGGGAAAGATGTAAACACAACCAAACGAACCAATTCACCATTATCACTCGATAATCACGTGCTTTTAAAGATCACGTGAGATCTTAAGCAATGTTTATACACTTGATCGTTACTTTTACAGTAAGTTTATAAATAACTATTAATTATACGTTAATTTAAATAAAAACACGTTTGATGAATATTTGAGGTTATGTGACTAACAGTACTAATTTGTTTACATCTTTGGCAATTTGAATTGACACATACTATATAGGTTAACGTTCAAGACAGAATATTAGTTTGTAGTTTAAATGAGTTTTTGGATATTATTTATAGAGCCGATATATATATTTTTTATGGCAAGGAGAAGCCAAACAAGTACATAGGTCACCTATGGTAAGTGAGACTGGAGATCCATCCATCCAATGTCTATTTGCTCTCTTAAGATGACGATATCAAGACTGCAATCCTAAGATTAAAAATGTCTTGCCAACAATAAGGACTAAGATGAAATGCCTCTATGATAGTAATTTCCGCAGTTGTCTTTTTTAAAATCTGTAATCAATTCTGACGTTGTTTTTCTATTCAACATGTAGAACTAGTGGTTACAACAGCAAGCTCGACGACTAATTATAATTTGCTCCATAAATAGGTAAGAAACTAGTTTAGCTAATCAATGAAGTTTCTTTTAAGAAAGTAAATCCACAAAAGTACAGACGTGATCAATATTTACTCTTGATAACAACGAGAAACGTTGTACCCACTATGTAACGTGTCTTCATACTTCTGAATTATTAACAAACCAATAACTCACCTTATCTATTCTATCACATCATTCAAAGTCATCAATATTGCCTACTTTATTTTCATTTTAAACATCACAAATCATTGCGGTGTCAATAGTAACTGAGACGAAGAAAGAATCATGACACTTTCTGATACGCATTGTAAATCATTCATGTTTGATTTATTAACCATATCTATTGCTTGTGTGGTATCTACACGCACTGCTTCAACTGGATTCTATAAATATTCTTAAAAATGTTCATTTTAATAATGAATAATGTATAAGTCATGTTTGATTTTCGGAAACGATGGAGCGTCAAACTTGTACGCTTATACAAACAATGGTGGTCACATAATTAGGGACACTTGTTTTTTTCCCATACAATTGCCTACAAATATGACTTTTAAATTTTGACCACCATTCAAAAAGTTCTTGACCAATTTTATTGCTAAATACAATTTATTTTAGATAATTAACTAAGGTTTAAATTTATGTACAATGAACTACTGTTAAAAACGAACCTTATATTTTATATGGATTTAAAAACTTAATGCTGACCCGTCCATACAAATTTTAACAACTTTGTATGAACGCGAGGTATTTATTTTTTCAAATCCTTATAAAATGAAAGATCCGTTTTCAACTGAGATGAATTGTACATACATTTAAAACTTAGTTCATTAATGAAAGATGAGTGTAACCAAATATTAAATTAGTTTAGAACTTTTTGAATGGTGGTCAAAATTTAAAAGTCATATTTTTAGGCAATTGTAATGTGAAAAAAAACAAGTGTCCCTAATTTTGTGACCACCACTGTATACGGGGTCCCATTCTTTTATAGACACTTATTTCATAGACTCTTCGCAGAATTTTCATTTCATAGAAAGCTAATTTCTGCTGACACCTTTTTGGGTTAGTATATTACAATTATTGTATTCATTTTTAGTCAACTAAGAGAAAATCACTCTTGGTTGGCTATCATTTTTTTGAGTTAAGCAATCTCACAAACGATTTCATATTTAAACTAATTAATCGTAATTATTAATTCAGATACATATTATTTATTATTCAGTATATTAACCAAGTATTTGTTGCCGCGTCAAACATTATTGTGAAGTCAAACGTTATCGAAGCATAAATATTTGACCCGGCCAGTTATAAATAGAATATCGACTGGCAGATAACACGGGCGACGGAATATACCATCTTTAAACAATCCACAACTAGAACTATCTAATTTGGATTATTGGGAAATTCCCTATTAAGAGCTATTTTATTACCTACACACAATCTCACGCCTTCGTTCCCAGAGTGGGGTAGGCAGAGCTACAGAATTACAAACATCTCTAAAAACTTGTTGATAATTCTATAACCACAATTTGCACAATTAGGCTAAGATGTTTACCAGCGTATTAGTGACAGGTTGCAAGCCCATCGCCTAACAGTACTACGAGCCTTTATTCCCTTAGTCGTCTCTTACGACATCCACGGGAAGACATTGAGTGGCACTATTCTTACTCGGCAACCACACGAGGATTTTATTACCTAATTCATGGAAATGCTTTTCCAAGAATAAAAATTCTAGGGCAATTGGTAGACCTGCTTATAGTTAGTTAGAAAGTAATATACCCACAAATATATTCCATAAATGTTACATATTACAATGCAATAGAATATAATATTGGAATGACAAATAATAGCAGAATATGTAATTCTAATCATAATAATAACTTGTTACTCAATTTCTAACAACTCAAACTCACAACACATTTTTTTGTCAAACTCTCTGCAACACAACAGACATCGTTTAATTTTAGATCAGAACCCATTTTAAACGTTTACTGTAGATATTCTGCTGATAATTCAGCAAACTGGCAATATAAGATAAAAAAAATCTGTATCAGTAGTAATTAAAATCAAAATCGTGTTGTGCCATTATGCACCAATTGATGTAAGTGATTCCAATTGCTAGCTACCCGGCCTAGTTTGTATCTTTTGGGAGTGTCATAGTCCTTCCGTTACAGTAGCTTCGATATTTACTAGAGCGGGAAGAACAATAAGTATAAACATGAATGAATGATAGCCCACATATTTCCGATGGCCTAGCTAAAAGTTCGTTGACTAATGACTATGTAAGTTATTTACAACAATTTTAAACACAATGCCAATCCTTGGTTCTTCACTTTGGCGAACATGGTTTACTTTTTTCTGGGATTATCTGTGTAATATATATATATACATATATTTAAAGTTTCTCATTACTATGCACCACCTAATTAAACCGATTTATTTCAGACATCTCTTCTAATAGTTAAGGTTTTCTGGAAGAGATCACTCACTATGTAGCGATAAGACCGTCCGATGTTTACCATATTTTTTTATTATTTGTTTCAAATTGTAGTAACTTTCTGTGGTGTGCAATAAATTGTATCGTGTGTACTGTAATAATGAGACAACTAAAATCCCAGATCACCCTTCGGACCATGTATATTGAATAAGTACGTAAGGATGCATCGCCAAGACTTGTTTATTTCTAAGTGTAACACTTAAAACAAGTGACAGACGCAATTTCACAGTGCAATCTCATTAAGCAGGAACAATGTAAACAATGTTCCACAAATACAAACTAATATATCACAAGATGGAACCGTTGCCAAATAGCCTGCGATGGCGCACCTTAATGTTTATAAAATTAATATGACAGCGACATGTCAGCGTAAATATAATGCAGTAACTTCACAAAATGAACTCTTGGATAAATGCTCTTTAATGTAGGACATAGAGCACACAATTGATGAAAATAAAAGAGACATAGTTGATACCAATGTACAGAGAAAGATGTGTAATCATGGCCTTGACCTAAAATTGTCATGTTTTGACTTTAGCGGGATTAGAGAACATACTGGCACGAATGATGGAGTCTCCTGATATATCATCAGGATCTTTGATATAAAGAGGCATAACAGAACCGAGGAAAGTGAATGACCAGGCCCAAATTGTGTATATTACATGGTTACTGAATGAATGTTTTATTTATGGTCGATGCATTGTCTGACGTACAAATCTTTCACGCATTGCAAGGACTATCTAGTCAACAGTATGGATTCTAAAACGTTTATAGTTTTTCTTGAAGTGCCTCGCTATTAAGAGCATAACTGTTCGTTTTTAAACAGCTCTTAAGCGCCGCTTAACGTTAACGTCAAGGATTTTCGAAACTGTCAACGTGTAAGGAATTTACATAACAACACAATATTTCTCGACGCAACCGTCCGGAAGCTTACGTCAATCCTATACATTTTCGATAACGATAACGTTTGCCGATTGTCTATTGTCTAGTAATGGTGACTGGTCACTGTACTGGCAACTCCATTTCAATGCCTCATGTTGCCAGTAAGGCAACAATAGAGTTGTAAGCCTTAATATAAGACAGATTCTGTTCCTATTTGAAGGAATAACAATGATTTTATTCTGGGTCGATAATGTTCGATGATAAAACCATAAGCAGGCATAGTCTTTTAAATCCTCATAGAGGCTCTGTTAACTTTACTTTCACGCATGTGCTAGCTTACGTAGTTTTAAGCAATGAAGCTCATTTTCGTGGATGGAAGAACGAAGGCACAATAATGATGTTGTGGATATTAGAGCCAACGTGACGCATGATAAACATGAAGCAAGTAGTACTTCAATTGCATTATAATGTCGCAATACTGTACAATTATTGATATCTGTTAGTAAAGGTACAGAGTTAGGATAATGGTGTAACATTAGTGTAAGAACCGTAAATCAGCACAACTTTGCTGACGTCCAAAAGTACGTCAATAGGATAAGTAGCGTTTTACTTTCAGAAGTTATTCGGATCTAGAATATGAGATCATCTCATGTGACTAAATTTGATTTTTGCTTTCGATAAAAGTATATTCTTTCTACAATTGTACAAAGCCGATAACACAGCTAATATAAAAACAACTAAGACTTGAAGCTTTTAGAAAAAAAGTCCAACAGTAGGTTATATTTTTATTTTCTGTATTTGTTGTGACTATGTTGTGTAATATTACTTACTTTAAATAATTTAAAATAACACAATTTTTTTTTGTGAAAGTCCTCACTATTTGCTAATAAATATGAAAGAAAAAGGAAAAATAAACACAAACTTCACGCTCTTTACTATCAAAACCATTAAAATTAGCTCAATTGCTAATTCCTCTTTGTCTCAATTAACCTTAATATCGATATTAATAGTAACAATGATTTTGTTGAAAATAAACAGTTTCTCATTATTTCTTTGTACTCTAACAAAAAAAACTAAAAACTACATTAGTAAATATCCAAGACCTTACAAATACGCACGATAAACACATCACCTAAATCGAGTCACGGAAGCCTGTAATTCCGTATACGAAACACCAGAATGCTTACCCAACAGCATTGTTTAAGCCAAATGGTTCCGTGCAAAGTGCAGTGTTCGCCGCCAACGTTTCATCCAACATTGATCAACTGTTATCAGATTAGATGAAGGTCAATATTGCAATGATGCGAAATGCGCACATGACATGATAATGCTTACGCAGGTTCATAACAATATCCTTTTACGGGCGGCTTGTTTGTAGTTGATAGTGAAATGGTTAAAAAATATATGACGTCACAATCAAAAGAGTATTGACTGAAAGGCAGCGACTTCGCTGTGTAGCTACACGTAGGTACTATCGCGATCGTTAATTTGTGACCCATTTCAAGAACAACAGGCTTGAAGTCGTCAATGTCATTAGAGATGCCAAATCATTTGTAACTTATAGGAGATTCAACCTTATTGTTGTACAATGTCAGAATGACTTTGGACCTAAGGTGGGTCCAAAATTTAAGTTCGTGACTGTACCTGTTAATACTGATGTTTTTGGGCGATGGTCAGATGTCCAGGTTGCCTATGTGCGTTAGCTTAGCTTAACCAAGAATGACCGGGCAAGAATGTATAGTACGCTCTGACGGGACAAGTTCAACTCGCCGGTTGATGTTTGGTGAGTCGAGTTTAAGAACGAGTTGTTAAAGAGAACCATCTACCTGTTTTTCGAATAGACAAAACGCCAAAATTAACAATTTCAGGAAATCTTAATGTATTTTTACCATCGATAATATTTTCTTCCACACTTTTAAGAAATTGTGTTCAATGTCATAATCACAATTATAGAATCAAGATTCAACACTAATGAATATGAATGAATTCAACAGACAAGGTGACATAATAACAAGTTCAAGTACGTATTTACTTTCTCGTGCAAATATACAGCAGAATAAACATAATATTGTCATGCCCTTGGTTCCTCACCTTTCGGCTTAAAATTTACCGTAAAATAACCAACTGTTACTCACCAACCAAATATTTACACGTAAAAGTGATAACTTCGAGCCAATTATTTAAGATTAAGTAAGATTCCATAATAATTTTATCTTTCTAATAGCAGTGGAAAATTATTGTTTTCGACACAAATTTAGAACATTAGCAAATATTTACAACTTAATTAGACATTTACGACTTGATAAAGTAGTTCAGGATCGACGGTCATATATTAGATTTTCCTATCGTGTCGCGTCGTTTCACTTTGTTTTAATTTCATTCCAGTGCAGAACTGCAGATGTTATTAAATTATCTTGATTATTGTTTTTCATTTTTGGACATCTGTGAAATATCATCCTCATTCACTTAAGAGAAATGCTCTTGTCGGTGGAGTAATTTCCATTGTTTTCTATCCGAAGCCTAGTGAAGCCTATAGGGTTGATTTTGAACGCAAGTCCTTAGTAATCAATTTACCGAAGTAAATAGCTGTTTATGTATCGTGAAGATAAAACAAAAATCATACAAATAGCATTTTTGGAAATGAAAATTTGCAAAATGATGCTTGTGATCAAAAAATCGTCCAAACAGCAGGCACCGCAATTGAACACTCACCAAATAGAATATATACAAACAGATAAATGTCTAACAACAACAGATGCTAAAACGACGACAATGGTCACTGAGATTCTTCGCAAGCAGTCGGGATGACTGTTCACGTACGATGAAAATCGACGGCAAACTTTACAACTATGATGCTGTCACACATTTCCTAGATTATATGTAGTTGACCAATTTTTGAACGTCAACGACTATAAACGATAGTACTGTAATGCTCATTTGTGTTGTTAAAACTATGATTAAAACAACTATAAAATAATTAAATCCCCCGAATCCCAAAATAAAGTTTCTAAAACGGCTCTTGAAAAAACCATTTAAGATAAGACTATCTTAAGGAGTCTTTACAGCTAATTGATCGATGTGATAACATTCGATTTAACAAGATTAAACATGAATTATCTGTTAAATATTACTGATTAAATACCATAGCGTTGATTAAAAAAACTTTGCAATAGACATTCTAAGATAATCATAAAGAATTGTTTTTTTTTGAAATCCCCCATCTTATGAGATTAGATAGTGATTGATAGAGACGCGCTTCAATATAAAATAATGTATGGCACGGAAAAGACAACTCTCTCTGCCCATCTATTCTTAAGTGAGTTCAGAGATCCATATACATTTGATGTACACAAATGTGTTGCCAACAATGTTGACCAAGAGAAGAATGCCTTTTTATATAAATCATTCAGTCACTTACCGAGCGGCAGCTCTGTTAACAAGATTATAATGGAAGAGCTTTCCGTGATAAGCGAGATTCGAAGATCCAAATTTCGCTAGATGTCATCATCATCATCATCATCATCATCATCATCATCATCATCATCATCATCATCATCATCGTCATCATCATCATCATCATCATCATCATCATCATCATCATCATCATCATCATCATCACCATCATCATCATCATCATCATCATCATCATCAATTCCTATTATCACCATAAGGTGCACTGAGCGACGCCATGTTGTTCTAAGGAGCCCTACTTTACGGTTGCCAAGTGTTAGGAGTGTACTCGTAGGTACGAGTGCCGACCAAAGGCGACTAGTGTCGACCTTTTTAAAGGAGGAAATTTGGCCGAGGTAGAGTTGCGCCTGCTCAGTCTTTAAAGGGAGCGCTCCGAACGCGGTCAGTCGGTCAAAGTAACTAGTTCGGTCTTTTAGTTCCTTTAGCTCCGGAACAAATTTTGAGAACTGAGCAGGGCACGCTTTGAAATAGGTATTTGATTCGTTCACATCGAGCGCCGTGCCGTGTGCACTCTGCTTCGATCATACGTTCAACAATTGCTACTGACCTAAAGGACCGAAGGCCGATTAAGGGTTACCTATCTGAACTCCGAAAAATGTTTAACCGAATTTTGGTTCGATAAATATTATTCGATAACTATGGTTTGGGTTTTTTTTACGTTTGCCCGAAAGATCACTTAGAATATTTTCATTTAGTCATTACTTGTTTAGGTTTTATACCGATTTGACAAATTATCTATTCCGTAATACTGGTTTCGGCGTACAAACAGTGGTCCAATGTAATGGTTTGTCAATTTATCTATTTCCCATTTCTGATTTTACCTTAGCATCATTTGCCCAATGTAATGGCTCGGTTTATTAATAGTTTACCTATTTTTAAATCGACTATGCTAACCTGTCTGATTCGGTTCTACCCTGATTCGTCTTGATCGTTGCATTTTCTGGATAAATTACAAGCAAGATTTTTTGGGCAGAAAAAAAAATAACCTCGAAGACCAAGGCGGGAGCTCACTATATGTAGCATTGATGAAGTGAAAAATGGGTTAAGAAACAAAATACGAGATCGTTTCGTATTTTGTTTCTTAACCCATTTTTCACTTCATCAATAGGCTAATTGTAGCAATGGTGTAATGAAAAATAGGCTTTGAAATAAAATACGTAACAATCCATAGGGCAAGTGACTACAAGGAGAAAAGTTGCTCGGACTAAAGATATGTTTCCTTAATGTCAAGTGGTGAAATGAAAAAATTACGAATCGTGCCATCGGAGAAAAGTTAAAAAACGAAACGTTTTCGGTCAAATGAAATTCGGTCAAAATTTTCGAGGTTGCGATAGGTTACCCCGATTAAGATCGTTTACGAAGAACTAATTCCTTTCGGTCTGTGACGGGAATTCATTCCTTTTAGTTCTAAGTTCCTGACCGACTCAAGCCTAGGCGAGGGGTGTCATATTTCGGCGATTCCGTGGCCGCCGGCCAGCTGACACCGCGAAAGTTAATTAATGTACGTTTGCCTGCAAGGTATTTGTAAATATGGGCCTCGTTGCCTGAAATAATGGTTTTGTATTTGTACCTCTATTTGTAAAGATGGCTGCCGTTAGCTGTTCAGTTTAAACATTGCTGCTTGGCAGAATGATCAGAGTTTAAGACAGTGGTACCAAACGGAACGATCCCTTCAAAATGCTGATGAAGCTACGATACATTAGTTGACTATTAAATTTAAATAAATGTACTATTGTTGCCGAACAAATATATTACATACAAATTGAATAAGGAAATATAACCACATTTATTACTCGGCGAATAGTTTTTTGAAGCTTTAAACTAACACAAAAAATGGTTAGGTACAAATTCGAAAATTGTACGAATGTGTCCGAAGACCGCGATGTGAACCTCATCAGACATCTTAATTGACGCATGAGAAAAATATTGACGCTTATACCGGATTGTAAATATTTGACTCTCAGCCAACGCCGTATAACGACATCACGAGAATAATAGCGACATTGAAACATTTGAAACTAAGGAAGTACATATCAACCCGTGGGCGTTTCGCATAAACAAACTGTTACATAATATGATATAAGTGCATCGATATAACCCGCATAGTACTTAGTATAATAAGATGGTTGTATAATCCATGGGAACGGCCTGTCTTGAAATGGATGTCCTTCAACGATTATGTTGATGATGATTTTGGTGTACTGCCTTTTTGCCGAATTATATTTCGTCAAATTTCATTTGGCAACCAACTTTTCGCCGAAGTTTTATTTGGCAAACCAATCCTTAGCATAATTTTACTTCGTAATTGTTTTATTTCGCCACATTTTTATATTGCAATATTTTATTATGTCAAATTTTATGTGGTAAATAATTGTGTAGCAAAGGATTTGCTAAGGCAAATAACATTATTTTTTTAAGACTCCAATAACAAAACTGCTCCCAGAGATAGGTAGGTTAGAGTAAAAAAAATGTATGACCCTAAAAACGAAACTGCTCCCAGAGATTGGTAGTTTAGGGTTATTTTTTTTTTATATCCCTAAAAATGAAACTGCTCCCAGAGATAGGTAGGTTAAGGTTATTTTTAAATTATATAGGTATGCCAATCAATACATTTGACGAAAACATAATTGACATCTTAAAAGAATCCCAGGTAATAATTTGTCTAACAATAATTTATCAAATCATTAGTTGGGAAATGATATCAAGCGAAACGCTGAGTTGGGAAATAAAAATTTGCCCAAATAAATATATGGGATACGTAGTTTGGTTAAGAATTTGCTTTATAATTTTCGTCGAAATATTAGTAAACCGATGATTTTAATATTCGTAAAGAACGGTTTGAAAGGAGGAATAACTCTTTGTCCCAGTTCGTAATAAAACGTTGCACAAACAACGCAATACGTACTGATTTGACCAATATTAGTGTCAAAGATAGTGGAGGTGAACTATAACATATATAGCGAGCCAAACCGTCGACCCTTCGCACCGCTAGATCAAAACAGTATCAACTCAAAATCCTTGCTAGTTTTGTTTCAAGCTCATAGAAGTTGTATTAAAGTTGATTTTAAAATACAGTTGTATTTTGACTTAGTACTGTTTTGATCTAGCTGTGCGTCTTGTCTTTTGTATGACTTTAAATGATGGTTCGTCATTATGTTTAGTTCAAATCTTACAATTTTTTAAATCTAATAAATATGTAATCCGATTACAATGCAATATGCCTAAAACCTAATTTGATAGTAGAGTCGGAAGGTGGCAACAAAATCACTGTATTTAATTGAGGACTGTGCAAAATTAAAGAAACTGAGAAACAAATTATTTGAGACCTTCATTTGCCGTAAAGGGCTGATTTATCAATCACCAGATAACGTAATGGCACCAGTAATCGACACTTAACTCTTAATTCAAAGATCATACGGTCATAAAATGAGTGTTACAAAACAAATGAATAACCCTTATCTTCTGTAAAATAATAATCAAGTGTCGATCATGGTTCCTTGTCGATTACTGGTTCCATTACGTTAACACTATTTGACAGATAAAGTTTAAGTCTGTCCTTTTCTTCATATGACAAAGAAAAGGAATAGCGATAACTTAAACTGTCAGACAAATTAATCAGGAGATTGAAAAAAACAGCCTTAAACAGATAGTTTATTGGTGTACCAGCAGTGGTTCTACACCACAATGGGTTACCCCTTTAAGTACCATTATCACTTTTGGTCAGTGACAGTGAAGGATTCGGTCTCTTTCTCTCCCTTTATTTGCCAGCATTCATCAGTTTTTTTTTGCGAATATTTAAAAATAAAAATGTCTTTGAATTCACGACATTTTTTATTTTTGACAAATTAACAGAAACAGAAACAGAAACAGAAACAGAAACATTTATTCGACGATCACAAGAAAAAAAAACAAAATAAATTGAACATAAAACAAACAATGGCAACACAGAAAACAAAATTAAACAATGAAGAAAAGGAATAAAATACAATTGTAACATAATGTTGCCATGGGTGATTCTGTGACGTCGAAATTGACGCCACTCAGCACTATGTCACGGCATGAACCGCGACGCTGATTTTCAGTGGCGCCAACGTGACACACGAACGAAGAGACAGCGGTTGACTACAACTAAACTAAGGTAGGTATTAAGGGCGAACTAAACAAGGTACTCTCTGTCTAAACTCCTTCACTTTTTTTTCTGTGATTCTTCTAGTATTACTGGCAGTCATGGGCATCTACTGCTTACTTTCAAGCCGCTTGCGCCATTTTTTCTCTAGTTCCATAAAACAAGTGATTTAAAGCGGTTATTAAATACCATCCTTAATATGTTTGCACTAATGAGATAAATTGCATGATTAGAGTAGGTTCATTTTATACCTCAAACGTCGAATAGGGTGGCCATCATTTTAAGTTCCAAAGATTTAATTTTAATTTTAAGCTAATTATGATACGACAATTAGAAGATAGGTCAAGTCAATAAAAAGTTTAAATGTAAACATTTTAATTATATCAATTGATAGCCATAACATCTTTTATTTTATCGTGAATTAAATGACATCTGACATGGTAATCAATGTTCCAGAAATGTATTGTTTGTATACCTACATCTGTTGCTACCTACAGATCATTTTAGGAGACGGACAGATAATAATTTCTTATTATTAATTTATTTCTTGAAGCAGAAAATGAGTATCATACTAGTTTTATAAACAATCTAATCTTGTCCACTCTACTGATAGTTTAAATATACCGACAAAGCGTATGTTTTATGTACTCACGTTTTTTTTAAATATATAAAATAAATATTCTACTTAGTTTTTTTATGTATTTCAAGTAACTGAGTAAAAGTAATGGCCTTAACGCAGTATTACAGTGCTTTTTAAACCTAATATAAAATCTCATTTCGAAATCCACCATTTTAATGTTAGCGTTTGCTTTTTTACAGATGTTATTTCTATAAGTCTGTTGCATCGCAGCTCCGAAACGGATTAACCGACATGTATAAGGTTTTTTTTTATACAAAGCTGGTCTAATCAAGATGGTTCTTAGCGAGATTTCGTGCGAATCGGTTGCGCCATTTAAAAGTCATCAGCACTGAAAGCCGATGAGCGAGAAGCGAATAGAGCTAGCGATCAATTTATAATATATGCGTTTCTGTTATTGACACGGGATTTATATCTTTTGTTGCAGAGAGAGTTCACGCCGGCAGTGTCAGCAGCCAGTGATTAATTATTAATATTTGTGTCTCTTATTGACACAGGATATACATCTTTTGTTCGTTTCTTTATCGCTTCCTCGCCGGCGGTGGGATAACTGCCTATATCAGAAGCCCGTTTCTCAAAAAGTAGGTATTAGTCTAATAATATTAGTGTTTTGTCTCATTTTGTAGTTTTATTTACGAGCCTGTTTCACAATCGACGAGTAAATTTATCTGCCATTTAAAGTTGGCTCTCTCCTTGTCTATTTACAAGTGTAAGAAAGAGAAAGGGCTAAATTTATCTGTCAAATATGCTTGTTTGTCGATTGTGAAACAGGCGGTAATATTATTAGACTAAAACGCTTTGAGAAATGGGCCCCAGGGGTTATTATTTAGTAGTTAAGTATAGGAACAAATAGAAATAGAAATAGAAACATTTATTCGACGAGCATAAAAACACAGAACAGAGAAAAACATAATTAAAAAAAAGTTGGTAAATTTGATAGTAATATCGTGTGGTCACCATACTCGGATGGACCGCCAGGTTCTGGGAACAAATTCGCTTCCACGTGAACGTTACGCAAATCTACTCACACGCGTTTATTGGATACACGTACGCTAGTTCTTGGGAGTTTTAAGTATTAAGGTGACATGGCATGTTATGTCACGATTTTTTTATCGTTACGTGACGATTGTGAAGGTTCGTCTGTGTAAATTCGTCGAAAGAGGATGTCACGCGATTAGTGCTGGGACCGTAATCATTTAATTCTTTCTTGTACTTTTTTTATTTCGAACTGTCACCGAGCGGTCCCAACAGAAGACATGGGCTAAAATTGTACACGGTAAAACTTTATTGCTTCTTACGTGTTTCCGAATAGTCAACGTTTTGATAGCTCTTATTTACTTGACAGTAATGGCGGCCGAGTTTAAAACAATACCATAACACGTCAAAGGCAATATAGTTTGTGGCTGAGATTCTAGGCGGTAATAACCTATCGTCTTTGACCTGTTCGACTCGCACTGGGTCCGCACGCTTATTGCCTAACGCAATCGCAATCGTTTTTATTTTGACAGTCCGAAGGCAAGTCTGCATACAAAATGAATGCAATGGTTCCACTTTGAAATCGGTTGCTATTGCGAGTGCGTTAGGCAATAGGCCCGCCGGTTGTTAGGTTAAGTTTTTGGCTGAGCCCTTGCAATGGCCACGCGGAGCCCCAGGTTTTCACGCAACACACTTTGAGAACAGCTGCTAGGGAAGCAACATGGGACCTTCCCTACGGCACTACTAAACCACACTACTGACCAAAACTAGTATCATAAATATGAGGTAGATTATGGTCATATTAGTTTTGCAGCAGGCCAGGAGGGCCAAACCACCCAGAAATAGGAGCTCCGTCGACTCAGTTAAATTCGAATTAAAAATACAGATCATTGGTCAGAAGTGCGGTTTAGTAGTGCCGTGGGGAAGGAGGGAACAATATCACTGTTCATAATACCTACATCGTCCGCCAGACTCAAGGTAACCGTGCAGATCGTTATCAGTAGATATGTAAAACGTGCTGCGGAATATCTTGTTATCATCACGTTTACAACTAATTTAATAAGACGAGCCAGATAATGAATGTAATCATACTACCGTAATACCAAATACCGCTAACAGCCATGTAGTGTCGAAGCATACTATACTCTATTGCCAACCACATAAAATTTAAAATGCTTATAATTTTATTGTAGTTAGCTACCTTCTTATTACGGCTGATTACAGTGATTACTAATGCAGGCGTGAACTGCATTTAAAGACTTAAGCGACGCTTCATGAGACTGATGACGTGGATAGGTTAACCTAGGTGCCAAGCTGGAAAGCCCCTGCTGTGTTTCAGGGTGCCATCAGTAGAGTCCCCCGCCTGAAGACGAGCCCACAGGACAACCGCTAACGGGGGCTACGTTTTGACGCTATAGCGGTCGATTGGCAGAACGCCCCCGGGATTTTAGTAGTGTAAGTCGGACGTAACCCGCCCTGGAGTGTTATTCTCTAAAAAACGGCGTTGGTCGGTCGAACGAGTTAACGAGTGAATGCGGCACAGTTAAACCGGCGAAATTCAAAACACAATTTTATTTAGCGCGTGCATTCTCAATTAGGCATCGTTATAATTTCGATCGTTCGACAGAAGCCCTGCTGCTTAGTTGAGAATGCACGCGCTAAAATGTTTTTTGGTACGTTCTGACAGGACTATTTAAACTCGCCGGTTTATACAAACTGCGCCGCGTTCACTCGTTCACCCGTTCGACAGACCGAACGCCGTTTTTGAGAGAATAACACCCCTGGCCGTCGGGGCGAGTATGCATAGGGATTTGTCCCGGGAAAACTAAAAAAAAAAGTTGGTTGTGCTCCTACCTACAAAACTAGCGGTGCTGTGTTTCATGTGTTTAATTCTCGCAGATGTATATAGGTGAAAAACTTAAGTATATGACCTCTTGCATGTAATTGTAACACATCTCCTCGTAAGGCCCACGTCAAATTCCGTTAGTTCGAAAAAGAATCTTATGTCAGTCAACTAAAGTCAAAAGTCACTTTGACAGATGTCCTAAATTTAGGACATCGGGCCTTACGAGGCTATAGAACGTTCTATATTTGAAATTTGACGTAAATTTCATATTAATTTTGTACACAACTACATGCAAGAGGTCATTTACTTAAGTTTTTCACCTATATAAGTACGAGTATATCAACATGTTTATTGTTATCTACTGCTCATAATACAAGCCTAGATCTTAGTTTGGGACTAAGTTAATTCCATCAAGAATAAGATAATCTACCGCCCGTCAATCAGTTGGGCAGTCAGGCAAAGTTAGAAGTTCGAATTATCAAACGTAATTAGGTCAATGAAATTAATTAGGCATGATACTCCATTATTTTTCAGTATTTAAGTAAATTGACACTAACAAAACCACGTTTTATAGTTTGTCAGTCTATAGAGCAGAACACTGATACGTCAAAGTTCGATCAATCAGTTTTGATTGGCTGTTCAATAGAACCACGTGGTTGGTTTTGTTTACATTTCTTTAAGTTCCTAAAAGAATAGAGTATAGTTAGTATTTTAAGTGCTTTGGCAATGTTGCCCAAACTTATCAAAAAAATATCAGTGGAAAATCTCACACAATTTAAACTGGTCCCAAACTAAGCTCAAGGTGTATGGGTACTAGGCGACGTTAAGCATACTAATAAAGATAAATAAATACATAGAAAAAATCCAACAAATACTAGCGCTCATCACACAAATACCTCTGCTTGCCGGAATTTGAAACCGGGACCACTAGCTTCGGAGGCAGGGTCACTACCGACTTGGCTAACGTGTCGTCGTGATATGTTGTCGTCGTATGTCGCGTATCTATTTACTTGCTTGACATTTAAATTAAAAACTATTGAGGAAGGTCGCGAATAGGACGGAAATAGCATTCACAATTGACTCGTTAGGTCGAGTTTAAGAATAGAACCCTCGCGTAAATTGACAGCCGTGACGTCATGATCAAGTCTTCGTAGGCCGAGTTCACACGACGAGTTTTTGCAACGATGTAAGCGCGACATAAGCGATTGATAGGCGTTTGTATCGATTTAACAGCGCGATTGTATCGATGCAGTCGCTCATATTAATCAATAAAACTGAGCAAGAGCATGTCGGACCATGCTCAGTCAGTGTAGGGTTCCAAAGCCGTTAGATACTACAAACAAACATAAAAAAGTCATACAAAAACAAAGTGAACTAATTTTCTATTTAAACTTATTTAATAGGTATTTAGAACTCACTACTAGTACTCAGTCTACTCAGTCCTAATAGTTTTTCTTTTTAATTCGTTATAAATGTGCTTTAATGTAAGATATTTTTTTAAGAAGTTTTGGCTGACATTCTTGAAATCCATATTTCCTAAATCTGAACAAAATATACTAAGATGAGCATAATGATTTTTTTTACGTATAACAATTCCTTTGCTTTACATATATGGGAGAACCAAACTTATTTTTCAAAATTATGTTTAACAACTTTGTCGGCGTAATTGAAATATATACATACATACATACCTTCACGCCTGTCTCCCAATGGGGTAGGCAGAGGCTATGGAACGCCAGGTGCACCGGCCTAAACATACAACTTTCGCTCCCTCTACATTCATCAACCTCTTCATGCTCGTACGTCGGTTTCGGGTGCTTTTAATTTGGCCCCTATTCAGTAAATCGCCAAATTATAGCATTATAGTATCAAGAGTTACTATTAAGGTTTTGACCCTAAAAACTGGTTGTATCAATGCAAATGAGCGTATGCATCGTGATAAACTGGCACATGAAGGCAAATTTAGAATCTGCATCGCTGTATGGCTTTTGCATTGCGATTGCATCCTTGCTGTTGCCGAGTTTATACACCAACACGACTGATTTAACTCGCGCGTAAACGATGTGTGACGTTATCGCTACTGCATCGCTACAGAAAGTTGCCGTGTGTAGCCGCTTTTAGATAGGGTTCAAGAATAGCGCCCTCGCGGGAATTGTCAGTGGTGACGTCACGATCAATTCTTTGTGGGTCGTAATCAATGATATAATATAAAAAGAGGTAGATATGTTACCTATACGGTATTCCGCGTGTAAAAATGGCCCGGCTTACGCACACATAATCAGTAAATATTGCAATTACACACTAATTCATAAATGACAAGTGAAAGCATTGGTATTCTAATTTCCGGGAGCGAAACAGAGACGAGTGTATGTTGCTCTGCAGACCATATCTATATTATTTTTAGTCATAATAATCAATAGTCATAATCGTCGTTAGGTATAACGCGAAATATATATAATGATTAAGTACTATAATGTTACATATTATACAAGACAAAAGTCATAAAGTTGATCAGCATACTATCAAAAGGCATACCGTTTATTTTTCATAAATATTGTAGGTCATATTTACATAAACAAATCACCGGCTTACAAAAAAATACCCCCAGTTGTCAGAAAAGTAGGTTAGGTTAAGTTAGAACTGTGACCCCTTACAGTTGACCTTATGACAGAAAACTTTCAATATTGTAAGCGTTATTTAAAATAATAATATTCCTTTTTAAATTCTACCATTGAATACAATCAGCACATTGAATGTTATGACCAATAACGGTATGGCATTCAGTAGTTATGAATAATAAAAAGGGGGTTAAGGAAATTATGACTATTGAAATTATGACCAAAGACAAAATGACGAGCAACGATTATGAAAAACAACGGTATGGATAAAACAAATCGAAAGATTAATGTTATGGGAGTCAATATAGACCCGATGTAAACATTATCAATATTTAGAAACTTCATCGTTGTGCGTTGTGCAATGTGTCAGTTAATGTCATTGAAATTAGCCTGTTTCCTACTTTGAATGAAAGTGAAGTATCATCGGCAAACAGGACTATTCCATGTTTATCGAGCACAACATATGGGATATCGTTGATATAAGTTAAAAACAAGGTCTTCCGGTAACCTAAGATGGCCGTTTGAAAGATGTCCAGATTTGTATTTTTGATATATTAAATATATATTAAATTTACTGATTTACTCTATTCACTTGACACTGACGAAATCATTCCGAAATACCGCGGTGGACCGAAATTATTAAAAAAAGAAGAAGAATTAAAAACAAGAATGGGCCGAGAATTGAACCTTGAGGCACTCCCAAAACTAAAGCTGTAAAGGTAAAGATTTGTACCCTTTAAATGCTACAGTACTAGGCAGACACGTCAACCATATTGGCACAACCATGAAGTTTATGAATATTGAAAATGTTAACAGCGGCAAAACAATGGTGTTGTTACTATTCATTCACATGCAACAAATAAAGGGGTTTGGGTAAAAGTGTTGTCATTTGTAAAATTCATACATTTTCAAGGTGAGCGGCCATTCGTAAAAGTGGTAAATTATGATAGAATTATTCAAAATAAACATATTTTGTTACGTAATGTAATACTCTTAAGTGCATCGGAGCCGAGATATTTAAATATTCATACTTGGGCGTACTTTTGTACTAAAAACGGAATACTTAAATCTTTAAAATCTCCGCTCCGATATTATTTAACGCCATAAATTATATATATCTATGTGTATTTAGAGGTCCTCTATATAACTATGTAAAAATCATCCGTGGCTGATGAAAAAAAAAAGACAATATTCTTCAAATTTACCCAATGCCCTTTATATCTTTTTGTTTGATGTCAACATTTTCAATATTCTGAAATTTAATGTTTGTGCAATGTGGATTGACCGGCCCGTCCGGCCGGATCGCTACCACCATCTTATCTTTTAATCTACTGCCAAGCATCAGTGTTAGCATTTTTGTATTCGGATGTCGGGATGAGACAACCTGTGAAATAACTGCATAGAGGCATTCCATCTTAGTCGTCAGGGTTGGCAACGCATTTAGGATTGCAGTCTTTAGATTGTATTCCTGAGAATGCAAATGTCTCTGGGTCTCAGAATCCACTTACCATCAGGTTGTCTGCGTCCTCGTTTGCCTTCTCTACACAATAAAAAAAACGAGCTTTAAAAACCCGGCAGAAGTTTGATACATTCTATTAATACCAATGTATTTTTTTTTAGAATCGTCGTTGAAAACTCTTTTATTTAGCTTTTCTCGAACAGTAATTAGGGAAAACTGTTCATTCTCTAGCTATAGCGGCGTGTCAATAGAGATAACACTATTGGGTTTATCCACATTCAAATAACACTTTGTCTTCTATATTGATAATTACTATCGATATCTTCTGACCTTTGCATACGGAGAAAATTAGCATTTACGATGTACCTATATTCGAATAAAATGCTGTAACACGTGCTAGTCGTTGCATATTAGCATGATCACGTCCATGCATAATGTTGTTTCATTTGCATTCTGATTCTCTGATAGTTCATTATTTATTATCTATTTAAGTATTAAAAAGTGTAGGTAATGTAGTGAATAGAACAACCACACCCACAATTCCGTCGTGAATAATGAGTGTAGTTGTTAAATGACAGAATATTTTGATGAATGCACTGACAGGATTCAGCGGTATCGTAAATTCTCGAAAATACATACGTATGAGTGTTAGAAGTGTAATAGAAAGATAGTACACATCGTGACGATCAATTTGACATACATAACGTATGTTTCGGACTTGTAGATAAGTTACAAAGTACCTCGAAAGTTTGTGTTTATCACGTGTTTACTTTCGTTGAAAACATCTAGCTCCATTGCTCAAAAGCTTCAGGAATGCCTTTAATTCTAAAGTTCAAGAGGTAAGCAAGCTCCCTATATAGGTAGTTCCTAGCAAAACATGTTAGTTTTGAAAATATAAGCATCGTAAAATGTGACGTACGAAAGGTTATGTTTTTACATAGAAAATCAGTAGCGTATGCTACAGTAACTATTATTTCAACGAACGTATCATTGCATTACGCAGAATTTTCTTTTCATCGATAGGCATTTCTCGCCGTATGAGTTTTTTTTGGCGTTTACAAGTCAACCTAACGTAACATAGTTAATTATTGTTTAAGGTATCCTGAAAACATGGTTTCAGCAGAAAATAGCGTTCGACGAAATTAAATTCGATGGAATGATACAATCGGTGAAGTGAAATTCGATACAAAGAAAATTCCAAGCCATACTTATCGAATTTATTTGTATGAATTTGTAATATTTCTCTTTCTATCCCATTCTTATTTGTTAATAGTTGTTGTCACCTGTTATTCCTGTTCAAATTAGAGTCTTTGCATAGAATGACACATAATAGTCACTTTCCGTGTCTGTCTATCCGTCTGTCTGTATATCCGCTAACTCCTTCTAAACCAGGTAACGGATTTTGATGACATTAGTTAGAATTTTTTTCACGGAAGGTTTCTATGTATGAAAATTCTGGTTTATGTACGGTTGTTACTGGAAACTCACATAAATTGAAGCTAAGCGAGGGCGGGTTGCTAGTAGTTTATAAATTGTACTACAGATTATTATCTTTCTTTTACTGTACTTAGTACTATAGCAGGAGTAATGCAGAAATGTTCACGATCCCAAACACTAGTACACCAATACATAATAATTAATAAGCATGCAACATACATCTTTATTTTAAACGTGCCTTATAAGAACAGGCATTTAATTTGACCTTGTAACAAGATACCTGATCTGTATACTATGTAGTATTTTTTGGTGCGTCCGTGTAAGGTAAAAAATTGTTTTCGAGGTTTTGGTTTCGGTTCATTATATGGCGTCCGTCTGGGCATTTGAAGGACAAGCTGACGACATTTTGCAGGGTAATACAAATACAACAATAATAGTACATTACTGCAGAGACCGGGAAATAGGCCGTTGCGGGACGAGTAGAGCCCTTCCCGGTCGAGGCTTGTAGGAAATTTAACGCAATTGTTGATAATATTAAACACAGTCCTAGCATATCCTTCAAAAAAAGAACAGAAAAGTACGATTTAGTATGACACTAAAATAAAGCATTAAATAAAATCAAAAATTTAAAGGTAATAAATTCAATTTGAATAAAGTATAGTTTGAACTATAACATTTATTACGCGTTTAAGTTATTTCGGCAATTTATTTTGTTTATGAACGCAATATTGAAAAGAAGCCAAACTGTTTGACACACTTTTAACGTTGTAAACGCTGTTATAAAGGCTGAACTTTTTAGTCTATGACATTTAAAAAGTAAAATATACAAGGAAGAATTTTGACTGCACGAGTGTTTGGCTGTTTGGAGATAGTTATCCTAGTCCAAACATGGTTTTAAAAAGTAAAACACCAGGTACCTAATGAAGTTTCATACATTTTCGCGGCCGTACCATTGGAAAATAATAACTATGTTTTTTTTCATTTTGCCTGGCCCTGGAACTCAGAACTTCGCGGGCTGATTTTACGACAGTTAGGTTAACATTTCCGAGCATGTGGGAGAAAAATATGATTTCCTTCCAGTTGTTATAAGTCTATATAAGTCTATCGATACCCATGTTATTGGACGTAGGCAAAGTTCAATATATTGATTTTGTACAAATAAAACGTAGCCTATTATCACCCGGGCCATAATAACGAATCGATTGACATCTCAATCATCAAAAATCATATTGGGATCGCCATACTCGGTTAAAAAGATGTAAATGTAAACTTGAAAGATATTATTTAAATTTAACTGTTAATTTCAGAAGTTGTTGTCAATAAATATACAACACACAAACGCTATTAACCGCAGTATTTCTTCCAGTTCAAAAATTTAGCAAATACAATACTTCGCTTCTTATTCGTAACAAGATCAGCGTCAAACGACCTTTCGTCTGGGGGTTGATAAAACAGCTATAAACGTTCGTTAGAATAATCTAGAATTCTAGATACATCTCTGTCCCTGACACGACTCGAGTCTAGAAACTAATTAAGATCCCTAGAGTATACTTGGATCTTGTTAAGATTAAAAAGATAAAATGGATAACGAAGATTAACTTATAGTTGAATGTCAACCTCGTTTCAAGGACCAGAGATTGTGTTCAGTGATGAAGCTAAACGAGCACACATGTCACATGAAGATAAGTGATCTCTAAGGCCATAGACAAAGGCAGTAGCGGATCCAGGATTTTGGTTTGGGAGGGGCTTAACCCATCCCCCTTTGGATCCGCTACTGAACATAGGGTCTTATAAAAGTCTTGATAGAACTAGACTACTACTAATAGCTCTAGCTAGCAAGATGAAGAAAACCAGGATAATCGAGAATAATCTGGGTCAATTTGAATAGTGCTAAATTACTAATCAGAGCCGGATCATCTTACAGCGTTTAATTAATATGCATTTCACGTTACGAATTAATCAACGCAGAGGAATTTAGTTTTACTTGTAACCGACACTGTAAGCGTATAAAGAATACTAAAATCGTCCAAGCAAAAAGTATAGAAAACTTCGGATCGATAACACTATTGTATCCTACTGAAATACAGTTCGTATTTCTATGTGGGGATAAAACAGCCGGAGAAATTACCATCATTGAGGCATTCCATCTTAGTTCTCAGGGTTCGCAACGCATTTGCAGTTTTAAGATTTTAGTCTTGAGAAAGCAAATGTCTATGGGTCTCAGATCCCACCTACCATAAGGTGGCCTGTGTGCTCGTTAGCCTTCTCTTTGCCATTAAAAAACTAACATTAACTTATGTAAGCCTGAGAAATAGATCTCATTAGATTTTTTCCTGTGCTCAGTTGACTTCCTTTATATTTTTTGTACTAATATTCATGACTGATTTATTATATTTTACTCCTCTATTCATTCCCATAGTAAAATATTAATTTATTACTAATTATTCCACTTATTACACTACTACTATATATTATATTCTCTTATTACTTAAATCACTATTTATGTAGTCAACCGCTGTCTCTTCGTTCGTGTGTCACGTTGGCGCCACTGAAAATCAGCGTCGCGGTTCATGCCGTGACATAGTGCTGAGTGGCGTCAATTTCGACGTCACAGAATCACCCATGGCAACATTATGTTACAATTGTATTTTATTCCTTTTCTTCATTGTTTAATTTTGTTTTCTGTGTTGCCATTGTTTGTTTTATGTTCAATTTATTTTGATTTTTTTTTCTTGTGATCGTCGAATAAATGTTTCTATTTCTATTTCTATTTCTATTAACAGATGAAAGTAATTGCAGTTGGTACAATGCAGCGGCTTCGCCCGTAGGCAATGAATGATGCTCTTAAAATGAGCATAAACAATAACTGAGCCAGAGCCAGATTCAGCAAGCTAAATGTCAGTAAGCCGGGAACTTTAATGTCAATCGATATCGGGCTTACCTTATGTTTAAATTTCATGGACACCCTATGGGTATCCGATATTTTTTCTATATGGAATGGTTGGTTGTTGTCTTACGACATCCAAAACATCAATATATTGGCTGCTCGGCCGATAATTTATTCATCGCTACCTGGGCTGACCCAGTTCGTACATTTTTAAAGAACATTGGTCACGTAGTTGTTTTGTGTTTCGTAAATAAATTGTATAGTACGAACACACTTCTTTTAGTAGTTCAGGCATAGACTAGAAACTTAACACCACTTACACAAATCTTCAGAAAATCGACTTCAAGTTTGATCACTAGCTTTTTGTTCAGTAAGTCATTGCCTCCTGTCCGAATGCGGTTGATCAATAAGTTTTTAGAATCGGTATAAAAAATGGGAGATATGTAAATCATTATATTTTAATTGGAATATGCGCACTTTCTATATTTAGAAACATTTATTAACGTCATTGAAATGTTTTATTTTACCCCTATAAAAATATTTTTATTTTGGAGGTCAAATTTTGTACCTTCACTAAGTCATCATCAGCTTGTGATTTTTATGTAGTTGTTTTTAAACATTGGTGAGTGAGAAGTAGTAGTCAAAAGTTACGACTAAATAACAGAGGGCGCGGTTATCAGTTCTGAACTTAGGTCGGAGAGCAGCATCCTTGTGAATTAGATGGCTCTGAAGAATAATTCCTGCCGAAAATACGTAAAAAAAATTAATCACTTTAAAAAAAAAAAAACCTTAACTGTACGGCAGAATAATGTTATATAACTGTCCTAGGTTATTTGATAATTGCTAAAAGCTAATATCACATTACTTATTTGTAGGCCTCAATAATCCCGCAGAAGGCCGAAAAAGCCACCCTAAATGTTGGTGACCGAGCTGGAAATAAAAAAGTACACTGCGAAGATAACTTGTTTATCCTTAAAATCATAATGATAAACCAAGGTTTCATTTTCAATAACATTTTTTTTTATTAGGGCATCAGGGCTTTCTCCACACCGCTCCAATTAATTACAAAACTAACTCTTAATTTTGCCGTCTTGTAAAATTGTTCATACAGATGTTGTTTGTTTATCTATCACAGAAAAACAAATGAATGTTGTTGAAAAAAAAGTCTCTAATTTAACGTTGATTAGTGCCATGGTATAGTCCACATTAAAATAATAAGATTATGAGGATGGTTCATACCGATTCTAAAAACTTATTGATCACCCCTCGTAAGGATGTCTCGGAAGTAAAAACACAAATTTTGTTAAAAAATACTTACTATAAATAATCTTTATTCTCCCTATCATCCCACTTGTCTTTCAACCCTTCCCATTATTCCCATAACTAATTTTTGCACAGGAATAATTACAGGATTCTTCTGTTCTTTTGGCTATTCATACAAGGATAATTGCTTACTAGTAAAAGTGCCTCCTGTCCAAATATTTCGATGTCCCTGAAGTAAAGAGACCAAATCAAGTTAGAAATATTTAGAATAATTCATATTTATTCTCTCTATCATCTCACTAAACTTTTTCAACTCCTCCCATTTTTCTCATTACAATTTAATAAAGCTCAGCAATGCACAGCAAGAACTGCAAGATTCTTCTGTTTTTTTTGCCGTTTATACGAGGAAGATTACTTACTATTAAATGACCTAATTCCTCGTAAAAATACTAACGTAAACGCGTGCTTCCCGCGCAATTTACCATTCGATGACTTGCAAAATCAGTTTTATTCCTCATGAATACAGTTGGCACATAAGGCCTACGGGTGCATTCTTAATCAAATGTTAGTTAAACATGCCACGCTGTGCTCTTACCAAACAAGTCTGTCGTAAGAGCAACGTTAGGTTTTGTGCTAGGCATTTGAAGATGATTAATGATACTTAATGTTGCCTAGATATTTCTGAGTGGTGAGAAAAATACGGTATTTTTTATGAAGGATGGAAGCCAAACGAGCATGTTTCACTTGTTTGTAAGCATCACCGATGACCGATGATAAAAAAGCACCGCATAATAGACAAGGACCACCTTGAGAATATATTTCCAGAGTTGTCTTCTGATTCCGTACGTACGACTAAGAAAAGAGAGGCAATGGCGCCAAGATTTCCACATTTAGTGTTCTAGACAGATCACTGTTTATTTAAGAAGAGAAAACTACAGAATAGAGTAAGAACCCTTAATGTTAATCAAAGTAACCTGAAGTAAGTTTAAGGATATAGAAGAATAAGCCTAAAGAGTAGAGCGAGATACCAAAATATTGAAAGATATACAGTATCACAATCTCCAAGACAGTTAAGAAGAAGTATGCAATTACAACTGCATTTTTTATGAAGGTGTGGGACTTATGGCCCATGATGAAATTGCTGTCGAGAATCTTACTAAACGGATGTTGCGTGGGTATTAGCAAGCCCTGTAATTAATATGAAAAAATACACGCCGTGTTGAAATCTTCTGCACATGGTAAGAATTTATAAATAAATATAAGGAAAGGGATATAAAACACAAATACCTACATCGTACATTTTTGAAGTTTAGTATCGTAAATGCGAGGTAATGAATAATAGAATGACCACCGCCATCGTCGTAAAAATATTCAAGAACATCTTGATTAATGTTCGAATAAAATCGGTCCTAATCTTATAAGGTTTTTTGAAAATAGGTACGGTCGAACTTTTAAATAGAAATATTCAAAATGTATTATCCTAGTTCTCTTCTGAGATACAATAAGTCCAGGAATTTTCGTTTTATTCACTGTCATCCGTATGTAGAGATGATATATAGCATTATAGCTTTTATTTCCAACGAAGAAAGGTACTTTTCTGAACTAGCAATACACAATAGCGCCTCTTGGACTTATGTCACCATCCTCCAATTTCACCCTTCTGACAATGACAGATGACAGGTAACATTTCAGTCTATTATTGCGCAGTTTATATGAAACCTAGAGATGTTATAATTTATTAACAGACTTGAAAAAAGCGCGTGGAGCTAACTCCATGTGCTTCTGTTTCGTCCATAAGAGTCAATACTCTATAGCCGAAGAATTGTCCTCGCGTGTGATATCCAAGTACTTATGTATCTCTAATAAGTGTGATGTCTAAAAATTCGACATTGGAAAAATACACGTTGTTAAAACAAGGAGTGAATCCATTAATTAAGAAAAAACTTATACCGAATTGTCACCTGTCACCTATGATGTGTCATCGTATTGTCAAGGTTACGGTAGCTCTTATTTACTTGCCAGAAATGGCGACCGAGTAAAAAACAATATCATAACACGTCAAGAGCAATATTGTTTTACCGTGTAGAATAGAGACCCAATATAAAAGCAAGCGACAGAACATCATAAATATGAAGGTCATTTTTGATCTCACAGAACATTCTAGAAGCAACCTGCTTAATACTCGACATGGCAACGCATTGTAAAAACCCGGAATCATACCTTCCCAAGAATATGCATATTCTTAGCGCAAAAAAAAACAACTTTTCCATAAATTAGAATAATAAAACGTGAACCGTTCAATCAATTTTTTATTAACAATGTTCTAGAAGTTTTACAGACAAACGGATTTAGTTGCTAACAACATGTTTTAGGCAGTGGTATTTTTTGCCGCTACCTGGTTTTCCGACCCTATTCTAAGTGGGGCAAGGTTTAGTCTTTATTTGGCAAAATAGACTGTTAAAGTCTATACGATTCTGGTAAACATCAATTCTGACTAAGCGTCTATGCTCTTTAACTTTTCAGTTATTATTAGTATACATATAAATATCGTCGCTTTACTTTCTCAACCTCGTATCTGCTCGAATGGTTAGATAGGATAAGCACTCATGTTCCCTAAAGAATAAAGACTACTTTCCTATCTAACTATTCGATCAGATACGAGGTTGAGAAAGTAAAGCGACGATATGTGTTGTCGATTGATAGACAACGGTTCAGCAGTCTACTAAAGATTCTTGTATGAGATACGGACGGATACGTCTAAATATTTAAGTATCTTACGTTATATTCTATTTAAATTTGTTTAAACATTTTCATTATATTCGTGTATTCATTTTACTTCCAAGACACTTAACGAATGATGTTAGCTTAGTTGCCAGTCAGTGGCCCTACCAACCTAAGGCCTTGGAGAACACGCTTAACGCTAACGTAAATTATTGTCGAAAACTGTCGAAATGTATGGAATTATCATTTACGTAAATTTTCGATAACGATAACGATCTCGCAATGCATCTTGTCATGGGATCAGTAACGCTAGACAAGATGCGTTCGGCGAAGGTTACCTTTATCGAAAACGTCATCATCATCATCATCATGTCAGCCGAAAGACGTCCACTGCTGGACATAGAACTCCCCCAAGGCTCTGCACTCAGACCGGTCTTGTGCTTTTCGCATCCACCGCGTTCCCGCGATCTTTACAAGGTCGTCACTCCATCTTGTTGGAGGCCTACCTACAGCTCGTTTCCCGGTCCGCGGACGCCACTCAAGAACCTTTTGACCCCATCGGCCATCAGTCCTGCGAGCAATGTGCCCCGCCCACTGCCACTTAAGTTTGGCTATTCTTCGGGCTATGTCGTTAACCTTAGTTTTACTGCGGATATCATCATTTCGAAAACGTCAAAATGTATACAATTGAAACAAGTGCTCGATGCGACCGTCGATCAGCTTACGTAAATCTTACATAATTTCGATAACGTTCGTAGATTTCATCTTGTGGTTTTACAAGTGGGAAATTTTGAGGAAATCTATAAGTTTTTTAAATAACAATGGTAACTTGCTATAGGTACAAAGTTACGAAAATAACGTAATTTACGAGCTACCTAATAAAACCCCTTATTATCATCATTTCAGCCGAAAGCCGTCTCCAAGGTTTGCCACAAGAGGACTAACTAGTCTTGCGCCGCTTGCATCTATTGGTTCCCAGTTGGAAGTATATCCACGCTGCATCTTACAGTACGCGGACGTCACTCTTCGACCACATTGGCAATCTGTTCTGCGATGCGAGTAATATGCCCCGCCCACTGCCACTTAATTTTAGCAAATCTTAGGGCTAAGTAACTTTGGCTTTCGTTTGGATCTCATTTCTGATTCATCACGCAAAGGAATTCCAAACATAGCCCTCTCCTTTGCCTTTTGAGTAACCTTGACCTTTTTTATGAAGCCCATCGTTAGCGCCCACGCTATACTGTAAGGCCACAAGTACAATCAATAACAAACAATACCAGCTAACATTAACTCAACAACAACCATAATTTTGATCGCGTTTACCTTAAAGCCGCATTTGAGGTGCAGTTAGGGCTTACGTGACTGAACGCACGATTAGAAACGCGTGCGGAGTTGCGCGGAGCCGAAATACGCATTTAGTAACGACCTTTTGCGGCCACGTTTCGTGCCCCTGGCTCGATTTGCGTGTACGAAATGTTAAAATTTTCTTGATACAATTGGGGTACAGCTGATGACGCAGTTAGTTGTAGTAACCTTGTTTACAAAGCTAGCGGTCTTGGGATACCCGGCATCTATACTGGCGGCCCGTCCCGACTTTGCCCGGGATGAATAGTAATATATAACTAGAAGATGCTCGCGACTTCGTACGCGTAGAATTAGTTTCCCGTTTCAATTCCGTAGGTTCAGTGGTTTAGCCGTGAACAAACAGACAGACAGAGTTTCACATTGGTAATATTAATATGGTTTCGCTTAGAATAGGCAGTTTTAAAATGTTCACTTTGTTACATTTTTGAAGTACAATGAGTAGCGATAAACGGATTTTACGCGGACGCAGCCGCAGACGATTGATAGTACATACTACATAAACTCATGCCTTCATTCCCAGAGTGGGGTAGGCAGAGCTACAGAATTACCAACGACTAAAAATTTGTTGATAATTCTATAACCACATTTTCCACAATTAGGCCAAGATGTTTACCAGTGTATTAATGACAGATTGCAAGCCCATCGCCTAGCAGTATTACAAGCCTTTATTCCCTAAGTTGCCTCTTACGACATCCACGGGAAGACATGGAGTGGCACTATTCTGACCCGGCAACCACACGGGACTACGTTATTATTCTATACACGTAATCCCAATTATTAAAGCCATTGCAGGATCGGATTTCCATACAAGACGAATCCGATATCGTGTTATTGGTGCTCAACGCGTTAAAATGCCATTTCTTCAGGATCGTTACTTGTAATCGAATGACCAGAGGAATAACCATACATACATTACATTTAATCTGAATGTGCCAAAAGGAAAGTAAGTTTAAAATGGATTTGAATAAATTGTAACATTTTAGGGTTTCATATCTACTTGGTCCCAACAAAGTCTCCTCTGTACATCTATCTGTCAAAAGGCTGTATCGTTTGAACCCTAATAGCTAAACACTTATTATGTTGAATGGGTGTGTATTACTATAGCCGTTATAACAACTAATACTTAATAAAAATAAATTGAAGGGGTTCCCAAAAAAGAACTTGTTTTTTCGGCGATTCTTGTATTGTTCGGACCAAGTCGAGTCGTGCTTGTTCGGTTTTTATGTAGATATTAGAGTCCGACCAGCGAGTGACACAAGCATTTTTGGGATATCCCCATTATTTGCAGAATATGTACATATCTATTACTATATTAATTTACTTAAATCAAGGTAAATGATAATAAACTCATGGGTATTAAAAATATAAATGTTTCACAAAGAGACTAGGCATTGATTTTCGGACAACAAGACATTTTTGCTGCAAATAGGCTCTAAAAGAAATATACTAAAATAAAAGGAATATATTATATTACAACGCTAATCACTCTGTGTAGTCTGATGAAGTTATGTATGTCATTAAGGCTTAATTATAAAAGCGGGACGCAAATAGATTATCATTGATAAGAGTGCTATAATAATTATCATGAGTGTTATGTCAGTATCAATTATGTATTAATTGCCTTTATAAACGAGCACTTCGCAGTTCGAGTGCTAGCATATACTTTGCTTAAGTATTTTTTTATTATCAACAAAGGCGTAGATTTTGATTTACGACGAACTATTTAGCCAAAAGAAATGGCTCCATTTAATCAATACATGTATAATCTTCTGTGACTGACAGACATACGACGCACAGCCTAAACCGCTTTGCCGTAGGCGGCTAACTGCTTAGTAATTAGTATAGTGGTATTTTTCTAAGATGGCCGAATGGTCATAAATAAAACCTTTAGCAGTTCAGAACGAAAGGAAATTCGCACCTTCAGAACAATAGTGACCTAATTCAGAAATTTTAAATTTCGAGTTATGTCTCTATAATAATAAATATATGACTTAAAGTTTAAAAGCCGAAATTTAGAATTAGGTCACTTTTGTTCTGCAGGTGCGAATATGTGAAAAGATAATCCGATCAAATAGCAATACATTGCAGCCGCCTTCTTTTGGTAGGACGGCAGCAGCGTTGCACCTAGACTTGAGATTTGGACGGATAATCCTTAAGTACTCTACAGTTCTAGCAAGATAAGTCAATTCTGACATTGCACAACAATGACCATTCTGAATATAATATTGACTGGAGAAATACATTGCTAAAATTATTTGTTCCGTGTGAAGGAATAGTCATAACAGCATTGTGTTGCTACCAACATTATCAATATTCAAAAATTTCATGGTTGTTCAATTTGTCTTGACTTCTTACCTGTTCATTACTGTAGGGATGCAATAAGAGAGTATTTTTGAAAAATCATCCCTGGAGAAAGAAATAGGGGGAGTTACACAAAAGATCCCATAGGGTCGAAGTGTATCCGTAAGGACCCCACCAATAAGAAGCGCGATACAATAGGCTAGTGTGCTAAAAAAATCCAATTAGTCCGTCATTTACATTATCAAAAAATATTGAACACGTATTTTTTATTTTGTCAATTAAACAAAAAACGACGAAGATAAAGTGCGTTGACGTTTCACGTGACGTCACGCCGTGGCACACTTTATACCACGTTGTGACGTCACGAGCCCACACTCCCGAACTTTGATGCGCGTTATATTTGTCAATTTTGAATGATTTGAAAAAGCAAATGAAATACGTGTTCAATATTTTTTGATAATCTTACTGACGGATTAATTAGATTTTTTTTTTTTTTACCCAGGACACCCCTATTCTATGCGTACAAAGTCAGTGGATTTCTCTAGTTTAACCTATATATATAAAAGGCAAAACTGTCTGACTGACTTAGATATCAACACACAGCCGAAACTAGTGTACCTAGAAACTTGAAATTTGGTACAGGGGTTCCTTTCATGATGTAAGTGAGCACTAATAAAGGAAGTTTAGAAATTCAACCCCCATCGGGAAGAAATAGGGGGAGTAGCGGGAAACTAATTCTACGCGTACGAGGTCGCGAGCGTCCTCTAGTAATATAAAAAAAAATCAGAGGCCAATCTCACACAAATTGACCTAGTCATGGGCACTAACTTGGCAACGATAAACAAACCTATATAGAGAAATACATACATAAAAACATAGAAAACATCCAAGAGTCATCAATGACTCAAATCGGTGCAGTGCTCCAATGCACGTAGGGTACTTGGCTTATAGTTAAGTAGCTGAAAACTTTTGTACCTTGTCGCTTTAACGCCTTTGAAAGATTAGTACAGCAATTCGAACATGACGTTAAAGTGACAAAGTTCCAAAGCGTTCAGCTACTTATACCGTACGTGGAGTGTCTCTTTATTTACGTAGTTTACATATTGCATAGGTAAATGCAATCAAGTGCAGGGTTTTTTAGATCTAGTTCTAGTGATTCACTTCCAAAATGACTCACGGGAAAATGCGCAGTTTTCCTGTTATTTACCTACAAAACGATAACATATCAATAAGTAAATAGGTTCGGTATTATGATTAACGCATTTCGATTATTTATAGCGATGCACTCGATAGGAATACTTAGAAACACTTTGGTGAAGACAAAGGAAAAAATCAAGTTGCATTGACTTGAATGTTTAGTCACCTAAATAGGCTTGGCACTTTTAAGATTCTTAGAAAGTTTAATCTAATTTTCACAACACTGCTCGGAAATATGGCCATAGATGGTCTTGTTTGGGGTCACAAAACGTCACTTATAAGGACAGACCAAGAATGTTTTTGTCGGCGTGTTTGCTGATTGGTCGAGAACATTGTTGTCCAACTTTAAGAACCAATGAAAATCAATCAATCAATTTTTGTGTCATAGCCCTTTAAAATGAAAAATTTAAATCGACCAATCAGAACACACCATTTTGTATCATAAAATATTAGGTGTATTTTTGCTAAAAGATACACAGACTAAAAACTATTTCACTGCGTTTTTTTAATGTAATTCAAACTTGGCCCCTAATCTCGAACCACTAGAGATGAAATAAGATGGGAGATATGGCGAAACAAATACAATTTTATATGGATGCATGTTAGTTTATTAATCTCGAGTGCCACGAGAATAGGGGACCAGATTTAAAAAAAAGTTATCTATGCTAAAATTGACGGTGATATAATATTAACATGAATTAAAATTTGAGTTTCGAATATGAATTTTTATTTTATTTCCTCTCAGTAGTTGTGAAAAGCACTATGTCTGCCTCGGTAGAAAGTGCAATTTATGTACTCTCTCTAAATATATGACTCGTCCAAAAATCGCGTACTTTCTATCCTCTGCAATAATGTACTATTAATGTCCAAATAAGTATCTGTGAAAAAATTATATAGGCACAAGCTTTTTTTCGCCGACTGTAGTTTAAAAAAAATAGTCATCAACATCATACTCATCATTTGATGTGTTGTTCTCCTAAAAACTGGCCCTCTGTTGAACGATCGATCGAGCGAGCGAAGTCATATGACCGGGCTCACTCAAGGGCTTAAACTTCCTAATTGAGAATGCACACCCTTAAATGTTGCTTGCACGATCTCAAGAGCGAGTTGTTGAAAAGAATAACCTACCTGCTTATCAAGACCAAAGTAACGATTCAGAACTTATTGGGGCTACGAGTACGTTAAGTATAACGAAAAGCCTGTTGCCACTTGCAACCTTCCGACTCAATTATCGGATCAGCTCTTCGATACTATATCACGCTTTTCACCGGGTATATATTTGTATTCCAAATTTAAGCCCATTACTTTAAACGGGAAATAGTTCAAAGTTGATTTTCAAAATTTGATCCAAGATTTGAAGCTAGAAAATGAAAAAATAAAATGGTATTATTAATGAAGAAAAATAGTAATTATCACCGACGCGTAAAATACGGTGTCGTTGCGTAAACAGAAGAATGGGTCACAGTAATTACATGACGTCAATTTTTACAGACCGTAATTTAGCTTAAGCTCTAGTGTGGTCGCTCCCTAAAATCACACTTAAGAGTGCAAGCGTTTAAATTGCATGCTAAGCTTAGATAGTCGTGATTTACTTTAAAAAGTTTATTTCTACATCTACAAGAACATTTCACAATGTTGTAAATCAAGTCACGTCCAGACATTTATCATTTACATCTGAGAGTTCTTCCAGTCTCATCTCAGATTATATTGTAACTGCAACATACTAGACTAGAATAATTTGAAATGTTTTATAAAGCTACAAATTACAATTTACAGGTTACAAGTTTCCATTTTACACAACCTCGACCAATGACGACCAGCCATTTGAGCAGTGTTGCCAGTTTAGACCTGTAAAATTGGTACTGGTAAATACCAAGGATTTTACGCTATCTGTAATTAGTTTAAATAAAACTTACTTTCTTTGTCATTTACTGGCAACCTGGCCTCGCTTCACCCTGGTTTAATGGAATATAGTATAGCCAATAAACCAGAATAATGAACTTTTCAAATGGTGAAAGAATTTTTTGAATAGTTTCCATAGGATAGGATAGGATAGATAGCAAACTCACAAAATTCTTACTCTCTTTAAAATATTATTATCATGTGCATGTGGAATTGATTTAAAACACGTTTCTGTTAAAAATTGGCTAAAGTCTGCTCATCTTGGCGGGTACATTTTAAGTACAGCGGAGATCCCCTTGCCACATTCCACCTTCATCATCAGATCAGTCCTCAGTCAGATCGGATCAGTCCCAGGATAGAGGCATCCCTCTAATACGATGGATTGAGGAGTCCGGGTTGGCAATGCATTAGCAATTGAGATTGGCTTCAGAACTGAACCCACTTACCATCAGTTGGCCAAAAAACACAACCTCGAATTTTTGCCCTTACCGGAAACCGAACCCAGAACATTCTAGACTAACCGTCGTCATTATCATTAATCCTGCATTGATCTAGAATTCTAGATATTCCAAGTTCATTACTTGTCTAACATTCTCAATCATTCCTGACGTGTTCCCATTCAGAAAGCGGTATTTAATTTTATCTGCATCAGACCACACAAGTTCTAGAAATGCAACGTCTTATCAACGAGGCTATAATGTTTGAAAAACAATGTGCGAATGACTATCCACATCAATCTTATCGGTGATTGATAATGCCGTTCACCTCGGCTGTGATGCAAGGCGGAACTTTCCTTAAGTTTGCTTTAGTCGGCTGAAATGATAAGCACGTGTGTTTTTTATCGATAGGATGGTCTAAAAACGAAAAGAAGATTATTATTTTATTTTACAATAAGTTTAATAGAGCAATCATTAAAAAACCGACGGCATTTTTTGATATTGTCGTCGATATATGTTAAAAAAATCTCATTATTTTTATTTTCATCACTTTTATTAAGTCTATGTCACTCCCACAACCAAGAAGACACCTCACTCTTCACAATCGGTAAAGCCGTTTACGCTACAGGAGGTTACAACAAATGCAAAAAATACTATCCTCTTTTAGCGTCAGTCAGTTCAAAAATAATTGAACAAAAATGCGTTGTGGCTCCAGCTGAGCGGAGTCCTTTTTCACCTCACACAACAGCTTGCAACCTCTCTAAATTCGCTACCTGTATTTAAATATATCAATGTCCTTTTCGTTTTTCCTGTTGAATTGATTGATTTTTTTTGTTGTGTTGCAATCTTGCAGTGTATTTTTTTCAAATAAATGTGTTGAGTTCAAGTTTGAATTCATTTGCTAGACTCCATAATGGCTTATAAAAGTAAAGGAGAAATAATAAATTTAAAAGCTTTTGCTGATCAATAACAAATAGCAGTATAACATGATATTATCAGGATGGAATGGAAGCAATGTGTAGTCGAGAAATGTAAAGGCCGTTTCTCAATGCCTGTCTTTAGATGTATCTTAGTTCATTGCTCTAGGTATCAGATAGATGTCTACAAAAGATTATTTATAGTTGACGTGAGTTTTTGATTCATATCAGAACGGCTAGCAAAACTTGCATTTTTTGCCAGTTGTTCAGTTGAGTTTTTTTCGGTTTAGGATAATTAAGGGGATAATTAACGACAGACAAGTTGCAGCCTATTTAGGTAAGTATCCCAGTAGGTAAAATTTCTGCATAAATTATATAAACTGAACCAGATAGCAAAACAAATTGGGAAAATTGGCGGACGGCTATGGATACGAAGAAGATGAAGATGCACTGCAACACTATTTAACAGTAGTAACACAAAGCAAACTATAAAGATGGATTAGCAAATACGCAGACCAATAAAAAGCAGATTAAACATGCTGCTAACGTTGTCTTGATTACTGACGTTTGTTGACTCGTTGGTAAACATTGCGTCGTGAGATGATGCGATACAGACAACGACGTTGCATAACTTTTTCATGAGAGAACGACATGTGATCTGATACTTAATGACGAAAATGTCGTCATTACTCCATATCTTAAAGATCTATGCTCTTAATAAAAGTTAAATAGTTGTGATGTTTTGTCTTTATCCAGTTACGGCCGATTAAAATATAATTCAGGCAGGTTTATCAAATGTTTATAAACGGGAACAAGTCTACCACCCGTCTTGAATCAGATAAGTAATACTATCTAATCATTCAATTGATAATATAGTTTATAATTGTAATATCACATAGATACATACTTTTATAGATCAATTTTTTAAAATCGTTTTTTCATATAAGAAGAATTTCCATTGGCATTTTTTCCCAAAATGAGTTTACACAGTCGCTCTTTTCCCCTGACGCGTTTTTTCCTAACAATTTTTTTCCCATTCCTGAAATTGCTTGAATAATATCAGAGATCTGGTATTTCTGAATGCTTTGGCCCTTCGGGCCTGCTGCAAAACTAACATAACCCAAACATAGTCATATCTGTGGGAAAATTTGCGACTCGGCTGGGAGAAATCCGCATTGGAACATAAGCGACTGGAAAAAAATAAGATTAGGAAAAAATATAAATAGAAAATTGTCGTTAGAGAAGAACATATTTTGGTAAAACACACTAACAAGTCACATAGAAAGCATCCAAGACTCAGGAATATATACTCGCGATGATCGCACTCTCGAGAATCGAAATCAGGATCGATAGCTTCATAGGCAGGGTCACCTATCAACTACGCTAATCGATAGCAATAGTTTCAATAGTAATTTACAATTGCATTTACCTGCGCAATATGCGATAAGAAGACCTTGAACCGTCTACGCTAAGTACCATACTGGCTTACCTTGGGCTAGTGGGTTGGATCCCACGTAGACACATCACATGGTTTCCGTGTGACCTCGCGGCACGAAATTTGGGAGTTAATCATCAACTTGTTATGTTAAGTATTTGTTTGTTTGGTTTGGAGTAAAGTTCGTATCGTTACTGTTTCCTGTAGATGTCTTTAATAGTCTGGTAGAGCTGGCTTTTCATAGTCAGAATATCGACATCAGTCAAATTAGTTTGATCAAGTGAAGCCAAGATGTAAACGCTACTAACGTTTTTCTTTTCTATCGCTCAGAATGTATGGGGTGAAATTCCAGTGCTTTAATATAAGCCATGTGGTCAACTGTCATCCCATACATTTTGGGCTCTGATTTTAACGATTGTGGGAAACTAAAAACATGTAAGGATGTAAACATCCAATTCAAGTATCAGCGAGTTTTTTATAATCGAAAGCTCGAAAATGTCGAACGTCAAATATTATGATTGTTGTGTCGTGACCATCATTCGCATGCGATACTAATATAGAGCGTAAGATTTTTCAAAAATCGATCTGCGTCTCTTGGGATCCATAATATTGAATTGTCATTAGGTTTACATATGCATTCCAACCAATTCCAATAACGGGAACAGATTCGAAATTGCAAAATTTAAACTAAACGTCAAGTCATGAGTTTTTTTAATTAGCTGCATATTTAGATTATGTCATAGGAAATTATAAATAACGTATAATTGAGTAATCATAAAGGAAGCTATAAATAAGTTTCCAAATAAGTTTAAAAGAATTGTAAAATGTAAACATTACATAAAAAACTCGTAAGATTTTGAGCGGAATTTGACATAATATTATAAAAATTTAGGTTCTTAATAAACAAATTCAAGTTTTTGCTAAGCTTCAAAGCGTTTGAGGAAACTGAAGAAGATAAAATATAAGTTTTATTAAACATTTAATCGCATAAACAGTTCATGCAAAAGTTAAAAACCGAAAAACCTAAATACATTCTGATCATTAAAAGTATCCAAAATCTTTGAAACAACATTAAATTAACGACATAAAGAAACGATGATACTTTGCCACGACGTTCTTTGAATGTCTGAGCAGTATCCCTACCATGAGTTACAATTACCGTACTAGCTAGCGAGTCGAATGCTCTGTCCCTCGCACTCTATAAGAATACTTGCGAGGTCTGCGAGGGATAGAGCTTCCACACGCTAGCGAGTACGTTAATTGTAACTCATGGTAAGGCAGAATAATTCATCAAATTAATTAACTTGCTAATGAACGTGAAAAATCAAAAGTTTCCAGAATATTCAGTTCCTTGAACCAGAATAAATTAAAAATCATTATGCTTCTAGGTTCCATATTTATCTAATTCGCGTTACCTAATTATATACTACTAGCTGTTGCCCGCGAATTCGTCTGCGTAGAAGTCGTTAATCGCTACAGGCTAGCTAGCTTCGAAGACGGTCACTACCAACTATACTAAACGCCTTGTCACATACATACATCATCTCATCATCCATCATACTCTTCATTGAGGGTAGGGGAAGAATAAGAATCTAGCACGAGAAAGAAGGATGTGAGTTGCACAGGACCGATCGTAGTGAAGATGTCGGAGGCTTATATCTGGCAGTAGATATGTTTCGAGTGATATGATGAAAATGACGTGATGACTTGAAGAGTTGGAGAGTTTTTTTAGGTATAATAGGATAATTTCGCAAGAAACAGAAATAAACAACATTTCAACCTTTTGTTAGCAAAACGAATTCCAATGAAACAGCAATAATAACTCTGCCATTCAATATTTACGAGAAATCAACCAAGAACTACAATTATAACTCCTAACACATTACCTTAAGGCATATTTCAAAACAGTGACATTCGCACTTCGTACAAGACATATTTACAGGTATGTCTTCAATCTCGTTTGAATAAACATTCTTGGAAGTCTCTCACGATTCCCATTTCATAAATCAGCACATTTCTGCCGCAATAACCTTACATCATTCCTCTGATGGCTTTAACCTATTGTCCTATAGGATAAACAACTAAAGATCAATAAATATATAAATAAAAAAGTAAATAAACAAATATCAGAAGACCACCTTACACACATTGACGTAATCCCAAATCAACAATAAGCTCTAGGCTTGTAGTAGGTATTGGTACTAGACAATGATAAAAACATACTTAGAAAGATAAGTACGTTCTTATATTCATATCTAGACACGCAACAGCGTGTCCAGCCAAGTTCAGGTGTGTTATTCTCTCAAAAAACGGCGGCCGGTCGGACGGACGAGCGAATAAAAGCGGCGAGTTTAAGTAGTCCCGTCCGACCGAACAAAACACATTTTAGCGCGTGCATTGTCAATTAGGGAGCCTTATACGTTCGAGAAGTCATGCTGCCAAATTTAATACACGCGCTAAAATGTGTTTTGTTCGCTCTGTCGGGACTACTTAAACTCTCCGCTTGGACCTTCACTCGAGCGAACGATCACCTTTGCTTGATGAGAGAATCACAACCCAGGCCAAAAGGAACTGGCGAGCGCAGTCGTGCGATATTTACACGAACCGTTTGGAGCCACTTTTGACGCCTCCATAACTCCAAATCTATTTAATAAAACATACAAAGAATTGTCGCGCTCATTAAACAAATATTAGCCCTTACCGAGATCGAACCCAGTCACTACTAGTTAGACTAGCCGTTAAAATTGAAGAAACTCGAAAAACAAACGCACAAGGTTCATAAAATTTATAACAATTTCTTTGGTAACTTGGTAAATAAATTTGATGTGACTTGGCATCACAATTTAAACAGTAATCTGATCAGAAACCACTAAGCCACAATTTCGTCACATTTCAAAACATTGATATTTTCTGCAAAATAAATAAATCTATACCTTACAGGGTATAACAACTAGCGATCTCGCTTCGTTACGGTTTAAACATAATGAAAGAACCTATTAGCCAGGGATCGATCTGTTGAAGAATTATTTCTTAACATCGGTATAGTAGTTTTAAAATATTAGTAAATAATTAATATAGATTGTGTTTCGATACACAGAAGCATAAAAGTAACTGAACCCCTAAATCCTAGTGGCATTTCAACATAGTTCTATCCCTTTCATTGGCTCTACTGTAACACAGTCTGGTGTCTGGTGTCTGAAATCGTGTTGTGGATCACGTAAGCACGCAGACGGTATTCCCAATACCCACAACAGGCAAATGCACACGAAAAGAGTGTCACTGGTAGTGAATGTTTTAATGAAGCAATGGCAGAAAGAGATACGTTTGGAATCTTGACTGATAAATTAATAACCGCAAAGATATGTTATTATATTTTATTGTTAATTAAAGGCATTCTAATAGCATTAAGTCTTTTATTTTATAACGCCATCACAAGATTCACAAGCGTGCATATAATATATTGACAACGACAAAAGCAAGCACAGATTATAGTTTTTATGTTGTACTATAGGCAAAGGTGTAAAATTATTCAGCCTAGTTTGTAACATTCCCCCTTAATTTTACAACTGACATTTTCATGAGGTTTTATTTTTTACATTTCAATTTTTTTTTTTAATTTAAACTTTAACTTATATTTAAAAATATACATGTACATAGACATATACATATATATACTCCAAAAACTTGTTTATGATATTAGTAAACTTACAATGTTATTAAATTTTTCGAAACATAGACTTTTTGTCATTACATCTGCTAAATTTTCATTAGTGCTTACATACTGAATTGAAATTATTTTCTTATCAATAACATCTTTCAAAAAATGATATTTGATATCTATATGCTTTGTCCTTCTTGAATTTTCAAAGCTCTTTGACATACATATAGCACTTGTGTTGTCAACTTGAAGTATGTTTGCAGTGCTGCTACATTTCAGATGTTTTGCCACTCCTTTAATATTCATCAGTTCCTGCGCGGTGACTGCTGCAGCAATAAATTCCGCTTCAGCAGTTGATAATGCGACACAGGGTTGCTTCTTTGATGACCATGCCACAGGGTTCTTACCATGAAGTATTAGTGTACCACTTACACTTTTGCGATCGTTATCATCACCTCCCCAATCGGCGTCAGAGTAGGCATTTAAGTCATAGTTAGATTTTCTAAATATCAGTCCTTTGTCCTTGGTAGCTTTCAGGTATCTTAATATTCTTTTTCCAGCTTTCCAGGTAGTTTCACTAACCTTATCTAAATATCTACTGAGATAGGAGACAGCATAGTTTAAATCTGGTCTTGATATCATAGTTAGGTAGAGTAAACTTCCTACTAATTCACGATATAAGTCTTTCTTTTCTCCTTCTAATTTCTCTTCTGTTTTTATTTTGAAGTTTACTTCCATAGGGGTTTTCATTTCTTTGCTGTCTTTCATATTAAATTTAGTTAGTACCTTTTCTATTAATTTTGTTTGCTTTAATTTTATATAGTCCTTTTTCCTTTCTATTTCCATTCCTAAAAACATCTTCGCTTCTCCTAAATCTTTTGCATTAAATGCTGTTTTTAATTCTTTTATAATCTTGTCACCGTTTCCTATTGTTATAATGTCATCTACGTAGATTATCATCCAACAGTCTTCTTTATAGTATAAGCAGGAATCATATTCGGATCTTTTAAATCCTTTCTCTATGACAAAATTATTTATGGTTTCATTCCAGCAACGAGGTGATTCAGTTAATCCGTAGAGAGCTCTATTTAATTTCAATACCTTGTTTTTATCACATTTATAACCATCAGGGGGTTTTATGTAGATTTCTGATTTTACTTTTCCATTTAGGAATGCAGTTGGGATATCAAGTTGTCTAATTGGTAAATCTTCATTTACTGATTTTGATACTAACATTCTTATACTTGGCATTCTTGCTACAGGTGAGTACATAACATCAGTTTTCTTTTCTATCTTTAATTGGAAGCCTCTTGCAACTAGTCTTGCTTTTTTAGTTCCATCCTCTTTTACTTTAAATATCCATTTTGTGTCTATTGGTTTTTTATTTGAAGGTAGTTCTTCTTCTGACCATGTTTCTAATTGTAATAATGCTTTCAACTCTTTATCTATTGCTTCTTTCCAATTTATATCCTTAATTGCTTCTTCATATGTATTTGGTATTTCTATGTGTATATTTTCACTGTGAGCTATATTTGTTTCATAATCTTTTAAGTAGGCAGGTTTCTTTACTGCTCTTCCTGATCTTGTTGTTTCGGTAGGAATTTCTACATTTGTGTCTTCATATTCTGATAAAGTTTCTTCTTCACTTGAGCTTCCTTGTATCTGTAAATCTTCATTAATATTTTCTTGTATTTGTATTTCTTCATTAATATTTTCTTGTATTTGTATTTCTTCATTAATATTTTCTTCTTCTTCATGTAATTCTTCCCTGTCATTTTCATCAATAGTTTCCTGTTCATAACTTATTTCTTTAGTAGTGTCTTCATTATTTGTGTTACGAAGTATTAATATTTTGTTTCCGTTTTCTTTTTCTTCTGTTGTTTTTCTCTCTTCTTCTTTATAATATTTTTAAAATTTTACATCCCTCCTAATAATGATTTCTTTCTTTGCAGGTACCCAAAGCCGGTATCCAGTAGGAGCATAGCCAACCATAATTAGTTTTTCACTTCGTTCATCTAATTTCTTCAGCGGTTTCAGGTTTTTGGAGTACACTACAGAACCAAAAGTTTGAATGTTTCTTACATTTGGTTTTCTTCCTGTCCACTTCTGAATAGGTGTTTGGGTTTCTCCTTCCTTGGGGGTCCTGTTCAGTATGTATGTAGCTGATAGCGCTGCTTCGCCCCACATCTCTTTTTCTTGATCAGACTGAAACAACATTGCTCTTACCTTTTCCATGAGAGTTCTATTGAATCGTTCGGCTTTTCCGTTTTGTTGTGGGCTGTATACAACTGTATAATCTAGTCGAATACCAATACTTCTACACCATTCTTTTAATTGTGAACTGGTATATTCACCACCATTGTCACATCGGACTACACTAACCTTTTCGCTGGTATGACGCTCAACTTCTTGAATGTAATCTTTTAAATGAGTAAAAACTTCACTTTTGTTTGTGATTAGATATATCTGCGTATAGTCAGTAAAATCATCAATGAAAGATAATACATATCTTTTTCCATCCCAGGTTGGAGGTGTGATAGGGCCACAGACATCAGTATGAATGGTATGTATTTTTCTTTCAGCTTTATTCCTTGAGTAAAATGGCAGCCTTGTCTGCTTTGCACTCATGCATACATCACACATTGAGGTAAGTGACGCATCTATTTTTTCTTTTGTTATGTTCATACCATCCACTGATTTAATGATATTTTTTAATGTTTCTTTTCCAGGATGACCATACCTTATGTGCCAGTCCTCGACATCTTCTGTGCAGGACACCATAGCTTCTTCTTCTGTATTAGTTGTTAAATTTATACTGTATAGACCATTGTTATTTTTTATTCCTTTCAGTATTATATTATTTTCTTTCTTTATTATAACTTCTTCTTTTGTAAAAATCACCTCTCCATTCTTTCCTGTTATAGCATTTACTGATAATAAATTTTTCTTCAGGTCAGGTACTAGCAAAACATTCTCAAACTTGACATTTTCACTTTCGATTATTCCCATCTTCTCAGAGTTTAAAGTGTTTTCTTTTTTTGCAGTTTGAATTTTGACTGAACATTCTTTTGTGTCTTTTAATAATATTTGGTTATTTGTCATGTGTTGTGAACAACCAGAATCAATTATAAAATTCTCAGTTTGTGTAAAGAATGACACTGCACCTTTATCTTTTTTATCTTTATTTTTATTCCAATAACAATCTTTTTCTTCATGATTGTATTTTTTGCATAACTTACACTGTTTTTTATTTTTAAAATAGCAATTCTTTTCTTCATGGTTTGTCTTTTTACATATGTTACACTGTTTTTTATTGTTGTTGTAGTTTTCCTTAAATATCTTCGCTTTGAATGCAACAGAGCTTTGAGATGAACTGTTTGCACATCTTTGTTCTTCTACTAATAATCTTGAGGTTAAGTTTATTAGAGTTTGTTCAGATGATGGAGATGATTCCAATGCCGTGATGAAGTTTTTGTATCTATCTGGCATTGTGGACAATATTTTTGACACAAGCATTTTTTCATTAATTTTCTCATCTAAACTGTTGAGTTGGTGTGCTAAATTTTCCAACATACCAATGTGATGCGTCATTGTCTTGTTTTCATCGAATTTGTATTGGAAAAATTCTTGTAATAGTTGACATTTCTTTTGATCGGATTGTTTTTCATATATTAACAAAAGTTTACTGTACATTTCTTTTGCACTTCCACATGATAACAGCGATGACAACAGTTTCTTATCTACTGTACTTGTAATTATCTGCTGGGCTTTGGCATCATTTCTTAAATAATTTTCCATCTTCTTTTCGGCTTCCGTAATCTCAGTGGTTACGTATTTTTCTAATCCTTCACTCCGGAAAAGAATATTTATTTGAAATTTCCATATTGGGAAAGATTTGTCGTCGATGAGACGTTCAATATTTTTTAGGTTGTCCGCCGACATTTTTCTTTTTTGATTAACACCGACTTTCACTATTTTTACTTCTTCTTTTTTGTTTCGTGAGGCAACCACGCTCTGCTACCATGTTATTATATTTTATTGTTAATTAAAGGCATTCTAATAGCATTAAGTCTTTTATTTTATAACGCCATCACAAGATTCACAAGCGTGCATATAATATATTGACAACGACAAAAGCAAGCACAGATTATAGTTTTTATGTTGTACTATAGGCAAAGGTGTAAAATTATTCAGCCTAGTTTGTAACAAGATATTCTTCAATCAAGTGACAGATTTCAGTAAGATAGATAAAGAATTGACTAATCTTGAGGATCCGCATAAACTGAGATGAGTAAAATGAATGTGAATAATTTGATCTGTCGAAAGAAAAACGACTTAACAAATGTAGCGAAGAATGTGAAAAATCTTGCCATTGTAGCCTTTATTAACCTGACGTTAACAAAGAGTAGCTGTGTGTTGCAGAGGTTTAATACAATGCTCGAGGAATGACGCTTCAGTTCATTATGTTCACCTTAGTACACCAAAATGAACGACGATTTTATTTTAACTTAGCTTTAATGGTTGACAATTCTCTTGTCATCCGAAAAGGAAGGTAATATTTTCGGCTGTATGTATGTGTGTGTAAGTGTGATGCATGACGTTTCTTCAACATAAATGTGCATCGCTATGCCCCTACAAGGTTCTTATAATGTGAATCCAGTCCTATATCATAAATGGACGCTGGGAATAATATCCAAACATTCCAAACACATGTGTGATTTCCAAGATCACATAGGATCACGTAGGATTGGTTAAGTATGTCCATCTTTCACCAATTCTACTTCTTTGTTTGAGTTGTAATTAAATCAATATTAAGTTATGTTCTTTTAACGACAGTGCTGGTCCTAACTTCTACTTATACAGTAACTATTCGTAATTTACGCTCTATCTTTTCATTTCTTCTTTGCAAGTGAATGTGCTGAGGAATACACATGTAAAACTATTGACAATGCGGTCAATAATATAGTGTTTAAAAGTCTATCTGATGATGAAGTTGGTAAATAAACCCATTGAGTTAGAACTCGCGAGATTAATTTTAATAAACAGCTAATGGATGTCAAAGAAAGCGTTAACCAAACAAATCTTTCAAAACATATTTTTTTGGTAGAAACAGGTCTGGTGTACAATTCCCTAGTGTTATTATTGTATACCGCCACAAAGAAAGAAAAGTGTGCAGTGTCAAACAATCGCTTAGACGTACCGGAAACCGTTTGCAGCCGGACACAATCAATATGGTGCGCGGATTAAGCAATAATAGACTTTTGGTCAACGGCGTAAGTGCTATGACGCGTGCCAAATTTTTATGTCCTGCTTGACTATCACAGAAGTCGTATTCTTTTTGGCAACAGTAGCTTTAGCACGAACATTTCAAACATAAGTCAAGTTTTCGAATAGTTTTTGCTATTCCATAACGTGTTCTGAACATCTATCCGTATCGCGAACCGTTAAAACGGACTCACGTTCCCATACCTTCTCCTTTATTAGTAGATGACGAGACGAAAGTCAATGTCAATTTCATTGAGCAATCAAATTTGAGTAGTAAATAAATACGGATACAGGGCGTTGATTCCAATCGCCATACACATTTTTTCGATGATGATAGAGATTAAGAGGTTTGTAAGGCTGAAAATTTCCATTCATAATGCGGTAAATTTTCTCACCGCATAAACGTTTCTCGCGCCCTAAATTAAGTCCCATTTCCACAATTCTTGAATATGTTGTAGATATGATGAAAAACTAGGTCTGTACGTTTTCCAACTACAACATATTCAAAAATCGTGACAATCGGATTTGATTAAGGGTGCGTTTCCACCAGAGATGCGCATTAATGCGTTTTCGTACATTTGACACCTCGCGACACCTCGCTCCGATTGTCAAATGAAAACACATTAATGCGCATCTCTGGTGGAAACGCACCCTTAGTGGGTGAGAAACGTTACCGCCCGGAGCTAATTTGTTTGAAAAAAAATCACAGCAACGCAATTTAAGGCTCTCGCTATTTTAATCCTCTTACCGTTACTTACCTACTAGATAGAATGAAAAATTGTGCTCGAGATTAGGGAATGCGAATAACCGGTTTCAACCGGTTATTTTCATACAAAAGCGGTTAATAATCGTTTAAATTGCATTCCCCACTCGAGATACAGACGTAGAACTTAACTAATACGTAGCGTGTTCTTTACACGATACATTAGACTGTATAAAATGGAAAATCACGAATCAATCGTGCGGATAGATTTTAGCAAGTTCACACACAAGTCAATAGTGCTAATAGGTAAGTATTATCTATGTGAAAGTCTGCAAGGGTGTCTCAATCACATGTCATTTAAGGTAGGTAGTAGGTTTATGTCGAATTTCGCCAACCACTTGACAGACAATTAGAGTGTTCACAGCTGTCATAATGTATGAACGATCAATATTGATTAACATTTAACATCCATTTGGTGAAATTGGTACGTAGCCATGAAAGCTTAACAAACAGACAGACAGAGTTACTTCTTCGTTTCTTCTTCTCCACATTTCGTCGGCCTAAATTGCAAACCTGCTAAATCCATTTTTAGTATTTAGCAGTTTACCATTCTAAATAGATGAAATAAAGTGCAAAGCTGCTAAATCCTAACAATGGATTTAGCAGGTTTGCAATTTAGGCCGACGATTTGTAATATTAATCGATTAGTATCGATCAATAAAGTTCAACGTGGCACAGTGGATCAAACAAAAGTGTTGTCGATGGTCATTTTTGCTATATCCTAAACGAGTACAGCGGGCCTATTATGGATATGGGTGGAAATATTTGTGGGGCTGCCTCGCTTCTGTAGCGCGTCAGGGATGTTCGCGGCCGCCGGGGTCGACTGCTTTCACACTACCATGCGCAAGCGGGCCGCGTCCCTGGTGCGCCGCGTGCGGGCCAGCCCCAACATCATCCTCAGCATGATAGGGAGTAGGGTAGACTGCCCTTACATGCGTCATTGTTGTGGGCTACATGCCCCTTACAATTAGTGTTATTAATTAGTTACTAACAATTAGGATTATGGAACTACTAACAATATAATATGAGTGTAAATTTACTCGAAATAAATGATTCTATTCTATTCTATTCTATTTATGCTCGTGTTTATCGATGTCGATAAACATGTATAAAACGTCTGTCACTTTCTGATCAGCAAGTGCTAGAGGGACTGTTGCTGTATCCACCGCGATAAAAACAAACTTAATACGGGCTGTTCAGACCAAGTCACGAGCAAAAGCGAACTCAGAATAATTGGCTCCAGTTCGTGACGAAAACAGTGATACAAAACGAAACGATAATTGGTTTTGCATAATTGGAATTGTAAAGTGCCGCGAACGCAATTAACACCACTGTGATATACTTTTACCTTTGTCAACGTCCCTATTCTCTAGATAATAAGGCTCATTCTTGTTCAGCCGGAGTTCTACTGCGATTTGGTGTAAGTATTTTGCGGTGATATCCTAATTAACTAAGAGCTATTAGCTACATTTGGTTTAGTTCTGTCCTTATCTAAGTAATGATGATAAACAGAAACGTAAACAAAATAAAGCTATTCATCTATCTAGTTTTTGCACTCGACGTAATTTGGAAACCGTCAGGGAGGTAAGATGGCCGATTGAAAAATGACCGGCTCTAACTATTGATTTTACTGTTGATTTATTTTATTTACTGATTGTAAATAAATAAAAAAGTAAAAGAAGAATTATTTTACAGTGATTCCCGCGAGAACTGTGTAAATTTCCGGGGAAAACTGTGTTTTTTAGGGTTCCGTACCTCAAAAGGAAAAAACTGAACCCTTATAGGATCAGTTTGTTGTCCGTTTGTCTGGCAAGACCCTTTATGTCGAAAACGCGTGGAAGTATCGAGTAGAAATTAAAACCATATACCCAGGTCTACAGTCTCTTAAAGCTGTAAAAAAATCAAACTTTTATGATAAAACGTAAAAAAATTATACGGCCGAATTTGCCGCAAAAAACTTCTATTTCGACACTCTCTAGGGAAACTAAATTTATAGGATATTTTCCGTTGACCAAGAACTATGAAATTTGGCAAGTAATACCGTCTTATACTACAAGTATAGGGAAAAATATGAAAAGTATACATGTTTAATCAAATCACAAAAAACAGGGTCTTTATGCAAGAAACAGCGCGGAGGTCCAAATTTTGAATGTGGGTGATATGATATGAAAATCATAAATACGGAACCTTCGGTGCGCGAGTACGACTCGCACTGAACCGGTTTATTTTTTAAATCGGTTCAGTAGTTCCATAGATTATCTTCGTTCTACAAACTATCAAAACAATTTTTTGTCTAAATAATATTTGTATACTTATAGCTAAGTGTACTGTGTAGATAACTGAATGTGAGACACTATTCTGAATAAACCAAAATCAGTTCTCGTAAGGTTTAAAATGCAAGTATTTTTTATCTTGAGTTGTTACGTTTTTACAAGCAAAGTTTTAAAGCTGATGTAAAGAGCTTACAGTTAAATGCGCATTTACTTTTCTACTGTAAGGCCTAAGTTAGTGATTTATATGAAAAATGACGCCTTCTGGTGTCAACTGTGTCAGTGGTATTGAGAATATTTTACAACTAAATAAAGCACACGTCGAAGATCTTATGGTATTGATATAAAGTATAAAATGGCAGAATTCAAAAGAAATACTTTAGTGGCATCTCATTAATAAGTTTTAGAAGTGAGTCTTGAGATTTCCAGGAGTACCTCACGGGAGATGACTTTTACAAGTTCAATCTGAGCTGTTGAAGTATAAAGTAATGCATTTTGATAAGTCGAGAGGTCTGCAAGGTTTATTATATCACAAAAGCGGGTTGTTTTTTCAACCCACGTTGAAAAATAGGGGTGTCATAAATTTAACCTGTGTTTCTGTGTTTGTGTATGTCTGTCCGCGGCATAAACAATTTTTATAATAAAAAATATTCGCATTGTGTCACTAGCAGTTTATTTCAGTTTTTTTTAACGTAGGTACTGTTGGCAAGTTAGAGGGGTGGGTGGACTCGAAATACTAAATGTAAGATTTTCAATGCAGAGTCCATACCGATCGCTAACACCATCTCATATTCTCATCCTTAACTTGCCGCCAAGCAGCAGTGTTCGCATTGATGTTTTCGTGTGAGAATGCCGCATTCTATCTTAGTCTTCAAGGTTGCAGTACTTGGCTATTGCAGTTGTAGGAATGCAACTTTCTACGAGTCTCACACCCATATTCACAAACGTCACTATGAGGTGTCACAGTGCTCACAAACGCACAGGGTGGTTCAAATCGTCTCATTTACAAAAGGTCGGTCAAAAATAGGGAATGCAATTTAACCGGTTATTAACCGTTTTTGTATGAAAATAACCGGTTAAAACCAGTTATAACCGGTTATTTGCATTCCCTAGTCAAAAAGGACCAATCACAAAGCTGTATTGAACGCAGTGCGTTTACTCAAAAAGTATTAGTCTAATAATATTAGTGTTTTGTCTCATATTTTAGTTTTATTTACGAGACAATACACTAATATTATTAGACTAACCGCTTGTTTCACAAGCGACAAGTAAAGCATATTTGACAGATAAAGGGCATTGGGTAAATTTGTTTGAAGAATATTGTCATTTTTTTTTCAGCGGCCACGGATGATTTGTACATAGTTATTTAGAGGACCTCTAAATACACATAGATATATATAATTTATGGCGTTAAATAATATCGGAGCGGAGATTTTAAAGATTTAAGTGTTCAGTTTTTAGTAGGTACAAAGGTACGCCCAAGTATGAATATTTAAATATCTCGGCTCCGATGCACTTAAGAGTATTACATTACATAACAAAATATGTTTATTTTTAATAATGCTATCATAATTTACCACTTTTACGAATGGCCGCTCACTTTGAAAATGTATGAATTTTACAAATGACGACACTTTTACCCAAACCCCTTTAGCCCTTTCCCTTCCTTACACGTAAAAATAGACAAGGTGACAACCAACTTTAAATGGCAGATAAATTTACTCGTCGATTGTGAAACAGGTCCTAACGCTTTTTGAGAAACTGGGGCCAGGTGGTGAGCTTGCCTCCTTGCCATAAAAAAAGTCTGGTTCCTGTCCCTACCCGCATATGGCAATTATGGCGATTCATCAGAAACAATGGCGAAGGTCAAACGGCAGCGTCTGCGCAAGGGCAGACTTACTTCCGACGTGCTGCGGAAACCACTTCCGGCTGGGAGTACTATTACAATTAAGATTCTCTTGAGAGTTTGATTTTGACCCCTACGCTTGTTGAAACTAGCTGGCAAAGGAGGTCGTATTTATTGAAGTATTAGATCGCAATAACTATAATTATTGATGGGTGACTTGTACCCTTTTTTTTTTTTTTTGTGTGACAATGAAGATTTGCATGCTGTTTTATAACTGCTGGAAAGGTGAAAAAACAATATTTATTTTAAGATCTGTAACTACCCTTTTTAGCAAATAAATGAATTATTATTATTATTTAATACCGGGTTGTCCTGAACTAATTAGTCCGTCAGCAAGATTACAAAAAAATATTGAACACGTATTTTTTGCTTCATCTAATCAATCAAAATTAACAAATACAACGCGCATCAAAGTTAGGGAGTGGGGGCTCGTGACGTCACAACGTGGTATAAAGGGTGCCACTGCGTCACGTCACGCGAAATTTCAACGCACTTTATCTTCGTCATTTTTTGATTAAATGACAAAAGAAAAAAATATGTTATCAATATTTTTTGATAATGCAAATTACGGACTTATTTGATTTTTTTAGGACACTAGCCTATTGTATTAGGACATTCTAGTATTAAAGAGGACATTCTATGTAAAGGGACCTTATGGCGGATGGCGCTTACGCCGCACTGCGTCACGCGACGTTGTATTTATATCGGAGCATCTTTAATAATGGCGGAAGCGCCATCTGCCATAAGGTCCCTTTACATAGAAAACGTCACATATATAGTAAAGTCTGGGTCTCTATTCTACTGGGTAAATTAATATTGTTTTTGACGTGTATGGTTTTGTTTTTAAATCGGCTGCCGACATTACCTTGTACGGTCACGGACTTTAATTGATGATCCACTATAGAAATCTGTCGCATTTAAACTAACGTTTTTTTTTATAGACACTCCCATGGACTTATTAGAGCAATTAGTCCATGGATATCACACGCGAATACAATAGTTCGGTAAAAGAGAATTTTCTCAAATGAACTAACGATTCAGTCCTATGTAACTTCTGTCTCGTCACTGACGCTGTCATTATGACAAGGTTCTATGGTGGATCAACATTTAAACTCCTTGGTAGTACTATTTATTATTCTGAGCTATCAGGTAGTTTATCCTCGAACCCAATACCTGTTTTATGGAATGTTTTAAAAGCAACCTAGTCAAATAAACTTTAGGGTGTCTTTTGTCTTCGGTAATTTGTACTTTCTAAAGTAAGTACATGGATCCTAATGGGGGTCTATATCGGAATCCATAATGTTTATTACGCATAATGTATCATAACCAGTGATCGGAATAGGTAGAGTATATTTATCTAAAGTTCGCAAAAGGACATAATATAGAGTGGTTACAACCAGATGAAATATTAATATATTTTTATTGAATTCCGGATTTCCGGTATTTTTAATGCTAAATATACGTAATATTTATTACTTACTTACTTGGTTTGTGATAAAAGAGGCCTCTAAATCATTTCTTTTAAGTATCTTAATAATAGGTGGAGTATATTTACCAAAATTTCGTAAAACAGAGACATAAACTGGATATTTTTTTACTAGTAAGTACCAGAAAATAGCGGAAATCAGGAATTCAATAAAAATAAATTAATATTTCACCCGGTTGTAACCACTCTATATTATGTCCGTTTGTGAACTTTAGGCAAATATACTCTACCTATTCCGATCACTGATCATAACGCATAAAATCGTTTGTCCTAAAACGTAACTAACCTAACCTAACGTAACCTAACCTAATCTACACAATAGACGTTTATAAAATTCTGCAATGTCAGCCCAAAAGGGTGTTATGCGAAATGATACCTTATGCGTAAAAAAAAAATGCGTTTCGAAGGGCCCCCTTACGAGGCTACGGTTTAACGGAGTTTTTGTTACATGCCTTCATCTAAACTATTTATATTAATATTATAAAGAGCGTGCAATTTTTTTCTTTTGTGTCTATCCAACGGACTATCTTCGGAACCACGGAACGTATGTGTTTTTTTTTTCACCATTTTAAAGGTAAATGATTCTAGGGACATAGGCTATTTTTATACTGTTTAAACCGAAGCGAAGCGATGGCGGGACGTTGTTTTAAATACATTTTTAGATCTTAAGTAGTTAAATGTTTCCAAATAAAAAATGGGATTAGGGAATGTTTAATTCTAAAATTTTGCCGATCACCGTCCCAATGCGGGTCACAGGCCCCCTTAAAAAAAAGCAACACTTTTGAGAATTAATCAAACTCAAGACACGGCACTTACTCATGTTTAATGACATAATGACAATTCGTTTTAAAACAAAAAATATAAAGGGCGATGACTAACGCAAAGTGTCCCCATTTAATAACTTAAAAGCAAAACAACTTCAAAGGAAATAAATAAGTAATGCAAATTACTCACATTTTCCCATAACATGATATTTGACGTGAAAAAAAAAACACAGGCGTTCGTAACACATCTGACTTACCTTTAAGGCAATCCAATTTAACCGGTTATTTGCCGTTTTTGTATGAAAATAACTTGCATTCGCTTCTTACCTATAACTATGAAATATACTAAAACGTCGATAAAATGGCCACCTCTACTTTCAGAACTGATGTCCCTAAAACGGGAGCCGGTTTTTTTTCTCATAATCTTTATATCGCTGAAACTTATTGTTAATCTTCAGAATTTCTTAAATATATTACGTGTAAGGCTCGGTTAGGTTAGTTTTGATTTATAAAAATCTTTTAAAAGTATCAGTTTCTTAAAAAAATACGTTATGACTTGCAATAATTATGACCTAAAACACATTATGACTAGAAATAATTATGGCAACCGATGTTGATGAAACACTAGAGGACACCCGTGACTTTTTACTCGTACGCGTAGAATTAGTTTCCGACTACTCCCCCTATTTCTTCCCATTGGCGGTCAATTTTCGGAAAATCCCGCCAAATTTCAAGACCCTAGGTCCAGCGGTTTAGGCTGTACGTGGTCTGTCAGTCAGTCACTCAGTTACGTTTTATATATTTAGAAGATACGATAGCTAAGAGCCATGCCAAATAATTCGTTTTCTTTAAAAAAAAAAACGTCCCAGTCAGTCCATCCGCTTAGGAGCAACATTGCTACTGACGTGTAAAACCCCTCTTTGAGTCCGGTAATAAAAAATCAATCAAACTTAGACTCTATTTACAAAAACATTGGAGCGTATTCATCCTTTCTCATAATACACCAACTTTAACTGTAACAGATTTACTAACCGTTCATTAGTAATCTGTTTACACACATACAATTACTCCCATTATCAAACCGTGAAGTTATGTTCATTACTTAACGCCGGAAGCTAAGTTTTTACATAGTTAATCATTGAATTAAAAAATATATCTGGCGCCGGCATGTCGCGAGCGAGCGAGGCGGGAGGCGTTGGAGGGGGGGAGGTCAAGCTCGGTGGCCGGTGCAACGGAACGTAGTAAGGGGGAAAATGTATCGATAGTCGATAGTGACGCTATCGACCGTCGATGATGTGTGAATTCGTGATTTCTTTATTAACTCTACTAAAGTTTAATTATTCATACATTATTTTATCCATAATTTAATACTTATACTATAAATAAGAATTTTAGTCTGTTTTTTTGTTTGTATTTATTTGGTTTATACACTTTCAGTTGAACCCCTGAACTGAAAGAAAAATCTTGTACGGAGATAGCTTGAACCCCTTTAAAAAAACGGTTCCCGTGGAAATAGCGATAAATCACTTTTACGTGGACGGAGTTTATTTTTTAGTTTCCTCAATTAGGTACAACTATCGGTTGCGGCAATTGGGATTGCAAATAACCGGTTATAACCGGTTTTAACAAGTTATTTTCATACAAAAACTGTTATAACCGTTTAAATTGCATTCCCTATGCGGCAACCGTTAGTTATTCATTAACCCACAAAAGCATACGTATTACTTAATAATACTTTGACATTATCTTTCATAGTGACAGATGAATTTGACAGAAAGTAACAAAGCATACCTTGCCTGTGGTCATGAAAAAGTGGTAACATTTTTCTAATCGTTGGAATGACGAGCTCATAGGACTGCTCTTTGATTTGAACATCAAAAGTTTTTTTGTTATCTTAATACCAAAAATAAATCATAAATCACACATACTTACTAAGGGAAAACATTAGACAGAACCGAAGCAAATGACAACATTATTTTGATCACCGACATAATTATCTAATGACTTATTACAATTGATAAAGTGATTGGAACAACCGTTATGGTAATAAAATGCCAGTCACAGTGATTACTTGAAACAGTTTATTATCAAAGATAAGTATCATCAAGACACTTGTAATTAGCTCGATTAATATACTCGTAATGATTACACGGAACAATCTCACACAAATTATCCTAGTAACAAACTGAATTCCAGGTTTGTATTTTATTTGTTTTTGTGATTTTCGTTATTTAAAAAATATGTTTGCATTTTAAAGACGAACTGGACACGTGACCGCAAGTGACGTGGTTTCTGATTTTATTAATTTTAAGAGAGTACTGATTCGCTGTATATTATGATGTGTTAACTTAAAATATATCTCGCTTCGACATTTATTAGCAAACAACTATCGTTTTATTAAATCAACAATTAACTTTAATAATAACTTTATTTAATGTAATAATTATCATTCAAACCCCATCGTTTATCACACTGTAATCCAAATTACGCTTCTAATTAGTAAATGTTTATATTAAATCAGTGCATTTCTACCTAACACTCGAAAGATTAAATCGAAACTTATCAGCAGACACTCAATAAACTTTACGCTCCAACCATCACGGAATCTGGATCAGAGATAAAACTAAGTGTACCATAAACTATCGTAAATTGGAGCACCGATACATCGCCCATCACTAGTAAGGTCAGCCGGCGGGGAGGGCGCCCCGCCCCCCTCGCCCCTCGCCCTCCGCCGTATAAAACGTGGCCCCCACACGCGCGCCGCGTCTATCGTCACAACGCCGCCGTATAGCTCTGTGCTGTTACGAACGCGAAGCCACGCGCACAAATTTGTGAAAGTGTTGCATATAAAACGCGATTTCTCGTCAGCGAGAATATATTTTAACGCGCCTACGGCACTCCGACGTCAGGATATACATTAGATAGTGTTCGTGGGTGGTTTAAATCGATTTTGCACAATCTAGAGAGGAGAGGGTTCAATGGAAGCGAGGTTCGTGACCTGCCGTAGCTTTCAGCAGATCAAGCCGCCGGAGAAGAGCCTCGCTCCGCCGCCGACGGTGAAGGGGCTGCTGTCTCGCTTTGGCAGCCAGGCCCAAGCTTTGTTCGCGCCGAAGAAACCCCGCTTCGGATCGTCAGTGGCCATCCACAAGCTCCGCGAGACCAAGTGGTTCAAGCACGATGAACAGAACATCCTGTGCGCAGTCCTCGAGACAGGATTCATCCTCGAAGTCAGAGCGGAGGACCCGCTGCCGCCGGACTCCAACTTGTCTCCAGAGTACCATATGTACGCCGTCGCCATGTGGAAGAAGGGTAAAGGTACGTACAAACTCGTCAAATATTATAGCGCAAGAAATCGGAATGTAGCGATGCATGTTGCACAGTTTTGAGTCAAGGGAAACAACACATACGCGTGAAATCGCGCAGTTTATCAAATAATTGGGACATATGTGATAACGTTCGCACCGCAAGAGGCCGCAAGCGACACTGGATTAAGTTGCGGCGCCCACGTTCGCACGTAGGCATATAGCCAGCGGATTCACATCGAGAATCGTAAATAAATCATGTTGTAAACGTAATCCCGCCTAATGAAATCGATGGAACAAATATCGGTAAACCTCTGGTATAACAATAATTTTAATGTACTTTAGTGAAGAGGTCAAGAAACTTTAGGTAATTAAACACTAATTATATTCGTTTCGTTGACAGAAAAAACAAAAAACCCGGAACAGATAGAGGTGTACACGGTGCAACAGAAAGGTGTAAGAAAACGCGTCGTGAAAACGACTCTGGGTGCATTCTGGAAGAAAGATTCTGTGATACGTATCAACAATGTTGACGACAAACAGGAGTCTCCTAACAGCGAAAAGGACATTCGAGCAAAGGTAACACCTCCGACAAGTCGCTACGTGTTTCCAATTCATTATCTAGACACACTTAAACATTGTTTGACGAAGTCATCGTTCGCGCGTCCTTGATTAGTCATGATCTAACGGCTGTGCACATATTTACGCAGTGACGTCTCTCAATAGATTTCTCAACGATATTTTATCTGTTCTTAAATACCTTAACGGCCTTCAACCAATACTACTTTCGGTTGAAGTTAAATTTCAAACACTTACGAACAAATCTGCGCACAAAACATACTTGCAGTCTGTTTTACAAACAATCCCTACTTATGTTTCGATTGCATTCGCTTATTCGAAAACAAAAAGCGTTAATTGCGAGATTCCAATCCAATTTGTGAACAGCCTCGGTTAAATGCAAATTAGCTATGACCCTAATACAGTTAACACATGCGACAGTAGCTACGTAATCGTTACGATTCGTTAACGCTTTGAATTGAGCATCTGTTACTTTCGTTTCTCAATTGTCTTTGAAAATTTCCATTAATGCATGAAACTTCCGAACCTTAAAAGGTCTCATCACTTGTTCAATCGTTCTTCCGAGTTCCTCCGTTTAGTAGGCGTGCGACGTCAGAATTGGAAACCTCTCTTTTCAGATTGCGAAAGCCTCGCGGGGCTTTCGTTCTTTGGAAACAGTGGCCACGGTATGATGGAGCTACTAAGGAGCTTCTCCTGATTGCAGCTGGATATGGCTACTAAGTCGAGGTTCGAGAGAAACTGGCATAATACCCTGCACTTCGTCCACTGGTGCCGATACGGGGAGACCCCACAGGAAGCTCGCATGAGACAGGTAACGAACCACCGTTTCTAAGCATGCCTTTTATATAAGCAATTTCAAATTACGAATGAATTCTAGAACCCACCGGTTACTCTGATTGCCGGTTCGCGTAAATCGATTGGTGGCGATGCATTTCGCCGTGTAATCTAATCTCGTTTCGTGTTTTATTTCTAGACTTTACTACTGTTCGGTCCGGTTCTAGAATGTACTACTGTTTTTATTGTGATTGCATGTGTAAACGGGATCAACTTAACCGTCCCCTCTTACCCGTTCGCATGTAATCGTTTTTTATATTTTAAATTCACTTCTTTTCCAAACTTTCTTATATATTTTCGAGCTTATTGTGATTGTCAGTGCTCAGTTACGCTTAAGTTTAAGTTTATGTTAATCGGGGTTCTCATTGAAAAAAAAAATACAAGAATAAAGACGGCGATCATTCACGGAGCGAGATGGGCGTTGGCTTGCATGGGATCATCAAGGCATGGAAGGGATCTACGAATAAAAAAACGAGATCGCACAACGTAGAAATTCTGTTACAGATCAGCTTAACGACGTCGAAAACACCCATGATTATCATCTTTTGATGGTAATCGTTGAGGCGCTTTGGACAACTGGCAACTTTTACAAACACCGGTGAGGTTTTTTTATTACCGATTGGTATAAAGTACCGGAATTCAATGTGCCCCTCTATTTGTGTATGTTTTTTTTCTAACGACTACTTTGGATATCAACTAATATTTGTTTACTTATCACGTGCTTAAGGATAAGTGAAACGTGGTGGTAGATAACGAGAGATTTTCTATACTAGATTAGAAAGATTAGTAATAGTCACGAAATAATCTTCAAATCTATTAATCCTATACGTCCTTTATCATTTGTAGGATTGATAACTAGTATATCTAAAGCTACATCTTAGAATATAAATTATGTGGGCTACATAAACGCCACGTGGTGAATATTTTTTGCTCAAGACAAACAAAGAACAAAGGATACTTAAATACTATAGAATATAGAATTTTAAGCTTTTAATACAAATGCACGAATATTTGTTCAGGTTGGTTGGTATTGAATGTACGTCATGTAGTTGTCAACGGAGTTAAAGACAATACCTTATATGAGTATACCTTAATTTATAGTGCTTATACAAAGAGAAATATCCACTAATTCCTAAAATTAGGTCTTTGTTTAATGTTTTTTTTTTAATAATAGAATCCTTTGTCATTATTTTAATAAACCTAAAGAATTCTTAATCACATTTACATAAGTATTACATTATCATCATGTGAAGTGGATTTTTACCAATATTCTCGTAAATTTTGCTTTAAGTTACAAGTTGGTGTCGTTGATTTGAGGAAAAAGCTTAAGAAAACATCTTTAATTGGTCTATGAATTATATATCAATGGCGTAGGTATTCAAGGGATTTACCGCAATAGATAACGGGTTTTTTTCTTTTCGCAAGTTTTGGCATGTTTTGCAAGTATAATATAATCTGTTTATTCGTCGTAAGTAGGATTATAGCATTGTTGTGTATCCTGCCTAAACAGAAAAAAGTCTTATATTATTTTAAAGATTTCTTGCCGTTTGCGTTACGTTTTCTCCTTTTTTTGCCGATTGCAACGAAGCCCAAAATCCGGGTTTTATGAAACTCAACAGTAAAAAACGATTTGATAGATTACAATGCTGGAAAAAGTCAATGGGTACCTACTAAATCTAGTGTAGCAAAGCGACGTTCGGAAAAATATAATCAAATTCGAATTTTCAAAGTTCTTGAAGAGTTTTCGATGTGTTTTTCAATCCCGCATAAAAGTTTCAATAGATTTTAATAAGATTCGGTACATGGAAAAATAAGTTGTCTTTAGCACTAAACTGCTTCATTTTTCAAAGACAGTTCTCTTACGGTATAAATATTTGAATTTTCGAACGATGTAACGGTTGAACGGTCGCTGTACCATTGTTTTATCTTGTAATTATATCGAGAACTAATAACAGCGGAGGAGCAAGTTATGTAACAGTACGCATGTTATTGTTATGGTGTAAATAAGCTTAGGACAAGGAAGCGATAAGGGTTTACGATTTTATTGCTAGCGTCGTTCTAAATATAATATGAACCATGTGTGTGTGTGTTTAACACAAGACTGAATAGATTTTTGTCACTTGGCTTACTTAATTTCCCAGCTAAGTTAAAAAAAACTATAATGTCACTTATTATTACCCAAAACAAATATTATCTTTACGAAGAAGTAAAGGTTATCAAATATTTACTAAGTTACCATGTAGACTTTGAGACGTTTAAAAGGTCAATTTTAAATCGTACAACTTGAACTACAGATAACATCAAGATTGTTTTTGTTTTAAAACAATGGATTTCTATAGTAAGGTTTACATTTAAAATGAAACTAACACAGAATAGGACGAACGTTAAAATAAATAACTAACGAAATATCCAAATAAAGTATAAGTGATCATAGATCATAAAGGCTATAACAAAAACTTTTTCTTTGTTACAGATAAGCGAGTCGCTCAAATGGGGTAACATCGGGATGAACATGGGCGTGATGTTAGTCAGCCAAGGGAACGCGCGGGCCAAGGCGAAGTCGGTCTGAGTGCAGCCAGCCAGTGGCACCTCCACTGGCAACACCTGCTACGCTTGCTTCTGGCCGCCAAAATTTAAAAACATGGATGACGTTTGAATTTTGAATTAAGAAGGCGGATTCGGTTTTGAGCAGCTCTCACTTCTCAAGTTCCTTTTATGAATTTCATGTTTTTTTAAACGTATGACTGCCAGTATTTAATTTCTCTATCGCTCCGAGTTGAGTCGGAGGTTTTATTTATAGTGAAATTCGTGACATAAACGTTTGAAACATTCCTGAACTAAGAAAGACCCGTTTGTTCTTATAACTGTTGACATATTTTCTAACTTATGGATAACTTTTTAATAATATCAATCATATTTTTAGCGATAATTTAAGAGATGTCTTGTTATGGTCTGGGAATGATACCCTAGTCGTACGCTATGAGTATTTTCTACGTTTGTATTTCTGATTGAAAAGACTGTTCTGTTTTTTAAGAAAATTAAACAAGAAAAAGCCGACTATGAAGGTTGAAATCTATTACTATTTAAATATATGAAGGTTTATATAACTGTTTCTATATAAAATACCCATTATATTCAAATCTTATAGGTATATAGATGAGATAAAATATTGCTTTTGTTCATAGTCGGATAAAGATTACGAGAGTATTTCTATTTATTTATAAACTACATACTATGGCCTACTAAAGTTTCGAGAGTATTGTAAGTTAAATGTTCTATTTATAATGAAGCATTTTTATAAATAAATGATTACATAATAATTGTATTGTTTTAATTTACATTTACACCCATCTACATTTTCATTTCCTTTATCCAACATGAATAAAAAGAGAACGTTGAAGTTATTAATCTAGTTTACATACATACATAAACTCACGCCTTCATTCCCAGAGTGGCGTAGGTAGAGCTACAGAATTACCAACAACTTTAAAAATTTGTTGATAATTCTGTAACCACATTTTGCACAATTAGGCTAAGATGTTTACCAGCGTATTAGTGACAGGTTGCAAGTCCATCGCCTAACAGTACTACAAGCCTTTATTCCCTTAGTCGCCTCTTACGACATCCACGGGAAGGCATGGAGTGGCACTATTCTAACCCGGCAACCACACGGGACCTATTCAAACCCGGCAACCACACGGAACTTTTATTTTAATCTAGTTTATTGCCAAGTAATCAATTATTATGAACCTATACTCGAATGTCCAGCAGTGGACTAATATAGGCTGATGATGGTGATGATGATACTCGAACATTTTTCAAAAGAGATAGGAATTTGTATTAGAACAATAAAATATTCTACATGCTAAAGCGCAGCTTGGCGTAGCTAAGAACAATATTTATGCTAACACAAATGTTAGCGACTTATTTGTTCTTATAGCTCAGAATACCAATCAAATGAAATATTTTAAAAATGCCTATGGTTGCTGAAGGTTGCTATTTGCTGCAGAGAACCTAAAAAGAGTGTCATTCTCTCTCTTCATGAAATGAGAGCCATTAACCTACATGCGGTTTTAGAGGTTAAAGAAGGTCAACATAGCAAACGAAATGTTTTAAAAGCGTAAATCACGACTAATCACAGTCAATAACACAAATTTAAAGTAAACTAAAAATGAATTACCGTCAAAGATAAACATCGCAATAAAAACTTTATACATTACGCATTGATTTTATGAAATGCAGTTGTTACTAGCGCCATCTAGATTTCACTTTAACGTTTACGATTGAAACGATGAGTGTTGTAGTGCGAAGGAATTTCGATAGATGGCGCTATAATCAATATACGAAAGATAGCCTTGCCTTGCCTTGGCAGCTTGTTCTTTTCTTGGCTCTTTTGCCAGTCTATATTAAAAAGGACGTCCGTTTTAACAAAAAAATAATGCAATAATACTAACATAGAACTACCAGATACGATTATTTGATTGAACCCAACTTGGATACATAAGTAAAAAAAATATCAAATCCAATCGTCAGACTACTTCTTACAAAACCTCACATCCTTTTTTTTTAAATTTATATCGTTATTACCAATATATAAAAAAATCAACACAGTCGTGGCTTATGATCACATCGATAGTGATCATTTATATCTACAACACATACGCCTTTAAACTAAATAAAGACGGTAAAAAAACTCGATTATATTGTTTTCTCATATTCGACCAGTTCGGTTTCCGGTTAAGGCAGACGAATTTTCAAAAATCCATAAATGCAGTAATAATTATTTGAAAAAATAAAAGTAAACTATTGAAGGCAGTTGCCGTCCCTGCAGCGTTCGTTTTTTCCACTCTGTATAACCTATGGTATAACAAAAACGCGAATGTGTCTTTTTATACAATTAGAGATAAGCCGAATATAAGTTTCGCCGAATACGAATATTCGGCCGAACGTTCGGTATTGCTCTCGCAGAACCGATTTTAAGGCCTCATAATTCAATAAGGCGTTGATATGTTGGTTTTTGGTTTGTACTTGTTCGCGCTGCAACCATAAATTGACAAGTCCCGTACAACATAGTGCCGAAACCATTATAGGAAAACTATGGAAACTAGAACTATCCACTGACCTCTCTCAGCAGCCCGAACAGCATGTCCGTGGACAGACTCCTCTCGTGGGCCTCGTCCATGATGATGGCGCAGTAGTGGTCCAGGTCGGGCTCGCGCAGCCCCTCGCGCAGCAGGATGCCGTCCGTCATGTACTTGATCACGGTGTTGGGGGACGTACAGTCCTCGAAACGGATCGCGTAGCCCACTTCGTCTCCTGAAGGTTGAAGATATTAATTAACGACGTGCGTACGAAGCTAACGGTCGTTATTTCATACCCGGTATGGGTAAATGTTTGTGTGATGAGAAAGAATGAAAGAAAAATGATTTATTACTACATTTACCACATAATACAAAAAATAACAAACAAGTAATAAATGAATGACAAAGGCATTATATAGTATGACATGTGGTAAAAGGAGCCGACTCAGCAAATGCTCCGCTTCCGAGCGTGGGCACGGGAGCTGGGGATGAGCACGAGTATATGGCGGCAACGTGTGTTCACCTATATATCTTACTAGCTGTTGCCCGTGACTCCGTCCGCGCAATTAAAACATAGCCTATTTTTCTCAGGGATAATGTAGCATTCTAATAGTGAAAGATTTTTTGAAATTGGTCCATTACTTTTTGAGTTTATTCGTTACAAACAGACAAAAAGTGAAAATTACGATTTTTTCATCTTTATTACATTATTGTAGATGTAGATTGAAAAGGCTTGGTCTTACTGGTTAAGTTTACTAACAATATATACACCTCTTTGCTGTCTGAATAAATATTTTTGGAACTTGGAATTTGAAATTGAATAGTATAGAAGCCGGACTATAAGATGCACTTTGCACAACCTATCTCTACTTAAGATTACATACTTCTTAAGAGGAAATGAAACAAAAACTAGGCTGTTTTTTGTTGTCTTGGTCACAACGTCAAATTCAACGTCGACTCTATGAATAAACTTCTTTTGGACCTCTTGGGGCCTTACAGACGCGGATCAGACAGAGACAGATCTATACAAACCGTCTGACGACCTACCAGATAACGTAAGACTAAGAATACCTATAAACACATGTTTATCTAACTTATTATGAATGCAATAAATCGAAAAAGTTCAAACATATGTCTTTCGTTATTCTTATAATCCATATATGCTAGTACTTATTCTATGTGACAGAGAGAGCAGGCTCTTAATGCCATGTGAACAAGCTAATGTAGAGGTTTGAACACCTACCAAGCTTTGTATTCATCTCATCGGAGACTCGTTTGGCGACCGACATGGCGGCGACACGACGCGGCTGCGTGCAGCCGATCATCCCTAGCCGACTGTAGCCTTCCTCGTGGAGGTATTGCGTCAGCTGAGTCGTCTTTCCGCTTCCAGTCTCGCCTGGGGAGAAGAAAAGAGAAATATACAGGTTAATGTATAAAAAATTGGTCAATACCGAGTCAGTTTTGGGCACAGATAGGCCAAAATAACATAGTTAGCATATGTACTTCAACCAAATAATCCGCTATGTTTAATCAGTAAGTAGGCCGCTCGAGCACTTTTACACGACAAAAATCTACCAGCGCTTCCCAAGAGCCCAGTCTTAAAAGAAGCGCCACAGGAAACTCAATAGTCAGTCATTCTTTAAACATTTGCACAACATAGGTTCTTAAACGGTACAACAGACGAAAAGACGGACGGACGAACGGCGTAGACTCAGTAACAGGGTTCAGTTGGCAAACTATGAATACGGAGCACTATGAATTAAGAATTACCGTGACCTCATATGCTTTTTATGGCACCCTTATGATAAGCAAAAAAAGTCGTCTTCAAAATAAGCCCCTGTGTCCAGCTGTTAAAAACCAAATCACAATAGCACAAAAAAGGAACCATAGAGACTTGAGGAGTGATGTGGACTCACCAACGATGATGACGATGTTGTTCTCTCGAATGACCTGCATGAGTTCTTCCCGGACGGCGAACGCTGGAAGGAAGCGCCGCTGCTCCCCTATTGTTTTATTTTTCACGAAGCTTGACTTGGATTCCGGCTCTTTTGTCTCTGTACAAAAAGTGAAAAAACATGGTAATTATTCTGTGATGCCAAAAGAGGGCTTTAACAGTCATACTGCAGTTTGAGATTTATGAACGTATGTTCCACTCTATCTCCTCAAGTATTGGACATAAAAAAATGGTTGATAAATCTTTGATCGACCTCGCCCAATATCTGTTGATAATGGACCAACGATCGCGAAAAATCATTATGTTTTCAGGTATTTAGGGTTGAATATATTGCTACCACCTTATTTCTTAAGCCAGGTGCAGGCTGATAATCAGCGCTGCGATTTTAAAAATCGTGGCACAGGCTGAACCCCATCCTTCTGCCATCTCAATGTTTTGGGTATCTGTATTGGATTGTGCTTCTGTTTTGTATTGTGTTCCTATATTATTTTTGTTTTTGAATTTTTGGATTGTCTGACTGTGAGATACCCATCTCTCGGATGTGAAATGCCTGTATGGTGTAATTTAGTTTATTTTTGTGTGTGTTTAATATCTGTAATGTATGGATATGTTTATGTAACAGGGCAATAAACGATTATTGAATTGAATTGAATTTGATATTTGATATTTTTCACATACAAAATGTTTAAATAATCCAAAGTAAACAAACCTTACGCTGTTACAAAATTTCAATCTCTTTTAACCAAAGCTTACGGTATTTAGATACAAAAATTAGTACCGCTCTGACCAAATCTAAGGTCAAAATATACTGGAAAAAATTTGGCGAGGGCGTTCACCAAGAAGTCACCTTAGCATCCATAATTTTAAGTTTGCATGTATTATCTATGCAGCCGTCCAACGGCAACACTGCAAGTCAAAATTGAGGAATCGTTTGATGCAAGTAGGAATCGTTTGTACACAAAACGCTGTAACTCGACTTGAAGCGTTCTGCCGTTGGACGGCAGTATAAGAATAACTTACCACTGTCCAAGTGTTCCGCATACTTATACGCTTCCTTTGTAGGTCCGTCTTCCAGTTCTTCCTCTTTTTTCTGTATACCCATGATGTTACCTGAAAGAAAATAACATAATAGTTACAACATATGGTAATATGGCCGACGATAAGTGGACTCTAAGTCACTTTAACATTTACACAGACTGAAATCCCAAAACTACAATCAAACTTGGTTTAGATTGTTCTTAGCGTATCGAAGGCGTATTAGATGGAATTTGAATAATATTTTGCCACGCGAATGGCATTGCTACTGGCATTATAAAGGTCCCGCCACGAGTATAGCTACGATTGAAAAGTTAAAATTTCGGATCTCAAGGCATCTCAACATAGTATAAAACAAGGTTGCTTCCCTCCGTCTGTCCCTCTCTATGTACGCTTAGATCTTTCAAACTGCGCAACGGATTTTGATGCGGTTTTCATCAATGGATAGAGTGATTCAAGAAGACGGTTTATATGTATGTAATGTTCTGAATTATGTACGGGTGAAACAGAAAAATCACACAAACCGAAGTGAAGCTAGTTTAACAATACAAGTTAGCAGTTGCCGGAGGACCGGAGCGGTTGGCGATTCCACCGACAAGAGCATGGCTCTTAAATAAAGAGAGAGAGTGAAAATCTAAAGTTCTAAACGTACCAATCTTAGTGCCCTCGAGTTTCCAATGTTTCTTTTGCGCTTTCCGCCTTTCTTTCTGTTCCCTAAAAGCCTTTACCAAAGCCGATCCCTTGCGTGCGTTCAGCGCCATGTCGGATGTGGGGTCTTTCACCTGGAAGGAAAATAAATTAAATAAATATCAGGGGATATTCTTGAATAAATTGACCTAGTCCTAAACTACGCTCTAAACTTGTACTATGGGTACTAGACAACGATTAACATACTAATATAGAGAAATACATACTTCAATAAATATAAAATTACCAAGACTCAAAAAATATTCATGCTCATCTATTGATGAGCATGAATATTACAACAATTATACAAGTCAACATATTTGTAGTTACAATGAGAACGGTTATTATTGAAATAAAACATATCTAAACTGCCAGTGGTAATTACATTATAAATCTCAAAGTAACTTTGTCTGTCTGTTTGTCATGCTTTCACGGCTCACAACCAATTCCGATGAAATTTGTAATGAAGAAAGCTTGAATCCCGGGAAAGAACAAAGGATACTTGGAACAAAAGGAATGAGGCCGAGTTGGGAATGTGGACTAATTGGGAAAGCGGACGAGTTGGGAATGAGGACTAGTTTATTTATTTATTTATTTATTTATTTATTTATTTATATAGGTACAATAACATAATGTAGGCAAAAACATAGTATTACCACATTACAGTACATCTTTACATTGCTTACACTACTATAATAATTGTACACAACATTTTTAGAAGGCAAATCAAAGCTAAATTAATATATTTAATGATTAATAATATAGTTGGGAATATGGAGGAGACAGGAAGTTGACAATTTGCGATTGGTATGTGGACGAGTTGGGAATGTGGCCGAGATGAGAATGAAGACGATACCTGAGCGGAAAAAACGTAACTTTTATCTGTCAAAGAAATCCTTCGAATTATGAATTCTAGTACAGCAAACTTACTGGTATGACAGGCTCGGGCTGCTTCGTGAACACTATCCTCCCGTCGAGGAAGGGAGGCACGATGTTGTGGACTAGCAGGTGCACTCTGTCAACGCTTTCCTGTAACAAATCGTTTACATACTTAAAGTATTTGATATCTAAAGCTTTAAATATAACTATAAGGGTGGTCGCCCACGTCGATTTTTCGTGGCGATGCAGTCGTGCTTCCCATATTCCTGTTACTTGTGAAAGTGACTGCATGGCTGCAATCAAGTTCGTGGAGCTCGGACTTGATTTAGGGGGCTAACACGTTATCGTCCGGAGCTAAATTCTGCCCTACTATACTAATAAGCAGTATACCAAATTTAATGCCCAAAGCAATGATATTTTCTATTTAGATACGTTATGCTCATACTAGACGCATAAAAACCCGTCGCCAATTACTGACAGTTGCTACGTTGCCATATTTCTACAGACAAAGACGGCAATCCGCAGCGAACGCTATTGTTAGAAAGAGATAAATAGTTGTTTCAAATTGCGTACCCGAATGACGCGGCGTGCCTAGATACCGGTGCCGGCTGCCATACCCGTCTTTATCGCACTCATGCGATATCTAATTATGTATCTATCTCATGTTTCACAGGTTACACTGACGCCGCTAGTGCAAATTCAAAAAAAGGATGGCGATGTAAACTAAAAATTTAAAAAATATTTACGGTACTTACAAATGAAATGAGACATCCTTTTAAATATAGTTACAGTATAATTTCGGCAGTCTCGAAAAGCACAAGACGGCATTTTTTATGAAATATAGGGTGATTCCACAGGCGTTTCAACCGCCGTCAGTCCGCTGTCGTAAGTATTTAAGAAATAGGCGATAATATACTTAAAATTCGATCAATTGTGGCAAGAAGTACGGTAACAGTATAGCTCTGTGTGAATGTTAGCTGCTTGGTGTAGCTCATTCTTTCAATATTTATCACCCATCCGTTACTTTTCAGTAATGAAACTTTATTGTCTTAGACGCGTGCGTGTCAGCGGCCGCGGCGGGACTGAACGATAGTAAGGCAAATTGCCTTCCTTTTTGAGGAACGCTTTTGCGCGCAGATGACGTATCTTAATATGAAATATCATTGACCCAAAGCAGTTTTAATTTTCTTCTGTTAGTAATAAGGTTGATATTGCTACAGGAGTTTTATCCGAGATACTGCGTATTGGATTAGCAGATTTTCGTGGAACTTCTGGACACGCAACGCGACTCAAGCATCGCTTCACAATCCTCTTAAGAGGATAGTTAAGCGATGAAAATTACCATACAAAATGCGATAACGTTTCTAAACGTAGTCCGATTTTTACGATTTTCGAATATGTTGTAGATATCATGAAAAACTATGTCTGTACGTTTTCCTTTTCAAGAAAATATTTCTTAGAATTAAGCAAATAATAAAAAACAGAAACGTACAGACCTAGTTATTTATAATAACTACCACATACTCAAAAATCGTGGAAATCAGTCTTGATTTACCCCTAATCTGTGAGAAACGTTATCGCCCGGAGCTAAATTTGTATGGATTTTTTTTGAGAGATTGTAATGGCCTTTCACAATCCTCTTAACTAGTTATATGATTTTAAGTCCAACATACCTCATCCATGTCGCTGTTAATATTGATCGCGTGAACGACCCCGCTGGTCAACATCCTGTTCCTCTCCCACAGCTCGTTGTCCCTGTCTATCTGCTGCCGTTGCGCGGAAACCTTGCGATTCCGTCTCTTTTCAATTTGCTCTTCTTTGCGAGCTACGTACTCGGCGCTGGTTCCAGCGAAAGGATCTGATTCGTCCGTCTCACCTGCAAAGGAATTTAGATGATACTATTATTAAAGAATATTCATATTCAGTTTTTAGCGACGCGCTAGCCTAGTTGGTAGTGACCCTGCCTATGAAGCTAGCGGTCCTGGGTTCAAATCCCGGTAAGGGCAGATATTTGTGTGATGAGAGCGAATATTTGTTCCTGAGTCATGGATGTTTTCTATGTATTTAAGTATTACATACATACATAAACTCACGTCTTTATTCCCAGTTTGGGGTAGGCAGAGCTACAGAATTGCCAACAACTCTAAAAGCTTGTTGATAATTCTGTAACCACATTTTGCATAATCAGGCTAAGATGTTTACCAGCGTATTAGTGACAGGTTGCAAGCCCATCGCCTAACAGTACTACAAGCCTTTATTCCCTTAGTCGACTCTTACGACATCCACGGGAAGGCATGGAGTAGTACTATTCTAAGCCGGCAACCACACAGCTTTATTTAAGTATTTATTTCACTATATAAGTATTTATATCGTTGTCTAGTACCCATAGTACAAGCCTAGAGCTACGTTTGGGACCAGGTCAATTTGTGTGAGATTGTCCCTTGATATTTATTTATTTATTTATATTAGTTTAAAGTGTTTCGGTTGGTAAATAAAATTCATTTTAATAACACACTTTATTCCTAACTTTATTTCTAACATTGATAATAACCTCGTAAGGCCCAATGTGCAATAGTTTGTACATAATCAAGGCAATTTGAACTGTGTTGCAAAAAGAATAAGGTTTATTTTCCTATGTTCGTTAACTGAAAATGGCATTATCGAACAAACGTAAGTGAACTTTACTGCCTTGACGGTAGATTCAAAGTCCCACTGACAAAAAACTGGCTGTTTGTAGTATGGTGGGCCTTACGAGGATAAACTTACTATCAAAAGACAAATAAAATGAGTATAAACTCGACGGATCTACTGTGAATCATCATGACTGACTGAGGAGTCAAAGCATGGAACAAAGTGCCAGAACAAGTAGCCTCAGCACTGAACGTCAACCAGTTTAAAAACCAGGCAAGAGAATGTCTGACCATGCTCAGTGAAGGGTTCCGAAGCCGTTATACACAAAAACTATCTCGAAAACCCACAAGTACTAATTACCATGAAGTACTAATTCTCTATTTAAAGTTATTTGGTGCTGTCTTAGGTCATTTTATTAGGTATAAACACTTTAGTCACCTGTATCTCAGGCACCAATAGAGTTTACTTAGTCGTCATAGTTTTATACTTTACTCTAACAAAAATTAACGCTTTAAAGCTTAACATTTTATTAACGGATCCCTTATTCGAAAAACTGTTGTAACAAACCCTCAATATTTTTGCGAAACTTTGGCGAATTTGGCTTCAATTTAGGCATAATATAATGCACCTATGAATGTCAAAAAGCATTACCATATCGGTTCGAAAAATAAAACCTTTGACTACGGAACCCTAAAAATTGTTAGCTCTGGGACACATCACATGGCTGTTAAAATTTACAATAAAATACCTCTTACAATCAAAAATATACCTAACAAGAGTCAATTATCATCATAGTCAACATTTTGTAGTAAGTTAAGGAGTTTTTTGATTTCAAAATGTTTTTATAATTTGGAAATTTTTTTTACGTTTCAAGAGTGAATAAATCGGTAAGACTTTAATTGTTAAATTTCATCTGTTATATTATAATGTAAATGTGATTTTCTAAATAGACATGTAAGTATATTATTGTGTCTTGTTGCAGTGCCCTTGCAGGGTTTATGTTGAAGCTACCTACTGTATTTATAAGACCTCATTGTACATCATAAAGCAATAAATGAATATGTATATGATATGACATTTAATCATGACTCATCAACTTTTTTTGTATTATTGAAGAATAATAGGTACTTCATTTACGACTTTTAGACATAAAAAAGAAGTCGCAGGAGAAAAACGTTGCCAGTTCACATTTGACATCTTATCTTATCCTATATAAGATAACTTTGACATAATATGAGTTTTAACAAAATCAAATCAAATCAAAATATGTATTCAGTAAATCGGCCACATACGGGCTCTTTTACACGTCGGTAATATACAGTGAATCTACTAGCGCTTCGGACAAGACCATCATTGCGGAGAAGAAGCGCCGCAAGAAACTCCAGCAGAAGGTCATTTTTTCAAACATAAAATACAATAATACTTAAAAGTAAGTTACATTACAAGGTAATAAAGCAACAAATATAAATTATTAGAACTATCACATATAAAAAAAAATACAATATCAAAATTAAAAACATTACAAATAAATATAAAAATTATCAAGATTACATGTCAAATACATGAAACTAAAAATAATGACTAGGAGAACAACACGACGAGGTCTCTACGTCAAAAGCCAGTTTTAGCTGTGACGCGCTGCTGTGGGTATAACTGATTCACAAGAACTTTCAATTACTGGAGAAATCAAAATGTTCCCGGCCCAAAGCCAGTACCGTTTTTCTGTAATCTAATTAAGTCTGCTACGAGGAAAAACACATTGGTTGAGGTCTTGTGTAAAATATACAACGATTACGCTAGCGAAAAAATTGTCGGTATTTTTAGAATGACGACTATGTTGATCCGGGACCGGGGGCTTATTATGACATAGCTATATAACTGCTATAGCTTTGTCCTTTACGCTCGCCTTAAAATGAACTGCATTGCCATGTCATTATAACCCCCCTGGAAGTTGTGAAGCACATAATGATTAAAGACTTCAATAACTTTGTGGACCGAGGGATGGCGATGAACGAGAAGGGCCTGGCGTCGAACATATTCAGTGCAGATGGGGCCTCAAGAATCCAGAACATGAAATACGGGGTTGGTACAGAAGTATACTATGTCTGTTATTACAGGATATGCAGGTGGCCGACGTCGACACTTTCCGTGGTGAAATCGAGGATTTAAAACGAATTGGTCCAACTAATTTACTTTTAGTTCGGGGCACAGTTTTTAGTTATCTAATAAATACACTTTTACTTATTTAGTGTGTAATTAAATAAAACAATAACAATTTATTTAATAACAAAGTAATAAAGAGATTTGTCAGGATCGTAGCAGGTGGAAAGAAGTGGTCTCTGCCTAACCTGCCTACCCCTCTGGGAAACAGGCGTGATTTAATGTATGTATGTATGTATGTATGTAATATGAGTTTATTTATAGGAAATCAACTTATCATTTCTTTGTCTTGTCTTGACGACTAAAGATAACGGGTTCTTTGTTTGCTACAGAAGTGCGACGTACGACGTGCTAGCCTAGTTGATAGTGACCCTGCCTACGAAGCTAGCGGTCCTGGGTTCAAATCCCGGTAAGGGCAGATATTTGTGTGATGAGCACGAGTATTTGTTTCTGAGTCTTGGATGTTTTCTATGTATTTAAGTATTTATTTCTCTATATAAGTATTTATATCTTTGTCCGGTACCCATAGTACAAGCCTAGAGCTTAGTTTGGGACTAGGTCAATTTGTGTGACATCGTCCCTTGATATTTATTATTATTATTATTATTATTATAGATATTTATTTAATTTTCTGTACATTAGGTTTTTTATAACAAATATTCAAATATAAAAGTAAAATAACAATACTAATACAAAAAAATAGACATTATAAAAAACCTAACCTACGAGTGCCGCCGGCAGCGGGGCAGGGCTCAAGCTACCGGTGGTTAGGGCTGCAGAGAGAGGAACCTCCTCACAATACGTATTATTATTATTATTATTAAGTCAGGTAGCTATACTGATAGAATCATAAAATGTCAATTTAAGTGGAGGGGCATGTCTTCGTCGAAAACACTATAAGTACTTAAGGAATTGCTCGTGTCAGGCCATATGTAAACATGCTTCGCCAGAGGTCAAAGTAAGTAATGTAAAGAAAATGACGGATGCGTTGTTTTGCCTGTGGGAAATAAGTAAGTACAGTCGTAACACGGGATTGTTCTTGCCACTGTTCGTATTTTGGCAGTATAATGCAAATCGGGTTTAGTATGTAGTAATACTCGTATATCAAGTATGCATATCTAGGCTAAATTATGTACAGTAGTAAGTGGCCTTTATATTCCTGTGTTATGACCTTGTGACTGTACTTTAAATAAGTGAACTCTTTATTGCATAAAATAAATAGTTTTACATAAATACACTTACGTTTAAATGTATTATACAAAAAAAAATAACTTAGATCTTTTGTAATAGGAGCCCTTACAACCAAAAAGCACTCGAGAGGTGCAGGACTATCTATGTATATCGATAACAGCAACGCTTTCACCGGGTCAGGTAAGTTGGTGGCACTGTCTGAGCAGCGAATGATATATTTATGTATTTTCTATTATTTGATTCTCGGTAAAATATTCATTTTGAATCCTCCGAGAGGCGTGAGCACGATTCGCTTTGCGCTGTAGGAGATCTCCCTGCACGTGTGCGCCGACGGCTCCAGTCGAAAGTTGTGCAGCAGCGACACCATACACACCTGCGATTGAATCTTGGCAAAGCGCATGCCTATGCAGTTTCTAGGCCCGAGACCGAACGGAAGATAAACCGCAGAATGTCTGCTACTTGCATTCTCTGGGCTGAACCTCTCAGGATCGAATTTTGAAGGGTTTGGCCAATACTTTTCATCATTATGTAAACCATTCACTGACACTAGTACTGTTTGCCTCTTTTTAAGAGTAACACCTGTTTCCGGAATTATGTAGTCAGCGTTAACATTTCTTTGAATTGGGTCTACTATCGGGTACATTCGAAGAGTTTCATCGAAAACTTGTTCCAAGTATTTCATTTCTTTTAGAGCTTCGTAAGTTATTTTGTTATCGTAACGCTTTAGTACCTCTCTTATTTCTTCTACAACTTTATCCTGTATCTTCGGGTTTAGAGCGAGCTGGTAGAGCATGTAACCCATGGTCGAGGCGCTGGTCTCGTACCCAGCCGCGTAAAAAGAAAAGGCCTGTGCAGCAATCACACTGTCAGTCAACTCTAACGTTGAGTCTTTTTCATTCTCGAATCGTTTGCTTCCATGAATCTCTTTGGATTGTTTCATCTCAAGAATCAAATCCATAAAATCTTTTCTGTTCGTAGGTATTCCTTTCCTCGCAGCTACTATTTGGTCAACAAGACCAAAAAAGAACGTCGTTACTTCTGCAGGAAAAAGGGAACTTCCAAACTTACGCAAAATTCCGGGATACATCATATCTAGTTCTTGGGAATAGTTAACAGTAAAAATCTTTTGATCAATACGTTTCATAGTATCAAACGTGGCACTTTCTTTTGTCGTATCTATATCGAGTCCAAAAGCGCAGGCGGCGATTGTCGCCATAGTAAACTTCTGAACAAGATGGTAGACTTCTTGTTCTGGCTGCGTTTGCGTTATTTGCGCTACGTGCTGGATGAAGTTATCAGATCGTTCAGTGATCAGATATAGCATATTCTTTAACTTGCCGGAAGTAAATAAGGGTGTAAATTTGTTTCGGAGGATCCGCCAGATGTCTCCGTCAGCGTGGAACAAGTTGACACCGAGCCCTTCCTTACTAAACTCAACCCCGCGGTCGACAAACAAGTCGAAATCCTTTATCATAATTTGCTTAACGATATCCGGGTCTCGGATCAGCAGGTTAGGTGTTGTCATTCTGTACACGCCAACAATCTTTTCATTTGGAAATTCTTCATAGACTTTCTTCACCACGATCATAATAGGTGCTTTTCGCAATGTAGACTCCATAATGTTCCCAAAGAGAGGGACGGGTTTTGGACCCGCAACATTACGGTTCTTCCAATAGTTAAAATTCCGTGTAAAATAAAGATATACACTATACGCAACGGATGCTAACCCAACTATGATATAAACCAAAGTCATTCTTAGAAGACCTATTCCTACAAATGTTTTAAGAGATACTGACTGTAATACACAACAGCAAGTTCATTTATATGATGATCGTTATCTTGGCTGTTTAGGTTCGATTGTATAATCAGCACGCTGCTTGATAATGTTTCATTAATATCAGTTATTTTGCACCTTTTTTCTGTTTCTTTGATTAGAATATAACTATAAAAATTAGAAAGTAATGCATTTTTAGCAATTTTAAGAGTTTGCATTTAATATTATTTTAGTAATACTCACGCACGGCCCATCAAATTGCATATTAAGATTGTTAACTTATTCATATTTATTAGTGTAGTGTAAGAATTTAATAATAATATAATTAAAATTAATATAATCGTGACATATGAGTTATTTTGAAAATACATAATAAGCACGCGAAGTACAGCGCAATACCTCTTAAGAAACTGGGTTTGTATTTCTCTCTCACTCGCGCTAATACGCTCGCATGCTAGGCTCACCGACTTTACCCGAAGACGAAGGACAGGTTGCCAAGGATTCGTTAGACGCTGATGGAAATTATATACTTACCTTTCATTTGACAATCTTGTGATAGAACTTTAATTGCATATACCAACTAAGGTAATGGCACCAGTGTTCGACACTTTAAGCTGACATGCACCAATAATCGACACTTAAGTCTTAATTCAAAGATCATACGGTCATAAGAGTGTTACAAAACAAATGAATAACCCTTATCTTCTGTAAAATAAGAATCAAGTGTCGATCATGGGTCCTTGTCGATTACTGGTTCCAATATATTGCATCTCCGAAATTAATATAAATAAAAAACATTTATTCACAACAATAACACATACAATAACATTAAAAATAAGTAAAAGAAACGACAGATAGTGTAATTGTTGCGAAACGGTCCAAACTCAGCATGTGCTGGCTGTGAATCCAACGCTGGTCTTCCGTTGGGAAAACACGGAAGGTGATACAGACATTACAAGAATTTAAAACAAAAGCAAAATAAAAATTAAACCACAATAGAGAATACTAAGGCCTCATTCGCACGAGCGCTTCTACAAGGCGCGTTGAAAAAAACGTCCGTGCGAATATAGGAAGTACACGTCAAATTAGAGTTTAATGACAAAATAATATAAATATGTTAAGAATCTGGATAGAGGTAATGGAACCTGCAGGTCAAATTTTCTTATTAAATATTAGTCAATTTACATGGTTTTTAAAAGATTCTTACGGCATTACAGCATGTAAATTAGATGAAGTGGGTTTTTTCGAACTAAGAGTCTGCGGTGAGTTTTGTAACAATGTCGAAATTTTTTTTTTATTCTACTCCTACCTGGTTCCACAGAATTTTAAGAATCGTCTGTTATGAACTCATGACATTATTACTTAAACAGATAATATGTTATTTGTGACGCTCACCAAGTCGTAACTACAAATCATGATTCCACAATTGCTTACACATTTTTTGAATGATTATTATGCTTCCTCCCTCATTACATATTAAGTTTATTATAATAAGTCAGATTTTTACAAATTAATTATTTAAAACAATGGATTCAAAATTTCAAATCAATCAAAAGAAACAAATTTATGTTACTTTAGAAGTTGGGATGAAATAGTAGCCGGGATATTTGTAGTTATATAAAGGTAAGGGCACTATAAATAGAAATATAATTTATCATCGATTGATAGCTGTCAGATGGCTTTATAGGCACATAGAACCTTTCTAAAATTACGTAGGGAGAGTCGAAAAAAAAAACCTAATATAATGAATGGACAGCACCTAGACAGGTGGCCAAGCAGCGCTGCATGAAATATATAGTTTATTGATTACTTAAAACATGACAAGTGTTAGAATTATATCGTCGAAGATATATTCAAATCGATAACGTACTTATTGATTGATATAATCGCAAAGATACTTGAGCTCTTTAGCTTAAGTGCTTAAGCACCCGTACACAATGTGTTGCTGGCCACAAACATCGCGTTAATGTTAGAGTGTTTTACGTCAAAGAATCATCATGGAAGTACGAAAATTATTGCTATTTTTTTTTTGCAAATCCGTGCAGCAGTTTTGTGATAATCGCGAAGATACAAAGATACATACGGGTCAAACATAGAACCTTTTATTTGTCGTTTTAAGTGGATGTCACGCTTACCTAATGTGAAAGGTTGTGAGGGTGTTTGGATGTTCAGATGTATGGCAGTTGGTTTTAACCACGCATAAATATGTAAAGTTTTGTAATTTATGTCCTAACTTAAAACATAATTATAATTCCGTAAAAAACGTAAAATAAGTTCTACGTGGATGAAGGCGCGGAAATATCAAAAATGTACAAACATTCAATCTACATTAAATCACGCCTGTTTCCCAGAGGGGTAGGCAGAGACCACCTCCTTCCACCCGCTATGATCCCGACAAATCTCTCTCGCTTCTTTCACATTCATACATCGAGTCATGCACGCACGCCAGTTTCGGGTACTTAAGATTCAAAAATGTGTATAAAATTAAAGTTATTTGGTGCTGTCTTAGGTCATTTTAGGAGGTATAAACACTTTACTCACCTGGTATCTCAGGAACCAATCAAGTCTACTTAGTCGTCATAGTTTTCCTTTAAAATTCGATATATGTGCTTTAATTTAAGATATTTTTCAGATTTTTAGTATTTGTAGTTTTGGCTGCTTGAAATAGCGCTTTAAAGCCTAATATTTCATAAACGGATCCCTTAATCGAAAAAACCTGCAATATTTTTAAAATACCTATCCAACGACACCCCACGCTATGGGGTAGAAGAGAAAAAAAAACCCCACGTTACGTACGGGAGGTACACTAATAAAAAATATATTCAAGATTTTATTTTACCACTTTGTTGGCGTGACTAATATGTATATTCATGCCAAATTACAGCTTTCTAGGACTAAGAGTCTCTGAGCTAGGCTGCGGACGGACAGACGAACGGACGGACATGGCGAATCTATAAGGGTTCCTAGTTTGACTACGGAACCCTAAAAACCGACTAGACCTACACATAAGCAGTACAAGGAACACTTGATCAAGGAACAGCTGGATAGAGGCATCTATCAGTTGTCGCAACTGCCGCCTGATAAAATAAATAAATAAATAAAATAAATAATTGCACATGGGAAATTGAGACATGGGAATCGGACGATGCGGGAATTTGTCAATTATAGGAATTGGACATATAGAAAATTGGTCAATTTGGGAATAGGCCGACCTGTCATAACCGTGAGCCATTGAGGAGTTCCTACGGCTACCCTTCAGCATCAGCATCATACCAGCTCGATGATATCATACTATCGTTTTGTCATCGGGATTGCATAAGTATGCAAAATTTCAAGTCAATCCGACACTTAGAAGTAGGTTCTAGTTGACTTCCGAGATTTGATTACATTGTTAGTTACAAGTTAAGCATGTTAAAAACAAATAAATAAATATGTGCGGATAATCCTTTTTCCTATTATTAATCTGAAAATATGTGAGCAATTGTGGGAGTTTGTTTTCCAATCACGCACAAACTGCTAAATAGATTCGAATTTTGGCATACAAAGAGTCAATGTCACATATAAACGTAAGATATTTTTAATTTCATCAGTGGATTGACTATATGAAAGTTTTGATATACTTATATATGCCCTTAATAATACGTAAATGTGAAGTAACCGTGGAGTAGTTAAGCCATGTCCTTGTCTGTGGAATTCAAATGTCACAGTGACAGATAAGGACAAAGCATGGCTTAGCTACTCCACGGTAACTCCACGTTTATTAATAAGGCTGTTAGAGTTCTGACAGGCTTCCGCATTTATAAGGATTGTAAAATATAAGCCCTCCAAATAAAATACTGAATCATTTTTACCCTCTCCCATGTTGTACCACTCCCGGTCTAACTTCTTCTCAGCCTCCTGCCAGTCTGGGTCATCGACATCTACATTCCGCCGGGAGCTAATCCATCTGCAAATTGATAAATAACATTTTATATTTTAAAAGCAATTAATTAGTGGTGGTAGAACCTGTATATGGTTTCTACCATCCTAACTAACTTGCTGTTAGGCAGATTGTAATATTTGCATGGTTCCTACTTGTGCAAAATGTGGTTACTGAACTATCTTCAAGTTTTTAAAGTTGTAGGTAATTCTGTAGCTTTGCCTACCCCATTCTGGGATTACACTTGGAACTTGTTTATGTTTCATCCCATTAACTCTTATGTGGTACGTGCAATCCATAAGTTGAATCAAAATTTAGAAAAATCCAAGGTAATTTCAGCAAGCTACCAGTGAATGAAGTCCATCTATTGCAATTATTATCCCACTTGCTCCACCAGCTTTTCAAAAAATGTTTGTAATCAAAGGTCAGGAATTACTATTGCAACATGCAGTGCAGTTTTGTATTTCAACTACAAACAATACTTTGAATAGCTTACTAGTGGGAATCCCTAATAATGTTTGTCCGAATTATCATTAGTAAAAATATCTGTTAGGTTAGGTTTTGGCTTGTATTATAACATAACTAAAAAGTTTAGAATTCAAGCGGAAAGTGCTTAAGGGCAAATGAAAATTCGGACAAATAATGCATTAGAACAAATGACGATTAGGAATTCCCTAGGGAACACTTGTTTGTGCGTGTGCGTTATAAGCAATTCATACTCACTTATGAGGCGAAGCCCTCGGTGTATTCTCATACGGCCTGCCCTTAAAGTCTTTCAAAGGCCGCCCGCTGCGTTGTGATCTCTCCGACCCTGGTACCAGGTCTTTGGGCAGAGGAGTCGGGAAGTCCCAGCTGGACTTCCGGGGAGCATCCTTGTCATCGTCATCATCATCCCAAGCAGTTTTTTCTGGAGGCTTCAGGACTTTTAAACTGAAAGAATTATTGGTATTTGTACAGTACAGGTAAATAAAGTGTGTCTATGACACTTTTCTAAAATAACCAAGATGTTTTTTCACTAGAAAAAGAAAGACTCAAAAAAAAAAATTGTCATTCTTTCACTGGTTATAATAGTCTAACTAAACAATATTAAAATGCTAAATAAACCTCCTCGAGGCAGGATGAAGCAAAATACCAAGTCGTCTTTGGTTTATGATAATGTTAATATCAGAAGAAAAAATGGTACCCGAAATTGAAGCATGGATCCGATTCCATACCAAAGCATACGAGAGATTACTGGTAAAGTAATGTCAAATGAAAACATTTCTTTTGAAAATTTTGGATGAGGCCTTTCTAGCTTTAGTTTCGTACTCTTGCAACTTCCTCACTTAACGTAATAAGCATTGCTATTCAGCGAGGAAATGTTGTGCTGCTAGCACCTTTGGCACTTTACTCTACATAGATTTAATTTAGTAGTTATTATAGAATAGAAACAAAATACATACTTTGGAGTCTTAGGTTCATCTTTAAATCTGGGCTCATAATAACTCCTCCTAGAGCTATCTCTGTCTCTCCTCTCACTATCTCTATCTCTTCTCTCACTACCTCTATCTCTATCCCTTCTATCATCTCTTCTTCTGTCTTTATCCCTGTCCCGGTCCTTGTCCCTGTCTTTCCTATCATCACGCCTATCCTTTTCTCTGTCACGCCTGTCGTATCGGTGTCTGTAGTAGGGATGATCATCATCTTTGGAGTGAGATTTCTTTTCTTCTTGAGTGGAGTTGTGGACTCCTTTCTCCTTGACTTCCTTCTCCTTTCTGAAAGTGAAACAATCATATTATAATCATTAGCACGCAAAAAAAGCGCATAAATTAAGTCGTCGAGTTGCGGAAAATTTGCCCGCTCTAACCTACAACCAGTTTTCGCAGATTTTAATGCACAAAGTCCCATGTGATTTCCAATGGAAATCACATGGCATTGACATTGGAGGGAAAAACCTGACACATCTTAGATTCGCAGATGATCTAGCTTAATTTACAAATAGTAGTTCAAATCTCAAATACATGATGAACACATTGAACGTCGAGAGCAAAAAGGTGGGACTCGATATGAACTACAGTAAAACTAAAGTTATGACCAATAGTTACAAAGATCCAATAAATGTGGGAAATGAACATATAGAATACGTCGACCAATACATATACCTTGGGAAACAAATAAGCTTCAACCCAAAATCAAACGAACAGGAAATAGAGAGAAGAACAAAAAACACTTGGAACAAATACTGGAGCTTAAAAGAAACCCTAAAAAGCGACTTACCTACCCAGATCAAAAAAAGGTAATGGATATGTGCCTACTCCCCACATTGACCTACACATGCCAAACTTGGAAATTTTTATCAAAGGCTAAAATAATGGTAGTTTCATGCCAAAGAGGGATGGAAAGGAGTATGATGAAGATAAGGAAAATACATAAGATAAACCATTCCCTAATTAGAAATAGACGCTCTAAGCCAGGCTCAGAAACTTAAATGGAGCTGGGCTGCACATGTCGCCAGACTGCAGGACGATAGATGGACATCCCAAATAACCACATGGAAAGGTCCAGTGGGAAAAAGGAAGAGAGGTCGGCCTCTGGCACGCTGGGCTGACGATATTGTCGTGACAGCTGGCAAAAACTGGGTCTGGAGGGCCCAAGATAGGAAGAGCTGGAAATCTCTGGAAGAGCCCTTTACCTCATAGAGGGTTCTGGTGTACAATACGTGATCATTATAATTTAATTAATTATATAAGAAGTGTTTTGGAACAGTTTGTAAGTGTAATTGATATTTTTTGTGTATCCCGGAAATTAAAGGCTTTTTTATTTTTTTAATTTTAATGCACAAAGTCCCATCATAAATAAAATAAAAATAAAAATAGCCTTTATTACTGAAGTTTTTTCTTACATTTACTATTCTATTCTATATCTAATATAACTTAATATAAATAATATATAGGTATCTATTCTCCATCGACAACTTCAGTTTGTCTTCTGACATGGGCCTCTTCAAAAGTCCCATCATACTACTTAGTTTATCATACAGTGCAATAGCTTTTAAACGGGGTTTGTTCTCTCTCAGTTTCTAATATGCAAGTATAAGCATAACTGACTTTACCTCTACCGAAAGTCTTTTCAAGGCCTCATGCACTGTACATTAATGCAACCTTGCAAAGTCTTAGCATAGTTTGGGACTAGATCAAGTTGCGTGAGATTGTCCCGATGTTTATTTATTTTAGATAAATATGGGGACAATCTCTCAAAAATTGTAATAGTCCCAAACTAAGCTCAAAGCTTGTTCTATGGGTACTAGATGTTTTCTAAATACATAGAAAAGATCTAAGACTCAGGAACCATAATTCATGCTCATTACACAAATATTTTTTCATATCGGGAATCAAATCAGGTAGGCAGGGTCACTATGTACTAGGTTAGACATGTGGTAAACTTTTATTATTATTGCTTTGTCATCCAATTCAGAGTTTTTTAACCTCGTGCCGCCCAATGTACATCACATTGTACAAAGTGACACTTAGCATAATCGTCCAGACCTAAAAAAAAGTAAATTCTAAAAACGCCCAGTGAACATTATATTGTACTCATGCGTAGTTTGGACATACAAATATTTTGGCTTATACATTGCACACTGGGCATTTAGCTGATCTTGCGTTCTTTTTCTTGGGTGGCACGAGGTTAACCCTTAAATGCATGATGTAGAATGCATCCTACAAAATAAAAACTCGAAATGTTTACCTATTATCAGCACATTATTACGTGTAATAAAATTTATAAGCGGCTAAAAAATTAAATCATACATTAAGGTTAAAGTTTCAAGTCTCAATCTTTAAGAATGTTAATTTAAAATCAACCATGAAATTATTAAAAACAGACAAATTGAAGAATGGATATACGAAAGAAGATGAACAAGTGATCTTATAATACATGGTAACATGGTAAAATCATTCTAAGATCGCAATATGAAAATACTAATGTTGATCATAATTATAGGTATCCTATTTCATTCTGTTGTGAAAATAATAGTAAAAACAAAAGTTTTAATTTTAATTCATGTAAAAGTCAAGTCATATCAAACCATAAATTATCAAACAACTGAGTTTTTGATAGAGCCTTACAAACAAATCATATTAACAACATAAACAACATAACCTCAAAGACTAAACAAACTATTTTGTACTACCTCTGTAGTCTCTCCAGCATTCGCTCCCGGGCTTGCTCCGATATGCCACCTGTGTACGTCGGCGTTTCTTCATTATGCTTTCTATATTTACGTTCTTTGCCTGCAGAAGTTTCAGGTTTGTCCTCCTCTTCATTATCATCTTCTTGGAAAGAGATAAGACGATTCTGCTTTCTCTTAGCAGCTGCTAGCTTATCCAGCCCTAGTAACGAAGGCCTTACAAACTGGAAATCAGCCGGTTGGTCCTTCTTTTTGATGATTAAGCCACCAATAACATCGCTAGAAGTGCCTTCTAAACGATGCAGGTTTTCTTCGTTATCTGACATTGTATCAAGTTTAAAAAAACACTGATAGTTCACTTAAAATACTAGATTTCAAATCTGTGTTAGTTATGTGTTTCAGTGAGCTGGAAAAGGTAAAAACACATAAATAAACTCGCGGGAACAATGCAACGCAAACTTTCACTTGACGTTTGACTGACACTGACAGGTTTCAACCTGTCAATAGTGTCAATGCTGTCACCTGCCTGGAGATGCGTTGCCAGATTAAATAAATATTATGATGCGTTCAGGTTAGTTTTTTTAACAGTTTCGCTAGATAACATATCGATACCTTTAGACTCAATTGGCGTAAACGACAAAACTCAACTTTTCAGGAGAGCAAAAAAACTTTTTTTTCTTAATTATTTTTATCATTTCATTTTTGTTTTTTGAGTTATCTCAGAAGCCTCTGAAGATCTCTCTAAAGCTCAGTTTTGGACATAATAAATATAGTTTCAGGATAAAGAATATGATTAAGTAATATTTAAAGTAAACCCAGTATTTAAGAAAATGGAAGGCTTATACGCCCTAGAAAAATACTAAAAATGTTACTTACGCCCCAAAAAAATACCGTTTCTGTGATAGGTTTAGGGTGTAAAAGCCAGGAGGATTATTTTTTAACTGTAATAGGGTGTATAAGAGAAATTTTATGTAATTCCGCGAACGCTCAGGTTGTGGATTGAGCTCCCAGCGGTTGTTTTTCGAAGAGTTTACAATATGGGTTTCTTCAAAAAGGAATTAGTAAAAGGTTTTTGATAGGTCGGAGACCTAGAAATGATGGTTCAATGATGTAAACTTTCATAGGCTACGGTGGCCATCATCTTTCTAGCGGGCCATAATACTAATATTTTGTACAAAGTAACACATACTTTACATTTAACTTAAGTGTTTATAAATACATATATTATAATCTTTTCGGAATATAATTATTCATTTAAATAAATAGGATGGTGAAATAAACACACGAAATATGAGTTAGGTACCGAAAATCTTTATTCCAATGACATTATAGTCAGCTAATCTTCATTTATTTAATAATTAGTAAAGCACTTGTATTTATAATCACATGTATGCCTCTCTTACTATCGTATAACTTGTATTTATTCGCACGCGGCACGTGTATTGCTAGGGTTGTCACACGCCTAGAATACATCAATGAGGGCTAAAATCTTTTAGATCACCAGATGTCGCTCGCTCGCTTGTGGCCATCGTTATAAGGTCGTATCAACGTGTTTTTAACAGACTTCAAAATAAAGGACGTTCTCCATTCGTCGGATTATTTCTATATGTATGTTCCGTTAACAACGTGTTTAATATAATAACAGTACCTATATATAAATATAGTATAAACGATTGTACCATCGTCGAAATATCGGGCGGGACATCAAAAACCCAAATCGTGGTTATACTAAGTAGGTGTTGTAATTTCATAGTCAACGTAAAAAAATAATATTTTACGTCCTTTTGTTAATTCAAACAACCACTTACCTACACAACAGTACAATGTAACAGCTTTTCGGAGTGCGTTTCATTTCATCGTGTGTTTTACTATCAATCAACACCACATAACAAGTAAATAATAAAAAGTTTAAGGTTATTCACAAAACTAACTTCATTACGTATTACGGTACGCCCCGAGATCGATCGTTCAAGACGGCGGAAGGCATATCGTGGCGCACGCGTGCTCGCTCGGTCGGTGCCGGCCCCGGACTGATATCCATTCTCAGAATGGACCAGCGGGAAGGTTACTAAGGCGGCGCGACACGCCCAGTGCAATCCCTCTGGTAAGGGTCCCAGTGTTTGATAGTGCTACAACAGTTGTTGGCATCATAAGAATAAATAATACCTAGACGTAGAAGCGAAACTCCTGGCGTCTCCGGAAGCGCACTTGGCGCGTTAGATACCTACCGCCGGCACCTGAGGTGTTTAGTTAATATTTTAAAGGTTGTTTATAGACTCGTTTCCGTGTTATAGAGATGATTAATAGCCACATAAGCCATGTAATTTTCTGGAGATAATCTTAATATCATCAAAAAGTATTATTACCTAATTTAACGTAAATGTAAAAAACATATTTTGCAACAATGTTTCCACGTTGAAGTAAAACATAAATAACATTTCGTGACTAAACTTGTATACCACATTCATAAACCGATTAAAATATTTCGCAAGTGACAGCCCTAACTTTGGGCGCGGAAGACAGACGGGCGTAGCGGGGTGAAGGGAGAACTAGGTATTTAAAGCACGGCATTTGGGACCTGGTCCAAGGAGATTCGCACCTACGTGTAGTTATTATTTATTCTTATGCTTATATCGACAGAGGTAACAGATGAGTGTCTCTCTTATACACCCTATTATAGTTAAAAAATAGTCCACCTGGCTTTTACACCCCAAACCTATCACAGAAACAGTATTTTTTTGGGGCGTAAGTAACATTTTTAGTATTTTTCCACGGCGTATAAGCCTTCCGTTTTCTTAAATACTGGGTTTACTTTAAATAATACTTTTTTTTTAATGTTAGCTCTCCTGAAAAGTTGAGTTTTGGCATTTACGCCAATTGAGATTTAATGTTTTTTATTTCTGATCAGGTTATAAGAAGCAAAAATATATCCACTTTATACGACTATTATAAAGTACGACCTTCAATTTAATTATTTGTGGCTCTTTTATATTGGGTCGTAAAAGCCACCTATTATTTTTTGCAGAAACAATAGGGTCGTATAAGCCACGTTAGACTTACATATATCATCATACATCCTGTTACTATAAAAACAATATCATTTACGACCTTGAAATGTAGAAAATAAAAAAATACAGCAAATACGCCCAAACAATTACAAAAATCATGTTTTTTGGGCCTAATATTCTGGGTCGTATTCGACTTTTTTTTGGGAATTTCTCAACTTTAACTACACAGATCGATAGAGAATGAAAAATTGAGTATAACTGCATTAAAAACTCATTTTGGCCAAAATGGCGTTTACGCCAATTGAGTCTAAAGGTATCGATATTTGACAATGATAATATTATTTATCAAGTTTGGCCAGATAAATCGTAAGAAAATTCTATTTTACCCAGGTAGATAGTGTGCCATCATAGATGTTACGTTTGGAAAATCAGTTTCAGGCGGACAATTTTTATCGTTTGGCTCATGAAATATAAAAGCAAACGCTACTACTACTTTTGACAATATCAATGTAATTTCGTATTTTTTGACATGCAATGCAATTTATATTGTAATATAACATTGATGAATAAATAAACTAAACTAAACTACTTAATTTAATTACCGTTTAAATGTGGTAAATAATTGGCAAGCAATTCAAAGTTATGCAAACTTTGTTTTGTTAAGATGTTTATAAAATGCAGCTATGCCTTAAGTAAGACCTATAAATAATTTATCTAGTGAATGTGTGTTGCCTAGTGTTGACACAGTATACAATTTTGAATTAAATGTCTTATTCAGAAGCACGGGCGCGAATAAGGGCTGTTGTAGGCATCATTGCGCATTGGCTAATCTAATACTGTCTTCTATCTTCTGTCAAAACAATACACAGATCAAGCAAAGCTAAGCAGGGTTGCCATACACATATTTTATAAGGAGCATTCATACTTACGGTTTGAACGTAATCGCGACAGTTCGCGACAAATACAATGCAAATAAAATGAAAATTCTTAAATGTCTCATGATTGTAATTATGTCTGAATAAGTCTATATTGTTATTAATTTGTGCTGTGGTTGTTTCAATGAAATATATTAAATTCAAATAATTAACAATTAACAAATGATAATAATTAACCAATATCCCGAGGCGCAAAGGCTCTAAAAATGCGTGTGTTTTAAAAAAATGGCATTCGCAATCGAAGTGTTGTTAAATTTATGGCATGTGGCGCCTTAAAATATCTTGCTATGGTTAAACAACGACATCAAATTATTTGTATCATGATGGTTAAATTATTTCGTAGCAAAAAGATACAGACTTTTTAATGAATTTACAAAACTTACTAGTTACCTATTTCGTTGTGAACTCGCAACAAATAAATCCTGGTCACGACACCATGGGCCACTTGTAGTTTGATTTCCCGTTTGGGAATCGTTATTATCTAGGTATAGTCGTAGTTAGGTCCACCAGTTACATCAAAATCCTCGCCACATTGTTGAATAAAATATATACTATCTTAACTATCCCATTGCAACTCACGTAATACAAATTAAAAAGGATTATTGGCGACCCCATTTGTGGCTTTTTCTGGATATCTTGGATAAAAATTAGCCTAAATTACGCTGTTTAGGCTTTATATGGCGGCCGGGAGCGACATTCTCACTCTCCCTGAGCCTCGACACGCAAAGTCATAAAATATTTCACACGCGAAACGCGAGAACGGTGGGATTTACCGCTTTTAGTTCAAGCTTACCCTATTATTTAGAGTGTATCTTGACTCATGAGCGCTGCCTTTATGAAATTCAGTACCAGGTTTTATATTTTCCTACAAAATTCGACCCATTTTTGGGGTATTGGCACTGTAAGTGTTTATAATAGTTGGTTGTGTTGTGATTTAGTGGATACGTAGCTTTACCTGGGAAATGGATAGCCCACTTGCGTTTATTTGTTTCATGTAAGTAATATGTATTTTTATCTACCGTAAACCTAATCTTAGTAACTTTAAAATTCGCATAATTATGTGTGTTGCAACTTTGGTATTCATTAATAACTTACAAGTGTATTGTAAGCACTTTAGTTTATTTATAATAAATGAAACAGGATCCCGTGTGGTTTTCGGGTTAGAATAGTGCCACTCCAGGTCAATTTTTTAGAGTTGTTGGTAATTCTGTAGCTCCTTCTACCCCACTCTGGGAATGAAGGCATGAGTTTATGTATGTTTCTAAAACAGGGTGAAAGACTGGCTAACATCGTAGCTGATCCATACACATACGCATGTGCGTATGTGTGTGGCATGTGCTTTGCCTCAATTCGCAAATAATTAATATATTACTAAATCATTTAGTGTCTGCTAAGTTTCTTCTAGGAGTGAAGATCACGGCTTGGCAAGTGTAATGTAGGACGCCCTCCACCTAGGTGGACCGATGACACACTTAAAGTGTCTAAAGGCCGTATTAATAAACTAAACTCAACTCTAATGCTCGTCCCGAGATGCGTCAAAAATGACAGTGCTCTATGGTTTGACGTTTACTTTGACGTATCTTGTGACCGGCATCTCGGCCAAGACGAGTTTATTAATACAGCCCTAAGAGCGGTTGGTTACAAAAAACTCAAGACCAAACTCAGTGGCGTGCCATAGGAGAGGTCTTTGTGCAGCCGTGGACGGAAGAGAGCTGATGATAAGTTTATAAGTTTCATCTGCCATTTTCCTTCACAAACGAATAAACACTACTAACTCCTTTGATGACATGACAAAGCGCGAAGATCAATCCAAATAAAAATATGTAGTGAACCGTCTAGAAATTTCTACACTCCAAATCCAAATCAACAAGCAAATGGCGATCTCACAATTTCACTTCCTCAACTGTTCTAATACTGATTTCTTGAGAATCTGGATTGCCCAAAGAAAATTTTTATTTATCCTTCGATCATAGATTATTCAACCTCGCTCTTTATCCTTCTGGCTTAGCCGACTTATTCGTTTTAAACTTGGAACATAAACGGACGTCCTTCGGAAAGGTTGATTCATCTTGAGACGTCCTACGGATGTGGATGTAATGGCTAGGCGCAGGACGTGAACCAATCTGCGTTAAATCGTTCAATAGCTTAATGGAAGCAATTTGAACGGGGAATCTCCTGTCTCAAAGCTACATGAACAAATGACTTGTTATTTGTCAGATCATCAATGCATTATTCAATAACATGAATGCCGATTTACTGTCTTTTTTCTCTCATTGTAAAAGCATTACTTCTGCATCCATAGCAGTTCATAGCCTACTTTTGTTAGGGCCGTATTAATAAACTAATCTCAACTCTAATGCTCGTGCAAAGTGCTCGATGCGTCAAAAATGACAGTGTTCTATGGTTTGACGTTTACTTTGATGTATCTTGTGACCGGCATCTCGGTCAAGAGTGTTTATTAATACGGCCCTTAGTTAAGTATATATACCTAAGCTATGAAACCGGTAAGTCCATGTAATGCATAATATAATAATAGGTATGATATGAGCAGAGGCCGGAATTTTCGTGGCACTTTTGAGCTGTCATAGGGACTTCTCGTCTATCGACTTCCGATATGCATATTTTATCGATACATTATAAAACACAACACATTAAAGAAGTTTAAAAGAAGAGGTAAAGAATACGCGATCTTATCGCTAAAAAGCGATCCCTTTCAAATAACTTTTGAGTAGTTGAAAATGTGAAATAGAGATTTGCAATGAACACAATCAGATTTTTTTTTAAAAGACATAAGAAATTCAAAAAATACAGGAAACAATAAAATATTATTATTTTAATTTCTATTTATAATTTCCAAAAAGTTGGTATGCAAAGGTATAATCTCGAGGAGATCGCTCATTCGCGATAAGACTGCCTGTTGTTTACTTTTACTCGTAATCATTTTAAATATTGTATTCTGTATTTATCGATATACATAATTATGTATATCGGAAGTTGATAGACGAGAAGTCCCTATGACAGCTCAAAAGTGCCACGAAAATTCCGGCCTCTGGATATGAGTATGTATGTTCTATATTTAATGTTATCAGTAAATAGATTTACTTGAATCTTAAATAGGTATTGAAAACGAGTTCATAATTTATTCCATGTAAAGATGTAAGTTGGCAACATCAAACTTGATAATAAGTACCTACCAATTTTAAAAACTAAGTAGGTAGGTACTGTTTACAGTCTTGTAAGTTTCCTTTAACAAAGTTTTCCTCAAAGAAACTGCATCTGCTTTGTACCCAGGTAATTATATTCAATAAAACTGTTTATTTGGTTTATAATTATTTGTAAACGTCAACGTGCACTTACAAATTTAGGACCAGGATGTTTTTATTGGATAGCGGAAATACTAAAACTGCCATCTGCACCGGCCATCGAAACGCTTCGTCGGTCTCATTAACAAACATTATTTGCGTTGATTTTGTCAACTTTTCCAGAAGTGTTTGCGACAGATATAAATGAGCGTTCACATAAATCGTACACTGTATCTCTGTAAATGTCTCCAGAGTTTTAATATAAAAAGTTAAAATGTAATCTACCTCAAGGCCCAACGTCCTAAATTTAGGACATTTGTCAAAGTGACCTTTGACTTTAGTTGACCGACACAAGATTCTTTTTCGAACTAACGAATTATGACAAGCCTTACGAGGTCATAAACTGAATATTTTTATCTTTCCCATAAGTACACAAAGAATGTCAACATTAGCCTCCGCTGTCCGTCTGTCTGTCAGCGGGCCGTATTTCATGAACCGTAATAGGTAGAAAGTTGAAATCTTCATAGTGTGTATTTGTATTACCACTATAACAACAAATGGTCAAATTAAAGACTTGTACGGAACCCTTCAGAGCGAATCGACTTGCACTTGGCCGGTTTTATATCCTGCAATTAACCAAGTGTAGCATTTTTGTGGCATATAACAAACAAAGGCATTTTCAAGCTTATTTCAGAAGTACCTACCGCGTAAGCTCTGAGACTTGTTTGATTTATTTAAACAGCTATCTACGAGCATTATTGCCGCCTTTTCGTTATTGTTCAAACGGGAACTTTTATCTTGTGTCTGCCATCATTCATCTGTTCAATAAACAATGTCTGGGATACATTGTGGTATCTTTAAACATCTGTGTTCTTCTGATTGTTCTGTGTTCTATCTTCATCTCAGTTTGCACTCCAGAAAATCATTACACAATCCAAATAAAAGATTTATATATCATTATCAGCGATATCAGCGTAGTTTTGTTCTATATTTTAATAATTAAGTGTTTCTTGACTTACAATAATGTGATTTATTTTAATATCCTGTTGTTTGCTTACCCGAGGGACTTGACAGTGGCGCATGGAGCTAAGCCCATGTGCTAATGTGCATCTCTTTAGTCATCGAGAGAAAATGCTCTTCTACCGAACAATTTTCCTCGCGTATGATATCCATGGACTTATTCCTCTAATAAGTCCATGGGACTGTCTATAAATAACTTGATATTGGCAAAATACACCTTTACAGTGAAAGTAATTAATTAAAATTAGAATTAGAATTCGCTTACCCAATCCAAGCTCACACTAATGATATTTAGCAATAAGTATTCGAAGTTCTGGATAGATTCGCTTTAAATAACCGATAGTAACAACCATTACGCTGTAAGTATATATGTATAATCAAATGCGAAATTTTGTAAGTATGTGTGAGTTAGTATGTTTCTTACCTAGGTACTCTTTCACGCTGAAACGACTAACTAGACAGATTTAAATGAAATTTGGAATAGAGATAGCTTAGATCCTGAATTAACACACAGGCTAACTTTTATCCCGAAAACTGATTCGTGGGTTGGTTAACGCGGACAAAGTCATGGGCAGAAGCTAGTTAAGTATATGCCTTGATCTGGCGAAATAAAAAACTCCAGACTCGCAACAAACTATTATAAATCAAATTATTTCGAAGCAATTACCCGCGGTGTATATAAACAAAAATATTCTCGCCTAATTGCATATGCGAATAAATCTTTTCATTCGTACAATCAACTAAAATAGAACAGTGTTTGGCGATCGCCTGTTGCACAGGGACGTGTGTGCCGGGCTTTAGAAAAACTCGCGTAGCGTTGGCGCGAAAGTTGACGCGGTTGAAATTTCGAAATTAACTTTTTTTAGGTACTTTTAAGTTCACACAATACCTACGTCCGTTTTAAAGTAGTGTTTAGGAATGACTTTGAAAATAATCCAAAGTGTTTTACCGTGAAGCGATGCGTAGCAAGGTCGATTTAGTGACAATGTGTAGCGAGTGATAGAATAAAATCCGGTAATTTTCGTGTCATAGTGATACGTTAATAGTTGTGTGATCATGGCTGACAGTGAACATCCAGTAGGAAAGAATGCGTCAGGTAAAATAACTTGTTAATTTTTTTGTGTTATATGTTATCGATGATTGGGAAGGTCTCTTTTAATTGGTCGTTACTACACTGTTATTTTATCCAAGGTAAATAAACGTACCGCTAAATACCACACACGGCAACGCCAAACGATAAATCTTCATTTTCCGAGAAATAGCTATTAAACGAAAAGCGGTTTCGTAGCGAAATGATAAGACATACTTGTTATTAACACTAGCTATTAAAGTGATATTGTATTTATTGCAACGAAATTATTACACCGATTTGAGAGACATGTCAAAAAGATGTGGATATCTCAATAAATTATCGTCTGTTATAAAATAAAAGAGGGAGTGTATTGCAGATATTTAAAAAAATCTGGTTCGGAAAATTCATACAGTTAATGTCTTCAGTGAAAAAATATATTTCTCACTGTTGTTTCTTTGTGTGTTTGTAGTAAATTTTCCTTCAGTATTCAATGGTATGCCCATCCTAACTCATTAAAATGCGAGGGTGGTTTACACATTCCATTGCTTCGGGGAGTTTCACGTGGAGATATAAGTAAATCTGAATCAAAGCCACCTTCCTTTATTTTTCAGTTTTAGTACATTCATAACACACTAGCAGTTCGTGGCCGGCGGTGTCGTATAGGGGTTTTTTTGTACACCTACAAACCGTGTCCTGACTTTTACGCATTTTTTTATATTTTAGTCAGTTGAGCCGGGCTCAAGTTTATACGATACTAACACACAGCAATTGATTTATATAATTATTATAAATTAATTTAAATAATTATTAATTGATTTTTATATTTGATTTATATGACAAAATAGAGCCAGGAAAGAAATAAAAAATTATCACCGATTTGTTTTCTTTAAATAAGAAAAAAAATGCGTGTTGCTAGGAACCATCATTCTGGACTGATATTTTGACTAAACTGAAGAAAACAAAAAGCCGCGAAAAGCGAATTAAGAAATTGAAGAAACAAAGCCTATCCTAGAATTATCAACAAGTTTTTAGAGATGTTTGTAATTCTGTAGCTCTGCCTACCCCACGGGAACGAAGGCGTGAGATTATGTATGTAAAGCCTATCCTTCTTTCTCTTTTTCTTGCTTACCTACAGTGCAATGAACAACTACAATATTTTACAAAATATATTTTCAATGACGTGTCGTGTTATTTTTTCAAAATCGATATTTCGGTTATTTGTGTTTTTCAAATTGATAACGGTTTACATAGGAACAGACATTCCTAATTAGTCATTAAACAAATGAAACGTGTTTTCACTTACAGCTTATCACTTTATAACTTATTTAAATAATACTTCCATGTAAAGCTTTATGCTGGCAACATCAAACTGTATAATGTTCATAAATAGGTACTTATCAATTTTATTGTAAACAATTTTAAGTAAATAGCATAATCGTGAACGCGACCTAACCTCATCAAGGCAAGGGCGGCGTAACACGTATATTTTCTTGAAAGACTACGGCATAAATTTCTCTGTAAATCAGAGAAAATTAAACTAGGGAAAGGCTAAAGAGTTCATTTGAATTGTAAATTTAATAATCAGAGGACCGCTAATGAATATAATTTGAATTAAACCTTCATGGATTAGGGTATAAATTAACTTTATTTGAGGCTTTACTTGGGTAAAAGAATTTCATTAATTTATTATTGAATATTATGTATTTTACGTGTTGGTTTGTGAAGAATTTATAAGAAATTATTTTATTTATACCCTAAACACAAATTAAATACACTTTATTGCTCTCTTAAATTAAAAAAAGGAGTGTTGGCTATAGTTTGGCTTGTGAATCTGGTTAGTTATTTATTTGTACCTAATTTAAATACTTATTGACGACGTGCTAGCCTAGTTGGTAGTGACCCTGCCTACGAAGCTAGCGGTCCTGGGTTCAAATCCCGGTAAGGGCAGATATTTGTGTGATGAGCACGAGTATTTGTTCCCGAGTCGTGGATGTTTTCTATGTATTTAAGTATATATTTCTCTATATAAGTATTTATATCGTTGTCTAGTACCCATAGTACAAGCCTAGAGCTTAGTTTGGGACTAGGTCAATTTGTGTGAGATCGTCCCGTGATATTTATATTTATTTATATTTATTTAGGTATATTAATTATTAAAATCTGTCTGAAGTATAATCGTTATAATAATTTATTTTTACAGATATTCCATATAAAGACTGTACACGATATAATCCGGGCATGCATGCTCTGGTGTATCTTTACAATGAATGCATAATTTCAAGCAGTTTTTTTTTTATTAACTTATATAAAAAAATAAAATCGTATCATAATGTATGGGTATGTGTGAGTTTTCGCCGAATATATTATATCATACCTTTCATCTCCTGTCCAGCGTTTTTTGACAATCTTCACTTGCTTCCTGCTACAATGTCACAACTGTATTTATATTTTTACAAGCTGTTTTACGCACATTAGAATGTCGTCTTACCAAAAAAATGCTTTTTGAAACTCATTTCTGTTTGTAGTAGTCAGGAAGACTTTTTACTCCAAGCAATGAAAGTTATTTTTGTATGGGAGGCATTTATTTGTCAAAAAGTCAAATTCACCAAAGTTAAAAAACCTCAGAACTATCTCAATCTTAATACAATTAGAAAAGTTTTAACTATTGTGAAAAGATAATGTAATAAGGTATAATTTGGCTTGTATAATTAAAAATAATAAAATATTTATAACAGGAGAATTTGGTAAAGACTGTCAGTAGACCGTGTACAAAAAAATATTGGTACTGTGGATTATATAATGGTCTAAGTCACTAACGCCCTAACATTTTATTGTGATTGTATTTTTACTATGAAGTTTCATAACCACTGACTATTACAAAAAAGGGCTGCTTGAAAATTAGCATTCATTAAAAAAATACACCAGAGCATGCATGCCCGGATTTTATCGTGTACAGTCTTTATTCCTTTGCTTTCATTTAATAATAATAATATCTAGCTAGAGCGACATTTGTTTCTTACGGTGAAATTGGCCCCGTAGCAATCCACAATTTTGGCATTAAAAAACCCTGGGGCAAATACTTTAACAAACGTTGTCCAATGTTTCAGTAGCTCTATTACTTTCTCTCGATTTAATCACGAATGACGAGTAAATAGGATAGGGTATCCTCAGTTTCGCATTTAAGGCTTGTACGGACTTCATTAGTAATTTACTCGAGTAGGTAGCGAGTATTTTTGTAACTAAAAGTTTTAAATTACAACTAAAATATTCGCCACTCGACTAAATTACTAATGTAGTCCAAAGTATTCTCTAGTACTTCGTACTTAAGGTGGTAAGTATAACCACCCTGAAAATATTACATAGGTCCGCTCCGTTTTAGGGTTCCAGACCAAAAATAAAAAATGAGAAACCTTTAGCAGGACGCTGTTACGCAATAATGTGTTAATTCACAAATATTTAGCAATAAGGTATCCCTCAGTAGTATATCGTTGTGGGTTGACATTTTATTGCTAAATAATTGTGGGATGACACATTTTTGCGTAACAGCGTCCAGCTAAGACACATGTTTGGACAGTCGTGTAAAAAATTCATTGATTCACAATTTAGTGCTAATTTGTTCAATTTTAAAACTTTTGTAAAAGCTTCTATTTAACTTGAGTCCTTCTTGTTTGCCGTTTCGTTCTCACAGTGCAAGTCAATTTTAAACTAGTTAACTACTTTCCTTTATCGTAATGATCTGAAATTTGGAAAACATAGTTACCTACTTAATATTATAAATGCGAAAGTTCGTGTGTGTGTTTAGTTTAGTTTAAAAAAAATTGTATGTTTATTTCATGAAAAAAATTACTATTTAAGTTTGCATTACATGTCAAAATTAAAAGTATCCTCATCATGATTGTCAAAAACGAATAAAAAAAAAATTATAAAAAAAAATCACCAATAGAGATCGTCATAATAATTTAACCTACTTTATAATGAAATAAAATAATGACGGTCAAAATATACATACATACATACATAAACTCACGCCTTTATTCCCAGTTTGGGGTAGGCAGAGCTACAGAATTGCCAACAACTCTAAAAGCTTGTTGATAATTCTGTAACCACATTTTGCATAATCAGGCTAAGATGTTTACCAGTGTATTAGTGACAGGTTGCAAGCCCATCGCCTAACAGTACTACAAGCCTTTATTCCCTTAGTCGACTCTTACGACATCCACGGGAAGGCATGGAGTGGTACTATTCTAAGCCGGCAACACACACAAAATATACAATAGTAATTAAATAGTCAAAGGTACAATAGTAATAATAAAAACAACACACACTAAATGAAAAATGTCAATAAGGATTACATAATTATGGCAACAGTATACACAACAGGTACAGGATTAATTCCATTTGTTAGTTTGTTACTCCCTCACGCTGCAACAGCTGGACGGATTTGGATGAAATTGGAAATTAAGATAGCTTATAGGTACCCTGGAATAACATTTGTGACGACAATTAGCTATAGGTACATTGACGGCCGCAATGTATGGCTAATTTTAGTCACAAAACTGACAAAGTTGAAGTTCCTTAATTAACACGTTATAGTGAAAACGCCCTTTTGCCTACCTGACCTAGTATATATAGAAAAGTAGTTTGTTTCTTGTCCTTTAGGAGTTTCTGTTACCTATTGCTGCTAGGGCGCTAGGGTTGGGGTACTCACTACTACGCACGCAACCAAACGCAGCCAGACGGCGCGGTCCCGACTAAAGGCCCCGCCACACCGCTTGCGTGACGTGCACGTGCACGTGCGCGTTAGCTTTCCACTGCGTTGTATAGTATGAATTCTCATTACGACAACGTAGTGGAAAGCGAACGCGCACGTGCTCGTGCACGTCCCGCAACAACCGGTGTGGCTCGGCCTTAAACCGGCTCAGGCCGTCCTGTTAAGTTTGCTTGTGTGGCTGGCAATGCGTACGGTCAAGGCATTCACACAAGCAAACCGCGCGATATATTTTTATTTGAAGACGAATTTACTGTTTATACTGTGACGTAAGTTAGAACTTGGTGGGTCTATATAGGTTTATCCCAGCGGAGATCCTATGACCATCTCCAGAATTCATCATCAGATCAACTCTTAAACACCATAGTTATTAGTTACGTTTTCGTTCGAATAACACAGGGTACGTTTTATGTCATATTTTAGCTCAATCTCATTACAGCAAGTTCAAACCAAGAACGAAGCAAGCTACCCTACCCTACTCTAGCCTACTTACTTAAAATTCGAAAAAAGCTACAAGTTTCTTTTATAACTACGTAGATGATATTAAACAGAAAAAAATACATTTCTATTAAATGTCCTAAAATGCAAGATTTTGGTTGCGAAGAAATACCTCGCGAATTTATTTTTTCAAAGCCTGTGAAAAGAAATTGGTATATACTTAAATTGTAACCTAATAATCCCTCTTTTAAAAAGACACTCTTGTCCCGAATATGTAGATGTTTTAGGCAAAATAAATTACCTTTTGGCAAAGACAACCACTCAGTAGCCACAGAACCAAAATTGGCTGAATGTAATTGTGTTTAAGATAATACAGGATTATACTCATGTTATAACAAGATTATGTCATGTTTTTGGCAAAATATAGACCTACAATTTCAGGCAACTCAATTATTTCTACATGAAGAAACATACATAATTTATCAATAAAAGTGTCTGGAAATTAACAAAATGCCATTTGCAATTCCATAACCCATTCGCAAATCCTCAGTTCGAAATTTAAAATGTTTAAAATTTAAAACGTTGCGACTCAAATTAGAAACAATCTCACAAAATAATATTCTTATTTCAAAATTTGTATTAGTTGAATGCCAGTTTTTGTTGCCAGTTAGTACTCCCACGGTATCACTGGCTGAATATAAACTCGAATGAATTATCAAAAGCAGGGTCGCCATTCCGGACGCTAAATGATTCACGTTATGGGCTCGTGTCGCCGGCTGGGATTGAAAATAAAATTGTTCTGTTTTTGAATGGGATTGGCGGTTGTTGTTTACGAAAATTCGTATTTCAAATTTAAATCGGATTCCCTTGTTTTATTGTTTCTATCTGAACAATATTTTTTCATGCCTGTCAGTTCGTTTAAATTGCACTGACAATCATTCGAAGATTTATCGATGAGCAAGACAAATTAACTTTGCCAAATCAAGTTATTGATACAGTCGACGTCAAAGATATTTTTACATTTATTCACCTTATTCTATTGAAATAAGGAGCAATAAAAATGCACGATTATTCATTTAACTTCCTTCCAAAATTCTGGGTTAGCAAGAATTGACGTCGAAATGATTTGGATTTTTGCGACAAAGTTCTATAGTGATAAGAACAAAAGTGGTTGCAAGACGGTACTAAGTAAGTATCCAATTCATTATTATCTTTTTAACAATGTTTACACTAGTCTCACTGACGTAGCATGTGTCTCTATCGATTCTATTCTACATGTATTCTAATCGTAAATCGCTTTGAAGCTTCAAATAGTCGACTTCAAAAGAGGTTGACATTAGCAGGCGATGTTTACGGCAGACGTCGGTTTCACTCGATTGAAAATAAACAAAGCGAGTTTACTACTTTGAGTGACGCTTATTAGCGGAATTATATTTCACACGCCAAGGAGCCAACTCAAATAATACTGGAGAATATTTAAATAATTAGATGTAAAAATAAAAACAAATAAATGAGAACGTCAAATGTAACTATTCTGGCTATAAATATTGTTAAATACAAAAAAAGAAACTCAATTCAAATTTGGAACGCGTTTATTTTGTTAAAAACTTAGATCGATACATACTCTGTAAGAATGCATGCTGCATGCTTATTGTAGCTATTTGTTAACGGAAAAACATAGTGATCTTAATTAGATCTGTTTACACCTCTATCCTACAAATAAATTATTTGAAATTGAATTTGAATTTTGAATAAATAGTGGTGGTAGGACCTTATGCAGAGTGCGTACTGAATTACTGATTGCTACGACCATAATCATCCTTTAACTTCCAAGCAGCAGTGCTTGGGTTGTGTTCCGGATAAGGCAACCAATGAAATTACCATCATTGAGGCATTCCATCTTACTCCGGGTTGGCAACGCACTTTTAGTCTTAGGATTACAGTCTTAAGATTGTACTCTTGAGAATGCAAATGTCTATGGGTCTCAGATCTTACTCACCACCGTGGCCTGTGTGCATATAAATGTAAATAAAAACTCTCGAACGTTAAACAAGAGTACTGGGGGGTTACTCGTATGGGTTATGGCTATGAAGTTAAGTTTATGGCGAGAGAAATGGACAGAGCTATATAGCAGTTATATAGCTCTGTCCGTCTCTTACCGTAAACTGAACAATAATATAATAATAATAGTCTAGAGCAATTTTTTGGTGACAATCCCTTGGGTCGTGTTTGTTAATATGTTTTCATCACACTTGCTCGTAAATAGTGTCCTAACATGCTAAAAAAATCGACCGCAAATCCAAAATAATACCCGCGGGCCTTTTTTTTACCATTACGCCCTATCGTGGGTAATAGCTTTTAAAAAAAATATAAAACGTGGACTCAAACTATCATAATACGTCAGGACTCCAATTCTTGTGCCATTCGATATGAAGTTTCATTCGAGAGGAAATGTCAGTTGCATACAATTTTCTAAAAATGTCGCAATATAAACTATTGATCTCGACTGTCACTAGAATCGGACTCCTGAACACGTTTGACATTATCTGTGGTAAGTCATAGATAATGATGTAGTCTGCCGCTAATTTATAAATACTGATTATAAACTGTGTGATTCCGAAATAATAATTAAAAGGGTGTCTTTGTGCACATATAAAATTTTATATATTAATAAAATACATGTCGTCATCAGAAGAAAGGGATAATGCGACTCCAACGGACATCGCCATCGCCGCAAAACCATTGTATGTTACATGGGTGGTAAAGGAAATACAAAGCTCGAGTCATTAAAGCCCTCAGCCGCTTCTAACAGATTCTCGTTTGTATTTCTGTCTTTACCACCCTTAATACACAATGTACTATTTTTTGTTTTAAAAATGTATTTCCCCTGGAAAAAGACTGAGGGGTCCACTATGTAGATCGGGATCTTAGACAATAATGGCATGCCCACGGGACGGGCATTGCCATTAGGCTAGGGTCACACGAACGCGCGATTAATTTGTTATAATCTCACACCGCGCGGCGAGCGTTGACGCGCGTTCATGTGACCCTAGCCTTATGGTCTAAGATCCCAATCTACGTGGGGGTGAGTCTTCACTGTAATTGGTATGTTTTAAAAAATATTTTTGTAATCATTTTTTTATTAGTATCTGTATCTCACTCGAAATAAGGTTTTTTATTACGGCCTTATTCTTAACTTACACCGTGGACTCGTTAATCGTAAGGTACCAATAAGCAAATGATGAATGTAACAAAATATTGTCTTAGAAATAAATTATTTGGCAGAAAGTTATTTCATTCATGCTTGGTTCATGATAATTAATAGGGTTAGTTATTTTAGGAGAGATCGGAGGGTTCTTGGTCTTTGGAATTGAGGGTTCCACTTGTTTGTGGGGCGCTTAAATGTTGTTTTAGGACTATAAAAACTATTTTATAATGGGCTTTATTCACTAGCTTAAATGCTGCGATGTTTTTTTTATGGCTAAGAGAAGGCACACGAGGGCACAGGCCACCTGGTAAGTGAGATCTGAGACCCGTAGATATTTGAATTCTCAAGACTACAATCTCAAGACTGCAATCCTAAGATTTCAAATGTGCTCCCAACTCTAACGACTAAGATGGAATGCCTCTATGCTAGTAATTTCACTGGTTGCCATATCTATCCCCACACCTGAATACAACAATGCGAACACTGCTGCTTGGCGGTGGGTAAATGGGTAAGATGGTGGTAGGAATCCGGACGGACCCTGCACAAGGTCCTACCACCACTAAAAATGTTTGCGATAAACTAGGATTATCTTAATTGCAGATGGCCCAAAACAAGTTTTTTTGTTAATTCTAAATTATTCTTCGACAAATTGCCACCACAGTTACTGTAGTGTCTTCACGCTAAGAATAGTTAAATTACATACATACATAAACTCACGCCTTCATTCCCGGAGTGGGGTAGGCAGCGCTACAGAATTACCAACATCTCTAAAACCTTGTTGATAATTCTGTAACCACATTTTGCACAATTAGGCTAAGATGTTTACCAGCGTATTAGTGACAGGTTGCAAGCCCATCGCCTAACAGTACTGCAAGCCTTTATTCCCTTAGTCGTCTCTTACGACATCCACGGGAAGACATGGAGTGGTACTATTCCAACCCGGTAAACACACATAGTTAAATTAATAAATAATAAATCAATATCAGAGGACAATCAAACTTAACTCTACTCTTGTATTACGGATACGAAAAAACTGTAAATACGTTTAATATGTATAGAGAAATACATACTTTACATATGAAGTAACCTCACAATTTCAGGAACAAATAATCGCGCTCCTCACGCATGCCATTACTGGGATCCGAACCGGAGCAGCCTGAGCTTATGATTCAAATGTTCATCATACAGCTTCAATAGAATATCCTTTGTTGACAATACAAAGGTCATAAGAATTAGCGCTTGATATCTAAATTGAATAAACCTCCAGTTATTTTTGAGCTGTCAACACTGAACACCTCGTAAACAACGTTCTCAACGATGTCATGGCAACCCTGAGGGCCGCTTTGTATCATAATATCTCTTCTAAACTTATCCACCTATTATAATGTCACTGAGAAATCTCCTTCAACGCGTCTACAATATTATATTAAAACAGCTGACAGCCGGGCGATGTGCCAAAAGTAAATTTAATCCCAAACATTCGCTACCCTGATGACGCGGAGTTGGTAGTGACCCTTCCTACGCAGCTAGCGGACCTGGGTTCGATTACCCTTATGACCAATTATTTATGTGAGCGAGAGTTCCTATAGGCTTAGCCAAGATGCAAACGCTCGCTAACGACGGCTTATGTCAATTTCGAGGCGATAGAAAACAGAAACGTTAACTAGCGTTTGCATCTTGGCTAGGCCTGTACTAAATCTGTAATCGTTTCTATATATATAATAAATATCAGGAGACAATCTCACATAAATTGACTTCGCTACAAAATAAGCTCTAGGCCTGTATTATGGACACGGCATCAATAAACATACTGAAAATAGAGAAATACATCTTATCTTATCTTGTTGGTGGGGTCCTTAGACGGATACACTTCGACCTCTACCGACCGTACCTTTTTTAGCTCTTAATCCAATGCAGCCTCCACCCCTTCCAAAAAGCGGATAGTGGAGTGCAATGGCAGTGCCTTGAAATCGTTTGGTTCTGGGTAGCCATAACCAACCAGAGAAATACATACTTATACATAGAAAACATCCAAGACTCAGAACTACTTACTCGTGCTCATCACACAAATGTTTTATCTTTATCGACGATCGAAAAAACCATCAAACAATCATTCAAATGTGTGCCCTGAGGCGTACGCACTTTGGATACTTTTTGAAGAGACTGTAGCCTAGTTGGTAGTTACCCTGCCTACGAAATCTGGCAGTCTCGGGTTTAAATAATGGCAGATATTTGTGTGATGAGCGCCAGGGATGCTACGAACTTCATATGTTCACAGCGAATGTTCAGAGTAGGAATGTATGAATGCGAATGCGAATGTTAAGTAATTACTAGCTAATCAATCACAAACGATTCAACGAGAGAGAAACTATTTATATCGAATGGAATGAAACACGTGATGTCAGCTTGCGAACTCTGCGAATTGCGAATCACGCACGACGACAGATAAAAAATATATCAGTGGCGACCCCATTGAAGGTTTTTTATTTTTTCTGGTCAGGCTTTATCTTCACACATTCGCTGAACATTCGCTTTTTTTATGTGAACAAGGAGGATCTGCTTGCGGCAAGCGAGTCACCTGATGGTAAGTAATCATCGCCACCCATAAACACCCGCAACGTCAGAAGAATCGCAGGTGCGCTGCCGGCCTTTGAGAAAAGAGTAGGCTCATTTTTCAAAGCCCCCCCAAGTCGTATTCTTTCGGAAACACAGACGCCGAGAGCTGAGGGCTCAGACAAGATGCACTACGCTAACTAACGTTTCTATTCGATTCATTTTTAAACCAATCGCGTCATTGGTAGCCCACGTGACTTTTCGTATCACGTCATCTTCCAGTGACGCGATTGGTTTAAAAACGAATCGAATAGAAACGTTAGTTAGCGTAGTGTATCTTGTCTGAGCCCTCTGATTCCACATAGATAAGGTGCGTGGCAAAAAAGCTCTCTAAAAACGCACGGTAGTGGATTTCCAACTATCTAGATGGTGTTGATGAACTGATAGTTTGGTACGAGTCGTACGATGGTGTAATTGGTCTAAGATCCGAATAGAAGACGACCTTCACCGGGATGTTTATTCGATAAAAAGTATTTTTAATATGCTAAGTAATATATGGCGAATAGGTTGACTGAAAAAATTCAGTCCTTTCCTTATATGATTATAAAAAGAAACTGAAAATGAACTTTTTAAATTATTGCTATTGTTAGTTAAATAGACCAATTACATACTAATCGAAAGCCTATAGAATATGCAAACGTTAGGTTTAGTGTAAATGATTAGTACCGAGTTACCTACGTACCCAATAGTTATGAACTTATGAGACGGGAAAACATAGTCAACTAACATTTGCATATTATATAGGCTTCATGCATTCGATTAGTATGTAATTGGTCTATTTAACAAGCAATAGCAATTTAAAAAAAAAAACAGTTTTTTTTTTAATCATTATAATGACTCGACTGAAATTTTTCAGACTACCTATTCGCCATACATTACTTAGCATATCAAATTTGATATACGTATAATACTTTTTATCGAATAAACAGCTCGGTGAAGGTCGTCTCCTATTCGGATCCCCTACTAAGTAAATGCTCATCGATGCAGAAGCGAATGCGAATGTTCGTAACATCCCTATAGAACGCGAGTGTTTGTTCCTGAGACGTGGATGGTACTTATTATGTATTTAAGTATGTATTTCTCTTTAATAAGTAAGTTTTTCGTGGTACAAGATTACTTAGTTTGGGACTAGGTCCATTTGTGTGACACTCTCCCCTGATATTAAACCTACGTTTGATTCGATCGGACACGTCTGTCATCTCCGACCGAGGGCGGGTTTGGTGTATGCATACCATGAGTCTCCTTTCGGGAGGGAACGTTTGTGGTCGAAAAGGTTTTCCGACAGAGGAGAGGACACACAATTATGTTTGTTCAGGAGCTTATTAACAGCAGGGTAAATATTTGAAGACAGTAAAAACGGTCTTTGCAAAATGTAGAACGTAGGGAGAGTAAAAATAAACATACGAGAAGGACAAAAATTAATCAAATATACGCTACGTTTATTAACTTGCGTTGTGTTGTAAACAAGGTACCACCATTACGTTGAATTTCGTTTGTACTTCATCAAACAATAAGGTAGATATTATGCGTCTGTTAATTTGAAACATGGACTTTAGCGACATTTTCTTTTGATAAGAAGTTGTGGCGTGTATGTTGTAGAATCCTACGAGTCCTTTCTGATATTATTAAACTTATTTAAACCTATTTAGAGGTCACCTAAATAATTATAAGAAAATCGTATGTGCAATGGCCGCTAAAAAAGATATCCATACGAGCTTGCCCTATGCCCTTTGCGCTGGTATGTATAAATGAAAAAAAACGTAAAAAAAACGTTTCTTATATAGAAAACCCCCTTAATATTATAATTTTAGACTTTTTAATATTTGTTATGAAATGTGCTGTTGGTTCTGTAAAATTGACCGGCGTTTTTATGGTTTAAAAGTTAAAGTTAGAACAAACGGATGGACAACGAAGGCTTAATACTAATAGGGTCCTGTTTGGAACTCTTTGGGTACGGAACCCTAATAACCCCAATTATGACTTTTTAAGCACCCGAGACACCTTAAGATCCCCAGTTGTTTAAATGACGAAAGACATTGTTATGAGGAAATATAACCCAATTTGCATTGTTCTCGCTTTACTATTGTCCAGATGCGCGAAAGTCGACTATAAAGCACGAAACTACCAATTTAAGCATTAACTACTGCAATTTAATGTTTCATTATGCCATTAAAAGCCAAACAATGCTTTAACTAAAGTTTGTTTAGGTACTTACCCACATTTTGTCCGGTTTATGATTCCGAACAGTTGCCATTAAATTTAATACAGCTTTAGAGGTGCTTAAAATTATCTGATCACGCTCTAACGCCTTTCACAATAGAGTCAAGTTAATATTTTGGGCACCCTGTATGATCTGATATTTTTTGATGACGACGGGTGTACTCGTAATTCTATGTTATGCAATTTGTTGGTGTTCTCATATTGCAAAATGTCCGCGTGCAATACAGATTCAGGAGAGAATTTTACACAGCTTTTTAGGAATATCTTATGCCAAAATTCTCTGTTTTTCGTCGCCATTTAAAATCTCCGGTCCCAAAAAGCCGTAACACCGTATAAATTATCACCTAATTAATGTCACTCACAAGCGTGTAAACATAATAATTTACAACCTACATATTGACGCATCCTGTATGTCACCTAAAGTGTCTGGTTTGGTGATTATGGTTTTTGCTTGACGCACTTCTGATTTGAAACTCTCGATTCGAAACTTTGTCGGAAGAAAAGGGTGGAACTAACCTTACTTCGAACTTCGATTTCTGCAGTACATTAGGGAAAAAAGGTGTGGTCTGCATACTACATTTTAAGAAGGTAAAATAGCTAGCATATACCACTCCTTTTTTAAGTCGGGGTTTGAAAAATGTTATAACCTTGGAACAGTGTAAAGCCTACTTAACACCAAATTTAATTATCACCTAATTCCCACACTAGTAAACATTATAACCTATATTGACGCATCCTGAATGTCACCTGTAGCGATTGTCGGTTCGCTGACACGGGACTCTAATAACAGGTTTGGAAGCGAGCCAGGGTATTGTTGAGTGCACGTCTCAAGTTCACAGTCGCAGATGTCTCGGACTAACAAACAGAAGAATTTGAAAGAAAAAAAAATATTTTATTGCAATCAAAAGTCCACCAACTAACTAAATTAACTTAAACATAACAAAACATCATAGAATGTGGCAATAGGGGTCTATTCAAGCCGCATGTTTTTATTGGCAAGGCAAGGGCGAGGGAGAACCCAGGCTAATGGAAAGCTGGATCTGTGACCCTTAGGGTTTCCCCAGACCTATCGACGTGGAATCAGCTTGAGCCGGTAAGAAAAAGTTTTATGTCCATGCAGTAAGAGTGAAAAAGGCGTCGCTCGGCTCGGCTCGGCTCAATTCGGCTTTGCGAACGGAACGACGTCATTTTCGCTCTTATTGCATTGACATAAAACTTTTTCTTACCGGCTCTAGCCGATTCCGCGTCGATAGGTCTGGGGAGACCCATAAACATTTGCATGAATTCTCAAGACCACAATGTTAAGACCGCAAATGCATTTCCAACCTTAAGGACTATGATGGAATGCCTCTATGTTAGTCATTTCTCCGGTAGTCTTATCCCCACAAATGCGAATACTTGGCGATAGGTTAAAGGATGAGATGGTGGTATCGATCCGGACGGACCCTGAACAAGTCCTACCACTATTAAAACAATTAATATCGGGGGAAAATCTGGGGACTAGGTCACACAAATTGACCTAGTCCCAAACTAAGCTCTAGGCTTGTATTATGGGTACAACCCTGATTGCCTTGCAACACTGATTTAAGTGGATCTGATTCTCTAGTTTGCGCTACTTTAATTTGAGAATGGGTAGGTAAGCCCTTTCACTTGTTTTTATGAGGTCGCAAAACTGAACATCACAAACGAGCCTTCCATAAATAGTACATTACTATAGAGGCTGGGAAGTAGCGGGTTGCCCGCCGAATTCATATAACGGATAGTTACGAGGCTGGCAACCCCTTTTCACGGCGAGGTATGTATAGTGCTTTTCTCAAACATATGCAATGAAATAAATAAATACATCATTGTAAATATTAAAAGTACTGCAATTTTACGATGGCAATCTCAAAACTGCAATCTTACGACTGCAATCTTACGATGGCACTCTCAAGACTGTGAAATATTACGATGGCAATCTCAAGACGGCAATATTACGATGGCAATTTCAAGACTGCAATCTTACGATGTCAATCTCAAGACTGCAATCTTACGATGGCAATCTCAAGACTGTGCAATCTTACGATGGCAATCTCAAGACTGTGCAAACTTACGATGACAATTTGAAGACTGCAATCTTACATTAAAATAAAATAAAAAAATACTTCCCGGCCTAGGCCTTCAATTTTGTATGAAACTCCTTTACAGTTCTCTCGTGTTGTTCAATCCGAAACGTGATACTTTGAAGTCTTAAATACGATTAACTAACATAACGCCAGCAATTTATTGTATCTTTGAGAAAAAAGGATTTACACCCGCATTTATAGTCAAGATAAGTAATTACTTGAGTAAAAGTAATGACTAAAGTAACGATTTTTATATGATTTTTGACATTACTAAAACTCAAGTAATTACTTTTCTTGACTATAATTCGGGTGTTAAAGCTATAGTAATGGAGACAACGTAGAAAGCCTCTGTGAAGTTACCTATACAACGTCAAAACATAACATCGAACCAAAACTCTGAATTAATAATTACCCGTTCTATTTCCTTAGAAACAAAACGATGGCGTGACCAAGGATCGACAGTATTGATCGAAATGAACTCGTTGGAGTATCTGGTGGTATTCCCAGTCGAGGTGAAGGTCAATAGCCGGGTCTATATTGACTCCGATAACATTAATCTTTCGATTTGGTTTATCCGTACCGTTGTTCTTCATAATCTTTGGTCGTCATTGTTGTCATTATTTCAATAGTCATAATTTTCTTTCACCCCCCATTCACTAGTCATACTATTGAATTTCATACCGTTATTGGTCATTCAATGCGGTGATTGTATTGAAAGGTAGAAATTCAAAAGGAATATTATTATTTTAAATAACGCTTACAATAATGAAAATTATTAATCAGCCTCGTGTGGTTGCCGAGTTAGAATAGTGCCACTCCATGTCTTCCCGTGGATGTCGTAAGAGACGACTAAGGGAATAAAGGCTTGTAGTACTGTTAGGCGATGGGCTTGCAACCTGTCACTAATACGCTGGTAAACATCTTAGCCTAATTGTGCAAATTGTGGTTATAGAATTATCAACAAGTTTTTAGAGATGTTTGTAATTCTGTAGCTCTGCCTACCCCACTCTGGGAACGAAGGCGTGAGATTATGTATGTATTAATCAGAAAATTTTAGTACATCATCATTTTGCCTACCCTATCGTGATTAGTCATAACATTAAATGCCTACTCGTATAGTAATTTCATAAGGAATATAATATTATGTTGAAAATAAATAAATATGAAAAATAATGATAAATAGTATTATGCATAAATGATATTTTCTAAGGGGTCGCAGTTCTAAGTTAACCTAACCTACTTTTCTGTCAGCTGGTACTTTTTGTAAAGGGTCAAAATTCTAACCTAACTTAACCTATCTTTTTGTCAGCTGGTCCCTTCTGAAAGGACTCACAGTTCTAACCTAACTAACCATTTTTTTTGTAAGCCGGTGGTTTGTTTATGTATGACATGTATTATTTCTGAATTTTAAAATTAGTCGTTTATAACATTAGAGAGTAAAATGATATGAATAAACATAATAGTAAATATAAATATATGACCTACAATATTTTTATGAAAAATAAACGGTATGCCTTTTGATATATGCTGATCAGTTTTATCACTTTGGTCTTGTATGCTATTTAACATTATTGTACTTAATCATTATATTTATTTCACGTTATACCTAACAACTATTATGACTATTGATTATTATTTATTATGACTAAAAATAATATGGTTACCAATTTCTGACTTTCGATAATCGAAGCAATAAAATTATGGGAGTCAAAGGGATCCCTTAATAGCCTTGTGGTTCGAAAGATTTCGACCCTGAACCCTTACATCATCATAATGTCATCAGAAACATGTCTACTGGGCTTCTATTAAAAACGGTAAAATAATATTGCTTTTGACATGTTATCGTATCGTTGACGTTACGATAGCTCTTATTTACTTGGCATTAAGGCGGCGGCTCCACTTAGGCGGAGACAAGCGGAGCGGAGAGGAGACGTGTGGGGATCGACCAATCATATTAGTTGAAATCCTCATCTGGTCTCCACTCCATTTCAATGGAAACAGTCAAGCGGAGATGAGCGGAGCGGAGAGAAGACGTGTAGGAATCGACCAATCATATTAGTTAAAATCCATATCTCGTCTCCGCTCCGCTTCAGTGGAATCAGTCAAGCGGAGACGAGCGGAGCGGAGAGGAGACGTAACTGCATTACTACATTCTAATCACTTACCTGTTTTCGCAGCTCTGCCCCACTCTGCTCCACTCAGCTCAGCTCGTCTCCTTCTCAGTGGAATCACTTACCTCTTTTCACAGCTCCGCTCCACTCATCTCCACTCGTCTCCGGCTCAGTGGAGCCGCAGCCTTAATCCTTACTCAGTTCCCACACGAAAATTACACCCCATAATTAAAAAAAGTTAAAACATTGACCACTTGTAGAGGGCTAAAACATATTACGAATCAACATGTTTTTAACCAAATCTAATAGTTTAAACAAAATAGCAACTTTTTAGACCCCCCCAAGGTGATTTAAACAAAAAAAAAAAAATCTTACAAAATCGAACCAGCCTATTACTCACCCCATTTTACGGTACCAACACAAATTACGGAATATATTGAGCACGCGCATGCATAGTGAGCTAGATCCGCACAAATTATGAACGCAATCACACACCGAGTAATTCATAAATAAAATGTTCAAATCACATCGCATTATCTGTGTTTGCCAAGGCATCTGTGAAATTGCGATACGACTGAGATGCGAGGCAGAATTATAGTGGAAAGATGTCTGTTGTATATTATTATGATGGCGGTTTCAATGTCACTGTTTTTGTAACGACTTGGCTGTGCCCCTGGCATTGCTGACGTCTATAGGCGACGGTGACCGCTGTCAATCAGAGGGTCTATTCTACTGCTGCTATTGTCAAGGTTGACTTGACAGTAATGGCAGCAGGGGCCCTAATATGGCTGCGTTTATCTCGTGACTCAGGCATCCGTCACTTTCCGACACGTAAATAAGTACGAGAGTGACGGATGCTTTATCCACATTTGACATGCGATATAGACGCAGCCATACTAGGCCCGCAGAGTTAACAACAATGCGATAACATGTCAAAAGTAATATGGTTTCACCGAGTAGAATACCTGGATCCCGGTGTGTGATTCTCTCAAAAACGCGGGCGGACGAACAAATGAGTGAATGTCGCAGCGGCGAGTTTAAGTAGTCCCGTCAGAGCGAACAAAATACATTTTAGCGCGTAAATTCTCAATTAGGCAGCCTTATACTAGCGATCTTATCGACAGAAGACATGCTGCCAAATTGAAAATGCACGCGCTAAAATGTGTTTTGTTCGCTCTGACGGGACTACTCAAACTCGCCGCTGCGAGATTCACTCGTTCGTTCGTCCGACCGCATTTTTGAGAGAATCACACCCCTGGTGTCGGCTAGATTGCCTATAATTGCAATAAAAGGAATGTTTTTTGCGACGTGACTAAGAAATTGCATGATTTTTTTGCAAGATTTGTCTGTTTGGTTTAAATTGTGTCCATTTCTTAAGCACTTTCTGTTATCGGGTTGAGCTGAAAATTATCTTTGTAATTTGACAGGGTAATGTCATGTTACCATGAGGTGAGAAAAGGACATGACCGAAACGCGTGGAACTGACTTCATGGGCTTCTGTTCAGTCCACAAGAGAAATAACTTTAACAAAAAGCAAGCTTTCAAAACCCGACTGTTGCTAACCAACTTTAAATCGTTATAAATCCTAAATAATAATTAAAAATGAAAAATGATGAGACAAACATAAAGATGATTTTAAAATACCTATTCAATGATACCCCACTTGTCATACTTGGTCGACTTTTTTGTTATTTGCACAATATGGCGTCTGGTTGCCGCCATATTGAATTTTGATTACTGTCATATCTTCAGGGACACTCACCAGATTAAGACAAATCGATTGACATAATATCATCAAAATCGGACAACGGGTTTAGTTTTTATAGTGAAAAGGAACAAACATACATATATAGGCTGTGAAACACATTACCCTTCTCCATCGGCAGTCGGGTAAATACTCATAGAGTCAGGTCTCCTTGAAAGAATCTAGTTCGTCAAGCCGTTCTAATTTGACAATCATTTAGATGAGGTTGTTTAGTCATCCTATTACCAGGAGTTCAGAGCCTGTAAGGGTCTGCTCCGAACTGGCTGGCCTTACGATCAACCAGATGGTAATTGAAATGAAATGAAATACTCTTTTACCGAACTATTGTCCTCGCGTGTGATGTCTATGGTCTTATTTCTTTAACAAGTTCATGGGAGTATCTATAAACAGCTTGACATTGGAAAAAACACTTTAACAGGAGCGAAAACCATTACTTAAAATTAGAATTAGAAGGAGAAAATCACCTGCGACGCTAAAGAGAAGTAGTTTTATCGGTCAATATAAACAGGATAGCAAAGGCAATAAATACAGGAATTTCAATATTATGTGCCCAAGGGCAATCTTCCAACTCGGTTTTATCATAATATTCAGGATACTAGCAAGTTATCAATAGCTAAGAATATAAACACATTTTTTTTTATTACAAACCAGAAGTATGAGCTAGATAATTCTATATTTAAATTTACTTGGTGCCTTAGATGATTTTCAGTAAGTACATTTTAGGTGGCTGTAAATCAAGAACTAATGAAGAAATCATCTTAGTCATTGTAGTTTTCCTGTTAAATTCGTTATAAATGTGTTTTTTTTTCAAGTATGTTTCAGATAATTGGTATACTTAGTTTTTGCGGTAATTACTGGGGACTCATAACTTTAGTGAAAATAGATTAGATTTAGATTTCAATATTTCCAGAACGATCCCCCAAATCTGAAAATAGTAATAATAAATTTATAATAGTTGAGGAGTTATTTTACCATACTTACCACACACGATGTTGTAAGACAAACATAATAATTTCTTGCTTTACATGTACGGGAGCTACCCGATTATTTTTAAACCATCGTATTAAATAACGAAGAGTGTACAATAGTACATTGTTGCAGAGAATAGAAAGTACGCGATTTTTGGACGAGTCATATAGAGGGCCGAAACGTAGTTGAGGCCCTCTAGTGTACACACACATAGACATAGTGCTTTTCACAACTACTCAGAGGAAATAAAATAAAAAATTATATTCAAAACTCAAATTTTAATTCATGTTAATGTGACATCACCGCCAATTTTACCATAGATAACTTTTTTTTTTAAATCTGGACCCCTGTTCTCTTGGCACTCGAGATTAATAAACTAACATGCGAGATGAAGATGCCAACTTCATATAAAATTGTATTTGTTTCGCCATATCTCCCATGTAATTTCATCTCTAGTGGTTCGAGATTAGGTGCCAAGTTTGAATTACATTAAAAAAAAAAGCAGTGACATAGTTTTTAGTCTGTGTATCTTTTAACAAAAATACACCAAATATTTTACGACACAAAATGGTGTGTTCTGATTGGTCGATTTAAAGTTTTCATTTTAAGGAGCTATGACACAAAAATTGATTGATTGATTTTAATTGGTTCTTAAAGTTGGACAACAATGTTCTCGACCAATCAGCAAACACACCGACAAAAAAATTCTTGGTCTGTCCTTATAAGTGACGTTTTGTGACCCCAAACAAGACCATCTATGGCCATATTTCCGAGCAGTGTTGTGAAAAACTTTATTTTCTTCTTCAGACAGATAGACGGACATGGCAAAACTATGTGTTCCTAAATTGCCTACGGAACCCTAAAAGGTCAAAGATTCCCTGCGATTCGGAGATTTCGGAGCCTAATCAATACCTTTTCCAACACTGTTATCAAACTATTACCAATAACTGGTAATAACCGGTTATTGCGAGCGATGGTATCGTAGTCATTAGGTCTATCAGCGATTTGATTGCAGCACTCGTAAAGAATCGCAACAGGTGGCCGACCGCCTTATATTTATTAAGTAGGGATAGCAATGGCGACGGATTTTCTTACTACATAACCTCGTAAGGCAAAGTGTACTATAAGATCTACATAATCAAGGCAATTTAATTTGAACTGTGTTGCAATAAGGATAAGGTTTATTTTTTCAACATTCATAAACTGAAAATGGCATTTTTGAACAAACATAATTGAACTTTATTACCTTTATGGTAGATTCAAAGTCCCTTTTGGGCTTTAAGAGGATAAACAATACCTATTAGATAGAAGAAAACCACCGATGTGATAGGGACTCCTTCTTTCAGAGCAGATATATTTTACACGGCCCAACCGATTTTCATGAAACCAAAAAACCAACCCTAGAAAACAAGCACTCAAAAAAAAAAACTGCTTCCAAATTGGTTCACCCATTTAGAACTACGGTGCCACAGACAGACACACAGACGGACAGACACACAAACATAGCGGTTCAACTTATAACCTACCTTTTAACCTAACCTTTTGCGTCGGGGGTTAAAAAACATTGCTACTACGATAATCTCTACCTACGATCTACCTGTAGGATGACGATCACGTCGGGGTCACCAATGTAGGAAGAGAGCGCAATAGAGAGATCTCTCTCCAGGCGGGTGTTATGCCTGGGGACCGAAGTCCATTGGAATGAAGTTGGAAGTTGTATATATGTCATCTGACTGGAGAAACTTCGTTAGCGCGTTGTAGAATACTTAAGTTGCGCTGTCTGACGCTGGTGGCGCTAGCGAGGTAGCGAGTTGGTTGATACAAGTTGCCGTTAGATGTCGCTAGGTCGCCACACCAGCCCCCCTTTGAGACCGGAGGTTGATGGTGATGACATGCAGTCTGTGCGTTGAATTGCCGCTTGCAAGTGCCAGTAGGGATGTCTCCAGTAGTGCTCAGAGCCGCGTTGGCGAGCGTAGCAGGAGAAGAGGAGTGAGTGGAGTACACAGTGAGTCGTGTACCTGCTCGTGAAGTACTCGTAGCAGGACGCAGTGAGTCGCGTTGTTGAGTGAGAGTAGTGTGCACACTGTAGACACCAGGCATAGAGATATGACAGAATGCTAGTGGTGCACAGTGCGGGTTGTCTGGCTTGCTGTGAAACTGCGTCATAGTGCTTGAAGGTCGTCAGGTTGCGTAATTGTCCATTGTCGAGGGTCACCAATGTAGGAAGAGATGTTAATAGAGAGATCTCTCTCCAGGCGGGTGTTATGCCTGGGGACCGAAGTCCATTGGAATGAAGTTGGAAGTTGTATATATGTCATCTGACTGGAGAAACTTCGTTAGCGCGTTGTAGAACACTTAAGTTGCGCTGTCTGACGCTGGTGGTGTAAGCGAGGTAGCGAGTTGGTTGATACAAGTTGCCGTTAGATGTCGCTAGGTCGCCACATACCTTTCTTTAATATTTAGAAGAGAAACAAATAAACGCGGATTAACAAATGAACTCAAAATTACAAAAGCTTAATACACAAAAAAAGAATGCAAAGACGATAAAAAAAACACATATAATGTACCATCAAAGACTTTACATGTTGATCCTCTATAGAACTGTATCATAATGACAGCGTCAAGTGACGAAACAGAAATTACATAGGAATTAATTGAAGATTTTAAGCGACAAGGTTCTAAAGTGGTTCATCAACTAAAGTCCGTGACCGTAACTACTACATTAAAAGTACTGGTGAAATCTGTTCATTTTATTAAAAGGCTGTCGCCCTTTCACTGAGAAAACTGCGCTACACGTTAGCCTGCTACGAAATGTTGCTACGCGGATCTTTTGTAAAGTTCTTTTTTTGGAGCATTTGTATTTTCCAAACTTGATCCTAATAGGTGACTAATTTTTGGTGGAAAACTTATGCTGGCTTTCAAGTTTTTGCTTAAAACAGTTGTTTTTAGTAAATTACAATGCTACGTGCTTGTAATTCTACTGAGTAAGACTATATGGCTTTAACATGTTATCGTATTGTTTGTAACTCTACCACCATTATATTGATGATTACGTTGACGATTGTATTGTATATTTACGGTTACAGAAAACAAAGCGGGTTGGCAAATGAAACGGTTGGGAAACGATACATTTGGCAAACATATTTCGCCGAAACAAAGGTAACCCTAGTGCGGAGCCTGCCGTTTGGCAAAAATATGTTAGCCAAATGTATCGTTTCCTAACTTTTTCATTTGCAAACCCGTTTTTATACTAATACTTCAGAATTTATTTCAGTATCATCGTGTAGAACCCTATAGGTTAGGTTAGGATAGATTTTATAAAATCGAAATAGGTATTAACAGTTACAGAAAACAAAGCGGGTTGGCAAATGAAACCGTTGAGAAACGATACATTTGGCAAACATATTTCGCCGAAATAAAGGTCACCCATTGTTGTTTCATAGGCCATATTGATTTGCCGCATGAGGAAGATAGCCGATTGAAAGATGTCCGGCTTCGTACTTTTGATTTATAATATAGTTACACATAATTTTTAATTTTTTCTAGCAACTGATTTACTACGAAATACCGCGGTGGACCGCCATTATAAAAAAAAAAGATTTACCGCGCAAAAATTATCTTTGATAGTGCAACATCGTCGTTATCCTCGACCTCTTTTTAATTTACAAATGTCATTTAATACGTTTTTTTACTTGGAACAAATATTTAAATATCATTCAAACAAATGTATCTGTTGACGCTACCATCCCGCGTCACTTTTATTTAGCCGCTCGTTTTATTACTTTCTACGACTGTCCGAAATAGACGCAAGGTTGGGGTTAAGTTCGCCAGACCGTAATCCGGGACTGAGGCGTTTTAGAGGTTAATAGGTAGTCCTGGGGGATACAATGACATATTAAAGCAGTTCACTTTAGGTTGAGAGAAAAGGACAAGCTGTGAGATATACCTACAGAGCGGAAGTGAGTGGAAGGGTCGGAAGGAGCCGCCCTCGACGTATTTTTTCGGACTATTCCCAGTTGTCCATATCCTCGAAATTAGGTGTGGATAGCTTCAATTTTTATTCCCAGCTGTTCGTACGATTTAATTTGACTTAACTGTGTTTGTTTAATATCTACTTAAGTACATTAATAAAAACTAAAACACGGTTGAGTCAAATTAAACAGGGCGAACAGCTTGAGCAGTTGTCCCCACCCTTAAAATTAGGTGTGGACAACTGGAAGTAGCCTACTTTTTTGAATCAAGTCGTAAAATAGTGGAAAAGGGCCGAATCTTAAGTAAACCGACGTACATGCATGACTCCGTCTATGAATGTGGAAGTAGCAAAAGAAATTTGTCAGGATCGTAGCAGGTGGAAAGAAGTGGTCTCTGCCTACCCCTCTGGGAAACAGGCGTGATTTAATGTATGAATGTAAAGTATATTGTCTTGAAATCTAAGAGTGGTTTTTCTTGTACAAATGAAACAAAGTTCAAACATGGCGTTAAGTATCCGAGCATTCAAGGCTGCAGCTACTTCTGAGGCCGACCGTACTACGTTTTTTTCATGCCATGGAGAAGTAGAACGACCATACAGGACACCTGATGGTAAGTGGGATCTGTGACTGTGACCCATTGTAATTTGCATTCTCAAGACTACAATCTTAAGACTGCGATCCTAAGACTGCAAATGCGTTGCCAACCCTGATGATTAAAAGTTTACTGATTAATTTCAAGATTTAATGAAAAACGTTAAATACTTATACCGGCAATTTTAATATCGCCTATCCTTCTTATTTTCCATTCACGGACGTACAAAGCAAACGGCTTAAAACGTCGCAAACAATACGACAAATTGCAAAGAAACCATTAGTTTCATCTCTTTTATTGTACTAAGTCGCAGCTTAGAGTAATAGAGAAAATGTTGGGACTGAAGTCTGTGTTGATAAAGTCTTGTCCGTTATCATAAGGCACTTTATTCAAATGGCTTTAGTGAGAATATTGTGGAACTTGGAAAAATAATTAAAAAAATATGAACATCAGTTGAAGAAGTTCCAGAGTTCTTCATTATTGTTAAGAGCTAAAGAGTCGGTGGAGTAATTTCCATTCTTCCCTATACCAAGCCTTCTCTTTAGCACACTGATACGGCACGACGCCTACTTTTTCATTGAATTTTTCTAGGTACCCTAAAACGGGGTGAGTAGGGATTAATGGGTGAGTAGGGACACAACCTGAAATGAAGCATATGTTACTAATTATAAGACTGAAATTATTTCTAGTAGACGTAACGTTATTGTACATTTAATACTTGTTCTTATTTGTAACAAGTTATGACTTATTTTAGGTTGTGTCCCTACTCAACTCGTTTTACGGTATGTTCTTCTTGGTCTCCCTCGTTTCCTTTGGTATATAATAATGAAATATCAAAAGTGTGTTATCGATTTAGAAGAACTCATGATGTCTTCCGGTTACTATTATCCCTCTTCAGGAGCGTAGGGCTTGTAGGAAGGTTCTCCATTGTTTACAGTATTGTCAACTCCAGCCAGGGGTGTGATTTTCTCAAAAACGCGGTCGGACGAACGAACGAGGGAATATTTTTCAGAGAATCACACCCCAGAGCGCCTAAAACGCTTGACACCCAGTGCGTCTATCCTTGCTTATCCTTGTAAGGCCCACCATACTGCAAAGAGGGAGTTTTTCGTGAGTGGGACTTTGAATCTACCATCAAGGTAATAAAGTTCAATTACGTTTGTTCGATAATGCAATTTTCAGTTTATGGGCATAGTAAAATAAACCTTATACCCGTTGAAACACAGTTCAAATTAAATTGCCTTGATTTTGTACATCCTATTGCACGCTGGGCCTTACGAGGTTATATGTATACCAGTTAAAAGAAAGATTCGAGTGACACCAATATACCTACGAGCAATACTGCCCTCCTAAGCAAAAATGCAATAACTAAATTCAATAGCCAAAGCAGATTCAACTCTCTTCTGTTTGTAACTAGGTTGCAATTTCTACAGATGTTTTGTTTGAGATAACGCCATTATGCTTAGTAGGGCAGAATAAGCAAGTTGCAATCAACATGTGCTTAGTCCCTGGGTGGTAAATGAGCAGCCAGAAGTACATTTGGTTGACAGTGCGCGTATAATATTCATGCTTCAGAATTTGAAAAGTTATTTATATGATAAATAGTTGTATAGCTTGATTAATGCTCACACGGGTGGTGTGTTTTTGCTACATCTCAAACTTCTTTTTGCACAAACCCTAGGGCTTCCCTCCTGGGCCCTGAAATCATTCCTTGCCTAGACTATAAAATTATACATTATATAGCGGGTTTTAATATAACCAAGTCCAAAACGATACCCTTTTGCAATGCTCTTAATTCATACAGATTTACGCATAATAAATGAACAAAACAGTAACAATAAACAGAATCACGAACTGAGCTTTCCGCTCGATCCGCCAATCGCTCGATTTACCTAACGTTCGCTCGGACGTCGAAGGGGCGTTACTCAGTGCCCAGAACTCCATATTAAACACAATTTGACATAGAAACCGTTGAGCTTGGCACTCATTACAAAGATTGCTGACCTGTTACATGAATGGAGCGTTAATACGAGTTGAATGGAGATGTTAAGATGAGATCAGATGTCGTTGAGTCCCTTTACGGTGTTGAATTTAACTCGAACGCGTCCAAGTGGTGACAAGAGTACGTTAGTATATAGTGTTTTAAGTATCCCTTTCAGAGCCAGCTTTGTATCAAGTGACAAAATGATATTGAATTACTGTATTAACTCAATATAGGACTTAACGGCCGCACTAGAGTTGGTTATTGACAATTAAGAAGATTGTGCGGCTTAAATTATTATAGCTCGCTTAGTTTATTATAGTTATTTCCATAGTGTTATGTCCTACGGTATTCTGGTTTGGGGTAGGGCAGCTGACATACAAACTATATTTGAGTTACAAAAAAGGGCCATTCGTTCTATTTACAACTTAAATTCCCATGACTCATTAAGAGAACTTTTTAAAGAAATTAATATCTTAACTGTAGCGTCTCAATTTATTTATGAGAATATTATTTATGTTATTAAGAATTTAGATTCTTCCACCAAAAATTCTGATGTACATAATTTAAATACTAGAAATAAAAATAAAAACGCTATTCGAAAATTCCGCGTCCGTAAAGTATATAAATCATTTGTGGGTCAATGCATTCATTTCTATAATAAATTACTTGACGTCGTTTTAAAGTTACCCTTTCCAGCACTGCTCGCTCGCAGCTCGAGGATTATCTAACAGACAAAAATGCATGGCCTAAACCTGAAACTTAGTCAATAATAATTTATTCAAATGCAAAAGCTTTATCTTGTCTAGGAGACACCGTTGTTGTAGGAAAACATATCGAAACTTTTATGTGGTCGTCTTGCACCGTCTTATACATACACATAAATAGGTGTTTTTTTCCTTTTCTTCCTCTGTCTCTCTCGTAAGATTTCTGGCATGTTTTCCTGCTGAACTACGCACGTTATTTTTATAAGTATAATATTTAATTTAATATTTATTGCTTTATATAATGCTAGGCTAAGTAGTAACCATTGTAATATGTTTAAAAAATGACTGACTGCTGAGTTTCTTGCGGCGTTTCTTCTCAGCAGTGGTCTATTACGAAGCGCTGGTAGATTCTTGACGTGTAAAAGTGCCCGTGCGGCCTACTTACTGAATAAATATATTTTATCTTTTTTTAAATCGCGTGGCTGTCAAAAAAATCCTGGCAAAGGAGGGTGGGCTAATGGGCTTATAATGACCAATGAGGACAAGCGATATCGATATGTCACCGGATAGGTACTTCTAAGAACAGTTGTAAAACGATTAATATGTCAGGTAGTTCGAAATATTTGTGAGAAAGTTATCGCCATGCAAAGACAGCGGTGTTCCAAAGTAATTATGCTAACGTCGTCTATGTAGGCGTCCCGATTTTCCAGATTTTTTAAATACTTTTCACAGGTATTTGAGGTTTCCCGCTAAACAAAATCGTTGTAGAATTAAAAAGGATATCCGATGGTATATTGCTTATTGTTATTCGTTTCTAGGCCAGTGTTCATACATTTCTGCCCATTCTCCTTGATAACTTTTTTCACCCCCCAAAGTGGTCTATACCGACCCCCAGGGGTCGACGACGACCGGCAAGGGGTCCATGTGAGCGGAAAAAATAAATGGGGGTCCATGAGAGGAAAATGGGGGTCCACGATAGTAGATCCCATTTAAGAAGGTCGTGACTTTAAATTTTGGCTTTCCATTAATGGAATAATCCGTATTCATACACAGATAGTAGGTAACTACTTACTTACGTCATAAATTTCCTATAAATATATAAATAAACAATTATCTATATAAATTATTTTTAAATTTTATGTGTGTAGTTTTTTACTTTGTAAAAATATTTTTGTAGCTAAATTTTCATTGTAGCCTGTGTCAATTTTTCTCCGGCTAGACCTACAACGTTATCTGTGCAGAACATCCCGAAGATTTTTTGCTTAGTTTTTACATGATAACGTATATATTAGGTAAGCAGGGGGTCCACCCAAAACCGAAACAAATGCCAAATGGTCAATGAGGCAAAAAAGTTTGGGGACCTCTGCCCTAAATCAAGTTCGAATTCCATTATTTTTAATTTGTTTCTTTTTATGTTGTAGGTAGTTGTTATGAAAAACTAGGTTTGTATGTTTCCGTTTTATTAATATTTTTCTAACAATTTTTTTTCTTTATCTTCTTGTAAACGAAAACGTAGTACTAAATCTACAATATATTCAAAAATCGTAAAAATTGGACTACATTTAAGGGAAAAGAAACGTTATCGCATATTGTATGAATATTTTAGCTTCACAATCCATTTAAAGGCCCAGCCACACCGGGTGCGTGACGTGCACATGCGCGTGCGCGTTCGCTGTCCACTGCGTTGTAATGTTGTAACGTTGTAATGTTGTTGTATGTCATAATGAGAATTCATACTATATAACGCAGTGGAAAGCGAACGCGCACGCGCACGTGAAGGTCACGCATCCGGTGTGGCTCGGCGTTAAGTCATCCCAGCGACGACTTTTCATAGAAATGTCTGAAAAAGGAACGAGTAAGTAATAGTAGTTTACGTCACGGTTGCGTAATGCTAATTACGCAGAGTCTCGTACAATACTTTATCTACACACATATTATAAGTATTCTAAGATGGGTTCAGAAGCCGAAACGCAAATGACCAGCATTACCTTACCTGTGGTAGTAGTTGACAGCGATGATAGCTGTAACGTAATTTTGAAATTACGTTATCGAATATTGTAAGGTAATGAAATCCAAATTTGGAACATCTTCCAAATTTAACAGCTGTCATCGCTGTCACCTACTACCACAAGTAATGATGGTCATTGTCTACGGGTTTTGAACGCATAATAGAGGACTTATGATATGAGTGTAGATAAACTGTCTCTTTTGTATTGGAATTTACAACCCTAAATTGTAGTGGGTTGGTCTGAAAGGGACACTAGATTGTGTAACAAGAAAGCAAAATACTATATTTTTGGAGAGCGCGGTATATTGAATTCACAGCGAAGCCAAGAATCCTTTAGAATTCTGTAGAATTCCGAGCGTACCTAATGAGGTATTGAAGCGACACCGTTCAAGACGCTAGTTGCTTGTGAAACTAGCGTTTCCGGGATCGACTCCCGGTCAGGGCAGATATTTCTCGAGTCTTTAGTTTTTCAAGTGTTTAAGTATTTAATTCCATTAAATATGTTTCTCGTTACCTAGTACAGTACCGCACGCACAAAAAAAGTCACATGTACATTGCACGACCATGAAGTTTCTGTCTATTGACATTGTTGACAGCAGTACAACAATGCTAAACTTATTTGTTGCGTGTGAAGGAATAGTAATAACAGCATTGTTTGACTGCTGTCAACATAATCCATTTCCAGAAACTTCATGGTTGTGCAATTTGGCAGGATTGACTTCTTATCGGCCGGGCGCACGGGTACAATCAAGGACTTTAATTGTTTTGCCATTATGGAACCCTGTCGCATAACGTTAATCAATTCATCTAAGCGTAGTTTCTGTCATGTGGTTTGATGCTGTCATTATGACAGGGTTCCATAGTGGCATAACAATTAAAATCCTTGACTGTACTCATCCTTCGTTTGGAAACTAGACCAATGTATAAGATTGTTTTCATATTGTATTTATTTATTTAACTTCGCGTTTTCGTTATTTGAACATGTACTATCGCGATCGTTAATTTGTGACCCATTTCAAGAAAAATAGGCTTGAAGTCTTCAATGTCATTAGAGATGCCAGATCATTTGTAACTTATAGGAGACTCAACCTTATTGTTGTAGAATGTCAGAATGACTTTGGACCTAAGGTGGGTCCCAAATTAAAGTTCGTGACTGTACGAAGAAATACTTTATGTGTACATCGTTAAATTGAATATACTGTTTTGTAATAGCTTTTCTCTGAAGTAGATTAAACTCATCATATCCAGCATTGCTATTTCGCGGCTCGGCGAGCTGGCAAAATGCTCTCTTTATCAGCTGAGTGCAGTCAGTTAGGAATGATGCAACTGTAATGTAGGTAACTGTAGGATATAGGAGGGACTGACGACACATTTAGAACACGTCGAGAACCGGTACCGGGTTCGAAGTCAGTGGTAGAAGGACCTTTTGTAAGGTCCGTCCGGATCGCTACAAACATCTTATCCATTATGTGTGTGGGAAGAAGACAACCGGGTTGGCAACGCATTTGGAGTCTTAGAGAGAGCGTCGGTGGCCTAGTGGCTTAGGGGGTCGACTCGTGATCGTAAGGTACCGAGTTCGAACCACATCAGCGGTCACCATGTACCAATGAGTTTTTATAACTTAAGTGCATTACCCGATGCTCTTACGGTGAAGGAAAAACATCGTGAGGAAACCTGCACATTCGAAGAGCTGAGTGTGTAAGAGGGTAATTGCACAGAAGATCCTAAAGGGTCGAAGTGTATCCGAAAGGGCCTATCTGTAAGACAAGATAAGATAAGATGGAGTCTTAGAATTCATGTCTATGGGTATCAGATCCCACTTAGGTACCATCAGGTGGCCTGTGTGCTCTTGTCATAAAATGGCAAATATTTGTGTGATGAGTTAGAATATATTTTTTCTTGAGTCTTAAATACGTACTTATGTATGTATTTTTCTGTATAAGTATGTCTAAATTAATCATACCATTTAGTAAAATCATATAATATAGTAAAAAGAGGTAGATATGTTATACGCACTTCGATAGTGGCACCCTAAAACCAAGCCAATTGGTACACCTTTACTTAGTCTTGCGCCGTCAACGGAACCGTGAACTAGTCTGCAGAGCAACATACACTCGTGTCTGTTTCGCTCCCGGAAATTAGCATACCATCCTGCTTTCACTTGTCATTTATGAATAAGTGTGTAATTGCAATATTTACTGATTATGTGTGCGTAAGCCGGGCCATTTTTACACGCGGAATACCGTATAGGTAACATATCTACCTCTTTTTATATTATATCATTGATGAAGTAAGTGTGATAAGCGTGACTATTTGTTTCAAGGTCTTGGAGGTTTTCTGTGTACTCAAGTACGAGTAGGTATATATTTTTCTGTATAAGTATGTTTATCGTTGTCTAATAATCACAGTACAAGCCTAGAGCTTATGTGGTACATTCAAATCAAGTGCATGTTGGGCCACTCCTTTCTCTCTCAGGAGAGTATAATGTTTACAAGACGCTTTTAAATGAGAGCACACTGTGATGTTTCTCGCCGGACAGCTATATCACACAATATTACTTTTATGTTGTCCGGCAGCATGAGCACGTCATGCTCGCTCAAAGGTCTTTGCTTACGGCGGCGTCGTTGATCGGGTCGCCACCTTCCCGAACACATGGTTGAGGGAGGCGATGGCTGAGATATGCGTCATACTCGTGAACGGGTGCTGTTTGTGGGGTCCGGTCTGTTCACGTCTGCAAGGACTTGTTGCTCAGTTAATGATTCCAGTTATGGCTTTTGACGTAGAGACCTCGTCGTGTTGTTCTCCTAGTCATTATTTTTAGTTTCATGTATTTGACATGTAATCTTGTTAATTTTTACATTTATTTGTAATGTTTTTAATTTTGAATTTGTATTTTTTTTGTATGTGATAGTTCTAATAATTTATATTTGTTGCTTTATTACCTTGTAATGTAACTTACTTTTAAGTATTATTGTATTTTATGTTTGAAAAAATGACCTTCTGCTGGAGTTTCTTGCGGCGCTTCTTCTCCGCAATGATGGTCTTGTCCGAAGCGCTAGTAGATTCACTGTATATTACCGACGTGTTAAAGAGCCCGTATGTGGCCAATTTACTGAATAAATATTTTGATTTTACAATATAAGCCTCACCCCCACTAAAATCAACACTGACTAATTTAGAATAACAACACCTTTCTTTTAAATGTATGTGCCTCTATGAGACAACAATAAATGATTGATTTGATTTGATTTGATTTGAACATCACCAATTTTGATGAAATCTTGTATGGTTTACTTAATAGCGTTAGCCACATAAACACTTTTTGGTTTAGAATATTTGATGGTTCCCGATAGAAATTACAATAAACGACTTCTACGTGGACGAATAGGTGGACAAAAGCTACTCTCAATTAGAACTTATATTATAGAACTCATCGTAATTAGTTCATAGAAAGGAATAAACTGATCATAGGATTTGCTCACGTGTAATAATCAACTTGATCTTGGCTGGTATTGCCAGACGGGTACGAAATTAGTTTTGTTTCAATGTAGGTATAGCAGTAGTCAATCTCAAAACTTATTAACATTATATTATTTCGCTGTGGATCGATTCAAAATGTATTTCTTTATATGCTTGTGTTTATGAGAAACTTGAGAAAGAACATCAACTCAATAAACCGAACCTACCTCAACTATTATCTGTCTGTCCGTTTGGTTGAGCGGTAAAGTATGCCTAAAGGCATTAAGTACGCCATTTGTACTTACTTACTGCACTGTGAAATCAAGTTAAAATAAAAATCGAATATAAAAGGTACCTATAGTTTAATTTGTCATAATATATTATTCAGACATCTAATTATTTTACAGAAAAATCGATTTTTAAGATTGACAAATAAATAAATAAATATCGGGGGACAGTCTTACGCAAATTGACTTACTCTGCTAAACTCTAGGCTTGTATTATGGGTACTGGACAACGATAATCCGCTAAAGCCGCACGCTCAATGGAGCAGGTAATCAGTCGGCTGTTAAGGTGCTTTTCCAAGGGTGAGGCGAGGCGTGACGAGGTGGGACGAGAATTGAAATCGCGCCGACCCATTTCCCACCCGTGCCCGTGCGTCCCGACGAGTGCCCGCGCGTGCTCACGCGTCCCGGCGCGTGTCCGCGCGAGCTTGCGCGATATCGTGCCTAGATTGTATTGTTATTAAATTGTTATGGCGAAGTGCTACATAATATATTTTAAATAGCCTTCGCGAGCCAGCGAGGGCACGCGCGAGAATCGTGTTTCCGTTGCAGAGTTAATAAACACTCTATATACGCAGCAATACGGTTCATTATTACAATAACAAAAATTTCAATTCTCGTATCGCACATCTTCGCTTCGCCGTACTGTTTCCACCGAAGATGCGCTAAGAGGGAATTGAAATTTTGCCATACAAATTTCAATTATCGTCTCGCCCCGCCTCGTCTCGCCTCGCCGGTGGAAATGCACCTTTACGTTTGTACGGTGCGTTTGTTTCCCTTCTTGCGACCTTTTAGCGGCCTCTACACGGCACAGTTTGGACCGCGGGAAACGCCACGCGCCATTCCACGCGCCAGTCCGAACTTACTATTTTACTATTACAGTTTACCTGTGAATTTGGTAGTTAAACCGACTGATGTCTCGTTAATCTTTTATTTTCAAGTACCATTGTGAAAGAGTCCTGAGAAGATTATCGTTTGTTGCCGCCCACTTGGCTACCTGCCTCTACCTTTTGTCCTTGTCAGAATGACATTGTGCGAGTGAGAGAAGCCTATACTAGGTCGTTAAAGTAAATAGAGTATAGCTTCGTAGGCACAGTCACAACCAACGGCTAACGTGTCGTCAAATATAAAAAAAAACATTTTAATAAACCTAACCTACGGGTACAAAAGCAGACTCTTTCAATTGTACGAGTATTAATTGATAATTAGCTAAAAATACTTTTGTTTTGTCTTGCGGTCTTATAAGATAACATTGTTCAACTAAAACAGTGTTGGTACAAAATCCAACGAAACTAAAATAAACTTTTCCTGTTCACACATAAATAATCGGCCATTATAAACGCTAATGTATGAAACTTTAATATTGGCGGCGACCCACATAGAGTAATAAATTGTTCAATATAATACCCAGATGTCTATTCATATCGTAAGTATAGATTGCCAACATCTGTGTTGATAAATAAATATTGAATGAATAAAAACCCCCGATATAATGGTAACCCCTTCTTTGACGGTTGATATCTCATAAACTAATCAACCAATTTTCATGAAACCTATAGCTAAGAATCGTCCCGATTGAACTAGATTTCTAAAAACACAGCGTCCACATCGCTCCCTCGGTTTGGGAGCTATAATGCCAAAGAGAGATTTAACACAGACACACAAATAAATACGTTAAACTTATAAAACCCCTCTATATGAGGCGGGGGTTAAAAATATAATTCTTCCATTAAAGTTAGGAGTTAGGAGCTAAAGCAAGACTCGATTCTAAAAGTAATAAAAGAGGCATATTATGTTTAACCGACCACCAGATATGGTAATAAATAACGTACAAAAAAATCGATTACCAAAATAGTTTTGCTGGTCGAAATGTATAAACCATATAAAATTTTAAACTATGTATATATTGACCATCTCGTTATTGCATTTAAGTTAATAAACCCAAAAAAAAACCACATCCAAATCGGTTCATCCGTTTAAGAGCTGCGGTGCCACAGACAGACACACACACACACACACTTACACGTCAAACTTAGAACACCCCTTTTTTGCGTCGGGGGTTAAAAATAGTAAATGATTGCCCAAATATAAACCCCATTTTCAACTAATAAAAAGGGTTAAAATAAATAAAATGGTGGTAGCGATACTGACGGACCCTGCAGAAGGTCCTACCACCACTAAAGTCCCTATGAAGTTTATTGAATATCAATGTGGACAACATTTTCTTTAAATACAATAAAATAAATGTTTAAAAAAACAAAAACCCGCCTACAAAAATGCAAAAAATAATTTCTTTTAAAATGGTAGGTCAGTCCAACTGCATTCGGCTTTTGGTTTAAAATATTGTGGAACGCCGACTTCAGTTAAAAGAAGTTATTTTTTGCATTTTTGAAGGCGGGTTTTTGTTTTTTTTAACATTTATTTTATTTTATGCTTTTTAGTGATCCTATTTATGCTGTTACGTAGCTCCACTTCTAAATATGAATGAGAAACTATAGAAAATTTCAAGCTCGCCGCAAACAACGCCGCGGGAATGTCATAGTCATATTTAAACCTAAATGGGCTTCATCATAGTCGCTCTACTACCTTAATCGAAATATCTTATCGCCACCCTTGAAATAGGTTCCGTTAAGGAGTTCCGGTGGCCATCCGTGGTCTTCATCATCAGTTCCACTTCGCCATATAGTACTTTTCAAAAGCAAATGCACAAGTTACAGTGAAAAATACCAAAATCGCTATAGGTGTGCCTATAATATTTGAGGAGTTCTCTTGATTTCTCCAAGATCCCATCATCAGATCCTGACATGCTGACAATGGGACCAACTAGAAAGTATACCCATTCAAACAACGAAAAAAATTTTCAAATTGGTCCATTGGTCTTCGAGTAATCGGGGAACATACATAAAAAAAAACCTGACGAATTGAGAACCTCCTCCTTTTTTTGAAGTCGGTTAAAAAGAAAACATTTCAAAGCCCGTAAATTATTTAACGCCAAAAAAAATTGAGTCGAATCATGAAGGCCAAATATTATTTACGACCGAATGCTCGGACGATGTGGGCAGATAACCAGTTATTTCGGACGTTTCATAGGAAAATGATCATTAATATGTATTTGTGAACCAATTAAAATATTAGTGCAAAAAAAGATTATTTAGTAATAGTACCTTAAGTACAATGCCATAAAAAGTGTCTACATGGTTTTTAAAGCGGGAAATAAAGTTCCATCATATGTTCCTCCCATTCATCTCAATGGTAACAAGCTAAATAGGGTTACATGTTTCAAGTACCTCGGGCACTTGATGACGGACGATCTGCGGGATGACGCGGACATCGAGAGGGAGCGCAGGGCATTGGCGATCAGAGCGAACATGATCGCGCGCAGGTTCAGTCGATGTACAGCACAGGTTAAATTAACCCTTTTCAGGGCGCACTGTACATCGCTGTATACCTGTAGCCTATGGTGTAGATACACGCAACGATCGCTCAGTGCCCTGCGCATCCAGTTTAATAACGCGTTTAGGATTCTGTTGCGGCTGCCGCGCCGCTGCAGCGCGTCAGGCATGTTTGCGGATGCGCATGTCGACGGCTTTCTCGCGACGCTACGCAAGCGCTCCGCGGCGGCGCTGCGGCGTCTGCGGGGCAGCTGCAACAGCCTCCTGGCCGTGGTGGCGGGCAGAATGGACAGTGGCATTCTGAGTCACTGGACCAGGCTCCACTTAAATAATGTGTACACTAACATAGTTATAGGATAACATAGTATAAGGAATTTTGTATTCTAACCCACTAACATCTATGGATCCTAGGAATCTGAAATAAACAATTTTTTTTTTTTTTTTTTTTTTTTTTTAATAGTAGTGACGTAAGACACATTTGCCTTGGACTAGGGGCAATGATGACCTTAACTCGCTCACAATATGCCGGGCAGGCGGCGCGGCGGTTAGCACATGTCAACCGGTTGCCGCCGAAATGGAGACCCTTCGACGATGGGCCGGGGGTTCCATCGCTTGCACTTAAGGGTCCCGAGCTGGAAGACCTCCGAGGTTTCCGGAGCGCCTTTTACGGAAAATGGGAAAAAAACCCTGTTGAAGACGGGACCGTAAGGGCAAACGCTGATAGACGACTTAGCGGGTGGAATACCACTCCCGCGACCTCGTCCAAGGTGGGAGAAGGAACCTCTCAGGGGTTTTAGTCGATGTGAGTCCGACATATCCACTAGGCCTCCCCGGGTCGATTGGGGTCCATAATGGATTTCACCCTGAGAAAAAAAAGGGCCAATTATAATGATACTAATCTTGGCTGAGATGCTCGTCTCAAGATGCGTCAAATAAAAGTCAAATTTATTAACTAGCGACCCGCCTTTGCTTTGATTCGGCTTTAAATAAATATTTTCTTAACTCTGTAACATTTCAAAATAAACACGAAAATTTAATGATGGCATTTATTTTTATAGCTTATCGTTGATATTATTTTGATCGAGTGAGCTTTGAGCTATCTAATTGAGAATACATGCCCTAAAATGTCGCCTGTACACTGACGGGACAACTTGAATTTGCCAGTAAATAATACGTTCGTCGAGTGAGTGAGTTGAGTTCAGAATAACATGGCTTTTGTTTTCAATGACAATATGTTAACTTTTATTACACAGAAAAGAACTAAAAAGTTGTAATGCGGAAGCAAGTGCTGTCATTTTCTTTCCGATCGTAACTTGTTGCGGTAAACTAAAAACAAATCACACAAGGAAGCATGGCCGCTGTGACTACCAAGATGACGACTAATAGAGAAGTATAGAAGAAAAAGATATGTTCCGCCGACCCCAAATAAGTTGGAATAAGGGCAGAAGAATGATAAAGCATGGTCGCTAGACTCTAGCGTGGTAGACCACGCTTCGCGATTGCCTCATCTACGCTGCTACTTCTTCCTCTGCCTCGATTTTGCAGAATTAATGCAGAGAACATTATAATAGAGCTGCTCAAACTTGATTACCATCTAGTGGCTAATTTATTTTCGAAGTTGTTTATAAAGATAGTCTTAACTAAAAAAAAAACTATAGTGTAAGAAGCCTTAGTGGAACTCTGAAAGTATCTATATGAGCAACAAAAGCTTTTCAAACCTTGCCGTTGAGATCACTGGCAGATCGCCAAATGTATCGAATTAACTAGTGCATTTGTGACAAAAGTTATTACATTGTATATTTATGGTACGAACACTTTGAGGTTGATATAAGATTGTACTGTGAATACAATGAAGATAATTATACATTCGCAATTGTAAGGTGCTTTGAATCTAGTAAGAGACTGTTATGGTTTCTTTTAGATGTGTAGAAGACAAGGGGGTTCTCATGACATGGCTATGCAGTTCATTTCACGGCGAGCGTAAAGGTCAAGGCTATAGCAGTAACATAGCTTTGTCTTCTTCTCGCTGTGTAAACTGAATAGCTATATCATGGACATCATGGTATCTTCCCGGTCTAACAAAAAAACATCTTTACTGCATATTTTAATATTGTCGTCTATATGCATCATATTTTTAAGATCGAAAATGTATAGGATTGCAGTAAGCTGCCGGACGGACCCGTCGAACGCTTATGTAAATTCCATATATTTTTGTCAGTTTTCGAACATCGTTTACGTTAGCGTAATCTATCTTGTCTAGCCTTACAGGCTTGTCCTAATGTGAAGACCATTGATATTCTTGTACGAAGCTATTTTTTTTAGCAATTTTGTTGAATTATATTATACTGGCGACCCGCCCTCGCTTCGCTTCGGTTTATGTGAGTTTTCTGTAACGCCCATACATAAACCAGAACTTATTATACATAAAACCTTCCTCTTGAATCACTATCTACTGCTGAAAACAGCATTAAATAAAATCCGTTGAGTAGTTTAAAAGATCTAAGCGAACAGACAGCGGGAGCGACTTCGTTTTATACTATGTAAAGATAAATAAGTTGGCACAGCCAAGATGCAAAGGCTTCTAACGTTTCTGTTTTATGTATGGAGTTGACATAAGCGTTTGAAGCTATCTGTCATCAGTTTACGTCAATCCTACATACATTAGCTACTTTCGGAAATCGCTAACTCAGCGTTATGTATTTGACTAGGCCTCAAGGAATGTTCTAAGTTCTAACTGTCTGGTATTATTATTATTTTTAAGCCGCTATTATTGTCTTTTGAATTGAAGTACCCGAAATCCAGCCATCCGTTTACGAGTAAACTCTACGAGGTCACAAAAAACTATACGTACAACATATATGAATACAGCTCAAAAACATTATCGTTCTTCATCGACAATTGGGTAACAATATAGTCGGTAAGATGCGTCTGAAAATAGGAGTTAACTTTAACGACATCATAATTTCTACCGTAAATACATTTGCTGTTGCAAAGTAATTTCAATCTAGTGGAAGGATGTTATGGTTTCTTTTAGATTGTATATTGAAGGTAAGAAAATATTAACAAGGAATTTTCTACTCAAACATACTGTCATAAAAACGTGAACTTCACTTTACTTGAAAATTCCTTGGAAAAATATTGCACAAGCTCCAAGTCTACATCGAGTGCGCTTTAGAATTTTTATCCGTATTGCGAGAGGAGAAGGTTGTTTTTTAGTCGCACTTGTTTAATACACTGACTTCATTTTCAAAGTTTAGATTGTCGGTTAAACTTAATCAATGAGCTTTTAAAGCTTGTTTTACCTTGAAAGTGATGGGAAAAAGTTCCGTAAGACAACTTTTTTTCCTACAAATTGCTTTGACATAGGAGTTCACGTCTTCGACATTTGTCATGTTTTAAAGCTCTTGCCGGACTTAACTGAAGGGCATCGTGCTTTTGTTTAGTCCATAGAGAAAATACTCCCGAAGAAATTGTCCTCGCGTGAGCACTTTATTTCCCTTATAAGTCCAGTCTACAAATAACTCGACATTGCCAAAATACTTCTTAACAGGAGTGAAAGCCGATAGTTAAAATTAGATTTAACTAGAATTAGATGCACCTGCCAAAGTCGTTCGAAGGTTTGCTTCCTAAATCAAATGAAATGAAATCAAATTATTTATTTCGGACGACAAAAAGACCCATAGTGTTAGTATACAATTTAAGATAACTTAATCTAGTGTTAGTAATTAGTAGAATAATTCTAAAGATACAGTATTAACATTTACAATTTTGCTAACTTGTAATATATATGCACACGCTTTCCTTAGCATTTAATCTATATTACAAATTGCGCTACACCCTATAATACGCTCGGTCCAATGTTTAAAGATCGGACAATCATACCTTTCAGCAATTTCCTGAAAACCATCCGTGCGAACTGCCGCAAACACACCCGACGCAGAACACCTGCTAGGCAGTCCCAATAGCATTCTAAAAGCATTGTTGTATTGAACGTATAAGGCGTTGTAGGCTCGTTTCGTGTACCGGACCCACAGGCTGCTCGTGTACAGGGATTGGCAAGATGATTTAAACAACGTGATTTTCACTTGATAAGAGCAACGAGCAAACCTGCGGGTAATCATTTTACTCCGAACCGCCTAAAGTGTGCTGGTTGCATCTTATAATATTTATTTATTGCGATATTTGAATTTTTGTTTGTGTACTCACAAAGACCGCAACCTTCAAGTGATTCATGTATACGAGCATTTAAATTGAGAACATCATAACCGTCAAAAAACTATCACAGAAACCGTTTACCAACAGTTTCCTAATTCTAAATTTAACTTCACCTTACCGGCCAGTGCCGGTTTCCTTCAATCGTCGCCTCTCTGTTGGCGATAGGGCAACACTCAATCGGTGTGTGTTGATGGCCAGTATCATTTGAAGGAAAATATTTTCGTAGTCTATGGAAAATTTATACGGATACACATCACAAATATAGAATGATTACCTGTCCCGGTTTTGCAAGAGAAGAGTGTCAGGGATGTTTACTAAATTTCAAAGGAATATTTGGATAAGAGCGCGGATCATCCCAACCGCAGATTTCCGTGGTGCTGTTTGTTAGGTAGTCATTACGTAGAGAATTCATTATGTACACAGTTTGAAGCGATTAAAGGCTGTTCGAATTTGATGCCTACAAAGATATGAACCAACAATGCCCGTGACTTTGTACGTACAGAGTACGTACGACTTTGTACGTACGTACGGAATAAATAAATTATTCGACGAATAATTTATTCGAATAAGAATAATCATTCGAGAATTTCATTCGTTATTCGCGAATAATTTGATTATTCTTATTCGTTATTCGAATAAATGTTGCCCATCTCTGGTACGTACCTATGGAAGTCTAATTTGTTCTAATACAATAACCTAATAACTTTTGATTCGGTAATAATATATTAATCAAGCAAACGTAGTAATAGCATTATAGCATTTTGCGACTGTAGTTAATAATAAATAAACTGTTAAAAATATCGCAATGGTATGCTATATTTGTAAATTTAAAATCTGAAAATTGTCGAACATTACCAGAACTATTTATCAATTACTGTAAAACTAACATACCGCTAAATTCCTCATAATCTTACTCATTAAAATGTAAAAAGTTTTCGAAAGAGAGATAGAAAAATCACGCATTCAGTGACACATAACTGCACCTACATAGATGCAGAAGAATGATGATAACAAAATAAAACACGACGGTAAACTTAAATTACTACTTATACAAAAATGAAATGAAACTAAATGAGGTTTTCATGAGATGTTACTTTTAACTCATAACGTTACTATTATTTTTGTTTTAGTAATTAAGCGCCAGATATAACTTTTAGCGAACGCTGTAGGTACACAGTCGTTATTAAGTTACGGATACTCAATGTCATCTATATAATTACCTTTGTTTGAACAATTTTAATGTGTTTGTAGTTTATTACTGTGTAAATAAGGTGCATAGTGGGTTATGGGGTGGGTTTAAATATGGTTTCCATTAGATCTAGTTACTTTTAACTCATATAGTTACTATTAGGTATTTTTGTTTTAGTAATTAAGCGCCAGATACAACTTTTAGTGAACGCTGTACACAGTTGTTATTAAGTTACGGATACTCAATGTCATGTACATAATTACCTTAGTTTGAACAATTTTAATGTGTTTGTAGTTTGTTACTGTGCAAATAAGGTGCATAGTGGATTATGGAGTGGGTTTAAATAGTAACTGGTCTTAGGTACATAATTTTGATAATTTTGGAGTCCATAATGTTAAAGTATTAAGCGTTAGTAACTACAATTTCCTCTAAGCAAAAGTTTGAGAACTTTCGTGAAAAAATTTCAATAGTATTTTTTTAAAAGGTAGCTGATATTTATAACAATAATACCTAAACCTAAAAATGAAATAAAGAAGATAACATCGCAATTTTGCTCATCTAATGTATATGTCTATTAGGCAAACACGCGATGTTTGCACACGAACCAACCGGGGAAGAACGAATCAAAGCTCAAAATGTAACTGTGCAAATATATTTTTTATTTAAATAATGTTAAGGTATTAAACAGAATGGGTTTGCATTATCACTTGTGTCATTTTTCGTTGGTTTAATAATTAATTAATTTGACTATTTCGTTTTAAAGCTTATATACATATAATTTTATTTCAAAGAATATACTCAAATATTCAATTGCGTTTTATAAACAGTAAATACATTTATTTTGGTTTAATGTTGCATGGTTTTAGACAATTTCCCTTTATTATTTTATCAATTTCAACAGTTTTTCCTTGTTTCATAGGAATTTGGTGATAATACTTGTAACCATAACAATTGAGTCATATTCTTTTGAAATACCTATCTCATTGCAATGTAGATTTAGATTGGTCTGCTTCCATTTAAAATGCCGACAACGCTAAGAAGAAGAATGTATGGCCCAATATTTTTTCTTCTGTTTTAAAGAAATTAAGAAGTAGGATGCATGAGGCCATGTAAATGTAAAAAAAAAAAGGAACATAGGTACTCGTTGCTACGCTTTATGATAATACGATTTCACTACGCTTATGTTCTGGTAAGTGTTACATTGAAACTAATCGCTCTTGAACTCGAGTCATCAATTATTAACCAGCGACTTGAAGCTGTTCCGTCAGAGCGTTAAAACAACATTTATTTACTTATTTATTTACACACATACATGCCTTCATTCCTCCTTCAGAGTAGGCAGAGCTACAGAATTAACAACGACTCTCAAAATTTGGTGATAATTCTGTAACCACATTTTGCACAATAAATCATAAGTGCATGCATTTTCAGTTTACCAGCTTTACCCGTCGAGTGAGCCCGCTCCACGGCCCGCTCGTATGACTTCGACGGTTCGACACAGAGCCCGTTTTTAAGGGAATAACACCTCTGTAAGAGGATGGTATTACCCTATAGAGATTTGTTTGATACAGTCTGTTCACGCCTGCAAAGACTTGTTTTCCTGACAATTTGCCAACCTTAATATCGTTTTGACGATTAGACTTTAAATTGTTGTTTTCTAGGTCATTATGTTTATATTATTACTAGCGACCCGCTCTCGCTTCGCTTCGGTGTATGTGAGTTTTCTCGCGGCGGGAACAGCGGGAGCGACTTTGTTTTATACTATGTAACGACGATAAAGATAAAGATATTGATAAGCCGGTTAAAACTACAGCAAACTTTTTACTTTTACTTTTAATGATTGTATTTCCCCCCTCAGAGTCAGTTAATGACGATCAAGTAGTTCTTAGTGACGTTTTTTCATACACAACTACACAAGTTAGAAAAAGGAACGAGTTGATTGTCTCTAAAATTTCTCTAAGTACGATGGCTAGTTTTAAAAATATGAATTTGGTACTCCATTTCTTAGTGATTAGCTTTTTGTGTGCTTAAAAAACTACGCTCTGATAGAGTTTCTTGCAGCGCTTCTTCTAAGTAATACATACATACATAAAAACAATCACGCCTCTTTCCCGTAGGGGTAGGCAGAGACCACTTGCTTCCACTTGCTACGATCCAGACAAACTTCCCCGCTTCCTCCACACTCATAAGTCTCTTCATACACGTGTGTCGGGTTAGGGTCTCCTGACCTGGCCCTTTCTTAATACGTCTCCCAATCTGATCGTGGAACGTTAGCCTTGGCCGCCCTTTTCCAACATTCCCATTTACTCTTGCCTCATATATCTGTTGTTAGTGTGTTCTAAATAATAAAGGCCTTAAACTTATTAAATAATTGTTTTATTTGTGGATCTAGCCTTTAATACTGCGATCCGTAACTTTGGTGTTCTATGTCTTTCTCTCTCTACGGGACATAAATTTAACAACGGAAGTATTGGCATTTTCCGAGGCTAACGTAACGCTAACAGGTGGCTTCCGCCATAAAAACTGAACTAACTCAATCGGGCATAATGGCCTCAATAAATAAAAACAAACGGATAACCAACAATGAAACCGACATTTTTTTATTGCCTCTTCTTTTTTATAGCAAACGTCCAAGTTTTTAGTACCTCTGACTTAGTTAACCAACCTTTTCCCTCCGTCTGTGCTGCATGAGAACAATAAAAAAGTAATCCAGACTACATGCTCGGAATACGAAATACTGGCAACCTAGGTTTTCCCGCTAAAACGCAAACGGTTTTCTTGTTTTCACTTCAGTAGCGTCTGGTTAGTCGAGGGGAGAGGTCGCGCGCTCCTTCTCCTAATCCTCGCGAACTTGCATCGCGAATATATTTCGGGAGTTTGTTTCTGTTACTTGGATTAGTGTTATTTTTGTGTTTTTGCTGAGTGATTAAATATGAGTCTTGTGAGTTTTTGTTAAGTTTTAATTAAAAAGATGGCTGATTTGGACAAGGAAGAGGATGTTGAAGGTATGTTTTTTTGTTTTCTTTTTTTTCACTGGATTAAAGCTATAAAATCTTTGAAATAAATACGCACGGATTTTTATGTACTTATTCCCCTTGGTTTCAATAATATTGTGCTAAAATACAAATAAATAATTGAAAAAACATTATTAAAAAATCGGCGCACGGTCTGTCTACCTACCTATTCTGTATACCTACGTTTTTTGGATAAAAGGACAGCGTGAAAAAGCTTAAAATAATTGGCTTCTACACAAACTTATGCGAACTGACATGCTGAGTAAAATTCCCATATCGTCCTAAGCTTGAAAACCATTTAATTAAAAAAAGTTGATGTATTTTAGACGTGTTTAACTCAATCATAATTTAAACGAATGAATCTAAATTCAAAATTGACATTGAAAAGTGCATTATGCGAATTAAGTTATAAAATTTAGTTCGTTCATCGTTTTTTCTTATTTAAAGACACATACTTAAAATAAGAAAAAAACGAACGAAGTTAAGTTATTACAATCGCAAAATTATTATTAGTATGTGTGATAATCAAGGCAGTTTTAGACTACAGTTTTTTTAATTGGTTTTTTATACGGTATCGGTATTTCGGTTAAGTATAAAAAAATACAACAAAATTAAACAGAGTACCTACCTAAGCTTAGTAAACCCGAATTACTTTTTAGATTACGGACGTTGATCTCTTTGCAGAATCTTTATTTGAGGATCAAACCTATACCCCCCATAGTCTATGACATACTGAGCTGATTTAGGCCAATTTAACGATATCTGACATTTTAAAATTCGTCAAGTCATTTAGACTACAAGGAGATCACAAAAAACAGGATAATAGAATGGATAATTTTACATAATATACCTACATGTACCTACAGTACAAATACTTTTTGTTTAGCACCACAAACCACATAATAACACGGAAAGTACATACTAATTAAATCTTACGAAGTGAATCAGCAGGCGATTTTATCGCTAAATATCGATCTCTTCCGGACTACCTTACAAAGAAGAGAAGTTAAAAGATAAAGAAAATAGGCAATCGGTGTAAACCTAGAAACATCGAAGGACAATCTCACACCAATTGACTTACACCCAAACTAAGCTCAAGGCTTGTACGGTCACGGACGTTAATTTGCTACCCATTTCAAAGAAAATCTGATGGAAGATGTCATTGTCATTAGAGATGCCAAGTGATTTATAATTGATAGGAAACTCAACCTTATTGCTGTAGAATGTCAGATTGACTTTGGAACTAAGGTGGGTCACAAATTAAATTCTTTGACTGTAATGGGTACTAGACAACTAGGAACAAAATACTTGCTCTTATCACACAAATATCTGCCCTTACCGGGATTTGGACCTGGGACCGCTAGCTTCGGAGGCAGGGTACTACCAAACCAGCCCAACGCTTCGTTAATAAAAAAAGAAATAAACAACCGAAATATACAAATATACATAATATTTATGGACACTTGGTTAAAAAACGCACACTTCACCACATTTTACTATTCAATTTCAGATAAAATTGTTTTTCAAGAATTGTTATATGTTAGAAATACAAACTGACCTTCATTCGTTGTTAAGAAAATCATTTGCGGCCGTGGGAAATAATCATCCCGTCAGTCATCACCCTTCATTGTCTTTGACTTTTGTAACAAAGCACCATAAGAACCTTGTTTGTAATTTGTTTAGTCTGCAGCTTTTGATGTTTTGAATGCTCTTTTTATGAAGACGGGTGTATCCTTTAAAAAACATCTACTTACAGACAAAGATTGATCGGACAGATGAGTATCTTTCTATTTTAACTTTTCCCGTAGTAAAAAAATTTATCCTAATTGTACGACATGAATATGATTGTTAAACACTGAAAAATAGATTTACATTTCGTGACTCAGAAAATAACGACTATTTATGGTTAAAATGTAATTCACGTAGAAAATAAAGACAATTTATTAAAGTCTTTGTTCCCGCATCTATGGAAGCAAAATCCTCAATTTTGATACTAACTTTCACACCATATCACAATTTTACTCCTATGATTATTAAAGAGTACAGATCGATGAAAAGACTAATTTATCTACAATCAATTTTTAGACTTTTTTTGAACAGGAGGTATTGGTTTTTCAACTTCTAACATCTATTAGATCTTTTGTAACGCCAAACCTTGCGAAATCTTTAGAAGAAAATTATTAAAACATTAAGTACTCCGCTACCGAATGAAATCACATTTTTTATGAAATCCAAATTCAAATTAATTTATTTCATTACATTTGTACATTATAATTAAAATTTTCATTGAACAGAATTAGGTACGTAATGAAAGAGGCGTGAGCACAGCTGGGCTGGATTTAAGCTTACCCAAGGTCAGCTATGGACAGTTTAAGTACCTTAATTTAAATACATATTAATTTCAAAATTTTAGGCATTTATAATACCTTGAACATTAAGTATTATATTAAATTATAAATGACAATAGATAATATTTTACGTGTAGTATCCAGGTGAAATAATTTTTTTTTTAAATTTGGCAACAAAATTTTGTGTCTAAGTAAAGTTTTGTGGTTCTGAATTTGTATTAGAATCTACCCCCCTCGTGGGCAAACGGTATTTTTTTCGTTTTGTATTAATAAATAATTATAGTCTCTTTAGTTTGGTCTTAAATGTAAACAAGGTTGTATCTCGCCGCAAGGAGGGTTAGGATGTCCATATCGTGGCGGCCGCGTAGCGGTTTATGACGAGGAAATGGCACACGAGCACACAGCCCACCCTGATGGTAAGTGGGATCTGAGACCCATACACATAATGGATTCTGAAGACTACCATTCTCAGACTCCAAGTTGCCAACCTTGATGACAAATGGCCGTATTAATAAACTCGTCTTGACTGAGATGCCCATCTCAAGAGACGTCAAAGTAAACGCCAACCCATAGAAAGCTGTCATTTTTGACAAGTCTTTTGACTGACATCTCAACTAAGATGAGTTTATTAATACGGCCCTAAGAGAGAATACCACTATCCTAGTAGGTAATTTTACTGGTATTTTTAAAGGCGTAGCTGTTCCAATTAGGTAATTAGACTTATTCTGGAATTAATGCTTTGGCGCAACAGTGAAGCAATACATACATACATAAACTCACGCCTTCGTTCCCAGAGTGGGGTAGGCAGAGCTACAGCATTACCAACAACTCTAAAACCTTGTTGATAATTCTGTAACCACATTTTGCACAATTAGGCTAAGAGCGCTTTCACATAATTAGGCGTTTTTGTCGCGCGCCTGTAGCGCTTCTAAGTCGCGTCTAAGCTCGTATCCATACATATTTAAGTAGCGCATACGTATTTAAGATGTTTACCAGCATATTAGTGACAGGATCCACGTGAAGACATGGAGTAGCACTATTCTAACCCGAAAACCACACGGGTCCACTACCTAACCCGGCAACTACAAGTGAAGCAATAATCACGCTCAAGTCTTCTTGGCCTCGTGTGGTTGCCGAGTTAGAATAGTGCCACTCCATGTCTTCCCGTGGATGTGGTAAGAGACGACTAAGGGAATAAAGGCTTGTAGTACTGTTAGGCGATGGGCTTGCAACCTGTCACTAATACGCTGGTAAACATCTTAGCCTAATTGTGCAAATTGTTTTTATAGATGTTTGTAATTCTTTAGCTCTGCCTACCCCACTCTGAGAACGAAGGCGTGAGATTATGTATGTATGTAAGTCTTCACATGTCATAAATTAATACAATTTTCAGTGAATAATATCAAAATACATGCCAAGTGATTTGGGTAAAGCCACAAAATGACTATGATTTGCGCTACACGTGTTGATTTGTAACGGGATATACTGGTATTTAATTCATCATCAAATATTCAATTTATTATATTTATAAAGTCTGTTTGCCTAGGTTAGTTATGATTTCTAGCTTTTTGGAGCAGAGATTCTCCTACGGCCATAGTATAAATAGAAAGCTAGTTCGTTTTCGGCCCTTTAGGAGTTCCTGTTACCTATTGTCGCTCGGGCACTAGGGTCACTCGATACTTGATACCCACGCAACCTAAGGATTGATTTCCTCCTACGCTGACATCGGTCGCTGACGTTGGTCGAGCGTACGAATACACACCATGTTCTATGGGACACCACACAGCGACGCTGACATCCGCGGCAGATTTATTGCTACGCGCCGCTGATGACGCGTCGGTCTCACTCGTCAGCGCCGCGTACATCGGTGCGCTGACGCGCTATACACCACTATGCGCGCGCTCAGTGCAAGCGAGCAGAAAAGCGCTTGGGTTGCGTACGCGATGGCTGATAAGATGGTAGATATAACTTCCCGAAATATAGAACAGTGTCTCAGATGATTTTCTAACTATGATAACAATTCATCGTAAGTTTTGACCGACATTCTAAAATAGTTAAAAAAAAAACTTCATCCGCAACTAGCGTTTCAAACAAAATGTGAAAAATTCAAAAGCCATCGCTCTCTCAGCAACAAGTGGGTGGATGTGAGATCTTTTTCACCGTTTTCTTTGTCTGCGTAAGTATGCTGCAGAAACTTTATATTCAAAAATTTAGGTTCATTGTCAAAAAAAACCACCACGTAATTTTGCGCACGAATGTTTCGTACAGCGATCGGTTTTGCACTGCGGGAATTTTCTTTGTCATAACCAACAACGACTTTTCTTTGTCATACCAAAGGTACGCTCGACCCACGTCAGCGACCGACATCGGCGTAGGAGGAAATCAAGCCTAAGGTGGCGACGGCGCGGCCCCAATTAAACCGGCTTGTTGCGTCCTGTTGAGTTTGCTTGTGGTGGCTCGCGGCGCGTACGGTCGAGGCACGCACACATGCAAGCAAGCGATATACCTTTGTTTCAAGATGAACTACTGTTTATACTGTGCTACGGCTTTGCACACAAGGGATTTATCTGATATTATAAATATAGAAATAAATATCAGGGGACAATCTACAATTTTATCTAGTCCCAAACTAAGCCCTAGGCTTTTATTAAGGGTACTAGGCAAAGATAAACATACAGAGATATACAAATACTTAAATAGTTAGTTATTACTTACCAAGACTCGTGCCCATCACACAAATATTTGCTCTTACTTACTTAAATTGGACTAGTGTTATTAAACGTGAGTGAATGTGGAATGTTTGTTTTTCTAGTAAATATTTTTTTCTTATTAAGCTACGCCATTTTGTCGATGAAAGTAGGTGAGGTAACTTTATTAAGGTAACAAAATATTTTAATATCAGTAACATTATAAATTATGGTGTGCTTTAAGTGGTCCCTGCCTACCCCTCTGGGAAACAGGCGTGATTTAATGTATGTATGTGCTTTAAATACAATTACTAAGTACTAAGTGAAAAAGGATATACCTCTACATTATAAAATTCTTCCGTGACTGACAGCGAGGAAAAGATCCACCAATAGGAATACTTTATTTTCGTAGTCTCGCTCAGCGCAGCTCTCCTATTGGTGGCTTTTTTCATCGCTCGCCGCTTCGCTGCCTCGCTCCGCTCCAGTGGACAGGCAGCCTAAACCGCTCTACCTAGGCACTTGAAATTTGGAGGGAATAGTCCTTGGGTACCTTAGGGGTGCACTAAGGGCCGTATTAATAATCTAATCTCAACTCTAATGCTCGTCTCGAGATGCGTCAAAAATGACACTGTTCTATGGTTTGACGTTTACTTTCACGTATCTTGTGACGGGCATCTCAGCCAAGATGAGTTTATTAATACGGCCCTAAGAAAGGATTTTCTGAAAATCGACCCCCACGGTCTGAAGATTGTCTCAATTCAAAATTTAAAATTCAAATTTATTTAGTAAATTGGCCACATACGGGCTCTTTCACACGTCTGTAATATGGAGTGAAGCGCTTCGGACGAGACCATCATTGCGAAGAAGAAGCGCCGCAAGAAACTCCAGAATGCAAATGTCTATGGGTCCCAGATCCCATTTACCATCAGGTAGCCTCTTTACTCGTATGCCTTTCCTTGTCGCGGGCGTTCTATAGCTTAAAATAACCAAAAAAAATTGTAAAAACTGACCTTCGTAATGCCACAGTCCGCTTCTCGTTTCACGATTGGGCACAGTCAGTAATCATCCGCTCAGTAGCTTCTGCTTTGACAGTAATTGTCAGTCAAGGTGAACATACTTGATACGTGCAGAGCTGGGGATTACAGTCATATTTAAATAAGCACTACGAATTAGGAATCTATTACATATAACAAACAAATTAATATCTAGTTTTAGTACTGGCAGGACAAGGTCCAGGGTCCTTACGGGTCGCTGCCGCCATCTTATACTTTAACCTACCGCCAAGCAACAGTGTTCGCATTGTTGTGTTCCGGTGTATAAGACAACTGGTGAAATTACTAGCATACTAGCATAGAGATATTCCACCTTAGTCCTCAGGGTTGGCAATGCATTTGGGGTCTTAAGATTCTAGTCTTGAGTATTCAAATGTCTATGGGTCGCAGATCCCACTTACCATCAGGTAGCCTGTTTGCTCGTATGCCTTTCCCATGCCGTAAAAAAACGCGGGCGTCCTCCAGCTTAAAATATACAATAAAAAAATGTAAAAACTGACCTTCGTAACGCCACAGTCCGCTTCTCATTTCAAGATTGGGCAGAGTCAGTAATCATCCGCTCAGTAGCTTCTGCTTTGACAGTAATTGTAAGTCAAGGTGAACATGCTTGATCCGTGCAGAGCTGGGGATTACAGTCATATTTAAATAAACAGTACAAATTAGGAATATTTAAAATATACCAAACAAATGAACATCTAATTATCACCTTTTGTGGTTAGCCTTGGTTGACCAGGTAATGATTTTGCGTACAAAGCTAGGTCCCGGGTTCGATTCCCGGTAAAAACAAATAATAAGCGTGAGTATTTCGCTCATCCAACACAATAATGACGCAAAAGCCAAAATTCGATTTTGAGATTTTGGTTTTGGTTGTCTTGTATCACCTAGAGCTTAGTTTTGAACAAGGTTTATTTAGGTGAGATTTTTCTTCTAGTGTTTTTATTTAATTTTTGTTTAAATATTGCTTAAATTATTGTTAAAAATCCAAACAAGATGGCTGTTTTTAATGGCTGAAACTAACATGGTGTCTGAGAATATTTATCTTATTCGTCGCTGGACATACTATAAATAATAAAGTAGTTATTTAAGCTTTTAAAAAGCGCCAAATTCATCTCTCCTTAGGGATAGCAAAGTGCAACTTGCTTAACTTTCCCAGAAGTAAGGAAAATTTCTAAAAAAATAATTACTGTGAAATTGTAGGAACCGTTTGAGATCATTGCAAATGTTTTTTTTTTCATAAAAATATTAAGAATGGTTTCAGAAATTATCGAGAGTTTTTCATCAGAAACTTTCACTCTTTAAGAAATTTCTCATTGGTACAACGCTACTTAGGGAACTCATAGAATATATTAAGCATTATAGCCACCCAACTGACCAACCACAGTCTGTCTCTTTCTCTCTACAGTGTGAGTGATCATCTGATCAACCGCTTCTCATGTCTTTGACAGCAATTGCCAGTCAAGGCAAACATACTTGATCTGGGTACAACTACAGAACACAGCCAGGATGATAAAAACAGTATGAAGTCGTTGGTACTGTCATTAATTATACATCATCACATTGTTGCCGCCGTCATCTACATACAGGCCTTAGGTACCTAAATGTGGTGCGGTCGCTTTACTTCTAGTGTTGATAACGACTCGAGTTTTTGAAGTCTACATTGCAAGAACTCGAGTCATATTTACGGAACTCTAAGCTTAATAGGCTTCCGAGTCTTTTCAGTCGTGAGTCGAGTCCTTTTTCGAGTCTTATCGAGTCCTGAAATCACAACTCAAGTTTTAGAAAAGACCCAAGTCTTCATTATAGGACTTGAGTTTTTTTGATGCACAAATGAAAAAAAACTATAAAAGATACGATACCTAATGAAATTGACACGATGTCATGCATGTTCCACAAAGGTTTGATATAAAAATAAAAATAAATACATGAAATGATTTTAAACAATAAGTAGGAACTAACTAAATCTTAAAACAAAACACTCGAGTCTTTATAGAAGACTTTAGTCTCTATAGAAAACTGAGTCTCTATAGAAGACTACAGAAGACTCAAGTCCCTCCCAATATTAAAAGAACTCTAGCTTCGATTCAATGACTAGAGTCTAAAAAACTAAGGCGAGTATTAGAATTGGGGAGTCCAAGGACTTGATTCTTTATTCTTTGATTCTTTCTTTTCTATTACTTCTCGTCACTTTTAACGTCATGTTTGAACTGCTGCCCTAATCTATCAAAGACGTTAAAGCGTACAAAAGTGTGCTGGTACTAGGCAGACTGTTCAAAATTACCTACTGTAACCCTTAATCTCATTAATAAACGATTTTTTACATAAGTGATATACAAGATGAGTCAAAGGTAATGATTTTCAAGAAAATTTTATTTAATGGTTTCTAGTGTGCTTACTCTTTATTATCGTACTTTTTCCATGAAACTTTCAAAATTCGAATTAAATCCCAATCTAATCATTAAGCTAAAGGTTAATTGAAGGTTTGAGTCGCATGGCAATTATTGAAATTTATCTCACCCTACTCGCAAAGTGTAGTTATATAGATGGCATACTGCTTCTATTGTTTCTACTGTGCCACGGTCATTGGCCTTGGGGCGGCTTTGGCAGATCCCCAACATAGTTTTGCGGATTCGGAAGATTATCGTTTCCTTAATGCTGAAGGATTAAGGTTTCTATTTACGTGGCACACCGGAAAATGGATCGGTTTGATGAAGCGGACGAATTGACAATATACTAGTTGTCCGAGTCAAATGGTCAAATGTTTTAATTTAAGTTCAAGATTTTCCTTTGCGTTCTGTGATTATTATTTTAAAGTCCGGCCCCCTTACCAATAAACGTTGAGTAACGGTGGTATAGCTATACAATGTTTTGTCCTTATCTGTCAAATTCAAATGTCACAATGACAGATAAGGACAAAACATTGCATAGTTATACCAACGTTACACAACGTTTATTGGTAAGGGGGTTTGAGTCTAATTTTATATTTACCTTCTTGAATAAATTGCTACTTTGTATTACTTTAATAATTTGCACGACCTGATGACGACGCGTTAATCTATTTGGTAGTAACCCTGCCTACGACGCTAGCGGTCCTGGGTTCAAATTCTGGTAGGGGCAGATATTTGTGTGATGAGCGCGAACATTTTGTTCCTGGGTCATGGATGTTTCTATGTATTTAAGTAGGTATATATTTCTCTATTAAGTAGAAGAAGAAGAAGAAGAAGAAAAACAATTTATTCAAAGAAAACGCACACAGAGCGAAAGTAACAATGTTTTACAGCACAATTACTTATATAAAAAACAATTTTACGGCATAAAAACTAGGCAATTATACAAAGCAGAGCACACACTTATGTGCACCGGAGCCCAGCGATGTGTGCGGATGAATAGGTTCTGGCTCAGCATGTGTTGTGACGCGTGATCACAACGCTGTTATTCTGCCAGCACCTCAAGGGGAGGGGGAGTGCGAAACATACACAATAAAAAACCTATGTATATCGTTGTCTAGTACCCATAGTACAAGCTAGAGCTTAGTTTGGGACTAGGTCAATTGGTGTGACATTATCCCTCTGATATTTATTTATTTATAATATAAAACGTAATGTTAAGAGAAGCTGGCAAAAACCTGGTAATGAGCATTTTAAATAATCGAAATAACAAACATATCATACGAGTAAATCATAGAATTTACTTCGGATTTTTATGTCGTTCGTATTATTTTTAACCGACTTCAAAAAAAGGAGGAGGTTCTCAATTCATCGGGATATATTTTTTTTTTTTTTTTATGTATGTTCCCCGATTACTCGAAGACCACTGGACCGATTTGAAAAAATTTTTCGTTGTTCGAATGGGTATACTTTCTAGTTGGTCCCATTGTCACTGTTAGAAGTGGAGCTAAGTAACAGCATAAATAGGATCACTAAAAAGTATAAAATAAAATAAATGTTTAAAAAAACAAAAAACCGCCTTCAAAAAGCAAAAAATAACTTCTTTAAAATGGTAGGTAAATAGGTCAGTCCAACTGAAGGCGGCGTCCAACAATATTTTAACCAAAAGCAGACTTCAGTTGGACTGACCTATTTACCTACCATTTTAAAGAAGTTATTTTTTGCTTTTTGAAGGCGGTTTTTTGTTTTTTAAACATTTATTTCTTAACTTATTGTCAACTCTGTGCCAATCTAGATAAAGTGAAAATTAAATGTCAAAAGATTCAGATATAATGAATTATCATCTCCAATCCACACTAATATTATAAAGAGGAAAGATTATTTTTTTGTATTTTTATCTAAAGTATTATATATCAAATTTAATATGCTAAGTAATGTATGGCGAAAGCATGAAGCCTATTAGAATATGCAAATGTTAGGTTGACAATTCTTTCCCGTCATAACAATTGGGTAAAGATAAAAAAAAAAGATAAAAGATGTTTATTCAGTAAATAGGCCGCACGGGCACTTTTACACGTCAAAAATCTACGAGAAGAAACGCCGCAAGAAACTCAACAGTCAGTCGTTTTTTTTTTAAATTACTTATACAATTATAGAACTTAACCTAGCATTATATAAAACAATGAATTTAACATTAAAATGTATATATCATGCGTAGTTGAGCAGGAAAATGTGTCAAAACTCAGTATGTTCAGATGAACTCTTAAATAGTAATAATAATAATTATATATATATACATATACTTACCCATGACGGTGCAAAACAACCACATAGTTTTGATACATTCTCCTACAGAAACCGTGTCCCCTAGACAATAATTATACCTACAATGTTTAGATATTTTCCTGACTAAGCTATTACTAATTTATTTAGGTGTTTAATTTAGGCCAAGCATTTTTATCTGTTAGATAGTCCTCGACCCTATAATAAGCATTCGACATCAACGACTTTTTCAAGTAATTTTTAAGTGCTGGAAATGATAACTTTAAAACTTCGTCAGGTAATTTATTATAGAAATGAATGCATTGACCAACAAATGATTTATATACCTTACGGACACGAAATTTTTTAATAGCAATTTTATTTTTATTTCTTGTATTCAAATTATGTATATCACAATTCTTAACAAAAGAGTCGTGATTTTTAATGACATAAATAATATTCTCATAAATAAATTGTGACGCTACTGTCAAAATACTAATTTCTTTAAATAGTAATCTTAAGGAATCACGGGAGTTTAGGTTATATATGGAACGAATGGCTCTTTTTTGTAACACGGTAGGTAGGTAAGTCGGTACTAATAATTTGCAGTAAACCTAACGTTTGCATATTCTGTAGACTTCATGCTTTCGATTAGTATGTAATTGGTCTATTTAACAAACTATTCGCTTCAAACTGTTCGCCATATATTACCTAGGTACTTAGCATATTAGATTTGATATAAAATACTTTTTATCGAATAAGCAGCCCGGTGAAGGTCGTCTCCTAATCGGATCTTAGACGAACTATGGTGCGGCAAAATGACAATAGGGTATTTGCCTAATTTTTTTTTAGTATGTAAATTGAAGCTTTTTTGCCTTCCGAATAGCCTAGTATAAATAGTTTTTTAATAACTTTAAAAATAAGAAAGATATAAATGTTTAAAACTTGCTTTTAGACAGAGAGGAAAGTACAGTAATATGACGTGATATTACTCAACCGCCATATGAATTACGCGCAAAACATCGTATCGTGAGAAAGAGATAGACAAAAAACTTTAAAAGGCTATAACTTTTTTTTTTTTTACCAATTTCAAATTTGATTTTGAATTATTTTATCATACTACGTATATTGATATATTATCCAAATTAATATATGAAATTTAATATCAGGCAAATACCCTATTATTAACAAAGGTTCGACGGTAACGACGACAATATGACTACAGTCGGGATTTTAAGCTTGCTTTTCACTTAGTTATTGTATGTTTGTAACGAATAAGCTAAAAAACTACTGGACCGATTTCAAAAATGCTTTCACCATTGGAATGCTACATTATCTCTAAGTAACATAGGCTATGTTTTATTTTTCTGCGCGGACAGAGTCGCGGGCAACAGCTAGTCGTTTATACGTATGACTATCATCTAGTACTCATAGTTAGTCGGCCTTATAAGTAGCTACACGCTTTAGTGCTTTGCCACATTTACGTCATGTTTGAACTGTTGCCTGATCTTTTAAAGGCGTTAAGGCGACATGGTTCTCAAGTGCGCAGTTAATTATGAGGCCAACTGTACAAGTCTAGATCTTAGTTTGGGTCTAAGTCAAGTTGTGTGAGATTGTCTCTTAGTATTCACTTATCTATTTCATCTCAATATTTGACCTAGAACTAGAAATTACTGAGATTATTATCGGAAACATTTGAGAGCATTGAGAATGTTCTCTTTCCATACAAAATTTAAGAATATTCTTAGAAATTTCCGAGAATTTCTCATAAAACACTTTCACAATTTGAGAAGGTACTTTTCGGTACAATGCTACCTAGAACCACTCAAGTTTCAAACAACCATGACTTTTCCTCCATTTTATCTATCTCACGTATTAAAAGTAGTTCATACCATAAAACGTGTGACGTCACAGCAATTTGCGGAAGGAGTCCCTGACACGCCTGCATGGCAATTAGTTAAGGGTGATCGGCGCGTAAAGCCGGGGTCAAACTCAACACCAAAGAGCACAATGTAATGAAAATATGGCACGAGATTGGACGACACGGTTAGGTTAGGTCAGGTTAGGTTAGGTTAGGTTACGTTAGGTTATCTAGCGGTTTCAGTTTCAATCTCCGGTAGGGGCGAATTTTTGGTCATAAGCGCGAGTGTTTCTAAGTCTTGGAATCACTGATGTGTCAAAGGAAACTTTCCAAAATTGCGGAACATTTCATGTAGGAAAATTTCGGAAACTTCTCACAATTTTGTATGGGGAGTGAAACTTTCCGTTTCTTAAATTTATATTTCCTATATTTCCAGTGAAAGTTTCCGAAAATTTCTTAGAACTTTTCCAACTTTTTGGACACTTTCCGCAAATTGCACATCAGTAGTTGGAATGTATTTAAATATTTATAAACAGGTATGTCTTTATCAATCATGGGACTATGGGAGGCCTGGACCTTTGGAAGGCTTACATGGAGCCAAAGCCAACACAGGCCCTTTGGAGAAGTTTAATTTAGTAAAGTTATGTTATGAGACACAAATGCGATTGTCCTTGAGTTCAAACTAGAGAAGCATGCTCCCACGGACAACCACCGGTTAGTGTGAACATTAATAATAGGCTCTATGAATGAACTGTTATGGATTGATGAACGCTATGCTAAGGCGCCTGCCTGGCCGATGCTAATTACTTAACAGGTATTATAACTAGGTGCCTTGTGTCTGAAATTGAGACTTCCCTTAAAAAAGTTTCAGACTGGGGTCGAGTTAATTTAGTCCGGTTTAACCCCACAAAGACTCAAGTTTGCGCGTTCACAGCTAAGAAGTTGGCGTTTGATGCATCACCTCGTTTTGAGAGCACTCCCCTCACTGCGTAGAGATGTAGCCTCACTCTGCATTTTCTATCGCTTATACAACGGGGCGTGCTCCGAGGAGCTGTTTGGATTAATTCCTGCCGCATCCTTCCGCCTTCGTCCTACGCGACAGAATTTCCACCACCATCATTTAGATGGTTGGCAGTCACAGCCAAAGCACAACTGTGCGTTTCACTCGGAATTTCCTGCCTCGCACAACTAAACTGTGGAATGGTCTGTCGCTTGCGGTATTTCCTGATCGTCACGACCTTCAAACCTTCAAAAAAAGAGCGTACTCTCATTTGAAAGGCCGGCAACGCACCTGCTACTCCTCTGGTGCTGCAGGTGTCTATGGGTGACGGAAATCGTTTACCATCAGGCGATCCGTATGCTAGTTTGCCTCCTAAAAAAAAAAAGGTGCACTTGCCGTCCCCGGGCAAGTCTAAATGGAACGAAGCTAAAGATGAAGCTTCAAAAAGGTTACGAGCGAAGAGCGCTGCTTAAAATCGAAGTTTCGGTACTTTTCCCACTTTTCCCATTGAAAGTCTATGGGAATAGATTTTCGGTGATTATTCCTCCGTGGTATGTCCGATTTTCAATTTTATTTTTTCTAAAGCCTCTATGGCTAGATGTCGTATTACGGGCTAAATTAGATCCTGATATCTCTAATAGCTTGGGAGGAGTATGCGGACAAACGAAAATCTGAATCGGGGAAGAATGGAGCTTCGCTCACTTCGTTCGGTCGCTCGCTCAATTATGTGTTTATCGTCGTCTAGAACTGAAAGTGCAAGTTAGAGATTTTAATTTTAGGTTGGTAATATTTCTGAGGTACATTAAGTAGGTATCATTTAGGAAGTTATAGCCTAATCTTACTACTATTTATAAAGGAATGCTAAAAGTTTGAATGGATGAATGTTTGTTACTCAATCACTTCAGAACGGCTAAATGGATCTGGATGAAACTTGGCACAGTGATAGATTATAGTCTGGTATAGCATATAGGCTACTTTTTATCCCAGAAAAATGAATAATTCCCGAGGGAATAGCGATAGCTGATGTCTACGCGGACGGAGTCGCGGGCAGCAGCTAATAAAACTAGTTATTAAAAGTTGATGAGTGATGTATAGTTATATTTACCTCTTCTTATTATTAACAACTATCTAATCGTGCATCAAGTATTCTTTGTTCTGTTTTTTTTCTTATGATCGTCGAATTAATGTTTCTATTTCTATTTAAGTAAGTAACAATCTCAACGAAAGATCAAGAAAATAATATGACAAAAAAAAAACATTCCATTTGTAATCCCAACTAATAAAGTACCAAGACAGGCCACGTAACCCCAATTGCAAAAAGCGGTGACAAATGGACTCTATATCAATGGAATATGGTTGCAATTAACTCTTAATTGTTACAGCTATTACTCACGTGACATACGTGCATGGTATGTTTCATTAGCATGGAACCGCATGCAATGTAGATGAAAACAAATATAGAGGGGCAGGACAAGAAACAATAATTATCCACATACATACAGTATTCCCAGCTTCTTAACAGCTTTCGGCTGGCTATTGCTATCACACTTGCACTCGCAACCGACAGTATATTTGTCTCTCGGGTGTCATAGAAAAACGATAATTGCCGATCGCTATTAAGAAAATGGTTGCACTGTAGGTACATAAAACAGGTCAAAAACTCATTCAAGTAGATAAAAAATCATGTATTTAAGACGTTATGATGTTTTACTACCCATATTGTAAATGATCGCATGTAATCTTTCCGAAGGCAAATTAATTAATGAATACAGCCATTATATCTTATGGACTTTATCTTATGCCGGCGCTGTACACACTCGTCGAGAGCCTCTCGTCGTGAATCCGACTGCGATATGGCGAGACGACGTGCGAGCGAGCAAGACAAAGAGCGATCGAGACAAGATGAGAGCAGTATGTACACACTCGCTATTGGCCTGTCTAGGGGTATCTCGATGAGTGTGTACAGCCGGCAATATGGACTCACTATTTAACTCAAACGACACATTTTTAATCGGCGAGTTGAAAATGTTCCGTCAGAGCGTGCAAACAATATTTTAAGGCGTGCATTCTCAAAGAGGTAGCATAAACCTCTCTTAAGAAAATAACACAGCTAAATACTACACGGGTAGCATAAGTTGTATTTTCTTGCTTGTCGCTCAGTGCGTCTCTATCGTTACAGACTAGATAGAAAGGGAGATCCGAGCGACAACCCAGAGCCCCTACTTTGAAATTCGAAGTTCGAAGTTACGATAGCTTCATCCCTTTCTCTCGATTTAGTCTCGAATGACGAGTGACAGGGATGGAGCTAACGTAACTTCGAACTTCGATTTTCAAAGTAGGGCCTCAGTCGCGGACAAAATGCTAGCCCTCCTGGCTCCGTATTAAGGTCACCCTTATCGCGGTAGATAAAGCATCCATCACCCTCGCACTTACATACTGGTCAGAAAGTGATACTTGTTTTATCCACGTTTATCCACAATAATAAACACGACCATAATATGTCAGCTGATTTAATCATCTGCGGGCCTATTATACCGTCTATATCGCGTGTCAAATGTGGATAAAGCATCCGTTACTCTCGTACTTATTTACGTGTCAGAAGGTGACGGATGCCTTATCCAAACTTTGCCACGCGATAAACGCAGCCGTATTAGAGCCCCTGTATGACTATTGAGAACTAGAGGCGAGACACTAATTATAACGAATGTAACTTTAATTACATCTTCTTCATCGAACGAGTGTTAATTTATATTCAGATAGAACCGGTACTACTATTGCATCTAGACTAGCTTAATCCAGTTAAAGTTCAATATTATTTCTTTATTTATTATTTCTTTATTTCTTTATTGGGAAACAATCAGGCAAAAACAGCACATAAAATATAAATAAAGTAGACAATTCATAAGCCAAAACAGTTTCCACTTAATACATACATACATACATACATAATCTCATGCCTTCGTTCCCAGAGTGGGGTAGGCAGAGCTACAGAATTACAAACATCTCTAAAAACTTGTTGATAATTCTATAACCACAATTTGCACAATTAGGCTAAGATGTTTAGCAGCGTGTTAGTGACAGGTTGCGAGCCCATCGCCTAACAGTACTACAAGCCTTTATTCCCTTAGTCGTGTCTTACGACATCCACGGGAAGACATGGAGTGGCACTATTCTAACTCGGCAACCACACGAGGCCACTTCCTCTTAATAACTAATAACATTTCTGTTGCTCAGACAAGACTATATAAAATATCTTAAAATAAAAAAAAGAGAGTGAATTCAAAAGCCAAGACAAAAATAAAAATATTACAGAAGGAAATAATAACATATTCTTTATATTTATTCATTTATCTTTCTTATTTCTTATTGCAGAAACAAATTTTTGTAACGACATATGAAATATATCGATGTCGGTAAATTCTTCATTGTAAATTTTGCAAGCTCTGACAAGGAATCTATTTCTTGTATATGCCGTACGCCCGGAGGGAATTGCAAATAATTAAGGGAGGGAATTATAAATAGTTACACAAAAGTACTTTATGTTAAGACAAGAATATAGTTGAATAATTATCTTTGTGGTTGTAGGACCTCGTGCAGGGTCCATCCGGATCGCTACCACCATCTTATCCTTTAACCTACCGCCAAGCAGCAGTGTTCACATTGTTGTGTTCCGGTGTGGGGATAAGACAACCGGTGAATTTACTAGCGTAAAGGCATTCCATCTTAAGGCCCATTTAGATTATGCAAGTTTCTTGTACAAGAATCGGCAATAATTGTATGCAATTATTTTGTTGCAATAGCGTTTAAGAATGGTTCCAAACGTAAGGTTTAGACTGAGCAATTTTTTATTTCCATAATTTTATTGTATGGAATGTGCAAGAAAGTTGTATAATGTAAATGGGCCTTTAGTCCTCAGGGTTGGCAATACAGGGTCTTAGGATTGCAATCTTTAGATTGTAGTCTTGAGGTTTCAAATGTATATGGGTCACAGATCCCACTTACCATCAGGTGGAGCACACGCTCGTTGGTCTTCTCTGTGGCATATAAAAACTCCTTCTTTATTAACAAACTTTAAGGGATAATTTCACACGATGGACCTCGCACCAACACCCAAATTAAGCTCTAAACTTGTATTACTTTATGCACATTTTAAGGTAGACAAATAGATATTAAAATACACAAAAACTAAATATTCGTGGTTATCGCACAAATACGTGGCGTTATCTATAAAAGGGACCTTATTGCTGATGGCGCTTCCGCCATTATTAAAGATGCTCCGATATAAGTACAATGTCGCGTGACGCAGTGCGGCGTAAGCGCCATCGACAATAAGGTCCCTTTTCATAGATAACGCCGCATATTTGCCCTTACCAGGCATCGACCCAGGACCGCTAGCATTGCAGGCAGGGTCACTCACCAACACCTTAACCCTAAGCCCGATTTACGAGTTCATTGGTCAAGAACAGTGGCAAGTACAGTCAACAGCATAAATAAGTGATCATTTATGTACCTTGTCACTTTAAAGTCGTGTTTGAAATGTCATACAAAATTGTGAAACGATTGAAAGCGACAAGGTACATAAATGATCACTTATTTATGCTGTTGACTATACACTTGTACAGTGCTAAGGATAGTGGGGTGAAAAAATAAAAGCGATTCATATTCGGATCCACTGGCAACGCAACTTGACTCGCTACTGTCCGATCGTTTTACACTACTGTACTGTCCATTACTGTCCACTGTCCACTGTCCTTGACCAATGTAAAACGGGCTTTAACAGACGTACAATCAACACAACATAATAGAACCATGACCTACCATAATGTCACAGTGACGTTATAAATTAGATCGTAATCAGTATCAAACAATTTGTTTCAAGATGATATTGCAACACTGTTAGGGATTCATTTTGCCGATTCTATACAGTGTGTTACCGGCATGCGGGCATTTATTAAAACTGCCGATAATATGTTGCTTTAGCAATTGTTCGCAAATATTATCAATTAAAAAATAATTAAAATAACTTCACAGTAAATTTTCTTAAATACTGTCCATTTTAAATGTAGTGCATGTGCTGCGTGTTCATCGTTATCAGTATCGCTGTTGCTTAGTACAAGGCATGTCGTGGTACGGGGGCAGATCATAATAATCAAAGTATCCGTCGACTGTCATTTACACTTGTCAAATTGCTGTGCTTGACATTGCTGGCAATAAATTTTTTGTTAGAAAGTTAATAAAGCCTGAAAACTTGTTTATTAATTAAATTAATGTCATGATTACATTACACATTAAATCACGCCTGTTTCCCAGAGGGGTAGGCAGAGATCACTTCTTTCCACCTGCTACGATCCTGACAAATCTCTTTCGCTTCTTCCACATTCATACATCGAGTCATGCATGCACGTCGGTTTCGGGTACTTAAGATCCGGCCCTTTTCCAGTATTTCTTCGATTTGATTCGAAAAAGTACGCCTAGGGCGGCTCCTTCTGACCCTCCCACTCACTTTTGCTCTGTATATCTCTTTCGTCAATCTTCTTTCATCCATCCTTTCCAAATGACCAAACCATTGAAGCATGCCCTTTTCAATCTTAGTCACTACTTACATCTTCTTTTAGTCCACATTTCTCCCTGACCTTTTCATTCCTTACTCTATCAATCAGTTTCACACCACACATACCTACTACGCAAAGAGCGCATTTCAACTGCGTTCACGACTTTCTTCATGCTTGTCCTGCCACACCCAACATTCACTACCATACATCAGAGTAGGGGTCAACACTCCATTGTGAACAGCCAGTCGCGTTTTTTGTGAAACGCAACTTTTGCTCACGAAGGAGTACAGGGCCCCATTAATTTGGTTTCCCGCATTCACCCTCCTTTCGACATCCTTCTCACACTTACCATCTCTTGTAAACATACTTCCCAGGTACACAAATTCATTAACTTGCTCTATAATTCACCATTTATATTTATCACGCACTCAGTCATCTCCTCGTCCTTCTCTATCACCATGACCTTGGTCTTGTCAACATTTACTATCATCCCTTTTTGGTTAAATGCCTCATTCATCACTGTCACCATCTCCTGCAACTCAAGTACCGATGGAGCAAGTATAACTTGATCATAGGCATATAAGAGGCATTTGATTAGCAACTCTTCCATACACAAACCCTTATCATACTCTTTCAAATCTCGCAGACAACACTGTCCATGAATAGATTGAACAGCCATGGTGAGGCAACACAGCCCTGTCTAACACCTCTAGAGATATTAAACCAGGCCGAGTATGCCCCATTGATCCTGACACAGGCTCTGGAGCCCTCATAAAGGGACCTCAAAGCCTGCACTAGGTTGCTGCTCACTCCATACCAAGACAGCACCGTCCACAACTGCTTTCTATCTAAAACCTTTTGGTTGACAGCCAAAAACTTTTCCGTGATAGACCGTAGTGAAAAGATCTGATCGTTACATCCCATTGCCTTTCGAAATCCCGCTTGTACATCCCAGATTTTGTCATGATTACGTTACAGATATACGTTATTTTAACCTCCTTTAAAAAAAGCCAGGGTGCTGGTAACGCACTGTATACCGATATAGAAAGCTGTGGTAAGAAATTACTTAGGCATTAAGATGTATGAAATAACAGGCAAATATTTGTGTGATCAGCGTGAGTTACCCATATTACAAGCATAAAGTTTGGGACTAGGTAAATATGTTTGAGATTGTCCCCTGATATTTATTTATTATTTATTAGTATCAAGTCACGGTTAGGTACACAAGTACAAAACATTATTTATATTTTATTATCAGTGATCGGAATAGGTAGAGTTTTTTACCTAAAGTTCGCAAAAGTACATAATATAGAGTGGTTATAACCGGATGAAATATTAATTTATTTTTATTGAGATCGGGATTTCCGGTATTTTAATGCTAAATATACGTAATATTTACTCAAGGTACGGGATATTTTATGTTAGTTTGTGATAAAAAGAGCCTGTAACTCGTTTCTTTTAAGTATCTAATTGATAGGTGGAGTGTATTTACTTAAACTTCGTAGAACAGAGACCTAAACTGGTGACTTTCTTGCGACTTGTAATGTCCTTTTGCAAACTTTAGGTAAATATACTCTACCTATTCCGATCACTGATTATTATTTACTACATCAGTACTTGTTAACTACTTATATCGTTGCACAAAAGTACGTTTTAGTTTTTTTTATTTGAATAAACTTCTTAAGCAGACTTAACTAGTCTTAATTATGAAATTAAACCATTTGGCCTCGTAATTCACAGTCTGCTCCAAATCCAGTTGTCTAAAACGGCCAAAGTGTCCTCACAAACAACTTGATTAAATCTTTAATGGTTTTATGTTCTATTGTGCTTCTGGTTATAGGGTTGTGCTGAGAATAATTAATTTTGTTTATTAGTTTTTACGGTTCCGTGCCTCAACCGTAAAAACGCTGTGCCTCAACTTTTATCTCGGGAACGCGTGGAGATATCGAGTTGAAATTTAAACCATATACTCAAGTCTATAGTTCCTTGAGACTGTGAAAAAATCAAACTTCTAAGTTATCGTAAAAAAAAGATACGGCCGTTTATGCCGCAAAAAACGTATATTTCGAAACTCTCAAGGTTATCAAAATTTAAAGGGTATCTTCCGTTGACATAGAACTATGAAATTTGGCAAGAAAACCCAAAAATTTTAATTAAATCACAAAAAAGCAGGGTCTTTATGCAAGGAACGGCGGCGGTGCAAATTTTGGATTGAGTTAACCGTGTCATGTGCGGAACCCTTGGTGGGCGAGTCCGACTCGCACTTGGCCGGTTTTTTGTGAATATTTTCCTTAAGCATGTTAGACTAGTGTTTGTTTTTCTTTAACGTAAACTGGGCCTCTATTCAACACGGTTAAACAATATTGCTTATGAATTGTTATCGTATTGTCAACGTTTCGATAGCTCTTATTTACTTGACAGTAATGGCGGCCGAGTTAAAAACAATATAATAACACGTCAAATTTTTTCGTCAGTTTTTTTTGGCTTGGAGAAGAGAAACGAAACACAGGCCACCTGATGGGAACTGCGATCCATAGACCTTTGCATTCTCAAGACTAGAATCTTAAGACTGCAATCCTAAGTCCGCAAATGCGTTGCCAACCCGGAGGGCTTAGATGGAATACCTCTATGCTAGTTATTTTATCGGTTGTCTTATATACTCGAACACAACAATGCAAACACAAAAACACACACATGTACCTACACACACCCACGCACACACGTACTGGCTCACACGTTTATGGTCACATCTTATTCTTTAGCCTTTTTTGAGCTGATACATGTTGTAGTTTTTTTTCTTTCAATCTCAATTTTTAAAAATATGCGTACGTAGAACAATCTGCTGTTTTGTCATCTTACTTCAATAAAAATTCTTCACGAGGAAAACATCAAATTAATTTCAACTAATTATTAATTTCTAATATATTTTTGTATCTCAATTTACTTCCATCTCCCAATTTACCAATGTCCTGTTAATTGTAAGGAAACCTTTCATTTCCCTATGTTAAGTTACTAATTATTCTAAATACTTACTTTCAAATCGTCGCCATGCCACGCCGAAAACAATTGATCCACATTGCTAGTGCAACGTGTGCGAACGAAGCGTGCGCCGCAGCAAAATACCGGCTTCACCAGCCCAAAACCAGTTTATTCCGCATCGCCCCAAACTCCGGAATCCACATTATTAGCTTTATTAACAAAGTTCACGGCAACCCTAATAAAACGTCCCGGAGCGACGTCGAGGAATTACAGAAAAGTCACACTGTCCAGATATTCTCTAAAAGAGTTATTTTGGTGTTGACAAGAAATAACTTTGTTAGAAAAGCTAGTCTAGATATCTACAGTGAAATGTGATATTCGTAATATCCTTTGCTCTCTGGAATTTAATCTCTACATTCCCAGACATTTTCTGTCTTCGTGGTCACGTGTATTATAAATCCAAGACAGCTTGATGTGAAATATTCTGTTATTTCTATGAATAATCATGTAAACTTTGAAACATTATTTGTATTTTCGTTAACGTTAAACTCGATTATTGCTACTAAATCGAAAATTTAAATTGTCTGATGAAAAGTACCGACTCTGTTTTTTAATACCTATTTAATGGATCTCCCGTGTGCTTGCCGGGTTAGAATAGTGCCACTCCATGTCTTCCCGTGGATGTCGAAAGAGGCAACTAAGAGAATAAAGGCTTGCAGTACTGTTAGGCGATGCGCTTGTAACCTGTCACTAATACGCTGGTAAACATCTTAACCTAATTGTGCAAAATGTGGTTATAGAATTATCAACAAGTTTTTAGAGTTGTTGGTAATTCTGTAGCTCTGCCTACCTCACTCTGGGAATGCAGGCATGAGTTTATGTATGTATGTATTTAATGGATCAAAACCCTCGATATAATGGTGACACCTTTGGAGGCCATTATTTCACCGACAGCGCAGTTGTTAATTAAATAAATAACTCTTAAATAGACAAAAACTCTTAAATGGCCAAACCGATTGTCATAAAACCATCTCGATTGAAATAACTTAATTTAAAAAAAAAAACGATGATATATACGTTAAACTTATAACATCTCTGTTTTTTCTTTGGAGGTTAAAAAACACCCAAATCAAAACATAACCCATGTTACCTTATCTGTAGTCTTAGACGAAATCCGGCAAAAAATACGGTAAATTTTTCGCCATCGCCAACACTATCAAATTCAAGACATTTTTAAATTAGTTGAATTAGTATTTGAAGCAAGCGTTCATGCAATTGGTCGGGGTACCAGTTTTATCGCCGGCGGTTTTGATTGGTTAAATCGAAACAGATGTCGTTCCCGCGCCAGTTACTGTAATATAATATCGCAAAAATGCATCCGCCTGTCTGTCTATTTGATGAGTTTATTAAGCTGAGCCGGCTGGATCGATTTCAACGGAACGTGGCACAGTGGACAAATAGTATAACGACTATGTAGGTTTATGAACGTGTTTTGAAGTTTGTAACACAATCTTGCATTCAAATTTAATGCAACCCTTGCAATGAAATAAAGAAGAAAGAAAGAAATTTGATGTCAAATAAAGAATTTTCCTCTATTCATAAACGCAAATTGCTAAAGCCTGCTGCTCGTAAGGTCCAACGTCCTAAAGGGGTTTGGGTAAAAGTGTTGTCATTTGTAAAATTCATATATTTTCAAGGTGAGCGGCCATTCATAAAAGTGGTAAATTATGATAGAATTATTAAAAATAAACATATTTTGTTACGTAATATAATACTCTAAAGTGCATCGGAGCCGAGATATTTAAATATTCATACTTGGGCTTTGTACTAAAAACTGAATACTTAAATCTTTAAAATCTCCGCTCCGATATTATTTACCGCCATAAATTATATATATCTATGTGTATTTAGAGGTCCTCTAAATAACTATGTAAAAATCATCCGTGGCCGCTGAAAAAAAAAAAAAACAATATTCTTCAAACAAATTTACCCAATGCCCTTTAGAACATTTATCAAAGTGACTTTTGACTTTAGTTGACTGACATGACATTATTTTTCGAACTAATGCAATTTGAGAGGCCTTACGAGGTAAGTATACGCCTAAAGAAAGCTTATTTAATCGGTATGGTTCATACTCGTATCTAGGTTTCTTGAGAGTCGTTTGGCCCGAAGAGATATTAGCTCTCAAATAAGTGGTTGTTATGATATCAAGGGTTTTTATCGATTTAATATCTAGTTACTTACTTGAATTGTTTTGGTCATTTAGAAAGGATGGATGACAGAAGAGTTACGTAAGAGATATGGTGAGCGCGAGTGAGTGGAGATGTCGGTAGGGGTCGTCCTAGACGGACGTACGGTGATCAGATTCGCGCTGTACTGAATAAGGGCCAAATCAAAAGGACCCGAAACCGACGTACGTGCATGAAGAGGGTGATGAATGTAGAGGGAGCGAAAGTTGTATGTTTAGACCGGGGCACCTGGCGGTCCATAGTCTCTACCTACCCCATTGGGAGACAGGCGTGAAGGTATATACGAGTATGTGTATGTTATTCACTTAATTAAACGCTGCGGTGTTAGTGAAGTAATTATTTCTTTGTTCTCCGCAAGCATAAACCAACTTACAAACTTATCCTCAATAACTTATTTACACCCACTACACGCCGCAATACATTAGACACATGTGGAGATATATCCACTTCTTAACGCATTGCTACGTCCCTCTTGTTAATCAGTAACTCAGGAAGCTCTGCAACGTTAGCTTTGACTTTACATGTCTGTTTGTTTGGCAGTATGTTTGTTTAGTTCAAAACTTGCAAGTCAATGCCCAACCACTTCCTGTTCTTAGAAAATGGGCTGAAATTTAACATAATCTGTAAGCCCGATGAGGATGCAATCTTCTAGTGTCCAATGGTGCGTTCCTATATTCAAAACCGTGGATAGAGTTTTGACGTCTCGTTAAAATGTGACATTGTGTTTCTTTGTTCTAATGACCTCCATATGTTAAACCCAGAGCTAGCTTTAACCTTCAGTGTCTAACATACACTTAAGGTTAGAGTTAGCTATATTATAAGCAACCTCCTGACGCACGCACCACCCGACTACCTAACGGGTGTCGGTAGGACGGGGGATGGGGAATCCTGCGGCCTTCTAAACGGGGGAATGATTTTCTCTCCCGGCCCTTCAGCACAGGCTGGGGTAAGGCGCGCGATTCACTGGTCCCTCGTCAAACTGACACCTCCTCCCCCCATTAAATTATAGCAGATGTATAGGCTAAGTTGCAATGGAAGAGGTCACAAAAGAGGGCAGCGCTAGGAGACACGCGCAAAAATAGTATCTCCAGGCAAAAGAGAAAGCCTCAAAAAGGGTAGCCCCACCCATAAAGATGGTATCCACAGCCACACAAGTGGTCCAAAAAGATCTCCGACCCAACCCTTCCATTGTCGGGCAAACGAAAGGAAGCCCGTAGTCTGTAAGCATGCATGCGTCAGGATTCCCACTCCGCGACTCACATAGCTATAAGTCTCCCCCCCATCCCAACCCCCATTCCTATTCCCCCTTTTTGGAAAACCCCGTGGATATGTAAACGGAGGAAGGACTTTCTCCTCCGGCCTTTCAGCACTGGCTGGGGTAGTATCCGCGGGAGTCTAAATTCTAGTTGGTAATAGGGGCATTGGTGTTTTTAGCCGGTGCGAGCCCGGCAGTACCTGGGCCCTCCATTCCCAGGTCTCCGGAAGGGATTTTCACCTCTGCCCTTTTTTCTTAAAGTAATTAAAGCAAAAAGCAAACAAAAGCAAGGACTTTTGTCTTTGGCCCTTCAGGAGATTACCAAAAAAAAAAAGTGACATTTGCTAAAATTGTTGTTTTAAATTAAAATTGGCAGCTTAATTCAATTCTTGATACGTAAATGGTCATTACTCAAGGACTCGTAAGGATAAAATTATTCTCGGTATGACACAGAGGTATTTAACACTGTATTTAAAACAGTTTTTATGTAAATATCTTCACTCCTAACATAGGCAACGTTAAACTAAATAAAGAAGATCGTCAGATAATTTGCATACACCACATTTTCATAACTATAGGTATATGTAATTCAAAAACTATTCCGAGGAGGCTTAATAAACAAAAATGTAATGTCAAATTTATAAAATAAATGTATTTTAAGACAAAACAGTGTTTTGGCTTTGACATTGGTGTGACCTTAAACTTTTTGTAAGACGGGCACATTGTCGTTAAATATGTATTTGATAAGAATAAATACTGAATCGGAGAAAATAGCTTCGCAGATATCCTAATATTTGTTAATAAAATGTTAAAGATAAATATATATGGTTACTGTGAGTCAACCTTAGGAGATAGACATATGCCATCGCGGCCTTTTCTCTAGGTTTTTTGAAGAACAGAACATACAAATTCTTCAGTACATTATTTTGATATACCTCTTATGGTCGCTCAGGTTCACTTTGTCCACATTCCCATCTCCTCCACATTCTCATCTCGTCCACATTCTCATCTCGGCCACATTCTCATTTCGTTCACATTCCCAACAACGGCTCAGGATGACTTCGGCCATAGTTCAATTTCGTCACCTTCTTAAGTCGGTCTCATTCGCATATAGTCTACTGTTTCGATTCGCCAGCATTCCTATATCGTCACTTCCCTATCTCGTCCGCTTTCTTATGTGGGCCACTGTACCAACTCGTTTACATTCGTAATTAGACTACAGTGCCAATTCGTCAAAATCCCTAATTAGTCTACAATGTCAACTCGTCAACATTCTTATTTAGACCACAGTGCCAACTCGTCAACTATATAGTAAAAATATTGAACACCCAGACTCGAGTACAAATATGTGGACGAGTTGACACTGAGGTCGATACAGGAATGCGGACGAGTTGGCACTGCTGACCAAGGAGTACTGAGGTCGATAAAAGAACGTGGACGAGTTGGCACTGTGGTCAAAATAGGAATGTAGACAAAATGGGGTATTGACGATATCAGAAAGTGGACGAGTTAGGAAGGTGACGATTTAGGAATTACATGCTGACGAAATGGCATTGTGGACGAGTTAAGAAGGTGATGAAATAGGACTGTGGACAAAGTCGCCCTGAGCCCCAACAACTCGTGAACAAGCGAGTGATCGAATTCATATCGAACAGCCCTATAGTCCTAAGTTAGGTTGCAGACGAGTTAGGAATGAGGACGAGTTGGGAATGTGGAGTAATTGGGAATGAAGACGAGTTGGGAATATAGACGAGATAGGAAGGGGACAATGTGGGATTGGTATGTGGACGAGTTGGGAATGTGGCCGAGATGAAAATATGGACGAAATGGGAATATGGACAAAGAGCGCTTAATGTTTAGTCAGCGTAAGCTATGTAAGCGGCCGAAAATCGATATTTTGACAACTTGGTAAGAAAACATTGAGTTTTCGAACTATATTAAAACTTACTTAGAATGAAACATATAAACCATCCGGAATAAATTCCCTAAATAACAGCAAAAACTTAATCAAAATCCGTTGCGTCGATTAGAAGGAGTTAGCGGAGAAACAGACAGGCAGGCGCGAAGCGACTTTAATATACCTACTATTTAGAGATCCTGAAAGTGTCACGAATTGCACAACAGCTACCGATGTTTAATAATGAGCTCCTAAACTCTGTTTATTACGCCGTAAACAAACCAAATAAGGTATCACTGTATCAAGCTTTTAATTAAACTCCCAAGTTACTTCAATCGGATTTAACTTTACAGAAACTGGATATGTACTTACATGTAATGTTACTCCTTTGTTTACTTCCAAGCTCTTCATTACTTTATTCAAACGTTGAAACTCTCATTTGTAAATAAATATCAAGTCTCTATCAAAAGGGCAAACATTTGACTCATTATAATGAAAAAAACAAACTCGATAAATAAAAGTCGGCAACATGTCGACATGTTTCGGAATCGATTGGCCTTCATCAGGAATTTAGGACTGAATCTAACGATTTGACTGTCTCCAACTGTACCCATCTTTTGTAATACTTTTTTTTAAGTAACCTAAATCACATACATAGGTAACATTACTGTTACCTACAGCTTTTTTATTAAATACAATTGCAATTAGTTTAAGATTCTAAAATTGAAGATAATGGTCTACGAATAAGATCCGAATAGGAGACGATTTGCACCGGGCTGTTTATTCGATGAAAAGTATTTTATATCAAATTTAATACGCTAAATAATATGTGGCGAATAGGTAGGCTGAAAAATTTCTGTCCAGTACTTATATAATAAAAAAAAAAAACTTTTTTTTAAAATTGCAAATATTTGTTTAATAGACAAATTACATACTAATCGAAAGTATGAACTCTACAGAATATGCAAACGTTAGGTTTGGTCCAAATTATTTGTACCGACTTACCTGTTTATACTTGCCTACCCAATAGTTTGACGGGAAAAAAATAGTCAACCTAACGTTTGCATATTCTACAGTCTTCATACTTTCGAATGGTATGTAATTTGTCTATTAAACAAGCTATTGCATTTTTTTTAAACAAAGTTAATATATAAAAAAAAATATATATACTGGACTGAATTTTTTCAGCCTTCCTATTCGCCATATATTACTTAGTAAATTAAATTTTGTATAAAATACTTTTTATCGAATAAACAGCCCGTTGCAAATCGTCTCCTATTCAGATCTCCTACTATAAATACATCAGAAGATATACAATTACAGTCCAAGTGCGTGTCGGGCCACGCGCATTGTAGGGTTCCATTTATAACTTGGTCACTTATTTAACTTGTAAAGCCTATTTAGCTGTGATAGTTTTTCTCTTAACTTCGTTATAGGCCGGTATACTAATCGTACTTAACCATGTTATTTTTTGACTTATCCAAAAGCAACGGTTTTACCACTTCTTATTCTGCAAAGAGATCCATGAATCGAAAAACGTTCTTGACACAGCCCCAAAAAAGCTATCCAATGACAATACCACATAATGAAATAGACGATCCAGTAAAAAAACACCGTTTTACGTGTACACAACAAAAATATTTTTTAAGATTTTATTTTTGAATTTTATCTACTTGAATAATACATATAACTATGCCAAATTACAGCTCTGTAGGACCAAGAGTGTCTGAGTTAAACCGCGGACGGACGGACGGATGGAATGACAGACATGGCGCATCTAATGAGACCTTACAGAATACTAAAAATGGATGTTTTAGATTGCTAGACTCAATTTTTATCTTCAATATACCAAGCTTACAATTAAAATAGTTAACTTTTACTCTTCAAATCAGTGCCAAGCATTCAAATCAACACCTAAATACCACCCGATGTCGAGTCATCTGTATTCACCAAAAATGTGATCTACCACCTTAAGGTTAAAGCTCATTTTCATCACACTTGCTCGTAAATGGTGTTATTCCATGCCTGTATACAGAAGGACAATGGCCTAAATTGTTCCCGCGGGAATTATGGCGAGTTTGTCATCCCTAGGGAGTAATGACTTTCTTTTTAAAATTTGCAACTCTTTCGTACATCATTTCTGACTAAGGAGGTTTAATTTTCAGCCAAAAATTAAATCGGTTTCTAATTTCATCTTTAAAAATTAGCTATAGACTAACTTACATTACACAAAACCTATACGCTTCATTAAACTTCATTATTTTTATACTTATTTCAAGTTTATATCAACATTTATCATTAATTTTAGTAATTATACATTTTTATCAAATTGGCTAAATCTGGCTCGAATCCAGGTCGAAACTAAACGCAATTATTATCTGTGGTAGAGGTCACAAAAAAAATATCGTTTCCATTTACGTTCCCGTTCGTCAAAAGTTATTTCTTTATATTTTGCAGAGTTAAAGTGTTTTCTCTTTGTTTTTTTTCCTCGCAAATGTGATGAAAACCATTGTGTGTATCACAGGCAGTAAGGGGATTACTAACTCGAGTCATTAAAAGCCCTCCGCCTTCGGCGTCGGGCTTCTAACACCCTCGTTAGTAATTCCCTTCATACTACCCTTGATGCACAATGTACTATTGTACGTCATGATACAACAAGTTCGATTTTCCCTTGCAATAATATTATGACAGTGACAAGTGTCAACCTTAGATAATTAGATCTCACAGAAACTTTTGTCAAAACTGGTTTCGTGGCCGACCGTACCAAATCCACAAACTTCGTCGGCAACGTCAAATTCTGGGGCTCTAGTGATACAAGTTGATATAGCTCTCAATAAGAAAAGGCAAACGTCATGTACGGAGTACACAAGACTTATACCGTTTTTCACCTAAGCCTCGGGAGACTTGTGCCCTTTTTCACTAGGGTCTCAGAATTAGCGTAAGGTCGCATAACCAAGGTTATCAAGGCTCCGATCTTTATAAGAGACAATGTATTAACCAAGGGTTCTCGACGCGGACTTGTTTGGAGGGTTCTTGTCGCCGAAATACATGGGCCAGAGGTTTTTCTATCTGAAGATGTATCTGTTGATGACGAGTCGGTTGCTTGCTTTTGTATGTATGTATGTAGATTCTTTATTGCATTTAAATTGGATAAAGTTTAAAGGCAATTCTATCCATAAATGGGATCTCTTCCAGCTAATCCTAAGATAGATAAAAACAATGTCAAACTACAATGATGACATTGATTGGTGACATTTTACTAAACCCCAACAAAAAAAAGGGATGTTTAACGTATGTATCTGTATACAGTGTGTTACCAGCACCCTGGTTTTTTTTTAAAGGAGGTTAAAATAACATTATCAGTAACGTAACCATGACATTAATTTAATCAATAAAAAAAAACAGGCTTTGTTAACTTTCTAACAAAATTTTAATTGCCAGCTATGTAAAGCACATCAATTTGACAGGTGTAAATGACAGTCGACGGATACTTTGATTATTATGATTTGCCCCCGTACCACGACATGCCTTGTACTAAGCAACAGCGATACTGATAACGATGAACACGCAGCACATGCATTACATTAAAAATGGACAGTATCTAAGAAAATTAATTGTGAAGTTATTTTAATTATTTTTTAATTGATAATACTTGCAAACAATTGCTAAAGCAACATATTATCGGCAGTTTTAATAAATGCCCGCATGCCGGTAACACACTGTATACACAATAATAGCCACATAACATAACCCTTCACCTTTTTTAAGTCAATTGAAAAGGGAAAGCCAATTTATCCATGCGTGCAGTATTTCTACGGCCGGTGCTCATTCCGATTTACACTATAGAGTTACTATAGGCTATTAAAATTGTAATATTAACCATCAAAGGGGTTTGGGTAAAAGTGTTGTCATTTGTAAAATTCATACATTTTCAAGGTGAGCGGCCATTCGTAAAATAGGTAAATTATGATAGAATTATTAAAAATAAACATATTTTGTTATGTAATGTAATACTCTTAAGTGCATCGGAGCCGAGATATTTAAATATTCATACTTGGGCGTACTTTTGTACTAAAAACTGAATAATTAAATCTTTAAAATCTCCGCTCCGATATTATTTAACGCCATAAATTATACATATCTATGTGTATTTAGAGGTCCTCTAAATAACTATGTAAAAATCAGCCGTGGCCGCTGAAAAAAAAATGACAATATTCTTCAAACAAATTTACCCAATGTCCTTTAATCTCCGAACAAAATAGCGTCTTAGCGAAGTTTTCGGCTAAACCAACCGATTAAGCCGAGATCAAGAAAGCGATTTATATTCGGCTTCGGCCTGCTTGTCTTTGATAATGGCGTCTCCTCGCCATACCATTGTTTGCATTAGTTTAATTTATCTGAAATTAAACTTAAAGGGCTTTAGATTGGAGGCTTATAGGATCTAATAGCCCTGTCCAGTTGAGGACAAGTTTTGGTATGTTGATTTTACCTTTTTTAGGGTTCCGTACCTCAAAACGAAATATCTTTATGAAAAGCCAGCTTTAAAAACCCGACAGTATTTTTTATACCGTCGTCGATATACCTACATATGTTAATAATTGGGTTATCCCATAATTTTGTAATGTATTTCGAGAAAAAGGGTTGTAGAACCATTTCCTGTTATCAGATTATTTTACAAAATTAGTATTAAATAGTTATTTCTAATTTATCATTTGAGATTACCTGTAATGTATTGACGTCATGATCTTCATTGGTAAGTTGTGTCTAATCTGTGATCAACCATAGTACTGCATATAATATGAGTCCGTAATGCAGTAATATATAAATAATGTATATCGAATTTTGTCTTATTTATTTCTGTTTTATTTTAACGCTTATTAAAATTAAGACAATTGTTAACTGTTTAAAACATGACAATGTAAGATCTTTAAAAAAAGGGAATGATTAAAACACAAGTCCGTTTTGGAACCTCCGCTCGTAGGCAAGTATGTGGGTGAAATTGTCAAACTCAACAAACGACCGAGGGAAATTACATGACTTGACATTGACATTTTACGTGATCTGACCGAAACGCGTACTCTCAAACGAATTCAATAGTTTTAAAGCATGTCTCAAACAAACCAACTTGTAGTGACGTCATAAAGCCATTTTCTTTAAAAATAAAAATAAAAATATATATTGATTTAAATGCAAAAACCGTGAAATTAGTGTTTTCAATTAGTCTACTTTATCGAAAAATAAAATAAAAACTATGGGAAATTATTTTTTTGATAACCCAATTGTCATTTTGCGATTGTTGTTATTTCAATTCTAACAGTTTAGGTACCCGGGATGACGTAAGGATTCCAACGATACCTCACACATCTAAATCGGTCAAGGGATTTACACCCGTATTTATAGTCAAGAAAAGTAAATACTTGAGTAAAAGTAATGACTAAAGTAACGTTTTTTATATGAGTTTTGAAATTACTAATACTCAAGTAATTACTTTTCTTGACTATAAATACGGGTGTTAGAAGTTATAGTGGAATAAAGAAACTCACATACATACATACATACAAACATGAACCCTAAAAACATTCCTTTACATACACTCCTTTTTTGGGGCAGTCGTGTAAAAACTGAACTCTTATGGGATCACTTTGTTGTCCGTTAGTCCGTCCGTCTGTCTGTTAAGACCCTTTATCTCGAGAAGGCGTATCGGTAATCGCGGAGGTATTGAGCTGAAATTAAAACAAACTAATACTCAGGTTTACAAAAAATCCTTCCAAGTTAACGTAAAAAAAGATACGGCCGTTTATGCCGCAAAAAACGTATATTTCGATACTGTCAAGGGAATCAAAATGTATAGGGTACTTTCCGTTGCCCTATAACTATGAAATTTGACAAGCAATACCACAAGTATAGGGAAAAGTCTGAAAACTATACATTTTTATACTTATCACAAAAAAAAAAACAGGTTCTTTATGCAAAGAAAGGCGGCGGTCCAAATGTTGAATTGAGTTTTGTACGGGACCCTCGGTGGGCGAGTCCGACTCACACTTGTCCGGTTTAAAAAAAAAAGTGGTGGATTCAAACGAGCATGCGGGTTACCTGATGGGGACTGGAGAGTAATCACCACCGCTCATAAACAACTATTATATCTCTAAATAGTATAAAACGACTATGTTTTATATATGTTTTACTATAGGGGTGTGTCCTGGGTAAAAAAATATCTAATTAGTCCGTCAGTAATATTATCAAAAAATATAAAACACGTATTTTTTGCTTTTTTAAATCGATAAAAATTGTCAAATATAACGCGCATCAAAGTTCGGGAGTGGGGCTCGTGACGTCACAACTTGGTATAAAGTGTGCCACGGCGTGACGTCACGCGAAACTTCAACGCACTGTACCCTCGTCATTTTTTGTTTAATTGACAAAAGAAAAAATATGTGTTCAATATTTTTTGATAATGTAAATTACGGACTAATTAGATTTTTTTAGGACACTATCTATTCGCGTCTATATATCTAATTGACCGCTTACTTCTCTTAAAATAGCAAAGTCGGGTCTCACTTAATTTGTATCTCATTAAACTATTTCAATATGTGTTTGCTAAAAAAACATGCAGCATCAAAGCAGACAATGTAAATTTACATAGCTTTTCAAGACGGGGTTGCAGTCGACTTTGAAACTACATTTTAAATTAACATATTCCTCATCGCCGCATACGAGTCTGCAAAATTATAATGGGAAATCTAACCATTAATATAAGGGAACATTACAAAAATTGTGAGATTATAATGCTCAGTATCTCCGAAACTAGTAAAAAGAGCTCCGAGCGGCTAGTAGAGGGGATATGTTTGCGCATGGTGTCTACTAACAAACCAATCATAGATGAGAGTTTATTACTGGGAACCAATAGCGTGGCAGCAAAGCGATGCGGTTTACGCTCGCCCCGCAGCGCCCACCAATTTGGTCCGTAATTTGCTCACTGCGCAGGTAGATCGGTCAGGGCTCTTTTTACGTCTGTTGACCTGTACATAGGGGTTAAATCGATAGATATTTAGCTGCTTTGTCAGCCCTAGGCGGATTGACGTCGATTTATGGGACACCCTGTATACCTAATCATTGTGACGTTCCGCGGGTAAAGGTACCTTATGGTCGGTATGGAGTTATGAATATCCCTGTAATCTACAATTCATAAGCAATCAATAACAAAAACAACCAACTCCCTAAGTTGTGCAGTTACGGAGATGTTTTTTTTTTTGAAAATATTCTTCAAAATACATTCTGAAAAAAAAAAACATTTTAAAATAACTTTTTGGCTATATTTTTAGCAGAATAACATAAATCAAATATTGAAAAATATATATAATCAAACTTTAAGCCTTCTATACTTCGAGACTAAGCAAAAAAGGCCAAGTTATTTTCGTACCATTTTATAAAACACTTCGTATCTCCGAAACTAAAACCCGCCATAAGGTACCTTTACCCGCGGAACGTCACATATTATAATGTATCTTAGTTTATCTAAAATAGAACTGGTAACAAGTCTGTTTGATGTATGTTTTACTACTCGTTTGGTAAACTTATACATGTATGATTTCGGTAAACTTTGCACATTTGCCAGGAAGCAGGTGTTCTCGCTTCTTAAGTTTATGTTAGGAGTCTTGTAAATATATGATTACTCGTTGTTTGGAGCTCACATGGCCTACTTTATGTTCGCCATTGGTGAAGTAATAAATTACTTTTGGTTGTTTTGTAATTGCTATTTAGTCTAAAAGTCTGCCTTTGTAGATTACAAACGGATCAACCCATTTTCGTGTTTGTAGGGTTCCGTACCTAAAAAGGAAAAAACGGAACCCTTATGGTGAGACTTCGTTGTCTGTCTGTCTGTCTATATGCCACAGCAGATTTTTTCAGCAACTACAAAGGCTATGTTGAAATTTGGCATAGATGTATACACTTTAATAACTTGTCTATTTAATGTCATGTTTAAACTGCCATACATGAATTGTCACAGCGTTTAAAGTGCCAAGGTTCTAAAGTGTACACATACTTATGAACTCGACTGTACAACTTGCTTGCCCGCATCTGTTTTTAGTAAAAAAAGTATGAAATTAATTTTATAAATAATTGAAAGGGGTCTAGAATGGGGGGGTTGAAAAATGAAAGTCGTTTGATTATAACTAATGTAGTGTATGGGGTTAAATCTGCACATTACAACACAATTTTTTTCAATGTTCTGTAATTAACGTTTTGATTTGTAGCCAAAAATGTACAAAAAATGACCGTTCCTCCTATCTCCGAAGTTTATAAATCAAAGAATCTGAAAAAATGCTGACGTATAGATACTTACTTATATTTTATGGAGAAAAAAAAATAAAACAACACGGATATATGCGAAGACTGTACGAGTTTAGTGGTAGTGATAGTGTAAATAGTGCAATGAGTACTATACACAAAGAACACATTAACAAAGTGTCTTCTCCTTAACAAAGAAAAGTGACAATGGACACATTCTTAGCTTAGTCTGTATTAGAGGTTTGGGTCACATTTAAAATACGTATTAGTCATAAAACTAGATTGTATTTCAATGGAATATTTCATATAATAAAAAAACTAAGTACCAATTTCACCATACGATGTTAAATTTAATCAATGTTAATCGACTGTTAGTTTATACATTTTGACAGCTGTTAACGCTCTAATCGTCTGTTAAGTGGTTAACATCGTTTGGTGAAATTGGTACTAAATGTGCTAAGGGCAATTAGTAAGTTTATTTGTACTTAAAATATTTCATAAAATTATACTAGTAATTGGAAAAGCTTTGCAAATAAGTTTAGAAATTACAAAATAGTAAACGTACAACATTTTTTAGATTAAATCTCTTTAATCAAGCAACCCATGTAATTCGAAGAAACCTATTTATTAAAGCAAAATAAAATAACATTTATTTTTCGCGCTCAACTAACGTTGTGTTTTTTGCTTCCGCCCCCGCGAACTGTCTCGTTCAGAACTGTCTTGTCTCGTTGTATCCTAATCGTGACAGACAGAGACAAGTAGCGCAAGATTGGGAAAGATCAAACGCTCGTCAATCTTTGTACGGTAAGGACAACAATATATATAAAAAAACAGGCACAATCACACACAAATTGACTTAGTCCCAAACTAAGCTCTAGGCTTTGTACTATGGGTAATTAGACAACCATATAAATACTTAAATAGAGAAATAAATACTTAAATACGTAGAAAACACCCAAGACTTAGGGCCGTATTAATACACTAATCTCAACTCTAATGCTCGTCTCGAGATGCGTCAAAAATGACAGTGTTCTATGGTTTGACGTTTACTTTGACGTATCTTGTGACCGGCATTTCAGCGAAGATGAGTTTATTAATACGGCCCTTAGAAACAAATTCTCGCGCTTAAAACACAAACATTTGCCCATTCGGGGGATCGACCCCGGGACCGTTAGCTTCGTAGGCAGAGTCACTACCAACTAGGCTAACGCGTTGGCAACGGAAGAAGTATCAAACATCACCCAAGACTCGACTATGATAATTTATATTTTCTAATTATGGTGGCCGCCTTTTAGAATGTGGACTCTAAAGCCCAAAGACATCTGCAATCTCAAGATGACAATCTCAAAACTATTAAAGAGTTACCAACCTTGAGGACTTCATAGAAGCTCGTGGAGCTAACCCCATGTGCTTCTGTTTAGTCTACAATAGAAAATATTCATTTAACCAAACAATAATTATTGTACCGTGTGGTTGCCGGGTTAGAATAGTGCCACTCCATGTCTTCCCGTGGATGTCGTAAGAGACGACTAAGGGAATAAAGGCTTGTAGTACTGTTAGGCGATGGGCTTGCAACCTGTCACTAATACATTGGTAAACGTCTTAGCCTAATTGTGCAAAATGTGGTTACAGAATTATCAACAAATTTTTGGAGTTGATGGTAATTCTGTAGCTTTGCCTACGACTCTGGGAAAGAAGGCGTGAGTTTATGTATGTAATTATTGTCCTCGCGTGTGATATCCATGGACTTATTTTTGTAATAAGTCCATGGGAAAGTCTATAAAAAACTCGACATTAGACAAATACCTTTGTTTTAACAGGAGTGAAGCCATTAATTAAATAATATAGGTAATATAATAACTGTAATACTCGTAGTAATAGTGTAGCCATACTGTACAAAACTCTAGGTACCGGTATTTTTTTTAACGTGTCCTTATTGGTTTCTTAAATACATGACATTGAAAGGTAGTATTTTCCCTATAGATAACAGTTACTTTTGTCTATTGGTCTCCCTGTGTATGTAAGTAAGTCACAAAATACCAGCGACACCTTTATGATTAATGATTTTCGTGTAAGGGTCGTATTCCACCGTTGGCTACGTGATATTAATATTAAAAATGTTTATTATTACCTATATTTTATCCGTTAGGGGCAGGAATTTCTGGAAATTATTTTTTAGTGTAACATCATCGTGTTTTTAGCCTCAGAGAAACATTTTCACGAAGTTAAAACACAGTATGAACCAGTTAATAAGGAAAAAACTCGACTATTCATAAAAAAAATGATGAAAGAAACCAAATGATTAATTTTAAATACCTATTCAATTATACCCCACTTGTCTGGCGTCTGGTTCCCGCCGTATTGAATTTTGATTACTGTCATATCTTTAGTGACACTCATAAGGTTAAGATAAATCGATTAACATAAGAATCATCATAATTGATCTACGCGTTTAGTTTCTAGAGTGCCACAAAGGAACATACATAATTATAGGCTGATAAACGGGAGCCCGTCGTTTGGCAAAAATATGTTTGCCAAATGTACCGTTTCCCAACTTTTTCATTTGCCAATCCCATGTTATATACATTTTTCAGGATTTATTTCAGTAACATCGTGTAGAACCCTATATAGGTTAGGTTAGGTTAGTTTTTATAAAATCCTGAAATATTTACGGTTACAGAAAACAACGCGGGTTGGCAAATGAAACGGTTGGGAAACGATACATTTAGCAAACATATTTCGCAGAAACAAAGGTAACCCCTGATAAACACATTACCCTCCTCCTTCCGCAGTAGGGTAAAAAGTGTACTGTGTGTTATTTTTCCGCCATGACACCGCGGCCGCCAATTCTGACAGTCAATAAGAAGAAATAAGAGTTACGAGTATTATAAAATTGACGATACGATAAGTGATAACACATCAAAAGCAATATTGTTTAAATACTTATTAGAATAGACGCCCAGTATACTTATTTGAAATACATGTGGTATAAACACCACATTGAACCATTTCTGGCGTGCAAATATGCCAATCTATACTACGAGTATAATATTATAAAGCTGAAGAGTTTGTTTGTTTGTTTGTTTGCTTGAACGTGCTAATCTCAGGAACTACTGATCCGATTTGAAAAATTATTTCAGTGTTAGATAGCCCATTTATCGAGGAACCGTAGCCACTCACTTGCTCGCGGTTCGAACAAAACCTTGCCTAGATGGCTCTCGACTTTTCGACACACGACCGCGCATTGTCATGTTTCATAAAAAAAATTGTAACTTTGCTTTCACTGAAGGTTTTGCTATAAATTTTTTACACAGTAAAGCTGAAAAGTCATAAAATTTGTTACTTCTTTTATTTTACAGAGTATATACTAAAAATAATTATTAAAAAAACACAAAGTTGACACATTGTTAAAAATTGATTACATAAAGTAGAAATCAATTTTTTACTAAAAATCTAAAGCGATATCATACCCTTTTTTTTTGTTCAATTCAAAGTAGATTAAATCACCTTTATTTTGATACCAAATAACATGTATGTCTGTTTAAAATCTAGAGTAAAAAACATTTCAATTATGATTTCAAACTCGCAAAATTATGCAAGGCGCCGCGAAACAATGAGATTGTTTCATAATTTTTTTAAGGACAATAAAGATGCAAATGCACCAAAATATAGTCATAAATAGGGTAACACACTAATATTCTATAAATATAATGCATTTTTTAGTCGATTGTGTGCGTAAATCTTGCAATATAACTCAAAAAAACAAAACAGGATTTACGTACCTACAAAGTTTAGGTCTTGTCGTTCGACCGATCACCACCAACAGAAATAACTTGAAACCCCATTAACACGTTATATAAACACACCATATCATGCACTTTACAACCATATAAATATGTTAAGTAAATCAATACGATTAGCACACAAAAAACACTGTTTTCATCACAAATAAACAACCGTTACGTCACTTCGCGTCACGTGTTGTTGTCGCCGGCGCCGGCACTGAGTATAAAAACAAAGATGGCTTCCTAGATAGGTTAGAGGCACATTCCGCGCGCGGCGGTACAGGTCTACAAGTAAATGCAGCGGATTAGGAATTTATATTTTGTGTTAATGTCAATTATTTTTTTGTAAAATGGCTTCTTAGTTTTGAAAAAATTATAATTGCAGGCTAGATCATTATTTAATGCTACATATGGTAGGTATGTTTGTTGAATGATTTATGTTAGTAAATGCGAGTTTGAAAATGATTTCTTTCTTAATCAATTAGGTATCTACGATAATATTAATTATTTATGTAAAAAAAGTTCATGAAAATATTTGCTTTGCGCTACACGCGGAAGCTTATATTTAAGAGTAGGTAAGTACTTATAAATAATGGAGGTAGGTATATTTTTTGAAATTAAAATAAGTACCTACTGATCTCATTCCATTTATTTAAATCAAATATTTGTGTATTTATTGAGATTCATCATGAAGTTTTTTGTATTAATATATATTTTTTAAATAATTTCGTAGTTAATGCATAAAATACGGGTTCGGTGCACCTACCTTCGTCGAGCTAAGTACTTTAGTCAGAGCTACCTAGTAATCCTATCCACTCATGTATATAAAAATAGGCCAAATTCTCAATGAAGTGCCAACAAAAGTAGCGATCTAAAAAACGAGCCAAGCTTGACACTTGATTATTGACAATCAAACCAATGTTTTTGGAGGGATTTCAGTACTTTTTGTTAATAACCTACTGAATATATTTCCGTAAAAAAATACATTTTGATACTACCTAGATCTTACATATACTTATCTAATGTTTCATACATTAAGTATGGAGATAATAAGTTAACTATTTTCCGATTAAGAATATATATTGACATAAATAATTATAAAACCTGACTCGGTGCCAAATTTCAAGGTCATCGGAAAATACGGTACCTATAAGCTTGATGAGTAAAAAAACATTTTCCTAACTGTATTGGGGAAAAAATTATGAGGGTGGGTAATATGACACATAAAGGTATGCTATGGTATATATACGGCATGAATGGATTCGTGTAAACAAACACGGTGCCATCCCAGCAGGAAATAAACAAAACAAACGCTTTAATTGAGAACAAGTTTTATTACATAATATATACGAAAATATACAGCGAAATTAATTAAAAATAATATCTACAGCGAGCTTCTGTGTTTGACCTTGTGTTTGTATCTTAGCGATTATCTTATAAAACTACTGCAAGGCAATATAACTCTCGTGCTTATGATGGTTCTTAGATAAGTAAGACCGCTATATGTACAGAACTATACTAATGTTTAGTGTGATATTCCTCGAAACATATCTCCAAGCAAAGCGTCACGTGGCATTGCTTGCAGATATATTTCGAGCGCGACTGTAAGCACCACACACATCGTGCATTTTTTGTCACGCCTTTGCCAATGAAATGATTGCCCTGAAGTATAGGCCGGCTTTGTCCACCTGGGTACTGGATTATGGACTTTGGTTTGACCTCCAAAGTGCGCTGTACCTGAGGTGGCATATAAGCCTTAATCATTTCATCAGCCAAACGTTGCCTGAAACCACGATTTGTTGCGGTAGTATTTCGAGTTTTAAATATGACGTACGAGTTGTGTATCGTCACATTTAAAAGGCGCCGGAATACTTTCTTATACCAGGCCATGTTTCTCGACCTTTCTATTGGGTGAGCGGAAAGAAGCTGGTCTTTTTTATCAATGCCCCCCATGGCTAGATTGTAATCAAGGACAATTTTTGGCTTGTACCGGTACATTCCATATTTTTCTTTTCCCCCCACCTCACCCTGATGGTATGTAGATATCATTGATACAATATTTGTATCACGCCACATCGTAACGGCCACATCTCTACAAAAACTTTGGGCGACCTCTCCAACCCGCATTTCGCTTTTTGCTAAATTTTTTATGGCAGGTGGGACAAACTCCCTGTTTATACGCAGTGTTCCAAAACAGTCGGTTTTTTGAGATTTTAGGTATCTCGCTAATAATGGAGAATTGTAAAAGTTATCCATTATTAGCGTATAACCCTTTCCCAGTAATGGTTGAGCCAAAACTTTTACAATTTGAGCTGTGGCATTTGGTGGAGGCGGAGGCAACGAAGATGTCGTTGTTTGGTGGTTGTCATCAGTCAAGTTAATGATGTCGTCAGTGTCCGTGTCCTTGTCGACGTGGTGGTCGTCAACTGTACCGTCTATTTCGGTCTTGTCTCCTTTTCCCGTATAGACGAAAAAGCTCCATAAGTAGCCCGTTTCCGACTCGCAAAGCTCGTAGCTCTTAATGCCCGCTTTCGCGGCTTTTGAGGCAATTTTTTGCACGATCGACAGCCTTCCGTGCCACTTAAGGAGCGATTCGTCTATTGCTATATTTTGCCCCGGAAAATATAGACTGCTGAATTTTCTGTTAAGATGATCCAGTACAGGCCATATTTTTCGGAGTTTGCGCTGGGATCTTGGAAGTTCTGTCAAGTCAGTCAGATTGTCTGCAAAATGTAAAAGTCGTTTCATCAAAGAAAATCTGTTGTATGTCATTAGGTCTTTAAAATATTTTAGGGTAAGGTAGCCATTTTCCTTCCAATAATCAGTCTCTACAGTTAGCGGAGCTAAACCTTGTAGGATAAGTATTGCTAAGAAAATGACTACCTCCTCCCTGTCCGTGTTTTTCCACTTAATCATTCTAGAGTTTTCTGTCGTTATCCTGTCTATAAGTAAGTTAGAATATTTGTTCGTCTGTCTCACTATGAGGTCCAGTAAATCATCGTCAAACATTTTCCTAAAAATGTCCAGTGGAGTCGTGTCATCGTCTATGGTAAAAGTCGGTCCAGGTGAAGCAGTAAAATCTTCACGCTTTCCTGTAAATACGTCGTGGTCGCAGCTCCACTCAAACGTTAGATGGTCAATCGGTAACAAGTCTCGTAATGTCCGGTCAGCTTCTGCGTCTTGGTCTTGGAGCCATTGCTGAGCCTCTTCTCCCATATTCGATGGTAAAACCGCTTCTTCTAAGGTAGTTACGTCCACGGGAGTTGGTCTTTGGTCTTCCTCTTCATCGTCACTTTCGGCTTCTAACTGCGTGCACCAGTTCTCAAAAATGTCTTCCGCTTTCTTTGTTCCATAATCTAAAATTAAACAGCCCATTTATTTAAATACAATACATACCATACCTTCACGCCTATCTCCCAATGGGACGCCACTATGGAACGCCAGGTGCGCCGGTCTAAACATAAAACTTTCACTTCCTCTACATTCATCAACCTCTTCATGCACGTACGTTGATTTCCGATGCTTTTGGTTTGGCCTTTATTCAGAACATCGCGAATCTGATCACTGTATGTGCGTCTAGGGCGTCCCCTACCGACATCTCCACTCACTCTCGCTCGCCACTTACTTGTGCTCATACAATCGCCATTTACCTTGAGTGACAGTACTAGGTACTTAACTTATGAATTAATTTACCAACCTAATCCAGAAATAACTTGTTTTTTCCACTGAGGTTTGATCTCAGGTTTCACGTTATTGACTTCTTTTAGTATACCTGTAATAAAAAACAGGAATAAAAAACTGCAATTAAGTAAATACGTAGGTATACTTTTTATGTTCAGTACACTAACCATCACTTGACTGTTTTATTGGTGAATAAAGTAACGATGACGGCGTCGACTTTGGTGTAACCTTCAGGGTAGAGGTTGCAGGTGAAGCTGGTTGAGCTTTTTGAGTTCCTAAAAATAATGTTAATTAATACACACGTTCAAATTTACTAAAGTGCACATATGTAAATAATATAACACTTACTTAGATTACCGGTACTCCAATCTACGTGCATTGGTGAGTAACCTGGAACTTCCACAATGCTGTCCAAACTCACCGTGCTACAAAAAAGTGAAGCATGAATTAATAACCATTTTTGTTTGATATTTTATAGGTATAAGTTATATTAAATTGATAAGACATCCAAAAATAATCACCTCGTGGGAGTACCCCAATTACGCTCGGTCTCGCGAGGAGGCGTATTCTCTAAGGTCTCAGAAACTGGCTGATCATCTCTGTAGGAGAAAAAACGAGAATATAAATCTTCAATGTTCATTATAAATCCTACTTTCTACTCATACTATAAACGTGAAAGTTTTTGTGGATGATTAAATGCTTGTTAATCAAGTCTAAAATGACATTTGTATGAAATTTGAAACATATCCTGGATTGGTACATAGGATTAACGAGAAACGAGAAACGAACGTTCAACTTATCTCGGAAAAGTTGAACGTTCTCGAGGGAAAAGCGATAAAAAACTTCATCGCAGACGGAGTCGCGGACAAAAGCTAGTCAATCACTTGTGAGGATAATAAAGGGTTTCTTACGAAATCTCCCATGGCCTCAATTTCCGGGCTGGAGGCGTTGGTGGAGTACCAACCACCAACCTGCACGTCGAACGTTTCGGCGACTGTTTCCTGAAACACAATTTAATACGGTTTTAATATGGTTCTATATATGGTATTATACATATACATATATAATATATATGTAAGTATATATATATATATATATATATATATATATATATATATATTTATATATATATATTTCATATAGTTATGTGTGAATTACCTGGTTTGCTTACGAGGGGGGGCATCGGGTAATAAAAATCGCTCAAGTTGCTTCTCCCGTTTTTTCCCAACGTAAACATTGCGCGTGTCCACAGGTAGGTCACGCATTCTTTTTTTTGTGTCAGCGAGAGCCTTCAACACCAGATTTTTTTCTTCTTCGTAAGTTCTATGAAAAAAAGATACAAATTATTGCCCACTTATTTTAACTTCGTCTGGGTAAATGTCATTTATCGCTATAAAACTTGCCGAGCAGTCTTATATTAGTATTATGAATGTGTGTCAAATTTCATCCAAATCCGTGTTTAAGTGTGATTAAAACACAAAAATCCATACTTATTTTATAGCAATAGGATAGGATAGGTTATCATATGGGGAGTGTAAACAAATAACTAACCTGATACTGGGTCCCGGAATTGCAAGTGGATCATTATTATCAATTGGGGGAAATAATTCTTTTGGCGCTATTTTGCCCTTTCCTCGCCCACGTCCCGAAATTCCAAGTGAAGGATTTTCAAATGGAAGTGGGGGAAATAATTCTTTTGGCACTGTTTTGCCCTTTCTTCGCCCACGACCTCGTCCGCGCCCTCTACTCTCTCCTGGACATTTTCCTTTTGCTGGTCTGTTAAAAATAATGTCAGAAACCCAAGAGTGAATAAGCGTGTTAGTTTCTCAGAAGAAATTCCATGCAATGCTTTATTTATCATCAGCCCAATCATTCCATAACAGAAAAATTAACACATTATTATAAAATAAATCACATTTAAAGTCCCAGTTCCAAACCACAGACATTGTTATAGAAAAATGCATTTTTTTATTATTTGTAAAAGGTGAACACTGAAATAAAACAGTTTATTAAAACAAAAAAACCTATTACATTTAATGCTTTAGTTCAGTCTCTCGTTTTTGCTCATTATTTCAAAATTGTATTCATAAAATAGTTATTTAGTAACCGGTACATAAAGAACCTTAAGAGCTAATTATGTACCATTGTACATAATTAGCTCTTAAGGTACTCGGGCCTGTAATTCGCGTGTGCAATGGCATACATAACTTTTTCTAGAAGCTTAAAATGATAATGACAAAAATAAACAATCGCTAACTTTTCTTGTATACTTTCCTCGATTTTTCTGCTAACAAGTTACTTGTCAGCAAAGTCATTTCCATTATTACGATTGGCGTTAATAGTTTGTGAATTTTATTGCTAAATATTTACAAATTTCATGCAAATTTTAATAGTCACTAAACAGTTCTGACAATTTATCAGACATGTTGGAATATCAAACGAAACGCCATTTTGTTGAAATCCATAATTATTGAACGTAACCTTGGTAACCAAATAACAAATCGATGTATATTAATCATCTATTTTTAGTAACTTAATAAAAATGTAATTTTAAACACATTTAGTCTCAATTTTTTTAATATACGTTATTTTAATTGGTAGGTGTTAAAATATTTTGAACGGTTTACTATACAAATTAGGATGTCAAGTATTCACTAAGCGCCAAGAATGATATCCGGAATGACCGTAACCATCATGGCAATAACAACCTTATAATAAATATTATAGAACTGTTATTACCATCGCAACGCTCATTATTATAGAATTGTTTTCACGCTTCGGTTACGCTATAGGTGGTATTCTGATACCATTAACGATATCAATATTAGCGATTTATAGTACGCGAGTAGAAAAAGTAAATTAATAATGCATGTCTTCACAGAAAATAATAATTTTAGCGAAATACCAAACCAATAAATGCCATCACCATAACACAGTACCTAGGTAATAATTAGTAGGTTAGGTAGGTACGCAAAGAAAACGTCCCAAATCAAACGCCTTCATGCCCTGTGTACCCCGTGCCTTATGTACTATACCTAAGCGAAGACCGAAATGGCTCTTGGTAGCCGCAGTCACACATTTGTACTTACAATTGTCATCACTTGTTCGGTAGCTAATCCTGTGTATTATACAGTATATTTTAAACATTGTATTGTTTATATATGAAGCTAAATACTTAATCCATTTTATTACTATAAGTTATCCAGTAAATATTTAATAATCTTAGAAATATAGGCCGTTAAATCTCCAACCACGTCAAATAATTACCGTCAAACTATTTTAAAGTGAGATTTACTGTTTATCAATGTGAAATAGGATTGAAATATAGTTTTAATCTAATAATCCAATAAATACTGAATAGTTTGATATATAATACTAATAGAAATATATTAAATTGAGTACTTACGGCATTATTGAAACACTGAACTTTTTCGGCAACTCACGATCACAGCTCACGATTCGTACACCTTGCGAAGTAACGTAGATAAAAAATATTTAAGTGCAAGTCAGTTGGCTGTGTATTTTTTTAAGTATTGCCATCTTAATTGTCTATGGTTTGAACACAATTTAGGCCACATCCGACGGGCGCTTTACAGATTAAAAAATATCAATCGCAGAAACGTCGCTTGGTTGCTCCAGCTACCCAAAGCCATTTAGAGACGTGCGAAGTTGGTAGCTCTGGCTACCAGAAGCAAGTGAGTGGATAACGCTAAAAACAATAGGAGCGGAGCACCAATGAAGAATGTTTCAACCTTATACTTTAACAAAGTCGCGGGTTAACGCTTAGCCCAAAGTAACTATTCCACGGGGACGAAGTCGCGGGCAGAAGCTAGTACAATATAATACGGATTAATAATAAATTCCAAGGTTCTTACATGCAGTCAAAGTTTACATTATACGCGCAAGAAAAACCCTAACTAGGCCTACTGAAAATAAGTCATAGTCGATAAATAACAATGACGGATAACTTTTAATCAAAAGCTTTAAAGTCTTAAGCTGATTTAAAATTTCTATTAGAATTAAAAGGCACTTTAATTTAGTGTCAGATTAACTTGTCGTTGTTTGGAAAGTTACTAAGCGAATTTGTTAAACTTATCACGAATTAAGTGAGTTATTAACGTTATTATAAAATGAGTAATGTAAACTACGTGAACACTAAATCTTCGGTGCACGAGTCCAACTCGTACATGGCTGGGTTTTTTTATAGTGCTTATAATTATCATAATAATGTCATCACGACAGTGTGTTTTCACTTCTCATGCACTAAAATGACCCATAAAAAACATGTATGACTAAAGAGATATATTTGGTCTCTAGGGACTAAAGTACTTAACAAATTTACCAACCTCTGACAAAGGTTTTTGCCGATATGGATCTCCCAGATGCCAACATTAATAGAATAAGTGACAGATATAGAGTAAAAAAGATAGCGCAGCAAGATGTATTCTTTTAATTTTAGATTTATTTTCTCGTAATCGAGGTGAAAAGAAAAGTGTTCAACTCTAAACTAAAATGCCGTAATTATACTCGAACGATAGCCGCCATTGCTTTGCTCGCGTGCCTAAACAATAACGAGATGTTTATTGTTTAGGCACCCGAGCAAAGCATGTCATTATGGCCTATTTTAGTCCCTTGATAAACAATCTATTGTTTCATATTTACTGTTTAACGCGTCAACCGATCGACATGAAATTTGATGCAGAGATAAGTGGTATATGGCTCGTAGACGGACGCAGGTTACATTCTATCCCTATAATATACCTATTATAAACTATTATGGGCCTTAAATCCTACTTACCACCCAGGCCTCTATTCAACTTGGTAAAACCAAGTACCTTTGACTTGTTATGATTTTTTTTTGAACTCGGCCGTCCATACTGTCAAGTAAATACCTAAGAGCGATCAAAACTTTGACATAACGATAACCTTGTAGAATTTCAGCCTGAGGGGCCCTGCCAAGATTTGCGCTAACTAGCGTTTCTATTCGTTTCGTTTTTAAACCAATCGCGTCACTGGTAGATCACGTGACTTTTCGTATCACGTCGTCTACCAGTGACGCGATTGGTTTAAAAAGGAATTGAATAGAAACGCTACTTAACGCAATGCATCTTGGCAGGGCCCTCTGGTAGGTAATCTGCGGTCTCATTTGCCTTCAAAAAAGCCTCGCTCCAGCAGTGAAAAAGCCTTAGTCGACGTTTACGTAATTGTTTTGCCCCCGACCTTTCCAAACTGATAGGCACACGAATTAATACCGACAAATGATCATTACTCGGATAGATATGTATCTGATGAACTAGACGGTGGGAATAGGTACACTCACCCTGATAACAATGTGTACAGCTGTTGCTGAAATTTTACCCGTTATGTTTTTAGTTCTAAATTAATCTAAACTACACTCAAAAAAATGCGAGCCAACAAAGAGAGATATTCAATTAGTTGACAAAAAATGATTACAATAGTTAAGATATTAGTTATATCAACCAAAGCTGATAGTTAACGACAGCAATTTCTTTAGTGATTCAACTAACATCATAGTTGATGTATTTAACATCTTAGTTGATGTATCTAACGTCTTAGTTGGTGTTTCTAACGTCTTGTTAGGCTCGTTTGGGACCAAGACGCTTATGCACAACAATCACAATCTTGTTACAAGCGACCAATTATTTTTTCAGTGTACACTACATCAACTAAGACGTTAGATACATCAACTAAGATGTTAGTTGAATAACTACAGAAATTGCTGTTTGTTACTATCAGTTTTGGTTTATATAACTAATACCTTAACTATTGTATTCATTTTATGTCAACTAAGTGAAAATCTCTCTTTGTTGGCTCTCATTTCTTTGAGTGTATTATAAAGAGGAAAGATTTGATTGTTTGTTTGAATAGGCTCCGAAACTATTGAATCGATTAGAAAAATTATTTCACCATTAGAATTCTACATTATCCTGGATTACTCCAGGGGTGTGATTCTCTCAAAAACCCGGTCGGACGAACGAACGAGTGAATGTCGCAGCGGCGAGTTTAAGTTGTCCCGTCAGCGCGAACAAAACACATTTTAGCGTGTGCATTTTCAATTTGGCAGAATGGCTTCTGTCGATAAGACCGAACGTATACGGCTGCCTAATTGAGAATGCACGCGCTAAAATGTGTTTTGTTCACTCTGACGGGCATACTTAAACTCGCCGCTGCGACATTCACTCGCTCGTCCCAGGGGGCGATTTTTGACTTTCGACCGCTCGAAAGTTTCACTCGGAAGTGCGCAAAATCTTCGAAACCGATTTTTGAAATACGAGCGGTAGAATTGAAAACGAATGGTGAGGACCACTCGTCTTTAAATTTTCTATCGCTAGTAATTTCAAAAATACGGTTTCACAGATTTTGCTCACTTCCGAGTGAAACTTTCGAGCGCTCGAAAGTCAAAAATCAGCTCCCTGGCTATGTTTTATTTTTCGGCGCGGACGGGGTCGTGGGCAACAGATAGTATATCAATATACAGTCAACTACACAGGCATAAATCTACTTTTGCAACTTATTTCAATAAAATAAACTGAAATAGATAACGATAATAAAACGAATACATGTATAGAATCATGATCGCATGAATACGTGAAAAAAATACCTAGACTCAGGTACAAAAAACATACATTGATAACACGATCTTTACACGAATATTAACTCTTCCCAGAAATAACCTCAAACTCACGACGTTGTCGTGTCATGCCTAATAAAGCTTATACAATGTTATTTGAGTTACATTGCTATACATTTAATTGTGTCCCATTGTACATTGATTATAATATCCCTTTATTTGGATATAGTTTAGGGTAGCTAACGAACACCAGGTCACGTTCTATTAATTGTTAGATAACAAAGGAAGGTCGGCGAAAATCATTGATGTAGGTATACATGATCCTAGATTCAGCCTATTATCACCCTGGTTACAAATTTCCTAGCGAAGCCTGTAAAGGGGGTAATCCATTTGCGAGCCGGCGAGTCAACAGTCTAAACCGTTGGCTCGCCGACTCTCCATCCGATCCATTGGCGAGCAATACTGTCGACCGCGGACTTACAATTTCAAGCATGCATAAAGAGCCAGCGAGCAAATCCGACGGTGTTTAAATCCACAGACTTTTAGTGCGCCATTGGCGGTTTAGACCTGTGGCTCGCGAATTCGTTGGCGTACCGGCGGTTTTACTCGCAAATGGATCACCCCCTTTATACTGTGTTATTTACAAAGTAATTTGTCCAATTATGTTGCAATGGTCCTCCTTTAGCATCCTGGATAAATCATCATTATCTTCCTGTCCTTGTTTTACACTAGATGGGGTCGGTACAACATGTTTTCTTGTTCCACTTTCACCATTGTTATTAGCTCTGCACTCACTACAAAATTCTGAAGAGTCACAATGCCGATTTGATCAAAATTCCGAATGCAATTAAATTATGCATTTAATCTAAAATAGCTTTAGTATAACATAGCTTTCAGAAAAAATTAAATTTGGGCAGATGAATATTCGGAAAAAAACGGAATTTTAAGGTGTTCCCCTTACATACCTACTCAAGGGGAACAGGGCGGAATGAATGGAGAGCCACTCGACCGCCCGCCTGCCTCGGCGGCGTCCCCACTCATCATCATCATCATCATCATACATACCTACTCCAAACCTTTTTTGGTCTTTCTACCCTTATATTCATCCTGAATAAATATTAAAACTACATTTTGTTGTTCACAGAGGAGGAAGGCACAGAGTTGGAACTCGAGGCGCTGTACCGGCGGTATTGCGTGCGACTCAAACACGCTCTCTTCGTGTCGGCACTCTGCGTCACGCTATTATTCACGCTCATTCTACTGTGCGCCGTGTGCATCTTGCATTCAAATGTAAGTATATAAGTATAGGTGAAATACGATATATTAAATCGAATAATACTGTGTATTAGGATTAGGAATTAGTTTTTAATAATTGTACTGATTTAACTTTTATGTTTAATGTATTTATGCAATTGATTTATTGAATGCCCGTGTGGTTTCCGGATTAGAATAGTGCCACTCCATGTCTTCCCGTGGATGTCGTAAGAGTCGACTAAGGGAATAATAGCTTGTAGTACTGTTACGCGATGGGCTTGCAACCTGTCACTAATACGCTGGTAAACATCTTAGCCTGATTGTGCAAAATGTGGTTACAGAATTATCAACAAGTTTTTAGAGCTGTTGTTAATTCTGTAGCTCTGCCTACCCCACTCTGGGAACGAAGGCGTGAGTTTATGTATGTATGTATTTATTGAATGATTGATTGAGTACTCGAACTGTAGGTATTCTCGTATGGTGATGAGGTGGACCTACGTCTGTCCATATTACAGATGCACTAGCATATAACTAAACATACAACATAGTTTTTGGTCTGGGGCACGTTTTATAAAGCTACAAGTTACAATTTAACAGGTCTAAACTGGCAACACTGCGCAATAGCTGGTCGTCATTGGTCGAGGTTGTGTCAAATGGAAACTTGTAACCTGTTTTTCGCAGATCCATATACTCGTATATATTTTTCGTTCAGTTATTGCGTTAACTTGATTATTTTTTAGGTAATGGTTCATAATTTAAATTACCATATTTTTTAAATCATTTTTACTTTTTCAAAGTCGTACTGTGTGAATGTAATGTTTCGTGTATTACCACTATTTAACAGTTGCAATTATAAAATGTAGATCCTTAACTGGCCAGTGATGTGTAAATAAAATACTTTTTTAAAATTGACATTTATTGTGCTGTTGATTTTGAATCAATTAATAAATAAATATCAAACACGCCCTCTTCGTGTCGACGCTCTGCGTCACGCTACCGTTCACGCTCATTCTACTATGCGCCGTGTGCATACTGCATTCAAATTTACGTACTCAAACTGTAGAAATTCTCGTATGGCCACGTGGTAGGTGGATGGTCTTTCCATACTTTGTAAAAGTTTGTTGCTGTGGTGGTACTAAATCTTTTTTAACTGTGAACTTAATTCTATGGTATCTTTCTTTGAAACAAAAATAGTTTCATAATTTAAATTACATATTGATATTAAAAACTCAGGTGGAGTGATGTTTAGTCTAGCCCTTTACCTCCGGGGGTCAACCATAGTCGACAGTAGCCAAGTAATTCCTCGATACGGATCGCAATTATAGTTGATCGAGGAGTAGGTAACTTTAGTATTTTTTTAAGCAAATGTAAACCCTCTGTCTTGGTAATAATGGTCAACAAATGTAGTTGCATAGCTGTATAAGTCAGCTTGCTTAGGGAAATCATTACTTTGACATAGATGTCACTGTTGTGATAATATTTGAATAAAAACGTTATTTTGTTGGCAACTATTGTTGCTAGCAAGTTAAAAGCTAGTGGTCCGATTTCTGGTATGGGCAAATCTTTGTGTGATGAGCGTGAGTATTTGTTCCTAAGTCTAATATTTTATATGTATTTAAGTCTATGTTTATCTATGGTCTTCTAGTACCCACAATATTAAATATTAATTCATATACATACAATCGCGATCGTTAATTTGCACAGAAGAAAGACTAAAGGCATGGAAACCGTACTAAATATGCAGAAAAAACATTATGGTTCACTTCTTTTTACTTATGGTTTTCATAGTGAGTTTTCAAAGAGATGAATCTATAGCTGTCCTTTCGTTATTTGGTACATCGTCACAAGTAAGGCGTGATTTGGACCTATAAGCACCTATAGTATTTGGACCTATAGACAAGGAAAGACAAATCCTTCCTATATGAAGGACAACGAAGTCCCTGTGTAAAAACTTGTGACAATGACAGTTAAAGAAGAAAAAACAGCCTACTTTTTGTTTAATCTTTTCTCATGTAATACGTAATCTAAAAAGTAGAGAAAGATAGCTGACGCAATGTACGTCTTATAGTCCGTTTTCTATGCTATATGATCTTATTCTGTGTTAAATTGTGACCTATGTCAAGAAAAATAGGCTTTAAGTTGTCAATATCATTAGAGATGCCAAATCATTTGTAACTTATAGGAGACTCAACCTTATTGTTGTAGAATGTCAGAATGACTTTGGACCTAAGTTGGGTCCCAAATTTAAGTTCGTGACTATACATACATACCTTCACGCCTTCATTCCCAGAGTGGGGTAGGCAGAGCTACAGGATTACCAATAACTATAAAAACTTGTTGGTAACTCTGTAACCATATTTTGCACTACCAGGCTATGATGTTTACCAGTGTATAATATTAGTGACAGGTTGCAAGCCCATCGCCTGACAGTACTACAAGCCTTTATTCCCTTAGTCGTCTCTTACGACTTCCACGGGAAGACATGGATATCACTATTCTAAGCCGGTAATACGGCAAATCTATTAAGTAATTCAGTAAAAATAACTTAAGGGAATATAAAAATAGTGGATTGTTACCCGGGGGATAGAAGAGGTCCATTGAACCCAAGATACTTAAGACTGCACGAACAATGAGAACAGGCGAGATGAAACATCAGTCTAACGTTTGTCCCAAACATATTAAACTTTGTCAAACTAAAACAGTATCTCATGTTAATGCAACAGACGCGTATGCTTCTAACAGACCACAGGACGTAGTCACATGTTTGTTCTGACTAATGCGACCGCAATGCGCTTACGCCGATGTGGTTACTAATTATATCTATCTCAATTATGAAGCAACGTTATGGAATAAGGAAATATATTATATATTTCTTATTAAAAGACTTCTAAATGTAAATTAAGTAAGTACACCTAGCAAGAGCAATAGCAATTATTATGAGTATTTTTTTAAATGTAATATCAGCTCTAAAGAGTTTGAAAATTGTATGTAAATAAACCAAAATACAACAGTGCAAGCACTGCTGCTTGGCGGCAAGCTAGCAGATTAGACAATCGTAGTGACTAGTTAGTTAATAGTATTTTTTTTTTTGATTTTAGTTATTAAAACTAAAGTTCCAAGTTTGGTAGTATACACTTCGTTAACATTACATATTGGCATATTTTCGCCTAGATTTTACAACACTTAACAATAGAACCAAATGAATAAAAAGCGTTTGCCGAAATTGTATCCAATTGTGCCTACAACGCATATGTGGCTTTTAACAGTATGCGAGCTGCGTATAAAACACAAGATGCGGCACCTAATAATCGCTCTGGACTCAACCCGTTCAGCGCTAGCCGACAAACAATTCATTTCTCTAATCCAACAAAAGCTCTGTTCCCGTCAGACTGTAACATTGTTCAACATTCTCTTTATTCCGTAAACTAAACGCTCCAAAGACAGTTAGAGTGGCTCTCGAGTTGCGTATTGTTCTAAGTCTAAATTTAAAGAGGTATTGTTTTAAGATGTTAATAGTTATTTAATTCTACATCCGGTAGCTATTCATGATAAGAAATAAATATCAGAGGACAATCTGTCAAAAATTTACCTAGTCCCAAATTAAGCTCCAGGCTTGTAGGTAGGTAGTATGGGTAGGTACTCATAAGGCAACGATTAACATACCTACTTATATACAGAAAAACATGTATTCATTATTAACTTACCAACTATTTAGTTACTAACAACCCTTAATTTTATCCAATATGCAAGCTTTGTATAAAACAAGAGATGCGACACGTAATAAAAGACCAGACGAACGACGGCACGCGCTTCTAATTCCCCCAATCGCTCTGGACTCAACCCGTTCCGCGCTAGCTAACAAACAATTCATTTCGCTAATCCAACAAAGCTCTGTTCCCGTCTGACTACATTGTTCAACATTCCCTTTATCCGTAAACTAAACGCTTCGGTGACAGTTGCAGCTCTCGAGTGTCGTTTAAAGAGGTTGGGAGGAAAATGGTTTACGTTATAAGTTTTGTTTCAAGATGATAATAGTTATTTATTTCTACATACGGTAGCTATTCATGATAATAATAAGGCTTGTAGGTACTATGGGTAGGTACCTACTCATAAAGCAACGATAAACACTTATACAGAATTACATGCATTTATTTTTTACTTACCTTTAGTTACTAACAACTGTGGCGACCTAGCGACATCTAACGGCAACTTGTATCAACCAACACGCTACCTCGCTAGCGCCACCAGCGTCAGACAGCGCAACTTAAGTGTTCTACAACGCGCTAACGAAGTTTCTCCAGTCAGATGACATAATATACAACTTCCAACTTCATCCCAATGGACTTCGGTCCCCAGGCATAACACCCGCCTGGAGAGAGATCTCTCTATTGTCCTCTCTTCCTACATTGGTGACCCCGACGTGATCGTCATCCTACATTGGTGACCCTCGACAATGGACAATTACGCAACCTGACGACCTTCAAGCACTATGACGCAGTTTCACAGCAAGCCAGACAACCCGCACTGTGCACCACTAGCATTCTGTAATATCTCTATGCCTGGTGTCTACAGTGTGCACACTACTCTCACTCAACAACGCGACTCACTGCGTCCTACTACGAGTACTTCACGAGAGGTACACGACTCACTGTGTACTCCACTCACTCCTCTTCTCCTGCTACGCTCGCCAACGCGGCTCTGAGCACTAGTGGAGACATCCCTACTGGCACTTGCAAGCGGCAATTCAACGCACAGACTGCACGTCATCACCATCAACCTCCGGTCTCAAAGGAGGGCTGGTGTGGCGACCTAGCGACATCTAACGGCAACTTGTATCAACCAACACGCTACCTCGCTAGCGCCACCAGCGTCAGACAGCGCAACTTAAGTGTTCTACAACGCGCTAACGAAGTTTCTCCAGTCAGATGACATAATATACAACTTCCAACTTCATCCCAATGGACTTCGGTCCCCAGGCATAACACCCGCCTGGAGAGAGATCTCTCTATTGTCCTCTCTTCCTACAACAACCATTAATTTTATGCAGTATGCACGCTTTGTATAAAACCAGACGAGCAAAAGACCAGACGAACGAAGGCACGCGCTTCTAATTCCCCCAATGGTCCTGGTCCCATTCCGCGCTAGCCAACAAACAATTCATTTCGCTAATCCAACAAAGCTATGTTCCCGTCAGACTACATTGTTCAACATTGCCTTTATTCCGTAAAATAAACGCTTCGGTGACAGTCGCAGTGGCTCTCGAGTAGCGTATTGTTCTAAGTCTGAAGTTAGAGAGGTTTGGAAAATAATGCTTTACGTTATAAATAGGTAGGTAACTAGGTATTGTAATGGTAATGATAAACTGTTTTAAACTTACACGATTTTCTAAAGTACCTAACCAATACAGAATTTCAATGAAATTCTCACGCAGGTCTATCTAAAACTTCCAACCGTCCAGTACGTGATTACTGATGTGCCAAAGGAAACTTTCCAAAGTTGCGCAACATTTCATGTAGGAAATTTTCGGAAACTTCTCACTATTTTATATGGGGATCGAAACTTTCCGTTTCTTAAATTAAAATTTACTCTATTTCTAGTGAAAGTTTCCGGATATTTCTTAGAATTTTTCCAACTTTTTGGAAACTTTCCGCAACTTGCACATCAGTATACGTGATTAAATAACAAATATTTGAATATGTGTACATCCTTACAAACTCTCCATTTTATAATAAATATGAGTTAAAAAATCACCAGAACTAATTACAAAAAAAAATACCTTAGCATGATCTTTTAATTAAGTCTTTGTTTAAAAAAGCATTTAATCTCTGTGCTTGTAAAGTATCTTAACCTAAGTGACAGTTGTTTTTATAAATTTCATCGCGAAAAGAAACAAACATAAGGGTCAAACGGAAAAAAGTGAACAAGAAATTATAATTAAAAATAAAACGCAGTTATGCATAGAAAGGTCTAAAATTTTATATCTTAAATAGAAACGCTTGAACTTCTTTCGTGTAGAGTCTTGTTTGCAAAATACTTTATTGATCCAATTAATTTATAGCAGCTATCATCATCTTGCTCTTATCACAATCACCTGGGGTCGGCGAAGCATTTTTCTTCCACACATCCCTGTTAGCCGTCATCTCAGCGTTCACTCCCTTCTTTCTCATATCACTCTTCACACAATCCATCCATCTCTTTTTAGGTCTTCCTGTTGCTTTCCAACCCTCCAATTTCATACTCAAAACTCTTCTTGTAACGTGACTTTCATCCCTCTTCATGACAACTACCTTCCATTATTTCTGAAACTGGCGCTTATTTTAAATATCCAGTTCAACTTTCAATTTATAATAGCAGGTAACTGAAACAATTTAGGGCGATCGAACCAGTAATGGACAAGGCACTAATAATGGACACTTGATTCTTATTTTACAGAAGATAAGGGTTATTCATTTGTTTTACAACAATCTGTTTAGGACCGTAGGATCTTTGAATTAAGTCAAGTCAAGTGTCCATTATTGGTGCCTGACAGCTTAAAGTGTCCAACACCCTACTAATATTTTCATGTTTTTTCGAGATTTAGATTGCACATTGATTGCTTTCCCAATTTTTATTACTTTCGACGCAGTTATATTAAAATCAGTCGTTAAATATAAGTCTTATCTAAACCATGAATGAAGTTCCTCCATCCTACAGTATAACGCGTCCAATAACCTTTTTTGAGCCGACAGACTATCGTGTTAATATTTAACACTACTTAGGGCTTATTAGGTATTAAATTTCATTAAGTGCCCGGCCCTAAGCTTTGTGTTAACTTGGTAAGCCGCAAGAAAGGTTAGAGAGGAGAGACCCTTCATTTTGTACACAAACGCTTCATTAGAGGGCAACCCTCGTGTGCATTCACAGACTACTTCATTGCAGAGTTACTACGAGTATTTAAGTATAAGTGTTTAAATGAATATAAACAGATGAGATCCCACATACTATCAGGTGCCCTGTGTGTTTGTTAACCTTCTTCATGGCATAAAAAACACCTACTAAATCAATTAGCCAGCAAAGATTTTACCAATAAAAAGCATCAACGCACTAAGTAAGTATAAACCTATTTTCGTTTGTTTTGACTTGGATAATTTCACGAAAATTTCATATTTCCAAAACACAAGCAGTCAGATTTCCAAAGCTTGATTTGTAAGACTTGTTTGATACTTATTTTTAGCTGTTAAATTTAATAATCCCCATTACGGTTCTCTGCCTTTTTGGCCGGAATATGTTTGGCCGAATGTATAGTTTCCCAACCGTTTCATTTGCCAACTCGCTTTTATTTTTGTAACTGTAAATATTTCAGGATTTTTATAAAAACTAACCTGACCTTACCTATAGTAATATTTACAGTTAGAGAAAAAAAAGCGGGTTGGCAAATTAAACAGTTGGGAAACGATAGATTCCGCCAAACATATTTCGGCCGAAAGGCAGGATCGAGTCAACACGCATTTAATAAACTTTAACTAGCAATGTGCGAAATGCAGAATATTCCCTAACATTTTAAGATCAAGAAATTAAAGAAAATATTCTCGAAAACATTTGAGAGCATTGAGAATGTTCTTATTCCAGTAACCGATCATTTTATCGAATTTCACTTTATCAATTGTATCATTTTATCATCGAACGCTATATTCTGCTGAAACGATAATGTTTTTTTTGCAGGATTTCTTAACCTTTAACTGCCGTCTCACAGACGTCATTACTTTTATTTTGAAATTATTTTTTAAACTACGCCACTCGCGGTGCTGCCCCTCCCGCTACCTTCCCCGTTCCGCGTCTGCTAGCCGTAAGTCGACGCCGAAAGCCCTGCGAGTTCGTATGTGACCATTGCGAAGCTATCGCCGACTGAGGGACGTAAGTACGGTGTTAATGTACAAAATATATGCCCGAGTCTCTAACCGAAATAAGCATAAATCATAGATCAGGAAATCTGTCCAAGCCGTCTAAAAAGACGTACGAAGTACTCTTGTTGCAAATGCTTTAAACCCATGTGCCTTACGTGCCTTCAGATATGCAGTGCCTGCAAATTGGGCCATTAAATGTGCCATGTCTGACTGTTGTCATTTTTTTATGTTTTAATTTAGAAGTCATTTAATTTTTTCAATTTGTTGATTAGTTCAAGAAGTAAGAATATTTGTTTTTTGTAAAAAAAAACCTAAGTATAAGAAAAACGAAGACTGATTAATGTTCCTAAAATTTAGTACTAACATTCTGTGATCTCTTTAATAAATGCTGTTAATTCTCAAAATAAAGCTGGTTTTGTTTTTATTATACTTTAATTAATTACCTTCAACAAGTGTTTATGCAATCGGGAAACTAAAAATAATTGGCATGTAAATTATATTATTAATAATGAAGATTAAAATTTACGTCTCTCAGACACGTAAGTGTAAGTGCTACGTAAAAACCAGGTCAGTGGTTAAAGGTTAAATATTAATTACGTAGGTTAGGTTGCGTTATATTCATATTCTTTATTAAGTATTGTACATACATCGTCAAAGTTAATAAGTTAATGAGTTACAATAATTAAAATAGAGCGTACTCGTGACTACTAAAAGAATTAACTCATGCGACGAGAAATGCCTTTCGATGAAAAGGAAAAATCTGCATAATGATAAATTCGTTGAAAGGTATTTATATTAAATAATAGGTACCCTCTTAGTCGATACTAAAATTAAAAATGTGACACAATTTGAGAAGTTACCGGCAAATTACTAACTTGATCTCAGTCGATAATACGCTTTTATCTTAAGTGTCCTATCTTAAGTGCTAGCGTGCATACCCAAGCAACTAGGCTACCATATCTGTATCCCACAGCCTACACCAGTAATCTCATAAACCTCTAATTGAGTCGGCCGTAACGCAATTTCTGCTGCACGGACCTTCCTCCTAATCCTGCTAATGTATGGACGTCCATTGCTTGGCTTCATACATAGGTATGGAGATAATCAGTTTAGTACCTGGAGGACCGAGCGTCACTTGAGTTACGAGTATGACCTATCTTGTAATTAGATTTCCATGAGATGGGAGTTAGGCCTTTTTTCTACTGGGTCTGCTCTTATTTTAACACTCGCAGAGAAATCAAAATCTATAGGGTATTTCCAGTTGACCTAAAATCCTAAATATATGCGCTTATAACACTAGTAAAGGAAAAAATCGTAAAGGAGGATGGGCAAATTGGCCTTTATGACCAATAAGGGCAAGGGGTATGTCACCGGATAGGTATTCTAAGTTGTAGAAGTATTACTACGGCTGGTAGTTCGAAATCTTTGTGTGAAATAAGTTATCGCTAGCAAAGACGGCTGTATTTCATAGTAATTATGCTAAAGTCGTCTATGTAGGCGTCTCGATGTTCCAGATTTAAAAAAAACTCACAGTTATGTAGTAGAATTAAAAAGGATATCCGATGATATATTGCTTATTGTTATTGGTTTCTAGGCCAGCGTTCATACATTTTTGCCCATTCTGTAGTTAGGTATGATCGGCCAAGAAAGTGGTCTACCAGTTTTGACAAAAAATTCTGTGAGATCTAATTATCGCTAAGGTTGACACTTGTCACTGTCATAATATTATTGCAAGGGAAAATCGAACTTGTTGTATCATGACGTGCAAATGAACTTCAACCGAAAGGTGGTAGACCACATTTTTGGCCGACTGCACATCTTCAATTCGATTCTTTCTCGATTCTCGAAATTCTAAAACGAGAAAAATCTTCGAGACTCGATTCCCGTGGTAGACGAAATATTTAGAGACCTACAAGTTTATACGAAACCCTCGGCACGCGAGTCCGACTCTCAGTTGGCCTTTGCAGGCTTTAACTAACGAATAGCGAATCTAATAAGAATTAATGAAACCTACAAACACATAATTTATCAAGATTAGAACTATTCTCCAGAACGTAATTACAATCAAATTAATTAAGACCTAACTCTACAAGGCTTCTTTTTAATTACTTTCTATCGCTGAGCTCTTAGTCCGCCCGTTTCCTTCGTGTTTCCTTCTTAGAAGTTAGAAATCCCTCTTGTATTGTTTTTTTTACAATATTGTGACCCAAGTAAGGGTGATGTTTATTTTCAACCGCGCACTTCTTTACTTAGAGTAACTTGACTACTTTGATCTGGTCGCTTCTAATGTTGCTGTGTATCCCACAGCCTATACCAGTAATCTTATAAACCTCTTATTAAGTTGGTCCAGCAGTAACGCAATTTCTGCTACACGGGAGTTCCTCCTAATCCTGCTAATTATATGGACGTCAGTCAAAATATATATACAGGAGGGTGAGTACAGCATTTGTCATCGAATCATTGAGCAATGTAAGCTAACACTAAGTGTTTCTATTTTCTATTGACTCAAATTGTATGGAGTTGAGGAGTCTATACATTTTGTCGCTTTTCGAAAATTGCTAATTTAGCATTATGCTTCTTGACTTGGCCCTCTGAGCATTATATCGTCGAACTTTGACCTTTATCGTGAGCCGCTAAAACTTATTTTTCCATTTATTTGTTTTTCAATACTAGACTCATGAATAATTGGTCAAAAGTGAAAAACAAAACTAACTCGATTGAAACCTACTTTTAGTATTGATTTGAAATTTTGCATACTTATGTTATTCCGATGACAAAACTATAAGATGGTACCATCAAGCTGATCATAATTTAGGCGGAAGATGGTCATAGGAAATCCTTTGTTCTACGTCTGCCAAGAACGCATTATGCCTGTGTCGCGTTTTGCCTAAACTTCATTATTTGGTAAGATTTAGGCTATATGGTTAGTTCGTCTATTTCGCTGTTGATGTAACGAGTATAAAGTCTATTTCGGTAATGTACCTACTCCGCCATTTGCCTAAGTCGCGTTTTGCCTAAACTTCATTACTCGTATTGTGTAGTGCTGTACATACTCTGCCAGTTGACTAAGTTTTGCCTAAACTTCAGGTAATGCAATTGTAATAATTGCTTGATTGATTTTGCTTGAGAAGGCTTAATATGGTGAAAATATTCTAATATTTCTATAATCGTTAACGGGATTTAGTCAAAACGCGTTTCAGTCTTAAACTCGATTTAGTTAAAACGGGTTTTAGTCCTAATGCGTTTTAGCCCAAACAGAGTTAGTCATAATGCGTTTTAGTACAACAGAGATTTAAGCATAGTGATAATTAGGAACTTCGCGTTTTATACTAAACCCGTTTTAGGTTTATGCAGCAACAAGGCATAATGCGTTCTAGGCAGACGTAGAACAAAGGTCCTCAATGACATATAGTGCGATGGTCTTTTGACAGAGTTTAGTTATCAGTGATTATAGCACAGTGGGCAACAATAACGGAAGACAACTTTTTTTAAATCTTATGATCATTATCAATGATCATTATCAATGTGCTCAACAGTTTATACACGATGGTCATTGGTACAAATTTGATTTAAAGGAAATTTATTTTATCTAATATTTTATGGAAGTTTTAGTACTCATACGTGACTATATCAGCTTAAAGGCAAAGATAAACAGCATGAAACTAAAGCTATAAACATTCATTATAAAACCACTAACATAAATCTTTGAAAACATCAAGTGATCAAATCTACTTAGTCTCGCAATACAGACCAATGCCTTGAGGCTGGGTTCGTATAAGCAGATATTGGAATTCCTTTCGCTCGTTTTTATTGGCTTTTCTCTAATAACTGGACGTCAACGCGCCGCAATCACGGCGTGTTAGGACTTTAATTCTGCTCCCTTTAATTTATCCTTAATTCCGTTAGACAGAAGAGTTTTGTAGGACGTGAGTAGGTACCTATAGTCGATGCCAATCGAAATTGGCAAGGATGTAAACAAAGCCAAACAATTTACAATTATTACTCGATTGTCACGTACTAAAGATCAAGTACTTAAGGTCTTTGAAATAATTTATCCACTAGATCATTACTTTTATGTTGAGTTTAAGATGAAATAACTATTAATTAGACGTTATTTTTTATTAAAAACACGCTCGGTGAATATTTGAGGTTATATGTCAAACAGTACTAATTTGTTTACTTCTTTGCCAATTTAAATTGACGCAGACAGACTACATGTCTTGTGGTGTGTAAAAAGCCGTGATAGCAGTAAAATCGATGCCTTCGAAATGTGGTGTTGGCGGAGACTGCTTCGTATACAGTGGACTGCCATGAGAACCAACAAGTCTATACTGCACGAGTTAGGCATCGCCAAGCGGCTTTCTACTATCTGTAAGGAGCGCGCTCTCCGCTTCTTCGGTCACATCGTGTGTTCTCAGAAGCACAGTCTGGAGAAGCTAATTATTTTGGGCCAGATGGATGGAAAGCGTGCTCAAGGCAGAGCACCAGCAAGATGGTCAGGGTGGTGATTCTCTCAACAAGCAAAGGTGATCGTTCGCTCGAGTGAAGGTCCAAGCGGCGAGTTTAAGTAGTCCCGACAGAGCGAACAAAACATATTTTAGCGCGTGTATTCAATTTGGCAGCATGACTTCACCAACGTATAAGGCTCCCTAATTGACGATGCACGCGCTAAAATGTGTTTTGTTCGGTCGGACGGGACTACTTAAACTCGCCGCTTTTATTCGCTCGTCCGTTCGACCGGCCGCCGTTTTTTGAGAGAATAACACACCTGACGTTATCAGGAAGGCAGTGGGCGGTAGCATGCACCGGGCGGCCCACTCGGCGTACAATCGCACAGACTGGCGTAACATAACATAAGGTCTGTTAATTCTTACTTGTCTTATATAGTAAACAACTTTCTAACCAAAAATGAACCTTTTTAGGCTAAAACCGCTACTTTAAACAAAATATCGCACCTTCAGAAAAATAGTGACTTCATTCAAAATTTCAGCTTTCAAACTTCAAGTCATACATTTATTATTATAGAGACCTAACTCGAAATTTAAAATTTCTGAATTAGGTCACTATTGTTCTGAAGGTGCGATATAGCAATCACAAATACATTGTCAAATGATGTCCAAAATGTTTATTCAGTTTACTTTATTTACGAAAAAATTGCTGTTTTTCCCAAAAAGGTTCATTTTGAGGTTAGAAAGTTGTTTACTATATAAGACAAGTAAGAATGAACAGACCTTATGGTCGCGATCATCAGCAGTGAGGGACCGAGATAGAAGATATGTCTTTTATGTTTACAGAGACATTGTATTTAAAGTTTTGTAGTAGAGCGTTGGTGACCTAATTTCTTAGGGTTTCGACACATTCCATTCATCTTTTCTTAGGTCTTCGGTCTCCCTCTTCCATTATTAGCCATCCACATTCATTTGTAAGCTGTCTGATTAAATTCAATCACAGCAGCTCTCAACGCCAGCCATCTAAACAATTACCGATACTCCGATCTGAATGCAGTTGCTAATTGCATTCCGTGAATAATTAACAAAGCGAGCTTGCAGGTGCAGAAGCAATTATAACTATGTAATAGGTTTGCATGACACAATATTACACATTGTTAAATTGGTGATTACATTTTGACAATTGGAAGTTCAAGTTCATTTTTCCCAACTGCCGAAGGAGAAGGGTAATGTGTTTCATAGCCTATATATGTATATATAAATATTTGTTCCTTTGTCGCACTATAAAAACTAAGCCCGTTGTCCGATTTTGATGATTCTTATGTCAATCGATTTGTCTTAATCTGGTGAGTGTCACTTAAGATATGACAGTAATCAAAATTCAATATGGCGGCAACCAGACGCCATAAGTATAGCGCAAATTAAAAAATAAAAGTCAACCAAGTATGACAAGTGGGGTATCATTGAATAGGGATTTAAAAAATATCTTTAGGTTTCTTTTATCATTTTTCATTTTGAATGATCATTTAGGATTTATAACGATTTAAAGTTGGTTAGCAACAGTCGGGTTTTGAAACGTTGCTTTGTTAAAGTTTCGAAGCTAAATAAGGAATCTTCATAATTTCGTCATGTCCGTCTGTCCGTCTGTCCACGGTGTAGCTCAGATACTCTTTGTACTAAAAAGCTGTAATTTGGCATAGTTACGAGTAATACATTTCAATTACGTCAATTAAGTTGTAAACTTAAATCTTTAAAAAAAATCCTCCTCATGAGGAACCTACGCGCCCAAGGAATCTCTAGACCTTGCGGTTTGGGCTGTGCGTTGATATGTCAGTCAGTCACTCAGCCAGTTTCTTCTTTTATATATGTATTTAGATTTTATTGAAATAAATAATTGCCAAAGATGTTTGTCGCTTTTTGTCTACCATCCTATAAAAACGTTATTTTTCAAGTTAAAATCTGCACGTTTTAACGAGACGCAAGGATAACCATTCGTTTCTTGAATATAGAAACCGGGCATTATCAAGCATCAATATGAAAAACAAACTCGTCTGCGTTAAAAATGTCTCGAGGCTCATAATTGACAACATTTCAAAAAAAAAAGCATTTTGGTTTTTTCGCGTTTATTATAGCTGGTTAAAAATTAGACTACCCGTGTTTCTCGGTTTTTCTTTATTTAACTTAAATTCGTTGGTAATAATTTATTAAAGAAATAGTCATTAAAAAGACCGTATATACAAAGTTAGGAATACTGATGTGGTGATCTTAGCATGATATAAAATTAAAAAGGTAACTTTCAACAGAAACATAACTGACTGTCATGTCATGTCACTTGTCAACCATAACAACTGTAACCACATGAATTCGTCAACTTTGGGCAGATTGCGGCTATCCGCTTTTACAAATCCGTTAGTCACTTTCATTTTTAATAGCGTATATCAAAACAATAGTATTACGAGAATCGAAAGCGTGTCGTTAGAATCAAGTAATCCGTCAGACAGACGAAAAATGGACATGACAGTTGTATATTTTTTTCAATTCCTATGGTAATCAATAAGGGCACTATAAGTGTATTCCTAACATTCACAATCCAACTTTTTTACTGTTTTCCCAAATATAAAAAAAACTACTGCATAAAAAAATCAAAAAATATTTTTACTGTAATCAGGAGTATAAAATCTACAAACGGTATTTTATTTTACTACTTTAGCAGATATGAATTGTTGTCAATTTTGTAACAACGCTGGAAGTGTAGCCACCCGGGTATCGACATACTTTCTGCCATACAAACTTATCTGGACAGGCGGAGGTGTCGCTAGAATCGCGTCTCCTTGCGTAAAATGTAATATTAGTACGATATGCTTAGTCGCAACTCACCCGCGTATATAACTTGGTGTTATGGTTTTAGATGACGTATTAAGCGGGACGCGAGTCGTATTAACCGTGAAAAAATGTATGATAACAGACCTTAAGTTGCAGGGACCGGCAAAAAATGGCGTATTATGCGGGAAATCGTATTATATATCTATCGTAATATATTATTACTGGAAAAAATATGTTACTTTCGCAATCCCCCACTGCAAACCCAATATTTTACTTATCATCCTGCAAAATCTATTACTATTGTGAATATGGAACGCCATCTCCACCCGCGGTCCGATCGCACCATTACCACCGTTATAATAATAAAGGGATGAAACCGGGTTCAAATATGACGTACAAATATAAGAAAATACGGGAAGTCCTTAGCCAATAGGCAGTGTAAAACTCCTGTTGCAATATCAACCTTATTACTAACATACGAGAATTAAAACTGCTTTGGTTCTTGAATTTGTGTTACTGCTTATTGGCATATAGGGCAGAAATAGTCGTGGTCGTACTCGTTACGTAGCCTTGCTACAAAATGCTATGAAATTTGTGACAAGGTCCAAAGTCAATCTAAAATTCTACAGCTATAAGGTTGAGTTTTCACACAAATGACTTAGCATCTACAGGTTCTTCGGACTTACTACGACCGCTACGGCGTAGCCACGTCGTAGCATCATTATTCAAAGTGCGGGAAAACAAGCGCTTAATTTTGGTAAATGATGTTGTCATGTCAAATGAATAATGATCTCCAGATTCAATTTTAAATATAAAGATTTAGTTTAGCATACTAAAGTACAATCTTAGATTTAAAACAATGAGTAAGTGCTTGTTTGCGGAGACGCGGGGCGTCGCGCGTAGCGTTGGGCGGCGGCGCAGTCTGCACTAAATTCAAACATATGGCGTAGCGTATAAAAGCGTTTACGGAGAAGCGGTTTTACGCGCGCTTGCGCTTCAAATACAGCGTTACTTGCGGCGGAGCCCGCGGATGGCATCGCCGCGTTGCACGCAGCGTCGCACGCGTCAATAACGACGGTTCCCGCCACTGCGCCCGCAGCGAAGCCCGCGGCGGAACCTTCTGACAGTCTTGTGCTCCGCCGCACGCTCCGCTACACGCTCGAGAGTCCGCCGCGGATGTAGCGGACACCGCACCTCTCTACGCGCCGCATCAGGCCCCGCATCGTCATAAACAACACCGTACATTGCCATATGTTTGTGTTTGCGCGTGTGATGACGCGGTCCGCTGCACGCGCCGCATCTCTGTAAACGGAAAAAACGCCCGACGCGCCGCGCAACGCCAAGCCGCACGCCACGCGAGACGCTCCGCGTCTCCGTAAACAAGCCCTTAGGGTAGTGTAGTCGTATTAAGGAAGACGTCTGCCCGCGAATTAACTCAGAGACTCTTGTACAAAATGTATAAATTAGCAAAATTATACATTTAAGTTACGCCAACAAAGTTATTAAATAAAATCTTTAAAATAATAATCGGGTACCTCCCATACATGTAAAGCAAAGATATGCTTAGAAAATTCGTTCATGTAAAATTCGGTACATGTTGTTTTTCGAGATATTTTTTTATGTTTGTAGGCTTTGGTTTCATTACGGCTTAATTTCGTTTTACCCTTTTACCAATACTCCTAGATCTCAAAAGGACTAAGTGTCAAAATACCTAAATCCCAGAATACCTAATTTTTTTTCTCGTAACACCGGATTCTCAATATGGCTAAATTTCAAAATGTCTTAGGCTCATAATGACCAAACTTCTCTACAGCTTTATCTCAAAATATCATATTTTCAAAATAACCAAATACCAGAATACCTAAATGTTAAAAAGTCTAGTTAACCTTCATGTATATTGTTGATTGCTTTACTTTACTATCTTCTTTGATGCTGGCCACTTAAATTGAAGTGCTGATATAAAGAGTTTTACCACCTATGCAACTTGGAGGATTTCAATATAAGAGTATGTGAAAATGTCACAGTCTCAAAATGCCTAAATTCATGCATTTTGAGACTGTGACTTTTGCCATTTCGGTGTTTTCGGCTTAAGTTATTTTGAAATTTTGACGTATCTATGATTCGGTATTCGAAAGAAATGTACATTTAAATATTTAGGTATTCCGGGAATTAAAGTTTTTAGGTTAAAGTTATTTTGACTTTCCATCATTTTAAGAGAGAGGCAATTTGATATTAAGGTTTTACAGGGACCATGGCAATTCAAAATTTCGTCAAATTAGAGAATAAGGCATTATGTTATTTAGATTTATTGAAACCTAAGCGTTTGTAGTAACGGGGTCGAAACTCTATCCTCGTGACGACTCTTGTACTTTACAAAGTACATAAAAATCAATCTATATGACGCCTTAATTATATTTGATTAGTGTTGAAATTATAACTAAACTTCTGTGACGTCTGGTTGTCAGGAGGCTATACTGAGCATGGTCCGACATGCTCTTGCCCGGATTTTATTACTGTGTCCTTCATAAAGTTTTTGGTGTTGTGCCTTATACTTTCAAAAAAAGACTCGGAAACTGTAGCATTTTCTTTCTCTAACCATTATATTTTAATATTTTTAAACGTTAACATCACACATACAAAACCAATAAGCAATACACCAAATGTAATCAAAACTTAACCTTTTTATTGATTCAACAAAGGTTTAAAATAAAACTTAATCGAGTTTCAAGTTGTCTCTTTTATTAATGTGTCTCACAGTGTAGCGGAGATTCCTTTGTCGGTCGGTGTTCCATTACTTGTGTTGTAGTTCGTCGTGTAACTTATTTTTATAACATTCTGAAATTGTTAAGAGTTCCGTGCTAAGAGTGAGATGATGGGTGTATTCCAACAGAAGAAAAAAAACTTTCGATGAATGTATAAAAAAAAATCTATGAGAAATATTTAACCCCTCATTATTGTTTTCAAGAGCCAAAATCTTGCAACTTGTGGTTATTAATTATTAGTTTATCTAGAAAAATCTATTTTTGTATCGTAACTTTACTTTTAACAATCGATGGTCAATTTAATATTAGTCCTCAGTATTGGCAACGCATTAGCAGTCTTTGGATTACAGTCTTAAGATTGTAGTCTTGAGAAAGGAAAAGTCTACGGGTCTCAGGTTCCATCAGTTGATCGTTTGCCTTCCCCATGACATAAAAATAATAATATATCACATTCATTCCTAATTTTTGTTTTGGTTATTATTTTAAAACTTTTTCGTTTACTTTTTTTTTTTTTTTTTTTTACGGCAAGGAGAAGGCACGCACTCAGGCCACCTGATGGTAAGTGGGATCTGAGACCCATAGATATTTGAAACCTCAAGACTAAAATCTCAAAACTGCAATCTTAAGACTTCAAATGCGTTGCCAACCCTGAGGACTAAGATGGAATGCCTGTATGCTAGTAGTTTCACCGGTTGTCTTATCCCCACACCGGAACACAGCAATGCGAACACTACTGCTTGGCGGTGGGTTAACGGATAAGATGGATTTCATATCATCTATCAATACGAGAGCAATTTCTATTTTTTCCGTTAATATTTTTGAGGGTACAAGCCATTAACTGATTTTTCATTGTACAAATTACATAAGTTGATGGCATGGCAGTATGTATCTCTATGCCAGTTACTGGTAAATCATTTGTTTTTCTCCCACATGCTCGGAAATGTACTGAATACTGTTGTAAAATCAGTCCGCAAAGTTCTGAGTTCCAGGTCCAGGCAAAATTAAAAAAAAACAAAGTTATTATTTACCGATGGCAGCGGCCGCGAAAATGTATGAAATTTCATTACGTACCTGGTGTTTTACTTTATAAAACCATGTTTGGACTAGGATAACTATCTCCAAACAGCCAAACACTCGTGCAATCAAAATTCTTCCTTATACATTTTACTATTTAAATGTCATAGACTAAAAACTTAAGCCTTTTCAAACAGAGTTTACAACGTATTTAAAAGTGTGTCAAATAGTTTGACTTTTTTTAAAATACAAATTGCGTTCATAAACAAAATAAATTGCAGAAATAACCTAAACGCGTAATAAATGTTATAGTTCAAACTATATTTTATTCAAATTGAATTTATTACGTTTAAATTTGTGATTTTATTTAATGCTTTATTTCAGTGTCATACTAACTCGTACGTTTCTGTTCTTTTTTCAAGGAAATGTTGGGACTGTGTTTAATATTATATTAACAATTATGTTAAATTTCCTCACGTCGTTGGAGAAAAGCACTATACAAGCCTCGACCGGGAAGGGCGGTCGCTGGACTCGTATATAGCGCGGCCTCGACTGTTTCTCGGCCACGCTAACTCTACTCGTCCCGCAACGGCCTACTTCCCTGTCTATGCAGTAATTTACTATTAATAACATCTGTGTCCTACTGCAATAAAGAAATAAAACGAAGGAAAGTATCTAAAGAGCTACGGATCGAAGGTCATTCGGAACATGGAGCCCCTTAAGAGATATCGACAAGCCTGGGGTTCTACTTTGAAGATCGAAGAACTATGAAGTTACGTTGTCTCTATCCTTTTCTCCTGCTTAAAGGCCGAGCCACACCGGATGCGTGACGTGCACGTGCGCGTACGCGTTCGCTTTTCACTGCGTTGTATAGTATGAATTCTCATTACGACATGTCACTATACAACGCAGTGGAAAGCGAACGCGCACGCGCACGTGCACGTCACGCATCAGGTGTGGCTGGGCCTTTAGTCGTCAATGACGTGTAGAGATTGTTAACAAAATAGGGTACTATATACAGGGTGTCTGGAAAACCTTTGGAGAAATTTTAACAGTAGATAGGGTGGATGATTTGTATCATCCCTATATTGGTAACTTTTTTTTAAGTTAATATTTAACTGAGTTACAGGCTAATTTATCACCGCCTTTCCTGACGATGCTCTCAGTGTGCCCCATCTTAACTACTTCATTCATAACATGTGTCACAACACGTAATGTAAATAAACAAGTTGTTCCTTATCAACAATGTTTCTAATCATGGTCAAAAGCTCAAAGGTGTTTAGAAAACTGACACATTATTCGGTAACGTGAATCATAAGACGGTCTCTGATAAGGGCTATTATGTTAAATAATTTAAAAATAAAACTTACGATTACAATTTTTACCCGCACTCTTCTAACTTCTCTCACAGCTAAAATAGCACTTTTACACGTACTTACATCAAACTTCTTTAACGATCATGAATTATGAATTTATTTTATTGATTTGTACCACTATCCAGGGATTAATACAAATAAAAAACACAATAATAAAACGAACATTAATTTGTGATTGTGCTTTGACAGTTTGACATAGTATTTTTTTAAATCTTGTACCATTGAAAACTCTTTGAGAAAAGAGGTTTAGGTTTCTGTTGCAAGAATAAAATCGTTCTTAGGTACACGTTACGATTTATCAGAATTACATTTAAAGCTGGCATCATACGCGTTGTTGAACTTGTTGAAAGATATTCGTATTCTATAGAAGAAAGAAAAACATAAAGGGGTGAAGACGGGCGAGTACGTACGCCGTACTTGGGCATTTACACAAAAAAGTGTACCCAATTAAGGAAGTTTAACTTTGTCAGTTTTGGCGGCCCTCAATGTGTAGCTAATTTTCGTCACAAAACTGACAAAGTTAAAGTTCCTTAATTTCAGTCCTTAACTGGGTACACTTTTTCGTGAAAATGCCCAAATGTCGTGAAAGTACGGCGTACTTACACGCCCGTCTATCACCCCTTTTAAGATAGCTTCGTAAGAAGAGATCAACGTGGTGACACTACAAGTAGCAACCATCATTTACTCAGAGATGTCATTTTGTTTGCTATAGCAATAGAATAAGACAACACGTTACTAAACAAGCATTAAACTTAATTGAGGTCTCTGAGTGCGGCAGTAAGACAACACATCACTAAACAAGCATTAAATTTAATTGACGTCTCTGAGTGCGGCAGTAAGACAACACATCACTAAACAAGCATTAAATTTAATTGACGTTTCTGAGTGCGGCAGTTAATGGTGGTTATTTAGTTGGAAGTAGTAGCTTATTAATCAGAAGGTTTCGGGCAAAAATTTAATCATGTTACCAAAGAACAATGCCAGATCCTGGCTAAAAACACTTAAAAAAACGCCGCGGATAGTAAGGATGTTGATATAACCTGTTTTGTGTGAGCACTTATAAGGTGCTTCGTGTTTGAACTTGTCTCTCGCTCCCATACCTACGCTCTTATTAAGAGCGAGTGAGAGAGAAGTACAAACCCGAAGCACCTTCTAATCGTGCTGTACTACGTAAGTTTATCGATTCCATGACCTGCGAGAGGTTGGTAAATATGTTTCTCTATGGTAAGTGTGACATCATCATAAATTGTAATGAATTATGCGACAACCTTTTTATCCATCGTCTATCCGAACTTTTAGAAGTCTATGAATTTATGGCTGTCATTAGATGTCATTGCTAAATTATGTTATTTTCAAATATTCAAGTTGTAATTATTTTTGCTGTAAACCAGTTATATGGGCCAGTTTAGAGCAGAAAACATTGGTAAATGGTTAGATCTCGACAAGACGGACGATATGATCACTCTTGGCAAAGCATGAACAAGAGATCTAGTGAATTTACATTTAAAACCAGCTAGTGTTCCAATTGCAAAAATGAAAATACAGTAAGTTTCACTAAAATTTATCATTATTTTTTAAAATGTTAAATTGATTTTTGTTTACATGGGGCGCACTGTTTGTTTACATACCATGTAAATAACGTAGGTATGGTCTCAGGTCATTGACCTTGAACTTGGAGTTTTGACGTTAGTTATTACGAACGTAGTATCAACATCAAAATGTCAAGGTCAAGATATCGGCTGCGATACATCAAGTAACAAAAGGAATATAATTAAATCTTCTTTTTTTTTTACTTTAACAGAAACAAAAATTAACCATACCCCCGTGATCAGAATCGTGCGAACTATTACCGCGCCAAATATCTCCAAAGGTTTTCCAGAGACCGTGTATATTGTATCCTTTATATACAGAGTTACAGGAAATTCGATACATTCATTTGCGATAACATTCAGACGAGTGTTTATTTGTTTAGGATTGTCAACAGTGTATACATTGCTTATTGGTAAATAATAATACATACTACTAGCTTTAAATCTAAATGCTACATTAATTACAGACAACCACAGCATGCAATAGGTTGTTTTTAGAGAAAACACATTAAAAGAGATATACTCGTACATCGGTACTCAGCACTTCAAGATACTAAGTACCCGTAACAGTGAACAAAAATTAAAATTTAAATGCGTTCTTATGTCCTGTTGTTTGATCGGTAGTTAAACTAACTAATGGCCAAAAAACGTTACTAATGGTTAAAATCTCAAGGAAATGTGTCAAATTTTCCCATCCTTTTTTGAATTTTAACAATTAGTTAGTTTAACTACTGATCAAACAACAGGGCCTTAGTGAATTTTATATAAAACTAGTAAACAATATAATTACTACTAAAGATAACTGCTAAAAGACCGGCGAAGTGTTCAATCACTCTACAAACTAGGAGTTCAGGATCTGGAAAGGATCTGCTCCAAACGCGGCAGAATGCCTTCGTGCTATTAGTGGATAGATTCATACTGATACTGATTAGACTTTGTCATATGATACCGTAGTCCAAAGTGATTATTTTATGAGATCATTGAGATTCCTAACTAATGCAGCTTCATAGTGAATAATATGTAATAGTACATTAGAGTATAGAAAGTACGCGATTTTTGGACGAGTCATATAAGAGGGCCGAAACCTACTTGAGGCCCTCTAGTGTACGAGTCCATAAATTGCGCTTTCTACCGAGGCAGACATAGTGCTTTTCACAACTACTGAGAGGAAACTACTTATTTGCCGATGATGCGTGTGACGTTATTACGGCAAAAAATATTTGTGATCTGGAGAAATGCATAACAACTGACATTCTTAAACTACGAAAATGGTTTACAACTAATGGCTTACTTCTAAATCTGTCCAAGACACAAGTAATACACATCAATCTGGGCGGTCGACCTCCTAGACCTCTCTGTGTTAGTATAGATGGAGTCTCACTCCCACAAGTACACGACACGAAATTTCTGGGGGTCACTCTCGACTCTGCTCTAAAGTGGGACGCACACATTGGCACTCTGTGTAACGAACTCTCCGGTGCTTGCTTTGCTCTGAGTAGGCTTGCAAAGGTTATACCACAACAACAACTAAGATCAAGCTACTTCTCGTTGTTCCACTCCGTGATGAGCTACGGACTCGAGTTGTGGGCCACTGCAGCGGAGTGGCGACGTGTTTTTGTCCTACAAAAGCGCGCCGTTCGCATCATCTCTTTCGCCTCACCTGGTACTCCTGCACGAGAACTCTTTAGGACTCAAAGCATCCTAACATTACCCTCTCAGTACGTGTACGATGTAGCTAAATTCGTTAGGTACAATAGATAGTTTTCTCACTAGAACACTAACCCGCACGCGACTAGGATCCACAAATCGCTTACTAATCGCAAGCTCCAGACTGACCAAGTCAACCAAAACTATGCACATTTTGGGACCGAAGGTCTACAACAGGCTACCTTCACACATTAAAAACTTAGAAGGCAATGCAGGATTCTGTAATAAATTAAGGAAATGGCTTATTGACAATTCTTTCTACGATTGTAATGAATTCATCTTAGACTAACGAATTATAAAATGACATTTTAATTTCAAATTGTGTAATATATAACTTATTTTCAATATTATCTAAAGTACCTACTATAATGCAACTAACTATAACATAACCAAAGTTTTGTAATTATTTTGACATGTAATATTTTATAATATTATAAATAAATGAGTATGAGTATGAGTATGAGTATGAAATAAAATAAAAAATCATATTCAAAACTCAAACTTTAATTCATGTTAATGAGATCACCGCCAATTTTACCATAGATAACTTTTTTTAATCTGGCACTCGAGATTAATAAACTAACATGCGAGATGAAGATGTCAACTCCATATAAAATTGTATTTGTTTCGCCATATCTCCCATGTAATTTCATCTCTACGGGTTCGAGATTGGGGGCCAGGTTTAAAAAATAGTTTTTAGTCTGTGTATCTCTTAGGAAAAATACACCTAATATTTTACGACAAAAAAAGGGTGTGTTCTGATTGGTCGTTTTAAATTTTTAATTTTAAGGAGCTATGACACGAAAATTGATTGATTGATTTTCATTGGTTCTTAAAGTTGGACAACAATGTTCTCGACCAATCAGCAAACACGCCGAAAAAAACATTCTTGGTCTGTCCTTATAAGTGACGTTTTGTGACCCCAAACAAGACCATATTTGGCCATATTTCCGAGCAGTGTTGTGAAAATATATATTTTTTTAATGGTAAATAGTTAACTTTACAGAAATCTAATCACTTTCGACTAGGGTATCATATGAGGAAACCTATCGCAAATTAGCTCTACTTTTACCCCTTCAAGGGAATGTATCGAATTTCCTGTAATCCTGCATAATTATTTATTTATTTCTCGATATTAGTATGTTAATCGTTACCTAGTTAGTACCCATAGTACAAGCCTAGAGCTTAGTTTGTTACTTGATCAATTTGTGTGAGACTGTCCCCTGTTTTTTTGTGTCGTATTTAATTTACGATTTGTATTTATGTAGTACAGTCAAGGAATTTAATTTGTGACCCACTTTAGGTCTAAAGTCAATCTGACATTCTACAACAATAAGGTTGAGTTTCCTGTCAATTACAAATGACTTGACATCTCTATTGACAATGACATCTTCAAGCAGATTTTCTTTGAAAAGGGTAGCAAATTAACTTCTGTGACCGTACCTATGTAAGAATGTATATATACTCTTTATTTTACAGAATGTAAAGGGACTACCCTTATTATTAAAAGAACAAAAAGATAAAAAGAAACTAAACTAAACTTGTAAGACAAAACCAGCTGTTTAAATAAAAGATTTAAAAAAAATGCAATCGCACTGATAATTGACGACGCGCTGGCCTAGTTGGTAGTGACCCTGCCTACGAAGCTAGAGGTCCTGGGTTCAAATCCCGATAAGGGCAGATATTTGTGTGGTGAGCGTAAATATTTGTTCCCGAGTCATGGATGTTTTCTATGACATGTATTTAAGTATATATTTCTCTATATAAGTATTTACATCGTTGTCTAGTACTCATAGTACAAGCCTAGAGCTTAGTTTGGGACTAGCTCAATTGGTGTGACATTGTCCCCTGAAAAAAAAAAAAAATTTTAATCAAACTATGAATCATTTTTTTTTTACCAGCACACATTTTTCTACACCCAGTGTCAGAACGACAAAGTCGCTCTCAAAACAAAAGCTCCGCCGGCTTTATATGGCTTCGCACCCTAGGTACCAGTGGCAAATGGCTGACAACTCAGTGCAGTGGCGGCCTAGGCTCGACACGGCGTTGGCTGGCTTGGCTGGCTGGCTGGCATTGGCTGAGGCTGGCGTTACACTCGGCTGTCCTGAAACAACAATTGCTCCCGCAATAGAGAGAATGGCATTAATGGCAGTGTTGTAGTAGAGAATTAGTACTACAGTTTACAATTTATTATTATTACGTTTTGATTTTCACAATTTAATAACATATTTTACAATAACAGTTTTTAGGTAAAACTACTTGTTATGTATATTTTGCATTAGATCAAAACATAATTAGTGATTGTCTTGTATTTGATGTGCCATCTTAGAGCTTAGTATGGGATTAGCTCAATTTATGTAACATTGTCCTTTATGTAAGTAAATAAAAAACATGGTTCAATACACTCTCGACAAGTTTCTGACGTACAAACGACAAAACTGCCGATATTATCAAAGCGCTAATAAATCATAGATATCCGAATTGACAGGTTACATGAGTGTAGCAGTTATCGTGTAATAAACATGGAAATATCATTTAGGTCGTATATTATACTTCTCTCAGTTGATAGCTTAGTTACCCTCACTATTTCGATAAAGTTATAAAATATAATCATCATCATCATCATCATCATCATCTTCATTATCAGCCCGAATTAGACCACTGCTGGACAAAGGCCTCTGCCAATACACGCCACTGCTCCCGATCTTCAGCTTCTCTCATCCAACCTACACCACTGGCTCATCTGCGCATATCATCACTCCATCTTGCCCCAGGGTTTCCTACACGACGTCTGCCGAGACACGGTCTCCACTCAAGAACACGACGGCTCCAACGGTCAGCTTGCTAATTCAGCGAGCTATAAAATAGAATAGAATTATTTATTTCAGGCCATTGCCTATATTATTCGTTACTTACACATTGCTTAAAATAAGTTAATGCCAATCTAATAGTAGTTTATGTGGCTGGTGCATAATAAGATTACACGAGTGTTTTAATGCCTAATTAGGTATAGCCGCATACATAACTTTATCTACATGCATATCATAAGTTTTCTATAACACGTTCAGATATGGCCTGTATTTTTATTAAGTTAGTGTTACTGTTAACTTGTTTGTAGTAACAAAGCTTAAAAAACAAAAGTTAACTAACTAACTTTAACTTTCACTTTATTTATAATGTACAGATATGGCTTGCATTTTCAAGTTAGTGGTACAGTATTACCGATACTTTAACGTTTAGGTACCGACACTTTAATGTAAACATTAAGATGCAACCACAGATACAGGTTTCTTAATATAGGCGATTTGCTTATCGCTTCTGAACATATTGTAGGGAAGTTATGATATCGTCGGTGATACTCCAATACCGCGTAACTAACAAATGTAATAAGTTGCAAAATGTACCTTACTGACTTATTTGCTAAGGTGTATTTTGCACCTTGTTTAATTTGTTAGTTATGCGGTATTGCAGTATCACCGACGATATGGAGGTAGATAAACATACAATCACAACAGCACGAAACAAAAACGAAGGTATAGAGAACACAAGGCCAACACAGATGCCTGTGTGTCCTGCCCTGGGCCAGTATTATACACAGATACCCGCTGTTCTGTCACCTCGGTGTTAGTTTTAAGTTTTATATTGTTACGTATGTTAGTCTATAACGTATTTGTAACTATGGGCCTCGTTGCCTGAAATAAAATTTATTATTATTATTATAGATATTTATTTAATTTTCTGTACATTAGGTTTTTTATAACAAATATTCAAATATAAAAGTGAAATAACAATACTAATACAAAAAAATAGACATTATAAAAAACCTAACCTACGAGTGCCGCCGGCAGCGGGGCAGGGCTCAATCTACCAGTGGTTAGGGCTGCAGAGAGAGGAACCTCCTCGCAATACGTGGCGTGTCGAGGAGTACTGCCTTCTGTATCTGGCCCTTGATCCAGCCATCTAGCGAGAGTCTCTTGAGGTGTTGGTCGAGACTCTTCGCTATAAGACCGTTTGCCGAAACAACTATCGGGACAATGATCGTCGAGTCAACATCCCACATGGCGGTCACCTCGTGAGCCAAGTCAAGGTACTAGCTGAGCTTGTCCTTCTCGGCCTTCATAAGGTTCTCGTCATGTGGGATGGTGATGTCGACGAGCACTGCCCGGCGTTGAGATCGATCTATCAACACGATATCAGGCTTATTGGCAACAATAGTCCTGTCCGTGATGACAGATCGATCCCAATAGAGCGTAGCACGACCATTTTCGAGAATTGGCGCCGGTGCGTAATTATAGTACGGCACTTCAGATTCAACAAAACCATATTGAAGAGCAAGTTGCTGATGGATGATCCTGGCTACGAGGTTATGTCTGTGCAAGTTATTATTATGATCACTTATCGTGGTGTTTTACACATCTTACAAACTACATTGTTGATCTCGGGCTGTTAAAATGGTCATAGACAAGACTTTAGTTTAAATTCGATTGATACATAAATAATCTGAAGCTATAATATACCTTTTATTATATTTAAAATAGGTAGCACAATACTTTTGGACTATTACAAACTATTACTAACCTAACCTTGAAAAGAAAAGACACAATAGGTATTTATAATTGTTTCATTTAGGTATTTATAATTGTTTCAAATTGTTTCATCAATGGATGAATGAAACAATTTTATAAACCAAAAAGATTACACAACATACTTAAAATTAAATTAAAATCACATAAATACATTCGTTTGATTGTATTGTATTGTTCAATTTCACTTGTAAATAATTTGCAAATGCAAATATAAAAAAATATTAATTCTATATTATTTATTTTCATGAATACTATTTTCTTAATTCTATGTTATTCCCTACTCGAGTTTGTAGTTCCTAATTAGTTTTCATTTTCATTTAAGACAAAAATTAATTAAGTACATCTGTATTCACTATAAAAATACGAAATATCTAAACTAATGTTTCAAAGTCGTTTTCATAAAAACCGCGTCCTTTTCTGATATTGCTCAAGATATTGTCAAAGTTTCACCATTTGCGACCAGCCGTGCCTTCGACTAATTTAATAACTAATGCTGCCAAAAATATATTTCCTTTGTTTTTGCCTTAGTCTTACTATATATTTTACTTAGAAACCTATTTTTAAGATATATTTTTTACCAAGTCTTAGGGGATTTTAAAAATAATAGCCAAATATAAAAAAATACTATTTATGTTACGACTAACTTCATAAATAGTAATTTTTTATATATATGGTAAAATTGATGTTTAAATATTGTGTATTTTTTTAATGATCTATTAAGTAGCTATGTATTTTAAACTAATTTGTGAATTATGTAATGATAAGATATTTCAAATGCAATATAACTATATTGTTTCTGAATAAAATGACTATGACTACGACTATTCTAAGTAAGAGTAAACGTGAAAAGAACAGCAGTATTATCGTCTAAAACAAGTCACTTTATGTTTATTCGACGAAATATAGGTAGGTAGACTTAGGTACCTACCGCTTTGGTCAAGCTACTCGTACTTTCATACTTTGACAATATTCTTTATTATCTGTTTGATGAGTATTATGCACTGTATTATTTTATCATCTACCAAAGCCCGATTAACAAATAGTACTTGTCTTTTTCTACGGCTTTTGTCACATTTACACGTTAAAAATTGACCAGCGCTTCGCAAGAGACCACTGCTGAGAAGAAACGCTGCATGAAACTTGTGCCGGTAGGCACGTTTCGTAATTATTATCGATTCACAAAGACAAAGAATCATTTTATCCCTTAAATTAGTAAACTATATAACTCTCCTTACAAAGATCTAAAAAACAAAGTTGGTCTTGAATAACTTGTTCCCGTAGAGACGGCGAGAAGACAGAATGGTAAATTGGACCATTAAATTATCTCGGTCGACTGCCCGCTGTTGTGTATTTCAAAGCTAATTATTACATTGTCTGAAAATACCTAATTAGCCTAGTACTTAACAGAGCCAGGTTATTTTTGTCATTTTATTTTATTACGGTTGTAAAAATCTTTTGTATTGAGTTAAGTTAATAATAAATAAATAAAATATCAGGACAAACGATCTATGTAGTCTCAAATCTCAAACTTGGCTTGTAAGGCAAAGTAAAAGACGAAATCTCTTTTGAAAATTACTAAGGTTAGGTGGGGCAATTGCATCTACGGGGCAAGTGCATCAAACCAACGATTATTATTTTTATATTAGTATATAATTGTGTCCCACTCCCACAATAGGGCAAAGGCCTCATCCCACAACTCCCTGTCCATTGCGATCTCCAATCAATCAATGCTAATCTTTTAGGAAAGCTTCCAAATCGTCCTTCCATCTCCGTCTGTAGCCGTCCTATTGCGGTATTTTTGCCCATAACTGCTAGGCCCGTTTTGAAATAGTTTTTTTTAATTGGGTTTAATTTGGTTAGTTGAACTTGCCCCGCCTGACCTCACTTAGGGACACACTTACTTATTCAAAACACTAGGTATCAAATTTTAAGTGATAATTATTGCTACAAAAAGCTAAAACTATATCAAGTGACAACAATTTGTTGAAAGATTCTTATACTAATTATTCTGAATAAGCAACCCCCCTTTGTCTCTAATTTCCGCCTAAAGATGCAAACGCACTGAGAATGGTCACGTTTTAGTAGCTGTAGAATCTAAGAATACTAGAAAAGGGCCATATTTTTAAACATCCCTCTGTTTGTTTCAGGAATTATCAAGCCAAATTCAAGCATTGGCGACACTGTCGGTGATCCTCTTCGTGCTGTCCATCGTGCTAGCCATGGCGTTGTTGCCTGCTGCGCCCGAGTGGGAAGCACTAGCGCTGTCGGGTTCCGTGCTAGTCACGACGTGTTTGGGCGCTGGCACGTTGATGGCTACTCACCACGCCCCATTGCCGCTCTTCGCACTCATATTGGTAAGTAGCAGTGAGCTGTGTGCTAGCATTGTTAAAGCGCTAGTGCTAACGGGTTCTGAGCTGGTTACGACGTGTTTGGGTGCTGGCACGTTGATGGCTACGCACCACGCGCCGTTGCCGCTCTTCGCACTTATATTGGTAAGTAGCAGTGAGCTGTGTGCTAGTATTGTTAATGCGCTAGCACAGTCAGGTTATGTGCTAGTCACGACGTGTTTAAACGCTCGTACGTTAATGGCTACGTACCACGCGCCATTGCCGTTCTTCGCACTTATATTGGTAAGTAGCAGTGAGCTGTGTGCTAGTATTGTTAATGCGCTAGCACAGTCAGGTTATGTGCTAGTCACGACGTGTTTAAACGCTCGTACGTTAATGGCTACGTACCACGCGCCATTGCCGCTCTTCGCACTTATATTGGTAAGTAGCAGTGAGCTGTGTGCTAGTATTGTTAATGCGCTAGCACAGTCAGGTTCTGTGCTAGTCACGACGTGTTTAAACGCTGGTACGTTAATGGCTACGTACCACGCGCCATTGCCGCTCTTCGCACTTATATGGGTAAGTAGCAGTGAGCTGTGTGCTAGTATTGTTAATGCGCTAGCACAGTCAGGTTCTGTGCTAGTCACGACGTGTTTAAACGCTCGTACGTTAATGGCTACGTACCACGCGCCATTGCCGCTCTTCGCACTTATATTGGTAAGTAGCAGTGAGCTGTGTACTAGTATTGTTAATGCGCTAGCACAGTCAGGTTATGTGCTAGTCACGATGTGTTTAAACGCTCGTACGTTAATGGCTACGTACCACGCGCCATTGCCGCTCTTCGCACTTATATTGGTAAGTAGCAGTGAGCTGTGTGCTAGTATTGTTAATGCGCTAGCACAGTCAGGTTCTGTGCTAGTCACGACGTGTTTAAACGCTGGTACGTTAGTGACTACGCACTATGAACCATTGCTGCTCTTTACTTTTATATTGATGTGCTCTTGGCTAATAACGACGTGTTTGGCTGGTACGCTGAAGGCTTCCCATCGAGAAATATTGTCACTCTTTGCGTTGATACTTACTGGTACCGGGGTCTTTTTTAGGGTTCCGTACCTCAAAAGGAAAAAACGGAACCCTTATAGGCTTATAGGATAACTTTGTTGTCCGTCCGTCTGTCTGTCAAGACCCTTTATGTCGGGAACGCGTGAAGGTATCGAGTTGAAATTAAAACTATATACTCAAGTCTACAGTCCCTTGAAGCTGTGAAAAAGAAACAATTTTTTAAGTTAACGTAAAAAAAAGATTCGGCCGTTTATTTTACACTGCGGGCTTTTTGCTTAGGAGCAGGCCTTTCGCGTAACTCACTTGCAATCGCGATCGGCTTCAAAACAAAATAATTGGTTTCATTTTGTATGCAGACATGCCTTCGATTTTCAAAATGAAAAAGATTGTGATTGCGAGAGCTGTTACGCGAAAGGCCTGCAGGGCTCTGCTACTAATTTTCATAGTCACGACCGTTTTTAGCGTAAATTTTATACGGAACCCTCGGTACGCGAGTCCGACAGCTTTTTAATGGGATAAAACACCATATTTGCTCCGGGTGCTTCAAAAGGTTATTTCTAAACTTCCCCAACAAATTACTCACTCATCAATGTTGTATAACGCCCACTTCTAACTTCAATCCGATAAAAAACATTTGTAAACAAATTGAACTTTTCCGCGGAATTCGGATTACATTTGTTACGTGTCAAAGTGTCCGTTTGTGTTATAAATGTTTAACATCAAAGCTTTCGTTACCGTATATTTAGGGAAACGTAGTAACAAAAAAAAGTAGAAGGGAGTAGAAGGCTTATCGAAAAAAAATCGAGATCAATATCAATTATCAAAAATCGATAGACACCAAAATTGTCATATCTTCAGTTTTGGTTTTGAATGAAAAAAATAATTGTGTTCATAATTAACTCGACTTTCAAAATAAACATGACTACGGCTTATAAGTATACTCACGTATTGTATGAGATCGGGCGACATGTTTTGGACTCGTGGATGGTTGGGTGTTGTGTAGAGCGCGCTATGCATCCAGGGCAGTCCAGAGTTAAATACGTATACAATGTTGCAAGAAATGTTACATATCACCAGTCTGTACGCAGCTTTAGAAATCATTCATTCACTAGTGGACCTGTTATGGTCGTCTTTATTGATGAGGATAAAACATCTATCACTTTCTGACCAGTATATAAGTGCGAGGGAGTAAGTAGTACCTAGTACTCGGTCGCGTAATAACCGACTTGCAAAATGACCACATACAAAATGTCTGAGTCGCAAAATTACTACTTCATTTGCGTTACTAGGTAGGTTAGGATCGTTAGGTGACTTCAAATGCCCGAAGGACAAATTGCCCACGAATAGGAGCCCCGCCTAGCGGGGCCACGTAGACTGCTAACACAGACACAACGACTTGCGACTCCGACTTTTTGAGATGTAGGCTACAAACCATGTCAACATTTTGCGAGTCAGTAATATTGTAACCTAATCATTTTACTACTATTGGTTATAACATAAACATTACTAACCAAAAAAAAACACAATTCTCGATAATCGAACACAGAGCGTAAATGCTCTGACATTTTTTTTATAACAAACCCTCCCCCAGGTACGCGAACTTTTCTAACGGCCAATAAATAACTCCAAACCTATTTCTTGAGAGTAATCCCTTGAGAGGGGATGCATGTTATCCGGTAAGTCCACTCCGGGCGCAAATCTGACGGCGTTCCTCGGTTATTATCCGGATGATCCAGAAACACGAGCATGTGGTTAGGCTGCATGTGCTATAATGTTGAATCATGGTATAGATCTGTTCGCATTCTTATGGTTATATGAAATTAACTAGCTGTTGCCAGCGATTCCGTTCGCGTAGAGAGTCGTTTATCGCTTCTCGTGAAAAAATTAAGCTATATCCTTTCTCAAAATCGATTCAACGGTTTAGCCGTAATAGCGTCATAAACATACACAGTTGATTTCACATTTATCATTAAGGCCCTGTTGTTTGATCAGTAGTTAACTCAACTAATTGTTAAAATTCGAAAAAGAATCGAAAATTTGACACATTTCCTTGAGATTTAACCATTAGTAACGATTTTTAACAATTAGTTAGTTTAACTACCGATCAAACAACAGGCCATAAGTATGGATTCGTAAAACAGCAGTAATCAAACTTGTCAGTGTTTAGACCATGGAATAGAAAAAACAGTGGAAATGCCATGAGTTTCGCTTAGTATCAGACTTGTGTCGTTATTGCCTAACGCACCCGCAATCACAATCGGCTTGAAAGGCAAGCCTTCGATTTTCAAAATGAAAACGATTGCGTTTGCGAGTGCGTTAGGCAATAGCCCCTCCGTTGTCGCCAATACTCAAACTACCTACCATAAAAACAACACGCAACCATGGAAAATGTTTTTGGTGCGGCTATCGTTTTAACATTCCAAAATAGCACAATAACGCATGCTTCTGGATTTATTTCCTTTTTTAGAAATACCGAAATATCGAAATAAGCGATCGCGGCAAAAGTATGGTAGGTTGCGCGGGACTCCGCATTACCATGCCACACGTTACACGCCCACTTGGCACTTCTACTGTTTTTTCTGTTCTGTGGTCTAGACATACACACACATGCACGCACATGTACAGTACACCCACGCATATTTGCCTATAGGTAGTAGGTAGAGTCGTGCCAAGCTAACTCTGCAATAGAATAACCTGGCAACCGCGTGTAAAACTTTATATGGCAATATTTTTTGGCTGGCTTGAAACCGGTTTTGACAAGTAGGTGGTATGTCAGATGGCTTCCGTAACTCACTATTTATTGTAATAAAAGTAAAACCAATGGTGAAACCTTCTAAGAGTGATGTGCTGCAATTACTGTTTCGCATACTGAGTGATTTCCAACATGTTGAAGAATCACAGGACTCTGTTCTTGCTCAAAAACGACAATGTTTACTTAACAACAAGGCGTTGACAGGTTAGTAACTGAACAATCTTAATATTTAATTCGAAATTGTCGAATTTTAGACAATCTCGCTCATGTTTGTTTGGTTGATAACAATAAGTGGCGTTTTGTTTATAAATCTACCGTTAAACTCGAAAAAACAAAGAAGTTATTAAAGTTATTTATTACTTTAATGAAATGATATGGTATTTTTAGTTTTTGCATGATATTAAGAAGGAATGATAATGATAATGTATTCCATGCCAACAAAATACCCACTTATTAAATTCTAAATAACATTTAACAATGGTCATGGTCACAAGAAAAATAGCGAAAAATGTTTCATAAGTATGTAAAATAAAATAATAGTAATAATATAAGTATCAAAACTTATTTCTCTTTAATTCGTGGTGTTGCCATGTATTTTTTTTCAAAACTGAACGGTTTTTGACAGCTGCAGAGTTAGCGTGGTCGGACTCTATTCCCGTTTAACCTCGTAAAGCCCACCATACTGCAAATAGGGAGTTTTTTGTAAGTGGGACTTTGAATCTACCACCAAGGCCATAAAGTTCAATTACGTTTGTTCGATAATGCCATTTTCAGTTTGTGAATACAGGAATATAAACCTTATTTTTATTGTCACACAGTTCAAGCTAAATTGCCTTGGTTATGTACATCTTATGGCACACTGGGCCTTACAAGGTTAAAATATTGTTATCACTATCAGGTTATTTACTTTTTCTTATTTAATTGAACAATGGTAAATATCAGGGCTCGGATAACGTTATATTTTCGAAACGGTTTAGTCTTTAATACCTAAGAAACGATTTGTTTTGATTTCGTTCGAACGGAACGTTATGGAAAACGTTTTTGATCACGATCAAAATTTCAATAGTTTTTGATTAATAAAACTTTTTTAACCGTATCTTCCGTTTTCTGGGGTGTTCGGTACGAAGCTACGAACGAATATTACGAATAATTTCATGCTTGTGGCCGCTTGCCGCACGCGGCGCGCGCGGCGCGTCCTGTGGATTAAGCCTGTTTAAGCTGCAGCGAACAAAATGTTATATAAAGAACAGCTAGAAACGTTTTACAAAACGTTATTTTAAATAACGTTTCCGAGCCCTGGTAAATATTATATTGTTATTCCGTAGTTATCTATAATAGGGAATATGCATGATTTTTTTTTTACAGCTTCAATAAAAGCTGATTCAGGTAACAAACAGTTGAGAAGAAAAATAATCGAATAGCTATAATAAAATAAATGTTTAAAAAAACAAAAAAACCGCCTTCAAAAAGCAAAAAATAACTTCTTTAAAATGGTAGGTAAATAGGTCAGTCCAACTGAAGTCTGCTTTTGGTTAAAATATTGTTGGACGCCGACTTCAGTTGGACTGACCTATTTACCTACCATTTTAAAGAAGTTATTTTTTGCTTTTTGAAGGCGGTTTTTTTGTTTTTTTAAACATTTATTTTATTTTATACTTTTTAGTGATCCTATTTATGCTGTTACGTAGCTCCACTTCTAAATACTAATAAGAAACTATAGAATATTTCAAGCTCGCCGCAGACAACGCCGCGGGAATGTCATAGTCATATTTAAACCTAAATGTGCTTCGTCATAGTCGCTCAACTTCCTTTATCGAAATATCTTATCGCCACCCTTGAAATAGGTACCGTTAAGGAGTTCCGGTGGCCATCTGTGGTCTTCATCATCAGTTCCACTTCACCATATAGTACTTTTCAAAAGCAAATGCATGAGTTACAGTGAAAAATACCAAAATCGCTATAGGTGTGCCTATAATATTTGAGGAGTTCTCTTGATTTCTCCATGATCCCATCATCAGATCCTGACGTGGTGACAATGGGACCAACTAGAAAGTATACCCATTCGAACAACGAAAAAATTTTTCAAATCGGTCCAGTGGTCTTCGAGTAATCGGGGAACATACATAAAAAAAAAAAAAAAAAAAAAAAAAAAAAAATCCCGACGAATTGAGAACCTCCTCCTTTTTTTGAAGTCGGTTAAAAATAACCAAAATATAAGCCAACAAAGATTTGTTCCTATCTCTTTCTAGCAAAACAGAATTTTACGTGGAGTTTATATGGCCGAACTGCACAATGACGTCACCGGTGCACATCGGACCTCTCTGTCTAATTAGCAGTTTAAAATGCTTGTATCATCCGTATTTCTTGACCGATTTTAATTTTAATTTCACTTTTGGTGATCTTTTTTACGGTATTTTCATATTTTATTGAGAAATGCGATTTAAAAAATCCATGCATATTCCCTATTGGCTTATAGATATCGCGGAAATTATTTAGTACACTAAAAACGCTGAGCAGAAATTAACAAAATAATAATTCACAAAATTGCCAAAAACTTTTTTGAAGTGGTTTAAAAACGTGATTTTGTGAGTCGTGAAATGGAAAAAGGAAAATTCATTTAAGCTCAAAATTTATAGGTTTATCCCCAAGAGACTAATCGATCCTTATTTTCATTATCCCAAAAAAAAGCAATTCCAGAGGATAGATGTATTAACTCTTAATTAAATTTCCCAGAGGGTTTGAGAGCTCGTAGATATTAAATGTTTTTATCTTGTCTTTATTTTGGTTCATAGGGCTTATACTATGGGTATTAGGATGACTTTATACTTAATTAAATAGAGAACACCTGAATACATAGAAAACATCCAAGACTCAGGAGGATGAGGACCAAAAAAGTTGGACCATAGTAATAATAAACACCGAAGTCGAATGATATAATATAGTAAAAAGAGGTAGATATGTTATACGCACCTCGACAGTGGCACCCTAAAACCAAGCCAATTGGTACACCTTTACTTAGTCTTGCGCCGTCAACGGAACCGTGAACTAGTCTGCAGAGCAACATACACTCGTTTTGTGTCGGTCCCGGAAATTAGCATACCATCCTGCTTTCACTTGTCATTTATGAATTATTTTGTAATTGCAATATTAACAGATTATGTGTGCGTAAGCCGGGCCATTTTTACACGCGGAATACCGTATAGGTAACATATCTACCTCTTTTTTAACCGACTTCAAAAAAAGGAGGAGGTTCTCAATTCGTCTGTATTTTTTTATTTTTTATTTTTATTTTTAATGTTTGTTACCTCGGAACTTTCGACTGGGTGAACCGATTTTGATGATTCTTTTTTTATTTAAAAGCTGGTGCTTCCCGATTGGTCCCATTCTTATCAAAATGAAGATCTGATGGTGGAATCCATGAGGAATCAACGGAACTCTTCAAAATTTATAGGCACACCTATAGAGGTCTTGGGAAGTACTATTTGGTGAAGTGGAACTGATGATGAAGACCACAGATGGCCACCGGAACTCCAAAACGGTATATATTTCGAGGGTGGCGACAAGATATTTCGATTAAGATAGTTGAGCGACTATGACGAAGCATATTTCGGTTTAAATATATGACTATGACTTCCCACGGCGTTGCTTGCGGCGAGATTGAAATGTTATATTTTTCCTTATTAATTGAGAAGTGGGAGAATAACACCATAATTATGATCACTAAAAAGCATAAAATAAAAAAAAGTTAAAAAAAACAAAAACCCGCCTTCTGCTTTTGGTTAAAATATTGTTGGACGCCGACTTCAGTTGGACTGACCTATTTACCTACCATTTTAAAGAAGTTATTTTTTGCTTTTTGAAGGCGGGTTTTTTATATTATACCATTGCCGAAGTCGAAAAATGTTTCGTTGTGCGATAAAAAGTATCCCTACAACTTGTATGGCTAATTTTCGTGTAACAACGGAAAAGTTTCATAGAGAATTTAATTGAGTGAGTTAGAATGCCCAACTTTTTGGACCTTACCCAGAAACCAATACTCGCGCTCATTGCACAAATATTAGCCCATATCGGGAATCGAACCCGGGATCGCTAGCTTCGTAGGCAGGGTCATTAAAGTTCATTAAACTAGGCTTAACACAGGTCTTTTTTTATGTCATGGCGAAGGCAAAGGAGCGCACAGGACACCTAATGGTAAGTGGGATCTGTAACCCATACACATTTGCATGCTCAAGACTACAATCTGAAGACTCCAATCCTAAGACCGTAAATGCGTTGCCAAACCTTAGAACTAAAGACGGAAGGTCTCTATGCTGGTAATTTCATCGGTTTTCTTATCCCCACATCGGAACACAAAAATGCGAACACTGCTGCTTGGTGGTAGGTTAAAGGATGAGATGGTGATAGCGATCCGGACGGACCCTGCACAAGGTCCTACAACCACTAACTGCTTGACTTTCTGGTTCGACACAACCTTAACCTATGCGTTGATACAGTAGAGTACCTTGTCACTCTAATCGCTGCGACAATTCATATATAGCAGTATGAACATGAAATGAAATAGACAAGGTACGAAAGTGTACACATATTTATGAACTCGACCCTTCATACATAATGTACATTTGTTGTTCCATGTTGTTTCCAAGTGCAAAACTAGTATGGAGAGGTAACAAATGAACCACTTAGGAAAATCTGAGAGTGGAAAATTGAAAAATAAATCCTGCCCTTGGGTTGTTATTTTTGGGCAAAAGAGCTACTGAAAAATGTGTTTTGTTTTATTGTACTCAAGTTTGCATGTAGCCGGGGGATCCATATAGGTCTACATTATACCTATAATAATATACAGGGTGGAAAGTTGAGATGGGGCATTAAGGGCAGCTACCAGTTCCCTTGCTGCCACGCGAAAATGATCTTAGGAGATCTTTTCCAACTTTTTGAGTGATGACAATCGACATTCACAGATTTTTGATAAATTGTACAGTCAGCGAGAAAATCGTCAGAATTGAGTAATATTTTTTTAATGCCAATCGATCCCATTCCCATAAAGGATTAAAACACTCTCTGAGACCAACTGAGGTTAGAGTACTAGAACACCCATAAATCAAAGAAAATGTTTTCCATCCACCTATCAAAAATAACAAATTGGTAACGTAATAGTATACTTAGTGCCTTAACTATTGAGGCTACTTAAATCTTTTGGAATAGTAATAAAGGCCTCTTATTATTATTATTATAGTCACGAACGAAGCGTTATTTTCTGCTTTGCCCAAAGATCAAAGGTAGAGAATGCTACTAGGCATGAACCTTCAACTTTTGTACAATTTTTTGTGCAATAAAGATCAAAAAAAATATCGTAATCTCTGAGCGTGTCCCCCATAGATTCCCGATTTGAAACTAGCTGATAAATGAAAGGCAAAATCAATTTTTATCTAATGCTTTATAAATAATAGTCATGGGCAAGGTAACGCATCATTTTATCGAATTTCATCAACTGTATAATTTCATAGGATTACTTACATTTCATCAAACGCTATTTTCTGCTGCAATCAAGTTGTTTTCAAAGTATCTTAAACTACGACTACAACTTGATTACGTAGGTTATTAAGTTACACTTGTGACTATTTCGATGTAATGAAAATTCTGCGGAATGATACGTTCGGTGAAAAGTGTTTCGATATAATAAAAATAATGGGTTATCAGACTACAAATAAACAGATGTAATGTATATAGACTTCAGTGTTAATCCGCATCCATACCGATCATCCGTATAATTTGTAGTAGAAAAAAGACTAAAATAAAATGTAGTGGACTAAAAGAAGATGTACTTAGTGACTAAGATTGAAAAGGGCATGCTACAATGGTTCGGTCATTGGAAAAGGATGGATGAAAGAAGATTGACGAAAGAGATATACAGAGCGAAAGTGAGTGGAGGGTCGGAAGGGGCCACCCTACGCGTACTTTTTCGAATCAAATCGGAGAAATTCTGGAAAAAGGCCGAATCTTAAGTACCCGAAACTGACGTGCGTGCATGACTCGATGTATGAATTTGGAAGAAGCGAAAGAGATTTGTCAGGATCATAGCAGGTGGACAGAAGGGTCTCTCGAAAGAGGTATCTTTGGGAAACAGGCGTCATTTAATAATATGTATATATATATTATGTATGTATGTAGTAAAGAAATAGACACATTATAACATTATGATCTCAACTGTAAAAATACGTGAAGTTAATTACCATAAAGCATTGCCTCGTGTGGTTGCCGAGTTAGAATAGTGCCACTCCATGTCTTCCCGTGGATGTCGTAAGAGACGACTAAGGGAATAAAAGCTTGTAGTTCTGTTAGGCGATGGGCTTGCAACCTGTCACCAATACGCTGGTAAACATCTTAGCCTAATTGTGCAAATTGTGGTTATAGAATTATCAACAAGTTTTTAGAGATGTTTGTAATTCTGTAGCTCTGCCTACCCCACTCTGGGAACGAAGGCGTGAGGTTATGTATGTATGTATGTTAATTACCATAATTATGTTAACACTAGGTACATTCTCGTAGCGTCAGCGATAATCCGGTCCGAATCAGATTTGGACCGGATGAAAAGTATTTTATATCAAATTTAATACGCTAAATAATATGTGGCGAATAGGTAGGCTGAAAAATTTCAGTCCAGTACTTATATCATTAAAAAAAAAAAACTTTTTTTTTAAATTGCAAATGTTTGTTTAATAGACAAATTACATACTAACCGAAAGTATGAAGTCTATAGAATATACAAACGTTAGGTTTGGTGCAAATTACTAGTACCGACTTACCTGTTTATATCTGCCTACCCAATAGCTTGACGAGAAAAAAATAGTCAAAGTAACGTTTGAATATTCTATAGGCTTCATACTTTCGATTGGTATGTAATTTGTCCATTAAACAAGCTAGTGTAATTTTTTAAAACGAAGTTAATTTTTATTTTTTTTATTAATTATATACTGGACTGAAATTTTTCACCCTATCTATTCGCCATATATTACGTAGCATATTAAATTTGGTATAAAATACTTTTTATTGAATAAACAGCCCGGTCCAAATCGTCTCCTATTCGGATCTCCTACTAAGAAGAGATCAGAAATTAGAATGTCTTCAAAATCGATATCAGGCTTGCTTGTTTAGTTTTTAAGTTAGGTGATAGTTTATTTAAGTATATTATTTATTCAAATGATAATAATATAACGGCAAATAATCGTTAAACTTACCGATATTATTTCCCGACTTAAAACCGAAAACAAATTAAAAATACATCGAAATAGATCGTTTTACTTTACCGATACAAAACATTCGAAGGTTGAATCAATTTGTATCCAGCCAGTAAAACGAATGAAAAAAGAAAATGCATTCGAAATTCAATTTGCCGCTCGGCCTGACCCAACGATGCTTGTGTGTAATTTAAAATTAGAAGATGTTCCAAGGGTGTATAAAAGTAAAACGGGATTAAGTCAACACTTGAACATTACATTGTAATACTAGCGTAGTTGGCTTAAGATTGAAACTGGGTCAGATCTGATCTTTTACTTACTTGGTCTTGTTTGTACCTACCTAAGTCTTACGATGTCTTTAGTTTTTTCATTAAGTTTCTTTGAAAAGCAAGGTGGTTCTTATTTTCTGTTTTGTTACAGTGCTTGGAAGAAATTACGTCACTTTCGTACTTACTACGTGTCAAAAAGTGACGGGTGTTTTATCCAAATTTAGTCACGCGATAAACGTTGGCTGCGTTAGGCCCCCTGGTCATATTTTAATGATCATTTTTGAATAGCTGGAAGCTGAGTGTTGTAGGCGTATTTTTTTAAAAATAATTTAGGATGTATTATAAAAGATACTTAAAATATTACTATTAAATAGATAGAACCACTTCAATTAATTGCGACCTTACTTTATATATTATATACAGTCAAGCACTTTAATTGTTATGCCACGATGGAACCCTGTCGCATAACGTTAATCGTTCATTTAAGCGTAATTTCTGTCATGTGGTTTGACGCTGTCATTCTGACAGGGTTCCATAGTGGCATAACAATTAAAGTCCTTGACTGTACGTGTCAAAAATTGACAATAAGTACGAGAGTGACGGATGCTTTATCCACATTTTGTCACGCGATAAACGCAGCCATATCAGGCCTCCTGGTCATATTTTAATGGTCATTATTGTATAGCTCATTTTTATATAGGTCATTTTTATATAGTTGTAGGCGTATTTTTTTTTAATAAATTAGTATATTACTATTAAATAGATAGAACCTCTACAGTTAATTGCGACCTTACTTTCATAACTGGTAACTCTCAAACAACCCAACCTTTAAAAAAAAGGGTATGAAATTAGTAGGGGGGAATGGCGAAAAAGAGGGGAGGCCTTTTGGCTTCAGTGGGACACAAACTCAGGCAAAAAAAAAGTTAGCCTTAAAACACTGTCTCTGTCTGGAGTTACAAATAACATAAGATTTAATTTAAAAAATAAGTCTGGAAACAAGAACAAAGAAAACTAAGAAATATCGTTCCGGATAGATAAGTGTTAACGAGTCAACTTTTATATTAAACTGGTAGAGTTTGCGAGGGCAAATTGTTTTAACCGTTGGAAGTTTCTCGCAACGTTGCAGTTTTTCAGTTTATCAAGGAAAGTTGGAACGCGATTGGTTTCTGTTTGCTTTAATAAGATTAAAACTTGCTGTTTTCTTTCATAAGATTAAGTAGATTCTAAAGTTAGACCTTATAGACGACTATTTTAGTCTAGTTGGTAGTGACCCTGTCTGCGAAGGTAGTATTAAGGTAATATTTGTGTGATGAGCAGTGATCGGAAATAGGTGAGCTAATTTGCCTAAACTTGATGCATGTTCATTCAATAATGTATTCCCATCTCTCTCACGCATGAATGAATATGCGTCAAGTTTAGGCAAATTAGCTCACCTATTCCGATCACTGGTGATGAGCACGAGTATTTGCTCCTGAGTCTTGGATGTTTTCTATGTTTTAAGATTATAGTTCAGGAAATATGATTTAGCCGTCTGTATCTACTTTGCGATCTTTTTTCTGCGTTAAGACTCACCGGACCTAACCTTGACCTTAACCTTTCAACCCACCGTGCTGTTTGAATAACAAGGGTAGTTTTACGATTACCTTTTATTTGATATTAACAAAAAAAACTTATTGAAGATAACAAACGGCCAATTCGTATTTCATGAACTACAAGTATGTTTATCGTTGTCTAATTCCTATAGTACAAATCTTGAGCTTAGTTTGCGAATAGGTTGATTTGTTTACGAATTGTCCCTTGATATTTATTATTAGGTTTATTAGTTACGTGCAAGATGTGGTTACAGAATTATCAACAAGTTTTTAAAGTTGTTGGTAATTCTGTAACTCTGCTTACCCCACTCTGAGAATGAAAGCGTTAGTTAATGTATGTGTATGTATGTATGTTAATTCAAAAATGAGTACCTAGACCGTTTAGATCCATTCCACATGTAACTGTGCTGACCTTACCTCATTCTTCCAGATGGTCCACACCATGATGCCCATAGCGCGGTCCATCGCGCTGGGCATGTCTGCAGGCTTGACCGTTGTCTACATGGGGCTGGCTTTGGGCCAGGAGTCATACAACGAGAACCAGTTCTACAAGCAGGTAAAACCTTAGTAGCTTTTGTGTCTTAGTGCCAAGTGAACAAATGCTTCCCTAACGGCACCAATATTACGATATAGAAGCGAGATGGGGTAAACAATGAATTCGAACCATTAAGTGACAACAGGCCTTTTATCTATGTAATTTTTTTTTAGGGTTCCCTAGTCAAACTAGGAACCCTTATATTTTCGTCATGTCCGTCCGTCCGTCCATCCGTCGTCGGACTTTGTCGATTTTCTAAAATCGCTCACTTAGCGTTATGCATCTTAAATACGCTACTCCCACTGATAGATACACAGATACACATGCACGTTAACGCCCGAACCCTTTATTCAAACCGCGGGCGGATAGATAAGAAAGAAAGAAAGAAAGAAAATTGATTTATTACCACATTTACAACATAATACAAAAATTAAAAAAAAAAACAGTAAAAGTAAACAAATGAATAAATACACTGGCCCGCAAAACTAAGTAACACACTTTGAATACTAGCTATTATTAAAAGTGTGATACTTAGTTTTGCGGGCCAGTGTAGTATGGCACGTGGTAAGAGGAGCCGACGCAGCAAATGTTGCGCTTCCGAGCGTGGGCGCGGGAGCTGGCAGCGCTGCTGGTTTCAAATTTTAATCCGTAGTAAGCACGGGTGAGCCTATATAGCGGTTTGATTGGTCGTCAATTGATTGTTGCAAAACAAATGAATAACCCTTATCTTCTGTAAAATAAGAATCAAGTGTCCATCATTGGTGCCTTGTCCATTACTGGTTCCGTCACCCTAGGTACCCTTTTATTGTCTGCACTTGTCGATAAGCTTTTTCGAATAGCCATTCATTCAACATAGCAAACGGCTTACGCCGTAACAGCGAGGTTCAAGTAGACAAAGGGCATAAAACAAATGCACGGGCCAAAGCGGGGGATTGTCGCCATTGTTTTGCCTTATCGCCGTCTACTTGAACTGTGGCGATATTGTATAACGCAGGCACTGCTACTGCACTGATAAATGCATTATCCGTGCAGTGGCATTAATCGCATTATAACAAAGAGGGAATGTAAGTTTGTTCTTGGTTCTCACTCTTTAATAGTTTATGTGACTGTACATAATGAAGGGCATTTAACACGAGTGTGGGGCCTTCGGTTCGTTTCATAATAACATCACACAAGTGTTTTGATGCCTAATTATGTACAGTTACATATACTACTTTATCCACCTACATATCATAAGCCTCCATGATGCATTCAGGAGCCGCATATTCAATTTTAACCAATAATGGCGGTAATGAAAAGATTGAAAAGTTTTCTGGCAGCTGTCATAGTTTTTTTTAATTCAGAGACAAACTAGAGTCGGTTCCAACTATCATATCGTTCGATATCTTACTTATGTACGACATTTATCAAATTTGTATGCAAATTGACAATTCATTTCGAGCTAAACGTCATTTGGACTGATATCAGAATAGAGGTCAAATCGACTTGACAGAAGCGCGTGGCGCTAACCCCATGTGCTTCCGTTTAGTCCATTAGAGAAAATACTCTTTTACCGAACAATTGTCTTCGCGAGTGATATCCATGAACTTATTTCTCTAATAAGTCCATGGATATCAGTGTCTATAAATAACTTGACATTGGCGAAATACACCTGAACAGGAGTAAAAGCCATTAATTAAAATAAGAATTAGAAGAATTAGAGGTCAAATCATATTTCTTTCAGAGATGTTCGAAATTTGAATGTCATAAGAACATCGAAATTGATGTTCTTAATAATCCATAAGGTTACGGCCGCAGATAAAAAAATTGCTCTAACAACAGAGATTATTATTATGCTGGTCATAATTGCGGTTTCTGAACGCATCATAGAGGGTTTATGATATGAGTGTAGATAAAATACGTAACTATATGCATGGGTTTTGTACCTAAGGTCCGACCGTCCTAACTTTAAGCTGTTATCTCTGCGGTCTTTTGAACCGTTATAGATAGGTGTTTTTTTGATAGAATAGGTATAGGTGTTATAATAGCGGATTTTGTAACAAGTAATAAAAATTCTAAAAGTAAAATTAAAAGCGTCCCCATACAAGAAACGTTTTTTTTTGGCAATACATTATAAGCGTCAAATTTAGGTTGTATTCGGCCAAACTGGCGTAAAGGTCTTATACCTAGATTAAGCGCCGAATTTGTATAGACTAATCTCGGAGTAAGTCTTATTCCAGTTTGGTGAAATACGGCCTTAGTGTGATTATAGTGCAAACCGTACAAAACAACAACTAATGATAAAAACCAGCCAAATGTGAGTTTGGCGGTACGGAATTCTCATTGCATGAGTCCGACTCGCACTTGATCGATTTTTATTATACTGCTTATCATAGCCTTGTTTTTTCAGCCAGCAAACAAAGGCATTAGTTAAAGGTTAAAATAGGTTTGCAAGCGTGCACTTCCCGATAAGCTTTTTCACAAATGTTAATTTAACATAGCAAACGGATAACGCCTGACAGCGAGTTTTGAGCTGAAAAAATAAAAAAACAAATGAAAAGGCCAAAGCGGGGATAGCTGTCACTGTTTTCTTTATCGCCGTCTACTCGAACTGAGGCGATATTCTGTCATTCTGCGCGTCATAGCGGACAGAATAGATAGTAGGAGATCCGAATAGGAGATGATTTGCACCGGGCTGTTTATTCGATAAAAAGTATTTTATACCAAATTTAATATGCTAAGTAATATAAGTAATATGGCGAATAGGTAGGCTAAAAAAATTCAGTCCAGTACATAATTAAATATTAAAAAAAAAAGTTTTTAAAAATTTCAATAGCTTGTTTAATAGACAAATTACATACCAATCGAAAGTATGAAGCCTATAGAATTTGCAAACGTTAGGTTGACTATTTTTTTCCAGTTAAATTATTGGGTAGGAACGTATAAACAGGTAAGTCAGTAGGTACTAATAATTTGCACCAAACCTAACGTTTGCATATTCTATAGACTTCATACTTTCGATTAGTATGTAATTTGTCTGTTAAACAAGCATTTGCATTTTAAAAAAAAGTTAATAATTTTTTTAATGGTATACGTATTTGACTGAAAATTTTCAGCCTACCTATTCGCCACATATTATTTAGGCCTATTCGCCACATAAATTTGATATAAAATACTTTTCATCGAATAAACAGCCCGGTGCTAATCGTCTTCTATTCGGATCTTAGACCAAAACAGTCGCTATGGCACTGGGCAAGCCTGCACCGCTCTCTTTGTACTTATCTAGCTTTAAACCTTTAGCGGTCATCGGTCATACATTAGACCACCATAATAAAATTAAAATGAGTGTTATGAATTCATGTTGTAGTTCTATTTTCGAAAACTGTGACAGGTGTCAATAGCCGTTAAAGGTTTAAGCCCTTAAGCCTAATTTGTTACTAACCAAAACGTGGATGTAAAATTGTCAAAAATTAATTATTTTTGGTTTATTAATTATTTATTTATAAGTAACGCTTTCATTAGAAGCGTTTTAAGATTATTGCTTACCCAGTACAATTCGTAATTATGTGCGTTTTTACATTATGCGAGCTGAGTAGTTTTTTTTTTTCAACTCATAGCTTTACAACCTGTTTTTTTTGTTGCAAATGTAAAATTAACATAATTCTTTCGGCGTTCTTTTATGCTGATTTTTGGTTTATCAAGTGACAGACATATGTTGATCTCTATATTTAGATAGGTAGTTCTCAATTCGACTGTTTTTTTTATGTTTGTTACGCGACTCCGTCAATTGTGGACCTTTTTGTTTGTTTCATAGGGTTTACTGCCGAGGTAGTCCCATTGTCACATAGCCAGTACCTATCTGATAAGGGGATCCATGAGGTATTGAGGGAAATATTATAGGAACATATTTGGCATTTTCAGCAAAAAGACCATCATTTGTATTCAGAAAGTATCATTTGATTAACTGGAACTGATTATGTAGCCCACATGGGCACCGGAAGTCCTCAACGGTACCTACCTATTTCAAAGGTGGCGATAAGATACCTCGACTAAGATAGTTAGTTGAGCGACTATGACGAAGCACATTTAAACGATTTAAATTTAAATATACTGTGTGTTACCAGCACCCTGGCTTCTTTTAAAGGAGGTTAAAATAACAAATACCTATCTGTAACGTAACCATGACATTAATTTAATTAATAAACAAATTTTCAGGCTTTGTTAACTTTCTAACAAAATTTTAATTGCCAGCAATGTAAAATTTTTAATTGAAGCACAGCAATTTGATAAGTGTGAATGACAGCTAATCGACGGATACTTTGATTATTATGATTTGCCCCCGTACCACGACATGCCTTGTACTAAGCAACAGCGATACTGATAACGACGAACACGCAGCACATGCACCACATTAAAAATGGACAGTATTTAATAAAATTAATTGTGAAGTTATTTTAATTATTTTTTAATTGATAATACTTGCAAACAATTGCTAAAGCAACATATTATCGGCAGTTTTAATAAATGCCCGCATGCCGGTAACACACTGTATACACACTATAGTGTATTTCATCCACGAAGCCACTCCCATCACTTTAAAGCCCGATTTACATTAGTCAAGCACAGTGGCAAGTACAGTGGCAAGGACAGTGGAGTGGAAAAATAGAAATAGAAATAGAAATAGAAAGATTTATTCGACGAACACAGAGAAAAAAAAAAAACTGAATAGAGAAAAACATCATTAAAAAAAAGGATGGCAACACAAAAATAAAAACAAAAACAATATAGAAGGAAAGAATAATGTTGCCATGGGTGATTCTGTGACGTCGAAATTGACACCACTCAGCACTATGTCACAGCATAAACCGCGACGCTGGTTTTCAGTGGCGCCAACGTGACACACGAACGAAGAGACAAAGTAGAAAGCGATTCTATTTGGATCCACTGGACTCGCTACTGTCCGATCGGTTTACACTACTGTACTACCCCCTGTCCTTGACCAATGTAAATCGGGCTTAAGTGACGATGCATTATTGCGTTAATGTATGCAAAATATAATTAGTTAATCACAACGTGGACTGAATACACTATAGCTAAATGATTATAACGTCAAGCTCCATACTGTTTCATGGGAAAATAACTTGATAGCGTGTTATGTTATCGCTTTTCGCGGAGCGCAATTTCAGAACAATGCAGCTTACAGGGCTGCCCTGCTAAGGCAAATGACGGTATCTCTGCCGAAACTCCCGTAGCAAGTGCAACCTTATTACTGATGGGAGAGGGTTGTATCTGTTTTGGCCTTTGACTTTGAGGTATCACATTTTGTCTTGTGAGGGCAGAGGGCCCGGTGTAACTAGATTAGAACGGTTTAAACCTGCCAAGTTCCAGGTACAGAACAATACAGCTGTCCCTTTCAGTGCCTATAATTTAACTGGTTTTGACAGTTCATGATTAAATGGTCACAGTTGTTTTAACGCTTTCAGGTATCTACCTAATCGGTCTCTAATAGTCAGGGCCCATAGACAAGATGAATTGCGAGATCTTTTATCGTTAACAAAGTTAGCTGCCGGACGGTTGCGTCAAGTGCTTAAGTGATTTCTAAACACTTTGACAGTTTTCGAAAATCTTTTATCTACTTTGTTATGAACTCATATTCTATTCTATTCTATTCTTAATTAATGGCTTTCACTCCTGTTTAGGTGTAATTCGCCAATGTCGAGTTATTTATAGACACTGCCATGGACTTATTAGAGAAATAAGTCCATGGATATCACACGCGAGGACAATTTGTTCGGTAAAAGAGAATTTTCTCAAATGGACTAAACAGAAGCACATGGGGTTAGCTCCACGCGCTTCTATCAAGTCCATGAACTCATATTGTTATTGGATCAGTAAAAAAAAAACCACCGCGCCACTTGACAGTTGACGTGATTTTCAGGAGGATTTGATATTAGGCCGGGATTACACCTGTAAGTTATTACGTAAGTTTTGAAACGAAGCTATATGCAAGAGAGAGATGCAGATATTTGCCACTCACTCTTACCCATAGTTGCGTCTCAAAACTTACGTAATAACTTACAGGTGTATTCCCGGCCTTAGTTATACCGGTTGGAAAAAACGAACGCAACATGGACTGCAATTACCTTAAATATTGGAAATGGCTAGTTCTACGCAAAGGAGACTTACTTTTATTTTTGAAAACAAAAAATACAGCAAGTGGATTTAAAAAAAAAACCCTTTCCTTAACTAAGAATCGAACTGGTCGAATATGACAAGAGAATAAAGTCATGTTTTATAATTCAGATCGAAAGGGTCATTGATACTTAATGACCATTTATGTCTATAACACATACACCTTTGAATTACGAGTAAATATAGACTGTTAAAAATACCCCTCTTTATTAATTTGTCATATTGGACCAGTTCAATTCCCGGTTCAGGCAGGCAAATTTTCAAAAATCCATAAGTGCAGTAATAATTCCACCCTGTAGATACGGTCACGGACATTAATTTGCTACCCATTTCAAAGAAAATCTGCTTGAAGATGTCATTGTCATTAGAGATGCCAAATCATTTGTAATTGATAGGAAACTCAACCTTATTGCTGTAGAATGTCAGATTGACTTTGGACCTGAGGTGGGTCACAAATTAAATTCCTTGACTGTACCTATAGGTATAACTTTTGACACTCAAACAATCAGTAATATAAAATTATAACACGAACTATGGCCTTAACATATATTTACTCAGATTAATATAAAATAGATTTAACTGATATTATAAGGCAACGGACATATTATAAGCAAACCCCGGGGTTTTCGGTGCGGGAATGTTTGACATTAGCCAAAGACTAGGTATTGTCATAAACTACAGAATGTACTCTAGCAGGATTCTACCTAATGAATAATTAATTGAAAAAAATATACATGAATACTTAATATAATATAAGTGAAAAGGATCAGACATTATCAACCTCTTTAAGTCCCTACTGATTTATAAGTAAATAGTTCACAGATACCGGACTTTAATGCTGCAGGTAATTATGTAATTTTTATTATTATCTCATTATGCTTTGTAGTAAAGCTAATGTACCTCCTACATGAGTCTATAAAATTGTATCACAGTGTGTATACAATTCGCAGAGAGGTAGTAGTTCATTAGGCATATATATCTCTACTCTTTCTCAAATCATTCCCGCACCGAAAACCCCGAGGTATGATAACAACCAATCCACAAACACGATTGACAATTAAAATATCAGCAAAGTCCGCTACTCAGCTTGATACTATAGCTTAAAAAACTCATTAGAAGTTTGCTTAAACTGCAGTTCTGTAGTTTCACCGTCCACGTGTCTCATCACATGCACTACCATGGACACTAGTGTGTAAACCTTTTAGCCGCCCCGAGCGCCTGCTCGCGCGAGATAAGCAACATGTCGTAATTGAGAATCTCTACTCATCTGTTTTATGCAGGCGCTTGCATGGGTGAGGCTAATGAGGTAACTTGTATGTGTATCGTCTACATAGTAAGCTCTTTTTGTAGCTAGTTTGTTTAGCAGTTCAAACATGATATAAGCAAGATAATATTGTCTGATTAGCTAATGGTGTACAGTCATTGAATTTAATTTGTGACCCACCTTAGGTCCAAAGTCAATCTGACTTTCTACAGGCTGAGCAATAAGGTTGAGTTTCCTATCAATTACAAATGACTTGGCATCTCTATTGACAATGAAATCTTCAAGCAGATTTTCTTTGAAATGGGTAGCAAATTAACTTCCGTGAACGTACCTAAAACATTCGAATTTTTGAATTTTGAGTTTTTTGTTTGTAATGAATAAACTTAAAAACTAATTGACCGATTTTGAAAATTCTTTCACCTGTAGAATGCTACATTATCAGTCTATCACTGAGTAATAGTTTAAGTTTATTTTTTTTACACGGACGGGGTCATGGGCTACAGCTAGTTAGTTATCGATTATAAGGTTTCTTTTAAATTGGCAAAATATGTCAAAACTCCTTAAGTGCAGTGTCCTCACTAGCAATGTTATGAATGGACTTAAAATTTCGTTTTTTCATAGCACGAGATACTTGACATAATTAAATATTTTTTTTCTGATTTTATGATAGCAAATTCCTTTACACAGTTTTATAATTATATACTTAAAGGAAGTGGTTGTTACTACTCGTATTATTGTTAATACTGCTATAAGAACTATAGTTCTTACACATTTCACTCTATCACTAACCGAAGCTGTAAAATAACCCCGATACGAAGGGTACTTACACGAAAATAACATGTCGTCACTTTATTTTTAAATGAGATTTAAAATCTTAAAATGTAGAGTTCTTAATTAACTAACTATTTATAACTTACCACTCAATTACATACAAAAATCTTAACACAACTTTTATTTTTTCGCTTTTAAAGAACTCCTAAGCTGTACTTACACAAAAATAACGCACGAAATTACTTGGTTTCTACCTTTCAAATCGCAATCACTCGAAAAGTTACTTAGGTGATTTGATTAGACATGTTCTTTCATATATAGATGAATTAGCGAGAGCGTGGAATTGCATATGTAGGGGTTGTACCGTTTTTTTTCTTAATTTAATGAGATTACCCTAAACAAGTGGAATAAGTATGTCCTTTTATTGCTTTTAGTCAATACCATTTATTAAATATTTCATCTTTTAAGGTTGGATATTGCTTATGAGACAGATGAAAATTATATGTAGTTCTCCTGATGACTTCTTGATCAAAATCATCTACTGCCGACGGACACGTAGGTACAGTACTCCCAGGTTCTTTATAGAGTTCGGCTGGCTATCGCTATCACCCTTGCACTCGCAACTGACATCTGTCACTCGTGTTTCATACAAAAACGAAGATTGCTGATCTATATTAAGAAAATGGTTGTACTGTACGTAACTTTTTTTACTCGGAGAGGGGATTTTTTTCGTTGCTTTGAATTTCTCACTCTTACTCTCAGTTATAATTTTATAAATAGTCGAGACAGAAACACCTGTAGCTTTTTCAACTAATTGGGCAACGGTGTAAGGTGAATTTAAATTTTTCATTATTTCTAGTTCAAAATATTTATGACATATTTGTTTACTTTGACTCTCAATCGGACCAAAATTACTGCTACTTTCTGCTATATTTCTGTGACTGTGTAACTTACAGTCGTACATGCCCAGTCGAAATAATTCTGAAAATTGCGAGAATACAATAAAATAAGAGGTATATTTTAGCATTGCATTGTAAAAAGTATTTAGAATTTGACACTGACATTATTTTTGTTCTGACTTTTTAATATATAAAAAAACACTTTTTATGCTGGTGGTATGAAAAGTAGAGGAAATTTAAATATAGAATGCCTGTAAACACATAGTACTACTACATATGCAATTCCAAGCTCTCGGTAATTCATCTATACACTTCATGATATACTTAATGCATCCACATTCGATTTGATTTTGGGCTTCATTTTCAGCTACAGAATATGAAAAAAAATCAACTTAACTAACTTAACTTTTTATGTCAAAAGCTCTGCATCCTCAAAACTTTTTAGACAGGACGACTAAATTCACAACCCTTTTAAAAATCAAGTTGTATTCAAAGTGGAAACAAACTTTCCTTTAAAAAGATTTTCCAAAGGATCAAAGGATTTTTACTTTATATTCGCACATGAAGTGCAGGATCTTCGAAATTAACTTTCAACTGAAGTATATTGACTTCGAGTTCAGTAAATTTACATAAAATGCAATTTGCATAACTAAAATAAGTAACGGGTTTTTTATGGAAAACGTCTGCTTGAGACTAAAAGAATTATGGATTTAGATTAAAAAAAACCAGTGAGGGTTCCGAAGGCGTTACTAAACCGCAAAAAACTATCTCAGAAAAGTGCACCAGCAAAAGAGAGTATCTTCATGGCGCTTACGTCCTTTTGTTGAAAAGCGCAGTTTTTCATAATAACTCAAATCGGTATATTCGATCATGTTGAAAATATTTTTTCTCAAATATGCTCGGAAATAACGGTTTTCCGATTGAAACACATGGACGGAAAATGCCTCTTTTTACTCCTAGGAGTAAAAAAACCATATAAAAACACTTTCCGTCCATGTCCATATTGTTTTTTGCCGGCGGGTCGTTGTGCGTGAAACTATCTTAACTAATACTCGTATGACGCAAACAAACATTCTCTCCGAATTTGTCAAAGGTTTTTAAAAATACTTATAATCATGTATTTGTATAATTTCCTCGCATTGTTTGAGAAAAGCATTATGTATGCCTCGGCGGAAACAAAGGATTTCCTGACTCGTATTTTAGCAGGCCTCGCTGTTGCTCGGCCTGCTAACCACCTCGTCAGGAAATCCCTTACGTTCCGCGCCTAGGCAACAATGTACTATTCATTGAAAGTATTTATTAATTGTTAAAACAAGGAGTGAAAGCCACTAATAGGAAGTACGAGTGTGCATGGATTTTTTTAATTGCATTTTTCAACCAAATATGAAAATACCGTAAAAGAGATCATCAAAAGTAAAATTAAAATTAAAATCGGCCAAGATATACAGATGATACAAGCATATTCAACTACTAATTATTTACACAGTAATAGATCCGATATGCACTGTGTCGTCATGTAACAGGTCGGCCATATAAACTCCATGTTAAATTCTGTTTTGCTAGAAAGAGATAGGAGCAAATGTTGGTAATATTTATAGCTTTTCAAAAAAAATCTCAACTGTTTGTTACATTTGTTAATTCACTATTAAGGGAAAAAAACGCGTGCGAATCGATTCTTCCGTTTGGTAACTACTTCAATGCCACAGACACAGGTACAGATACACAGATAAACAAAAACCTAGATACACACGTTAACCTAAATATCACACCTCTTTTATTTTCAGATGTTTAATAGTAGTTTATGTGACTGTACATAATGAAGGGCATTAAACACGAGTGTGGGTTTATGAAACGAGCCGAAGGCGAGTTTCATAATAACATCACACAAGCGTTTAATGCCTAATTATGTACAGTTAGGTACATACACTACTTTATCTACCCACATATCATAAGCCTCCATGATGCATTCAGGAGCCGCATATTCAATTTTAACCGGTAATGGCGGTAATGAAAATACTGAAAAGTTTTCAGGCAGCTGTCATAGTTTTTTTTTAATTCATAGACAAACTAGAGTCGGCTCCAACTTTCATATCGTTCGATATCTTACTTACGTGCGACATTTGTCAAATTTGTATGCAAATTGACAATTTATTTCGAACTAAACGTCACCTCGACTGATATTAGAATAGAGGTCAAATCAAATTTCTTTGCTTTTCATTTTCGAAATTTGAATGTCATAAGAACATCGAAATTGATGTTCTTATGAATCCATAAGCTTACTGCCGCAGATAAAAAAATTGCTCTAACAAAAGAGTTGATTATTATGCTGGTCATAATTTGCGGTTTCTGAACGCATCATAGAGGGTTTATGATATGAGTGTAGATAAAATTATAAAGGGGAATCACTTTGTATGCATTCTTGATCGTCCAGCAACATTGTTAAACTTCAAACAACTTGGACTAAACCAAACACTTGAAGTTTGAAACTTCGCCCCTAAATTTGATTTATGTTGAAACTGGGTGTTTTGGATACAATGCGTTTATAGTTCAGGAAATATGAATTGGCCGTCTGGAATCTTCACTAAGATCTTTTAATATCAAACAAAAGGTTATCGTAAAACTGCCCTCGTTCTTCAAACAGCATAGTGGGTTGAAAGGTTAAGGTGAAGGTTAGGTCCGGTAAGTCTTAACGCAGAAACAAAGATCGCAAAGGAGATAACAGAAGGCAAAATCATATGTGGCATTATCTATGTAAAGGGACCTTATTGTCGATGGCGCTGACGCCGCACTGCATCACGCGACGTTGTATTTATATTGGAGCATATTTAATAATGGCGGAAGCGCCATCGACAATAAGGTCCCTTTTCATAGATAACGTCACATCGCACCTTCAGAACAATAGTGACCTAATTCAGAAATTTTAAATTTCGAGTTAGGTCTCTATAATAATATGACTTGAAGTTTGAAAGTAGAAATTTTGAATTAGGTCACTATTGTTCTGAAGGTGCGACATTTTACCTGAACTATACTATCTTTGTTCTTGGAAGAATATTTGTCTTCTGAATAAATAGTATAATCATTATAGTGCTAGGACTTATGTGACTTATATAATATTAAACTCTGCATGCCTACATAAAGTTTTTAACTGCATATTACCACGTCTTGCATCTAATACCTACTAACCTAAGTTACACCCCCCACGATCCAAGAACACGTCTAAGCGACTCGATATTCAAAAGACGTCGCGTTGAAAGTAGCGAAATTATATCAGCGGAGTTACATGGTGTACGTGCTTTTGTTAAAATGTGGAAGTTAATCTCAGGTGTGGAAGTTTTTTATGTTATTTTTATTAGTAGGTAATTTATTCGTCCGTACTAATGTTTTATAGGATGACTAGCTTTTGCCCGCGACTTCGTCCGCGTAGCACTCGTTTATCACAGTTAAGTAAATTAATAGTTTTAAGTAATTCTATAGTTTGACTCCCTCCCTGGCCAGAATGATCTTTCAAACGCATGTAATATTGAGCTCGAAATTTACCGGGTCACCAACTTTAACCATGAACTTACGGGAGGGCACTCCCGATACCTCCAAAGAGTTCAGGAACTCTAAGGGTAGGACGTGACTTGCTCTGTGTCTATGACATTGTCTACCAAGAGATACTCCACAACATCGCCTTCTACGTGAGCCATATTTTTTTATTTATCCGCCCGATAATTTCGTTTGTCGGTGCTAATATCGCCCTCTCGTACAAACATTCCCTTTTCTTTATATTGTTTTTTAGATCGGGGTACACGTTATTTTTTAGATCATCTGTGTTTTGTACAATATTACAGAATTCGCGGTTTAATGTATTCAAATCGTTACTATCTCTCGCTATACGATCTTCGCCAATTTTTAGTAGAGCTGCCGCATATATTGCCCCGACTGTGTATCATTGTGTACTCGTAGTTCCTGGCATATTTGTATTGTTTATTTTATATATACCCATATCGTAGATGCCGGAATGCATTTATTTTATCCGCTGGTGTGCCCCTAGTTATCACCGGTAGATGAGAATCTGTCTAAATTCGCCATCTCAAAGCACCATCCCTCCCATGATAGTTTGGTTGCTCTTAAAATATCCATCATAGTTCAATATTACATATATTATATTATGAGTCTTAATACTAATTATAATGTAGGTATCTATCATTATAAATGGCAGAACTCCCAAACATCATCCGTGGCCGCTGAAAAAATAAAGACAATATTCTGCAAACAAATTTACCCAATGCCCATTAATCCAATTCGGTTCCGCGGTTAATCCGTGAAAGCGTAACAAACAGACAGACGACAGACATAATTGAATTGCCATTTTGAATTTCTACCAATACTTTCACATCATTTTCGAAATCTGCGTCCTCAAAATCTAAGAAAATGACAATTATATCCACTTCTTAAAAAAGATCATGGCCTCCACAAAATGTAAGAAAATGATACAAATGACGACTTTTTCAATAAATATTATGACAGCCATTTTCAATTCCAAATTTGATATAATTTTCGAAATCTGCGTCAACGCAACCTACGAAAATGACACGCATGATGACTTTTTCAAAAAACACCAAACATTGTCGTTATTCCCTCGGGAACTTTTAAATTTTCCGGGATGGGATTTGTCTATGTGTTAATCCAGGATGCTACCTCCATTTTAAATTTCATCCTAATCCATCTAGCCGTTGCAGCGTTAAGGAGTAACTAACTAAAACCCCCGTTTACCCCCTTAGGGGTAGTTTTTTCTAAATCGCTGAAAGCAGTATATTTTATTTATACATAGTAGCATAAATATCAATTTCCTAATGTAGCCATTTCGATATCTCCCATACAAATTTCTACTCCCCATTTATCGCCTTAGGGGGAGTTTTACCGAAATCACTGAAAGTTTTTAATTTATATTAAACAGTATTAAACAGTAGCTTAAACACCAATTACCACGTTTCTAACTAAAAAAATTAACATAAATGACCAAATTGTCATACAAACTACGAGTACAATCCCAAATCCTTAGGGCTGATTTTCGAGATACAAATTTAATCTAATTCAGTTCCGCGGTTTATCCTTGAATGCATAACAATCAGAAAGACGACAGACATAATTACTTTCACGTTTATAATATTAGTATGGATTTTCTTTCTACAGCAATATTATGTATACCTATCGATTATAGTTTTTTTACCCCTTGAGTATTATTTGAAATGACATTTTAGAATTAAATAACCGACCAATTCGCCGAAAAATTAAATGCCTGTCCGTAATTATTTTCAAGTGTTCATAATAACCGCCCTAATATTAAATAACAGCCGTAGAATTAATACGCCGTGAATAGTGAATAGTATTGAAAATAGCGAAAAAAAAAGTAAAAATCTGGATATGTCAACTCTGACAACTTCAATCTGACACCGCTCCTTTTGATATAAAGTAATTTCCAAATTGCTTATTTTAAAAATAACGAATCTTCTATACAAATTTCTACTGCCTATCTTAACCCTTTTGGGAATGAATTTCCAAAAATCCTTTCTTAGTGTACCCTTAGGGTACCCAAGGAATATTCCCTTCAAATTTCAAGTCCCTAGGTCCAGCGGTTTAGGCTGTGCATTGATCGATCAGTCAGTCAGTTTAACCCCTTTCCATCCCTTCGGGGATGAAATTATCAAAAACGCTGAAACACGTATATAAATTTATTTTAAATTTTCAACCTAAACACAAAATTTGAATAGTCTAACTTAAACTAAAACTGACGGACTTTCATACGAATTTTCATCCCCTTAGGGGTGGAATTTCCAAAAATCCTTCCTTAGTGGATCTTATCACTATATAAGGTATCTATGTGCAAAATGTCAAGTCTCTAGGTCCTAAGGTTTGGGCTGTGCGTTGATATATCAACAATCCGTTTTACCCCTTTTCATCCCTTCGGGGTTGAAATTATCATAAACACTGAGACACGTATAAGTTAAAATTCAATCGCCAACTTAAACGCAAAATTTGAAGCGTCTAACTTCAAAACTGATAGACTTTCATACAAATGTTTTTCCCCTAATTTACCCCCTTAGGGGTGGAATTTCCAAAAATCCTTCCTTAGTGGATCTCTATACTATATAAGGTATCTATGTGCAAAATTTCAAGTCTCTAGGTCCAGCGGTCTGGGCTGTGCGTTGATATATCAACAATCAGCTTAGCATTTTATATAATAGACTAGCTTTTGCCCGCGACTTCGTCCGCGTAGAACTCGTTTATCGCAGTTAAGTAAATTAATAGTTTTAAGTAATTCTATAGTTTGACGTCCTCCCTGGCAAGAATGATCTTTCAAACACATGTAATATTGAGCTCGAAATTTACCGGGACACCAACTTTAACTATTAACTCTTACGGGAGGGCACTCCCGATACCTCGAAAGATTTCAGGAACTCTAAGGGTAGGACGTGACTTGCTCTGTGTCTATGACATTGTCTACCAAGAGATACTCCACAACATCGCCTTCTACATGAGACATATTTTTATATTTATCCGCCCGACAATTTCGTTTGTCGGTGCTAATATCACCCTCTCGCACAAACATTCTCTATTCTTTATATGGTTTTTTAGATCGGGGTACACGTTATTTTTTAGATCATCTGTGTTTTGTACAATATTAAAGAATTCGCGGTTTAATGTATTCAAATCGTTACTATCTCTCGCCATACGATTTTCGACCATTTTTAGTAGAGCTGCCGGATATATTGCCCCGACTGTGTATCATGGTGTACTCGTAGTTCCTGGCATATTTGTAGTAAGGTTAATTTTTTATATATTGAGTATATATATAAAAAATTAACCTCATCGTAGATGCCGAAATGCATTTATTTTATCCGCTGGTGTGCCCCTAGTTATCACCTGTAGATGACAATCTGTCTAAATTCGCCGTCTCAAAGCACCATCCCTCTCATGATAGTTTGGTTGCTCTTAAAATATCCATCATAGTTCAATATTACATATATTATATTATGAGTCTTAATACTAATTATAATATAGGTATCTATCATTATAAATGGCGGAACTTCCAAACATCATCAGTGGCCGCTGAAAAAACAAAGACAATTATATTCTTCAAACAAATTTACCCAATGCCCATTAATCTAATTCGGTGCTGCGGTTAATCCGTGAAAGCGTAACAAACAGACAGACGACAGACAATTGCCTTTTTTTTTGAATTGCCATTTTGAATTTCTACCTATACTTTCACATCATTTTCGAAATCTGCGTCCTCAAAATCTAAGAAAATGACAATTATGTCCACTTTTTAAAAAAGATCATGGCCTCCATCTTGAATACTAAATTTAACATAATTTTCATAATCTGCGTCCACAAAATGTAAGGAAATGATACCAATGACGACTTTTTCAATAAACATCATGACGGCCATTTTGAATTCCAAATTTGATATCATTTTAGAAATCAGCGTCAACGCAACCTAAGAAAATTACACCCACGATGACTTTTTCAAAAAACACCAAACATTGTCGTTATTCCCTCGGGAACTTTTAAATTATCCGGGATGGGATTTTTCTATGTGTTAATTCAGGGTGCTACACCCATTTTAAATTTCATCCTAATCCATCTAGCCGTTGCAGCGTTAAGGAGTAACTAACTAAAACCCCTTACCTTTTACCCCCTTAGGGGTAGTTTTTTCTAAATCTCTGAAAGCAGTATATTTTATTTATAAACAGTAGTCTAAATATCAATTTCCTAATGTAGCCATTTCGATATCTCCCATACAAATTTCTACTCCCCATTTATCGCCTGAGGGGGAGATTTACGGAAATCAATGAAAGTTTTTTTTTTATGTTAAACAGTATTAAACAGTAGCTTAAACACCAATCACCACGTTTCCAACTAAAAAAATTAACATAAATGACCAAATTGTCATACAAACTACCATCCCAAATCTCACCTCCTTAGGGGTGATTTTTGAGATTCAAATTTAATCTAATTCAGTTCCGCGGTTTATCCTTGAATGCATAACAAACAGACAGACGACAGACATAATTACTTTCACGTTTATAATGTTAGTATGGATTTCCTTTGTACAGCAATATTATGTATACCTATCGATGTATAGCTTTTTTACCCCTTGAGTATTGTTTGAAATGACATTTTAGAATTAAATAACCGACCAATTCGCCGATAAATTAAATGCCTATCCGTAATTATTTTCAAGTGATCATAATAACCGCCCTAATATTAAATAACAGCCGTAGAATTAATACGCCGTGAATAGTATTGAAAATAGCGGAAAAAAATGTTAAAATCGGGATATGTCAACGCTGACAACTTCAATCTGACACCGCTCCTTTTGATATAGACTAACAAAACTGAATGTAGGTACAAAGCCTGTCTCATGTTGTCACACTGGATGGCAAAAGCCATAGGAGAAATAAATTATTCAATTGCGCAATTTTGTCAAATAATTACAAATCTTATTCTATATTAGTAATTATTTGCGTCCCCAAAAAATGTTACCCGTGACAACTTTTTCAAAAAATATCATTGCCGCCAGCTTGAATTCTAAATTTGACATCATTTTCATAATCTGCGTCCCCAAAATGTAAGAAAATGATACCAATGACGACTTTTTCAATAAACATCATGGCGGCCATTTTGAATCCGAAATTTGATATCATTTTCGAAATCTGCGTCAACGCAACCTAAGAAAACGACACCCATGATGACTTTTTCAAAAAACAAAAAGATATTGTCGTTATTCCCTCGGGAAACTTTAAATTTTCCGGGATAGGATTTTCCTATGTGTTAATCCAGGGTATAAGCTATCTCCATCATAAATTTCACCCAAATCCATCCAGCACCATTGCAGCGTGAAGGAGGAACAAACTAAAACTCTCTTTTAACCACCTTAGGGGTAGTTTTTTCTAAATCGCTGAAAGAAGTATTTTTTATTTATTATCAGTAGCCTAAATACCAATTTCCAAACTGCTTATTTTAAAAATAACTTATCTCTTATACAAATTTCTACCCCCTATTTGAACCCTTTAGGGGATGAATTTCCAAAAATCCTTTCTTAGTGTACCCTTAGGGTACCCAAGGAATATTCCCTTCAAATTTCAAGTCCCTAGGTCCAGCGGGGTATGCTGTGCGTTGATCGATCAGTCAGTTAGTTTTACCCCTTTCCATCCCTTGGGGGATGAAATTATCAAAAACGCTGAAACACGTATAAATTAATTTTCAATTTTCAACCTAAACACAAAATTTGAATAGTCTAACTTAAACTAAAACTGACGGACTTTCATACAAATTTTCATCCCCTTAGGGGTGGAATTTCCAAAAATCCTTCCTTAGTGGATCTTTACACTATATAAGGTATCTATGTGCAAAATGTGAAATCTCTAGGTCCTAAGGTTTGGGCTGTGCGTTGATATATTAACAATCCGTTTTACCCCTTTTCATCCCTTCGGGGTTGAAATTATTATAAACGCTGAGGCACGTATAACTTGAAATTCAATCGCCAACCTAAACGCAAAATTTGAAGCGTCTAACTTCAAAACTGACGGACTTCCATACAAACGTTTTTCCCCTATTTTACCCCTTAGGGGTGGAATTTCCAAAAATCCTTCCTTAGTGGATCTCTACACTATATAAGGTATCTATGTGCAAAATTTCAAGTCTCTAGGTCCAGCGGTCTGGGCTGTGCGTTGATATATCAACAATCAGCTTAGCATTTTATATAATAGAAGAAGACTAGAGGTCGCCCCTTCGTACGCGTAGAATTAGTTTCCCAAACCTCTTCCTATTTATTCCTGTTGTGGTTCGATTTTCGGAAAATCCTTATAATTATACATAAAATGTCCTCCCTTAAGATTTTTAAATTAGAATGATATAACTTTTGTTTTTACCTCTCTCTTATATCTCAATTCACTGTGTACCCTTAACATAATATAATCCTGTGTGTACCCTCGCACGATTTCTATTTCATTACGCCTTTACGAAAAACTTTAATGGAAGGGGTATCAACATTACGTAGTAAAAAAGCCTAATAAATTATCTTCATTTTGAAATATGTCAAAAAACAATGAAAACTAACCAACTTCCTAAACGCAACTTCAATTATTTTTTTCTAACGCCAACAAGTAACTATTCAACAGTTTCCTCGCGTTCACACTTCTCGTGGGAACTATAAAAACATTCAAGGCCCGTGATTATCAAATTATTATAGGCTTTTAACTCAGTTTGAGCCGTGGGCGCTGAAGTATAACAGCATTCAGTGCTGCTGACAAGCCAGGCGTGTCAAAGTTATAATACAATTTCTAGTTCACGGCATTGAATGTGATCATTGTGAATAACAAACTGAATCTGCCGTGTCAGCTGCCAATAAAGAGGACTATTCATTTGTTCCGCTGACAGCACCTTGACATTGTGGCCTTGAAGAGCAAGAGCGTATTTGATGTACAGTGTTGTTGTTACTACGTCTTTATGATAATTGGGGAGGGTTGATTTTAATTTAGCAGATAAATGGTTGATGTGCCATTTTCCCAAACAGTGTTGACCTTGAAATTACAAGGTCACATTTTCAACTTGGTGATCATGCGATATTCAACACTGTGTAGTTAGATAAGGTTGTATAAGGTTTAAAAGTATATAAAAAAATGATAATTCAAAACTATCAGAGGTAATACTTAATTATTTCAACCTTACTTTTGTTCAAGTGTGTGTAAATTTATGGAAATTAATGGCCGTCACAACTGACGAGTAATTGTAATGTTTGTGCGTCATTACATCCCCTATTAACGATAAGGGGTATTATAAGTTTAACGTGTAAACCTTCCGTGGAGAATTATCTAACCGATGGTGAAGACTGCATGAAAATCCGTTTATTCGTTTTTGAGATTATTGCGCACAGAGTGACAGACGGCGGGAAGCGACTTTGTTTTATACTATTAGAGATGTAGGTAGCGATGAACCAAGGTGTAAAACGTGACTAATGTTCATCAGGGTTGGAATTGGGTCAAACTCCATGATAGTTCAAAGGATTTTTAATTAAACTCATTCAAGCGAAGGTATTTCTTATTATCTCCTTTTTCCTCTAGCCTTTGGTCTCAAGTGCTTTTAACCTGATTACCCAAAAAACAGGATACTTTTTGGAGGAATCTGGGTCGAATCTACTCCTTTACTTTTGCGGTATTAAAACTTTCTTGGTGACTCATGGTTCATAATACTGTGTAAATATGTAAATATTATAATATCGTACTTTAAACACCTCAAAAAACGTGGTAACTCGGTAAAATGCAAATTTTCATACAAAACCTGAGGGCTCAGAGAAGATGCACTACGCTAACGTTTCTATTCGATTCGTTTTTAAACCATATCGCGTCACTGGTAGACCATGTGACTTTTCGTATCACGTCATCTTCCATCGCGCGATTGGTTTAAAAACGAATCGAATAGAAACGTTAGTTAGCGTAGTGCATCTTGTCTGAGCCCTCTGGGCACAACATCGTCCCCTGCGTTACCAACTATATTCATTATTCAAAACTGTACTATTTTAAATCAAATAATTTTAAACGTTAACCTACTCATATTAGTCTGATTTAATAAACGTGTAAGCCACGTCGTTAGAAAATAAGTATATAGCTTTTCTAAAATCATAATTATAATTTGTGAAACATGTCGAAAATGGGGAGTACCTTAAAAGTTGATTCACCCATTTATGTATCCATGTTTCTTTGTGACCTCCTGTAGGTTAAACGCTTTGATGGATTTTAAAGTGTGGGGTATCGTTGGATTGGTTAGTATTTACCTTGTATTTACCTAAGGAGTGTCAGTTGTGATGCTGTAGGGTTTTTGATAGACTTGTTAAGTAATGCATTGATGTCAGAATATTCTTACGTTTCTCGAAAAAAATTGTTTCCTGATTTTGACTTAATTTAAAATTCTAACCTAATAATTAGGACAGATATTTTTTTATATTGTATTTGTATACTATAGTTATTTCCAATATCAAGAACATTCAAATTTAAACCCGATGTAATTTAGTTTATCGGCGTTGTGCATATCGGTAACGTGCTACAAAGTTCTTGACAATATTTTTTTTAATTTTTCGACTTATATCATTTTTAGCTTTTAGCTTTTCCTTATGTCACAGTCAATTATGTAAAACTTTCTGAATCCGAGTATCTTCATGACTAAGAAAATAACTCTGAATCAGATGAATGTTTTCCTCGATTACTCATAAAATGAGTTGCAGCTAACGAAAAGTAGGTCATAAAAAATCCTTTGCAAAATATTTTAAACTAAACTTCATTAAAAGAATTAAAACACAATGAATATCAATGCAATAAGGTAATTAATATTTTATGTCCCTCGAATTTGAAATAATTCTTTTTATTATAGGAGTCAAGCCTCCTTGAAGGAAACCGGTAAGACAAGCCGCAGGCCTTTCGCGTAACAACACTCGCAATCGCAATCGTTTTCATTTTGAAAATCGAAGGCTTGTCTGCATACAAAATGAAACCAATTGTTTTGTTTTGAAGCCGATCGCGATTGCGAGTGAGATGATGAGAGTGTTCAATCACTCTACAAACTAGGAGGTTCAGAACCTGGAAAAATGGATTTAATAAAAAAAACCCTTTTGAATCCATTCAGTACAATCATTCTTGAGGGTTAAATACAGCCGGATTACCAATCTCCTTTTGCGTAAGAGGTTAAAAAAAATCCCGTTTTTGCATTACCCCGAAGGCTAAAATTTATATCTTTATCCCTCAGCTAACCTGCGAGCTGGCTCTCCTAATATCGGCCAGCGGCATCGGCCTCTACTACCGCGCGTTGACGGAGCGAGCTCACCGGAACACCTTCGCTGGCACCAGGACCTGCTTGGAACAGCGCGTCAAGCTGGAGTGCGAGAGGGAACAGCAGGAGAGGCTGCTGCTATCGGTCATACCAGCGTACATTGCTGCTGAGGTGAGTACTTTTTACCCAACTGTGCTAGAAACAGGCGATGTATATTTCTTTGGCAGGCTCTGCAGCCTAAACGGTTGTAGGAGTGACAAAAGCTACACAGCTTTAATCAAACGAATGAAAGGAGGTTCACTTGATTATCCGAGGGCCCTTTCTGTATCCTGCAGATCATTTTAATGCTCTTATGGTCAAGACATAACTTGCTTCGTGCAGTAAGTACGTATTCTTCTCTCAATAAAACAGGCTTACTTTCTGATCAACAGCAGATAAGAATAAACTTATTTTAGCGTTAATAAAGGACTGTTAATGTTTTACAAAAATGGCAAACAAACAGTCATCTGAGAACACCCGAACGATGCACTCAGTAGCCAGTTTTAGCTCTGGCATAAATCGTCCAAAAGCGAGTTTAGGCGAGGTGATACATTTTACGGAGCGATCTCACCAAAACACTTTCGCTGACACCATGTCTTGCCTGAGCAGCGGGACAAGCTGGAGTACGAGAAAGAGCAGCTGCTACTTGATAGAAGCAGCATCTAATGCTGCTCCCTTTCGCAGTCCGTCAAATTGATGTTACACTGGCGTTTATTGTTGCTGACATGAGTACACATTTTAATATCTGAGGCAACGGCATCTTGTCAGCAACTTCTACTACCTACTACTACTATTACTACTTCTTACTTATGTAGTCTGTCAGTTCTTCTAGCCAGTAACGAAGCGAGAGGCGAGAAAAATCTAATTGTGCTGCTCTTTATTTTATTGTACTGAGCCATCGCATTATTATCAATGAAAAAGTGGCGCGGGAAACGAGTAATCACAAATTTACAAAATTTAGGAAATGTGGTCCCTGGTTCACCATTTTCGATGCCTCGACTCCTGAGCTGAGCTATCTCTCTGGTACCTGTATACAAATATTGCTCGTTTCCTATCCTATCCTATCTTACAGATGGGCTCTTTCGGATACACTTCGACCCTTTAGGATCTACAATTACCCTCTTACACACTCAGCTGTTCGAATGTGCAGGTTTTCTCACGATGTTTTTCCTTCAACGTAAGAGCATCGGGTAATGCACTTAAGATAGAAAAAACTCATTGGTACATGGTGACCGCGGGGGTCCGAACTCGGTACCTTACGATCACGAGTCGACCCCCTAAGCCACTAGGCCACCGACGCTCTTAATATTGCTCGTTTACTCTTAATAGTATATAGGATAGGATTTACTCTGATGGACTTTAGTACAGATGCACATAGGTTTAGCTCCACGCCCTTCTGTCAAGTATCTTAAAACGTCATCGCTGACAGAAGGATTTACATCAGCATGTGTTGTTTTCAACCACGAAACAACAGAGTTCCACATGCAATAACCATTTCATGGCAACTGGTAATGTCCCTACCGACTCCGTCACCCTGTCATAATTAATCTAAAATTAAATAACTTCCGATCCTTTTAAATATTCATTCATTTCCAACATTTTCCTTCCACCAGTTCCGCTGCCTAATTCCCAATTACGTAGACGATGTCGTCATTCACAAAAGCACCGGATATGACAGCGCATGACATGACGTGATCCTCGCGTCACTTAAATTAAATGTCAGCAAATTACGCGCTATAACACTTTTACTTGACCACGATGACGAATGTTAACTAACGACGTTGAATGTCAACAATCTGCAATCAATGTCAACTCAGGCAGGGCCTGTTTATTGCCTTTGACCTGTTATCGTATTGTCAACGATTTGATAGGTCTGATAAACTTTTAAGTAATGGCAGTTCGTGTTAAAAATAATACCATATCAAGTCAAAGGCAATATGGTTTAACCGAGTTGATTAAAGACAGATGATATAATCTCGACGTAATGCTAATATTTTGATAATTTTCTTGCAGTCTAAATTGATCGTGATACGTATTAAATTTGTAATTTAATAAATGTTGTTAATATCTATGGAAGCTTTCTTCTGTATTTATTTTTGGCGTGACTTGGTAGGCTTTATTGTCCAGTGGAAAAACAAGAAATATTAAAAACTGGTCAAGTGTGGGTACAGAATCCTCGGTGTGCGAGTCCAACGCGCTCTCAACCGGTTTTTTAAGGTAATACTGTTAGTTCCAAAGACCAAGACCTGAATCTGTTAACACTAAAAATGCGAAATAGCAAGCTAATATGTAATCAAAACATAATTTATAAACCATTAATTTATAAAATATGAATACTCTTCAAATGAAAATTTGTAGATATTGGAAAATAGTTCAACATAAAATCCACTTCAGGGGCACACTCGAACATGTGCCTTAATTTATACTTGATAAGTTTATATTTGATTGAGTACACTTGTAGCCCACGAAATAAGTTACTAAATAATATGATCGTAAATTAAAATAATCTTCAACGATCCGTAAACGAGATCTACTTTTACACAATAATTAGTTATTTCTGTACCAATTTAGTTTTAAATATGCCGCCATGAAAATATGGACCAATATTCCGCCGTCTTTACGGGATCGCTGAGTTTGCTCTTCATGTTATTTCCCTACAGAGTGTGGCGGCAACACTGGCCACCTTATATAGGTTAGGCGATTTTTTTTGCAAATTAGCAAGAGTAAAAGCTAGTAAAATGCAAATATTTCTGGCCCACCCTTTATAAAATAGTACATTATTGCCTAGGCATGGAAGTAGGCAATTGCGGGCCGAGTATTGGTTTAAACGGACGAGCTTGCGAGTCCGTTTAAAAATACGAAGCCCGCAATTGCTGTTCCTGCCGAGGCAAATATAGTGCTTTTCTCAAAAATCGCAAGAAATAATTTGTGTTGGAGTAAAATCTTCATCGCTTGAACTCATTTTTTGAATTGCATACAAACAGAAACTTCATGTGAAAAAACCATCACTCTTTACCACCTTTTTGTTTATGACAAGGAGAAAGCAAGCTTTGTTTTTAAAAAAACATAAGCTATTCCAGACACAGATAAAAAAGTTATGTTTCGAATAAAATTTGGATGTATAAGACTTGTGCCCTCATTTTATTATGGCCTTTTTCACGTTTTAAAAAGTTACAAGCTAGATAGTAATGGAATTTGTATGCAACATTGCGGGCTTGTGTAGCGAGCACGCAATTATTTTTTTTTTAAATTTGAGAACTGTCAGTAAACTATGTATTTCGCGTCTCAATATGTAGATAGGAATGTCCACATTTCCGGACATTTTTGAGAAATAATATTTTTCACAACACTGCTCGGAAATATGGCCATAGATGGTCTTGTTTGGGGTCACAAAACGTCACTTATAGGGACAGACCAAGAATGTTTTTGTCGGCGTTTTTGCTGATTGGCCGAGAACATTGTTGTCTAACTTTAAGAACCAATGAAAATCAATCAATAATTTTTTGTGTCATAGCTCCTTAAAATGAAAAATTGAAATCGACCAATCAGAACACACCATTTTGTGTCGTAAAATATTAGGTGTATTTTTGCTAAAAGATACACAGACTAAAAACTATGTCACTGCTTTTTTTTAAATGTAATTCAAACTTGGCTCCTAATCTCGAACCACTAGTGATGAAATTACATGGGAGATATGGCGAAACAAATACAATTTTATGTTTTCATCTCGCATGTTAGTTTATTAATCTCGAGTGCCACGAGAATAGGGGCCCAGATTAAAAAAAAGTGATCTATGGTAAAATTGGCGGTGATGTCACATTAACATGAATTAAAATTTGAGTTTTGAATAAATGAATTTTTATTTTATTTCCTCTCAGTAGTTGTGAAAAGCACTATGTTTGCCTCGGTAGAAAGTGCAATTTATGGACTCGTACACTAGAGGGCCTCAACTACGTTTCGGCCCTCTATATGACTCGTCCAAAAATTTCGTACTTTCTATCCTCTTCAACAATGTACTATTGGTTGCCTTGTGGGATTTCTTAGTCAGTGTGGCTTGTCTTGTTGCTGTAAGGATTTTTGTTAACCTCCTACGGCCCAGCATGCAACGAAATTTGTCAATGGAATATGAATCTATTACGAATGACATAAAGTCAATTTTCCAATTTCATCTTATGTCATAAAAACAAAAGAAATGACACTTTACTTTCTTTGCACTAGATCTTTATTTGAATGGCCGTATTTTGTACTAGTTTTAGAACAAGGAACCTCAGGAGGTAGTTTAATGTATCGGTGGACCAGCAATCAGCGCTGTGGCTGCGTCTTGAAGCATTTATGCTTTTCTTCTCTACGTATAAGTTGTTTGCACTTTTTTTTTGTAATTATTATATAATATCCACTAAATACATGATTTTCTTTCTTTCTTTTCTTTGTTTCTTTTAGCACGTTTCACGCGTACAAGCGTAGAGCTTAGTTTGGGACTAGGTCAATTTGTGTGAGATTGTCATTTTGAAAGCGTTAATGAACTGAAATTTATACAAGTCTATGAAGAGCTCCTCTAATTAGGGCTCGGTACTAAAATGGTAAAAAAGGAACGTACGTACGTACGTGCTTGGTGGTGGTAGGACCTTGTGCAAGGTCCGTCCGGATAGCTACCACCGTCTTATCCATTAAACCACCGCCAAGTGGTGTTCGCATTGCTGTGTTCCGGTGTGGGGATAAGACAACCGGTGAAATCACTAGCATAAAGGCATTCCATCTTAGTCCTCAGGGCTGGCAACTCATTTGAACTCTTAGGCTGCGGCTCCACTGAGGCGGAGACGAGCGGAGCTGTGCCAATATTAACCAATAGAATTTAAACTAAGGTGCGCAAGGCGAGCTCCACGTGACCGCATGCGCCTTCTATTGGTGAATATTGGCACAGCTCCGCACCGCTCCGCTCGTCTCCGCCTCAGTGGAGCCGCAGCCTTAGGATTGCAGTTTTGAGATTGTATATAGTCTTGAGGTTTCAAATGTCTATGGGTCTTAGATCCCACTTACCATCAGGTGGCCTGAGTTCCGCGTGCCTTCTCGTTGTCATAAAATTTATCATTAATCAAAGTTAGGGCTTATTTTTTTAACATGTATATACTACAATATCAATAAATGCCGTGGGGTGTTTAAGGCTGCCTGTCCCCTGGAGCGGATTGAGGCAGCGGAGCGGTGCGCAAAGAAAAGATCTACCAATAGGAATACTTTATTTTCCTAGCCTCGCTCAGCGCAGCTCTCCTATTGGTGGATTTTTTCCCCGCTCGCCGCTCTGCTGCCTGGCTCCGCTCGAGTGGTCAAGCTTGATTTATGACTTAGAAGTGATTTTGTGCCAACCTGTACCCCTAAAGACGCTAACCTGAAGTTATTGATATACCTAACTACACGTGACGACCTTCGAAACGATGTCACTGAGCTGACACAAATCGTGTATATCGCATTAGCACTACCTTGTTTGTTCAGACACAAGTAGGTAGCTGATAATCGCTTTCTTTTGTCTATAATTTCCTGAAGGGAATTCAAAGTAACGTTAGCTGTTTTCCTTTCTCTAGAATTACTCATTAATAAAGAGTAAAAGGAATGGAGAATTTGAGAATTAGAGTTAAGTGTTTCGTAGAAATCAGGACTTTGTGTTTTTTAACCCTCGTGTTTGAAAGTTGATTAAGTAAGAATATTCATATTTCAATAACGGGATGGAAAAAACATTTACCGCCCTAGGGAGGAAAGTGAGTAAAGAGCAATTGGTCAACTCATAATTGACTACTAAATATCTTAGCCTAGTTGTACCAAATGTGGTTACGGAATTATCAACAAATTTGGAGAGTTGTTGGTAATTCCGTAGCTCTGCCTACCCAATTCTGGGATTACAGGCGTGAAGTTATATATGTATACATGTATGCAATTAGTCAAATATCCAGCCATTTTTGACCTAGTTGTACCTACAACACAGGCTTATTTTAATCTCGTTTTTAAACAGTGACAAAAATTTTATGTAATTTATAATTTTTGTTTGATATTAATTATAGTACTAGGCAGATAAGAAGTCAATCCAAACACATTGCGCAACTATGAAGTATTCTAAATTTCAATGTTGACAGCAGTATGCTAAACTTATTTGTAGTGTGTGAAGGAATAGTAGTAACATAATTGTTTTACTGCTATCAAAATTATCAATATTCACAAACTTCATGGTTGTGCAATTTGCCAGGATTAACTTCTTATCTCCCTGGTACTGAAAGACAAAGTAAACATGTCACATTAACATGGAACAGTTTTGTTTCTTTCTTCTTAGTCGAAATGAAAAGTAAAGTGCTAACTCAGTTGAAAGTATCACGGTATTGATCACTTTCATCCCTTGGTTAAAAATCTACTATTTTATCTCTTTAAAATAAATTCAAACACAATGGAACAAAACAGATTATAACTTGTGTTTGTAAAAATCAGTAAAAACGACTTATACTCGCTTTAAAACAGGTACTTTATTTCTTCTTTGTAGAAAACAATTAATTTAAAAAGCCTCTGGGGTTGCCATAAGTCTTTAATTAATTGTCTGAGTGTTTTCCGGAGTCGGAAAATGAAAATAAAATATTCAAAGAGGCCAAAAGCTTAAAACATCTTTTGTTAAAGAAATAGGAGCTATGTTACGCTATGTTGTTCTGAAAACGTTATCCCGAAATAATGAATTATAATGGACTGCGCTTTGCTTTGTGAATGACAATAATGTTGCGCGTGCCCATTGTACCACAATATTTAATTATGACTACATCCTATTGATTTGTTATGTTCAGTGTTTGTAAAATACGAGCAAAATTCATTGAAGTGATAGGGTTATCACTTATAATATAATCGAATAAATTAAATATGTATGGAGGAATGTGTTTATACTTATGAAAGCACTTGTTATCATTATGGTAATAAATTGCCCCTATCAGTGTTCATAGTTTATCTTTAATGTAAAACTAAAACTTATTAGAGTTGATAAGTACACTGTCTATAGATTTATGAGTATTATCTTGTCATGATTGTCAATCTGATTTTATTGTTTGCATTGTCTCGCCATCGTACTTGCGAAAATTATTTCTTACTATGCCAAGTGTAAAATTGGGAATTATTTGGTTTGAAAATGTAAATATAATAAAAAAATATAGCAGCCAGTAAACTGAGTTTCGTATTGTGTTCAATACATCAGTAATAAAAAAAAATCGTATTATTGTAGTACCTAATATTTTAGTTCATAAATTTAGAACCATCGCCAACCCTACGAGCGGTTTCGCACTACGCCGATCTGAATCCGATCCGAACCCGTGAACATACGGATCTAGACCGGATATATAAAGAAATCGGATGACGGAGATCGGATCTAGTGCGTAAATTACCATAGAAATAGTTCTACGGTTACTACGGACAATATTTTCACGGGTTTGGATCGGATTCGGATCGGACGTAGTTCGGAACCGCTTTAACTGGTTGTCAACCGTCATTTCAATGGATTTTGCTCGCATTTTACGATCCTTGTATGTTAGAACTACGATTAAGTCTAACATCACTGTAATCGAAATATATTGAGTAAATAGTATAATTTTGACAAATAAATATTATCATTGGTGATATATTAAATATTTCTTTATTGCGTTATACTAGTATGATTTTGTCAAAAGCCAGCTGCAACCTTGCGATTTCTCAGAGATGTTATTCTTATAAAAACGGCTCTGACGAACGGTTGATCGAGTGAGATAAGTCATAACGCGCTCACTCGACGGGTAAAGCGGGTAAGCTGGGAATGCACGCCCTAAAATGTTGTGTTTACGCTCTGACGGGACACGTTCGACTCACCGGTTAAATAATTGGTGCGTCGAGTTCAAGAGCGAGTACATACATGCATTAAATCACGCCTGTTTCCCAGAGGGGTAGGCAGAGACCACTACTTTCCATCTGCTACGATCCTGACAAATCTCGTTTCTTTCATCTCCTCGGTATCGGGTATAAAAATAAATATACTTAAGATTCGGCCCTTTTCCAGAGAATCACCTACCTAGAGTTGTGATTGTTCACTCAACGTCAGGACGTAGATTCTCTTAAACAACTCATTTGTGTTTTTGTCGACGAATTATCAACCGGCGCGCTAACCTACCGATTTTGGTTACATGTTTTGACGTCGTCGAAAACATTAACAGTAGCTACCTATTATCTTTCAATCTTTCCCAATTGAGTTCTTTGTCATATTCTCACTTTCCTGTACCGTGCAACACCATGTCATCTCAATATCCGATCTTTACCAATTGAGCCCTTTGTCATCATTATTCTCACGTTCCCGTACTATGCAACACCATGTCTCAATATCCACCGTTCTCGTACCGTGCAACAGTGGACCCACTGTCCACGTCCGTGCGTAGAATGGTAAACAGTTGACCGTTACCGCCCCAGTTGCTGCATTAAGGCCGCCTGTTAGCATTTAGCTTCAGAGACAAGGTCGTGCGTAATGGGATCATGCGGGGTAGCTGACCATGCCACGATACGCGTAAGTTAACATGATAGTACATACATATCAGGGGACCATCTTACACATATTCATATTAACGTAGTCCCAGAATAAACGATGTAGTAATGGGTACTAGATAGCAATATTATCAGGATTATCCGGGGTTTGTGTGAGGGTGTTTTTGTGTGTGTGTGTGTGTGTGTGTGTGTGTGTGTGTGTGTGTGTGTGTGTGTGTGTGTGTGTGTGTGTGTGTGTGTGTGTGTGTGTGTGTGTGTGTGTGTGTGCTATGTGTGTGTAATCTTCCGTGGTTTCACTGTATGGTTCCAACTGAAGACCAGCGCTGGTTTTAACGCCAGCATAGCGCTGAGTTGGAACCATTTCGTGACAACAGGTATTTTGTCTATGTCAGTATTTTGTTGACTTTTGTTTGTCTGTTTGTCACGAATAAATGTTTTTTTCTTTCTTTCAATAACCATACTTAGAACTATAGCGACCTGCCCTCGCTTTGCTTCGGTTTATGTGAGTGAGTGAGTTATGTAACACCCACTACCAAACTCAGACTCAGACTTTACTATACATAAAAACCTTACGTGAAATGATGGTAAAAACCGCTTCAAAATCCGTTCGGCATTCCTCAGAGTTCCTCAGCGTGCGCAACGCATATTGAGTCTTGTGATTGTTGTCTTAAGAATAAATGCCTATGGGTCTCAGATCCCAGGTACCATCAGGTGTGTGCTGGTTTGCTCCTTGCCTTAAAAACAGAAAACGAAACTTCTCTTTTTTACTAGTCGTAAGTCGTAACGTAGTTCTATAGACGAACTTTATTCTAATAATATACATACATACATACATACATACATAATCTCACGCCTTCGTTCCCAGAGTGGGGTAGGCAGAGCTACAGAATTACAAACATCTCTAAAAACTTGTTGATAATTCTATAACCACAATTTGCGCAATTAGGCTAAGATGTTTACCAGCGTATTAGTGACAGGTTGCGAGCCCATCGCCTAACAGTACTACAAGCCTTTATTCCCTTAGTCGACTCTTACGACATCCACGGGAAGACATGGAGTGGCACTATTCTAACTCGGCAACCACACGAGGCAATAATATATTGCATGAAAACCAAATAAATCTACACAAAGTCAATGAAAACGAATTTATAAAATTGATTAAATCAATTTCATTTATAATTGAGACGCACACAATGAGAATCGGGTTGATTAAAAAATTCGTAACTCAAAGGGATCAGAGAAAATAAATTGAAGTCGTACGGTATCATCTGATACCTTTATTCTGATACTTTTATATTATTATTGGAATACGTTAAATTCAGTGAATATGACGTCTCATACTCATATTTATATTTAACTAGCGCCCCGCCCTCGCTTCGCTTCGGTTTATGTAACACCCGTGCTTAATACAGAATTAATTATACCTAAAAACCTTCCTCTTGAATCACTATCTATTGATAGAAACTGCATTGAAATCCGTTGAGTAGTTTAAAGATCTAAGCGAACAGACAGCGGAAGCAAATTCAAAATTCAAATTCAGAATTCAAAATTCAAAATATTTATACAGTAAATTGGCCACATGAGGGCTCTTACACGTCGGTAACATGGAGTGAATCTACTAGCGCTTCGGACAAGACCATCATTGCGGAGAAGAAGCGCCGCAAGAAACTCCAGCAGAAGGTCATTTTTTCAAGCGACTTCATTTTATACTATGTAAAGATAGAGATATACTTGAGTTTTATAGACCACTAGATGCTAGTGTTAGTCTAGACTACTTGCATTATGCATACGTTAGTCTGCAGAAACCACGCAGAAACCAAATAATATGTATGAATTGACGTAAGTTGCATTCATGAATTTCAATTCCCTACATTGTAACAGATTTCCCCGTCGCTATCTGTACTCTTACCATGAGTTAAGTACAATTACCGTACTCGCTAGAGCGTCTTCTGTCCCTCGCACTTTATAAGTACCCTTACCATGAGTTGCCATTACCGTATTCGCTAGCGAGTCGAATGCTCTATCCCTCTTGCACTCAATAAGAATACTGCGAGGGACAGAGCATTCGACTCGCTAGCGAGTACGGTAATTGTAACTCATGATAAAGGCAAATAATACTGCGAGGGACAGAGCATTTGACTCGCTAGCGAGTACGGTAATTGTAACTTATGGTAAGGGCAAAGAATACTGCGAGGGAAAGAGCATTCGACTCGCTAGCGAGTACGGTAATTGTAACCCATGGTAAAGGCAAAGAATACTGCGAGGGACAGAGCATTCGACTCGCTAGCGAGTACGGTAATTGTAACTTATGGTAAGGGCAAAGAATACTGCGAGGGACAGAGCATTCGACTCGCTAGCGAGTACGGTAATTGTAACACATGATAAGGGCAAATAATACTGCGAGGGACAGAGCATTTGACTCGCTAGCGAGTACGGTATTTGTAACTCATGATAAAGGCAAATAATACTGCGAGGGACAGAGCATTTGACTCGCTAGCGAGTACGGTAATTGTAACTTATGGTAAGGGCAAAGAATACTGCGAGGGACAGAGCATTCGACTCGCTAGCGAGTACGGTATTTGTAACTCATGATAAAGGCAAATAATACTGTGAGGGACAGAGCATTCGACTCGCTAGCGAGTACGGTAATTGTAACTTATGGTAAGGGCAAAGAATACTGTGAGGGACAGAGCATTTGACTCGCTAGCGAGTACGGTAATTGTAACTTATGGTAAGGGCAAAGAATACTGTGAGAGACAGAGCATTCGACTCGCTAGCGAGTACGGTAATTGTAACTTATGGTAAGGGCAAAGAATACTGTGAGGGACAGAGCATTCGACTCGCAAGCGAGTACGGTAATTGTAACTCATGGTAAGGGCAAAGAATACTGCGAGGGACAGAGCATTTGACTCGCAAGCGAGTACGGTAATTGTAACTCATGGTAAGGGCAAAGAATACTGCGAGGGACAGAGCATTTGACTCGCTAGCGAGTACGGTAATTGTAACTTATGGTAAAGGCAAAGAATACTGCGAGGGACAGAGCATTTGACTCGCAAGCGAGTACGGTAATTGTAACTCATGGTAAAGGCAAAGAATACTGCGAGGGACAGAGCATTTGACTCGCAAGCGAGTACGGCAATTGTAACCCATAGTAAGGGCAAAGAATACTGCGAGGGACAGAGCATTTGACTCGCAAGCGAGTACGGTAATTGTAACCCATGGTAAGGGCAAAGAATACTGTGAGGGACAGAGCATTTGACTCGCAAGCGAGTACGGTAATTGTAACCCATGGTAAGGGCAAAGAATACTGCGAGGGACAGAGCATTTGACTCGCAAGCGAGTACGGTTATTGTAACCCATGGTAAGGGCAAAGAATACTGCGAGGGACAGAGCATTTGACTCGTAAGCGAGTACGGTAATTGTAACCCATGGTAAGGGCAAAGAATACTGCGAGGGACAGAGCATTTGACTCGCAAGCGAGTACGGTAATTGTAACCCATGGTAAGGGCAAAGAATACTGCGAGGGACAGAGCATTTGACTCTCAAGCGAGTACGGTAATTGTAACTCATGGTAAGGGCAAAGAATACTGCGAGGGACAGAGCATTTGACTCGCAAGCGAGTACGGTAATTGTAACTCATGGTAAGGGCAAAGAATACTGCGAGGGACAGAGCATTTGACTCGCAAGCGAGTACGGTAATTGTAACTTATGGTAAAGGCAAAGAATACTGCGAGGGACAGAGCATTTGACTCGCTAGCGAGTACGGTAATTGTAACTCATGGTAAGGGCAAATAATACTGCGAGGGAAAGAGCATTCGACTCGCTAGCGAGTACGGTAGTTGTAACTCATGGTAAGGGTACTGTAGCTCTATTTACTTTGTCTTTAGAAGTATTATCATTGTATTGTTTTAACTCGGCCACTATAACAGGAGCTCTATTCTGCACCGTAAAACAATATTGCTTTTGAAATGTTATCTCATTATCTCATTGTCATCGTTATGACAACTCGTTGATAGTTGCTCTTATTTTAAGGCCAAGTTAAAATAATATAAAAGCCGTATATATTTACCAAGTAGAAAGGTGCCCTGGAAAGTTTTAAAGTTTAACTTTTTCAAATCGCGTGTCGCGTGAAAAATTGCTAGTACATATTATTAGTAGTTTATATGACTGGTGCATAATGAGAGGCATTAATACACGCGTGTTTAAACAAATTATGTGTACATAACTAACTTTACATACATAACTTTATCTACATACATCATACATAAGTTTTCTACAATATGTGAGAAACCTGTATCTGTGGTTGCCCTGTATCTTAATGTACCTGTATGCAACCAGATCGATAACCGATACTTTAACGACATGCAATACTTTAATGTTAACATTAAAATACAACCACAGACACAGGTTTCTTAATATAGGCCATTTGCTTATCGTTTCTGAGCATATTGTAGGGAAGTTATGATATGGATGTAGATAAAAATATAGTATAATTTATGTTTTCACTAGAATTTATTCTATCCGAGTTTGTTCTAAATAACATTTCTTTGAAGCGAGCTTTGACACGATGGTCACGTTCCGCTCCCGAAACTTGGGCATCGTAATTAAACTAAGAAGAATTCTGAGAAACTTTACGCAGGACGTCCTCTATTTGCTTATTTATTTTGCTCTTTGAAGCCAAATTAGCAGGTGTTTTGTGGAAAAAAAAGTCAAAGCGGCTTAAAACTTTACGCTTTGTAATGGTGGTAGGACCTAATACAAGGTCCGCCCGGATCGGTACAGTCAACAGCATAAATAAGTGATCATTTATGTCCCTTGTCGCTTTTAATCGTTTTACAATTTTGTATGACATTTCAAACACGACGTTAAAGTGACAAGGTACATAAATGATCATTTATTTATGCTGTTGACTGCAGCACCATCTTATGCTTTAAACTACCTACCGCCAAGCAGCAGTGTTCGCATTATTGTGTTCCGGTGTAGGGATAAGATAATCGGTGAAATTATTAGTTTTGAGGCATTCCAACTTTTTCCTCAGGATTGGCAACGAATTTGCGGTCTTAGGATTACAGTCTCAAGATTGTAGTTCTGAGAATGCAAATGTCCGTGGATCACAGATCCCACTTACCATCAGGGGCACGTTTTATAAAGCTACAAGTTACAAATTTACAGGTCTAAACTGACAGCACTGCTCAAAATGGCTGGTCGTCATTGGTGGAGGTTGTGTCAAATGGAAACTTGTAACCTGTAAATTGTAATTTGTAGCTTTATAAAACAGGCCCCAGATAGCGTGAGTTAGCCTTCAGTAAGCTTCTCAGTTCCCATTTATGAGCTAATTTAAGCTATTTTTTGTGTGGCAATAAATGTATTTATATTATATTCTATAAGCAAGACGAATATAAACATATCCGAGAAATAACGATGACGTATGATTAATTGATTATGTACACTATATCATAATCGTTCTACTATCTTACCCTAGTATAAGGTCAAGGTAAGTAGCAGGCACAGCTCCTATTTCCTGAAAGATTAGACATAATCGTTCATTCAACGAGATATCTTTCGCAATTACCTAAGTAAGTCTATGTACAGTCAGCGTCATAGGTATATAAGGTAACATTCAAAGTGCTCAAATATTTCGGTACACCATTATAAAAGGTGCGTCCCCACCGCTACTTAAAATAGGGAGACGGTACGAAATCGCAGCGACACATCGTATCCGTACCGTTCATCTATATCCGTTCAGCCGTTCTGGCGTCGTTGAGTAACAAACAAAAAAATGTTTGCATTTATAATACTAGCTTTTGCGCATGAATCCGTCGGATTAGAAGTCGTTTATCGCTATTCCCTTGGGAACTTTTAAATTTTTGCGGGATGAAAGTAGCCTGTGTTAACCTCGTAAGGCCCACCATACTACAAACAGGGAGTTTTTTGTGAGTGGGACTTTGAATCTACCGTCAACGCAATAAAGTTCAATTACGTTTGTTCGATAATGACATTTTCAGTTTATGAACATAGGAAAATAAACCTTATTCACATTGCAACACAGTTCAAATTAAATTGCCTTGATTATTTCTATTGCACACTGGGCCTTACGAGGTTAATTCAAGATTTAAGCTATCTTCAAATTTCATAGAAATCCGTCCAGCGTGAAAGAGTAACAAACTAACGCATTTATACTATGGAGGAGGATTAATGCAGTAATAGGTGAAAGACTTAAGTGAATGGCCTCTTGCATGTAGTTGTACCACTTCTGTATAGACCGTTCGATATTCTATATTTGAAATTTGACGTAAAATCCATATTATGTAGTTTTGTACACAACTCATGCAAGATGTCATTTACTTAAGTTTTTCACCTATACAGGATCGCCCTATACATATTTACCTAATTTGCGCCACAGATGCCAAACTGTACAAGTTGAGTATTACTTAACTATGATTGGGCACCCATAGCAAGGGAATCAGTACTCGTTTAACCTTTTGAACGCCATACGTCGAATACAAAATGTACCACCCACACGCCAAACATGGTTGCTATGCTATGCAAATTACACCTTATTGCTACCAAACAAAGTCTCTTTTAATCTTGAACTCTTGTCGGCTGTAGCCGACGTGGCGTCAGTGGCACGACTTTTAGTTGGTTTTAGTTGTGGCGTTGAAAATGTTAACTTAGTAAAATGATAATGTTTTCTAAGTTTAATCGAAAAACGTATGTATCGAAATTACCAGTACAACTTTGGCAAACTTCTAGCTTCCTTTTGAAGTTTCGTGAGACTCTGAATAAAATATTAGGCCCCTGAGATTAGGTTAGACCGAAGAATATCCGAAGAGTGTGTTTTATTACACAACATTTTAGTAGGTATATGATAAAACTTTGAATACAAAAAAAATATAATTATTATTATTTTGACATTTATAAACCTACAGGGTGAAATTTTACTATATTTCAAAGCAGCTTTTAAGAATTTGTGTTTTATTTGAATCCCAGGGACATAGAATACGTCTCAGTTGAATCCCCCTTATGTCACGTTCGTTTCCCATGTAGCGTGACTATCCCATCCCTCTGCTAATAAAATGTGGGGGGAAATGAAAATGCTGACATATCATAAATTCTAAGTACTTTTATTCTTATATGCATCTTAAATAGTAATATTAAACCTAAAATTAAACCTAGATCAGTCACAGTTGGTCCATCTGAGACCTAAAGTTCATTTATATAGAATATCAATATCACTTCAAACAATCCACAAGTTTATTATGAAGTCACTATATGGCATGATCTTGATTATTCAATAATTAAAATATACGAGGCCAGTGACGAAACTGATTAAAGATAACAGACATTTTAAGAAGTTTGAACAAACACAGATCTCTTATTGTGAAAACGATATGACTTGACTATCGAATATGATACCGACTGCATTGTTCAAATACACGCTCTAAATTTAAGAGCAATGGGTAACACCACTGAGATAGTTGAGCAATTCCTCATCAAAGGACACCTTTCAATTCACACTCATTACTCCATGGAAATTTCCGACCACGCAGTTCCTTTTACCCCTCACTTATTCATCGTCACATTACGATTCCGCGTAATCTTTCCGATCGCCGTCGGATTTTCCAATGTTAACATGAATAGTAATAGCTTCATCGTTTTCAGATTTCATTATGATATCGTTCCACTGTATCTCCGCCTTCTTACTATAGTTTTCATTCTCTATCAATATAGCTGACTTTGTACATAACGCTTTGGATTGGAACTCTACTAAAGCGCAGTAATCACTTTTCCTCGATTCTGATTTAGCGTCAGCAATGTAGCCTAATTTCCTCCTCATGACTTCAACTCGTACGTGGTAGTTGTAGATGCACACTTTGATGATGAAAGCGCTTTTTTGGTGGAGCAGTATGATTTTGTATTTGGTTCTGCAGCAGGCGGTTTTCTTTAGTTTAGTTTGGAAGTTTTCTATTAAGATTTTGATCTTTTGGGAGTAGACCGCGATGATGTTGTGGTTGCTCTGGAGGTGCGCGGAGAGTTCCTCAAAGGGGATGGAGCAGCAGTTTGCGGTGATGGGGCAAGTCATGGTGTCGAACTTGCATTCTTCCTCGTGTTTGGACCTGGTAGCAGCTGTGAGAAGTTCTGTGCAGCCACGTCTGTTGACAAAGAAATAAATAGTTTAACTAAATGTTTCGCAGGCACGTAAAAGGAGATTGGGGCCAAGTAGTCGTCCTTGCGTACGGCTTATAAGCTTAACGCATAATAATGTCTCAAATATAATTCGCAAGGAATAACAGAGCATGTTTAAGATTCTAGACTTTGTTTAATTAGCACTTGCCATGGCAATTTAATTAGCATAAACTGTGTTTGACGCAAAATACCTTGTGTTAAAGATAAGGATAGGGATAAAATGCCTTGTCCTAAATTACCTAGTGTAAAACACCTTAGTCTGCGTGACTAGAAGTTGTAAAATTATCTTTACTATTCATAATAATTATCAACTGTTGATATATAGACGAGAATACTATTTCAATAATGTATAATATTTAGCACTTGTTTGCGTTATTTATGAATAATATTCTAAGTGAAGTTTAAGTCTTCACATCCATTGGTTCGTTATTCCCTTGACAGTATTTTAATAGTTTTTAATTAACTCTTTAGAGCTTAAAAATATTTAACGCTAGTGTGTTAGTGCTTTTGATTAAAAAGATCAAATGAATTTTACTTACGCGGAAAGCTTTTAATTAAGTTATCTTTAATTTATACTTTTAATCATTCATAACTTTCTTCATTATTTTTTACAATGACAGTCTCTGAAGGATTCCCTTTATTAGATTACCTAAGTCTTTAATTAATCTTTTATTATTTAAAAATGTCAGTCAATCAACCCGTAATCATAGTTGATTTAATTTCAGTTGGATTATTTAATTAATCGGATTATAAACAAGTGTTGCCGCTTTACTAATGTAAAATTCCATTTAATGTGTATCTAGCTCAGCGTCAGTTGTTGATACAGTATTTATACGATAAAAGATACTCGTGATTTTTAATCACCACATAAAAATACCTCAACTCTTTCAGTACCAAGAACTCCATGATAACAGCAATTTTGTATTCAATACAAGAATCCTGGCAGGCAATATATTAAAGCCTAATAAATTAGACCGTATCACTTTATACGATGCTATATTAAGAGAACACCCTCTATATCCCCATAAAAAAAACTTCTAAAAGGTAACAGCCAAACGCAATGATTCGGGCAAGGCTTCGGAAACATCGTAAAATAGATTAAAACTGAGTTTTTATGGGGTGTTGAGTTGAGTTTATTGGGTTCTCCGCGATATTTACGAGCCTTGTTCTAGAAGTGTTACTTGGTGCTAGTACGTGTTCATTGTGACATTTTAGGAGTGCTTATTTTTCATCACGCTGTATAAGCAACGTTCTGGTTTGTTGCCATACGAGTTTTTTTGTTTCAAGGTTATGTGGAGGAGACCAGTCTCTTCTGTTCCTGAGAAAGCCACAAGAGTAAGAGGTTGGTTAACCAGCTTGGATTGGATTACACAGTAAATGTTCTGTTAATTATATCCATCCTTTATTAAAACAGTGTTCTGGCCAATTAGAGAAATTAAGACTGAACTTATTTTAGACCAATGGGGAATCACACAAGATATAACTATTTAACTTTGCTTTAAAACCTTTTTTCTTGGTCAGTTTCAATTTACAAACATTGTTTGAGGGAAAGAAGGCTAGTTTTTACCTCAAAAGTATTTTTCCTATCATGTTTTGGACACGGTTAAAATCCCAACTTTAAAGTAACCTAAAAGATATCGGTGAGGCTAGACAAATTGCTAACCGCTAATGTAAACGATTTCCAAGAACTGACAAAATGGTATGGAATTGACGTAGGCGCTCGACACGACCGTGTGACAGCTTACGTCAATCCTATACCTTTTTAATTACGATAACGAACGTCGAATGCATCTTGTCTACGGACTCTGGACGTCTACTACTGGACATTAGCCTTCCTTTCGGTTGGTAGAATGTATTTACCTGTAATTCCGACAAGGCAGCATCAGATCATTGACCAGCCTCTGCAGCGCCAGGCAGGGCGCGGCCGGCGCCCTCAGGGTCCCTCGGCACCATGCGCACCGGGAGATGCGGCGCGAACAGCGCGCACACCAAACACCACCGCACCATGGACAAACGCACGGGCCGCAGCACTGAGGAAGAAATAAATAAATATTAGGGACAAGAAAATGGTGAATAGGGTCATCAATATTTTTGACAGAATCGCTCTCAAGTAACTAATAATTAAAGTTGCAGAGTTAATTTTAATAATGATTAACTCAAAGACGTCATAGAAGCGACTAAGGGAATAAAGGCTTGTAGTACTGTTGGGCGATGGGCTTGCAACCTGTCACTAGTACACTGGTAAACAGCTTAGCCTAATTGTGCAAAATGTGGTTACAGAAATATCAACAATTTTTTGGAGTTGTTGGTAATTCTGCAGCTCTGCCCGCCTCACTCTGAGAAAGAAGGCGTGAGTAATGTATGTAATTATTCTTAGAGTAATTAAGTACGAGTAGGTATAACAGATTTTTAAACAGACAAGCGGAAAGGATGCACAGCTATCAGCAAAATATTGACTTAATTAATTCTCAAAATTCAACATGTTACGTTATCAATTCCAAGTAAAACTTCCTGATTAATATGCGTATAAAATATAGCGAATAAGTTCAAGCGGAAGGTCGACTGGTAAAATCGACTCTTGCGCAAGTGATATAAGGTTGCCAATCGAGGAACTGGTTTCAGGTCAAGGTTTGGGTTATGCGCAAAATATTTTGGTGATGATAAATATTGATAAGAACTGTTACGAGTAAATAGATAAAAACTTAAATATTGCGACGCCTACTCTCGAGCTAATAAGTTAATAAATAATAAGTTAATGAATAATCATTTATCTAACAGCCTATAATGTCCCAATGCTGGGCAAAGGCCTCCCTTCCTTCCTCGTAGCCCTATCTTGGGCAGTCCCCCGCTAGTAGGAGATCCGAATAGGAGATGATTTGTACCGGGCTGTTTATTCGTTAAAAAGTATTTTATACCAAAGGGCATTGGGTAAATTTGTTTGAAGTATATTGTAATTATTTTTTTCAACGGCCACGGATGATTTTTGCATAGTTATTTAGAGGACCTCTAAATACATATAGATATATATAATTTATGGCGGTAAATAATAGCGGAGCGGAGATTTTAAAGTTTTCATTACTCAGGTTTTAGTACAAAAGTACGCCCAAGTATGAATATTTAAATATCTCGGCTCCGATGCACTTTAGAGTATTACATTACATAGCAAAATATGTTTGTTTTTAATAATTCTATCATAATTTACCACTTTTATGAATGGCTCACCTTGAAAATGTATGAATTTTACAAATGACAACACTTTTACCCAAACCCCTTCAATATGCTAAGTAAAAATAATAAAACAAATTAAAAATTTAAAAACTAAGTTTGTTTTAAAAAATTGCAATAGCTTGTTTAATGGACAAATTACATCCCATTCGAAAGTATGAAGCCTATAGCCTCGTAAGGCCCAGTGTGCAGTAGAATGTACATAATCAAGGCAATTTAATTTGAACTATGTTGCAATGAGAATAAGGTTTATTTTCCTAACTTCATAAACTGAAAACGGCATTATCGAACAAACGAAATTGAACTTTATTGCCTTGATGGTAGGTTCAAAGTCCTACTTACAAAAAACTCCCTGTTTGTAGTATGGTGGGCTTTACGAGGATAGAATATGCAAACGTTAGGTTGACTATTTTTTTCCCGTCAAACTATTGGGTAGGTATAAACAGGTAAGTCGGTACAAATAATTTGCACCAAACCTAACATTTGCATATTCTATAGACTTCATACTTTCGATTAGTATGTAATTTTTCTATTAAACAAGCATTTGTAATTTAAAAAAAAGTTCGTTTTTTATAAAAAAAATTATGATATAAGTACCTACTGGACTGAAAATTTTCAGCCTACCTATTCGCCATTTATATTATTTAGCGTATTAAATTTGATATAAAATACTTTTCATCGCATAAACAGCCCGGTGCAAATCGTCTCCTATTCGGATCTTAGACCACACAGTCTTGTTTGAAGGCATCAAGCTCATCTCGCCAACGTCGTCTTAGTCTACCACGACGCTGAATTCTATCGCGTGGGTCTCATTTGGTATACACTTTAGCCCACTGGTATTCCTCCCAATAACTACAAAACTGTTTAATCAATGTTTAGCAAACTTAGCCAGGAAAGTAAAACAAGTTTGGTAGGTACCTATTGTTTTGTCTCGGCCATCATTACTGTCAAGTATATAAGGAGCTATTAAATAATATAATTACTTATATAGAGGGAGCTATCCTAATGGTTACATTACGATACCATCTCAAAAACAATATCGTTGTACCGAGTGCAAAAGAACTCCTGGTTCGTCTTATATTTCTATACTGCAGGGCTATTACGTAACTCACTCGCAATCGCGATCGGTTTCAAAGCGGAACAATTGTTTTCATTTTGTATGCAGACAAGCCTTCGATTATCAAAATGAAAACGATGGCGATTGCGAGTGCTTTAGGTAATGTTCTGTAAATACATATTACACAAAAAAAGTTACAAATCGAGATGTAGGCGGAAAGGAAGCTTTACGTCAGTATTAATAATCTTCTCATTAAAAGAAGCTTAAAGCTACTAAGCTTATCAATAAGAAATAATCTGGCTTGAAAGCTTTTATTTTTTTGTTTTAAATATTTTTTTCATAGGACGCTCGCGACTTCGCTTCCTTAACAGTGATAAAGCACTAAATAAATTGTGCTGCTACCTAATAATGCCGACCTTATCTAACTCTGCTTTTCGTGTCTTAAGCTCGATTTACATTGGTCAAGGACAGTGGACGGTGGCCAGTGACAGTGGACAGTACAGTGGTGTAAACCCACTGGACAGTTAGCGAGTCAAGTTGCCTTACCAGTGGATCCCAATAGAATCGCTTTCAATTTTTTCACTCCACTGTCCTTGGCACTGTAATTGCCACTGTCTTTGACCAATGTAAATCGGGCTTAGTGTGCAGAGCAACTTCAGTTTGCCAGTTAATTTTTCTTAATCGAATTGTAAAGTGAGTTGTTTAAAAGAATACGCGCACGTTCACGAGATATTTTAATAAAATCAAATGTTAATTAAGGAAAGTTAATCGAGATCAAAGCCAGAACATATGAAAAAGGAAAGCGTACCTATAGGTACATTAAATATGTGAAGAAGTAAAAGAAAATGAATGGATAGGGAGTTATTAAACGAACTCACTAAGCATTTTGTTCTGGGAAAAAGCTATAGCTAAGTATTATACCTATAACTCGCACTGCTAGATCAAAACAGTATTAACTCAAAATCCTTGTTAGTTTTGTTTCAAGGTCATAGAAGTTGTATTAAAGTTGATTTTGAAATACAGTTGTATTTTGAGTTAATACTGTTTTGATCTAGCAGTGCGACAAATTTACTTGTTAACATGAATGTTCAGTTCAAAAGAATACTAACAGCCACATTCAGAGTCAGTTAAAGACGATCAAGATAATATGTTCCTTAAGTAGGGTTTCCATTGCGAGCGGGCAGGCCCCGTACGGGCTCTGTTTAGCATACAACGGTGCCTTCAGAAGGTTTTCTCGCGGTGGAAACACTTGAAGTCACCGATGTATGCTAAACTGAGTCCGCTCCGTTCTCAGTGGAAATCCTGTTTGTGACGATTTTTCATACACAAGTTTGAAAAAGGAACGATTAAGGAGCGACCACACCGCTGCTCCAAATACGGTGACGGTACGGAATCGCAGTGACGTGCCGTAAACGTCACAACTTTACCCCATGCGCTCTACCCAGCTTCCGTGACGTTTACGGCACGTCACTGCGATTTCGTACCGTCACCGTATTTTGAGCAGCGGTGTGGTCGCTCCTTTAACCGTCTCTAAAATGTATCTGATACTGCTGTCAAGTAACTTATTCTGCAGAGAACCTACGTTGTTTGTCTAGTCTCGCTTGACAAATATTGTCTAAAACAATTGGGATCATATGGCTGTCAGATAAAATAAACATACATTTTCCTTGTACCTAATATATTTTTATAGGTGTTATTGTGTCAGCTTATACGTTGTCTAAGAATAAATAGGAGAGCTAAAAAGGGAAAGAAAAATATGTATTTTTTCAAATACTTTTGCGCATTTCTAAGTCATTAATAATAATTGAACAATTTTTAGTTCTCAGAAAATTCATTCGAAATTTTAATATTGTCGATTTTCATTAGATTCTGTAACTTATCCAAAATTAATTTGTGCGTTTTCATCATCATCAAAGAATTTCATCACAAGAAGTCCTCTAAAGTGATTTTTCATTGGATACGAATCACTAAATGTTTAAATTAAATGAAACGTTATTTTTTCTTCTACTTACACAATTTTTAGAATGTTCGAGAGAAGCAATGCAGAAGGATTAACGGGGTTTAAGCATTGAGTGCCACGGGCTGTGATTGTCCTATAAAATGGACCCGTTACAGAGTTCTTCGTACCGAATGCCTTAAAACACATTGTCTAGGAAGACTTGGACAGCTTAAAGATTCAGTCCAGTTTTATTACTTAACTTTTACGGTGGGATTTTGTGCGCAGAGGATTTTCAATTCAGTGATTAGAAATCACTGCCATTTCATCTTGTTTTGCGAAACAAACTTCACCGTATAACTATAAAAACTTAAACAATCTAAACATATAAAAGATGGAACTGACAGAGTAACTGTCTGACATATCAATGCACAGCCCACTGCTGGGTCCAAATTTGGCACGTAGGGGTGACATTTAACCCACACGATTGTATCATTCTTTGCTGTAACGGATATATGAATTTGACTGTATACATATAGGGTAAATTTATAACAGCTCTCTTTTTTGTCTGTCTTAAAAATCAAGTTTACCGTAGCAACAAAGTCTTACCTGTAACGGCTCCAAGCAAATGCTGCACTCAGAGAAGCGCGTGAGCACCTCATCACAGTTTGGGCATGCGCACTGCGCCGCGTGGCCCTCCTCCGGCGACGTCAGCGCAGGCGGCTCGACGATCGGGAGGGGTTTGTCTGGAAAAGAGATTTATGCTGTTACTAGCTTCTGTCTGTGCGGGAACTTTTAAATTTTCTATAAAAACATATTTAACGTCAACCTTAAATCGAAAACAAAAAATGCTCATACTAAGTCCGCGTTAAAATCTCGAAAATACGAAAAGCAAACCGGAATTTGTTAAGCCTAGGCATGGTTAAGCTAATTGATTTTCGTCGCGGGAATGAAAATTTGAGTTAATTAGGTTCTCTTTAGCATAATTACGAATTGCGAATCCTTGGGGAACGCGTTTGTGCTGATTAAATAAAAATCAAAGCTTTTTCTGACATAAAATAATCTTTATTTAATGAATATATAAATTTTAAACTATATTGGAGATTCTCTGACTTAAATATCGAAATTTAAATGAAGTTGTTTTGCTTTGCAAATAAAAGGATCGTAGCAGTGATATAGTTTGTAATAAAACAAAGAGTGTAATTTCTCGAAAGTATTGTAATACTTGTAATACTTTATATAATTCGGAATTCGAACAGAATTCGGTGTCGCGGCAGACCTAGGAGCAGATGGCAAGATCAGCTTGACGTTTTCAGAAGGGACAGGAGGCTGCATAAGACAGGGATGCGTGTAAGGACGAGAGGGAGGCCTTTGCCCAGCAGTGGGCCACTTTAGGCTAACAAATAAATAAATATAGATAATGATGAATGTTAGATCAGTAACGGCTAGTTGATTACTTGCGAAAGATATAGGCTGAAGATGCGAAACATTGCACAAAGCTCAAGTTTAATGGAAGACGTGTAAAAACAAAACGGAAGTGTTACGCCATTCTATTAGCAGATGGATAGATTTTTCCCTTACGCTTTAGTAATTTATGCTTGATTGTGGACAGCAAAGTGATTTTAATTTCTTAATACAATTATAATGTAAAACCGTTCATTACCGAGAACTTACAAACTAATATGAACTATCTAGGTCATATTCCCTAAATCTATCTACTTTTGAAAAACGCTACTGGTTTTTAATTTCACTTACCCTTGTTTAAATTCAACGGTGATTCTATACAATCCAATTCTATCAACTTCATATTAACTTCTGCTTCTTTTATCTGCGTTTTAACGAACTCTATATACTTCACGTTGATTGTTTTTGTTAGATACTAATTTTTCTTCACTAAATGTTTTTATTTCAACTGCGTCACGTTACTCGTCTACACGTTCAAGAATGACTGGCTTATTACATCTGATACCAGCACTTTTTATACCGTTATGCTCTGATAAGGAGATATTTACTTACTTAGATTCACCTGAATACTTCGTCATTGTGTCATGAATTGTTATACTTACATTATTAAATAATATTTGCAATTCCATGCATACGCGTGTTATCTTTCTCTTCGTTTCTTTGACATGCTGAGATAAATTAAGAGAAAAATGAGATAAATTAATTTAGAAAGAGTCACGTTTCAAAATTTGTGTACATTCAGACATTTAAAGTACAGTGGTAAATTTCAAAACTGATTTCTTATTTATTTATTTATAGAAGTCTAACAGTTGATACAACAATTAAAACAATGATTTCAAATAATATTAACTTAATATCTTAAAATTGTTTGCGTTGAATTTGGTTTTCAGCTTTTGCTCGAGTTTTTTTTATAGACTTCGTCACTGTCACGCCTTCCTACTACTACCGCGCACAAATTACATCTATTTTTTCCTCAATTTTAAAAACAATAGTTAATAAAACAAACATGGAAACATTTTCTTACAACTGCTCTAATTTAACAATTGTTTTCAAAAATCTTGCAACTACGTCACGTTAAAAACCCGCAATGCTTTATCTTTACGCCAAGAAAAACTTTTATAAAGACCTATATTTCAGAATTCGCATTGCAAATTAACTAAGTCCGTATTTGCAGACGATTAACCTTACTTAATAAGAGTATAATCGGCCTGTACACACAATACGTGATCCACACATTATCTCAGATCAAGATTAATTACATCATCTAACGCAACTATGTTATTACAATTAGGAACGATACTGCTATAACGTTGTAGCGAGATGACGCAAACTGTCGGGTCAGGCGAAAGAGAAAGGTTTTAAGGCCATGCTAACGGTGTGGAACCTGCATCTAGGCTTTATCAGCTATGTCTAGTGTATAACCATCATTGCAAGCATTCGTGTTTATTGCGGATAATTCTTCCTCATAATTCTTGTCTTTATAAGGACGTTAAGGTCTGCTACTTTGTTAGTTCCTATAATAATTGTCATAAGTTAAAGCATCTCAGCAGATGTATCTGTGTGTACACCATTATTTTGAAGATTTGTCGAATTGAACGTGGTAGCAAGTTTCGTTCATTTTACTAGGTCATTAGAAAGTTTAACATTTCGCAGTCATGTAATTTACAAGTTTCTATTAACTCTAAAAACGGAAATGTATCTTATTCAAATACGTTTCGTAACCGAACTTCCTCTTAAAAACAATCACGTGCTTTTTAATATTCCATGACTGTCAAGGTTGTCCGTTACATCACAGCTTGCACCAATCGGCATACTTACGCCATCTTGAAATCACACCAACTTATTAGTTCCGGTGGCCAAACGCAGGAAAACAAATGCTGCATATTAAATCCGGAGGATTAAATGACAATGACGAGTCTATCAAGCGAAATTATAAATTTGTTGTTACCACGTTCGATTTACAAAATATTTGGCGGTTTCAATTTAGAAACCGCATCGAATTACAGTGTGATATTGTAAAACTTACTGCAAGAAGAGGTTATTCAAGGGCAAATGTTTCGACAGACAAAAACAATGTCCACTCTTCGATTGAAGTTCGATTCAATTTAACTAGATTGTTTGTAATTTAAGTAAAAGTTCAACAACTTGCAAAGACATTTGACCGACCAATTCTGTATTGGACTGAGAATTCAGTAATATTTAATCGTCCAATCGAGAAGTACGATCCGCTTGTAAAAGTCCACAATTCATTTTAAAGGGCTAAATTAATTGGTTCAAATAAGTCGGAAATACTTTTCTGATCAAAACGTTTATTGATTTGCAAATTTTTTAATAGATCTAGAAAAAAAGATTATAATCTCTTCGGCGCTGTCACCAACAGCAAACGCTTGACCTCGAAAGGAATTAAGTTGGTTGATGGGTCGGCATCGTTTCGATGTAAGTTTTTTGCACAGGGAAAGCTGGAAAGTATAGGTAAATTTGATGTAATCTAACTTTGATTTTTATAGTATTGCTCTGTTAAAGTATAACTTTCAAAAAACAAAGTATTAGGTTTGTTGAGAAAATTATAAAATAAGCAAATACTTTATTCAAAACACGCTTGCTTTAGCAATCTTATGAAAAATCCCTTTTATGACCCTATTAAAGTTAAATGTTGGTGTTTTATAAAGAGCCGAGGTAAATTACTTACTCGACACGTATATTTATATGAAGGACTCCACTATATGTTATGGCATATAATTATTGCCTCAGCTACTAGGTTCGTGAGACATTGTAACGTACTATCTGGTTTACAACTAATATTATAAAAACATACAATATAAGAAGTAGCTTCACGACTTGAGAAGTTATTACTTGCTGTTACTAGCTAGTCATAATTCCTTACTATGTTGTTATAAAATATCATCTTGCTACAGGTCTAAAAAAAATACCACGTTGGTGGAAAACATACATACGGCAATAAAAACTACAGTATATAAGCTCATGATAAATGTAGATTATACATTATGGTATTTCATATAATCACTAATTCAATTTGATTTAACTCAATAATACCCAATTTTTTTCACACTACAGTCTAATGTTTTCTTTGTCAAAAGAATTCGAACAATAAGGCAATTTTGAAAGTGTTGATTTATCTACTTTACAATAACAAAGATTTCACTACAAACATGATTCGAGTTCAATGAAACGTTACCGATTCAAGTCTAACATACAAAAGAACATTGACACGGCAACGGATTTCACGCGATGCTTACTCATAGGAATGACGACTCAGATAACTGGGCAATTTCTAGAGAAACTCCAACAGGCCTTGATGACGCTATCTATGATGTCACAGCTAACTTAGATATCGGAGATAAATCTGATGATGCCATTTAAGTAAACGATGATAAAATTAAATTGATGCATAAATTAAGGAATTATGTATGAGTAATCGTTGTTATAGCGATGAGTAAAGATATACAATCATTTGATCTCAAGAATGATATTAATGTGATGTAATGTTGATGCGTACGTGGAATTAATGGAATTCCGGTTGATGTCTCGTGACAACTATAAACATTGTCAATTTGTTTATGGAATTCTTGCTAAGGAAAACTTTATCAACCAAGTTCCAAGAGGTTTGTGTTCTCTTTCTCAATCGTAAATCATAAGTTAACGCCACACCACAATAACTGGTTTTTATTCTTGTTTGTTTTAAACTTTATAAAGCAATTCCGCATGGGGGAAACCCCTGTCAGGGTCACAAGTTAACGTAAACTACAATTTTTTTAAATAATGAAAACGAACGCAGTATATCTTTTGTTTTTATTGGGAGAAGGTAAGCAAGGACGTTCGAGTAGTCCTGATCCAAGGTCGGATCTATCTAAGTGTCTGGTGTTCATATTAGTGTTGTAATTTGTGAAACAAATTTCTTTGTTTATGAAGCAGTTTGCTTTCTTACATTTGGATTTGCAAACTTAGAACCAACCCTGGGGACAAAGATGGAATGTATCTACACTAGTAATTTTACCGATGGTCTTAACACTTAACAGGTGTCTCCAGAAACGCCTACCCTATATACTCAACAGCCTGCCCTCTGACATCAGGCAGGAAGCCATTAAAGCAAAGATTGGTAGAAAGCTGTATAGTTACCTTATTAAAAACATAATGGTAATTTAGGATACTTTACCTATATTGTGTTTAGTTTAGATTCATAATAGATTTAATAAGAGAGTAGAGACTGATCGATCCTACAGTCAAACTGTGCAAACGGTTTTGTGGGACATATGTTCCTATATATGTTGTAATTTCATATTTTTAATAAATAAATAAAAAAAAAAAAAAAAAAAACACAACAATTCCAAAACGCAGTTCCTGTTTGACAGCAGGATCGTGGGTAAAATGAGGCTCTACCAGCACTCTCTTTCTGTATTATCTCAAAATGTAAATCTTATTTGGTTACTTTTTAAGCAGCCATGTCATAAAAATATTCAACATGATGACATACTTTGCGAAGTTTTCCTGTCACATTATAAGGAAACAGAAGGTCGGTTATTTACAGCCATTGTTGACATAAAGAAATCTCAAGTCAATGCATCATACGTTACGAGTGTGTTCATATTGCAGTGTCTTATGTAATAGCATTGAATAGAGGCAATTGCTTTTATTGTGCGATAAAAATTATGATGACATTACAGTTTTATGTGATTGTAGCAATATACGCCTGTCCGTTACGTTACTTTATTATACACATAGTTTGGTAGAGAAGATGAGCAAAGAATTTAAAAAGAGGTGCCAATCGCAACTGTCAACCAATCTCACACAAGGATCAAGATTTATGGTCTTTCGGGTTCAGTTAAAGTCGGTTAGAATCGTATAAGAACATATGAGAGCCAGTGTGCCAACCCAAAAGACCTTATAAGTGCTATTGCAATGTATATTTGCGTCAGAAATACTGACTAAGCGCTGATTCATCTCAAATCTTTTATTTTAGTTAACTTTAGCAAAGATATCAAGTATGAGGAGCGTGAAGTGGCGTTATTCCTAAAATTACTAAGTTTTACGAACAATGATTACGTAATGTATGTACTTGACCACGTTACCTCAGCAATTCCTCAATAAGCCTACACAATGCCTATTGTTTTGCCAATCAATAGAAAAGATAAAAAGGTTGCAGGAGACTATTAACATTTTTAAGTGTGTTATGGTGACAGCTATGGAAACACGACAAATTTAGATAAATTCAGATTGTCTAAGGGCTTTTGCATGCGATTTGTTCCCATATTGCAATTCTTTGTAATATCGGCGTTAAACTAACTCTTCGATTTTTCTTCAAAATTGTCACGATTTAGGGTAGGTACCCTTAAGGTTGTTGGGTGTTCCTGTATCAAAAAGAAGGGAACTATTTTTTCTTTCAAATGACGTAAAAACGTAAATGTATCTATTTTATCAATTAATACAATATGGGTATTAAATGTAATCTTAACCTGACGTGTAATTAGACATTATCAATAAAGAAGTATCTGAGTATCAAAATCGTTCACTGAAAAAAAAAATTGGTCGCTTGTAACAAGACTGTGGTTGTTGTGCATAAGCGTCTTGATCCCATACGACCCTAACAAGACGATAGATACACCAACTAAGACGTTAGATACATCAACTAAGATGTTAGTTGAATCACTAAAGAAATTGCTGTTTGTTACTATCATTTTTGGTTTATATAACTAATATCTTAACTATTGAATTCATTTTATATCAACTAAGTGAAAATCTCTCTTTGTTGGCTCTCATTTTTTTGAGTGTTATATCTGCTAAGATCACTGAAGAGGATAGTCCAGGTAAAATAAATAATGAAATTAATGCTCTATCTCTGTTTCTCTTTTAGTTAAATGATATTGTAACTAGTGGCAACTTTATTGGTTAATGATTATTCAACTTTGTACCCAAATAAAATAAAATAAAATAATACTAAGGGGATCCCTCGCTTTACTTACAGAAAATGATCAATAGAAATAATATCGCACATGCATTTTAGAAGATTGGGTCGAGAAATAATGATAAAGATAAAATTGGTAATTGGTGTACGTATTATATCCCCAACGGACTTGCACTAGCCTTATGTAGTACAGAACATTACGTTATTTGCCGGAGATATATCTATCCCTTGATATTAATAGTAATGATACTTATTTATAAAACATAAGATTACATTCAATGTAAACATTCGTTTATATCCAGCAAAACACTACGATACGTGAAATGTACATATCGTATATCTTATAACATAATTTAGAATAACATCGTTCATCTTGCGATGAAACGAAGAAAAATAATACCCATGAAACCGATGAAATACCGAAATCCTTAAATAGAAACTAACGAAATACTGTCTTAGCGTTGAGAATAATGGTCGGACGATTGATAAAGTTGATAAAATCAATTGTACACGGATTTGCTTGAGTTGCTTTGATAGGAAAGTTCGATTCGTATATAACCAAATCAATTTTAGAATTGATTTAGTAATTTGGTATACTCAATAAGATGGAACGAAAAATTATGCTACTAAATTGTCTTGTTTATAAATACGTCTCCAGTATCAGCAACAAAATATTTTGAATAATGTCAATAAAAAAAAACTGTCACGTCAGTCACAGTATGCATATGTGACTAACCTTCAATTTCGACATTTTCACCACTAGAAGAGTCTGACGAATCATCCTCCATCTTCTTCTCTGTGACTATTGTGACACTGTTCTCTCCGCAGTCATTGTGCTGTCTCTTTTCTGTTACCGAATGAAACTGTGGACAAAAGGAGACAACAAATTTTATTTCACTTTAATAAAAATGAACGCTGATGAGAACTTCTGTGTTATCAAATTCATATACATGTTTTCAACTTTATTTATTGGAATAGTATAGTCAAAGTCAGTTAATTGAAAAACGATTAAGTGACGCGGTAATGCGTCATATAATGGATTAAAAAACCTGGTAACCTGAATAAATAGGAACTGTAAATAATGTTATGCAATTGTTTTAAAATTCTCCATAGACAATGGTTTAAATATGAACATAATAAATAAATAAAACAATAGAAATCAACATATTGCATTTCAACTCAAATTAGCTGCAATGCAAGACAAAGGAAATATTTACCTAATCATCGATAGCAACAGGTTTTATTCAGTTTAATAATGCCGATTATTTCAGTTACAATAACCGTAAGTAATAGTGCATCACATAAACTTTAATTATTATTTTTAGCTCCGAATGTCCAACTGATGGGCAAAGGTCCGAAGGCTCCATCCCACCTTTCCACATAAATCTCAATTATGGGCAATATTCCACCCATCTTGCCGAAAGTCTTCAAGCTAAGTCAGGTAAATTAAACTTAAATATAAATAATAATAAATAAATAAATAAATATCACGGGACAATCTCACACAAATTGACCTAGTCCCAAACTAAGCTCTAAGCTTGTACTATGGGTACTAGACAACGATATAAATACTTATATAGAGAAATATATACTTAAATACATAGAAAACATCCACGACTCGGGAACAAATACTCGTGCTCATCACACAAGTATCTGCCCTTACCGGGATTTGAACCCAGGACCGCTAGCTTCGTAGGCAGGGTCATTACCAACTAGGCTAGCACGACGTCAATGTATGTTATCAAAATTAGTATACTCTTATACAAAGCTACTAATACTTTACAATATATGAAACAAATCAATACTAAAATGACAGAAATTAATAATCTTCAATCTAGCAGAAAATTCCAAAGAAACAAAATGGATAAAGCAAACACATAAGGCAGTTCTAACGTATATGAAGAAAAAGACGTCACTAACGCCTAGATATAAAGATACCGTTCTTGCAGTGCAACTGTTACGTAAACCTTAATGCACTTTGCGTAACTGCAAACTGCAGATCTAGGGTTTTATAAGATCTCAAGTTATGACACCAAATGCGTTTGGCACGAGCTTACCGCCGATACCAGAGGCGATGGCATCTGTTGGGGCTTGTATGTAGATGCTAGATTCTTCGGTAAAGTTTAGATAATTATGTTTGTGGTGTATATGGATGATTTGGTAGTTTTGTAACTTCTAAAACCGTAACCTAGTTAATAGGCTTAATATTAAATTACTGGGTAACTACTGTTCGGTGGATTTAGGAGTAAAAAAAAACCTTGTTATTTGAATCGCAACTGGAAATTGCCTTGATAGCATTTTGAATTCATACATTGCTTCAATGCTTAATGTACTCATTATACTTGTAAAGACAATGCATATTTGTACAAGAACGCGTTTCACCTACTTGTAACGTTATGTCAAACGTCAAACGATTATCATAATTAACGTCAGTACGACCTGTTATAAATAACAATGACAATTCATTGCTAATCAATAATTAATTAACGGTTACTTCACTAATTATTAATATGCTAATGGGTAGGTGGGGTAGTTATTCAACGTAGATGCAATCAATACAATAGTTTCAACATAACATCAGTATATAATATATATTTGAATACCATCTCTAGTCATAAATATTTAATTAAAAACTATGTACTGAAATGTTTGTATCTCTGAAGCACGATGTCTAATTCCAAAATGTGAATAAACTATTATTACGCCTTGTATTAACCAGGCACCTAAATAGGTCTTGGAAAACTGTCTTCAAGATCCCACAGTTTTAAGTCCTTATAATATTTCAACCATAAAAGGCCTTACATATACTAGTTGATGTGATAACTCGCATTACTAGTTCAACAGATGCGCATGAGTTATACAAAAAGGGCATGAGAAAGAAACCTGGCCAGCCAGATCAACAGGTTTTACCCGGATGGTGCCAGGTAGTCTTTTTTTAGAAGTCTGTGTAAGTGGGTAGGATAACAGTTGTTAGGAATATGCCACGATGGTTAAAGTTTTTTTTTTGTAATGACAAGGGCTTAGTATAATCTTGGATATTTACTTTGTATGGAAGCCAAAAACTAGAAAACAATCTTAGTGTAACAGAGCACTTTATATTTTTACGGGAAATATTAAAATACTTATTTAGTCTGTCCAAAGTATTTCGAAAGAATGCTTTTCATAATTGAAATGATACTAGTAATACGCACCTTCAGAACAATAGTGACCTAATTGAGAAATTTTAAATTTCGAGTTAGGTCTCTATGATAATAAATTTATGACTCGAAGTTTGAAAGCACAAATTTTGAATTAGGTCATTATTGTTCTAAAGGTATGTGTATTAAATGGTATTGGTATTTGTTATTGATATAAAAAAACATTTGATATTGGTTTGGTGATGAAACTTCCTTTGAGTCAGTCAATCAAAACTAATAAGGCTATTGTTTGCGGCCAGTCATGTAAGACAGCTTATTAAAACGTAATCGCTCCAGCCTAGCATTGGCATATGTGTGTGTTAGCGTATACAAGCGGCATGTAATCATGTAAAGTGAAACTTATAGAATAAGAACATAACATAGAAACCCGACTGTTAAATGAACAAAAAACGTATGTATGACCTTTTAATTATTGCATTCATAATGAGTTAAAAAGAGGTGTGTTTAAAGTTATTCCTTCGCGTCTTATACATCGTAACAAAGTTTTAATTTGGATCTGTCACCACCTACATAATGATGAGGTCACCGTGACGAAAAATATCTGGTCGTTATAACACTTTTTTTGTACTGGAATGTCTTAAAGAAGTCCCTTTTGTGACAACGACAGTTGGAGAAGAAAAACAGCCATGGTTTTGTTTCGTTTCTTCTTAGAAATACATCATATAAAAACTAGAGAAAGATAGCTGGTGCAAAGCTCATCTTATATTCCGACCGGCTGTCATCCCATGTACTTAATCTGTGGTGAAAATCGTAACCAATACTCAATCTTACGCAAGCACTACTGAGACATGTGTGCGGTAGTTTTCATCATGGTTTTAGTACTACAACCCGCAACCTTAAAATAAATTGACCTTTAGGCTGCGGCTCCACTGAGGCGGAGACGAGCGGAGCGGTGCGGAGCTGTGCCAATATTAACCAATAGATCCTAAACTAACGTGCGCAAGGCGAGCTCCACGTGACCGCATGCGCCTTCTATTGGTTAATATTGGCACAGCTCCGCACCGCTCCGCTCGTCTCCGCCTCAGTGGAGCCGCAGCCTTAGAATTTAATTATGAACTACACTTCTTGAGTGATCAATAAGTGGTATATAATATGTACAGAGAAATTGCTCCTAAAATAATAGTATTTGTAATTATCTTTCACTTGCTCTTACACGCTTTTAATGCTTGTCTATCGACCTTTACCCGATCCCGAAAGACCTTTAAAAAACAAGTCATCGATTCTTTGAGGTCAATGAACTTGAAACATATTTGTTTATAACTGGAATACAAGTTTTTGTGTCAATGTTTAATAGTCATTCAATATTAGGTCCATATTGCGTCAGATATTCAGTTACATAATATTAGTTTTTTGCTTTGCTTCAGACTTTGAAGTTGCTATTAGATTTTGTACGTGAGTGGGATTTGCTCCTGATTGAAACGACATAGTAATAGGTTTTATAAGACGTCACGTAATGTATTATTATATAAATTCAATATTTGTTTTTCAGTTTCTCCAGAAGGCCTTTTCAAGTTCACGAGTCAATTTCGCTTTTATTTTTGTATGATGCTCTCATCATATTCGTTTTTATTACAAAGAATATTCATATTGTATAAAGTGAGGTGAGCAAAGTTATCAGTATTTCTTAACAATTTGTAAAGTTAAATTTAACTACTTTAAGTTTTGTTCTCATTAGTTAAATTACAGTCTAATCAGTCTATTGATTCCTTTTGAAGATCGATGATAAACGAGACTTGTTTTTACCAACTGAAAACGGGCATAACACATGTAAAAGTGCCCGTGCGGCTAACACTTTAAAATCTCTGCCTTTTTGGGTATCTTGATTGAAAATGCAATTAAAACTCTCCTAGCCTATCCTACACAGTCATCATTTAAGAACTCTTTGGCCCCATCAAACATCCCTTCTAACTGAAATGATTTTTTATGGCAATGAGAAAGCAATTGAGCACACATGCCACCTAAACGTAAGTGGAATTAGACTCATAGATATTTGCATTCTAAAAACTACTACCGTAAAAAGGGGTGAGTACACTGAAAAAAATAATTGGTCGCTTGTAACAAGATTGTGATTGTTGTGCATAAGCGTCTTGATCCCATACGACCCTAACAAGACGTTAGAAACACCAACTAAGACGTTAGATACATCAACTAAGATGTTAGTTGAATCACTAAAGAAATTGCTGTTGTTACTATCAGATTTGGTTTATATAACTAATATCTTAACTATTGTATTCATTTTATGTCAACTAAGTGAAAATCTCTCTTTGTTGGCTCTAATTTTTTTGAGTGTAGGGACACAATTTAAAATGAAGCATATGTTACTAATTATAAGACTGAAATTATTTCCAACGTTAACGAGAACGTTATTGTCCATTTAATAACTGTTCTTATTTGTAACAAGTTGTGACTTATTTTAGGTTGTGTCCCTACTCACCCCGTTTTACGGTATCTCAAAACAAGAAATCTAGAATTCACATAAATCCAGTTATTTTTTCTTGGCATCAATGACCACATCATCTCCACGCCGCATGATTGTAAGTTCAATGGTAACCGGAGAGCTCATGATCGATTACCACTGTGATGTCAAGTACCGACAAAGCGTGTTAGCGGCTTTACGACAAATTATATTTAAACACGACAATATATTAACATACTTATAATAAACGTGATAAAACGATAGTGTAATAAATCTTGAATTTTCTGGCTGAAGCCACGCGGTAGCCGCATGGTCTAACAAATGATTGTTGGGTTAACATGTTGATATGCGCTTTGTTATGGTTATTATCGTGTTATAATAATGGTTTAACTCTATTTACTTCCATGAAGGCGTAGCGTGATAGGCGTTGCTGCTCACGTGTAACAAACTAAGTGTAAAAGTAAGTAAATATGTAACACTTTACGGAACGTTGCAGATGTATTTGTGATAATAGATAATACATGTAATTCGCATTTCATAATTCAAATTCTAAAATAATAGAAATTCTGTTTTCAAACATTTGACAATACTTTATAGATGCACAAACTAGATACTTTAGTGAATAACAAAACTTTAACGATAGTTTTCAATAAAGTAGAGGTACAAGTTTTAATATAATTTTCATTTTAAAGGCTTCCCTATGTTAAAGGGACTTTAAAGTCTCATAGTGTACACTAAAACAACCCTGTTACTCTGTACGGTTAAAAATGATGCTTACAAGATTTACTAAATAAACAAAACCTTTAAAATATGATATTTAAGAAACAGAATAACTGCGACCGTAATTGTAAATTTATATAATACATAAATATTGAAAAATTCGTACGATTACGGGTAGTTTAACTGGTAACCTAAAGTTCCGTCAGAGTAGATATAGTAGTATTTTAATTTAGCAATGATCTAATTTCACTACTCACTCCCCTCGTCGTCCTTCGAAACAACACCATTTTGCTTTCCAGTCGCACGCTCCGGTAGTTCGCACTACAATAACACTCGTCTTCTTCATCCGAAGACGGCACGTAATAAACCGCGCGACGTCTCATTTCGAAAAGAAAAACACAGCTAGAATACCATTTAGAGCACTAAAACACTGTTACATTTGAATAATTGGAAATGGAACATGGATTTTTCTTTTAAATGAAACACTGGCCGCTATAATTTAAAAATCGAATGTAATTTGCAGCACGCAGACGAAAATATCAATCTTAATAGTACAAGATAGGCTGGTAATTTTACTTTTTAATTTTAAAATTGGAATTGATTACGCCCGACTTGGGCCTAAGATTACTGGCAACTGACAGTGTAACGGGCCATTAGAAAAAGTTTCGCAAGCGACAATAGGCCAGAATAAGTGTAAACTGCCATTGTTGTGAGCAACAATGGCGCAGTTTTTACTGACAACGCTTATTTTGTCTGTTGCGAAGTATCAAAATCGTAAACCGATAAAAAATGACACAAGTCGACCTATTTCTGTAAAATGCTGTTACCAAACCAGTTCACAGCAAATAAGCCACCGCTTTTATTTAAGATTAAGTTTTTGGCAGTAGTAAAAGAATTATTTCGGATGTGTTGTATAACGATGTTAAAACCACGTTATCGTGGTTACCGTTAGTTAATTATCCATAACCAATGACGTTATTTTTAACTAGGCCACACTAACACTTTTAAAATTTAGAGTCTTCCATCGCTTCGTAAGATTACATTTTACAACGATCATAATATTTAATACGAAAAATAGAAATAAATCTCATCATAATCATATTTAAATCGTATGTTAATTTACGCAAATCATTATTACAGCGTAGAACAATTATCACAATGCACGTAATGCTTGTGGAGTAGCCAATTTGAAGTTTGTTGTGTCAATAATAGAAGAAAAGGGTTCACTGATTAAGATACAAAAAATCAGGAGACAATCTCACACAAATCGACCTAGTCCTAAAAAAGGATTTAGCCTTGCACTAAGTGTACCTACAAGACAACGTTATAAACATATGTACAGGAATACATAGAAAACCTTAGCAACTCAAGAACAGACATATAATCGTTCATACCGGGACCGCTAGCTTCGTAGTAGGGTCTCTCAACTAGGTTAATCGCGTCGTCAATGTATAAGATAGGTATTATAAACGAGGGTAGCTTTAACACAAGAGTAAGGCTGGCACTACAATTGCAGTCGAGATTCTCTTCGTAAGATTGCAGTCTTGAGATTATCTTCGTAAGATTGCAGTCTTGAGATTCTATCCGTAAGATTGCAGTCTTGAGATTCTCTTCGTAAGATTGCAGTCTTGAGATTCTCTTTGTAAGATTGCAGTCTTGAGATTCACTTCGTAAGATTGCAGTCTTGAGATTCTATTCGTAAGATTGCAGTCTTGAGATTCTCTTTGTAAGACAGCAGTCTTGAGACTTCATAAGATTGCAATTTTGAGATTGTAAATATGGGCATCAGGATCCACTTACCATCATCACCATCAGCTGGCTTAAATGAAAAAATATTGCTTTTAACATTGTTACCGTTTTATCAACGTTATGATAACTCTTATTTAGTTGACAGTAATGGCTGCCGAGATTTAAACAATACGAGAACTTTGATAAAGGTGATATTGTTTGGCCGGGTAGAATAGAGCCCGTGTAGGCTCTTTTACCTGGTCCATGCTAAATATAAAAATGCTGTTAATGAATCAGCATTTTCATCTTTGACTTCATCGTCATTCATCATTAGGCAAGATAGAGATGAGCTGGTTAATCTTTAAAAAAAAACGTTATCGCGGTTTAATGAACCGATTTTGATAAAACTTGGCGCGGAGGATATTGAACCTCAAAAGAAGACGTAACCACTTTTATCTAAGATTTTTTTATAGGTTATTCATTCTTGCCGTGCCAAGAGAAAAACCATAAACAACTTTTACGCGAAATATAGGCGACATAGCCCTTTGTAGATATACGGTTGTTCTATACATAAAATATTACGCGGAAATGCGTATGAGTTTTAAAGGAAGCGCAAGCGTCTTAATGACTTCCGTGTATGAATGGGTGTTTATTACACACCGCGCATGCGTAAACCGATCCATGGACGAATCGGTCTGTTTGGACCACTATCACTTTTGGAAGCATACAAAGTCACTGTCACAGAGCCTAAAGACAAAAGTCTTTAATCAATGCGTCCTACCTGTCATGACATACGGAGCCAAAACGTGGACACTTACGATAGGGCTGGTTCACAAATTTAAAGTCGCTCAGCGAGCTATGGAGAGGGCTATGTTGGGAGTTTCTCTGAAGGATCGGATCCGGAACGAGGTGATCCGACAAAGAACTAAAGTTATCGACATAGCCCATCGAATTAGCAGCTTGAAGTGGCAGTGGGCCGGTCATTTATGCCGCAGAACCGATCATCGCTGGAGTTATCGTATTCTTGAGTGGAGACTGCGAATCGGCAAACGTAGTGTAGGACGCCCTCAGACTAGGTGGAGCGACGATCTTCGCAAGGTGGCTGGCAAGAGCTGGATGAGAGTGCCCACGAATTGTGCTCGTTGGCGTGCAATGGGAGATCCAGCAGTGGACTAATAGGCTGATGATGATGATGATGATGAAAGTCAGTGTCAAAATTTATTTACTGTGTCGAAATAGATTTTTTTGGCGAACTAGCGACTTTCCCCGGCTTTCGCCAAGGGAAGCTATATGTTAATAGGGTGATGGCACCGGTAATGGACACTAAACTCTTAATTAAAACTTCATACGGTCGTAAATTGATTATTTCAAAACAAATGAATAACCCTTATCTTCTGTAAAATAAGAATTCGTCATTATTAAATAATTACGAATTTGTGGCGCTTGCAGTGGAGACCACGGGACCTTGGTCAGCTGATATGAAAAGATTTATTAAGGCCCTGTTATCCAGGCTCATAGACTCCTCCGGAGATCCTAAAGCTGGTGCTTACCTCTCTCAAAGGATTGGGCTAGCTATCCAGATAGGTAATGCAGCCAGTGTCATAGGGACCATGCCGCGAGCTGACCTGCTAGAGGGGGTGTTCTTTTTATATCGGTGATTATTATTTATATCTTTAATATTTGAGTAGCTTAAATTAATTTTAATTTAAACACGTTTAGTTCTAATTTTTAATGGTTTTAATGTTGAATTCTGTAAATATTATGTTTATTTAAAGAATCAAGTGTCCATCATTTTCCTTGTCCATTACTGGTTCCGTCAACCTACATACATCATTTGTACACGGGTCATCTCACAGTAAATGAACTCTGCAGGTCATATTTGTAATGATAACCATCTCAAGACCGTAAATACCTCTACGGAAGTCATTTCTAGACCTCGTTATCTCAGGGCAGTGACGGCAAAATAGAGAAACATGGGGGGCAATTGGCAGTTTGATATTTATTGTAAACAAAGTAGGTAATTGTAAGCTTTATTAAGGCCCTGTCCTCTCGGCTCATAGAATCCTCCGGAGATCCTAGAGCTGGTGCTTACCTCTACCAAGGATTGGGCTAGCTTTCCAGAGAGGTAATGCAGCCTGTGTCATGGGGACCATGCCTCGAGCGGACCTGCTAGAGGGGGTGTTCTTTTTATAGTGGTGATTATTATTTATATCTTTAATATTTAAGTAGCTTAGTTTAATTTTAATTCTTAATTGTATTAATGTTGAATTCTGTAGGTACTTAGTTGGATGTAAATAAAGTCTTTTATTGTTAAATAAAAAATGACAATCACAAATTACAAGAACATTGCTATTTAAGTTTTTAAACTTTCATTTCAATCATTTCACTTACTCACACGACATAAAGGTATAGTTCTATCTATAATATTTCGACATAATTTTCTTGTTATTTATTGTTATTACAATCTAATCTTTATAGGCCTCCTTGGCCGAGGGTAACCCGATAACTATAGACTTATTTATTTGCTCTAGTCATATTGACAAGTACATCTTCTTTTTAAATCTTCATTTATTTTAAGAGACTTTGACACTACAGGAGCCATGTCAGTCCCATAATACCCAGTATGTGAATTAACGGTTAGCATAATTTTGTTTTGCTACAATGGAAAAATTTAATACGAAATACCTTGACGATTTTTTTTGTAACAATTCAGACTGCTAATTAACTGTCATCCTGCCTTATAGACTCCTCCGGAGATCCTAGAGCTGGTGCTTTACTCTCCCAAAGGATTGGGTTAGCCGTCGAGAGAGGTACGAGGGGTGCCTTTTAAGTTCTGTCGTTTGAAAAAACTAAAGACAATTTAAGTGTTAAATGGTATTTATTGTTTTTCGAAGTAATCACCGTGATATGTAATACACTTTTTCATTCGATCGAACCAGTTTTCGAAACACTTATTCCATTCCGAAGTCGGGGTCTCCAAAATGGCCGTTTTGTATGCCTCAACCGCTTCTTCAGGCGTCCGGTACCGTTGACCACGAAGTCGTTGCTTGATTTTTGGAAAAGTGAAGAAGTCATTAGGGCTTAAGTCTGGACTGTACGGCGGGTGATCCAAATTTTCGACGTTTTGTTCTTTTAAAAACGCAATTGTCTGCCGGGCGGTGTGCGAGCTAGCATTATCGTGGTGCAGTACTATACGACGTCTTGGGTTATTTTTTCGGAACTCGCCGATAACTTCTGGTAAACAAACAGTGGTATACCAGTCAGCATTAACTGTTTTACGATCTTCGAGCACGATGGTCGCAACGGGGCCACTTTTCGCTACAAACGTGGCGACCATTTTTTTCGAAGTGCTCCGTGAGCGTATTACTTTGGTCGGTTTTGGCTTATCTTGAAACACCCAAACAGTCGACTGCTGTTTAGAATCCGGATCGTAGGCATATATCCAAGATTCGTCACCACTGATAATGTCATAAACGTGTTTAGAGTCTCCTCGGTTGAATTGCCGCAGAGCTTTGCGGCACCATCTAACGCGAGCCGTTTTTTGGTCTTCACTAAGTAAATGTGGTATCCAGCGTGAGATCAATTTTTTTACACCTAAGTGATCATGCAATATATTTTGAACACTGGTCCCTGAAATGCTTAATGAAGCTTCTATCTCGCGGTATGTCGCATGGCGATCTTCGACGATCAGTTGCCGTACAGCATCAATGTTTTCCTGGGTTACAGCTGTTTTTGGTCGGCCTTCACGATGCCTATCACTAAGACTAGAGCAACCACGTTGAAATTCCAAATACCAACGTTCCACAGTCCGGATGCATGGTGCTTCATTTTTAAAAACCGTAGTCAGCTCTTCAAAGCACTGAAGACGCGTTAAACCCCTTTTAAAGTTGTAAAATACTATCGCACGTAAATTTTCCTTCGAAATTTCCATTTTCACAACCGACTTGTCAACTTTGAACCGACGCTGTACTAAAACGAATCGGCCGATCTCGAGACATTCTTTTGTTTTTGAATTCTAAATTCAAATATTTTAAGATGATACTAGTTTTTTTTTTAATAATCACGGGAGTTTTGCAAACGACAGAACTTAAAAGGCAGCCCTCGTAATGCAGCCTGTGTCATAGGGACCATGCCGCGAGCGGACCTGCTAGGGTGTTCTTATTATAGTGGTGATTATTATTTATCTTTAATATTTGAGTAGTTTAGTTCTAATTTTTTATTGTGTTAATGTTGAATTCTGTAAATATTATGTTCTTATAACGATAATAAATTTTATTATTAGTAAATGTTTAAAAAACCAATAAACCTAAAATATTTTTTTTTTCCAATTGACCACACATATTTTGGCACTTGTGATATTTCACTGTCTAGTCATTTTATTTGTTGTGTTACCACACTGGAACACAACACTACTGCTGTTTGGTGGCAGATTAAGGTATAAGACGGTGATGAGGGTGGTGAAGAGTGAATAGTGGAAAGGTAACGGACTTTTTTTTTAATTGGTGATTTAACCGCATCAATATAAGTATAATAGTAATGCTTGTTAAGAAATGTTCTGAGTTTGCATATTATTTGACCTAATTTAGTCATACAACCATAATTGCTGTTTTAGTAATGCAACAACACACTAATCACAAACACGTATCATCACATATCAGAGTCAAAACATTCTGCTACGTAATGAATGAAACTTTGACACTCGTACGTCAATGTTGTTATTATATCACTTTTATCAGATTTATATTGGTTTTAAAAGGGCCTGCTGTATCGACTCTACATACATACTAACATTTAATCTCTATCACCAACTTGATTTTTTTTCCTAGTTATGTTATGTGTCCTACCTTCTTAGCATTATCGTATTATCAAAAAAATATCAAAATACTTTTATTTCGGACAACGAGATCCATATCGGGTTAGTTAACAATTACAATTACAAAGACGATTTTAGGACAAATACCAAACACAAAAACACTAAAAGTAATTTACAACTAATTCTACTTAAAAGTTAAAATCTAAATTTGATTTTACTAGTCTGATTAGGCCCACCACTAAGGGACAATCAAACCTGCCCGCAATCATCTTCAGGATGCTGTTACTGCTACACCTCATTCTACCTAGGAGGGATGCTACTTTTTTCCTCAGGATAGCATGGAAACCATCCATTCGGGGTTCCGTAAACATGGCGGAGGCACTGCAGAATCGGGGTAGCCGTAACATCGCCCTGAAGCTATTATTAAATTGGACCCGCAGAGCATTGTGCGACTTTTGGGTATACTTGACCCACAGACTACCCGAGTACATAGATGTACAGTACGCTTTGAATAAGGTGATTTTTTTGATTACGAATTGTTAATAACTTTGAAAGGGCATTGGGTAAATTTGTTTGAAGAATATTGTCATATTTTTTTTCAACGGTCACGGATGATTTTTACATATTTATTTAGAGGACCTCTAAATACACATAGATATATATAATTTATGGCGGTAAATAATATCGGAGCGGAGATTTTAAAGATTTAAGTATTCAGTTTTTAGTACAAAAGTACGCCCAAGTATGAATATTTAAATATCTCGGCTCCGATGCACTTTAGAGTATTACATTACATAACAAAATATGTTTATTTTTAATAATTCTATCATAATTTACCACTTTTATGAATGGCCGCTCACCTTGAAAATATATGAATTTTACAAATGACAACACTTTTACCCAAACCCCTTTCTACAGGGATAATAAATAAATATAAATATCAGGGCACAATGTCACACCAATTGACCTAGTCCCAAACTAAGCTCTAGGCTTGTACTATGGGTCTAGATAACGATATAAATACTTATATAGAGGAATATATACTTAAATACATAGTAAACATCCATGACTCGGAAAAAAATATTCGCACTCATCACACAAATATCAGCCCTTACCGGGATTTGAACTCAGGACCGCTAGCTTCGTAGGCAGCGACGCTACCAACTAGGCTAGCGCGTCGTCAATAAGGCTTTATGATTGCTATGACTTTGTCTCTTTCATTGCCTGGAACTTGAAAGGGTTAACAGGTCATAATAGGGGCTTTAGAACTTATAATTTAAAAAAAACAAGCTGCTTTTAAACGGCTTAATCGATTTCATTATCCTTATGTGACAAAAAGAATGCACTTAATTAATAACTATTAGTTATATAGTTAGAATCTCCCCTTTTTTCAGAACTGATATCTCCTAAACGGCCCGAACGATTTTCATAAAACTTAGCTAAGAACTACCGCTAGAAAACCTGCTTTTGAATAAAAAAACAATATCCAAATCGGTTCACCCGTTTAAGAGCTGTGGCGCCACAGACAGGCACACACACACTCATATATCGGTCAAACTTATAACTAACCTTTTTTTGCATCGGGGGTTATTATGAACAAATCGTCGGTGATACTGCTAAACCGCCTAACTAACAAATTTATGATAGAGCACAATAAACCTTACCGTTTTATTATAAAGGTGCATTTTGCTCCTTATTAAAAATGTTACTTATGCGGTTTTGCAGTTTCAGACGAAATGGTAAACCTAATCTTTACTAGCTAATCCTAGCCATTATTCCTTACTACATATCGCACCTTCAGAAAAATAGTGACCTAAGTGAAAACTTTTAAATTTCGACTTAGGTCTCTATAATAATAAATTTATGACTAGAAGTTTGAAAGCTGAAATTTTGAATTAGGTCTCTATTGTTTCGAAGGTGCGATATCTTCAAAATTTGCTGCTGAGAAAAAAACGGCCTTGAATACCACACCTATAGCATTTATTGTTGCAAGTATTATGATTGTGCTCTAAGTGTTATAATAATATTATGTTACAGCTTGAATCAAATACGTGTGACCCATATTTAGTGACACAAACTATCGAATATCTCAACTCATATTCGATAGGTATGAATTGATATCTGTTTTCGAAGTAGGACGAGTATTGGTTACGATGTCGAAGATTGTATTGTGTTATCAAACCCCTTTTAACACGTAAACAATACAATATTATAATAAAACTAGCGACCCGCCCTCGTTTCGCTTCGGTTTATGTCAGTTTTCTTCTACATACATAAAGATTTTTTTATACATAAAGACCTTTCTCTTGAATCACTCTATCTATTGCTGAAAACTGCGTTAAAATCCGTTGAGTAGTTTAAAAGATCTAAGCGAACCGACAGCGGGAGCGACTTCATTTTATACTAGGTAAAGATTAGTAGAGAAATTGATTTCGTTATAAAAATCGCTTGGTAATTCAATGATAGAAACAAAACGTTTAAAAGCTTAAATTAGAATAGGATACAGTTTTATAAGGGCCATGGAAAGAGCTATGTTGGGGATCTCTCCGCTGGGGAAATCCGCAGGAGACCAAGACTGATCGACATAGCTAAAACCATGGCCACTAGGAAGTGGAAGTGGGCAGGCCATATCTGCCATAGGTCCGAAGGAAGATTGGGTAAAAGGTTGCTGGAGTGGAGACCGCGAACGGGCCTGAGAAGCGTGGGAAGACAGCCCACGCGATGGACTGACGGTATAGTATGTGTGGGCTGGGAAGGATTGGATGCGGAAAACACAAGACCGCTCTAAATGGGCTAGAATGGAAGAGACCTTTACTCAGCATTGGGTAGATCAAGGTTGAAAAAGAAGAAGAAGACAGTTTTACAAGATCTATGATTTGCGTCGTTCTTTTCTCTTATCCAGTTTAAGGGCCATATTAATAAACTAATCTCAACTGTAACGTCTCGAGATGCGTCAAAAATTACAGTGTTCTATGGTTTGACGTTTACTTTGACGTATCTTGTGACCACCTAAGTCAATTTTAATCCAATTTTCCACTTCTTGTCATTATCATTAAGCTGAAAGGGGTTTTGGGTAAAAGTGTTGTCATTTTTGTAAAATTCATACATTTTCAAGGTGAGCGGCCATTCGTAAAAGTGGTAAATTATATAAACATATTTTGTTATGTAATGTAATACTCTGATGTGCATCGGAGCCGAGATATTTAAATATTCATACTTAGGCGTACTTTTTCTCCGCTCCGATGTTATTGCACGCCATAAATTATATATATCTATGTGTATTTCGAGGTCCTCTAAATAACTATGTAAAAATCATCCGTGGCCGAGGAAAAAAAAAAGACAATATTCTACAAACAAATTTACCCAATGCCCTTTGACATATATATTGCATTTGGATGGCAATGGACTTAGTTTGACCTCGTTATATTGAACAGAGCAGTTGATGATGCAAAAGTGCAATAAATAATTACTGATAAACTAAATTATACGTACAGTCAAGGACTTTAATTTTTATGCCACTATGGAACCCTGTCATAATGACAGCGTCAAACCACATGACAGAAATTACGCCTAAATGAATGATTAACGTTATGCGACAGGGTTCCATAGTGGCATAACAATTAAAGTCCTTGACTGTACTATGTACTTCTATTGCCTCTATCCTCGTAAGGACCACCGAACTACAAACAGGGAGTTTTTGTGAGTGGGACTTTGAATCTACCGTCAAGGCAATAAAGTTCAATTACGTTGGTTCGATAATCCAATTTTCAGTTTATTAACATAGGAAAATAAACCTTATTGACATTGTAACACAGTTCAAATTAAATTGTCTTGGCGTAACGAGGCTATAACAAATAATAAAAATAAAATAATACATTGATGGGGTCCATAAAATAATAGTACGGAACCTTTCATGTACAAGTCCGACTCGCACTTGGCCGTCTTTTTATTCGTTATCAGTAATGTCATTGAACCCTACTCAATCCGCGTTATCGTATTCGAGCCAATCATTGTTTACTCCGCATTTTGTTGACACACATGTTACATTATTGTCAATATGTCGTGTTATATTTAGGTTTGTTTGGATTAGATATAAGTAAGGCCGCAAACGCACTGGGGCGTTAAAGCCCAGCCACACCGCTTGCGTGACGTGCACATGCACGTGCGCATTCGCTTTCCACTGCGTTGTATAGGGACATGTCGTAATGAGAATTCATAGGTATACAGCGCAGTGGAAAGCGAACGCGCACGTGCACGTGTACGTCACGCAAGCGGTGTGGCTGGGCCTTTATTCTCTTAAAAAGCGGTGCTCGGTCAAAATGAGTGGCGTCACAGCGTACAAAATGACTTTAGCGCGTGCATTCTCAATTTGGCAGCAGGGCTTCTGTCAATAAGGTCGAACGTATAAGGCTACGTAATTGAGAATGCACGCGCTAAAATGTGTTTAGTGCGCTGTGACGGGACTACTTAAACTCGCCGGTGTGGCGTGTTTACTCGGTCACTTGTTCGATCGACCGAGCGCCGTTTTTAAGAGAATAACACCCCTGAGGGCAGAGGCGGCGCGGTGTGGCGCGTCCCATACTACAACCGCTTTTCACCGGATCAGCTCGAAGTGAGACATTGAAAAGTGAGCTTTCACTTGTGTTACTACGATACATTTTTCAGTGGACAACGCGAGTCCCGCTCCCGGTAAATTTTTCACATTAACTTTAAAATATGTATCGTACCAACACCAAACAAAGTTCACTTTTCAATGTCTCACTTTGAGCCGATCTGTACCCTTACCATGAGTTACACCGTACTCGCTAGCGAGTCGAAGCTCTGTCCCGCGCAGACCTTGCAGTATTCTTATAGAGTGCCAGGGACAGAGCATTCGAATCGCTATCGAGTATAGTAATTGTAACTCGTGGTAAGGGTACTGGCGCTGAGCGGTTATGTCATAATAGTATGCAAACCTTAAAACCGCTTCTACCACGCTTTTTAGTAGGGGAACGCAAAGCGCGATGCAGTAGGTTGGAGGGCATGCAGTATCGGAAGATTTCCAGTATCGGAATTGAAAATCGGTATTGAACCTCAATATCGGAATCTCGGAATTACGCAGGGCGTACAATATCGACTATTTCCAATACCGGAATTGAAATTCGGTATTGTGTCTCAACATCGGAATTTCGATACTAGTATCGGAATTAGGGATCTATTAGAAAAACACACTTTCTATTCAATATTCAATACCGATTTTCAATTTCGATACTAGAAATCGTCCGATACTGCATGTCCTATAATGCATAGAAGGCAACTCCACAGATAACTTTGAAATACTACGTTTTTTTCGATATTACAATATCGGAATTAAAAGGTAATGAATATCGGATTTACGATATTGATAGGCCCAATATCGGAATTCAATTTCGATATTGAACGTGTTCCGGTATTGCTCCGTCGAATCTCGGAATTATAATATCTGAAAAATTGGTCCGAGATTCCGAGATTTCGAGATTCCGAGATCTCGGAATTCATGCCCTAGTAGGTTGCGCCTCCACTATTGGGTCACACCACCCAACGCAACCATGAAGCAGTGACAGTACATGTACTAGCTGCGTAGGTTGAAACAAACAGAATAAAGTCTTTTCCATCGGCGAGGTTAGGCGAGGCAAGACTTGATTTTATTGTAAGCCCTTTTTAGTGTTCCACTGCTTAATTTAAATATAAATGTTTTATTAAGAAATGAAAAATCGTGGGACAATCTCACACAATTTATCACAATTTAGCAGAGAAAAAAAGTGGTCTCTGCCTACCATGGAATGCATGCTTGGGAAACAGGCGTGACATAATGTATGTATGTAATTTCACACAAATTGACCTAGTACCAAAAGCTCTAGGCATGTACTATGTATACTAGGATAACTAGGCATCGATAAACATACTTATATATAGATAAATACCCAAAACACCCAAGACTCAGAAACAAATACTTTCGCTCATCACACAATTATTTGCGCTGACCGGGAATCGAACCAAAGACCGCTAGCTTTGTAGGCAGGGTCACTAACAACTAGGCTAACTGCGCCTGCGTCGGCAAACAAGACAATACAAATTAAAATTCTCGCGCCGACTCGTCCTACCTCGCCTCTCCAGGGGCAAAGCACATTAACATACTGTTTGGCTCAGTAATTAAAAGAAACAATGGAATAATGGACTATCCTGCAGTATATCAAAAAAAACCTAATAAAAACATGTCTTCATTAAGGAAAACTATTGACATTGGGGAATCATTGTGGCCATTATGTCATCACTAACAGCTGATTTACCTTATGGTGTGTTACTTAATACGTCCATTATATCATATTTATTTTACCTTTTAGGGTGTTATTATAGTCTCCATCAGACGTTGACATAATACGTCATTATATGATGAACAATAGGTTTTGTAAATTATTGCTAAAGCGGAGGAAAAATATTACAAACTGTTGCCCGCGACTCCGTACGTGTAGAAATCGTTTATCGCAGGAAAAAAGGACCCTATGTGTTCCTCAGGGTTTAAGCTATCTCCGTAACAAATTACGTCAAAATCGGTTCAGTAATTTAGCCATGACAGCGTTACAGACATACAGACAGAGTTACTTTCGCATTCATGATATTTTTATAAATATGGATTATTTAATACGTCAAATTATTCATATTTATTTTGCCTTTTACTGTACTGCAGTCTCCATCAACGGATGTCAACGGACATGATACGTCATCATTTGTTGAACAATAGGTTGTGTAAAATATTGCTAAACCAAAGGAAAAATATTACAAATAAGCAACATTATATGACTTTGTGGCGTAGTTTTCAACGATGAGGCATAGGTAGATGTTGAATTGTTTGATGTGATTGTTTTCGATTATGTCTGTATCATACCGAACCTAAATACTAACCGCGTTTAGTTACAAAAAGGTATTTACTTACCCCTTACTAATAAACGTTGAGTAACGGTGGTATAGCTATACAATGTTTTGTCCTTATCTGTCAAATTCAAATGTCACAATGACAGATAAGGACAAAACATTGTATATAAAATATAAGGGGGGTTAAAGTATTTATCCGAATCGACCCACCCTACTCGGTATTATTTCTAACTCGGTAGCCATTCCTGTCAAGCTAAATAAGAGCTATAATCATATCAAATTTGACGCTAGTATGTTTTCCATTTCTGACGATACACCAAAAATAAAAAAACGTTGAAAAAAACGTTTCTTCTATGGGAACCCCTTTGTTAGCCACTTTTTTTTAGTAAATCCGTAGTAATAGCAGATATATTCTGAAAAAAAAACCCGCTATCTATTACGGTTCAGGAGATATAGCTCTTTAAAGTTTAGAAGGACGGACGGACGGACGAAGAGCGTAGGAATATTATATATATTAATAAAGTACGGAGCCCTAAAAATTATATCCGTGTCCATTTCTCACGGCACACTACAAGTACATTTTAAGATTATTATCTGTGGAAACCATAGGCTTTCTTATTTATCGCTTGTTAACCATAAAGGCGCGAAAGTGATACACTCTACATTTATGATGTATTGTCTGTGGTTTGTTATTTTTATGACCTTCTTTTATTTGTTTATGGATTATAATTTATCGTTTTGCTGATAAACACGCTGTAAATTACAATTGATGTTGTATGTACTCGTACAATTCTAATAAAGATATTTTTTACCTCTTCATCTCAATTATTAAGGTAAAGTTAAGTCAGTCAAGACACATAACAAAATATGGACAAGCGCGTGTTGAACTTGTGTGGAGAGGGTTCTGTATTATTCTTATAGGTTTCATGTAATCTACAAACACGAACATAATTATTATTGATCCTCAAAAACATGTCTTAATGTGTAGAATTAATATTTTTTTATGGGTTAATAAGTTTAAGGCTAAACGCATTTTACATTGCCTAAATGATACAATACACAATAATAATATCAGGGGACAATGTCACACCAATAGACCTAGTCCCAAACTAAGCTCTAGGCTTTTACTATGGGTACTAGACAACGATATAAATATTTATATAGAGAAATGTATATTTAAATACATAGAAAACATCCATGACTCGGGAACTAATATTCGCGCTCATCACACAAATATCTGCCCTTACCGGGATTTGAACCCAGGACCGCAGGCAGGGTCACTACCAACTAGGCCAACGCGTCATGAAAACATATATGCTATACCTAGGGTTTTTTTGAGAATACAAGGTTTTATAGAATAAAGCATGACTAACCAACTTCTTACTTATTCTTTGGATTACTCATCATCTTTTACGTCTAACGGTTTCGCTTATGCGTTAGGAAATTCCCTAAGACGACCGGGAAAAATAATTAAAAAATACGTCATTGCAATATTTAGCGATAAAACCTCCAATTACTCCATGATGTAACAATTAAATTACATACATTCCTTATTATACTAATAATTAAAAAACTAAACTAATATGGAATTTACGTATAATTTCAAATATGGAATGAGGAACGGACTGTACTGACACGTAATGATTTGTTATATCTACATGGAAGAGGAGCGTTACTTAAGTTGTTCAACTATATGCGGAGTTGAATGAAGTCCATCGCCTAACAGTACTACAAGCCTTTATTCCCTTAGTCGCCTCTTACGACCTCCACGGGAAGACATGGAGTAGCACTATTTCTAACCCGGCAACCACACGGGTAAGATTTTAAAAGAATTTTCTCGAATTATCGTTATGACAACTTATAATGCACAAATATATGTTGCTATCAATATTTAATCCGTCATAATAGGTCGCCAAAAAAAATGCTTATCTCTATCCAAAAAAAAGTTAAAATACAAAATCATTTTTATCGTTTAATATAAACAAACTTTAAAAAAAATTACAACGTTCTTACGAGTAACTTTTATTTAATCTGTGGTGTTACTGGCTAGTAAAAACCGACTGCCTAGTTTCGCCTAAGAAATTTGCACGCGTACATAGAGCCGGCTACATAATGCAAATATTAATTAAACCTGTATCGAATTGACGTAATCGTGCACGTCCACAATGGTAGGTTTGCGTTGATATTTGCATGTTTGAGATATAATGCAGTAATTCTTATTTCAAAAAAAGAAAAAAAATGTGTAAAATAAGCTAATTTTTACTATTCAGGGTTATCTCTGCATGTCCCGTCTGTTTTTACACCCTGTATTGAATATTACTTCAGTAGGCACTAGGGAATGCAAATAACCGGTTTTAACCGGTTTTAATCGGTAATTTTCATACAAAAACCGGTTAAATTGCATTCGCTAGTAGGTACTTTATTTGACGAACATTTTCTCCTTATAGTTAAAATTAGAAATGAAATACAATTGTATCTTATTCAATAACAAGAACTAGAACAAGTAGACAAGCATATTTTTTAGGGATCCCCTTGGAACGCATAATTTTTTTACGCATATTTACTTTTCGCATAATTTTTTTTTCGCATAACTCCCTTTTAGCCTGACATTGCAGAATTTAGTAAACGTCTATTTTGTAGATTAGGTTAGGTTCGGTTAGGTTAGTTTTTTATAATAATTAAAATAAAACCGTTTCTATTGTAAAAACCGTTTTAGGTCAAACGATTTTATGCGTAAAGATACGTTATGCGTAAAAAAATTATGCGATCCAATAGAGATCCTATTTTTTATATTGTTTATTTTATTATAGGAAATGTGTGCGAATTTGACCGCTATACCAACCTACTTGTATATTCAAAAGACCGAGAAATGCATGCGATGCGAGTAAAGTTTTTACCAACGACATTGTGTGATTCTATAATTATTATTTAATGGTTAATTAATCACAAATTAATAAAGTATTTAAAAGGTTCAATTAAACTAAATTTGATCAATTGATTTTATCACCATACCTAATTACCTTCTTGTTAATTTATCTAAATAATGTATTTGTATATTCAAAAGACCGCATGCATACGATGCGAGTAAAGTTTGAACCAACGACCTTGTGTGATTCTATATTATTCAATGGTTAATTAATTACAAATTAATAAAGTAATTAAAAGGTTAAATTAAACTAAATTGCATCAGTTGATTTTATCACCACAATTACCTATTTGTTAATTTATCTAAATAATGAAACGCGTTATCAATTTTGGAAGGTGATTAAAAACTGTTACAAGGCGAATGACTTTAATCGGCAGATAATTATAAAAATTTGAACTAATATTCTAAGGTTAATTCAAATGCATTTAGCCTCGCATTTATAATAAACTACGCTTCTTGCTTTAACATGATTATTTAGGTTTCTAACAAGGTTTAAATAATACCACGAACAAAATAATGGTTGTCGCATACGTAACCGCGCCTCTATTCTATGCGGTAAAATCCAAATCGTTTTTGACCTTATAGTATTGTTTTTACCTCAGCCGCCATTACTGTAACGTAAATAAGAGCTATCAAAACGTTAACAATACTATAGCAGGTCAAAAACGATATGGTTTTTACCATGTTGAATGGAGGCGCTGAAAACAAAAGCGGGACGTTCCCTAAAGTAACAATATTATGTGACATTGCAACGAAATCTAATAATAACTAAATCATGATCCCTCAAGCGTCGCAAATATTCATCATTAATTAATGATTACGAATTTGCGGCGCTTGCAGTGGGGACTCTGGGACCCTGGTCTGTTTGTTTATGTTTTTAAAGACCCTGTCTGCTAAAATTATTGACGCCTCCGGGGATCCCAGAGATGGCGCTTACCTCTCCCAAAGGATAGGTTTAAGTATCCAGAGAGGTAACACAGCCAGCATCATGGGTACAATGCCGCGAACGGATTTATTAGAGGGGGTATTCTTTTTGTAATTGTGTACAGAGATATATTTAATAATAATAGTTTTAAGTAGATAACGGTTACATAAGTTTTTATTTTTTATTTTTTAAATCTATTGTATAGAAATAGAAATAGAAACATTTATTCGACGATCACAAGAAAAAAAATCAAAATAAATGGAACATAAAACAAACAATGGCAACACAGAAAACAAAATTAAACAATGAAGAAGAGGAATAAAATACAATTGTAGCATAATATTGCCATAGTGTCTCTTGTCATGATAATATAATGGTAACAGTAACTTCGGAAAAAAAAACTAAATAAAGTTCCGTTATAATAACGTTACGAATTGCGTATTGTTTCCGGTTTGTACGTTTAATTTCCAAACCCAAAGAATCGTGCCGTTAGCGACTTATGTGATGCTTATCAGATGGGTGGCATTTGAAGGCCACTCGCAATGCACGATTCAATGAAACGCGTAGTACCTGCCTTAAAAGATGACGTACTGTCCTTATAAGTCGCTGCACACTTTAGTACCTTGTCTCTTTAACGTCTTTGACAGATAAGTGCAGCAGTTCAAACGCGACGTTAAAGTGACTAAGCACCTAAATGTGCAGCTATATAAGGCCGACCGTACACATAACGTTATTCTATCGTTCTAGAAAGTGTCCATATTATATATTTGTTATTTTGTTTACGTCGTTTTGATGAATACCTCTGTAGGTCCGGGTTTAATATTTGTTAAACCCGGATAATGTTATATTTTTCGTGATATAAGACTTGTTATTGTCCATTTGTAAACATCCTTTTGTTAGCGAACGATTTCTATCAATCTAAAGTTGCATTCGACCAAACGAATACTAGACATAGATTAAACGCTGAATTTGTCTGGACTAATCTCGGAGTAAGTTTTATTCCAAGTTTGGGTGATATTCGGCCTAAGTGTAAGTATTTGACGACGCGCTTCGTTTAGCGTACCGTCCGTCTGTCACACTCGGAGCTGGCTGAAAATCAGCGCTGCAGGTGTTTAACCCCTCAGCATTATGCTGAGCCAGTGTCCGATTTACTGCCGCGAAGACACACTCACTACTCTTTTTATTGCTGTTTTCTGTTTTTACTTTTGTTTTCTGTGTGTCTTATGTGTGTAGTGAATAAATGTATTCTTCTTTTTTTTTCTTTTTTTTTCGCTGGCCTAGTTGGTAGTGACCCTGCCTACGAAGCCAGCGTCCTGGTTTCAAATCCCGATAAGGGCAGATATTTGTGTGACTACCGCGAGTCATGGATGTTTTCTACGTATTTGAGTATATATCGATCTATATATATATAAAAGGCAAACCTGACTGACTTATACATCAACGCACAGCCGAAACTACTGTACCTAAAAACTTGAAATTTGGTACAGGGGTTCCTTTCATGATGTAAGTGAACACTAAGAAAGAATTTCCGAAAATCGACCCCCACCGGAAACAAATAGGGGGAGTAGTGGGAAACTAATTCCACGCGTACGAAGTCGCGGGCGTCCTCTAGTTTTTCTATATAAGTATTTATATCTTTGTCTAGTTCTCATAGTACAAGCCTAGAGCTTTGTTTAGGACTAGGTCAATTGGTGTGACATTGTCTACTGACCTTTATTTATTTATATATCACAGGTTCACAGGACAATCTCACACAAATTAACCAAGAAAAATTAGCTCTATAACTTTGTACTATGGGTTCCAGGAAAGATAAACATACTTATAATATAGATAAATAGATACTTAACTACAAATAAAACATCCAAGACTGCTGTATCCTGTTTACCATTCGTTTGTCATCGTTTCTTTTTATTCTTACTCTACAATAACGCTAATTGGGGTTGTTAGTTGTTTAATATGTGTATCGATGTCAGACGAAACCCGGTTTTTGGTGTTTTTGTCTGTATGACGCCTTAAATACGCTTCATTTGCATAGAAGCCACATTAGTCTAGACTGGACACACCCGCTCATTAGTAGATTCGTTATTATCTGTCTGATAATGAACCTCTGTTATCTGACCACGATATGTTTTTAATAAGACAAATGTGTTTACAAATAGATAAGTGAAATTCAATGTAACACAAACAAACTGTGACCCCTATTTCATCATCTTCACTGTTACAGGAGACAGGAAACATTTTGGTATACATGACGCAGCTTATATGAATCCCAGTGATGTGGAAAGTGTTTAACTTTGCAATGTACACCGAAGTGTCATTTGTTACCTATCAGGATGGTGGAATGGGACGGTTGATTGTATAATGTCGCTATTTTTAACCGACTTCGAAAAAGTCAAATAAAAACATTTTTTATTTGTAAACAGAAAATGAGGTGTTAGAAATAATGGTTCTGAGTATTACTAAGTTTTGCCGCTACGCATACAAATATGACAGGTCAAGATAAAGAATGCACAAAATATAACCATAATTACATTGGGTATAACAAGGGACTTGGGTACATAATAGTTAAAAAGTATCTGATAAGTATTGTGCTAACGAATAGTACGCTTTTTGTGCGAAAACGTACTAAGAAGAAACAGGAGGAAGGAGTGTTAAGACTCTCGCTTCTTCATCTCCATATTCAAGGGCTTTTAATTACATATTAAATTATTCTCAATCCTTCTCAGCACATTTTGTTCGCTTATGGAATAGGCTATGTATGATATTAGGCAGTTTAGCCATCCGTTGTTTTCATTTATTTCTCAATCACTCTATGTTTCTGTTTCTTTTTTACTTTGCTATTTTCTGTTTGTGCAAAGAGTTTACATACACACACCACATAGTTTACCCTCCATAGTAATTTTACTAGATCAACGAACTGTGACGTTTCGTTTTTATCACCACTAAAGTAAACATAATCAAACACCGCCGCGAGCCGCGAATAGTTTGGTTGCTACACTTGCTACAGACAGAGGCGGGTATTTCGGGAACAACGACTGACTCAACCCGGATGTGTCATCCCGGCAGACTGGAAGTTTGTACTAACTTTCACAAGATCTCAGAACCACGTGGAATGGTGACCTTTGAGGAGGGATGAGTTTTGAAACTGTGATGAAGGCAGGTGGTGTAGAATTCAAAATTATAGTGATTGATCGACGGTTAGGTTGTAATTTATTTATGTGATAGGTAGATAATTTTGGAAAGAGACATTTTTTTAGAAATATACTATGTAGAGAAAACGACAAAAACTTATTAGCACAAAATGGTGTCACAATGTGGTTCTGCATTAGTAATTACTTCTATTTGAAATACAAGCATATATTAGTAGAAGAACCGTAAGAAAATAATCTAAAAATGACTTTGCATACAGGCTTTCCAACCTGGTCTCCAGAGTTGGAAGCAAAGGGGTTTGGGTAAAAGTGTTGTCATTTGTAAAATTCATAAATTTTCAAGGTAAGCGGCTATTCGTAAAAGTGGTAAATTATGATAGAATTATTAAAAATAAATATATTTTGTTATGTAATGTAATACTGTTAAGTGCATCGGAGCCGAGATATTTAAATATTCTTACTTGGGCGTACTTTTGTACTGAAAACAGAATACTTGAATCTATAAAATCTCCACTCCGATATTATTTAACGCCATAAATTATATATATCTATGTGTATTTAGAGGTCCTCTAAATAACTACGTAAAAATCATCCGGGGCGGCTGAAAAAAAATTACAATATTCTTCAAACAAATTTACTCAATGCCCTTTGCAATATTAAAATTCAGATCCCATTAACCTCAATTGTATTGTCCATGCCAAAAAAATATTATTTGAGTAAATAGCATGCGTTGTGGAAAACCTTGGGGAAGGCCTTTGTCTAGCAGTAGACATCTTGCGGCTGATGATGATGATGATTATGATGATATGATGAAGGTGAGAAGATGAGGCTTATGTTCAGTCCAGTAAACGTAATAGGTATCTACACGTCAGACATGTTGAAAGTCTGCGGCAGCCGGTAGACGATTTTACTTTCAACTATTATTCCCTTACTTGTTAAACCTAAATAAATATGTAAGATACAAAAGTGAACGATGTGTAACCCTCGTTATATGTTACCTCGTTGTGCCCAAAATTGTCAAACGCATGCCTGAAATCCTTACTTAGGTAACCCACTCATTCCACGTAAGGTCCTTTATGGAATGACAAAAACGTTTGCTTCTTATTTGAGGCCAGAAATATTTTCGCTTAAAATTTACATTTTTTTTTTAAAGAGAATACGTGTGTAATAAATTGAATTAACTATGTGCAGCATGCGCATGTGTTTTTTTCATTTCCATTTTGAAATGTTATGTCATCTACGTAAACTGGATTCAGCTCGCATCATTAAAGAGCATTTCAAATCAAGGTATCATTAATGTCACTATCATTAATTCAACGTTTTTTTGTTTAGGTATACATTATTTTCTGTAAATGTAAACCGCTTATTAAAGATCTATGTAATTCATTTATTTACTATAAAACAACGGTTCTGCTTTACCCAAACGACACCAGTATTTTAAGTATTAAGGGTTGTTTTTAGTTGTCTCCAGATAACATCTGTTAGATCAATTTCAGCTGTGTGTTTTCTTTCTACGACTAAGAAAAGGAAAGTGATAACTTTAACAGGAAATCGTCCTAAGAGAAAGAAATTAAATGCTACTGTTTAGTAGCGATAATAACGGTTTTAACGTAAATAAACTAAATGACATAAAGCTATTCAAGCATCAAAAGAAACCTTCCAGAAAACTGAGTAGCCTGCTAAGGAAATTCCTTGCGAAATGTGTGACTCAATCACACGAAGACGTTCATGCCGCTAAAGGTCGTCAGCATTGATAGTTGCATTATTGCAAAGCAGTAAACACTTTACGGCGCAGCCATAAAGATAAAACTGCAGTGTAATGGCAACATTACTATGTATATGAATACTATGCAGTGTATAGACAGAAACATGAATAGGAATTTTGCAGTTCAAATATTGTATTTAGTTCTTCGACGAGTAATTTATGCATATGAAAGGCTTTGATAGATAACGCACCACAGCTAAAGCAGTACGAAGTCGTGAGCATCTTCTATTTAATTATATTCCATCCAAATTTCAAGTCCCTATGTTTTGTGGTTTAGGCTGTGCTTTTTTGTACGAAATACACACACACACATAAACTCACGCCTTCATTCCCAGCAGAGTGGGGTAGGCAGAGCTACAGAACTAACAACTCTAAAAACTTGTTGATAAATCTGTAACCACATTTTGCACAATCAGGCCATGATGTTTATCAGCGTAGGTATTTGTGACAGGTTGCAAGCCCATCGCCTAACAGTACTAAAAGCCTTTATTCCCTTAGATGCCTCACGAAATCCATGGGAACGCATGGAGTAGTTTTATATATATAGATAATCTACCCAATTCTTGTAAATTTTCATAACGTTACAAAGGTACTAAAATAAAAATCTGTTATACACAAGCTAGCTAGGACAGATTTTTATAATATTACCCAGAGAGATAAAATAGGTATATTTATGGCAAAGCAAATATTTATAAACTATTACATGCTTCTGTTGTAACAGCGTATAACGTACCCGTACCAATTGTTATTGATTTTCGTCAACTTTTTCAAACATTGTTCAAGCAAGAAGAAACATACTTCGTATCTGTTTCCAAATAATAGACGTGCGAAGGCGTGAATGTTTCATAATTTGTATGTTTTTTGATAATTTGTTTACTAAACCTGTCTCGCCAGCCAGACACAATATTTTTGAATTTTATTGTTAACTAGCTTCGCTTCGGTTTATGTAAGTTTTCTGTAACACAATGAAAATGAAAATGAAAATTCGTTGCGAGGTTTAGGTTAGGAGAACTTAGCGGATATACAAACAGAAAGACAGATGCGAAAAGCGACTTTGTTTTTCATTATGCAAAGATAAAGATTACAGAAATATAATTATTTGCTTTACTTCCACCTTGCCGAATTTCCGCCAATAAGTATGTTTATAACTAGTTACAGTTCAATTACGTTTTACATTTATTATATTTCCTGGTTCTAGAAAAGTACTTTCTAGTGACGTGATAAAATTCAATTTAGCTTGGCACTTCAGAACATGTGAATATAGAAATCAAGAGCTTTGTATCAAAATCAATTGTTTTTGGCCCCAATTGCCGCGGAATTGAAATAATAATGGAATGTTTGCAAGAACGAGCGTCAATAGAATTGAATTAATCATTTGTTTGCACCAATTCCAATGGAATTTTCGTTTGTTCTATCGACGTTTATTTGATATCAAGTACACTATTTCATGAATTTTCCTACCTTACTTTGTTTATCGTTGATTAGGTATATAGAATTAAATAAAAGCCTATTTTTGCTCTTTGGCTGGGTTTGTAAAATAAATCAAGACAATTCATTACCACCTATTGATAAACAAGATAGTTTGAATAAGGTCAAATTTACATATTTTTGTACGTGGTTTGAGGTGATTTTGGTGCCGTGACCAGGATAGTTGTTTAACAAAATTTATTTTCTGTTGTAGGTATTTTTGCTAAGAATTGAGTTTTAAAATAAGAACTTTAAGACTGTATACAGTTTTTTATTTCGTTCAATTACAAAAAGCAAGTTAACGATTTTTAATTTGCTTCTACGTTTTTAGTAATGATTTTGTACGTATTTTTCCATTGTTTAAAACAATTGAGACTAGAATTCTTTGTGAGCTCATAAGACAAGTGTTATCTTGTGTTAGAATGGATATAATCACCTAAGCAATAACGTTTTATTACTCAATGTTAAAGTTTTCATGTTTAAACGTGACATTTAACCGCGATAACTGCACTGTAGTTTGTTGCGATATTATACATGTAAATAATAAGTTACACAACCTATTTACTTACCTTTAACAATAGTTCGCAATAACGTAGAAAACAAATATGTCACCAAAATAACGCTTAAATACATCACAATATAACCATGTAAGCAACCATTAAATATATATAAAAATGACCTTCTGCTGGAGTTTCTTGCGGCGCTTCTTCTCCGCAATGATAGTCTTGTCCGAAGCGCTAATAGATTCACTCCATGTTACCGATGTGTAAAAGAGCCCTCATGTGGCCAATGTTAGCAGACTTTATAGGAAAATGTATTGCATTACTGAAACATTTATATTTCATAAAAGTCCAGTGTAGACGGAACCGTATATAAGATGAAATCTCAAGCCGTACGATTCTTTCAATACTCAATCAACTTCAAAGTGTCTCAAGAAAAACATGGTCTTATAAAAATTGATAAATGTGATGAAAAAGAAGTTATGATTTTTGGTAGAAGCATTTGACCAGTAGTGGTTACCTTTTGGCTGATATAATCCATCAACTTCACTACTCAGAGTTTGACTGTACGTCGTCAGTATTATTAGTGAGTCAAATACCGATGTTATCCAAAATCATAGATAAATCATTGAATTGTCATAATTACTAAAACATTATATTCGCAGTTATTATCAAACTACACAAACAGTGAAATAAACAAGACGAATTATCACGTCCCTCGTTTTTACACAAAATATCAAGATTTTGACATACGAGTATGTCAAACTGAAATTACTATAAATAACAGTCTTAGTTTTTTGAGTTGCTACGAGACAAGTGTTGCGTCAATACAAATGAAGTTTTAAGCGAAACAAGTCGTTAAAAAACGCTGACATTACTTTTCCAACGACTTCATCTCACAATGAGAGGGGAGTAAAACCTTTACATTACGCTACGTTATGGTGTACGTCATCCGAATAATTTTTTACTTGCATTTCACTAATTTGGTCACATTTTCAAGGTCACATGTCACCTTCACCTCGTCACCGAGGCCGGTCATTATTTGCGTTTCCGCGTTTTTTGTTATTTTAACACAGTTCAAAGACACGGCTAAGGTATAGAGCAAACATTGTGAAGGCAACGCAGCGAACTAAGAGCGGTGCAGACTTCCTTGGCTTAATGTGATTTTAAAGTACCATGTACCTACTTAATATAGGGTTGATTTTGTATAGAAATAAAGAGACACAGCTCCTAGTGTGTTAATAAAAGTAATTTAGTTAAAAAGCAAAGCAATAAAGCATCATTTGTGTCCGTGTTGCTGTTGTAATAAAAACGTGTTTTCAACTTTGCTTATGCTTTAATGTGACGTAGACTTAACTTATGTTTGACAAATATAATTATTTAGTCACAAACTAGGATTTCCTGTCATATGTACATGTGCATAAAATAACGGCTGTCATACGTTTATATGTATAGGTAAATACATGCTATTATACAGATTAGGTGACAAAGGAACGAAAAGTTTTTACTTGTCACATGAATCTTGTCTGTTTGGGATTAGAACGTGACAAACTCTTTGTTAATAATATAAACTAAAAAGTACCCGTGGGTAGATACTGACTATTAGATTTACGAATCAGTCGAAGACGTCAGCCATAACAAAATCTCTTAAAATGGCGTCACAAGTCAGCTAAAGTACCAAGGCTACATAACCGTGAAGCAGTTCACGAGCTCCGGTTGAGTCTTACACCCGTATTCACAAACAATACTTAAGGGATCCTTCACTGAGTAAACGCATTGCGTTCAATACAGCTTTGTGATTGGTCCTTTTTGACCGAAATTTGTTTATGAGACGATTTGAACCATCCTGTGCGTTCGTGAGCACTGTGAGACCTCATAGTGACGTTTGTGAATACGGGTGTTACTGTACTTATTCTGATAAACACATAGTCACGACTAGGTTGCTTCCATAATAAAAATAAAGCTAATTTACATTTGATATTTATTCCACTTGTTTAAATATTTGACATAAAATGGGGTTAGCTCCGTTTGAAGTATACTTAGTAACACTCTGTTTTATAATAGTTTGCGAATAAACTAAAACTAATATTTAAAGTCTACTCGTAGTTCAAACAGACGGCGAAAACGGGTAGACAAAATAAATTATATAGTATCATTTAAAAAACTGAACAACACTGACATCTAGAACAGTTAGTAGACAGTATATTTATCTTTAATTTGTAACAAATACCTTATGTCCATCCATAAAAGTAAGATTCCGTAAGATAAAAAAAGAAAATTAAGTTGGATTTACTTACACTACTTCAATTCAAGAAAAGTTACTGGCTAGCAGCATCACAGTTTTAACGGATTGTTCGAAAATTGAATTTCAAATGCAAACAGCACTAATAAACTTCATCCAGCCAGTCTTATAGCTGTTGGAAAATTGGATTTCGAACGAACACAATTTAAATTGTGGAGATACTTTGTGTACTGTGTTTCTATGGTTTGATAGCTTTTATTTTCATAAGAAAATATCTCGTTTTCCAATTTAAGATAACGTGTTGTGTTATTTTAGAATGTTCACTTATTTTGCTCTTTTCATGTTTAGTTGATTAATATAATGTTCTGTATCGCGATAAAATCAACTTCTTAAACCGCTTAGTATTCAAGTTAGGTGTGCTAAATTGTAAATGGGCAACGGCCTTGTTCAAATATGAGACATGTATTGTACATGATGCGTTGATACCAAGCTCAGGCCATTCAAGATGTATTTATTAATATTTATGTAAAAGCCGAAGGTCTTAGTTGTAAGACGTAGTAGATGGAATGTTTTGTTTTAAACTCTATCTATTTATGCTTTTGGACTTTTTTCTAGTTGTCTAGTACGAATATTAGCGTCTAGAAATACTACAATTTTTCAACCGCTAACAACAAATTTCAAGAACAATTGCACGGTTTTTTTATCATTTGTCATCCAAAGTCTGTAAAGCATTGAATTGCATTTTTCCAATGCAATTGCTCAAGTTAATCTTGTTCTACTGGTTTTAACATCAAACTATGCAAACACCTGTGTATTAATTAATCCTGTCTTGCCATATTGAGACTTTTTTACTAAAACCTTGAAATTGTTTAGTGCTATATGAAAAAGTAGCGCGGAGTGGCGGGCTGTTGTTAATTGGTGACATCCTGTGGGAGTATCGACAGGTGCTCTACAGTTATGCCGCCCTGGTGTCTTGCTTACTTGCATGACGCGATTTTAAGGGGTTTCAAGTATTTTTCTACTTATGTGACGGTTTTTTTGAAGACCAAAGAGGTAAAACATGGAAGCTTTGTTACTTTTCCTAAAATTAGAGGCTTTTAATTATTTTTTTTAATCGCAAAAAATTATGAATTCTTATTAGTTTCCGTAACTTTTTTCGTTATTATTCATATAAGTTAGAAGGCTTATAAAACAAAGTAATGTAAATTCTCTAAGGACATGTTTAACATTTATCTATGGTTGACATATAGTATTAAAAAAATATCATTTTGTTTTTGTGACCTCTCTACATTTCTTCTTTCATGGATTCTTTGTCCGTAGGGGTGTGTTTGGTGTGGTTTTGGGTTTTATCTACGCCTATCCAATTCTAAAACATTCTCCTTTTTTTAATTCACATCCGCTTCGTACACCCTTTGCTATCACGTTACTGTTCCATCGATAGCGAGGAAGCGTGTGACCACTTCCTCCTTGTATAATGCGATATCCCTTTTAAAGTACACTTTCAATATTACGTTAAATATTTTAACTATGAGGTATTGGAGCTGATGTATGACTTTATGCCGGTTGCTGTGAAGACAGTAAGTAAGGGTGCCAAGGAGTTTATTTGGAATTGGGTGGGATTTCGGTGGTGGTGATCCTCGGTCCGGTTCATTTCTTCTGCAGCAAATTTCTTTGGCCACGCGACGCGGTAACGCTGACAGCATAATGGGAACATTTATGATATCTTACCGGTTTGACTAATACTTACTTGTTTATTGTGTGTCATGCTATTTTTCCTGTTTCGTTTTATGATTCTTAAGTTAAGTTAGATAGGATGTCTTTCTACTTAAGATTATTAGTAGCATATTAACTCGCATTTTTTTAATGGGTCTTTCTTGGTAGGGGCCGTCTTACTGTTTTATTTATTTAAATCTGACACTCTGTTTATATATTATAATTTACAGCTTCCTGTAACACAAATGGGATTATTCCTAGTAAGAATTGGAGTTTACCTTATGTTTGTATGTATGTATGTATGTAAACTCTTTATTACCAAAAAAATGTTTTTTTTTACAGGTAACTTAAAAGCAGGAAAATTATTTGATATGCTAGGAATTTCGTTAATCTTTTGGTATTTAATACAACTGTCTAGTCGTATAATATAGTCAGTCATTAATTAAATACTCCATTAAGTTCATGTATGTCATTTAAAAATCAAATGAGCTTAATATATACGACGTTAAAGACTGATATATTTTAATGCTAGTCTTACCTAACCAATCCTTTTTAGTAAATGAATTCTTGTAAAGGAACGTCAAAGAAACGAAGCAATTGAATTTGGGACGATTCCAAACCAAACTATGACGTTGTTCCATTCACAGTACCCTTTTAAAGAACGCGTTTGTTCCAAGTTTCAAGTTAACAACATGACTCCAGTCACGTAGAACTTTGCTGCAGAACCTGTTGCTAATGATAATCGTAATGCATTTAATATCGATATATCAAATGCTCCGGTTCGCCTTGGTTATTCTACAGCTATAATAGGTATGATATAACACGTGGTTTACAGCCATTTATATTATAAAATTGTTTTGGAAACGATCTATGAATACTAGATTATTGTCATTTGAACACGTGATATCTATTGCGTTGAAGGGATTTGAGGAAAACGTGGTCTTATGCTTGTGGTAATACGTCGTTCTTAACCTTAAAAACATTTGCTACTCTCTTACCGTTAACAAGGACATTTCAGAAATTTAGAGACAGTTGACTCGATTCTTTTTCAAAGTTGTGTATGAAAACTCACTAAGGAACGACTTAACCGTCTGTCATTAACTGACTCTAAGTGCGAGCGATAATAAGTATCTACTTAATCGGTTAAAAAGATAATTATTTATATTAGTAATTTTGATTAACTCATTACATCGTTAGCTACTTCATGAACGAACTTGATTGATTCTGTTTAGTCGTTTATACTTTGGGTTTTCCACAGCTAATCCGCAATCGCATCAAGTAATAAAAATTTGCTGTTTATTATTATTTCAATCAATTTCATTTCCTTTATTCACACTTGTCTGTGGTTCTCCTTCATTAGCCAAGGCATGATCATCTGAAGCCATTGTATTAACGATAGTTAGTAATCTAATGAGGTTCCTTGCGAAATCCTTGACTCATTGAGGAAGTGAGTTTAGTGTTTGATGTGAATCATCATCTTCTTAATTCTTTTGTGATGTCTCAAGATGGTTCACTGTATCAATATTGCAAAAGCTTGATTTCAACACTTTGATAAACATGTATCATCATGTCAAGAATAAAATAATTTGAAAAGTGCAAGTTTTCATTGTTAATGTATGTTTTTTTGAAAACTCTACGTAATTGCTAGTGATACCTACCATAAAAATAGGATTTATTCTCATTTTATACACTTTCGCAGAAAGTCGACGGAGCTCTGCTACCGCAGAGCTCCTATTTCTGGGTAGTTTGGCCCTCCGGGCCAGCTGAAGAACTAACATAACCTAAACCTACCTCATATTTATGGCACTAAAGGGTGCCTTGGCTATGGAATTGAAATTTTTCATTAGTATAAAAAATGCGAAAGTGTATAAAATGAGAATAAACCAAAAATAGACTTCAAATTATCTAAATTAGATTACGTTTTAGGAACTAATTATATTATTAATCTTTTTTGCTGCTAAAACGAGTGTAAGAGTCAATTGAATGGTCTTTAATTTATTTTTTCCCGGGCAATTTTAACTCAAAGCAGTCTTTAAACGTCTCTTACATCCTTCACCTGTCTTTTTATGTCATGGGTTTACAGTTCTCCAAATTACCTTAAACTAAAAACTGGTTTTAATACCGGTCCTATTTATTTACCTGCCGTGCATTGTTCCCAAGGCAACGCGTTCAAAATGATGGCTTTCTCCAAATATTGTTTATAAACACTACCATTTGAACGTGGTATTTTCCTTTTTTACAATGTTGTGACTTAAGCGACCACCTTTGTTACTTGAAAGCAAAAATTAGACACACCTTATCAGCACAAAAAAGTTTTTATGCATCAAAAAATTGGATTCGATCGGATTGTATTTATATCGCAAGTTTTATACGTTGTAGTAATGACTTACTTTCTTTATTAGGTAAGTTTCTAATCACGTCTTAACCTAGTTTTATCAATCACTATTCCGCTCGCCCCTATACCATTCCCGGAGGCAAGCCTCTTCTACCAATTATAATACCCTACGTGACTATTGCATTGGTGAAATCGAACGATACGTACGTGATCATAATACACACGGGAATCCACGAAATGGTTTGATTTGATTTAACAATAATTGGGTTAGATTTCACGACCTAGATAAAATCATCAATATACACTATAAATTGGTCAAGTATTTATTTAAAATGACACATGTCAAAATAATGTCAAGTTTAGAATCACCGTATACAATTTTAAGTCTAAAACAATACAATTTGAACTCACCAGCCCTTGTATCCTAGGAAACATTGTCACTTAACACCGCACTAACACAACACAACAAAGTTATCACACACACAGTAATCCGTAGAGCGTGCGCGCGCGCAGACGAGTGGGACGCGAGTGTCGACACCGATGCGTGTGGGCAGCAACATGCGATGAATCATGGGAGGGGGAACTGCCCTTTATCTTTTGTTTGTGTTGCAGTTGCAGTCTCAGGGATGGTGCTTATGTTATAGTCGATAAATAAAAAAGTTATACACCACGCTGTTTATTAAGATCGCCTGCCTTTTGTAGCATATTTACTCTACAAAGTACTTAGGCGTGGTGTTTTTCTACCTATATAGGTCTATTGTGTCGTAGATTATGGTCATTTATTAATGGTGTAGAAAGGTGTTTAATAGTCAGTAGTTCGTTAGCAAGATTCATAATTTCACTCATAAGTATTAATATTAATATACTGATATCATCTATTATTTCTTCGATTTCATGTTCTACTTTTACTAATTGCCATAACGTTTACATAGATTTGCATCGCATAATATTTCCTTGCATATTACTAGTATAAGCGTTAAATTACTACAAAAACGGCGTGGTATTTCCACACATATTTAAAACACCACAAAGTACTTCCTTATCGAGAACGTAAGCGATACCAGTAATGCACTGAAACCAAAATATTTTTCTTGCAACATTGCTTGTGATAGAATATGAGCTTCGGAATCCGGCTCTCCTTATTTTCTCTCATGTGAATTTTCACACTGGACCGTTACTTACGACCTAATACCCCAAAAAGGCTGAAAATTTACCAGACGATGACTAACAAAGGTAATGAGTGTCAATGGATGATAATGTTTTCGCTTTCTCTTAGAAGATGCTATGTCCTGTGAGCATTGAGGTCAGAATTTTAGAAACTGGGACAGTGTTGTTATTCTATAAAAACTAAAGGACTTGGTTTGTTTTGGCATTTGTTGATTGCTAATTAGTGTTCTTGCATGCAACTCATTAAGTATAATGTGCTAGTCATGTCATATAATGTTGATCTGACGTCTAAAAAATGATAGTCAGCAAAAAGATTGCCACAATTAATATTTTCTGACAAAACGATATTATTGAACAGGAAGTTCTGTCCAAATTTATAATACTTTATGGAAAACCCAACACACTGGACCTCTATATTGCTTTCAAAGTTTCATGGTATCGTTTTAAACTCGGCCGCCATTAAGTAAATAAGAGCTATCAAAACAATACAATACATATACATACAATACGTAATCACGTCAAAAACAATAATGTTTTGCCATGTAGAAGTTCAGCCCAGGATTTGATAGGCATAACAGACTTTTTACAAAGTTACGTAATTCATCGATATGTCATTAATGGTAGCGAAGATGACGCAATGACTTTGACTTTGACGCATTGAAGGATAATTTTAGTTATACGAGCTCGTACATAAATGACATGTAAAATATCTTTTTTTTTAGCCCAGTTAATAAATACAAAATTGGTAATGTAGTTGATGATATTAAGCATGACACTTTGAGGACAATTTATAAACTTAAAAGGTAATATTACATTTTAACTAACTAGCCTTGCTAATATTACAGCAGTAATTCTAATTACTTACCCGTGAAAATGTAGGAACACTTTCAAGTTCTCATTATATTAATTTACGCATAAATTGCTCCTTAATTATTTTTAATGATATTTTGAGGGTAAAAGACGTTCTTATTATGAAAGTGGGAAATTTAAACGACTAAAGTTCAATGTTCGAAATAAAATGGCCGGCAAAGGAAAGGAATTAAAAAGTGAATAATTTGAATTGAATAGAGTTACTTCCGGAGCCGGTTCTATTTTGGAATAATTAATCGGGGTGTTTAGTTATTTGGACAAGTTTTGGGGCCAAACTAATAGTAGTAAGTAAACATTAAAGACAGACTGACGGACATATCAACGCACAGCCCAAACCGCTGGGTCTAGAGATTCCAAATTTGGCACGTAGGTAGCTATGAAGTCTAAGGGTGCAATAAGAAGGGATTTTAGGAAATTCATCCTTTTTTTTAGCCTTTTTGGGTGTCCCATTGCTGGGCAAAGGCCTCCGCTCTTTTCCGCCATTCGTCCCGATTGAGTGCATGCTCATCCCTTAAGGAGATAAAATTAGGGGAGTAGCGGGTAACTAATTCTACGCGTATGAAGTCACGGGCGTCCTCTAGTATATTATAGAGATACCTTAAAGGGATAAGTTCGCCTTTGTATATATTTTTTATGTTTCTGTTTCATTTTTAGTTTGTTATTCTCTATTTGTGCAATAAAGAGTTTGCATACTTATTAAAGAACGCGGTTGCTTATTTATTACATTTATATCAAAATCTTATGAGGTTCCTGTCCATGACAATTACCTGTTTTTTCTATAGGAATACCCCGTACTAATACTAATAGAAGGAAATCGTTGAATTACACTACACGATCTTAGTTACAAAAGTAAAATGGTTTATACATTGTAACTTAAAAGAGTTTTTGAAATACACTGAATACGTAGGGTTAAGGCACAAATAATGGACACATTTAGCTGACAGGCACCGGTAATAGATATTCACTCTTAATTAAAATTTCATACGGTCCTATATTGATTGTTGCAAAACAAATGAATAACCCTTATCTTCTGTAAAATAAGGATCAATCCATTATTGGTGCCTTGTCCATTACTGGTTCCATCACCCTACAAAGATTTTAACGGTAGGGTGGAGAAATCATAAGACGCATAAACGTTACTAGCCTTTTGCTTGAAATTTAAGATAAAATCCGGTCAAGTGTTAGTCGGACTTGCACCGGGTTCCGTAACCAACTTGGGTTGCCCAACTTACAGAATAATCACACCAAATTTGACGCTTGTATGTATTTATACATTACTGTTTTGATGATAGAATAAAAAAGGTATTAAAGGTACAAGGTTAATTAACTTTTTTTTTATTATTACCTTAATTTAATAATATACTTATAATATCAGGGAACAATCTGACACAAATTGACCTAGTCCCAAACTAAGCTCTAGGCTTGTACTGTGGGGACTAGGCAACGATAAACATACTTATATAGATACATACATAAATACATAGAAAACAACCAAGACTCAGGAACAAATACATGCACTCAACACACAAGTATTTGCCCGCACCGGGGATCGAACCCGGGACCGCTAGCTTCGTAGGCAGGGTCACTACCGACTAGATGTCGCTTTATCACATATTCTATAAAAAAACCGCCTGTCTATAACTCATGAAAAGATAGATACAGCTATTTAAAGTAAGGGCGGACGTACGGAAGACGAAGGTTTAATAATAGGGTTCCGTTTAGAGCCCTTTGGGTACGGAAACCTAAAAATGAACAAGGGAAATTTGATGATACGGTTACCCTAGGTGGCAGTGACTGTGTACTAAGCTAGATATCGAGTTTGATTCCCAGTTAGAGATGATAATTTTTTTTTACTGAATGTGTTGTTTTTGTCTTGCATTTTCTATGTTTATCGTTGTTTTGTACCCTTACTTAAAATCTGGAGTTTAGTTTGGGACTACATTAGTCAATTTGCATGATATTTATTACTCAATCTAATGTTTCAGCATAAATTGTAAAACACGTCAAATTATCCTAAATTAAATTGAGGTCATCAGAATTACAAATAAACATATAAACATATAAAGGCATAAAACAATGAATTAGGAGTTCAGAAAATTAAATAGAAGTGATGTCAGGTTAATAATAGGGCGTATTTTTAAAAGTTTGTACCTAGTTAGGGGCTAAAATTAAGAAACGTTAACTTTTCCGCTGAGTTACGAAAATTAGTCGTACATTATACTACCTCTCAACGCCAATTAGCAGTATCTCAAATTCAAATGAAGTAGATTCAATCCTCACCCGCTAGTAATATGCTGGCACTTGCTACAGGAGTTTTGTCTGAGATACCACCATTTGTCTTATAAAATACGCTAATTTTCGTAACTCAGCGGAAAAGTTAACGTTTCTTAATTTTAGTCCTTAACTAGGTACAAACTTTTAAAAATATGCCCGATGAAACTATTGAGTAGATTTCTCCATAAGGATCGTTATAGTAGACATTGTCACATGAGTATAAAACAACACAACACAACTAAAATAACAATTAAAATGACTACAACGTCGAATCATAATAGAATAATAAAATATCCTCGTCTTACTCAATGTTTTTAATAAGAATAAATAGATTTAGCACGTACGTACACATACACATGCGTACCTTCACGCCTGTCTATACAAAAATGTTCTTCATAGGGGGGGGGGGAAATAGCTTAAAAATGCTTGGGCAGGGTGAGAAAATATACAAAGTAAAAAAAATACATCAACTACACCATGTACTACGGAGTATAATGGATTTTGCTACAAAAGATTTCTCAGGCGGCGTCCAAATGTTTCGTCAGTTAGTTCGCGTGTTGATTGTCATTATTAGGTAGGTACTCCTACTCTATACCAGTAATATGACAGAGTAGCAGCTATCCCTTTGACTCTACCCGCACTGCAATTGGCTCGAACATAACGTACATAATATTTCTTAAAATCAAAATATTACGTATAGCTTACAACAGACCGCTTTATAATACACCTGAAGTGTATGAAAGCATAGAAATACAATACAATTGTTGCATTTATCAGCCGTAATCAGCTATCTAAAGCACCTGTCTGAAGATTTTGCGTAAGTAGCTTCAAGTGGTCTCAAAGTTCTGGAGGTATTCCCTGTCTTGATTTCGGGCGAAACAACACTGTTGTCATAAATAGGCAATATTCATGACTTTCTTCCACAGCTTCAATAAAAGCCGTTTCATGTCACAAACAGTTGAGAAAAAACATTTTATGAATAGCTATAAAAATAACCAAGATATAAGCCAACAAAGATTTGTTCCTATTTATTTCTAGCAAAACAGAATTTAACATGGAGTTTATATGGGCGACGTGTTACATGACGTCACAGTGCATATCGGATCTCTATGTCTAATCACTGTCTTGGCAGTTTAAAATGTTTGTATCATCCGCGTTTCTTGGCCAATTTTAATTTTAATTTAATGTCACTTTTGGTTGTCTACGATATTTTTTTTTTTTTTTGAAAAAGTCCATGTCCAAGGGGTCAAATGAATCCAGTTCGATTGTATGAACTTACGTTGACGGTCTTCGAGATAACGCTGTAGTTTGTAGAGTAGCGTCGTCCTCGATGCATTATCTAAACATTATTGTTACGGTTTTATCCGATAGCTTGTTGATATACTGCTTCTTTGTTCGGATCTATCATCACTATCCTACTGCCCCTGTCACACACTAAGAAGTGGGATCGCCGTAACATGCCTAGCAATGTAAAAGTTGCAGAACATTCTCAGAAGTATAAAATCTTCTCAAGAAATTACTGAGAATATTATCGGAAACATTTTAGAGCATCGAGAATGTTCTCTTTCCATACAAAATTTAAGAATATTCTTAGAAATTTCCGAGAATTTCTCATAAGAAACTTTCACAATTTGAGAAGTTACTTTTTGGTACAATGCAACATGTGCCTCGAGTGTAAGTTGCTGTTCACGCGGCAAACCGTCTCGAACACGAAAGTGACCATGCTATTCATACGAGAAACGCAAACGCGATCGAGACGATTTTGTGTATTTAATTACACACTATAGGCTACGATCTCTTAAATCTAACTCCTCTCTTAATTGTCAACTTAGCTGTCACCATGGTGAGTTGCACAATAGAACATTTTCTCTTTCTTATTGAACGGTTTTGCCTATAAACATCGTTTTTGTCCCCATTTACATTGGACACCCTGAAAATTCCAAGCCCTAGGCCTAAAAATACATATTTTAACCATCTTCGTAACTATAACGTTATTCAAGGAAGACTTATGCGGTCAACAACATGATTTATCTTTACGTAATTTCGCAAAAGATAAGTAATATTTATTGTGGCTAAAGTTTTTTTCAATTCTTGGGTTAAAAAGACTAAGACCTCATTATCTGCCCTTTGCAACCTCGTAAGGCCCACGTCAAATTTCGTTCGAAAAAGAATCTTATGTCGGTCAACTAAAGTCAAAAGTCACTTTGACAAATGTCCTAAATTTACGAAATTAAAAGACTACCTTTTCCTCTACCACAAACAAGATTAATGTCTAGAAGTTTCATTTTACCAATAAATAACACGTGTTACATTTTGCTTTTAATATCGTGGGTATGTTATTTCAACAAAGACCTTCTTGTAATAAAATACCATGGAGATTTACACCCTTTTATAATTGCAACGTGTTATTTATTTTTCCTGCTAGGTATGTCTTTTGTTCACTGTCAACCGGCTTGAACTATTATTAAGACAAAGGGATGGATCTGTTATAGGAATTCTATTGCAATAGCGACCTCATTAAGAGTTTGAATCGTTGTTATGTTTTTCTTTATTTATGTAGAAGCAGAAATAGCAGAGTAGGTACATGTCTCATTATTGTCCTATCATCAGGTAATTATAAAGTAAACAAGGGCAGGTTTATGCCCTAGTTATGAAATGTTGTTATTGTTTTTATTTGTTTTAACATTTGTAAGACGGAAGATTAGGTATATTAAATATTTGTTTACAAACTACTAAAACGTTAGTTTGTTTATCATTAAAACAATATCATTACAATATCTTGACAAAATTTTTGGTGTTAAGTATGATTGTTTTTAATGCAGAATTGTTTTCTAACCGTGAAATTCAACATTAAATAATTTGTCAAAGGGCATTGGGTAAATTTATTTGAAGAATATTGTCATTTTTTTTTCAGCGGCCGCGGATGATTTTTACATAGTTATTTAGAAGACTTCTAAATACACATCGATATATAGAATTTATGGCGTTAAATAATATCGGAGCGGAGATTTTAAAGATTTAAGTATTCAGTTTTTAGTACAAAAGTACGCCCAAGTATGAATATTTAAATATTTCGGCTCCGATGCACTTAAGAGTATTACATTACATAACAAAATATGTTTATTTTTAATAATTCTATTATAATTTACTACTTTTACGAATGGCCGCTCACCTTGAAAATGTATGACTTTTACAAATGACAACCCTTTTACCCAAACCCCTTTATTTGTTTCTTTGTTTTGGCTATAAGGAATTTTGTTTGAAAACACATTATTCTATAATTGATAGGGAACTACATACTTAAATACGTAAAATGCAACTAAGATTCAGGAACAAATACACGCGGTAATAATATAAAAAAATCACGTCGGGAAACAAACCTGAGACCTCCTGATAGCATGGTAGGTACGGTACCAAGCGCCAAGTACCAACTAAGCTAACTACATTGACTTAAATGGAAATTATTACTTGCAAATTGCAAATCTAGCTGAAGGTACCTACGAACAAGTAACCTTAGGTTTTCCAATAAAAAAAAATGCAGTAGAATAAGCCACAAATGACTAAATTACTAGAAGTTGGGTTTACCCTTTATACTTAGTCGTTTTCCAAGACTCTGAACTCTAGTTAGACTGGAAACTCAAGGTCTTTGTGACCACTAGCGAGAAATGTCCAAGAAAACTTTGTTAATTTCATCACACGTTTCAATTTCAAAGAATTAATAATGTTTATTTTGAGTATGATATTATTTGTCAACATTGACAACAAGGAAAATATTTAAAGTAGGTAAATAAACTTGTGGTTGATAAGAGGATTATGATTAATAAAATAAATTACTGACGTAATGAAGGAAAAAAATGCGAAATTTGAAATTACGCAAATCAATAATACATCATTATATTTCCATTATTTTCCTTAACATTTGCGTCATTGATAGACGTATTTTCACAATTCGATTTAGTATTTTGTTTCACTTTCGGGCCATTTTATTTTTGTTACAATTATTCGTTCTCCATTTAATGTACAAGATAGATCTAGCTATAGCTTAGTAACAAATAAAATACATACATACATACATAATCTCACGCCTTCGTTCCCAGAGTGGGGTAGGCAGAGCTACAGAATGACCAACATCTCTAAAAACTTGTTGATAATTCTATAACCACAATTTGCACAAATAGGCTAAGATGTTTACCAGCGTATTAGTGACAGGTTGCAAGCCCATCGCCTAACAGTACTACAAGCCTTTATTCCCTTAGTCGTCTCTTACGACATCCACGGGAAGACATGGAGTGGCACTATTCTAACTCGGCAACCACACGAGGAATAAAAAAATAAAACAAACAAAATATAATAAAATACACACAAAACAAAATAAAATAAAATATTAAGAAAAAAATTGAAGTTCCGCGTGGAATGTAATTGGCAACAAGAGCCAACAAAAAGAGTCGTGTCTTGTTTCCTTCCTCAAAATTGGACATTACTTTTTAAATCAGCAGATTTTTCCTCGATCTACCTTTTGAATTCTTGTATTTCTACTAATTGGTTTTGAGGGCAATTCGAGATTCTCTTTATGAAATAGCCTTAAAAGCCAAACGTTACGGATACCACTATACTCGTACTCACTATACGTTATGTGTCAGTTTAATCTTAGTAGCATAAAATGGGCCCATAACCTATAATGATACAACTGTTTTCCATAGACAACTGACGTTTATTCTTAGAATAAGCAATGTGGTTACATTATAGCCACTAGATGACAATTAGTTACTTAGTTCTGTTTGTAGGTAGTTTAGTCACGAGATTAAATACCCACCTTCGGTCCAAAGTCAATCTGACATTCTACAACAATAAGGTAGACTTTCCTAAAAGTTACAAATGACTTGACATCTCTAATGACATTGACGACTTCAAGCATATTTTTCTTGAAATGGGTCCCAAATTAACGCTCGTGACCGTACGTATTATCATACAGTTTTAACGGGAGCCCTTTGTTTCCCATAATTTTATTGGTCATAATGTAATTGTTGACATAATTTTTGATAGTCATAATTTTTTATATCGCTGAAACTGTAAACTTTTCAGAAGTTCTGAAATATCTAACGTGTAGAGAAGGCTAAGCTAGGTTAGGTTTGATTTAAAAAAATCCTGAAAAAGTAATAGTTTCTTTAAAAAAACTCGTTATTACTTGCGATGATTATGACCTAAAGCACATTATGACTAAAAATAATTATGTCAGTCAATATAGACCCAGTTTTAACAGTAACCTATCGTTTGGCCACTAGGGTTGCGTCGATGCACGTTGCTGGATACTTTTTAAGCAGGCAAACAAACGCGGCGACGACGCAGCCCCGACTAAACCGGCTTGGTGCCTCCTGTTGAGTTTGCTTGCGGTGGCTCGAGCACGTACGGTCAATGCACACACACATGGAAGCCGCGCGATATACTTTTGTTTGATGACGAAATCGTCGGTGCATTTTGCTCCTCATTAAAAAATTACCTTACGCGGTTTTGCAGATATTTATTCTGTTCTAGTAGACAGGGCTTGGGTAGACCTAGCCCAGATGAATTCCAGTAAAAAATTTAGACTATGGATAACATGTATAATACTGTATCAATTGCATAAATTTTTCATAATCACAAGTTTTAGACAGTGGAAATTCGCGGAAAAGTTGGTTTTAAAAGATATCCATCACCGACACAATACAGGAAAACAATGTAACCAGGTCACTCGTATCAATACATTATCTTATCTTATCTTCTCTAACAATGTATGTTAACAGCCTGATTTGTTTAATTTAGGACGCCAATTGTTCTACTTTAATCAGATAGTATAAATATAGTGAGAGTTTTATCAGATGCCGCTTCATATACGCGATAAAATATGGGTAGATGATAAAAACCAGCCAAGTGCTAGTGCGACTCGCGCAAGAAGGGTTCCGTACCATTATTTTCTGGAAGCTCCCTTTAATTTTTAATATTTATTGTTATAGCGGTAATGGAAATACACACATTGTGAAAAAATGAACTGTCTACCTATAACAGTTCATGAGATACGAGTACAGGTCTTCTATTCTCATCAAGTCACACATCACTTCAGCCAAAAGACGTCCACATAGAGCTCCCCCAAGGTTTGCCACAAGGACCGGTCCTGCACCGCTTGCATCCATCGGTCTCATGCAACCTCAGCCACGTCGTCTGCCCACCTTGTTGGAGCCTTTTTTTTTTCTCGCTGGGGAAATGCATTTACGCATACCACCCAGGTCCAGGGGGACCTGGGATGGTTATGTGGGACTCGCCAATCGAGAACGGCCGGAATACCCACTAAAAACCCAGCGGTGAACCATCTGCGTCCTTCAGGGAGGTGCCACGCGACCACGAACAAGCGCACTCGGCTGTGGCACCTCGACACCCTTGACAGCCTTGGTTCACCAAGGCACCCTCAGACTTCCGGTGCGCCCCGGTGGACGAAGGGGTCCCCCGACCCCTTCGGCCAGCGCACTGTTACGGTGGGGGAAGAAGGTGCGCGTAGCGCCGCCTTGCCCTTCCCCTCCGTCGTCTGCGGAGCGGGTCAGCGAGGGCGCTGGTCTCTCTGGCTCGCTCCGCTTCCTCCTTCTGCGAGATGACTGCTTCGCAGAAGGGCCTTGTTGGAGCCTAACCTAACCTAACCTTTTTTTTTTCACGCTGGTGAAATGCATTTACGCATTCCACCCAGGTCCGGGGGGACCTGGGATCTAACCTAACCTAACCTAACCTAACCACGCTGCGTCTTCCGATAAGCGAACGCCTCTAAGTTCAAATATAAGTTATAAGTTTAATTTATTTTTAAAATACTACATACATAATTTAGCAGTCTTAATTTTATTGGTATTTTTTGTGCAAAAGGAATAATAATCATGTTTTTAGAATTTATTTCAGCTTAAAACATCGTTAAGAGATACAAAGCCAGTTTAGAAAAGCCTCTTCCAGCCTCTCGTGTTTTGATTGCTTGCATTTTTTGCTAGTATAGCGCCAACCCAAAAAAAAATAAAGGCTGTTCTGCCCTGCTAATCCAAAACGCAGTATCTCAGATAAAACTCCTGTTGCAATATCAACCTTATTACTGACAGAAGAGAATTAAAACTGCTTTGGTTATTACATTTGGGATACTGCTTTTTGGCTTAGTAGGGCAGTGTTATTATTATTAATACATGAACTAAAAGAGAAATGAAAACCAAGAAACACCCTAGAAACCTTTTGGTACGGAACCCTAAAAACAATATATTAAAATTAAAATATTTCTTAACGATTATCGATAGATAATGTTTGTAAGTCTCTGGTCAAGGACTTTTTATCTTAAGGCTTTGCTTACTGAGCCTTCTGTCAAAGACCTCAGATAGGTAAATAATAAAGAAGAACAATAAAAAATACAAATAATTGTTTTTGTCTCTATTACGATATCAAATACACGAGAAATGGAAACCCTAAACGGTTATGTTTTTCAGTTTTTTTTTATTTAAAAAATCTCGTGGGTAACTTGTTATTTTGAATATTGCCAACCCAGAAGATTAAATCATTTCATAAGCCGTCTTGGATACACAGTTGTGTACCAAAATCACTTTCCATTAATTTTAGTTCCTCATTTTATGCAGATACTTGTTGAAACACTAAGACACTAATTTGGTATTCAAGTTTAAACTTTAAAGTCCTTAAAATATGCAATGTTTAAATTAAATTGAAATTAGCTACATCTTAGAACAATGGCTACTTTGCTTAAAGTTAGAAATTAGTGTTTAAATTAATTATGACAGTCTAAAATTTACTCGACATCAATACTTATGTGGCGTGTGTACACTTTAGTATACACTTTAGTACCTTGTGTAAATATGTGTTTACACTATATATGTTTACACTTTATCCGCTATGACAATTTCATATGACAGTTTAAACATGTTGTAAATAGACAAGGTACTAAAATGTAAACATATTTATGACGTCGACTGTTCAGTCAACAGCATAAATAAGTGATCATTTATGTACCTTGTCGCTTTCAATCGTTTCACAATTTTGTATGACATTTCAAACACGACGTTTAGTAAGATGGTGGTGGTGATCCAAAGGTCGTAATAACAGTAATTGGGAAGTGAGATAAAGGAGATGATTTTGGATTTAAATGTGGTGAGACCGTCTTAATAGATATCTGTCGAGTCATTTCCATTTACGGCAGCATTGAATCTTTACAAATTCGTACCCAGAAGTGGCTCTAGCCCATGTAGTGCCCGTGTCCATCAATACCCTGGCGCCCTCTAGGGTCTTTGAGCGCGCCAGCGCTGCGACTGACGAATAATCTTTGCAGGTGTCCCAAAGACCCTGAGCCCGTGTGCGCGTGCAGCAGCCTCTGTATCGTACCATAGGCGACTGCATTCCGATGTTAGTTCTAAATAAGGGAACGGGGGACGGCTTAGATATAGGTCAACTATGATAGCTACTAGGTGTGAACAAGGAAAGTCCTTGTGGTATATTGCTGCATTACTACTGCCCGTTGATCACTTCATCCCGAAAAAACCCCTCATATTAAAGCAAGATGACCTAATACTATACAAAGTAAAGGACCACGCACTGTGTCCTGGTGTGGTGGCATATGATTGCACCGGTGAACTGACTACCATAGAGGTGAATCATTTTAGTTCTTGGAGTTACCATCGCATTTGGGTATCACAGCTCAATAACCTTTAGATGATCATTATGCTTCTTTTCTTTCCTCATGCGAGCAACAAGGTGAATTCAAGGATTTGACACCCTCTGACTCATGAACGGGGTTTTTAAAATTTTTGAAATTTGGTTTAATAACCACGAAACTCTGGTTAATTTAATAAAATTAGGGAGGTAACACTGAGTTATGGAATCACGAAGCATGATAAAAAATCTGCGAGACTGTCGTCATCGTAATCTAGGCCTTCTTCACTATCTGTACCATCATGCAGTGCATTAACAATGACATCGTCAAACAAAATCAAAAAAAAAAACAGTAAATTGGCCACATACGGGCTCTTTTACACGTCGGTAATATACAGTGAATCTACTAGCGCTTCGGACAAGACCATCATTGCGGAGAAGAAGCGCCGCAAGAAACTCCAGCAGAAGGTAATTTTTTCAAATATAAAATACAATAATACTTAAAAGTAAGTAATGAGGCGGTATGTTACTTAAGTCTACACTATATATGGTACAGAGAGTTAAGACTTGAAGTTAATTCACGCTAGCTTCGAACTACAACTTCATCTGCGTGGAATTCGCTACTAACTGCCTTGGTAATCGCCAAATTTTCTGTGATTCGTAGCCTATTTTTGACAGCCTAGCCATGACTAAATACAATCAGTGCTGTGGAAGCTTAACGTTTTGATAGCTCTTATTTACTTGACAGTAATGACTACCGAGATAAAAACAACACTGTACCAAATCTAAGCCGATTTGGTTTTTACCTCCTAGAATATAATGAATTAGAATGAATGAAAATAAACAAAAGCACTCATAATGCTTTTATCAAAGTAGATACCTTGGGGTAGGATTACGAATAAGTGGACCGACACTTCGTCGAAAATTCGTTATCAATAAAAATACGGTTTCCTGTTTATGGAGCTTATTACTATAGTATATAAAAAAAAAACTTTGTACTTACATATCATGTCGTTATTTCTTTGCCCTATGTGGTCTGGAAGACAGTCTATTTAGTGATAGGACTGCCTGTTGTAGGTAGGACAACCTTCCGTGAAAAAATATCTAAATGATGTTGAAATCATCAAAATCGGTTGCGTGGTTTAGCAGGAGTCACAGACAGACGCGGTACGCAATTTTGTTATTATACTATGAAAAGAAGATTATATAATGGTGGCACTTAGAGTCAGTTAATGACGATTGAATCGTTCCTTAGAGACAAAATTTTCCATACAAAGAGGAGAATAGTTTGAAAAAAGAGGAACGAGTTTACTGTCTCTAAAAATGTCTCTGAGTACGGCGGTATTTGTTCCAAAAAAAATATCTGTTAGCAATATTTCCACTCACAAAATTTATTCAGTAGCATTTATTCTTTTTAGTAGCTGTATCATAATTTCCCAATCTGCATTTATCTGAATAGTTATATAATTTCCACAGAGTCGACAGAGCTCCGCTAGTGATAATTATTACCATAACCTACCTACCTATTTCGGCCTTATTACAATGGGGAAATTTGGGACTGGGAAAAATCCAGAATGGTAGGTAAATATGCAACCAGGAAAAATTAAGCATGGGAAAAATGCGATTCGATAAAATCACAAATGGGTAAAGTCACGACTAGATAAATTACTACGCGGATTAATCGAGTTCGGGAAACACAATGATACACCCGGCGGTATATCCCTAAGATAACGAAGGGTGGATCAAAATTAATAAGAATTTATTTATAAAAATTATTTACTTTCAAGCTAACATACATACATACATAACTTCACGCCAGTAATCCCAGACTGGGATAGACAGAGCTACAGAATTGCCAACAACTTTAAAAAGTTGTTGACAATTCTGTAGACACATTTTGCACAAATAGGCTAAGATGTTTACCAGCGTATTAGTGACAGGTTGCAAGCCCATCGCCTAACAGTACTACAAGCCTATATTCCCTATTCAAGCTAGCAGAATCTTGTATAAAATATAACAAGTTTCCTGCCTAAGACTGCTTACTCTACACCTGTACGAGCATAAAGTACCACGTCATTGGCTCATAAGGACGTCTCAAATGACGATGCGTCATGTGACACACTTTACAGCCGTGACTCGCCGGTTAAATTCTAACGGTTCGTTTTCCACTTCAAAAAATGACGCGTAGATTTTCCGGGAAACATTTGCTGCCCGAGAAACATTTTAGGGAGAAGGAATTCGTTCCTACTTTGAACTTATGTATGAAAAGTGGTCACTAAGGCACGACTTGGCGTTGGACCACAGTTAAGCGTAGTTAACCATACAAACAACGAAGGCGAAAAAAGTTCCGTTGTGCGACGACAACTATCCTTACAATTGTATAGCTAATTTTCGTGACACAATGGAAAAGTTTCATAGAAAATTTTATTGTGTGAGTTAGCGTGCCCAACTTTTTGGACCTTACCCTTATATTAACTGACTCCGAGATCGGTCGTTGAAGGCTCTGGGAAATTTACTCGGAGTAGAAAAAAAAAACATTATCATTTTTTAAACCCGAATGTCAAAGACGGAGGATGCTTTGGGGTTCAGGAACACTTTTCTACATGGGAAAAGCATATTGTTTTTGACATGTTAATGTATTGTTTGTAATTCGACCGCCATTACTGTCATGGAAATAAGAGCTATCATTAACATTGATATAAGATAACAATTTCAAAGCATTACCCAATAGAAACATTGGCCCAGTATATCTATTAAGCTAAAAAAATATTTTAACTCCAGAACATCGGCGATTTTATTCTCTTTCCAATATATTTATTTTGAAAGTGTACGGCAAGGACGCTCTTGCCAGGTTGGGAAACTATCCGTCTGTATGTCCTTTTGTCATAGCGGTATATTTTAGTAACTATGTCGACCATCGATTTGAAAGTTTAGATAGTTTTAGATATTGCTAGGGTATCCATTGTATCCAGAAAAAAAGCTTTGAAAAGAAGGTTAAAATGGGAGGTTGAAATTTAAAATGAGTATAGTTGTTTAAATAACTAGGGTGTCAGAATGATATGAAAGGGCTACATTTGCACATTCTAGGACATTTTTTTAAAATATATTTCCTAAAGTTTTCTACGGCTTTAAAGTTGGGTTAATTTAGGAAGATTTGAAAGAAGTTTTTATGACTTATCATAAAAATTTCATTGATACATAAAAATCTTCGTGAAAAAATATCTATTTGATGGTGAAAAAATCATCAAAATTCCTTGAGTGGTTAAGGAGGCGTTAGCGGATACACAGACAGACAGATAGATAGATCCAGAAAGCGACCTTGTTTATTACTATGTAAATATAAAGATACAAATGGAAATCCTAGGAAACTTTTCATGATTTAAGTTACTAAGTTACTATGACATAATTTTATAATGTCTAGAAATCCATACGTTTCACTGTACCTATACAACTAATTTGGCAGCAAATATTCTAAGAACAAAGCATGTTTCACATAATCATCAGATCGTCATTTAATGCAAACAATGACGTCATGACTCATCACCCATCTATTCTAGGACCTAACGGAATTTCAACGAACTTCTATTGACAATGGTACAAGTATCTGATCATTTTAGTACCATATCGCTTTCACTCATCAGGCAATTATGAACGGGAGTTCATACGTGACAGTAAAACGACAAAGTTCTTAAGAGTTCATTGATCATGCCGTTGACTGTGCGGGTTTCGCGGAAATGATAATGTGCTGCTCGGAATTAGTGATATCACGATACAGAGAGATTCCAGTTATAAACAATTGGTTCTTATATGTGGATGACATAATCTTTTAACAAATGCCAGGGTTGATGATTGTTATAAACGCTTTGTGTAAAAATATTGTATTTTGTTGTGTTTTATACCCTACAAAAATTTTACTCGGCACTCTGGGTTTTCATTCGTTGGAGGTCAGGCGCACTACAGCTTGCTTCTTAGCGTGTGCGTCTTGCGAGGTGAGGGTGACTCTCCGGAACTGGTAGAACAAATTGCGAGGCTGAATGTCCCTGAGGTACACAGGATAACTCTGAGACCCCGCACTCGCTCCTTACTGGCCTTGCCAGTTGCACGCACAAAAACTCACCGCTGCTTCATGCGCTGGGGCTGCTGAATGCGCTCCTGGCATCGGCGGCACCGGAGTGTGATGAGTTGCCTACGTGGCGATGGCTGGCTGTGTGCTCGGAGTGCCTGAGGATTTGCGAGGCGATGGATGACAGGCAGTCGAATAATCTTTTGTAATGTTTTATTTTTATTTTTATTAGTTTTTAGTTTCACAATGTATTAGTTTTATGACTAATGATGTGTAAATATATTTTGAAATAAATAAATAAACAATGTCAATATCGTCTAGGGGACACGGTTTCTGTAGGAGAATGTATCCAAACTTTTTTTTTTTTACAAATTATATAGTTGTCTTTTTATTGGGTGTTACTTCATAATTTTAGGTAAGTACATTTATGAAATTGAGCAACTTTTTATGTGGTTGTTTTGCACCACATAGGTAAGTAAATTTTTTATAATTTTTATTATTACTATTTATGAGTTCTTGTGAATATTCAGAGTTTTGACACATTTTCCTGCTCAACGATATTATTTAATATTTATTATTTAATACCAAAAATATACACGCTGTGATCGTTACTGTGTTCATTAATTCACAGATATACATTTTGTAAACATTTATTTAAATCGACATCAAATCCTTTAAAGGCTCTCACTTATTAAAACTTAACTTAAAAGCAAAAGCATTGTTCTTACATAGCATATTGAATACATTCACCGTTTGAAATGAAACTAGCATTCATTTCGTTTTACTCGCTTCTGCGCCTGATTAAAACGTTGTAGCAAAACGTTCTCTCGACGAAAACATGAACAGCACTTTGTAGGCGCTTCATTTTATTCGTGCTCAATGCTAAAATTAAATTGGGGGCTAAAAATCTGGATTTATTTCTATTTATCTTTCACAATCTCACTGTCACCAGCACCACTAAAGTTCGAAAAAGTCTATCACGCGAATTAAAACTTTGCCGGCAAAGCTCTTCGTCCGGATTAGGGCTTTATTTCCGTCTGAAAGCACAGACAGGGAAACTAATTAAAAGCTATTTTAATGTTAAAACTTTTATAATTATTTACAATATAAATTAATTCAAATGAACAGAGGTGCTACTTACAATAGCAAGTGTTAAAAGGGAAATTCAGGAATGAGGTAAATTGAGTAGGAGTACATACATAAACTCACGCCTTCATTCCCAGAGTGTGGTAGGCAGAGCTACAGAATTACCGACTGTAATAATTTGTTGATAATTCTGTAACACATTTTTCACAATTAGGCTAAGATGTTTACCAGTGTTTTCGTGACAAGTTGCAAGCCCATCGCCTAACAGTACTACAAACAGAAAACCTTTGCCGTTTTAATGACTAACCTACGGGTTGTTTTCAGTTTTGATGTTTTCGATGTTTGTATTACATCTTTTTCAGTAATAATTTTAATGATTCTAGTAGTAGGTATACTTCGTCTGTTCTACCTCAGCCTCACGGTTTTTCTTTTTACCGAAGCCAGAATTACTTTTTATAATTTTCCACTCTTATAATTTTAATAAAGACTTTATTAAAATTATAAGAGTGGAAAATTATAAAAAGTAACTGTTACTATTAAATGAATGTACGTAATTTGTTATTCAACGGGACGATCTCACACAAATTGACGTACCTGGCGTCAAACTAAGCTCTAATGAAGTGAATATAATTATTATGAAATTAATGATCTAGGGTGCATGGCTATGACGTTAATGTCAATAAAAAGGCTACCTATGTTCTTATCAAATGTCGAATGAAGGAAGCTAGTTAATCAATTTATAAAATTAGGCCTTAACCTGGATATGGAAGGTAGGTAGAAAGTGTTTAGTCAATTACGTATCAGTATAAATATCTTTACAGTGTCATCTCATCATTAAAAGATAAAAAAAAGATAAAAGATGTTTATTCAGTAAGTAGGCTGCACGGGCACTTTCACACGTCAAAAATCTACCAGCGCTTCGCAAGAGACCACTGCTGAGAAGAAGCGCCGCAAGAAACTCAATAGTCAGTCTTTTTTAAATATAGCTTATGATATTATACAATTACAAAACTTAACCTAGCATTATATAAATCAATGAATCTAACATAGAATAAAATGTATACATATATTCATGCGTAGTAGAGCAGGAAAATGTGTCAAAACTCAGAATTTTCACAAGAGCTAATAAGTAGTAGTATTAAAAGAATGAATTTTTTTTGCTTGTTTTGGTGGTAATGTAAACTCCCATTGATTGGAAGTCACTTATCGTCCTTTAAAACTAGCAAATAATCAAAAACAAGAAAGTAACTTGTGTATTGATGCAGGACAAAGTTTTACATAACCTTACTCCCAAAAATATAGATTTATTATTCGGGCTCCAAGTACAATACAACCAGTTTATTTTTTGCTGCAATATCGTATTTTGTCTAGCCTGTAAAGAAATAAAAACCTACCATAGTCCTGACCACGTTTAAATGTGGTTCTTATTCTATAGATAGCAGATTGCGTACTAAATTGAAAATAAAACCAGTCTCTTGTTTCAGGTGAAGCGCTCCATAATGCTCAAGATGGCCGACGCGTGCGCGGACAGTTCGAAGCAAACCCGCTTCCACGAGATGCACGTGCAGCGTCACAACAACGTGAGCATCCTGTATGCGGACATCGTCAACTTCACGCCGCTGTCCGAGCGGCTCAGTGCGTCTGACCTCGTCAAGACCTTAAACGAGTTGTTTGGACGATTTGATCAGATTGCTCAGGTCAGTGTTGCTAACACCAAACATATTACTTAGCATCAAGCGTTGGTATGCATCAAGCCTAAATACGATAATAAATTATTATAAACCGGATTACCTCCAGCAAAATAGCCGTCAGTTGAGCTATACCTGGCTTCAATATGTACAAAGTTACTGTAGCTGTCCAGGTCTCTCGAGTTAGAGACGGATGTAAAGTAAGAAGTAGACCGAGGTTATATTCGACTCGTTTTGGGTTGAACTAAGTGTAGCGTCACAACAATGTGAGCATCCTATATGTGAACATGGTCGTCTGATCTGGTCAGATTGCTCGGGACAGTATTGCTAACACCAATCATATTATTAAGCACCAAACATTAATGCGCATCGTCAAGCGAAAACGCGATGGTGGTGGTGGTGGTGATGGTGGGGGTCTGGTGGATTACCTCCAGCAGACTAGGTATAAGAATTGCCAAGTTGGTATAGCTGTCAGTTGAGCTATATGTACCTGGTTTCAATATGTATAGGTACAATGTTACGGTGCTGTCCATATATTTCTAGTGAAAGAGACGGATGAAGAGTGACCAGGAGACCGAGGTTATATCAGACTCGTTTTGGGTTGAAGTAGTATAGTTATATGATATAATATACATACACTCACGCCTTTATTCCCAGAGTGGGTTAGGCAGAGCTACAGGATAACCAACAACTCTAAAAACATGCTGTCAATTACCCTTGTATTTCACCACATTTTGCACAAAGATTGAATATAGTAGTGTATAGTAGTATTAATGTAAATATTTAATATGTTATTTATAGATTTTTACTAGCTCGACTTAAGAAAGCATTAGCTTCTTTCGTTACGATAACAAAAAAAAACGTGTGGGTTCGAGACACCCGACAGAAGTGATAACTTAAACTAATCTAAGTTGAACTATATACCCTCCCATATAAGAAGTTGTCACTTCAAAAAGTTCAAAATGGCCTCCACTTTTTTTTAATCTGAGTACGGGTTCGCATTTGTAGTCCCGACGGATCCTCAGATATCGATTTTCAAGACAATCGAACCAGTAACAAAAAAGTTCAAAATGGCGGCCACTTTTTTTAAATCTGAGTACGAGTTCTCATTTGTAGTCCCCATGGATCCTCAGATATCGATTTTCAAGAAAATCGAACCAGTAACAAAAAAGTTCAAAATGGCGTCCTCTTTTTTAAAATCTGATTACGGGTTCGCATTTGTAGTCCTAAGGGGCCCTCGGATATCGATATTCAAGACAATCGAACCAGTAACAAAAAAGTTCAAAATGGCGGCCACTTTTTTAAATCTAATTACGATTGGCCTAGCGGCTTGGAGGTAGGTCTATGACGCCATGGTGCCGCGGTTCAAATTCCATCCGATACCAGGGTATTTTTGTATTTTAAAAATTAGTACTATACCGCTGCCGTATGCGTGAGAGAAAGGGAAGCCAGACAGGCTGTCTAGCAGCATGCGTTACGTAACGAAATGGTTTACCTTCCGTAAAGAAGTTATCACTTCAAAAAACTTGAAGTTCCGTATTCTTCCTCTCAATTTTCCTCCGTAGTTAAACCAAAGTGGCTTTGAGGATACACGTGTAGTCTTCCAACAACGTGAGCACTTTTGATTAACAAACGCTTTTTATTCAACATTATTATTTCATTTACCGGGTTGGCAGGTTAGAATCCTGCTACTCCATGTCTTCCCGTGGATGCCGTAAGGGAATAAAGGCTTGTAGTACTGTTAGGCGATGGGCTTGCAACCTGTCACTAATACGCCGGTAAACATCTTAGCCTAATTGTGCAAAATGAGGTTACAGAATTATCAACAAGTTTTTAAGAGTTTTCTGTAGCTCTCCCTATCTCATTCTAGGAATGAAGGCGTGAGTTGATGTAAATATGTGTATGTATTATTTCATCAAGTGCAAACGAACTAGACACTGTTCGGTGGCCGACCACTTGAGTATTTCACCGACTATTCCCTTCATTTTAGATCTCCCTAAACACAAACTATCTTACCAGTTTGCAAACTAAAACAATCCAACGCCGTGGTTTGCTAGGGTCTCGCCACAACTATTAATAACGTGAAGTAAACCATCGTCGCTTTAAACTTCAACTTGCTGGGAAGTAACTCGCGCGCAAGGGTCGGATAGTTTCAATTTCAAACAGTGCTTTATAAACGACTTTAAAACAAAACATCAGAGTCGCGCCTTTAGGCCCTATTAGACTACAAGATATTGACTAAACTTTCTTACGACTAACTATAGACAAGCTTGCTATTATACTGCGCTGAATACCGCAAGCTAACAGTAAGACATAGGCAGTAACACAGTTAGCGCGGCCGAAGCCACTGTTACAGACTAATTAAACTGACTAACTGACTTACTGCTGCGCGAGGACTATTAGTACAGACTAATCGCATAGTATAATAGGCCCTTGAATTGGTTACTTGCTGCGGAAAAGAAGGTAGGTAAGAACACATTACATACCTAGAGCGGTAAAATAAAGTATGTCAGATCGCAGGTATTAGACTCCTGCCTGAGTCGAAAGCGTTTTCGGTGTAGTGAAAACTAAAGCTAACATAAATGATACACGACATAATAACATATTAAGATCAATGTGTGTCAGCTCCAGAGCTCTCGCTAAGCTAGAGCTATCGATTGGATAAACGTTCACTCTAAAAAGACAAGGTGGCGTTAGTTGGCCGGATTTGTTACAGATTATTAACGTACACAGTTACGTGGCCCTACTGTACTCTGTCCAGCGAGTTATTATAGCTTTGAAAATTGACGAATCTTGTCATTGGTCAGCGATAGGGGCAGATAAAGAGTTTACGTTTTTGATAGCTGCCAAACTTGACATAACATTAATCTCTTTGCGAATAAATACTTACATTTAAAAAACACAGAAATATGTCCAGCATTAAATGGGTAAGGCCGCGAATTTTGACCAATTTGGACGTTTCAAATTTAACATGCTCATAAAGGCCCAACCGCATCCTGGGCGCGTTGTGTGACCGCTGGGATAGCCCTATGTGGGATCGATGGGAAAGTATGCACGCACATCCCCGAACATAATTTTTAATTTATGTACCTAGTTATTTAGTTTTATTAATTTTAATTTTATTTTTAATACCCTAACATTTATTTTATAAGGATTTCTAACAAATTTGTATGGAGCTTGTCTGAAATAAACAATTATTATTATTATTATTATTATTATAAAAAAAAATTGGTAACACCGAGAGGTTTCAAAACAATTTTATTATATTACGCAATAAAAACTGTCAAGGTCGCAAGTGACGTAATTGATTTAAATCCTTTCAAATAAATAATAAAAAATTATTTCCGTCCAAACGTAACGAAAGTTGTCAATTTTTTTCGACCACGTGTACTTTTATTTTCACGATTTTCAACTTCTCATGATCATGCTTTTATTTAAATAAAATTTTGTGATATAACGATAGTTCTACCGATTGCGAAAAAAATATATTAAAATAATTTACTTGTTTTATCTTGCATTCTTTTATTGGGCCACAATTCCACGTTTTCGTTACGAATACTTTCGTGGCGCTTTATAAAGCTAGATTTAAAGCCAACTGTGGTATAAATTCGGTTTTGTGCACTGGCAACTCATATTCTAGTAGGGCAACATCAGAGAGGAACCCAACCTCGTCAGTTTGTTGATTAAATGGCGGTCAAAGGAGACGCGGGCAAAGTTTTTCTAAATATCTTCTAAAGTGCTAGTGCTGTGATTTTAAGGCTAAATAGTGATTATTTTTAAGCGGTTGTTTTTTCATACCATGGGTTAGTGTTATTCACGCACGTGACATGTATTATTATATTCAAAATATCGTTACTTCACCATGATAATCAATATTTTTTTAAAAATACGTTACGCTTTCGTTACGAATACGTTACATTTTAACGTAAAGTGACGAAACCATGAGGTAAAGGGAAGTGCGTACAGAAAAATACGAACTTAAATGAGTTTTTACTAGATTTCCAACGACAAATACAATAAGTTATTAAGATGAATCAATTTGAAATTGTAGGTACGTACAGTAGGTACAGGGATCAGCACGAGAGAATTAAATCCATACTATGCATATCCATAATAATATTATAAATGCGAAAGTGTGTCTGTCTGTATGTTACCTCTTTACGCTTAAACCGCTGAACCGATTAAGATGAAATTTGGAATAGAGATAGTTTGAGTCCCGGAGAAGGACATAAAATAGTTTTTATCCCGAAAATCATCCCCTAAGGAGGTGAAATAGAGGGTAAAAAATTGCATGGAGCTACGATATAAACGAGTTCCACGGGCAGGAGCTAGTTATTAACCGATCGAGCGAGCGAAGCGAACGAATGCTTTTTAAATTTGGAGATTGGAGTGGCATTTTTTTTGAGAAATGCTCAAATGTCTCTGTTGTATTATGAAAAGTACCTATTGATTACTATTTCATTTAAAAAGATAAAAAAATATTCATTTAAGTAATTAATAAAAATGTTGATTACGTGAAAATACTTTATTTGTATTTAATCAATAAAAACTTAATTTTTTGAAACGTATTTTTTTGCGAATGTTTACCAGTGATCTAAGCTTAATAACAACTTATGTTACGTTTTATGGTAACGTAACGTATTTTTTTTATGTTAGTTCTATTCTATGTCACATTGGTCAAAATTCGCGGCCTTACCCAAATATCATCGCTAATGATGCAAAATCCTCCCAACTCACATCAAAGGTAAATAAATTTAAATGTAAATTTTTCAACCTGTGCGAAAATGTTCACTCCAAGAATTTACCGTAACAAATACTGTAATTACAATAATTTAACTTTCTTCGCTTTTGGGAGCACAAACCGTCGGTTTATATTTCCGTAATACAATTCAGTCTTCCTTTTAAGGGGGAAAACGGGAGGCATTTTAAAAATAATATTTTTGTTATATCGTATTTCCTATCGGGGCCTCTATTTCACTTTACTTTAGACATTTTCTACAATGTCGTGATCATATTGCTTACCAGCTTCTGCCCACGACTTCATCCGCGTAGATTTCGATTATCGTTATACCCTATCTAACTTATAAATTTTCCGGGATGAAATGCCATGTGCCATGTGTTAATTCAGGGTATAAGCTATCTCCATTTCAAATTTCATCCAATTCCATACAGCCGTTGCAACGTGAATTTACCACAGTGCACAAACATGTACATTTTCGCATTTATAATAGTAGTTGGTTTATTCACTTTACTGTTATAGCTACTGTAATGTCAGCCATATGATAACGATATATTTAAGTAGTTTTTTTTTAAACTATTCTCTCTATCCATTCACAGTAAAATGTAAGGCCGCATTTCACCAAACTGGAATAAGACTTACTCCGAGATTAGTCTATACAAATTCGGCGCTTAAAATAGGTATAAGACCTTATTCCAGTTTGGTCGAATGCAACCTAAAACGTATAAATGGCGGACTTAATGGCATTAAATAGTTATAGTTTCTCTTCAGCCTGGGTTGCGTTTTCTTTTAAGGCATTAAGCGCCCCAGTTCGCAGTTTGTATGAAGTTTCGACGTCCAATTCGTGTCATGGGCATTAACAGCTCCAGCATATTCAAATCACTGCTAAGTTCTTGTCTGAAGAGTTAAATCAACATTGAAAAGGCATCCCATTTGATATTCAAATTTTAAATTCAAATTTTAAATTTAAACTGATGCAGCAAATTCGAACTGTTACTGTTGCTGTTACGGAAAGTTACTGTTTGTTGGTTCAAACTGTAATTAAAGTTAGGAGGTTATTGTGATATTTCGCAAAGTTGGTTAAATTGAACTAGTTTGCGCGCAGCTAATGGAAAATGTGTTATTGTTGCACTAGGGCCAAAATTCAGCCGTTATTATTTCGCATGTGAAATTAAACGTTACTTTCGTACCTTCGTACCTTTAGACCATCCTTTTAGGGTACCGTACCCGCCTCCGCTGTCCGTCCGTCTATCTGTCTGTCTGACTGTTAACTGGTTGTACTTATCTCATACTCGTAAGCAGTGATCGGAATAGGTAGAGTATATTTACCTAAAGTTTGGAAAAGGACATAATATACAGTGGTTACTCCCGGTGAATTATTAATTTATTTTGATTGAATTCCGGATTTCCGGTATTTTTAACATACGTAATATTTACTCACGGTACGGGATATTTCATGTTAGTTTGCGATGAAAGGGGACTGTAACTTATTTCTTTTAACTATCTTATTAATAGGTGGAGTATATTTACTTAAACTTAGTAGAACAGAGACATAAACTGGAGACTTCCTTGCGACTACATTTACTAGTACCAGAAAAAATCCGGAATTCTACAAAAATAAATTAATATTTCACCCGGTTGTAACAACTCTATATTATGTACTTTTTAAAACTTTAGGCAAATATACTCTACCTATTCCGATCACTGCTCATAAGCCGAATAAAAAATAATAATTAAATTAGGTAGAATGTTGAAATTATTACAAATTGTGTATTTTTATTGCCGCTTTAACAACCTATAAGTAAGTAAAATAAAATTATTAGGCAGTTTTATATAAGTATTTATAAGTATAAACGGTTTTTTTATTTCTAACCTTTGCTTACGACTCCGTTTGCTTCGAAGTCAATTATCGATATTTCCTCGAAAACTGAAATTTTTCGGGATAAAAATACCTCATGTCAATTTTCGGGCTAAAAACTATCTCTATATCGATTTTCACGTTAATCAGTGGCCCTAGTATGGCTATGCTTATCGCGCGACAAAATGTGGATAAAGCATCCGTCACTCTCGTACTTATATACGTGTCAAAAAGTGACGGATGTTCTACATTTTGTCACGCGAAAACCCAACCATATTAGGCACCCAAATTCAGACGTTTAACCATATTAATAGAACAAACACACTTTAGTAAAATATTAGAAGGGTGTAAGGATTTATATCACCTGCTTAGTAAAAACAGAATCGCCATTATTACCATAAACGGGGTCCTAATATCAGTAACATTAAAGAAAACGAAGATGAAAGTAGCATAAAAGCTAAGCATAAGTCACAAGGGATGACATTATGGCTTTTTACTTGCCGTGGGCACAAATCACTTTTATCGCACCAAAGCGTATAATAAATAACTTTATTTATTGGCAATTTCCAGGCGAGCTGGCAATGCTGGCATTGTTGGTGTATGGACGATGTATTTAATACGAACTACTGGAGACTTTTAGAAATAGGTTTTTTCTCAAAAATGTTCGGAAATGTTGACATTACTATCTACATAATGAAACGTGAAGTACATAGTTTACTGATAGTTCTCAAATTAAAAAAAAACATTGCGTGCTCGCTACACAAGCCCGCAATGTTGCATACAAATTCCATTACTATCTAGCTTGTAACTTTTTAAATAGTGAAAAAGCCCATAATAAAATGATGGCACAAGCCTTATACATCCAAATTTTATTCGAAACATAACTTTTTTATCTGTGTCTGGAATAGCTTATGTTTTTTAAAAACAAAGCTTGCGTTTCTCCTTGTTTTAAACAAAAAGGCGGTAAAGAGTAATGGTTTTTTCACATGAAGTTTCTGTTTGTATACAATTTAAAAAATGAGTTCAATCGATGAAGATTTTACTCCAACACAATTTTTTTCTGGCGTTTTTTGATAAAAGCACTATATTTGCCTCGGCAGGAACAGCAATTGCGGGCTTCGTATTTTTAAACGGACACGCCTCGGCCCGCAATTGCCTACTTCCATGCCTAGGCAATAATGTAATATCAAATAAACTATGCTTTTGCTCTGCGAGCGCCGAATAGAGGCACGAAAGGGACAAATGCAGCTTAGATCGATACGTCAGTAAACCCAACAGTATTAGTTTTTCGCATAATTCATTCCCTCTTTCAAATTCACTTGTGTTCGTTTTAACGGCCATGTAAAGCAGCGGGTCTATATTGACTGACATAATAATTTTAGTCATAATGTGCTATAGGTCATAATCATCGCAAGTCATAACGTGTTTTTTTAAATAAACTGTAATTTTTTCAGGATTTTTATAATGCAAACCTAACCTAACCTAGTCTTGTCTACACGTAAGATATTTCAGAACTTCTGAAAAGTTTACAGTTTCAGCGATATAAAAAAATATGACTATCAAAAATTATGTCAACAATTAAATTATGACCAATAAAATTATGGGAAACAAAGGGCTCCCAAAGCTAGCAGAAAGCCAGCCTAAATAAAACCATTTTATTCATAATTAAATTACACATGGGTCTCAAGCTATACCAAATTTATAAAAGCGGAACTAACTGACAAAGTAACTTTCGCATTTATAACATAAGTATGGATGGATCCTTCTGCAACCTACATACATACATAATCTCACGCCTTCGTTCCCAGAGTGGGGTAGGCAGAGCTACAGAATTACAAACATCTCCAAAAACTTGTCGATAATTCTATAACCACAATTTGCTCAATTAGGCTAAGATGTTTACCAGCGTATTAGTGACAGGTTGCAAGCCCATCGCCTAACAGTACTACAAGCCTTTATTCCCTTAGTCGTCTCTTACGACATCCACGGGAAGACATGGAGTGGCACTATTCTAACTCGGCAACCACACGAGGAACCTTCAGCAACCTTCAGGCAACAAATACAAATTGCTGCTTCATTTCATATTTAATTCACCATAGTTTACAGTTTCGCTACTTTATTTAAATTACTAACGCTTGACTTGCCATTTATTCAGCCATTTTCGAAATTTCATATTTTACCCGCTTCGCCAGATTTCTTGTTTCGCAATATTCATTATTATTCTCTCAGAGGTTTATTCAATTTTGTAGTCTGCTTAGTGAAGCGTGCTGAAAGAGAATTAAAGGGTTTATTAAACCGTTGCATGAATGAAGAATGATAAATTTCATCATTCTCCGTTAGCGAAATAATGAACGAGTTGGAATTTAATGTAGGCACGCTATTTGTTATCTGCGTCGCTACTTTATAATAAGGTAAAAAGTAGCAATTAATTTTCATAAAGTATTTATTCTTCTTAAAAAAAACTTGTAAGCTAGGTATTCCATTTTTGAAGTATCACGCTTAAAGTCATCACTTTACAACGCCCTTGCACCAGATCAGCACCGTCTCAACTCAAAGTGAAACATTAAACTACTAAGGTAAGGTGGGGCAAGTGCATCTAACCACCAATATCTCCTAAAAAATATATGATTTGTCGTACTTACCCCGTTGACGCTTACCCCGTAAGTGTGTCTACGGGGCAAGTCCGTCTAACCAACAATATCTCCTAAAAATATATGATTTATCGCACTCTCCCCGTTGACGCTCTTACCCCACCGGACCTTAACACAAATCAAAGGTCATTTTTCAATGTTTCATTTTGAGCTGAGTGAGGCGATGCTGATCTGATGCCATGGGCCCATTTCTCGAAACTCACTAGACTATAATAATTAGTCCCTGCGGTACATTTCACTAACTAGTACACTTGTAGAAAATTGTATTGAGGGAACTAATATTATTTTAGTATAGTGAGTTTCCCGAAATGGGCCCCAGGGCGTTGTTGCGGGCGATGATCTTTAGGTAGATAAACCTTGTCTGCACTATATTGACAAACATTGTTTTAGGGCTTTGAATAGCTTGAAGACGATACTTTTTGTACTGGAAATTTGAACCGTTCCTGAAGAAATAGCAATGAAAAAATAATGCGTGGTAGTTGTCACGGGCTGAAGCTCGTTTCACTATAAGTTTCGTAATTTATATTGTATTCCGCCATGTATAATGCGGTCAAACAACATTGTCCCCTACTTAAAATTTTCGATGCCAAACCATCTGGTTTCCTTTCAAAGTAGACGCTTTATCGAGCCCTTGGTATTGATTATATTAAAGGCAAGCAAAGAATCTAAAGTCGAGCGACAAAGTAAATGATTGATGGATGAGATCGTAATACTTAGCCACCTGGAAAGTTCAATGGAAAATTCTCGATGGAAAACGATGATAACAGTTTAAAAGGACATTAAGTTGATTTACTTGAAGCACAGTTTTTTTTCTTGGAATGGTTTTTATGAACTTATTTTAATGTATTCTTCTTCGTAAGGTAATAGATGTATGGCCATGTTTTGAGGACGAATGAAAGTCATTTTACGAGAAGAATTTTGTTTTGAGTATGAATAAAGCAAGAGTAAAGGCTAAAAAGAGATGGATGGATTGTGTGAAAAGTGACATGAGAAAGAAGGGAGTGAACGCTAAGATGACGGCTTATAGGTATGTGTGGAAGAAAAAGACACGCGGCGCCCACGGCCTGTATTATGGTCGCTTTTATCCCAGTGGATAAAGCACCCTTCACTCTCGCACTTGCACACTGGACAGTAAGTGATAGATGTTTTATCCACGCTTATTAACATCGATAAATAGGACCATAATAGGCCCGCAGATGATAGGGATAAGAATATAAAGAGATCATGACATGATGATGGGTTTTCTCGGATACTCTTCGTTGTGCAATTATGCCTCAGGTTTCAATGTGCCTTACGATGTTTTTGTTTTACCGCGCGAATATTGGTAATTACGCTTAAATTGCCACTTTTTGCTACTGGAGTTATTCTACTTTGTCTTTACTCATATTGCTATTGTTTTGTATTTTAACTCGCCATTACTGTTTAGTAAATAAGAGCTATCCTAACGTTGACAATACAATAACATCTCAAAAGAAATTACGTGTAGCGCGAGTAGAATTCTTGTTGGTAAAACCATATTGCCATTGACATGTTGTAGTATTAAAAAAAAAACTAGCCTGTTTTTGTGTCCCACTGCTGGGCAAAGGCCTCCCCTCTTTTTCGCCACTCGGCCCTATCCAGAGCGCATTCTTGCCAATCCCTCGCAACTGTAGGTCATCTCGCCATCTCAGTCTGGGTCTACCTCTGCTACGATGTCCGTCGCGTGGAAGGCAATGGGTGGTATTTTTGGCCCATCTCCCGTATGTTAAACAATATTGCTTTTGACGAATTATGGTATTGTTTTTACTGTAAAGAAAATAAGTCGAGTTATCAAAACGTTGACAATACGATAACAGGTCATAAGAAATATTGTTCGAAGAATAGCCAAACTTAAGTGGCAGTGGGCGGGGCACATTGCTCGCAGGACTGATGGCCGATGGGGTCAGAAGGTTCTTGAGTGGCGTCTTTGGACCGGGAGACGAGCTGTAGGTAGGCCTCCAACAAGATGTAGTGACGACCTACTAAAGATCGCGGGAACGCGGTGGATGCGAAAAGCACAAGACCGGTCTGATTGGAGAGCCTTGGGGGAGGCCTATGTATGTATTGTTTACTGTCGTAGAATAGAGGCCCAGGTGGGTCGTGGTATGCAGAGCTGCCTAGTAAAATATTCAAAAAATGCAGCGTTTTAAAACAAAACCCTGATATTTTTTGCTTTAGCAATATTTCATGAAACTCTACCGAAGCTCTAGCTATGCTTTACCCAACCAATATTGCAATGATCCATCACGGTGTCACTGATAGTTTGCTTCCATTTTGTGCTCAGGGTACTTTGTAACGAAATTATTCAAAGTTTGGAAAGTTGCGAGGGAATTTATGTCTGGAAAGGATAAAGATTAGGCTACTTTAAAAATCGCAGAGTGTAGTTTGTGAGAAATGTTTAACTAAATAATTTGATTAAACTTGCCTTTTATATTGTTTTCATACTTACAATCTTGTATTTAGGCAAGATATCACTAATTATTATCCTTGTCGTTTCACAAAAAAACAAAAACTTACTTACCTATTTGCAGCCCTTTGAGTGATTATCTAAATCCGCAAAATTAAACCACCACCAAACTACGTCCCAGTAACATTTTGTTTGGAAATTCTTACGATTTGATTTATAACGTCACTGTGACGCAGTCCTATAGGACTCGGTTCCATTTTTCCCATTGTAATTTAAAGTAAAGTTACGTACCTTGAAATTCCTCTTATGCTGCAACTAACTCGTACAGTAGTTTTTGGGCATCATCATCATTTCATCATCATCATCTTTATCATCTTCATCATCATCTTCACCATCCCCATCATCATCATCATCATCATGATTATTATTATTTCATCACCATCATCATGGTTATCATCATTTCAACACCATCATCATCATCATCATCATCTACATCATCATCATCATCATCATCATAATCATCATCATCATCTTAATTTTTATTAAATCGATAAAAAAATACACGTGAGTGATCCTGCCTAGGAAACTAGCGATCCCGGGTTCAAATCCCGGTAAGGGCAGATATTTGTGTGATGAGCGCGAGTATTTGTTTATGATTCTTGGGTGGTTTCTAAGTACCTATTTAAGTATGCATTTCTCTATACATAAATATAAGTATGTTTGTCATTGTCTAGTACCCATGATAGTACATACAAGCCTAAAGCTTAGTTTTGGGACTAAGTCAATTCTAGTATCAATTTCCACATATACGTATTATTATAAACATCCCGGAAATCCCGCATTCAATAAAAAGAAATCATTATTTTTGGTGGTTGTAACCACTCTTAGTTACGTCCTCCCGCGAAGTTTAGGCAAATAGGCACTGCCTATACCGACCTCTGGCACATCATCCTATGAAATTTATTTATTTTAACTAACTACCCGCCCTCGCTTAGCTTCTGTTCATGTGAGTTTTCTGTAAAACCCGATCATAATCCAGAATTGAATATACAGTCGCCATCAGATATATTTTAGCGGGCGAGGTACTCAAATATTTCGGAGCAGCATTACTTTTCAATAAATTCGTTATACTAGATATGGTCACTAACACCAGAACATGCAATTTGTCATAAATATAAGAGCAGCGACTTTTCAATAAATTCGGAACATATAACGAGGTAAAAATATCAGAAAGCACAGAACGTCAAAGGTATCTACGCACTCAGGGTGATCATAAAGATCGGAACATTTATGGAAAATATACCTTAAGTCTGTATCACACAGTTTAAATTCGTTACTATAATTATTATGCATGTCGATCTTTGGCATAACGTATTTATGTTTTGTTTGGAATTCGAATCTAAACGAATTTAAACTGTGTGATACAGACTTAAGGTATATTTTCCATAAATGTCCCGATCTTTATGACCACCCCGACTGCGTAGATACCTTTGACGTTCTGTGCTTTTTGATATTTTTACCTCGTTATATGTTCCGAATTTATTGAAAAGTCGCTGCTCTTATATTTATGACAAATTGCATGTTCTGATGTTATTGACCATAACTAGTGTAACGAATTTATTGAAAATTAATGCTGCTCCGAAATATTTGAGTACCTCGCCCGCTACAATATATCTGATGGCGACTGTACATATAAACCTTCCTCTTGAATCACTCTATCTATTGCTGAAAACTGCATTAAAATCAGTTGAGTAGTTTAAAAGATCCAAGCGCACAGACAGCGGAGGCCATTTTGTTCTATATTATGTAAAGAGACAGGGGTGCGATTAGCTCAACAACGACGAACGGACGGACGAACGAGTGATTGTCCAAGCGGCGAGTTTAAGTAAACTCGTCAGAGTGAACAAAACACATTTTAGAGCTTGTACCTATTCAATTCGGCAGCATGACTTCTCGAACGTATAAGGCTCCCTAATTGACGATGCACGCGCTAAAATGTGTTTTGTTCGGTCGGACGGGACTACTTAAACTCACCGCTTCGATTCGCTCGTCCGTCCGACCGACCGCCGTTTTTTGAGAGAATAACACCCCAGTATTAAGTAATCCGCATGCATAAATGTAAAATAATAACAACTCAAACAGAGCTTATGTTTTATATCACGTTTATCCTGATGAACTCACGATTCTCTCAGTATTCTATGAGCTTCCCCCTTTTATGTGTTCTTGGGGTATAAAACCTGAAAGCTTCGTATGAAGGGTCAATGCGATATCGTGACCCGTGTAGACGGGGGAAGTTGGGAATTTATGACACTTCAGGGCATTGTCTGCTTTCAGCTTTTCAGTTCAGGTTAGTTTTCCTTTTAAACTGGGAATTTATCGTGGAAATTTAGAGTGGAAGTTTAATTAAGGTTCTAAGTGAAAGTTTAATTTGAAGATTGACACACTGCTTTCTGTAATACTATTTTGGATTTAAAAATAAACAAGCTTTTAACTTTTCTTTTTATGAGTACGTTAAGTAGTATAGGTAAAAAACTTAAGTAAAGCTCCTCTTGCATGTAGTTGTGTACAAAACTTATATGGAATTTACGTCAAATTTCAAATATAGAATATCGAACGCTCTATACAGATGTGTTACAACTACATGCAAGAGGAGCTTTACTTAAGTTTTTTACCTATAAAACCATTGTGAATCAGTCTCCGGTACTGGAATAGGCTAAAATTCAGATATTTATTATGTAAACGTACTTAATGACAATACAGTGGACCCGGTTCTATGTGCACATCGATTAAATAGCCTAAAACTAAATACTCTAATTTTTAGACATAGTTTAGATGGCAGATTTAACAAGTGCTATTCCAGATTGTCAATACAATATTTAATGGACCGCCTAAAATAAGAAGCGTCAGATTCAAATTAGCGCTGTCATTTGGTTATGACATAGATCATAGATTAGCATAGTGTTTTAGCGACACCTAAATAACATTAAGAAGTTTAGAGGCCACTGTAGAATCGGGTCCAACATCATGGTATCTAAAAAAGATTTACTCGCGTTTTATACATTTCGCAAAAACTCGACGGAGCTCCGCTACTCCTATTTCTGGCTGGTTTGGGCCTCCAGGCTAGCTAACATAACCTAAGCCTACCTCATTTATGATACTAAGCGATGCCTTGGGTCCGGAATTTAAAAAGAATCATTAATATAAAAATGCGGAAGTGTATAAAAAGCGAATAAACGATTTAAAAGGGAAACACCTTTAAATTACTTTATTTATATCACATTTGAATTAAGTATTATAATAGGTAAAAGCCAAAAAAAAACACTGTTTGGGTTTTACCCGACTACTATCGAACCTACGTATGTTTCTATGTTCCGTTGTAAAGGCTCAACGAAGGACTTGATTTCGACAAGCAAGGCGTCTTTAGATTCGTCTTAGCATCGCGGTCACTAGGTACTTATTTTTATAAATGAAATCGGCGAAATAAAAAATATATACACATGATTACTGACATTTAATTGATGCCATTATCCAAACTGTAGTTGGGTTTTTAAAACTTGCTTCTTCTTAGACTTGTTAATGTAGTGGTAGGTGGCCAGTTGCCACTTGAAACCTTCCTCCTATCACCTTGTCATACTCTTGGCAACCTATATATGCATTAAAAATATACACTATGTATTTGTTCACAGGAAAACCAGTGCATGCGCATCAAGATCCTTGGTGACTGCTATTATTGCGTGTCAGGGCTGCCAGTGTCACGTCCTAACCACGCATACAACTGCGTCAATATGGGCCTGCAAATGATTGACGCCATCAGGTAACTTGGCTTTGTTTATGGCGTAGAGACAAACGAACTCACAGGCCACCTAATGGTTAGCGGGATCCGAGGCAAATAAAAAATATCTTAAGACTGAAATCTTAAGATCGCAGATACATTTCATCTTACTTCACTCTAGAATGCTTTGTATTGGATTCAAAGTTTCCATTAGGTGGGCTGTGTGCTCTTTTGCCTTCTAAATGCTATGAAAAAAGTACGCATGCTCTAATTCCATAAGTATTCTTCTTCCATTTACATCTAAAGTAATTCCGTGACTGACTGAACGTAGGGACATAAAGCGGGGGGGGGACGGGCTCTGTCATGTTGCTGTGCCGTAAACTTGTAGTCTATAGTTCCACTTGTTAAAAACGTTAATGAAATGCGACCAACAATAAATGGTTTTGAATTTGGAATATTTCTTGGGTTTCCTAGGGGAGCACTATGAAAGGATCTTTCGAAAATCAACCACCAACGAGAAGAAGTAGGGATAGTAGAAGTCAAAGGTCAAAATCATTTATTGTTTGATTGCAGATGTACAATAAGTTATTATAAATACATTGGGCATCATAATCAACCGTTTCTGGTGTACAATAATTAAACCACTATTTTATATTTAAAAATCACTTATTATTAACAAAATAAATAACACGATTTTATTTCTGTAGCCTCTTGAGGTTCCTTGTACTAAATGTACATTACGAGTAGTGCATAGAAAGTAAAGTAGAATTTCTTTTGTTTTTATGACTAATGATCCAATTAGAAAATTTACTTTATTTCTTTGATAATGGATTCATATTCCATTGACAAATTTCGTTGTATGGTGAGGCCTTATGAGGCTAGACGTAGATGTAGATTATAGTAAATATTATGCAGGTTCGTACGCGAAGCCACCGGGTTCAACGTCGACATGCGCATAGGCATCCACACGGGCAACGTGCTGTGCGGCGTGCTGGGCCTGCGCAAGTGGCAGTTCGACGTGTGGAGCGATGACGTCACACTCGCCAACCATATGGAGTCAGGCGGGATCGCTGGGTAAGCATTTCATATCCTTGTCCACACACTTGTCGAGTGGTATGGGAACTAGTGAGGAAAAGAGGCAGAGACAGTGTGGCCACGTTACTCGTCTTGCTCCTCAAGTCAAACCCACCGCTCCTTGTTTTGTCCTTAGGACCTAGTGAGAAGAGTCGCAAATAATTGCCCAATGTATTATGGGCAGAAAGGCCAACATCGCGGCAGCGTGGAGGAGGAAAACGATCAGCAGCGTGAGGAGTATAGTATGGCAGGGTTATAACGTACAGCCAAAGCAGTTGGACCTAGGTACTTGAAATTTGTAGGGTGTACTCCTTGCGTACCAACTAGTCGGCCGCCTCAAGGCCCATTAGTCGAAAAGTCAGCTAGTCGGCAAAATCCATAGTCGGCCCATCTCTAAGTAAAAAACAAATACCTACCCTTTATTGAACACCACAAAAATACAACACACAAACCAGGGCAATTGAAAATTAGAGGTATACAACGAGTATACTATTGTCTAATATTGATTGCAAAGTTATGTTTTTAAACTATAAATACATAACTTAACGCCTTCTTTCCCAGAGTGGGGTAGGCAGAGCTACAGAATCACCAACAACTCTAAAAACTTGTTTGTTAATTCTGTAAACATATTTTGCCCCAACAGGCTAAGATGTTTACCAGTGCATATTAGTGAGAAGTTGCAAGCCCATCGCCTAACAATACTACAAGCCTTTATTCCCTTAGTCGCCTCTTACGACTTCCACGGGAGGACATGGAGTGGTACTATTCTAAGCCGGCAACCACACGGCTATTTAAAGTATATCCTACGGAAAATTATAAATCCCCAACGAAGCTAACAATCCTCTTAACCTTAAGCATAATCAGAAGCTTTGTTTAATTTCCTCCTTCCCTTGTATTTCTTTCATTCAGCATATTAAAAAAATATAATGAAACTCCACTTATCCGCTCTGCAGCAAACAGCACTTTATTAATCAGTTAGCTAAACACTTTTCAGGGAAATTGAAAATGGAGTACTGTTTGTTTTCAACAGATGGTCCGTTTGGCTTTTAGATTAACCTTAAAAACAATGTTGGGTGCTTAAGCCATTAATTGCTTTTGAAAGAGTCGACCGGCTCTATTGTATTTGGTAAAACCATATTGCTTCAGACATGTTACCGTACTATCAACGTTATGTGCTTTAATGTGCATATTAAATTGACTGATTGATAGTGTAAGAAATGAAAAGATCAGAGAGAAATGTGGAAAAAGAAGATGTAGTGACGACGATTGAAAAGGGCATGCTTCGATGGTTCGGTCATTTGGAATGGATGAAAGAAAATTGTCGAAAGAGATATACAGAGCGAAAGTGAGTGGGAGGGTCGGAAGGGGCCGCCCAGGAGTACTTAAGTACCCGAAACCGACGTGCATGCATGAATCGATGTGTGAATGTGGAAGAAGCGAAAGAGATCTGTCAGGATCGTAGCAAGTAGGAAGAAGTGGTGTCTGCCTACCCCTCTGGGAAACAGGCGTGATTTAATGTATGTATGTATTAAATTGACAGTATTGGCGGTCAATACTAAACAATACCATAACTCGTCAAAAACGAATAGACCAAGGCCTCTATTCCAAACCATATTGCCTTTGACAAGTTATCGCACTGTGTATGTATGGTTTTACCGAGTAAAATACAGCCTAAGCCGGGTTTCTTACCGCATTATACTGCACGTTTTTTCATGCTAATAATATTGAAAAGCAACCGAATACGGCAAGATTTGTATGAAAAAAAACATGCAGTACAGTGCAGTGTGAACGGGGGTAAGGCTGACCAAAATTTAGGTAGAAAAACTATCATAATGATAATATATTCTATTCATATCATATCATATTATCATAAGTTTGTACGTAACTTATCCATATTGCCAATTCGACTACATAGGTTTGTATGGTTGCTTATTATGCATGAGAAGATAAATCCACAACTACACTCGCGGTCAAATAATACGGGTCAGAGTGCGTTTTTCATACAAACGAAGCTATTTCGAAGCCTTGGTTCCTCGGCAGGTGTTGTTTTGAGTGAGGTTTAATGGTGGATACTCCGAGGTTCAATAAAGGTTGTCAAAAGTTCTTAAGATACTTAACTGATTGCACAATCAGATAACATCACAGCGAGAGAGTTTGGGTCAGCGTTTGGATTTCCTTACATTTTATTGCAATTTTAGATGTTTTCCTGAACATGCACGATTCCGGCGTTAACCACAGATTCAATCAGTTGGGTATCCTAGGCACTCTCGAAGTCCTGTATCGATGCTCGGGGTATCCATCATCAGATTTCACTACAAGCATCCTCCGGCGAGGAACCAAGGCTTCGAAGTAGCCTCTTTAGTATGAAAAACGCACTCCGACCCGTATTATTTGTCCACGAGTGTACTTATATTTTTTCAATACCTAACTAAATTAGATGTGAGGCGTGGGTGTTACTAATGAGATGAGGTGCAATATCTTTACTGCAATATATCACCTCTTTCCGTTTGTATCTTATATTCATTCATGAATATGTTTTGAAAACAAAGCCTCCTTGTTTGAATTCATACATCTTGACTAGGTACTTGTATAAGCCTCACGGTTTGCACAGACATACGCCATTATTATTACTCAACTCTATCAAAATACAAAGCTTTATCGCCGTTAAATGGTTTTATAAACTAAAAGCTTTTATCCCGTCCAAGATCATTTGTTTTTCCCAACAGGATGCGTTCAGTGGAAGCTTTTAAAGCTACATACCTGGGTAATGCAATTTGTTGGGACTTTTCACATTTTAGTTTATATAAGTACAGGTAGATTCACTAACGCTGGCACGAATGGAATAAACAAAAGTAATGTCACCTATCACTGTGTGAGTGCCGTTCTTTGAACCGATGTTCGAATTTCACACCGAAAAGCTGTTTTTATTTTACACACTTGTATAATTTCGTTCACTCATTCAATCCATTCGTGCCAGCTCTTGTGAATCTACCTGAATTTACATTATTTTTAACTAATATTTGTCAGATCACTCAAAACATAATTTTTCTCAAAAATTTCTGGAAATGTTGACATTACTATCTACATACAGAGACGCGAAGGACATAGTTTACTGACAGATCTCAAATTAAAAAAAAAAACATTGCGTGCTCGCTACACAAGCCCGTAATGTTGCATACAAATTCCATTACTATCTAGCTTGTAACTTTTTAAAAAGTGAAAAAGCCCATAATAAAATTAAGGCACAAGTCTTATACATCCAAATTTTATTCGAAACATAACTTTTTTATCTGTGTCTGGAATAGCTTATGTTTTTTTAAAACAAATCCTGCGATTCTCCTTGTCATAAACAAAAAGGCGGTAAAGAGTGATGGTTTTTTCACATGAAGTTTGTTTGTATGCAATTTAAAAATTGAGTTCAAGCGATGAAGATTTTACTCCAACACAAAAAAATCTTGCGATTTTTGAGAAAAGCACTATATTTGCCTCGGCAGGAACAGCAATTTATTTATTTATTTATTTATTTATTGTTTATTAAGAAACAAACGGTTGTATACATTTAATGTTACACAAAATATGAGTAAACTTAAACCTATAGTTTCCTTAATTAGTTATAGATAAGACAGCAGCTATAGCTTACTATTTAACAAACATAAACTAAAAGGTTGAGGAAAAAAGAACATATTGATTCTTACAATATGATACATCGTGTAGTGAATACTAATATAATTACTATACAAAAACTTGGACTAAATATATGACCATTTTGGTCCAGTCGAAGTCACAAACATAGTTGCGCTCCAGTCCCTCGTCACTTTAATCCGTGTGCAATATCTTATATGGCGGTAGAAACATACCCTTAGTTGGACAAGGTACTAAAGCGCAAAGATATTCCCGTCCTCGACCGAAGGTACAAACGGTCATCATAAGCCGAGCGCCTATAATGTTTGAGGTAAGATGAACTAAAATGTAAATGCTTTTTTAATATTACCTAATTTACAGTTAAAAATGTCAACATCGATCAATTTAACATTATCATTAAGTAGCCTGCAAGCACGCCTTAGGTAATTGTTACGTGCATAACATGCTGCCCTCCTAAATAAAAAGGACGCATGAGCAATTTTTTTGTCAAAGTAAATTTAACCTTAATCGTAAAGAAATAAGGTCACTAATACATGCGCAGTTCTATGAGACATACGCCCTTTTTTCTAAGGAGGGCAGCATGTTCTGGCTTTGGGTATTGCAAATAGTTCCTTTTTGCGACACTGGCGCTGACGAGCGCGAGGGACCTTGAAATTGATATTATGAAGATGTGAGGGAGCATCGAGCTGGCAGTGAATTATTTTCGCACTCGCAAGCTCGTCTGTTTAAAACAATACTCGGCCCGCAATTGCCTACTTCCATGCCTAGGCAATAATGTACTATTAGGTTAGGTACCAAAACTATTTGCAGTGTTGTTTACTGTACCTAATAAACACAGGTTCAGTTACATTCCTATAGTGAACCAATCTCGATCGAACCCTTGAAAAATTACTAGGGACTCCAAATGCACCACTAGTGCTAGGTCCGACCGGAGCGCTATCACCATTTTATCTGTTACCCTATAGTCACGCAGCAGTGCTTGCATTGTTGTGTTCCAGTGTGGGGAGAACCAGTGAAATTACTAGCATAGAGTCATTCCATAATATCTTAGTCCTTAACGTTGGCAACGCATTTTCGATCTTAGGATTGCAGTCTTGAGAATTAATGCAAATGTCTAAGGGTCACAGATCCCACTTACCATCAGGTTGTCTGTGTGCTTTTGCCTTCTCCAAGTAATACAAATACGCGTAAACGTTGCCTGTTCCGACGTGTCTCAACCTTGGTCAGACTTCGTCGCTGAGTTAGGATACTTATGACTAGGGTCAGGATTTTGTTGGCAAAACGTGGTTCTAGAATCTATGGAGTCGCTATTTCCTAATTATTATTACACATATCACTTTGATTTTGGCCTTTAGTTATCCTTTAGTTATGTCATATTTCTAAATAAACTAAATACATTTTTAGTTCAGTTTATCCATATCTACTAATATTTATTTGTCTAGATCGTTATCACCAGTGATCGGAATAGGTAGTGCAATTTCGGGTGAATGACCTCAAACATTGTAAATAATATGGATAAGACCCGGGATTCCGGGATTCGTATTTTTTCACAGAATATTTTCTTGTCACGATATTAATTGAAGTATATATAAGGTTATATGAGGTTTTTTGGTTGCAAGAGTGTCGAAATTAAAGTGTCTACGTATTTCGTCAATACCAACTTTGTACTAGCAGTATAATTGTCAAAATTGTAAATTAATAACTTTTTGAGCTTACTGTGGGGCTAGGTCAATTTGTGTAATGTCCACTGATATTTATTTTAAACCAAACACAAACTTTAAAACTTTTCAAAGTGAAAATCCGGCATTACAAGTTATATCCATACTAAGCTTACGCACCGAAATCCCCTGAAATTGCACTACCTATTCCGATCACTGGTTATCACAGCGGAGATATCATCTTTAGCAAAAATCATTTAAACTGGTTTAGCGAAATAACAGATGAATTAATTTTGAAATATTATTATAACTATACTGAAGGTCAAAATCAAGGTGGTATGTAATATAATAATCAGGAAACAGCGACTCCATGGATCCTAAAACCACGGTTTGCCACCAAAAGTCCTAACGCTAGTCATGACCTTATACAGAGATCAACTGGTGGTTTCGTCGACGAGCTGTAAATTGTATTCATGTAACTCAAGGACTGAACAAAATAAAGCCTTAAGGAAATGCTATGAAGACATACATACATACATTAAATCATGCCTGTTTTCCACAGACGTAGGCAAAGACCACTAAACTTCTTTCCACCTGCCACGTTCCTGACAAATCAATTATGGAGCCATTAATCGAAAAAAAATTGTAAGACAAAGTTATTACTACCGAGGTTTAGGCAGTAATTTTTAATTGGTTGTTTGAATTCAAATACGATACTAAAGCAAGCTGTAAAGATATAATATTCGCTTATCTAAAGTTTATTCGCAGTTCAGTCATTGACTCGTCAAAAAAGCTGCCTCATACAACGTTTTATATATTTATAAGTATACAATAAGCTGCCTAAGAATTTAGTCAAAGCAGAAAATGAGAATAAATTTAAACGACTACTCAAAAATATTTTAATTGACAAATGTTTCTATAATATAATAGTTTAAATAACATATAATACTTAATAGGATTGACCATGACCATTACCTGAATAATAAAAAAAAAAAAAGTGTAATTATAAATATTATAGATCATACATAAGTAACCAAATTAACAAGTACTAACTTAAGTAAAAGAAAATTTCGAAATAGCAAGCGTATGGAATTAAAATTATTGACATAATGCAATGTACCTGCGTTTTTAACTAATCATACCTAATCACTAATATTATTGTGACATTGTAATATCCTTAAAGGGTGCCATGTACCTGCCTACACATTGCAACCTTAACATCTTGTAATACTGTATTGTACAAGAAACAATGAATAAATAAATAAATAAATAAATATTTTTGGGACTCGATTTAGAAAAATATTGTTACTCAACTATTTTAACGATTTTTTAACGTATACCTACTATATTTTTCAATTTGAGTTCTCGAACTTATTTCAGTCAGGTTTTCTCTTTTGGACAGTTCAACCAATTTCCATAGCTGGTTTAAAACTACCAATAAAGTTATGCCACAGATAAATAGAGAGACAACCTCAAAAACTTTTTTACCCAGGTGTTATCGATAGATAAGATCCCTTCTGTTCAGTACAAACATCATTCGAATTCAAACGTCAAGACGCGTCTCATCTACCCCTATCCCAGTCATATCCTTTTGTAAACTCCCAAGCTACCTAACTAAACCTAAGCACCAAAAACCGACGTCATACCCTACTCTGCCGCGCTATTCCCTAAGAAAACTTTTAGAATTGATCTAGTTTGTAGCAAATACGGAATTGTAATGGCCAAGTGATCTGTCTAGGGATAAAAGAACTAGAAACCTACGTCATAACCCGAAATGTAACCCAAATACTTTTGAGAAGTGGCTACTGGGAACAATCCTACAAAAGCTAGAAAACACATGTTAGGATCTCTCCTGAACCAACCTAAGGAAAATATAACTCAAACAATTTGGAAATCTAACTAACACTGAGGAAAGGAAACTATCGAGCTGATTGTAGAATGAGATTATGAGAGTGAAAATTAACTAAAAACTGAGTACATGTTTGGAAATCATGTAAGGTTTGCGCTAACGGTAGAGCCCCACACCCGCTCTGAAGCTGGTAGTGCCCCCTGGCTATCGCCATACCTATGAGACTCGTCACCAGACTGGGTATCCCTCTAGCGCGATCTAAGATGCTAAGATGATACTAAAGGAATTCCCTATTTATTGTATGTCTGTCGATCAGTAGTCTCTGTCAAGCTAGGGGTCAAGAGGAAACCCTCTATAGAGTGCGTAGTTTGTGATTTTGTTTATTTTCTTAACTTTTATTTTAGAGGACAAGCACTCTGATAGGGCAATACTTTAAATAGCCAAAGAGAAAATATTATGAAGGACTTGATATATGAATGAATGAAAGGTGGAAAAGATAGCTAAAGTAGTATATCCTTGGAAAACAGTTACATCAAGCAATTAATTCAAGCTTTGGGCATTACTTTCGCCTCTCTTGTATTTCCGTAGGAAGTTTAAATTACTATATTGTCCGTAGACTTGAATGATCATTTTCTTATATCAGTTTCTCAGGGACAGCGTTCAGCGAGACCTTGATCTTCATCTGAACTTCGATTCATCAATCGATGTATGAGATCCTGAACACTAGAACGTTCATGTCAATGGGACTTTCCCCCAGATAAATATATCAGTTTGATTATCTTTATTACACGAATTTCTTGATTGCAAGATGAACAGTTCCAGAAGTTGAAAGGATGTACTGTACTCTACGATAAAAGATGAGAATAAATGATTAAAAACATAAACCAAATTAGTGGTATCCGCACGAGAATAAATTATACTGGTTCACAAAAACTGATAGAGATGATTACTTCCCTGAATTTCTGCCTCTACCGCATGCCATACTGGCTAAAATTATCCGATTTCGTAGCGCGATATAGTTTCGTGTACACTTTATTTACTAATTCTTTTAAAATAATCTTTTTCATGTTTTCCTGTTCCCCATTTTTCTTGTTTTTTTTCAATCCTCTTTTTTTTTCCCTCCCCGTCAAAAACCATCGCTAAACCTCTTGCAAAGGTATTGCTTGCTATCCAAGATAAAAAACTCCTTCATCCAAAACCTATTTAAAAACTTAGATATTATGGAGGCGTTACATTATCTATAACTGAAAGTCTACTTCTTTATGCAATATCTCAATAAAATTATATATTTGTGAAAGGGACAGACGACTATGGCAAAGTCGTAGTGTCACACTTTCCCATGGAAAACGTGGGTAGAAACCTAACAGCGCTGACTGCCCTCCTACAACTGACAGTTCAGCTAAGACAACGGTGCGAGACGGTCAATGTCGAGTACGATCTCCATTCTACCATCCGCCCAAGTTCACGAAATATTGAGCTCAAGGTACATCAGCTACGCCACCGCGTACAACCGGGCGTCGTTACGCCAAATCATCGCAGAAGGTGTAAGAAAGAGAAGTGCGTAAGACCGGCAGCCACACCATCTGCTGCCAGCGCGTAGCACCATAGAACCAGGTACGCGTTTTTCCATTTCCCTTGCCCTGTCATCTTTACCTTCACTCCTGGAACCTTCCAGATGCACTTCGACCCTGAATGTGCAATCTTCCTGCCCTCACCGCAAGAGCATCGATAACTACAGGATGCTAAAAGGTCATAGTTAGATAACCCTCGATCTGATGGCAACCTCTCTTTTAGAGCTGATATGTCTCTTAAACGGCCAAACCAATTTCCGTGAAACCTGGCTAACCAACCGGGATATAATTACCTTTTTATTTAAATAGACCGCGTCCAAATCATGTATATGTCTGTATGTGCCATAGAAGCTCCAAAATGGACGTGGTCTATGCCACGCAGACGGGTGTCCCTCTGAATCCCTAACAACGTTTGTCCTAACACATCGTTTATCCGAATTTTCATTTGCCCTAAACTGGTTTTCAGATGAGTCAGGCAACTTTTTAAGTTTTTCTATTATATCTGCGGTTCGGTTAAGTTAGGGCTGTATTATAACAACGCCAAAAAGTTTTAAAATTAAAGCTCAAATGGCTTTAGGATAAACGAAAATTCGGGCAAATATGCATTAGGACAAATGACGATTAGGGATTCCACAGGGGAACCCACACAAACACAGAGATACATAAATGTGACAATAAGGTCCCTTTAGATAGATAATGCCACAAATACACACTTTAAACTTATAACAGTCCTTCTTTTGGTGGCTAAAAATCTCATTGGTCACTGAAGATAGAACCCGTTACCTAATGATCATGAGTGAAGACCTTGAGGTACTAGCTAACGACGCCCTGCCTATTGGTAGAAGGTTAAAAAAAGTTCAATCTTTTGTTTTGCGATATTCAGTTTTGTGTGGCAGTCGGCCTGTGACAATCTCACAACTTAGTAATTGAAATTTATGATAACTGATCCGACTCCAGTGACTTCGAAATCCTTAAGTTACAACTTTCTGAAGCTCAGTGGACAAAGATGTTTGATAGGGATTCAGCTGCTTATAAAACGGACACAATAATCATTTAAATTGTGCTCAAAGTGCGACTTTATTCATAGCTGTATAACGTTGAATATTTTAAAGTGACTATGTTGCTTGTACGCCCGTTTTGAGGATGGAGTTAAAAATTCTCAAAGTCACTGACAAATCCATGCTTGAGAAATCTTGTATCATTTGAAGTAGAAACAGCAGTTTATTTCTTTTAAAAGCACATTGTCATTGGGTATCATGATTTTATCGCTAATCTGATTTAAGCTGAGACTTTGTGTTGTTTTTTGATCATTAAAAATATCTGTATCTCACTATGGATGGCTGTTATTTGTAAAATATTATTGTTGCATCTCCTTGTACATGTCAAATATGAGAGACGTAAGTTCAGCATTTTGGCATACTGCTACAATAGAAGGGTCGGCATCTTCGATTATCCGACTATTTAAATTTACGCAATGTCAGCATAGGGTATATATTGACTGACATTAATTATTTTTAGTCATAATGTGCTTTAGGTCATAATCATCGCAAGTCGTGCGTTTTATTTAAAGAAACTGTTACTTTTTCAGGATTAATATTAATCAAACCTAACCTAACCTAGCCTTGTCTACACGTTAGATATTTCAGAACTTTTGAAAAGTTTACAGTTTCAGCGATATAAAAAATTATGACTATCAAAAATTACGTCAACAATTACATTATGAACAATAAAATTATGGGAAACAAAGGGCTCCCGTCAGCATATTCTAAGCTCAACTTGCAATAAACTGTGCAAGTAGATATCTTTTTAAAAATGAGTCGAAGTCAAAATTACGTTTTGTTCTAGACGTGTCCACATCACGAAAGCCACACAGCTGCAGCTAGGCGGAAGATTCGAAGTAGAACCAGGAGATGGTGCCTCCAGAGAGGGGTATCTGGCAGACCACAAAGTCGAGACGTTCCTCATCATACCCCCAAAGGTAAGTGAAGGTATAACCCGACAAGTATATGTACGACGACGCAGATGGTTCGTTTCTAAGTAGGTATATTTAATTTATGGTGGGGTTCACAAATCAATGAATTTTCAAAAGAACGTCTAGGATTCATAAGGAGACTAGCTGTTGCCCGCGACTCTGTCCGCGTAGAAGTCGTATCGGTGATCTTCCCCGTACGGGATTCCGTCTATCTAAACTATCGGCATGAAAATTAGAAAGTAGTAGTAAAAATCGGTGCTTAAATAAAAAATCACCACAAATCAAAAATAAATATAGTTTGATTTGAAACTTAAAGTAAATAGCATTCCGAATTTAAATGTAACACAAACACATTTTGATTTGTGTCGCTTTTGTATTTAAGCAACGACATATTGCCGACAGTTGAATTTTGGTTCAAAATGATCCCGGACTTAAGTTACAAGCGAAGCAAGTGACCAAATATCATAAGTAAGAAAAGTAACAACGCCATAGATAAGCATCTAAAACGTAGTCTGTTATAACTACTTTTTCTCCCCGGTAAGTGTAACACATTATATAACTCAGGCTATAAAGTCACATTATGCCACCACGTTTATTCCCCGCGCACGTAACAGCGACGGTAAGACGGGAGCTTAATAAGGTTAGCTCGGCTTTAGATTATACCTTGTACTCGTATGTGTCGCTGTGTATAGTTATTAGGGAACAGGCGGAGTTATAAACTATAATACTATTACAGGGTGTTTTTTTGGTCAACAACTTCCATAACAGGAGAGATAGTTTAATTAATGCTGAGTCCGAATATCACATTAAAAAATTAAAAAACCTTAGGGGGTCAGAGAAATAGCGTTTTCAATTTTTCCCATTATTTCACTTAATTGTGGTTACCATGCGCCGTGTTTACCGAAGACTAATGACTTAATCACCGTGCACAATGTTATGATTCTTCTTTCAAAGATTACAAACACCGTTTAGGTTAAAAAATTGTACATTATTGTTGTTAAAAATCGTCCTGAAATTTCATTTAACTACAGAATAACGGTATGGATTACATAACCGCAAGATTTGTCTTTGGCGTATTTAAACAGCTTTGTACAACGATTGATAAAAATTTACAAACCTTGAGCATGGCGGCGTGGCGTTTCAAAAATGCCCCTCTCGTAAAGGTTGCTAGCGATAGACCTTACAGTGTAGCGCGTAATGGCCTGCCGGTTAGGAAATCGTTCAGTCTAAATCCTAACAGTGTCAGCAACGTTTTGACCACTCACAAAGTAAATGTTTACAACATCAAACATTTCCCGATTGCCCAGCAGTAAATTTTCTTGCAGAGCCATTTTTTTATCAATTAAATGATTTAACACTTCACCTAACAAGCACTCGCTTTGAAACAGACACGGAACTGACATCGCTTGTGCATAGTTTTGTGAGGGTAGTATCAAACAATAACATAGACTGATTGTCACGATAAGCAGCCTACCCCCTTCGTAGCTACAGAAAACGAGAGACCATGATTTATAAAATAGCGGACATTCTTTCGACCTTTCATGAAAAAAATAATCTATTTTTCTTTTTTGACCTCAGAATCATGAATATAGTAACCCCTATTGTGGAAGTTGCTGACCAAAAAAACACCCTGTGTGTACCCCCTTACTAATAAACGTTGAGCAACGGTGGTATAGCTATATAAATGTTTTTTCCTTATCTGTCATTGTGACATTTGAATTTGACAGATAAGGAAAAAACACTGTATAGCTATACTACCGTTACTCAACGTTTATTAGCAAGGGGGTTAGTGTTATAGAATCTATGGCTTAAAAAGTTTTGGAATCTAATTAACTGATTCCTCGTCAGGCCATACTACAAACAGAGTTTTTTGTGAGTGAGATTTTGAATCTACCATCAAGGCAATAAAGATCAATTAAGTTTGTTCGATAATCCCATTTTCAGTTTAGGAAGAAAGAAAAATAAACCCTATATCCATTGCAACACAGTTCAAATTACATTGCCTTGATTTTGTACATCCTATTACGAAGTTAACTAATATTTGATAATCACTTGAGTCGTGTACATGCATTAACAGATGAGCGATATTGTACTATACATATATTATCATATTATTTTGTATCAAAGGTATTTAAAAACTTCTAGTCTTTTGCTGATTGCGCTAACAAACCAATATACAGGGTGGTACTCGATAAACTGTACATATTGAAAGGGATGAAATTTTAGGTTAATTTATCGGTAAAACAATTTTTTTTTTTTAAATTTAGCCACTGGTTTTTTTTACTGATCGTCAAACTTTATTAAAAAGTTTGGGTAGTACACTTACTTGTGACGGTGTACCTTTTGATTTAATAGCCCAAAAAAGATAAAACAAAATGCATAGTATTGACATTAGTTAGGTTTATAATAATTGATAACAATATTGGACCAATTAAAAAAAAAAACTGAGTAACTGCTTTTTTGTGGAAAATTACTGCAAAAATATAATTTTGTTTTCATAAAAACACGACTTTCTCAAAATTTGGCAGATATTTGACTTTTTTTTTAAGTTTTTAGATCTAAAATTAAACGAGGAAGCAAAAAAAAATAGTGAAAAATATCTACAAAATTTTGAGAGAATCGTGTTTTTATGAAAACAAAGTGACATTATTGCTGTAATTTCAAATTTAAAATCTGTAACAAAAAATGTGGCAATTTTTTTTTAAATTGGTTTACAGATAAATTAACCTAAAATTTCATCCCTTTCAATATGTACAGTTTATCGAGTACCACCCTGTATATCGATGGCCGACGGACGGGCGCAGTCGACCAAAGCTTTATGTCATCGGCCACGAGTATTGGCAATTTCCGACGGTATAAACCTATACAGGGTGGCACATTTAGATCGGACAGTATGGGCAAGTCTGTATTATTTATTTATTTAGCGAATGGCGATTACACACTGGTTAATTTATAACAATTAGAATCAAAATTTACAATTATGCAGTTATAAACTAGCGTCCTTTGTCAGATGTTTAAAGTCCTCAGCTGGTCCATTGTCCTGGTGATGGGGCACTCAAATACCATGTGGCGTACGGTTTGTTTCGGGTCTCCACAAGCAAGTTTGGTCGTAGGGCAAAGGTCACAGCACACATATCAACTCGGAAAGGGATCGTCACCCTATCAACCCGAGCCGTTCAGTATCATTTGTATGAAACTCCCTACTGCAACGCACACTTCGGCACGAGCTAGCGAAAAATGTATCGTATTAACACTGGTCAAAGTTCCCTTTTCTATGTTTCACTTTGAGTTGATCCCTTTCCGAGTTGATATGTGTGCTGTGACCTCAAGTCTGTAACTATAAGATATACAAAGATCCGTTCTTATCGGCAATGAATGATGATAAACGGAGAAGTAAAAAAAAATCTTGTACTCAGTTCAGGAATCGAACCTGGTTACATTAAAAAATAAAACTTACATTATTTCTATTAGAATATCGATTGTGTTGGTCATAAGCAGTAAATGTTACTATGAAACATGATATCTTAAAATGAACAAAATGCATAAAATTTCATATCCTTTAGTTTCATTAAATAGGTGGTCTTCGAAATGACACCCATTATTTTCATATAGCATTTTATTTTTCAATACGACCGGAGTTCGATTCCCAAACAAACTACAAGTTTCTTTTTAAATCTATGAATGCAGTTTTTCTTGTCACTAAAATCGATGGCATGGTTCCTAAGAACAGTTCTTGTACGGTCACGGAAGTTAGTTTGCTACCCATTTCAAAGAAAATCTGCTTGAAGTTGTCATTGTCAAATAGAGATGCCAAGTCATTTGTTATTGATAGGAAACTCAACCTTATTGCTGTAGAATGTCAGATTGACTTTGGACCTAAGGTGGGTCACAAATTAAATTCCTTAACTGTATGTCTTATAGTTCCAGACTGGCCCATACTGACCGATCGAAATGTGCCAACCTGTATATGAGGTATAAACCTGTCGGATGACATTCAATTTCTGTAGGATGAGTTACTACCAGTGATCGGAATAGGTAGAGTATATTTACCTAAAGTTCGCAAAAGGACATAATATAGAGTGGTTACAACCGGGTGAAATATTAATTTATTGTTATTGATTTCCAGATTTCCGGTATTTTAAATGCTCAATATACGTAATATTTACTTACGGTATAGGATATTTTATGTTAATTAGTGATAAAAGGGGCCTGTAACTCATTTTTTTGAGGATCTAAATAATAGGTGGAGTATATTTTTCTAAACTTCGTAGAATAGAGACTTAAACGGGAGATTTCCTTGCGACTACATTTACTAGTACCGGAAAAACACCGGTAATCCGATAATACCGGTATTCAATAATAATAAATTAATATTTCACCCGGTTATAACCACTCTGTATTATGTCCTTTTGCAAACTTTAGGTAAATATACTCTACCTATTCCGATCACTGGTAACTACTCTAATAGTTTTGTATAGTTTTGTATTCTATGAACAAACTATCAACCGACAATGTTCACGATACCACTGACGACTTGTATTCACGTTAACATATATGATGTTTTGCGGCACCCTGCCTTTTGACCAAATCATCATTTGACAAACTTTCATCTCCTAAATACGTGTTTGTGCTTAAACCATTACATATTACAAAGGTTACATGGGCTTATTAAATAAGTTAAGGTTAAGTTAGACTTTACAGCGGGTCTATATTGACTGACATGATTATTTTTAGTCATAATGTGCTTTAGGTCATAATCATCGCAAGTCATAACGTGTTTTTTTAAAGACACAGTTACTTTTTCAGGATTTTTATTAATCAAACCTAACCTAACCTACCCTTGTCTACAGGTTAAATATTTCAGAACTTCTGAAAAGTTTACAGTTTCAGCGATATAAAAAATTATGACTATCAAAAATTATGTCAACAATTACATTATGATTAATAAAATTATGGGAAACAAAGGACCGGCGGACCCCCTTTACACCAAATGAAATTGTAAAATAATGCGGCGGGAAATATCTCTTTGTGAAATGAAAGTTTTTAAAATGATATAGTTTGTCAAATGATGATTTGGTAAAACATTAGTAAACCATATTTTCCACCTGCCTTTAAAACAATGGAGTCCCTTGTCTATATTGCTGTTTCTTTTGCCATTGTAAAATAAAAAAGGACAAAACAATTTAGAAAATTCACAGAACATTGATGGTTTAGATCGATAATCTTATCGTACTAATATTATTAATGCGGAAGTTTTCATGTTTGTTGGTCAATCGCGCCAGAACGGCTGAACGGATCTGGATGATATTTGGCACAGCAATAGATTGTAGTCTATTGCTCCTATCCTGGAAAATTGGTCAGTTCCTGAGGGCATATCGATAAAATCTAGTAGTATTATAAATAACTACGTTTGTCTGTTACGTTTTCACACGGCTAAACTGCTGAATCGATTTTGATGAAATTCGAAACAGAGATTGCTTAAACCCCAAGGATAAAGGGTGCGTCTTATCCGCGAGTAGCGATGAACTATATCTACTCGGACGGAGTCCGATCCTTTTTAGGGTTCCGTAGTCAAACTAGGAACCCTTATAGTTTCGCATTGTTTAAAGTATTCGTGTATTGTTTCATGTATTCCATTCCAATGGCGTTATACCTTATCAAGAAACTAAATGCCTTTGATGTATCTTTTTATATTAGTTATTATCAAAATAAAATAATATCATAGCATTTGGAAAGAAGTGGTCTCAACCTACCCCTCTGGGAAATAGGGGTGATTTAATGTATGTATGTAAATAAATATCAGTGGACAATCTCAAACGAACTAGCTTAGTCCCAAACTAAGCTCTAGGCTTGTATTATAGGGTAACTTGACAACGATAAACATACGTATATAGAGAAATATAAACTTAAATCATACTTAAATATAAACGTAAACATAATCTTAAGTTTCAATTTAATAGGCAAATTATTTATTTCAGCAAGAAATAAGAAAATAATACATTAGCTGCCGCACTCAGAGACGTCAATTAAATTTAATGCTTGATTAAAGTTGTTGCTGACACTTTCTTTACTATGCAATAGAATAAGACAACACGTCACTAAACCAGCATTAAATTGAATTGACGTCTCTGAGTGCGGCAGTAACATTTTATCAGCAATAGGCTTCGTCAAACAGTTTTACATAGGAATGATCATCGGCATCACTCTTCGTCAAAACTTACAACTAAAAAAGTTGCTATTTCAATACAAAAACCACTAATTAAAGCTAACCTAACTAATGTACTCGTATTTCCAACAAGATGTCTACAAGACCTTCCCGAAAGCCTTATCTTATTACGGCAACAAATTTCCCTATCCCCAATGCCTTAGCTATCGGCACTTACCCAGGACTAAATTACTGGAGATAACCTTCCCTTAATCCAATCTGGAGATCAAAGCGGCCGATACGGGAACGTCTTAATTGTAGTTCTGAAGGATTCCGAAGGGTTTTGGGTATTTTGTAGACATTGTTTAGGAATTGATGGGTTTTCGGTGTTAAATTTGTTTTGGTTTACAAAGTCATTTGGAAAGGATGGACGAAAGAAGATTGACAAATGAGATATACAGAGAAAAAGTGAGTGGGAGGGTCGGAAAGGGCCGCCCTACGCGTACTTTTTCGAATCAATTCGGAGAAATACTGGAAAAGGACCGGATCTTAATTACCCGAAACCGACTTGCACGCATGACTCGATGTATGAATGTGGAAGAAGCGAAAGAGATTTGTCAGGATCTTAAAAGTTGGAAAGAAGTGGTATCTGCCGATCTCTCTGGGAAACAGGCGTGATTTAATGTATGTATGTATGTATGGTTTAAAAAGTATTAAGTAGGTATTAGTTATTTCTGATGATGACACTTTTGGTAACATTAATTAGTTATGTAGAGATTTTTGACACTGTGCTTGTGGAATTTGTTAGGTATTGGCATACATACTTGTAACAACAGAACCCCTATAAGATCACTGGCATGTCTGTCTGTTTGTCCATCTGTTACAGATAATTTGCGCCGGAACAACTGGGCCGATAGAATAGCATTTTGGTACACATATTTAAGACGTACGTGAAACAAAAATAAATGAATTTTGAACATGGGAACCATTTTTGGCGGGTAAATTAGAAAAGAAATGGGTACTATATCGTGTGACATATCAAATGAAAGTGCTCGTTGTGAAAATCTCAAATATTTTTGTAAACGATTACGAACTTGAAGCGGAAATAATATACCTACCGATGTTTTTGATGTGTGTTTTATAACACGATGAGGTATAAAAAGACTTTTAACTTGTACCATGTAAATTATTTTCCGTGTTAAAAAGACTTGATCCTAAATGGACAGCCTCAAAACCAAAAAAAAACTTGATTATTCACAACTAGACGGATTATTTCACCTTAAATACTAACAACAATCAATTCATATTTATTATACTTTCCCCAGAAACCATCAGGCATATCAGAAAATGGACGACTCTCAGTATGCACGGTGGACCGCAAGGCCAGCATCGTGTCGTCTATATACAACGACGTGTCCCCCACCAAGCCACGGGACAACATCAGTCCAGCGCCGTCGCAGCACAGCTTCGAAGAGTCTGCGCCGCGCGTTATACGAACAGAGTCCTTGAGGACTTCTTTTGGAGTTCCTGGAGGTAAGGTCTTATGATGTAATGTTTTTTTTTTACATCCAACGTAATTGTAAAAAAAAATATTATTCGCTTCTGAAAAAAGAAAGGCTAGTTTAAAACAATGTCTTGTTGTTGCTCCGTAGGTACGTCAAAAAAACAGGATTATTTACTTCAATAAGTTATTCCATTTACTCATTACGAGAATAATATCATCATAAACTCTTTTGACTGTGAGTCATAAACACTTTTCACTGCAAAGTATAATATTTGTATGTATTAGGTAACATTTTGACTTCACTGTTTAAAGCTCTGAGAGCTCGATTTAAACACGTCGTATCTTCTCAAACTCAAGATTAACTACCAGACTTGGAGACTAATAAACTCCTTTACGATTCATTAACGCTCTCTTGAAGTTAACTGAGTTTAAGGTGAATCAGCTGAGAGATGCGGTATGTGTGTGTAGTAGTAAAATTAACACGACAAAAATACAGACAAATGGCACCGGTAAAGAGATTGGGCGCTTTTAAAATTAATATACCATTGCACGGCACGGCATGGTACGTTTTCACCATCTCCATAAAGTAGGAGACCTGAGTATATGAAATTGTATGTAGACGCTTTTCATATACGGCCCACGTATATAAATTCACCATTTACCACGTACATTGCCTTTGCTACGATTTTTGCAAACCCAATTGTGCGTCCTTTGTGTTATCTATTTACCCGAGGTTACACACAAATGATGGTGGAGCTTGTGCAGGATCACTACCACCATCTTCATCCTTCATCCTATTACTACTCGTAAGCAGCAGAATTTGCATTGTTTTCTTAGTGTCTGAATAAGACAAGCGGTGGAATGACTAGCATAGAGGAATTCTATTTTACTTCTCAAGGTCAGCAATGAATTCCTGTTCTTGAGTTAAGAATTCTAAATATCTATGAGTCCACTTAACATCAGGTGACCTGTGCCCCTGTTACCTTCTTCGTGCCATACAAATAACGATGACAATGCATGTACGAAGCAATTCAGCTATTTAATCAGGGTGATTTTGTATTTCCTCAGATCTTAGCAGAAGAGCTTCTGTAAAAGTCGTTGCGTTTGAAAGTCAAGCAACAAGTCCTGGAGAAGGTTTAGGCAATGGAGTAGTGCCAGTAAAACCTAAAAGTCGCAGTGGCTCTATTATAGGAGCTATAAGCCCTATAATGGGCACAGGTGAGTTTTTCCTTAAAGTTAAATTTAAGATGACCAAATTTTTCGAAATTAGTAATAAAAAAAGTTTTGGTGACTATTTCTTTGATGATCACCTAAAAAGGTTGTTTCAATAGGTAACCGACTTTAAAATACCAATGTTTTTTTTAACGATTGTTTATTGCTTCCTTTAGAAAGTTCCTCAGGGCTAGAACTATCTCTTGATAGTATTGAACAAATGGATTTGCTACCGCCAACACTGTTTTCTAGAATGCTAAGTACTATTTCAACAGAATCACAAATGCAAAGTTAGTTAGCATCAAATTGATCGTGATTGTGGTTAACATTTGTTGTTTGATTATTGTTTCGTCCAACTTCATATGCAGTTTTTTCCATTGTCTGTTCCTTGATCACAGTTTCGTTGTTCACTTTGTCAATGATTTCTTCAACTAGATTGGTACTTAGAGACAGCCAATCGTTTCATATAACAGACATGACATATCGTTTATTATTGTCAACATACTCATTTCCTTGTTATTTCCACATTTTCTTCCATATTTCCTGATCCTAATTTAAACTATGTAAATTTTTCAGCAATACCTGGAGTTCCAACCAGATCTCGGCCTTCGAGTAAAATGACGAAGTACGTCGAATGTTGGGGAGCTGACAAACCCTTTGCCAACATTACTGATTCCACTCTCGCTAAGAACATTGGCATTTCAGTAAGTAATTTACTTTGTTACTTTTTTCTCTTTACTATTTATCATTAAAGCAATACATTAGCGGTTCTTATGTTTCCTCTTCTGAGATATATCTGTTTGTATTTTTAAGAGCCTGGCGATGATAGAACAAAATTTACTACCACAAAGGACGACTTGCTGCGATTCCAGGTAAGTTTGAGCTCCAATTATAAATATCTTTACATTTAACATCCACTTGTAATTTGTCGATCAAAGTGGAAATTTATGTCTAGCCAAATAATTCGTTATCTTATAGTACCTAACTAATAAATGTGTATAATAAACCTTCTCTACCGAATAGTCTTTTGCTGTTATTACTGTTTTTGGCTCACAAGAGTGTCTTATGAGCGACTATATTTTCATTTCTTCTTTTAATTCTTCCATATCGTCGTCATAAGCACCACCAATGCTTCTTTTAAGCATCTAATTCTTATACTAACCAAATTAGTATCAAATTACAGTAGCAACACAGAAGGCATGAGTCGTGTCACTCTGTGGTTCACGCGCAGTAGGCAGGAGTCGCAGTACCGCAACCAGCCGGACGCGCACTTCAAGTACAACGTCGCGTGCGCAGCGCTACTGTTCCTGCTGCTTGCTGTTATCCAGATGCTGACTGTGCACAAGTAAGTTATTCTAAAAAAGAGAGTCAGGTAGAAAGTGCCCTAAGGTAATTTGAGGATAAATCGGAGGAGGAATCAAGAACTTGAAATTCACCACTCGCGTAATATCTGCGATAGTTTACAAAGTGCAATGCTAAGAAAGGAATGTGTTATTGTTGCAAGCAGACACGAGAGCACTAAATAAGTAATCTATATGGCTACGCTATCTCTGCTCATGCAGGTGGATCGTTAATATAGTCTGTAACTAGTAATATAGAGACACACCATAGAGTCAAGGAATTAAGTTAAATTGTTAAAATTGATCTAGATTCAGAAGAGCGATTTCTTCTGATTCAACTACAGTCGGCCTAATAAGTTGCTGCTCACTTTTGTACCTTGTCACCTTAACGCCTTTGACACATTAGTGCAGCAGTTCAAACATGACGTTACAGTGACAAAGTACAATCAGCTAAATGGAGCCCTAACCAACCCACCATAGAACTGTTCGACAGTAACGTTATAACTAAAATCGTAAGAATTGTCAAACAAAATGTCACTGTGCCATAGTTCTAAGGGTAACATTTAGCGGTACACAAATACCTACTAGGATGACTCAACCTTACTGAAATTTTATAATTTTTCTTCATAAATAACCAGCTTATACTCGGGCACACCAACTACATCCGTTTTCCTAACATTACCAACGTTGTATTTCCAGGGGAATAGTCCTGTACGCCTCGTTTGGACCGACCTTGTTCACACTGTTGGTGTTCGTCTACCTGTCCTGGTATGACGGAAACTTCCGTCTGCGTCCTCTATCAGACTTGCCTGTGCTGTCTGATGAGCTGTATGCTGATAACTGCACTAAGCCTGGGCAGGTAGGTAGCTTTTTCACTAGCTGATTTCAAGTCCAATTTAAGGAGTCCAAACTCGCTGTGTCTACATGCAGTACTGCGGTGATCTTGCTGCGGTTTCTGACTACATCTTCAAATCGTCGGTGAAACTGCAAAACCGCGTAACCAACAAATTTACTATAGAGCAAAATAAACCTTAACATCTTAGAAAAAAGGTGCAGTTTGCTTCTCATTAAAAATGTTAGTTACGCGGTTTTGCAGTTTCACCGACGAAATCACTTTTGAAGCGTCGAAGTTATGCATATTCATTTAGTATTCCTACGTGTTACAAAACTGGTTCAAAATCTTACTTAATATTATAAATGCGAAAGTTTGGATGTTTGTAACTCAATCAGGGCAGAATGGATCTAAATTAAATTTGGCACATTGGTATATTACAGTCTACAATAGCAAATAGGCTTTTTATCCCAAAAAATTGGGCAGTTCCCGATGAAATAGCGATAAACGCCAAAGCTAGTAGTTACTAAACGCGTTGAGAAATATATGTATGTATGTATATACTCTTTATTGTACAAGAACAAAAAAGAAATACAAAACATAGGCAATATAACAAAAAACAAGTACAAAGGCGAACTTATCCCTTTAAGAGATTTCTTCCAGTAAAGTTAAACTTTTGGAAAAAAAAAACATACTGAATGAAGTTAAATAAAAACAAGTAAAAAATGTTTTTTAACAGCTGAAACTTAACTGAACAACTTTAGTATAAGCAGGAGTATATCTGGCAACTTAAAAATGATGGAGTGAATCAATTTTACAATAATTCTCTACACTTTAATTGCATTGATAAACCTTGTAGGTAACATTTCAGTTTCAATTTATTCTAGATTTAAAGTTTAACTTGTTTTTTTTTATGATTTCAGGTGGTGACCAACAACAGGTACATAAGGATCACCATGTTCTTGGTCTCTGTTCTCCTAATAGGCGCTTGCGCAGTGATCAATCTGGTAAGTTAATTAGTAGTATAGGTACCTAGTCTTAGATTTAATCATTATGTTTAAATACTTACTACGGGATATAATCTAGTTAATACTCGCGTAGTCCGTCGCCTAATTGACCGCTTTCTAAAATAACACTTCAGCTACTATGCTAACTATGATAAAATTATTCCAGTTTCATTCGAACATTGAAAACGCACCTATCAACGTTCCTGAGGCTCTGACGCATCCAAACAGCACAACCTCGACCACGGCATCTCCAGATACCGACAGAATAAGGATCTTCGAATTAGAAACAGCACCAGTAAGTTATTTTTCCCAATGTCGTATAATAATATAAAAGCGAAGGAAATTCACGCAAACTCTTCTACAAATTACGGTCACGGACTTTAATTGATCAACCAATAGCACCTTGTCTCATAAAACCAACGATTATCTCCTATGTAATTTCTATCTCTTCACTTGACGCTGTCATTATGACAAGGTTCGATGGTGAATCAACATTTAAAGTCCTTGATGGTACATTCAGCCTTATGCTGCACACTATTGTATGGCTGGTGGTTGTTTCAGTTCCTCTACAGCTCCGTGCTAACTCTGGCGTCAATATCAGTGTTCCTGCGAGTCGGCTTCGTGCTGAAACTGCTGGTAATGTGCTTGGCTCTAGTCACTCACATCACTCTCTTTGCCTCCGTTGAGCTATCCAACCAGTTCCAGTCTGATTTCAATACTGGGTGAGTACATTTAAGTGTTTTATTTTTTGCCAAAGCTTACTTTATTACGTTGAGAATTTAGGTCATGACATGACACCCTTAAAAGTCCATCAATGAACCGACAAATCTTCATTGCCGAACTTTTAAGGAAAGATTTAGCGCTTTTGATAAAGGGTAAACGGTTAAACTCAATATTCCAAACGTCTCAATCCAGGTCTGCCCGACTCCCATTCGCGTCCAAAGCTGGTCTGGTGTTAGTGCTGGTGGCAGCACTGCTGCACGTGCTGGACCGACAGATCGAGTTCACTTCGCGGACGGATTTCTTGTGGAAGGACAAGCTGACACAGGAGCAGGAAGAGGTTGAGACCATGCGTGGGATTAACAAGGTGAGGTTCTGAGATTAGGTTTACCTTGTGGATGGAATTTCTGTGAAAGGGCAAGGTGACGCAAGGAGCAACGAGGTCAAGACCATGTGAGGCATCAACAAGGTAAGATTATTGAGGTTGAGTTCATCTTGCAGACTGACTTCCTGTGGAAGGAGAACCTAATACAGGAGCAATGAGGTCCATACCATGCGAGGGATCAACAAGGTGAGGTTAATGAGATTGAGTTTATCATGCAGACTGACTTCCTGTGGAAGGAGAAGCTGACGCAGGAGTAGGAAGAGGTTGAGACCATGCGAGGGATCAATAAGGTGAGCTTGATTAAATACAAGCCAAACAAGACGTTAAACACTACCAATAACCGTCGGTAAATGTAACCTAGCGAAAGTCCGAAGTTTTGTAAAATATTGGCTTCTATTTCACAAACCTGACAGAGATTAGTGTCATTATTATGTAGAACGACTGTATGCCACAAAATGTTTACACCAGAATGTTTTCCATTTCAGATACTTCTGGAGAACATCTTGCCTGCCCACGTTGCGCAACATTTTTTAACGTCCGTAGCATCAGAAGTGAGTTTATTGTTGATAGCAAAAACAAAAGGTGGAAGGACTATTGAAGAAACAAAAAACAAACACAAGTTTTAAAAGCGCTTGTGCAGTAGACCTAGCTAAGATGCAAACGCTTCTAACGTTGTTGTTTTCTATTGATTCGGAATGAATGGACTCGACATAATTCGTCCACGTAATCAATCATCAGTTTACGTCAATTCTATAGGTACTATCAAATCAACCCAAAGGAACCCTGACTCACCATAGGACACACATGCATTATATATTATTTTGGCATTATGTGATAGCACATGATGGCGATTTTCGAAAATCGCATGTTTAGCGTTATCCGTCTTGACTAGGCCTTCTCTTATTGAGTCGGTTTTCTTATTGAATAACGGGTTAAATTAGTGCATGTTCGTCTACCTTACAGAAATAGTATTCTGCCTTTTGGCCGAAATATGTTTGGCCGAATGTATCGTTTCGCAACAGAAATAAAAGCTGGTTTGCAAATGAAACGGTTGGGAAACGATACAATCGGCCAAACATATTACTTTTTGCAGAGAACCTGCAGAAATACATGAGTATCTCCGATTAGTGATTAAATGATGTTCAAGTTGATAAGCTAAGGATTTTGTGTACCCGTTCCTTTCTCCATTAGTGCTTCATCAAAAATGTAGTTTTAATCTATAAATAATAAGGGTGCAAATACCTAAGGAAACTCTCACTGAAATATTTCCTAAATTTGAAATACTCTCTACTATTTTAGAGCCCATCGTTGCCCAAAGCCATATTCTTAATAGCTATCGGCAATCTTCGTTTTCCTATGACACACGAGTGACAAATATACTGTCAGCTGCGAGTGCAAGCGTGATAGCAATAGTCAGTCGAAAGCTATTCAGAAGCTGGGGATAGATCTCGCTGATGCTGATCCCGACTTAGCTTCTTCTCCAGGAGGACCTGTACCACGAGCGCTACTCCAGCATCGCCGTGATGTTCGCGTCCATCCCCAACTACAAGGAGTTCTACGACGAGACCGACGTCAACAAGCAGGGGCTCGAGTGCCTGCGCCTGCTCAACGAGATCATCTGCGACTTTGATAAGGTCGGTTTTCTAAGAGGCCATATAAGGTGCCATGCCTACACAAGAATAATAAAAAGGGATGGCTTTATGTGCTTTCGCGCGAAGTATGTGAGATGGAGATAGTTTGCGCGCGCCTTGATGTCAGCGTCAAATTCAATAAATGCTGTTTACTTTAAAACCACAAAATTTTATTGAAATTAAATGAAACTTCTAAGTTAACACAAAAAATAGATACGGGCGTTTATGCCACAAAAATAGTAGTTTTTACAATCGTGTTATGAATGTTATGATAGAGAGCTTTTCAGTCGAGTACAGTGTTTAGGCCACGAAGCTTGCTGAGTGGGTACGAGATTAAAAAGCTTGATTATGACACTATTGTGAAATACTTTTTGTATGAGTTCATTAAAATTAATAATTTAAGTGGTTAGTTATTATTTTAACTTTTTAAACTAGCTTTGAAAAGAAAAGTTATCACACCATCGGCGTCCGTAATGTTACAGTACTGTGCTGTGATTGGCTAAATACTAGGCAATCACAAAGCGTATTTTTTTATTTTTTTTTATGCCCTGGATACAGCAGCAAGTTTAAGTAGATTTTTGACAGATGACGCGACTCTGCTACGTTCCGAAACGCCATACATTGGCAATTTTGTATCGGATCGAGTCTCCTTAAACAAGGACACATATTATTGAAATACGAAGTTCCATTTTCAATTTTTTTTCGGTTGCCTAGAGCGTATCGAAACAGTTATTTCGGTTGTTTCGGAAGTAACATAGACTATTCAACGATGAAAAGAGTGACGTTGCAGTGAGTCTATGAAATCTTAATACACAGATTTTAATCGACGAGTACAAAAACGTAAACTTCGACACTCTCAAGGGAATCAGAATTTATAGGGTAGGTATTTTCCGCTGACCTAGAACTAAGATTATTGTCAAGTATTGCCGTCCTATTTTGTTTTTCCGAGCACTCTTCTCTCCCTCGCAATGCTCTGGTGGAGATTCACCCTTAGTCAATTATTCTATTTTGATATTTTACAGCTCCTGCTAAAGCCAAAGTTCAGCTGTATAGAGAAGATTAAAACCATCGGCAGTACTTACATGATTGCTTCCGGGCTGAGACCGGGCAAGGAGGATCAGACCGTAAGTTTGAATTAGACAGTATTTTTGCTAAATGTTCAATCAAATCAAATCAAATCAATTTTATTTCAGACAATGTACGTACAGTCCATACTTACACTAACAAGATACAAAATAACATAAACTAAACTAAAATTGAAGTTATACATTGCAATGAGAATGTCAAATTAATAAAATTAAATCAATAAAATATACAATTCGCTTAAATCAGTGTCATCCATTATAAATACACTTCGTGTTTAAATGTATCATGCGGCAGTGATTTAGATACAAACCATCAAACCTGTCAGCAATCATGCCCAGGACGCTGTTGGCGCTGGCCCGGACCCTGCGCGCCAGAGACGTACATCGCTTGCGCATCGTGGCGTAGAAGCAGTCTACCCGCGCATCCGCGAACATCCCTGACGCGCTGCAGGACCGGGGCAGCCCCATCAGCACCCTGAACGCGTTGTTGAACTGAACTCGAAGCTCATTAAATTGCCTTCGCGTGAAATCTGCCCATAGGCCACTCGTGTATAAAGGCGTGCAGTAGGCTCTGAACAGAGTTACCTTTACCGCAGCGGAGCACTTCGCAAACCTACGGGCGATCATATTTGCTCTCACTGACAATGCTCGTCGCTCCCGTTCAATATCTGCATCGTCCTTAAGGTCAGACGTCACCAGATGCCCTAGATATTTAAATTGTGTCACTACTTCCAATTAATTAATGAATTTAATTTTTACTAGGTACCCAAGAAAAACACATAAGTAATTATGTTTTTAAAATGCAGACCTAAACGTGTGAAGCACCATTTTTACGCCGTCTTTTTTACTTAAAACGTCAATCAGTTGTACAAAAATAAATTGAAATGATATTAATTACATATATCACTACATAGTATAAAATCTGTCCTATGTATGCTTAGATCTTTAAAACTACACAACGGATTTTGATGCGGATTTTTTTAATAGATAGAATGATTCAAGAGGAAGGTTATAATAAGTTCTGGATTATTTACGGGTGTTACAGAAAACTCACATAAACCGAAGCGAAGCGAGTATTATAATATGTGTTTATTTTTAAAGTCGAATCTTTTGTGTGTTGTATTAGATGGTCGCTACCACTTATTTACTTTTTTTTAGTTATGGAAGGACATTGCAAAGTCCGTCCATCGCTACCACCATCGTATCCTTTAATCTACCGCCAAGCAGCAGTGTTAACATTATTGTATTCCGGTGTGGGGATAACACAACCGATGACCATCTTGGTCCTCAGGGTTAGCAATGCATTTGCGGTCTTAGTATTGCAGTCTCAGCTTCGAGAATGCAAATGTCTATGGGTCACAGATCCCACTTACCCATAGGTCGTCTGTGAGCTCGTTTGCCTTCGCCTGGCCATGCCAAAATAACCTTTATTTTCAGGATGCAAAAGGTAGAGAGGAGCATACAGTGGCGATACTGGTCGAGTTTTCCTTCGCCCTGATGACTATTCTGGACCAGATCAATCGGGAGTCGTTCCAGAGATTTAAACTTAGGATAGGTAAGTAGTAATAAAATTAGAAATATTTTTTATAGATTGAAAAAGCAATCTCTTTATTTCCTTTCGTTCCTGAACTCAAAAGAACAAACAAACTAGAAGATAATTTAAAATATATTGAAATAATGCTCTAAAAGAATGGCAGATGTGAAAAGGAAGTATCTGTTTAATATATTAACCACAGTGGTCCAAAACATCTTTAAATATGTCTATATTTAATTAATTCGCAATTGAATGGATATTGAATTGTTTCAATCAATGTTGACAGAACTACGAGTAACATCACACGCTGCGAAGTTGGTTTTAAGTTTTTAACCGACTTCAAAAAAAGGATTCTCAATTCGTAGGGTTTTTTTTTATATGTGTTCCCCGATTACTCGAAGACCACTGGACCGATTTGAAAAATTTTTTCGTTGTTCGAATGGGTATACTTTCTAGTTGGTCCCATTGTCACCACGTCAGGATCTGATGATGGAATCATGAAGAAATCAAGAGAACTCCTCAAATATTATAGGCACACCTATAGCGATTTTGGTATTTTTCACTGTAACTCATGCATTTGCTTTTGAAAAGTACTATATGGTGAAGTGGAACTGATGATGAAGACCACAGATGGCCACCGGAACTCCTTAACGGTACCTATTTCAAGGGTGGCGATAAGATATTTCGATAAAGGTAGTTGAGCGACTATGACGAAGCACATTTAGGTTTAAATATGACTATGACATTCCCGCGGCGTTGTCTGCGGCGAGCTTGAAATGTTCTATAGTTTCTCATTAATATTTAGAAGTGGAGCTACGTAACAGCATAAATAGGATCACTAAAAAGTATAAAATAAAATAAATGTTTAAAAAAACAAAAACCCGCCTTCAAAAATGCCTACCATTTTAAAAAAAGTTATTTTTTGCATTTTTGAAGGCGGGTTTTTGTTTTTTTAAACATTTATTTAACAACTAAAATGCTTCCTACAGCTCTTTTTTTTAATGCACAATTTGTTTATGTTTATAATATGTAGAACAGCGCCATCTGTGTAATTATGCATTAATCCAAAACCGACATTGAAGTACCTTATAAAGTAACTAGTTAATTTGCTAGTTCACAGTGTCACCGATAGGGGTCGCTGTTATAAATATTATTAAAGCAGGGTGGGCTAATTTTATTGGCCTATATGACCAATGAGAACAAACGATATGTCACCGGATGGGTAATTCTAATTTGTAAAACTATTGCTATGGCAGGTAGTTGGAAATCATTGTGTGAAAAAAGTTATCGCCATGCAAAGACATCGGGGTTTCAAAGTAATTGTGCTAACGTCGTCTATGTAGGCGTCTCAATGTTCCAGATTTTTTAAATATTTCTCACAATGATGTGAGGTTTCCAACTACATAAATTCATTGTAGAATTAAAAATTTCGTTTCTAGACCAGTGTTCAAACATTTATGCCCATTCTCCTTTAATTATATCATCACTTCCGAATAATACACGATTCAAAACGCACTTTCTTAGGGCCATATTATTAATAAACTCATCTTGGCTCAGATGTCTGTCACAAGATATGTCAAAGGTAACGTCAAGCCGTAGAAAACTGACATATTTGGGCGTTTTCACTAAAAAGTGTACCCAATTAAGGACTGAAATTAAGGAACTTTAAGTGTTGTCAGTTTTGTGACGAGAATTAGCTATACATTGACGGCCGCAATGTACAGTCGAGATCAGTTTATTAATAAGGTGCTTAGTCTCACTTTGTATCTCCCTTCAGTCCCAGTCCGTAATCGAAGTATGAGTTTAGTAGAGCTGCCTAATGGAGCTAACATGATCAGCGGGCCTAATTATGGTCGTGTATATCGATGTGAATAAACGTGGATCCGTTCGTGCGAAAATCCGTCACTTCTGACTTACTGACTAGTATTTAAGTGTGAGAGTGAAGGGTGCTTTATTCATCTCTATAAAGGCAACGATAACACAGGCCCAGGTTGTGATCAAAGGTCCTAAAATATTGTAATTTAATTATATAAATAAACCATATTGTACCTTTATTGACGGTGACGTAATTAACTCCAGGTTTGAACCACGGGCCCGTGATAGCTGGTGTGGTGGGGGCTCAGAAGCCGCAGTACGACATCTGGGGCAACACCGTGAACGTGGCTTCCAGGATGGACTCCACGGGCATCATGGGGAGAATCCAGGTCACCGAGGACACCGCCAAGTAAGTACTGGAGTACCAAGGTCAAATCAACTTGGTAGAATCGCGACTTGTGAATAAATATACCTAATTTAATCATGAAAGGCACCACAAATATAAGTACAAATTAATTGTGTCCAAATGTACGGAAATGAACGCATAAATCTAGATTTCTAACTAAAAGTAAGATATTAAAAAAAAAGTAGTAGAAGCCGAGTATTTTCAAACATGGAACAGATTAACCATATTTTGTTCAGAGTAGAAATTAGCCAAATAACAGAAATAAAATAACCAATAAATATCTGTTCACTGGCTCGCTGCATTAAAATTTAAGCTCCTTCATAAATAAAATAGCAATGATGTAAGGCAAGTTTGCTTGTAAAGTTTTTTAGGCGTTCTCTGTTTTTAACTTTTGTAAAGAACGAATTGGTACAAATGAAGTATTTAAAAATATATCAAAGCCCGTGAATACTTAATTTAAGCTCTGTTGTAAATCTGAAACGGGACTACGCGTATAAAAAAATCTCTGTTTTCATGTATAACTATTAAAGACTGTCTTAACTTAAAATTCATTTTTTAACCATAAACGGCATGAACTTAATGTTATAATTAATTATGTGTTTTCAGGGTCCTCATGAATGCTGGGTATACATGCGAATGCCGTGGACCGACCTACGTCAAAGGAAAAGGCACGTTGACGACGTATTTCGTGAAAACACCCACCATCGGAGGTGCAATTTAAATCTGAACTTTAGTGTTTTTAAATAATCATCAATGAAACAACATTTACAACTTCATACCAAACCGCAAAGGTAAAATAGTTTGAATAATGCAAGTGGGATGACTTATTGGTTTCTTAAGATATTGTTCACTAGGTATGATTTTATACTTAACCGGGCGAGCTCGCTTCAACGTTGACAAAATTTTCGTCCTCTAAGCAAAAGATTTATCCAAGAGCAAACCCATTATCGTTAAAAAAAAATACGATAGATGTGCATTCAAAAACCAATATAACTAATGTTCAGGAAACTGGCCCACATTACATTGTTTGATTTTATAAATAAGATGTTTTATCTACATCCATATAATAATTTCCCGATAATTATGTTCAGAAATGATAACCAAATGGCGTGTAAGTATTAAGAAACCTGTATCTGAGATTGTACTTTAAATGTTAACATTAAAGTATAACATTTCATTAAAGTATCGGTTTTCAATGTTGTTGTATCTTAATGTTCACTTTAAAGTATCGGTGATACATTAAGATACAGGGCAACCACAGATGTAGGGTTCTCACATAATTTAGAAAACTTATGATATGCATGTAGATAAAGTTATGTATGCGACAGCATTAAATAATTAGGCATTAAAACACCACACTAATGTATTAATGCCTCTTATTAGGTATGAACCAGTCGCATAAAAAACTACCTATTATAGTTAGTATCATTGTTAAGTTTTAACGATAAAAAGACATCACTGCGTCGCAAGTTTGTAAAACAAAAAAAACACTACCTAACTAATAAACAATAAGAAAATAAAGTTATTAAATTGAAAATAGTTAAACAATATTTGAAAAGAATTTTCAATAAAACATGTTATAACGACCTTGTGATCAAGATCTTCGGTTCATATCAGTATTTTTTATAAAATACAATTTTTAATGCAGCTAAAATGGAATGGTAATTTTGTGAATATCTGTTACCTAATTAACAATAAATATCGGCAACTTTTTTATTTGATTTTTTTGTTATTTAATTACTTCTACACGCGATCAAACTTTAAATCTGATTGGTTTGTATTTTGACTTGGATCGTTCCAAAAGTGTGAATTTTGTTTTAAACAGTGTATGTTGTATTATCACACACAATAATAGTAGTGATGTTTTAATTCTAACTAAAATATCTTTAAAAATATAGAGTTCAAGAAAACCACTTAGTTTCGGTCGACTATCATTTTAAAATAATATTTAAAAATGTAATCAATATTTTTATAATTCAGTAAGATATCCCGAACTATATAAAAATCATTTTGTAGTAGTGTATTTTCAAAATATTATAGACAATTAATCAAGTTTAGAAATATAAAGATTTACTATAGGCCTAGTAAATTATTTTGATAGTAATTTATAAAAATAATATTGTCCCATTGTTTGTAAGAAAAATAGGTCTAAGACCTGATGACACAATTGCCAAATATAATTTTATGTCACAAATAATAACTTATTTTAGCCATTAATATTTTTTTAAGTCAGGGTTTAATACTATAATTTTGAAACATTATTGTTATTTTTTGGATTGTTTTATTTTTAAGTAAGTGGGGGCGAGATGAAAATCAGTGTTCAATGAAAAATAACTCATAGTGCCTAATTTTGTACTTTATTTATTTCTACCAACACAATTATGCCATCGTTAAACCCTCGATTTTGTTGCGTTTGGTTGTAGCAAGTCGATAGGTAAAGATGGTCATGGCAGTATTTTGGCAGTTTTCAAGAAAAATTGTTTTCAAGGATCAAAACCATTTTTTTTCATCTTACCCCGGGCTCTGTAACTTTATGCAGGGCGAAAATAAAATAATTCATGACCATTTCATATTGATACTTGATAAGTATGGTCGTTTTTTAAATGGAATTTACTTAGAAGATTGTATTAAACATAATGAAAATAATCCCATCTATTTTTCTATAGTATAATAATGGAGTGATAAAACTGAGATTTACTTTTAAATAGGTAATGACACTATAATTTCTTAATAATTTAAATGTTTGAAGTAGTAATAAAATTAATTTGCATTTAATAGTTAAAGGTATTTTTTTAAAATATGAATCATCTACTTTAGTTTTTTAATACTCATTAGTATGGTGCTAATTTATCAAGTAGCAGTAAATTGTTTTAATTGTTTCGCATGTAATATACAAGCAAAGTTGGTTGTCTATCCATTCGCACTACCGTGATCGATGTTCCCATAATACAAGCCTAGAGCTTAGTTTGGGATGTTGGCTGGATATTTTTTTCTAAAATAGTCCCTCTTTTCTTATTGATAAGTGAGTTGTTTATATAATATCCCTGGCAGTCGCCATGTCTCTCTGAATGTGTAAGGGCCGTATTAATAAACTAATCATGTCATGCTCCCTGGACACCCCACTGTCGGTTTTGTAATGTTTTTAAGCATAACCCTAATGTACACAATATGTACCGAATTTGTACATACTTAAAAAGAAATGTACAAATTATATGAGATGGGGGTTGCTGTGGAGCTTCTCCCCAGCAACCCCAAAGATTAATTTAAGAATTTGTTATTTATTAAAACATAACGCTGTTGTACCCAATATGTACTCAATTAGTACGCACTTTATTTTAAATGTACCTCGATAGATCGAGAGTACTCTCGATCTATTGAGGTACATTTATTTATAAGTATGTACAAATTCGGTACATATTGTGTACATTAGGGTTATGCTTTAAAACATTACAAAACAGACAGTGAGGTATCCAGGGAGCATGACATAACTAATCTCAACACTAATGCTCGTCTCGAGATGCGTCAAAAATGACAGTGTTCTATGGTTTGACGTTAACTTTGACGTATCTTGTGATGTGCATCTCGGCCAAGATGTGTTTATTAATACGGTCCTAAGTCAGCCCGAGCAACAGTCGCGCATAAATTCGGGACTACTGTAATAACTTTGACAAATTAATTACGTTACCTTCCAACGGTCGGCCTAATAAGTAGCTGCACTTCAGTGCTTTGTCATTTTAGAGCCGGTTTAGACGGACATCATTTGAACTGCAACCTAGCTGCAAAATGGCAGCTCGCGGGCATCAAAACTGCATTACAACCCTGCTCCGTCCGCTTGGAGTTGGCGTGCAGACCAGTCGACCGCACACCGACTGCAAGCTAGCTGTATGGTTGTAATGCAGTCCGGTTGCAGTTGGAGCAACTGCAATACGACGGCAATAGAACTGTATTGCAGTTCTGATGCAGTTGATGGAACTGCTTCAAAACTGCAAACCGACTGCGCAGTCCGCTTGCAGTTGCCGTGCAGTCCTGTCGACCGCACACCGACTGCAAGCTAGCTGTATGGTTGTAATGCAGTCCAGTTGCAGTTGGAGCAAGTGCAATACGACGGCAATAGAACTGTATTGCAGTTCTGATCAAAACTGAAAACCAACCGCGCTGCTAGCTTGCAGTCGGTGTGTGGTCGACAGGACTGCACGGCAACTGCAAGCGGACTGCGCATTCGGTTTGCAGTTTTGATGCAGTTACGTCAACTGAACGCGAACTGCACTCGAACTGCCATTTTGCAGCTGGGTTACAGTTCAAATGTTGTCCGTCTGTACCGGCCCAGGTCATGTTTGAAATACTGCACTAATTTGCTAACGGAGTTAAAGCGACATTGTAAAAACCTGGGGGGTTATTATGACATTGCAGTTTACGCTGAGAGAAAAGGACAGAGCTATATAACTGCTATAGTTCTGTCCTTTACGCTCGCCGTAAAATGAAATGCATATCTTTGTCATAATTCATAATAACCCCCCTGGTCGGCTATTTATAAGGCTGACAGACTTACGAGTTCTATACATGTCTGTATTCAAGGATTGCTAAATATTAAAATTGATTAATTTTCTCAATGTGCTCAGTTTTTTTTAATAAGTATCATGAATGTTATATTTGAAATAAAATAGTTTGATGTTAGATCTCTACTTTTCAAAGGTGGACACTAATGGGATTTTTACTTCTTGTAATTAGTTTATAAGACAAAGAAATTTCATAATTATTGTTTAAATTATATTTAGTTTGTGGAGGTTCAGTGAATTGTATTTTTTTTCTATAAATTCTTTTATCTTGCAGGTTTGTGCTCACCTGTATGAATTCATTACCATAAAAATAATACTAAGTATATAAAAATAATGTCAACTAATTACTAGTTTGGAGAGATTTTATTTTGAAATTTTTATTAATTAAATAAAAATGATGTTGGATTTTTTTTTGTTTTATTTCTATGTCGGGTGTTGCAATAAGGAGTGGCTGGAAGAGAACTGAATGCTTTTTAATCAGCAAATTGTGCAGTGATTAGGTATAATGTTTTAATGTCAATTTGGTGATTACGGTAGGTACTATAAAAACACCTAAAGGCATAGAACTCAAATGTGTTTGCCTTCAAAATATTACAAAGAAACACCTACAACACCCACTTACATAAGAAAGTTCATCACATCATCCATATTTAGCCACATTAAAAAAACATGGCGCCTCACCTCGCGTCATTTTTCAACGCCCACTGCGAATATTAAATCGAATTTCACGTTACCATTTTAGACGTCTGTCTCGTTCGACGGATACGTTCGAATGAATTTGAATTTTGAATTTCGAACGCGAAGTTAATTGGTAATTGCAGGTTGCGGGCCACCTACGCAGGCGTGATTTATTTCGGTAGAACCGCCTTGGTGTACTATTGTTTATCTGTGGTGCGTTTATTATCTGCATTGCTCATCTGCTTGGTTAAGGTGTAGTTAGATCGAAAAATTGGTAAATGGGGTAAGTCGGGAAATTATTGCTGTGCAAAAATCAGGATTTTGTGTTGTGAGTTCCAAAGGAAGTTTGAATATTATTAGCATAACGAAATATTATTTCTCGCGAGATTAGAATTTATGGTTTTTGCAAGTTCATTTAGAATATTATGAATTTAAAATTTTGTTGTTTTCGATACCTCACCGACCTCTTTTCACTTAAGTGTCGTGCCGATTGATATTAATAATGTAGGCACCTATACAACGTGTCCCAAAACTCAACGATAAGCCGGCACCAGAGGATGGAGCTGCTTATGATTAGTCGAGAAAAAATAAAAAAGATAAAAAAGATAAAAGAAATTTATTTAGTAAGTAGGCCGCTCGGGCACTTTTACACGTCAAGATACTACCAATACATTATTATATATATATTTTTTTTCCTTATTTTTTCTCGACTAATCATAAGCAGCTCCATCCTCTGGTGCCGGCTTATCGTTGAGTTTTGGGACACGTGGTATATAGCCTTGGCCAAAATTATTGACCACCCATGCGTTTTCATACAAAATTCAAAGTTAAAAAGGTGCATTTATGTCGTAGATATCGGAAAAAAATAGTCATATTTATTGACTTTAAGCGTAATTCCGTGGAAAAAATACAATTAATCATTTTGTTGTGAAACCAGATGTTTTCTAGCTTCAGATTTCACACGAAAATAGTTACTTCAAAATGATAATCTACTAATAATTTGCACATGTACAAACACATTTTATACTTTACATCTATGTGTATTTTTGAAATTAGAAAATTATACTTTATTCACAAAGGAAAAAGTGGGGTGCTCAGTACTTTTGGCCAAGGCTGTACAATACTGTACATTGTTCACGGTAACTTATACATTTTAACTTTTCTAACACTAGTGCGCAAAATTGACATTTTAATGCTTGTTTATCGTGATGTAATGTAGGACTTTAAAACACTAAAAATATTAAATTAAATAAGATTACGAAGCACATTCTTGCACTGAACCGATTGCACTCTAACTAGATCACTCCTGTCAAAATATAGATTAATTATGACCATTAGGTACTTAACGTGAGAACATTCACATTGATTCTGATTATAGCTCGGGATTATTAATTAGCTTACAGTTAATTATTAGCTGTAGTTAATGTATGTTCCGGAAATGTTTGCTTGGAACTTAGTTATGGTTCAATGGTGATACATACCGGTGTAACATTATTATAGATAAATAAAGTTTAGTAAGTTATCTACAACGTACTGAGTTAACATCAGATAGAGAAGAGTGGAAGAAGAAGACATGATGTGCCGACCCCACTTATTTATAAGGGCAGGAGGATTATGATGAAGCAGCTTTAAAGCAGCTTTATATTATTTCCTTAAATGAAAATATTTTGTGATGTAAAACCATATCTCTAAAAATATGATAAAAAATAAGGCCATAGGAACTGGCCTATTGATTGAAGTACAATTAATAAAGAGATAGGAGCAAAACAGCGATTTATATATTTAAATTTTAATTATTATGTTATTAATTTCACGTCATTCATGTTATATTATCGTTTTCCACTCCCGACAAAAAAGGTAGAGTGATAATTCATAAATTATATATTAGTTTTTAATTGAAAAAAAAACTCAATAAATAGGCCACATGGGGTTCTTTTAGACGTGTCGGTAGTATGGAGGGAATCTACCAGCATGTCGGACAAGACGATCATAGCAGAGAAAAAACGGCGGAAGAAATTCTAGCAGATAATACTCTACATACGCTGTTACGTGGTTACTTAGCCTAGTTGGTAGTTAAGGCCTACGAAGCTAGGGGTCCCGGTTGCAATCCTCGGAGGGCAAATAAATAAATAAATAAATAAATATCAGGGGACAATGTCACACAAATCGACCCAGTCCCAAACTAAGCTCTAGGCTTGTACTATGGGAACTAGACAACAATATAAATACTCATATAGTGAAATAAATACTTAAATACATAGAAAACATCCATTACTCAGGAACAAATATTCGCGCTCATCACACAAGTATCTGCCCTTAACGGGATTTGAATCCAGGACCGCTATCCTCGTAAGCAGGGTCACTACCAACTAGGCTAACGCGTCGTCAACGTCAATGTCAATATATGCGAAGAGCACGAATATTAGTTTTTTTAATCTTTTTTCTGGGGGGAAACATCGCTCGCAGAACCGATGGCAGATGGCGTCGAAGACTTCTCGAGTTGCGTCCGCGTATCAGAAAACGCAGCGTGGGTAGACCTCCAACAAGGTGAATTGACCACGTGGGTAAGGTTGCAGGAAACCGATGGGCCTTTATAACAACACGGATTGTAGAATGTGCGGCGAAGAGGTGGAGACAATGAAACACTTATGCTTTTATAAAGTGGAGTAACCGTGGAGTAGCTAAACCATGCATTTTCCTTATCTGTCAAATTCAAATGTCACAATGACAGATAAGGACAAAGCATGGTTTAGCTACTCCACGTTTACTGTGTGAATGTTATGCCCTCGCTGGAGTAAGAATGAAAATCCTCGGTTGTGGCTACCCAGAACCAATCGATTTCAAGGCACTGCCATTGCACTCCACTATCCGCTTTCCGGAAGGGGTGGAGGCTGCATTGGATTAAGCGCTAAAGAGGGGTAATTACCGAAAAGATCCCATAGGGTCGAAGTATATCCGTAAGGACCCCACCAATAAGATAAGATAAGATAATATGGACGCGGAGCGGGACCGTCCTTGTGGCAAACCTAGGAGGCTTATGTCTAGCAGTGGACGCCTCTCAGCTGAAATGATGATGATGATGTTTAATATGTATTTATGAATTTATTTCTCTACATAAACGTATGTTTACCGTTCTTTAAAATGTAGATAGTGAATAAACTAACGACATCGTTTTTGGTCGAAAAAAATCGTATTTATCTACCTTTCTTAGTCAGTTATAGTACCCATCGATAAGTTAATTAAGAAAGCAAGACAAATATGTTTTTTTTTCAGACAAAATACGACATCGTATGTTAGTTTATGACTAGCTCAATTTGAGTAACATATTCCTATATTTATTATTAATAACCCATTAACTCACAACGCTTACTTTAGCGCAGCTGCAGGTGTGCTAGAAAAAAGGACCAGGATTTTACCTTTTCACATGCGCAAGAGTCTCTAAACAGGCGGGAGTAATAAGACGTTAGAGCGAGTAGCGCGGGAGCCGCATTAATCACAGATCGCGCCTCGGACTCCCGGTAGCCGATAAAGACTAACATTTACACAGTAGGTACACAGCGAATCAAGTTTCGCACCTTCGGGTAACTACAAACAAACGTTTCATAGAATGTATCGTTATATCGAATTTTATTTCACCGAAAGATTACTGTTGAATTCTTACTGTGAAATCCTGGATATGATGATGCCACTGTCACAGAAAATTAAATTACGCAGTGGGAAATGCCTGTCGAATACTCTCGATACTTTAAAATTGAACACATTTATATTCTATGAATTAAGTTTCAATGTCACAAGGCTAAAACCAACGGTTTTTACGACTTATTGCCACTGTTTTAGCATGTCACACAATATTGGCATCCAAATATGTGGCAACTGTGTACCAATGACTTTTTAGAACACTAGGTACGTGAATGCTTTCCGTGGTAACTGATAAACTATCTTTCGCCACTGATAGAGTGTATCAAAAAGAGCCCGTCTGTTTTTTTTCACTCATTTGTGTTAGTGTTTTGAGTAATGTGTAGTTTTTTCATGCTTTGGTTATCCCTTGATTTAGTTAACACATAATGTATCACTTGTTGTTACTCTACACTGAAAAAAATAATTGGTCGCTTGTAACAAGATTGTGATTGTTGTGCATAAGCGTCTCCCATACGAGCCTAACAAGACGATAGATACATCAACTAAGATGTTAGTTGAACCAACTAAGATGTTAGTTGAATCACTAAATTACTAACTGTTGCTACTATCAGCTTTCGTTGATATAACTAATATCTTAACTATTGTATTAATTTTATGTCAACTAAGTGAAAATCGCTCTTTGTTGGCTCTCATTTTTTTGAGTGTAAATAGGTAAGAAAAAATATAAAATTTCGTACAGCACTTTCAAATCTTAAAAAAATACCCTTATCACGTGATTGTACTCTGCCCCTTCTGTCTATACCTTTTCTATGACCATTATTAAGCTAAATAATATATGAGACGATTAATCTCCCGTGCTGTGCGACATTTAACCGCATTGTGCCGCTTCCGGTCGTTTTATCGAGCGGGGACATAATTCTCGGCCATTGTCCCCACCACTATGTGGATGACGTTATTGTGGGACTGGTACCTATGGAATGCTCCTGGATTTTTATTCAGCATAGCATAGTATTGTTGTGGTCGTTGAATAAATGAGATCCTACTTACTTCTTTATAACTATTAGGCTTCTTATTATAAAAAATCGGGCAAGAGCATGTCTGACCATGCTCAGTGTAGGGTTCCGAAGCCTCAAAAACTATATCAAAAAACACAAGTAGGTGGGCCATTCTACTTTTCAATGTACACTTTTGTTATCGTCCGATAAAAAGTATACCAAATTATGAATCCGCGTATAAATAAATAACATGAACTAAGAATGTTTAAGTTTAGCGGTTTTCAAAAAAACTACTCTTAAATTACTTAATTATCGGTGAAGAATTTTGGAAACTCAGTGGTAAATTGCACTTTTTCCATAGAAAAGGCCGGGACATCAACGTCCACTGTGTTACTCTCTTTATAGTTATTACAAATAACTTTTTATGAATCAGGATAATTCTAAATATAAGCTTATTTATGTCCCTTTTCGAGTTTCAAGTTGGAAAACGCAGCACTTTACCGGTTTTTGAAATAAAAATAGTTTAGTGAGAACGTGGCTAAAACTTATGTACAACGAAAAGTAGAATGGCCCAGGTATCAAGTAATTCTCTATTTAAAGTTATTTGGTGCTGTCTTAGGCCATTTTAGTAGGTATAAACACTTTAGTCACCTGTATCTCAGGAATTAATCAAGTATGTATGTATGTAAACACTTTATTGTACAAAAAACAGCAAATCAAATACAATATTTACAGAATTGGAATGTACAAAGGCGAACTTATCCATTTAAGGGATCTCTTCCAGCTAACCTTTGGGTGATTGTGGAAAATAAGGAAAGTAGAATGTGGTAGACATTAGTACAAATCAAAGTTTACAGAAACTGCGCGAACTAAAATTTAGATCTTATGAATAAATACTAACAGAGACAAGTCTACTTAGTCGTCATAGTTTTCCTTTAAAATTATTGATATGTGCTTTCATTTAAGATATTTTTCAGATTTCTTGTTAGACACTTGACTCTAACAAAAATTAGCGCTTCAATGTTTAATATTTCATAAACGGATTCCTTAATCGAAAAATTGTTTTCACAAACCCGCTGTATTTTTGAAATACCTATCCAACGACACCCCACACTATGGGGTAGACGAGAAAAAAAATACATCCCCACGTTACGTGTAGGGGAAGTATACTATTTTTTTTTAAAGATTTTATTTTACCCCTTTTTTGGCGTGACTAATATGTATATTCATGCAAAATTACAGTTTTTTAGTACTAAGAGTCTCTGAGCTAGGCTGCGGAAGGATGGACGGACGGACGGACGGACATGGGAAACTATAAGGGTTCCTAGCTTGACTACTGAACCCTAAAAAGACCAAAGACAATTATATCACCATTTTTTATATTTTAAATATTATCACTAACGTTAAGAATCAGGAGCTATTTTCTCGAAACTTACTAGACTGGTAATATTAGTTCATTCAACACAATTTTCTAGAAGTCAACAAGTAGATCTACCCCATGGACATTATTAGAGTGAGTTTCGAAAAACGGACCCAAATAGTACCTATTATACCTAGGTATACAAATATAAACCTTGAAAACTAACACAGTGCGAAAAAAAAATTGTATTGGGTAAGTATAATAATTAGGTACGACCAACAAACATCCCAGTTGCACAAACATTCATTAGGACACCTTCTGTCACTTTCCAATTTGCAAAGTTACAATGCACGTGACTTAATGTGACATTAATTTAATGTACTTTTATGCGACTGGGCATTAAAGTATTAGCAAAAACCGGATAAATTAAAGCGCTCATCACCATTTTTAATTCTCCAATTTTGGACGCAACCTTTACCAACAATTTAAAACTTTCGTAAGTTCGCTTAAAACTTTTAAGGGAGTATATAAAAAAATCAATATCGATCAATTCCGCATACTATTAAGAGTAATACGGGCATAATGACTGCTAATTGTTTCTCGAAAAGAACGGGAGCGGCCATTGGCTGAACCAATTTTTTTAAGTTTAACAAAAGTTTATTCTGTGAACTGCTGTAAAACTTTAAAGGGAATGCAAGTAAACTTAATATAGTAAACTACGACATTTCTTTGTTCATCATCATCACTTTTTCAGTAAAAAACATTTGAAAATCGATGATCATAATCATCATCATCATCATCAGCCGCAAAACGTCCACTGTTGGACAAAGGCCTTCCCCAAGGATTTCCACAACGATCGGTCTTCCGCTGCTGGGCAGGGCACATCGCTAGTAGAACCGATGGCCGTTGGAGCGGGAAGGTTTTAGAGTGGCGACCGCGAACCGGGAGACGAAGTGTCGGCAGGCCTTCCACAAGGTCTTGAGGGCGACTTGTTTGCGTGGCGATGGGCGGCAGTATGTAGTGAATGCTTGAGATTCTGTGAGGCGATGGATGCTAGGTGTTCAACTATTCCGATATGATTTTTACTTGTTATTGTGAAATTTAACCTTTAATTGTTAATTTAATTCTAGTGACGCATTGGTTATTACTGTAATGTCATGTGAACGTTTTTATCAATAAATAAATAAATAAATAAATAAATAAGGTGCACCGACGATCTGGGGGGTTATTATGTTATAACCCCCTGATGATCATAATAGGTATAAACAATTCGTTCAATGTTTTTTGAATCAGAAATATTTAAACTTGTGTATCCTTCTAAATATGATTTTTGTCATTATCTATAATTGTGACATTTGAATTTGACAGAAAGTGACAAGTAATACTTTAACTAAAATAGGTTTATTGTGCGTTTATGAATTAGGAGGTACCTATAACTGTGACGCTTGTTTTTTTTTCTTTTGGTTTGTGCTTAATGCCGAATCTTAATTCAAGTTTTCGTTAGTTGATTTCGCTTTTTCACTTATAAATATTAATCGTTCCGGAATACGTCTCCTATACACAGACGACGGGTGCCCGTGGCAAATTTATGCGTTTCCATTGCACCAGATTTAATCGAATTCGGTCGAAACGCGAATTCGACATTTCTTTATAATTAATTTTACCGGAATATTCAATTACATGGATATATTCACTCGACCTTCTATTGAAAGTTTGTCGTTCACCACTCCCTGATAATTTGGTATTTTGGAATATATTTTGGTTGCCATAAAACGTTGACGTTAGGTATTTAGCTTTGTTTCTGGTTCGGTACTGGTGAAAGCTAGGTTTAGGCTGCGGCTCCACTGAAGCGGAGACGAGCGGAGAGGCGCGGAGCTGTGCACATGCGGTCACGTCGAGCGCGCCTTGCGCACGTTGGTTTAGATTCTATTGGTTAATATTGGCACAGCTCCGCGCCGCTCCGCTCTTCTCCGCTTCAGTGGAGCCGCAGCTTTAGGGTAGCTCAAATCAATTTAGTTATTAGAAAAAGCTAGAATAAGTTTGAGGCTTTTAAAGTGTGGTATTAAAATAAGACAAACAAATGACCAAATGTAAAAGGAAGTATATTTAAAAAAAGACAATAAATTATAAAAATTGTTAAAAGTGGAAGAAGGTATGACGAGGATCAGGGTTAATTTTAGACAAATTCATCTAGTCCCGAACTAATCTTCTAGGCTTGTACAGTCGAGTTCATAAATACGACGTACGACGAGCTGGCCTAGTTGGTAGTGACCCTGCCTACGAAGGTAGCGGTCCTGGGTTCAAATCCCGGTAAGGGCAGATATTTGTGTGATAAGCGGATATTTGTTTCTGAGTCATGGATGTTTTCTATGTATTTAAGTATATATTTCTCTATATAAGTATGTATATCGTTGTCTAGTACCCATAGTACAAGCCTAGAGCTTAGTTTGGGGCTAGGTCAATTGGTGTGACATTGTCCCCTGATATTTATTTATTTATTTATTTATTTATATGTATACGCTTTAGTACCTTGTCACTTTAATCGCTGTGATAATTCGTATAATGTCAGTTTGAACATGACATTTGACATGACATGACAAGGTACTAAAGTGTATACAAAAAAAAACAAAAAACAAAATTCATTTATTTAACCAACAATACTTAAAAATAAAATAATACAGTGGTGCATCAGTTAAAAGTAACAATCTAGGAACATGTAAGAATACATAAGTAGGTATTATAAGTAAGTTGGTAATAGTTTTCTATGCTAAGATTGACAGCGGTCCCCACACTAGGTTACACCTGTATCGTGGGGGCCAGAAATATCGAGTAAATATAACGTTGGACGTGTTACAAGCATTCCCGATTTACCTACTCGTATTTATGAACTCGACTGTACCTACTGTGAAAACTATACGACGGCGACGGTATTGTCAACGTTTTGATAGCTCTTATTTACTTGACAGTAATGGCGGCCGAGTTCGACGACGCGCTGGCCTAGTTGGTAGTGACCCTGCCTTTGAAGCTAGCGGTCCTGGGTTCAAATCCCGGTAAGGGCAGATATTTGTGTGATGAGCGCGAATATTTGTTCCCGAGTCATGGATGTTTTCTATGTATTTAAGTATATATTTCTCTATATAAGTATTAATATCGTTGTCTAGTACCCATAGTACAAGCCTAGAGCTTAGTTTGGGACTAGGTCAATTGGTGTGACATTGTCCCCTGATATTAAAGAAATAAAACGGACGTGTCCTTTGATTGCGTTGACTTAAAAGTTTCAGTTAAAAACAGTACCATAACAGGACAAATACGATTTGGATTTTACCGCGTAGAATAGAGGCGCTGTTCGTTTGTAGAACACGTGGCGCGATTTATGCTGGGGCCCGTCGAGTATTGTGAATTCAGGAGGGCTATCACAAACCAATAAATTGGAATCTTCGGCTGCCGAGTCCCTGTCACACGTCACTAGAGACTAAATCGAGAGAAAAGGAAAGATCTGACGTACCATCGAATTTCAATTTTCAAAGTAAATCTGAGGGTTCTGCCAAGATGCATTGCGCTAACTAGCGTTTCTATTCGTTTCGTTTATAAACCAATCGCGTCGCTGGTAGATCACGTGACTTTTCGTATTACGTCATCTACCAGTGATGGGATTGGTTTAAAAACGAATCGAATAGAAACGCTAGTTAGCGCAATGCATCATGGCAGCGCCCTCTGGCCGAAAAACGTCGAGTTCCACAACTTCGGGGCAGCCTACCCAGTACTACTACCATGACGTCAAGTGTGAGAAGTCAGGAGTCAAGCTGTTTTGTCACCTCGGTGTTAACTTTACGTTTCGTATTGTTTTAGCTGTTGCCCGCTACTTCGGTTGAAGTGGATTATCACTATTCCCTCGGGAACTTTTCATTCTTCTGGAATCAAAAATATCCTATGTGCTGTTCTAGACACAGAATAGAATAGTACAAATGCCAAATTTCATCCAGATCCAATTAGCCGTGCTGCCAAAGACGAACCATCAAACCAAAAAATTTCATTTATAATAAATAGTATTAAGATTTATCTTAGTCTGTAAGGTATCTGTAATTATGGACATTTTTACCTAAAATAAAATTCCCATTCTTCTCATATGATCATAATCTTCTTTATTGTTATAAATACATTAAAAAAATACTTTTCTAGGGTTCCGTAGTAAACCTAAGAACCTTTAAAACAACAAAAAGAAACAAATATTCCTGTAATAACCACATTAAAACAATATAGACATTTATAAAAACATTCTTAAATCAATAACATTTACTTAAAGTTTTTCATTTGATTGTTCCGTCTAAGGTTTAACGACTCTACCGATCGACGTAGGGTACAAAGATAGTTGATAGCCCAGAGCCGGAGATAGGGTATTTTTCATTCTAGAAAACACGACAGTGCCTGAAGGAACAACGATAAACGAATTCTACGCGAACGGAGTCGGAGACAACAGCTACTACAAAATATTAAAATTAATTCAATCGTAACTTAATCTTTCTTTAACCTAATTACATTTATTAACTATCAGAGCATTTCATGCAAATTTATTGCCGATTGAACTCAAATGTCACTAAGTTTAATAACTCCTCTTGCATTCTTACTCTTAATCTTATCACGGTAAGGTTCACTTTGGTTGTTAGTCGATAAGTGCATCGCTTATGGCTTCAAATATATCGGTATTAAGGTGGTTATTTTGCATTTTATTTAGTGCTCCGCGTCCGCGTGTTAATTTGTAATAATTACACAGGCGTCCCTTACAAATCAAAGTTAAACGTCAACCTCGGTGAATGTGGACTTGAGCTACTTTCAAACAGAATCGTGTTACATAATTAACTTCTGTAAGTTCTACTCAATACTCCATACTCAATCATTTATTGCAATCATGTTACATAGATCTTGCTAGCTTAGAAGTTAACACGATAATAGCTCATTATGAACCTGGATCGGCACCGCAAAGATGGGAAAAGACGACTTACTGTACTATTAATTTTCATTTATAAATTCATTAATGGTGTAGTAAGATTTTGATATCAGCTGTCTGAAGATTGCGTGTTTGTTAAAACTGTATAATTATGAATAAAAACGTAAATCATCATTAATGTCAGCATTTGCCAAGAACGCAATATATGAAATAAAGTACTACTACCTACTTTTTTTTAAAAATTAAAAATGTAGGTACAATCTGACAAAGTATTTAAACATTATCTTAGAAACCTTTTATTGGATAATCCATTATACTCTGTTGATGAAATTATTATTGAATTAATATTATTTTTTCGAATCAAATCGGAGAAATACTGGAAAAGGGCCGGATCTTAAGTACCCGAAACCGACGTGCATGCATGACTCGATGTATGAATGTGGGAGAAGCGAAAGAGATTTGTCAGGATCGTAGCAGGTGGAAAGAAGTGGTCTCTGCCTACCCCTCTGGGAAACAGGCGTGATTTAATGTATGTATGTGTGTATGTAATATTACTTTTTAATCTTTATTTATTGGTATCGGATAAGTGTCCATTTATTAGGTAAATACAGTTTTCTATGGCTTGACGTTTACTTTGACGTATCTTGTGGCGGGCATCAGCCAATATGAGTTTATTTATACTGCCCTAAGCATTGACTAGTGCTCATCATCAGAATTCTTAACACACACTCTACAACCAGAGAAGAGTTTAATAAAAAATATTTTTTATTGAATTTGCGACGTTGATACTACCATCCTTAGCTATCAAAGAGGGAACAATAAGAAGAAGATGAAATGTACCACAATTTACTAGGTAATTACTTTAGTACCAATTTCACCATACGATGTTAACCACTTAACAGACGATTAGAGCGTTAACAGCTGTCAAAATGTATGAACTAACATTCGATTAACATTGATTAAATTTAACATCGTATGGTGGAACTGGTACTAAGTACCAATTTCACCATACGATGTTAACCACTTAACAGAGGATTAGAGCGTTAACAGCTGTCAAAATGTATGAACTAACATTCGGTTAACATTGATTAAATTTAACATCGTATGGTGAAACTGGTACTAAGTACCAATTTCACCAACGATGTTAACCACTTAACAGAGGATTAGAGCGTTAACAGCTGTCAAAATGTATGAACTAACATTCGATTAACATTGATTAAATTTAACATCGTATGGTGAAACTGGTACTAAGTACCAATTTCATCAACGATGTTAACCACTTAACAGAGGATTAGAGCGTTAACAGCTGTCAAAATGTATGAACTAACATTCGATTAACATTGATTAAATTTAACATCGTATGGTGAAAATACTAAGTGTATTGTAAAATATAAACATCAAGATTTTTTACTGAATTTACTTAAGTCTAAAGCATACGTGGTCGGTCGATAAAAAGACGTCTTTATCTCGGCCGCTTCTCGAAAGTTCTCTTAAATCTTGTCAAATAGATTGTTTCTGGTAAACGACTTAATTTAGTGCTTTATGCACTTTTTCGATAAACGGTGCAACGTGTAATGTTTATTGCCCGCTAACTCATACGGCGTTATTATCACCAAGGCGAGAAAAACGTTTTTATTCCAAAGGCTTGTAAAATCCGAATTAAAGTTGAGAATTCTCTGGTAAAATAAACTTGCCAAGTATTAACAAGTAAGTAAGTTGCAAGCTGTATTAACTGCGCCTCTGTTTTAGGCGGTAAAATTTAGATCGTCACAATGGTATTGTTTTTAAATCGGCCTCTATTACTGTCAAGTAAATAAGAGCTATCAAAACGTTGACAATAGCGGTCTTTACACGGCACGGTTTGGACCGCGGGAAACGTCACGCGCCATTCCACGCGCCAGTCCGAACCGTAGGTTTTTTACTATTTTACTATTACAGTTGCATTTACACGTACGGTTCGACGCGAAGCTTGGAATGGCGCGTGGCGTGTCCCGCGGTCCGAACTCTACGTGTGCAGGCAGCTAATACGAAAACAAGTCAAGGATGATCTAGTTTATGCCATGTTTAACAGAGGCTCTGTTTTTACCCGACTGCCGAAGGAGGAGGGTAATGTGTTTCACAGCCTATATATGTTTGTTCCTTTGTGGAACTATAAAAACTAAACCCGTTGTCCGATTTTGATGATTCTTATATCAATCGATTTGTCTTAATCTGGTGAGTGTCACTGAAGACATGACAGTAATCAAAATTCAATATGGCGGCCACCAGACGCCATATTGTGCAAATTAAAAAAAAAAGTCGACCAGGTATGACAAGGGGGGTATCATTGAATAGGGATTTAAAAATCATCTTTAGTTTTCTGTCATCATTTTTCATTTTGAATGATCATTTAGGATTTATAACGATTTAAAGTTGGTTAGCAACAGTCGGGATTTGAAAGCTTGCTTTTGTTAAAATATTGTTTTTTTCAACCAAAAATACCGTAAGTATCCTCGTAATTTTGGTTAGGGTCATGTATTAGATGGAGTCATACTCATGGCTCCTAAGCTCCATTTCTTTCACTGACTGGACCTGAAGGATTTAAGAGCTCATACTGCGTAAATTTGTGTCTCAAATGCGAGCATTTTAAGACGTCCAAATCGGTCCATCCGTTTGGGATCTACGACGACACAGACAAACACACATACACACAGAAACATGTACTTATAAAACCCCTCCCGGATATCAAGCGATTATAAAATAATCACGTTTATCGCTGTGGATAAATGTGGATAAAAAAATTGACAATCTCGCATTTACATTACATAAATATCAGCGGACAATCTCACGTAAATTGACCTAGTCGCAAACTAAGCTCTAGGCTTGTACTATGAGTCCCTTCTAGACGATATAAATCTCCTAAATAGAGGTATATCAAAGAAGAAACTGACTGACATATCAACGCACCGCCTAAACCACTGGGTCTAGAGATTCCATAGAATCTTTAGCCTAAGAAAAAAATGTGACGGACAATTATAGAATTGGGTTTGTTTGATGTCGAAAAATATTTAAAATATTGCTGTGGTGTTAGGTTTTATAAAGAACTAGATTAAAAAAAAAAGTTTCGTAACAACACGTTACTCGTAAGATATCCTATTTACAAAGTATCCTAATAGATGGCTTAATTTTTCGTATAAGTTCCCTAAATGTGTAAGTAATAAAATACTGAATTTAAATCTCATACAAAACAGGTCATATCAACATCCTTCGATCCGAGGGTTTTTTTTTAAAAGTGTTTTTAAGCCAAGATCTGGCGTTGTCCTTTGGCAAGTAATCTATGAGGTCTTGGAGTGCACTAAGATAGGATTTCGTGAAAATCGACCCCCAACGGGAAGAAGTACGGGGAGTAGCGGGAAACTAATTCGAAGCGTACGAAGTCGCGGGCATCCTCTAGTAATTGTATAGTGAAATAAATATACGGAACACAACCAAGACTCAGAAACGAAGAAAGTGAACGATGTTTATCCACTTTTATCTACAGCGATCATAATAAGCTTGCACGACATTATGATAATACAAATTAAACCTACTTGGAATACCTACTGGTACAGTCGATGTCAAAGATATGTTTACACTTTAGTTGTCACTTTATCCGCTGTGACAATATCACAGCTATTAATGTGTCGAATCTAGTGAATATGAAAATGACATCAAAGTAGCTCTTAATGAAATTGTGACATGGCTCAATAATAATAATTTAATAATTAATCTTAATAAAACCAATACGATGCAATTTTATCAAAAAATATTATTTAACAATTATGACATCAACTATAGAGGTACTAAAATAAAGAATGTTCACGAATGTAGATTTTTAGGAATTGTTAGGGACAGTAATCTAAAATGGAAGGCACAAGTTAACGAAGTCAGTAAAAAAGTAAATCGATCAGCATACGTACTAAGGAAACTATCAAAAATAGTGGACAGAAAAGTGCTAATTAGTGCTTATCATGGGTTAGTGGCTTCAACTTTAAGATATGGTGTTATATTTTGGGGCAATTCAGTCAATAATGATATTGTTTATAAAGCACAAAAAAGGTGTATCCGTGCTATGTTGGGTCTGAAGCCTAAAGATAGTTGTGTCCCTGCTTTCAAATCATTGAACCTTCTCACGTTGCCATCATTATACATACTAGAAGTAGCGTTGTTCATAAAATGCAATCCCCATTTATTTATGCTGGCCGCCCGCGGACGAGTGCGGCCCGCGCGCGCCCAGTACCAGCACAACCTGCGAGCTCCCGCAGGGAAAACGGCCCTCTTAGCCAATAGACTACTCGGCATGGCCCCAGCTATATATAATAAAATACCTAAAGACATTGTAAATCTAGATTTAAAATTATTTAAGAAGAAATTTACCGAATTATTAATTAATAAATATTATTATTCAATTGCAGAGTATTTAAATTAGACTAAACTGTTACATAATTAGAATTTATTTGACCTGAGATATAATTTATTTATTTTGTTTGTTTACTGTTTATAACATTGACTATTTGTAAAAGTACCTCGCATGCTGCATGCACACGGAAAATTTGTACACCTGCCTTTGCGGGTAAGACATAGCGAACGCAACCTGTAAAACAAATCACCATCACTGTATGTACCTACCTATGTTTAACATAAAGATTCTGATTCTGATTCTGATTCATATGGAAGTTAAAACATGACGTTAAATGGACAAGGTCTCTTCTCTCTCTTCTTCTTCAGCCTACAGCCACCCAATGCTGAGTGTAGGCATCCTGCATTGCTCGCCACCCATCTCGGTCCAGTGCTCTCCTCATCCAGCACCTTCCTGCCACCTTGACCAGATCGTCGGTCCACCTCATCTCCTGTCTGCCAACGTTTCTTCGCCCGGTTCTGGGTCTCCACTCAACGACAACCTTTCCCCATCATCCATCATCTCTGCGGCATGTGTCCAGCCCACTTCCACTTCCTTAGAGTGATTACTTTGGCTATATCGGTGAGCCTTGTTCGTCTCCGGATCTCCGTATTTCGGACTCTGTCGCGGGGAGAGAGGCCCAACATCGCCTGTTCCATCGCCCTTTGCGTGACTTGCAGCTTGTTGATCACCTTCTGCGTGAGCGTCCAAGTTTCGGCTCCATATACCAGGACGGGGAGGACACACTGTTCGAAGCATCTGCGCTTGAGATTCAGAGGTATGTCCCCTTTAAGCACGTCGGACAATCTACCGAAAGCCGCCCAGCCTAAGCAGATTCCGCGCTGGACTTCCAGGTCTTGTCCACTTTTTCTAGGCTTAACAATTGACACTTATCTTCGTAGCCTTTGTGGAAAAGTAAGTGTCCTGACGTTAGGCTTTCACCAGTTTCACCTCTTCTTCTTGTCTCGCTAAGACCAATAATGTCCCATTTTAATAAATAATAATAATAAATAATAAATATCAAGGGACGATCTCACACAAATTGACCTAGTCCCAAACTAAGCTCTAGGCTTGTACTATGGGTACTAGACAACGATATAAATACTTATATAGAGAAATATATACTTAAATACATAGAAAACATCCACGACTCGGGAACAAATACTCGTGCTCATCACACAAATATCTGCCCTTACCGGGATTTGAACTCAGGACCGCTAGCTTCGTAGGCAGGGTCACTACCAACTAGGCTAGCACGTCGTCAAAGTAATAGACAAGGTACTAAAGTGTAAACATTAATCTGACTGTACTACATAAATCTGAAGTAACTGGCCACTTGGTACATAACTGTCTGATCACCTGAAATCATTATAATGACGTCGACATCTTAAACCGGCCACAAACAATCATTATCTGTACAAAACAACCAATTGTTCTCGCAAAATATTGATACGAAAGTACGTTTTTAACCGCTTTTAAAATAAAATGGGTTATTATCAGCCACGGCGTTCGGTAAACCGAATTTATTAGTTCATTCAGTAATAAAGAAAGATCTTTTTCTTGTTTCCCTCAATAAAATATGGTTCTGAGTTCCGTATGTGTAACTTCAGGGATCGAGAACCTTTTGGGAGGTGGATTATTTTTGATTATTTTAAGTTTAAAATAAGTTTTTTTTTATTATACGCGATTTTTCGACATCAACCTTAAATTTGTAAAAAAACTTCAACTTGAAATTTAAAATAGAAGGCTTTGCGGAAGGTCTTGTATATTTACTAACTCGCATTACAACTCGACGGATGAATTATTTACCGGTGAGTTTAAGGTGTCAGAACGTACAAACACCAATTTATCACTTCGCTTGTTCTATCGACCGTTCGAAAAGTAGCCCTTTTTACCCGACTGCGTAAGAAGGAGGGTTATGTTTTTCGAGCGTATTCCCGTCTGGAACACCTTTTCCAATATTCAAGTTATATGTACTATTAAGTAATAGTATAAATTTTATTATTAAGTAAATTTTGCTCTTAAAATTTTCAATAGATTATAGAGCTTGATTTTTTGTTTTCAGTTGTTTTTTTTATTGGGGTCAGTTTTTTTTTTAAATGCTCCTAAGGTTATATTCTCTTAATAACCTAATTTAGTTTATTAAGAGAATAAAACCTCTGGATGTTATAACTTGTTGTCACTCATAAAATGTCTTTTTAGACTGATTGTTAACTTTCTTAGTACTGATTTTATAGTGTATTTTTTATTTGATAATAAAGCATTTTTATTTTGTCTTTAGTATTTGTTAATAAAGGTCGATGTTAAATAAATAAATAAGTGCAGGATGAGTGCCATACGAAATGATGATGATGATTTAATTTTGTTAATAAAGCATTTTGTCTTGCATTTGTTTTATTGGCATTGTTTCAAATTAAACTTTTATTACCACGTTTTATAATAACACAAAAAGGTACATCAAATCTTTACAATTTTACATATTATGCAACAAAGTCGCTTCTCGCCGTCTGTCCCTCTGTATGCACGCTTAGAATGTAATGTATGTTATGTGTTATTAATGCGGTCACCATCAATTAGATTATTGTTTAAGATTTTTTTTATGTATAACTAGAGGACGCCCGCGACTTCGTACGCGTAGAATTAGTTTCCCGCTACTCCCCCTATTTCTTCCCGTCGGGGGTCGATTTTCGAAAAAAAAACCATGTACCAAATTTCAAGTTTCTAGGTACAGTAGTTTCGGCTGTGCGTCGATATCTAAGTCAGTGAGTCAGGTTTGCCTTTTATACATATAGATAAATTCCGGTTTGGGTTTTACAGAAAAGTCATACACTGAAGCGAAGCGAGGGCGGGTCGCTAGTTTGTAAATAAAACATTGTTTCAAATTGAACTTTTATTAGTTCAATAACCACACGTTTACATATTAATTATTAGTTTATACTAAAAACAAACCTATCGTTTTGTTCCCCTGACATCGTTGCTCCAACTTAAAAAAGGCTTTAAAAAGGCTTATTTCGCGCGGCGATGTAAGGCTGATCCCGTTCCGATGCGCCGCGATGTTCATCTTGTTTACGACCCGTATGCCCCTGCGCATATGCATGGTGCAAAACCTTTTGGAGGTTTTATATTTGGTCACTGTTTTTGTTGTATCAAGTAGGTATTCATTTTCCTTGGCCTAGTTGGTAGTGTTTTTTTTTTTAAGTATTAGATTTATATTTATACGCTATAATCGCCGTTTGAAAAGTATGGCCTTTTTAGTCTGACATTGTAAAAAGTACTCGTAAAATAAACATGAAAGAAATAAATAATGTGTTTGATTGTTTGGATTAAGGTATCCTAGGCCAAACATGGTTTTAAAAAGTAAAAAACGCGGGATATAATTAATTAACATTTTTGCGGCCGCTGCTGTTGGTAAATAATAACTTCTTTTTTAATTTTGCCGAACTTTGCCGTAGGTCGCAGGAAACTCACAATCAAAACATTTTAAAAATATGAGGGTTATCTTTTAAATTGGTACAGTTAAGTTTTGACACCACGCGGACTCTAGAATATTATTATAATGTAAGTTTGCCACTACCACAGAATAAGTATACAAAAGTACAAGGACAGAAGACACCCTTCCTAACAAAGCAACATAAAACGTGCCTACTCAGTGCCTCCCTTCCTCTCGCATAACTCTTTTTCATTCGGACGCAACCCAGCCCGTACAAAAGTCTCCCCCAATGACGCAAGCCCATTCTTGGAGCTTAAGGTGTGTAGTAAGGGTCTCCCCACACCTATCAACGTGAAATCGGCTTTCGCCGAGTTTTACTCCGAAACTATTCGAATTTAGCCGATCGGCATCAGCGGTTGTAAACCTACGTTCAGCAGTCTCATCTTCGGTGCGGCCGCAGAGAGGCCCGATCGCCTGCGATCTGCTATCGCAGCAGCTGTCCCCGCGCGGACCTACGGTCGGCTCTCACGTGCCCCGTACTGCCGTCGAACCGTCAGATAGCCCTCTATGTAAAAGTAACGGTTTCCCCACACCTATCGACGTTGAACGGCTGTCGCCAGCTCTAATCGCCTCTCGTCGTAGCTACTCGGTCGTGGTCGGAACTATTCAGCCCTCGCCGGCGCCGATCGGCGGTACTCGGCGATGAAAGAATGCGAACGCGTGTGGGTGGCTGCTAACAGCCTCGTACGGATGCGAACAGCCTTACGGCAAATCGTCGTTTTCCGGTCGACAGACGTCGTTACGCGTCGGCCGAGCCGATCGACGTCTTTTTCGCTCTTATTGCGTAGACATAAAGAGTTTTTTTGATCAGCTAACCCCGATTCCGCGTCAATAGGTACATTTACCTACCCGAGCCCCCTACATTTACCTACAACTTAATTCCTTTATCCGTCACTTCTCTAATCCAGTCTATAAATAAGCTAATTGGCGTGAACGTGGCCGGACCCACGGCATCAGGGGACGCCTCTGCCGTAACTCCAACAATTTTTCCATCACGCACCAAAGGGCCCCCAGAGTCCCCCAGTCGGGGTTCCGGACGCCTCTTATTGCCTCGTGGCGCCATGCATAGCACTGGGTAAGGATAAACTTTTTTTTTATTTTTTTGGCATCGGACAACAACGCCTTCGCCCACTAAAAGCCGCTCCGAAATTGGTTGGTTTGTGAATTCCCAATTTATATTACCAAATCCGGCGTACTTCACCGGTAGTCCGAGCAAAGCCTTATAGTCTACTAGCGATAGCTTTCCTATGACTCCGTTGGGCACTTTGTCGATAGAAGCGAGCCCAATGTCATGCCAATGAATCTCAACTCGAAAGGTTGAATGGTAACGGTATATTTTGTTCACGTTCGAAAAGGCTTTAGTTTCGTTCGCTGGTAATGTGAAATCTGCATAGCGAACCCGTATTCTGTTAATGCTTGCCAGTTCGAAGCATTGTTTAGCGGTCAACACCCAGGTCTCGGCTATGAGACTGCCTGAGCAAAGTCTCATCCTGGGTTTCAAGGTCATTTCTAGACGGACGAGGTAGGGGAATTCTTTGTGGACATCATCTTCTTTGAGCATGCGCAGCTGAGATTTGCCGCGTATGTCGCTTGCACTTACTGCACATAAAAAAAACGCCAATTTACTAAATACAAATTTCATCATGAGCAATGTTAGACAGAAATTGTTTTTGAGCACTTTAGATTTATGGTGAATTACTTGTTTACGGTTGAAGTGAAAATGGATTTGGTTTCGCGTTAGTATAGAAATAAAACTTCATTTTAACGATTTTTATGATAGAGTGGCCATAAAACTTGGAATTATTTTCAAGTTGATATTTCATATTGAATAGTTATTTTTAACTATGGCAGATAACATGTTACAATCCTTGTAGTTAGTATTTTTAGAGGTTTGTTTTCAAATAATTTATATCCTTGATGAGAAACAGATAAGTTTCACGTGTGTAACTGTATGACATCGTAGCTTTTCAACGATTTGGATTTGTTTTTTTTTTAATAAAACTGATGACTTTTTCACGCCTTCAATAAAACAAACAATTTAGAAAAAACATTTTTGAATAGCTATGAAAATAATTATAATATAAGCCAACAAAGATTTGTTCCTATATATTTCTAGCAAAATCAAATCAAATCAAATCAAATCAAATCAATATATTTATTCAGTAAATTGGCCACATACGGGCTCTTTTACACGTCGGTAAAATAGAGTGAATCTACTAGCGCTTCGGACAAGACCATCATTGCGGAGAAGAAGCGCCGCAAGAAACTCCAGCAGAATGTCATTTTTTCAAACATAAAATACAATAATATTTAAAAATTAGTTATATTACAAGGTAATAATGCAACAAATTTAAATTTTTAGAACTAGCACAAATAAAACATTACAAATGTAAAAATTAAAAACATTACAAATGTAAAAATTTAAAACATTACATATTAAACTAAAAATAATGACTAGGAGAACAACACGACGAGGTCTTTACGTCAAAAGCCATCACTGGAATAATTAACTGAGCAGCAAGTCCTTGCAGACGTGAACAGACCGGACCCCACAAACGAGTATGACGCGTATCTCAGCCATCGCCTCCCTCAACCATGTGTTCGGGAAGGTGGCGACCCGATCAACGACGCCGCCGTAAGCAAAGATATAGCAAAACAGAATTTAACATGGAGTTTATATGGCCGACCTGGTGTGTTATTCTCTCAAAAAACGGCGGCCGGTCGAACGGACGAGTGAATAAAAGCGGCGAGTTTAAGTATTCCCGTCCGACCGAAAAAAATACATTTTAGCGCGTGCATTGTCAATTAGGGAGCCTTATACGTTGGTGAAGTCATGCTGCCAAATTGAATACACGCGCTAAAATGTGTTTTGTTCGCTCTGTCGGGACTACTTAAACTCGCCGCTTGGACCTTCACTCGAGCGAACGATCACCTTTGCTTGTTGAGAGAATCACCATCCTGTTACATGACGTCACAGGACACAGTGCATAATTATCGGATCTCTCTGTCTAACCGCTGTCTAATTAGCAGTTTAAAATGCTTGTACCATCCGTGTTTCTTGGCCAATTTTAATCTCACTTTTGGTGATCTCTTTTGCTGTATTTTCATATTTTGTTGAAAATGCTTTTTAAAAATCCATGCATATTCAATGATATTTTATATTTAGATACGTTATGCTCATACTAAACGCATCCGAAAACCGTTGCCAATTACTGACATTTACTACGTTGCCATATTTCTACAGACAAAGACGGCAATTCACAGCAAACGCTATTGTTAGAAAGAGATAAATAGTTGTTTCAAATTGCGAATCCGAATGACGCGGCGTGCCCGCTTATGGCTGCTATATATTGTGTATCTCATGTTTCACAGGTGACAGTGACGCCACCGGTGCAAATTAAACAAAGTATGGCGATGTAAAACAAAATGTAAAAAATATTTACGGTACTTACGAATGAAATGAGACATCCTTTCTTCCTTTTATAGATACAGTATACTTTCGGCAGCCTTGAAAAACATAAGACGGCATTTTTTATGACTTATATTTGTTGCATTTCGGTAATAAAACTTTTACTGTTTTTGATGCGCGCGTGTCAGCGGCCACGGCGCGACTGAACGATAGTAAGGCAATTACCTTCCTTTTCGAGGAACGCTTTTGCGCGCAGATGACGTATCTTAATATAAAATATCATTGTGCATATTCCCATATTCCATAAATTTTGACAGCTTTCGCAAAACGGTAAACGTTAGCAGTAATCCTCTTGTCTCTTGTCTGGGGGGCACTGAAATTCTAATTATTAAATACTACCTATACTTATTTCTGTGGAACAATTATGTCAAACGGAGTTCAAAAACAACAATAATAGTTGTTAAACAAATATGATATCAGCCATTATCAGATGAAAGTAAATGATGAGGCGTGCTTAAAATCCAACCAATACGTTCTTATTAAATGTAACTCACACGACCTCATAAAGATTCTCATTAAAATTGATGAGACCGTACCTTATGATTAATCCCATACATTCTATCTTACGAATGAAATCAATGCGTTGAACGTAACGTTTTTTATTAAAACATTCTTAATTTAAAAAGTGAGCGACAAAAAATCATTTTAGCAAAAATGAAAGTTGGATTGGAACGTATTCCATCCAAATTCGAAAAAACGGTTTTTAAGATAATGGTACACAGTCCTACGTGGTTCTCTGCCTTTTGGCTCAAATACGTTTGGTCGAATGTATCGTTTCCCAACCGTTTCATTTGCCAACCCACTTTTATTTCTGTAACTGTAAATATTTCAGGATTTTTATAAAAACTAACCTAACATAACCTATAGGGTCCACATGAAGGTACAGAAATAAATCCTGAAATATTTACAGTTACAGAAATAAAAGTGGGTTGGCAAATGAAACAGTTGGGAAACGATACATTCGACCAAACGTATTTCGGCCAAAAGGCAGTACACCGTCCTACGTAAATATTGGTTCTACTGACTTTTAAATTCTTTGACATTGTAGTGGTAGAGTAGTAACGTTACAAGTTGGGTTCTTTTTTAGAGTTCCTTATTAAATACTAGACACATAAGAATCCACATAGGATCATGATGAATGATCAACATAGGATCATGATGAATGACAAAGTCTTGTAGTCCGATTTGGCAAAAGCAAATGGTGAAATGTAAAATAGTGTCTATTTTATTAAGTGCGCACTTGGCTTCGTTATTATTAATAATTTAAATTCGTCAATTAATATTTAATTACGTTTTAGGTGTATTGTACCATCAAAGTCATAAATATAATACACCTATGGTCTCAAGATGTCAAAAACATCTAGATACACGTGCTACTGACAATAAGTAATATTTCGCGCGATAGGTCTATAGATAGTAGTGCTTTTTATAATTATTTTTACTTATGACATCTAAAACACAATAGTCACAATAATGTCCAAAATATTCAGCTGTCACTCCAGTGAACAAGGCCCTTTACCGAGTGTCGTCCGAATCGCAATTCGTTCGAACCGTACTAATTGTCGAGAAGTCGGTAATCGTCGTAACGTCGGCACTCGGCAGTGTTCGATTTTCACTTGTCTTGGGTGTCGATTCTTAGGTTCCTTTTTAGGGTTCCGTACCCGAAGTGGACCTAATCGGACCCTCTTAATATGCTATGTCCGTTCGTCCGTCCTAACTTTAAAGAACTGTTTTTTCAGAATATTTATTATTAAATCACGAAAAAAAAACATTAAGCAACCATATTGCGCCACTGAAAATCAGCGTCGCGGTTCATGCCGTGACATAGTGCTGAGTGGCTTCAATTTCGATGTTATGCTATAATTGTATTTTTTTTTAATTCCTTATCTTTATTGTTTAATTTTGTTTTCTGTGTTGCCATTCTTTGTTTGATGTTCAATTTATTCCGTTTTTTCTTGTAATCATCGAACAAATATTCCTATTTATATTTCTATATACATGAAACGTGTTTTTTCAGCGTATTTTTATTTTAGTCGTATCATCAAAACAATCAAACATGCAAGCGTCAAAGAATGATGGGCAAATTGGCCCATATAACCAACACAAATCTCATGTATACCACGTGAAAGCTAGTTACATAAGCTTCATTTTCTAATACGGGGACAGACTACAAAAACCCCGGAGAAGAGAGATATCAGCCTGCAAATATTCACACACTCACAACGTTTATTACTGCACTAGCTATGCCGCGCATGCGTTGCTATGCTATTTCCCGTATATCCGACTTACGCTTGACCGATTTTTTAGACTAAACTATTCCTCATGAAACTGGCTATCATGTACAAAAAGATTTTTTCCAATCCGACGGGTAGTTCCAGAAATAACCCCGTTTAAAACACACACGCACACACTTACACGTCGAACTTATAACACCCCTCTTTTTTGCGTCGGGGGTTAAAAAAATATCTCGATTCGCCCAGCCTTCACAGTCTAGTCGTCATAATAACAATTACAGCAAATAGTGGGATCAATAAGCCTACACACGTTATAATTCGATTAGTGATTGGGCTGGGTTCCATACATTGCCCATAATAAAAACCCTGAAGAAAAACAATATATAGGAAACGGAACGCTAAGGAACGGAACGGCTGTACGAAACCCTCGGTGCGCGAGACCCACTTGCACTTGATTGTTTTTTTTGTTTACTCCTGTTTCGTGCAAATAGCAAGTATAAACGTGTCAATTTTCTTTGACAATAAACAGTACTGAACCAACTACTTCAAATGACACTCGCGTTTGACAGTTTTTTGCGATGAAGCCGTTAAGCATCGCCATTTAGCGCGTAATCGCCGTTTAAACTTAACGCGTAATTAGCGGCGATAAACCGAGCTGCGCGGGCGCGGGAGCTGGTGCTAAAACAGTTTGATCATTTGTATGTGGTCTTAAAAAGTCTTTCGGGTTTGAGTCATGTCCATAAGGGATAAGAGCGTATGGGAACGAGATATTTTTTTTGGTAATCAAAGTGTAACGTAACGTAACTTATGTATTTAATGAGAAATCCTGAAAACATAATGGTTTCAGCAGAAAATAGCGTTCAATTAAATGAACAATCGATAAGATGATAGGTTAGCGTTATGTAACGCAGTAAAAATATGGCAGTTTAAAAAAAATACACTTAGTGAATGAATTGTATTTTACTTAATATAAAGATTTACATGTATATTCAGACATTGAACAAGCAGGGTTTAAAAACATGCTTTTGTAAAGCGAAATTATTTTAATTTCAGAACGTATTTTTTATTTAGATTTTTTTGAACCTGTTGAACCTGCGTACACTCAACATAAATCAGTCAGACATAAATAAACACTCAGTGCCTTAACCTTAAAGCGTTTCATGATTTATTGTAATTACAAAAAGATGTCTTAAGTAATTTGTAAATATATGTACTTAAGAACTTAAGGTTAAATTAATAATCACAAACATTACGATTATTTTTAAACAAAAATTATTACATAAAAATAATCAGGCTCCTGGTCAAGCTCCAAATTATAATTTTATTTGGTCACACTATAACTGCAAAACCTCGGCTTGAGAAATCGTAATAAGAGATTTCCTGGAGCACATACGTCAATTGAATAATTTCTTTTTAAGTTTGATTTTGAAGAATTAGTAAATAACTGGTAGGAATGATTGTTAACCATCTCTCCTTTGTAAGGTTGTCTGGAAGAGATCGCTATTTAGGGATAAAACCGCCTGTCGAGTCACTATGTAATCTTTATTTTATTTTCTTGTATATTCGTTAGTTGGTGTATGTGGTGTTGCAATAACGTGTTTTGTTTTGTATTGTATTGTAATGGTATTGTGCCAAAAAAAAAAACAATAATCCCGAAAACCTGTTTTTCTTTTGATTTTGATAAACACCAAAAAAAAAACTACATCAAAAATTACTGCGGTTAAGGTTTCGGTGGTAACTTATTGAAACCTTAAATTATTAATTAGATACAGTCGGCCAAAAATGTGGTCTACCACCCTAGCCTACGGTTGAAGTTCATTTGCACGTCCTGATACAACAAGTTCCATTTTCCCTTGCAATCATATTATGACAGTGACAAGTGTCAACTTTAGTGTTCATTGAAAGGGCATTGGGTAAATTTGTTTGAAGAATATTGTCATTTTTTTGTTCAGCGGCCACGGATGATTTTTACATTGTTATTTAGAGGACCTCTAAATACACATAGATATATATAATTTATGGCGTTAAATAATATCGGAGCGGAGATTTTAAAGATTTAAGTATTCAGTTTTTAGTACAAAAGTACGCCCAAGTATGAATATTTAAATATCTCGGCTCCGATGCACTTAAGAGTATTACATTACATAACAAAATATGTTTATTTTTAATAATTCTATCATAATTTACCACTTTTACGAATGGCCGCTCACCTTGAAAATGTATGAATTTTACAAATGACAACACTTTTACCCAAACCCCTTTGAATGTTTTTCATTTATTTGTCTGATTGTGTTTATCACTAGGTTGTGTCGTGTGTTGTGTTGTAGAACTAGAGCTGTCATCGCTTATAGGTTATATCCACAGAAGAAAGACTAAAGGCATGGAAACCGTACTAAATAAGCAGAAAATACATTATGGTTCACTTCTTTTTACTTATGGTTTTCATAGTGAGTTGGAAAGAGATGAATCTATAGGTGTTCTTATTTATGGACCTATAAGCACCTATAGTATTTGGACCTATAGACAAGGAAAGACAAATCCTTCCTATAGGAAGGACAAAGAAGTACCTGTGTAAAACCTTGTGACAATGACAGTTAAAGAAGAAAAAACAGCCTACTTTTTGTTTCATCTTTTCTCATGTAATACGTAATCTAAAAAGTAGAGAAAGATAGCTGACGCAAATTACGTCTTATAGTCCGGTTTCTATGCTATATGTTCTTATTCTGTGGTTATATCTAACACAATCGCTTCTCACTTGTCCTGTCATTGAAAACGTGCGCCTTTCTCAGGCTTTATTACAATAAATTTTGTATTAGTGTAGAAGTTAAGTTTTTGCATTAAACTAAGTTATACTTCATCAGTGTTTCAATAAATCAATCATCAACGTCCAGGAGCCCTAGTTCATCGATTCGAACCCGTGCCTAGGACTTTCGGGCTAGCTCAAGGAACTTCATCATCATCATCATCATCAGCGATTCCGCCAGCCAGGGTCAGGCGGCGGTATTGTCTACACTTAGCGATAATTAGATCTCACAGAAACTTTTGTCAAAACTGGTAGACCATTTTCTTGGCCGACCGTTCCTACACCAATTTAAATTTGGTTTAGTTTTTTATGGCATGTGGTTAAAAAAGAGCACACATTTATCTGATGGTAAGTGGGATCTATATTCCATACACATTTGCACTCTCAAGACTAAAATCTTAAGACTGCAATCCTAAGACCGCAAATTTTAATGCGTAGCCAACCTTGAGGACGCAAGATGGAATGCCTCTATGCTAGTAATTTCACCAGTTGTCTTATCCTTACACCGGAACACACCAATGTAAACAGTGCGGCTAGGATAAGATAGTGGTGATCCGAACAGAGGGCCCTGCCGAGATGCATTATGAGCTAACTAGCGTTTCTATTCGTTTCATTTCTAAACCAATCGCGTCACTGGTAAATCACGTGACTTTTCGTATCACATTATCTACCAGTGACGCGATTGGTTTAAAAACGAAACGAATAGAAACGCTCGTTAGCGCAATGCATCTTGGCAGGGCCATCTGACCTACGAACTCTAATTAGTCGACATTGTTTGATCTCTCTCTCTAATTAATCGACATTGACGAGCAAGCGAGCCACCTGATGGTAAGTGATCATCGCGACCCATAAATACCCGCAACGTCAGAGGAATCGCAGGCGCACTGCCGGCCTTTGAGAAAAGAGTAGGCTCGTTTGATTTATTTTAGTACTAGAGGACGCCCGCGACTTCGGACGCGTAGTATTAGCTTCCCGCTACTCTCCCTATTTCTTCCCGTTGGGGGTCGATTTTCGGCAAATCCTTTCTTAGTGCTCACTTACATCATGAAAGGAACCCCTGTACCAAATTTCAAGTTTCTAGGTAAAGTAGTTTCGGCTGTGCGTTGATATCTAAGTCAGTGAGTCAGGTTTGCCTTTTATATATATAGAAGATTGTACTTATTTGGCTATTAATAACTTTCTTACAAAAAATGTGACTAAGGTACTTTAAAATTTGCCAGTTCTGCAAAATCATACTAAACACTCTAAAACCCTTATAGCAAAATTTAGTTTAATAAACGTATAACAGACCAATTTGGCGATCATTAAGCTCATAAAATATTGAGAAATATCGTCATGCGCGCGCGCATTGTGATGCTACGTGCTGCGCCGGCGCTGCTAATGGCGCTGCTAATAGCTGAGTGTTCGGATACACGGGGAAATAGGGGATGACTATTTTTAAAACTAATAGAAGTTGTATCCTCCTAAGAGATAGTGCGTCGGTGGCTTGGGCTTAGAGTCTCGACTCGTGATCATAAGGTATTGAGTTCAAATCCCAGCGATCATCATTTACAGTCGGCCAAAAATGTGGTCTCCCATCATACGGTTGAAGTTCATTTGCACGTCATGATACAACAAGTTCGATTTTCCCTTGCAATAATATTATGACAGTGACAAGTGTCAACCTTAGCGATAATTAGATCTCACAGAAACTTTTGCTAAACTGGTAGACCACTTTCTTGGCCGACCCTACCTACGGTTGAGGAGTTTGATTGTTTACCAGTTTGACGTGATACGTTAATTTGCTAGGTATTACTTTTCCACCTGTCATTGGTCGTATCACGCCGGAAAATTATAACACGGCTATTTCGCGTATTATTTGAAACTGATAAACAATCAATTTCCTTGACTATACTCACGGTCGCAAGGTGAGTTTGATTCCCAACGATCAATATGTTTTTTTTTCTAACTTAAGTACATTACCTAATGCTCATACGGCAATAGAAAAACCACGCGAGGGAACCTGCACTTTCGATTATTTGAGGGCATTGCATAAGAGATCCTTAAGAGTCGAAATGCATCCAAATGGGTCCATCTATGTATAAAATACTTCTAAGAATCCGTAAATTAAACACCCCTGTCTGACTGTCTGTATGTATGATCACGCTTATCACAGAAACTAGTAAGCGGAGAAAGGTTGTAAACAGTATTAAATTTAAAGGAGAATGGTTAGAAATGTATGAACACTGGCCTAGAAACCAATAAAAATAAGCACTATATCATCGGATATCCTTTTTAATGCTACCCTAATTTTGTGTAGCGGGAAACCTCAAATAACTGTGAGAAACCTTTAAAAAATCTGGAACATCGGGACGCCTACATAGACGACGTTAGCATAATTACTCTGAAACACCGCTGTCCTTGCATGGCGATAACTTTTTTCGCACAAATATTTCGAACTACCTGCCATATTAATAGTTTTCATTACCTATCCGGTGACATATCGCTGTCCTCATTGGTCTTATAGTCCACCCTCCTTTTATCTGTTCTTATATATTTTTAATATAATGGAACAAAACGAAATATTTGCCTTTGCCGTGTCCTTAAAGTACCTAATTAACTATAACTGCGAGCCGATTATGGTCGTGTTTATCGACGTAGATAAGCGTAGATAAAACATCTGTCACTTTCTGACCAGTATGTAAGTGCGAGAATGACGGAAGCTCTATCCACCGCGATAAAGGCGACCATAATACGGGCCCTGGACAATAAACTTTTGTAGTTTATTATAGTTTATTTAGAAAATTGAGATATTAAATGCTAAACTAAATGTAACAAGACCTGCAATTCTATATAATCACCAAACAATTACTCCATTTTAGTTGAATTCAAATAGAGCCCCGTGAGGTCATTTTATTTTGTAAACTTTCTCGATTTGTTAGTAATGAAATATCAACCAATTTTACAAACGATAATGCTGAAGCTTAAAATTTCAAAAAAATAGTTTATTGGTGCATGTATCCGAACGTATCTCTAATGATTTATAACCAGACCAAATAGATCGATGGCGATTATTGCTAACTATGCGACATGATCGACCGATTGGGATCTGCACCCGAGTTATTATAGTAATCGAGTTCTTTATCGAATTCTTTAGAATCCTTTGAAGATATAGTAAAGTGGAGTAGTTATTAGTTCAATAAATACATTAAACGTAGATCAAAAAGTAAGGAATGAGCCTGCTGCTGTTTTTTTTTTTAATGATGATTATTTGTGTTTTATCTTGTGTTTTGTTTATTTTTAACCGACTTCAAAAAAAGGAGGAGGTTCTCAATTCGTCGGCATATTTTTTTTTTTTTTTTTTTTTATGTATGTTCCCCGATTACTCGAAGACCACTGGACCGATTTGAAAAATTTTTTCGTTGTTCGAATGGGTATACTTTCTAGTTGGTCCCATTGTCACCACGTCAGGATCTGATGATGGGATCTTGGAGAAATCAAGAGAACTCCTCAAATATTATAGGCACACCTATAGCGATTTTGGTATTTTTCACTGTAACTCATGCATTTGCTTTTGAAAAGTACTATATGGTGAAATGGAACTGATGATGAAGACCACAGATGGCCACCGGAACTCCTTAACGGTACCTATTTCAAGGGTGGCGATAAGATATTTCGATAAAGGTAGTTGAGCGACTATGACGAAGCACATTTAGGTTTTTAATATGACTATGACATTCCCGCGGCGTTGTCTGCGGCGAGCTTGAAATGTTCTATAGTTTCTCATTAATATTTAGAAGTGGAGCTACATAACAGCATAAATAGGATCACTAAAAAGTATAAAATAAAATAAATGTTTAAAAAAACAAAAACCCGCCTTCAAAAAGCACTACTACTAACTTCTTTAAAATGGTAGGTAAATAGGTCAGTCCAACTGAAGTCTGCTTTTGGTTAAAATATTGTTGGACGCCGACTTCAGTTGGACTGACCTATCTACCTACCATTTTAAAGAAGTTATTTTTTGCTTTTTGAAGGCGTGTTTTTGTTTTTTTAAACATTTATTTTTTATAAATACAAACGTGGCAATTCTGACTAAGGGAGAAAATAACGTTTCAAAACAATTTATGCGCCCTTTTATAGTAAACCAAGTACCAAAATTTCCATAAAAGAAAGCTAAAATAGTTTTATTCCTTTAAAATCTTTAAAAGACAAATTCACCCTTCGGTCGGAATAGCTCCCCTGCGGCGCTGATCTTACATTTATAAAATAGGTAGTCTGTAGTGAGCTTGCAGTTTTTTTTTGTAAAAATTGGTTCATGTAGCCATGTCACTCCAAGCACCACCCTATTTACCCCAAGTATTTGTTTGACTGGATAATTACGGGTTTATATTGGGATAGAAAAGTATATCCTGACAAATAGATAACAGAACGTAGGAAAGTGTAGCTAAAGATGCATTTAATACTGCCGCAATACCAAAGAAAGCCTAACTAAAATGTAGCAGTCGAAGCATTATATACTCTATTGGTAACCACATTAAATTTAAAATGCTTTTTAAATACTTTTAGTATACAATTAGCCCCTTTCTTTGATATTATGACAGAATACGGAGCTATTAAATTCTTACTTGTTAATTTGAAATACGATGGCTTTTGATTTGCGAATATTTAGGTGTAGAGGTTGCCAGTAAAATAAATTAGTACCACTCAAACTTTGTAACATGGCGAGGATTTTTATGTAAATTGACAGGCCATAAACTATTATAAACTGAGTGTCGAATTAAGACATTTGGGATTTTACTTAATTCGGCAAAAACAACTAGGTAAAATACAGTAGAAGTAGAACCAATTATCAAATTCTAGAATAATATATAGTTAAGTACCGTCAAATTAATTACTCATGACATCATCATCATCATCATCATCATATCAGCCGAAAGACGAGCGCTGCTGGACATAGGCTTCCCCAAGGTTTTGCGCTACTCGCATCCATCGGCTTCCCGCGATCTTCACCAGATCGTCGGTCCACCTTGTGGAAGACCTGCCAACACTTCGCTTCCGGATTATCACTTTTTTCTATAAAACTATATCGGGTAAAATTAATATGGGAATCAAGAAACGTGGCACCGAATGTGTTAAGTATCTTGAAGACCATTAAGTATATCAAGTCCTGCGCGCGCGCACGTTTTGCGGTTATTTTGAAGTTTCAAATTACTACGGAAACGGGAGACGTGATTCGCGGAGAAGGCTTTCGCGTCGTTTAATATGAATTATTATGACTTCATAAAAGAGGTATTTTATTGTTTGAGTCATTGTAAAAATGTTCTTGGAAAGTATAAAGTAAGTTATGGTAGGATGTCACGGTCCTATAACACTTAAGCGGAGCTTGATTCGGTATTATTTTGAATTTGTTTTGTTGTTCTGGAAGCTACGAAATATCTTCTCGTCCAATATACAGCAGTGTCTCAATTTGTAAGTCTTCGATCAGTGTGTGTTGCCAGTAATGACTAATGGCACTGAAACGTGGGCGCTAAAGGTGGGCTTAATAAAAAAAGGTCAAGGTCACTCAAAGGGCAATTAAGAGGGCTATGCTTAGAATTTCTTTGTCCAATTGAATCAGAAATGAGAAGATTCACGCCAGAACTAAAGTCCACATAGCCCTTAAAATAGCTGGACTTAAGTGGCAGTGGGCGGGGCACATCGCTCGCAGAACAGATGGCCGATGGGGACGAAGGCTTCTCGAGTGGCGTCCGCTTACCGGTAGACGCAGCGCGGGTAGGCCTCCAACAAGGTGGACCAACGACGTCGCTAAGGTTGCGGGAAACCGATGGATTAAAGCGGCGTAGGAACGGTCCTTGTAACAAACTTTGAGAGAGGTCTACGTCCACCAGTGGACGTCTTTTGGCTGAAATGATGATGTGGTCCAAAGCTTTTAATTTTTCGTAATAATGGTGAAATGGTTTGTCTGTTGATGTACATTTAACATGCAAGTTCTCTTTAGAGGTGGGAGTACGTGCAGGGTCCGTCCAGATCGCTACCACCATCTTACCCATTAAACTGCAGCAAAACAGCAGTGTTCGCATTGTTGTATTCCAGTGCGGGGGTAAGGCAGCCGGTAAAATTACTAGAATAGAGGCATTATATTTTAGTGCTCAGGGATGGCAACGCATTTAAAGTCTTTATTGTCATCGTAAGATTGCAATCTTAAGATTTTAAATGCCTATGGGATTCAGAGTCCTATTTATCCTAACTTCATCTGAAAATTCATGTTAGTTTTTTTTTCTCAGAAACCAATAACTTCTCAAAATGTTTATTTTCAATAGTTAACTGTCTAAAGAACCCGTAGGTTTGTTTTAAAACAATCCTGAGAAATTAAACGGTTGTATCGATATCAAAAAATACAGTCGGGTTTTCAAAGCTTGCTTTCAAAACCCGACTGTATTTTTTGATACTGTCGTCTATAATTATGTTAAACAAAACTAACCCCCCTCTTATTTGATTAATTATAGCCTATGTCACTCTTACAACCAAGATGAATCTAACAACACCTCACATGCAAAAATCCAACAAGCCGTTTAGGCTGCAGAGCATGCCAAAGTAATACACATACATACATACAGTCGAAATCGGAAATACATAATCCTCCTAACGCAGTTGGGTAATAAAAACGCAGTGGCATACAGGCTTTATCCTTACAAGTAGCCACATTTCGCAAGCATTATTCTAATGCATGTGAGACGAGATCTGCGATCGATATCTGAAGATATCCATCAACCGCACCTGCGCGTACGTCACTCATTTGTCGTCTGTCATCTGACGACCTGGCCGCCCGGTCAGCCAATGTTTAGTTTAGGTTTCTAGTGTTCCCACGGTGTGTGTATGTTTATAGTTGTTTTTAATCGACTTCAAAAATAGGAGGTTCTTGAATAGTCAGTAAAAAAACTGTTTTTTTTTAATCATATAAGGACTAGGCTGTCATTTTTCAGCCTACCTATTCGCCATATATTACTTAGCATATTAAATTTGATATAAAATACTTTTTTTCGAATAAACAGCCCGGTGAAGGTCGTCTCTTATTCGGATCTTAGACCATAATCTTTTATTTAAATGGCACTGTTCGGAGTATTCGTATGTAAGAGTATGTTTTTTGCAAGTAAATTTTGAATTCGTTTCCGTTAATAGAATGGGTTGAAATTTGTACCACATATGTAAACTTGATGACAATGCAATATTATGGTATTAAAGAGCTAATCTGATGATGGATCTTCCAGGTGGCGATAGGATATGCGCTATACTTAACTTAGACCCATTATGTTGGACTCATTAGTTTGGTCTTAATATGCAGATAATGATAGCAAAAAATAAAGGCGGCAAAAAAAAAAAACAAATAGGTATCTGCCCTTAGCGGGATTTGAACCCGGGTCAAGCTTCATAGGCCACTACCAACTAGGCTAACGTGTCGTCTTGGAAATCCCTGGCACAGTTCGACATGCAAAACCTATTTTCTTTATCTTTCATACGAAGTCGCAAACAATCGCTAGTAATGAGTGCAATGACCGCTGAAAATGAAGAAACCTAAAAATTTGTACAAAATAGACTAATATTTGCCATATAGCCCAATATAGGGGTGTGTCCTGGGCAAAAAAAAACTAATTAGTCCGTCAGTAAGATTATCAAAAAATATTCGTAAACTCGGGTTACTTTAGCCCTAGGAGGTAACATTGCCCACCCCAAAAACCATCTTTAAAATTTAATTATTCCATTAAATGTTACATCAGGACCAATCTACTTATATAGTTCTAAAATTATTTTAACAATTTAAGATGATAACCACTAAAATAGTTATAATTTTAAGGGTGGGCAATGTTACCCCCTAGGGCTAAAGTAACCCGAGTTTACGGTATATTATTCAACACGTATTTTTGCTTTACCAAATAAATCAAAATTAACAAATACAACGCGCATCAAAGTTCGAGAGTGGGGGCTCGTGACGTCACAACGTGGTATAAAGTGTGCCACGGCGTGACGTCACGCGAAACTTTGCCGCACTTTATCTTGATCATTTTTCGTTTAATTGACAAAATACGTGTTCAATATTTTTTGATAATGTAAATGGCGTACTACTAATTAAATTTTTTTAGGACACACCCTATTATGTACCTAAACTTTTTAATATAATTATTTCAATTGACATTTTTAATGACTTACCGATTTAAAAAATGGTTCAAACCATAGTTAAAACTCAACTCGCCATGCAGTTGAATAATCGAGTACTCGATTCTCACGGCCACCCGTCAGAACTCATAAAATTTATGTCACGAGAATCGATTCATTCGGATACATAGTCGATTCTATTCGTAATCGAGTTGGGAGCCATAAATAACAGTAAGCTCGCCACCTGCCTCGTTTGGTTTGACTATGGTTAACTAAGGAAACTTGGGTGTTCTGTTTATTGAGATAGTTAAGATATTTTAAAAAATCGTCAAGTGCATGTCAAACTCTAGTTAAGTACCTATAGTTTTATTTTTCGATATAATACTAGCTTCTGCCCGGGACATCATCCGCGTATATTTCGATTATCGTTAGTCCTTCGGGAACTTTTAAATTTTCCGGGATAAAAAGTGTTAATCCAGTGTATAAGCTACCTCCGTTCCAAATTTCATCCAAATCCGTCCAGCCGTTGCAGCGTGAAGGAGTAACCAACTAACATACACACATACACCAACTTTCGCATTTATAGGATAAGAAACAAAACCAAATCCTTCTGTTGCTACCAAACTACATGCATTAAATAGCATACTTGCGTATTATGGTGGCCCTTATCGCGGTGGATAAAGCATCCGTCACTCTCGGACTTACATAGTTAGAAAGTGACAGATGTATCCACCGTTATCCAGATCAATGGGGTTCTAGTGAAAAAGGGTACAAGTCGACTTAACTCGTAATAAAAAAGGGTAAATACATGAACGGAGTATACTAGACTTGTGCCCTTTTTCGCTTATCTTCAGAAGACTTCGCGCTGGTGACACGCGTTTGCCTCATCTATCATTAAATTATCTATTAATCCAAGCCTGGCTTATAAGAAAACTATTATTATGGTCTATTTAAGATCCAAATAGGAGACGATTTGCACTGGGCTGTTTATTCGATGAAAAGTATTTTATATCAAATTTAATACGCTGAATAATATGTGGCGAATAGGTAGGCTGAAAAACGTCAGTCTAGTACAAATATCATTTAAAAAAATGAACTTTTTTTAAAAATTGCAAATGGTTGTTTAATAGACAAATTACATACTAATCGAAAGTATGAAGTCTATAGAATATTCAAACGTTAGGTTTGATGCAAATTATTAGTACCGACTTACCTGTTTATACCTGCCTACCCAATAGTTTGACAAAAAAAAAGTCAACCTAATGTCTATAGGCTTCATACTTTCGATTGGTATGTAATTTGTATATTAAACAAGCTACTGCAATTTTTTAAAACAAAGTTTTTTTTTAATAAATTATGTACTGGACTGAAATTTTTCAGCCTACCTCAGCATACCTATTCGCCATTATATTACTTAGCATATTAAATTTGGTGCAAATCGTCTCCTATTCGGATCTCCTACTATTATATATAAGGGTTATAGAGAGAAATAAACATTAAAAAGAAAAACTTTTATTATTTCCACCACTGGGGTCCTAGTGAAAAAGGTCTTCTGAAGATCAAGTGAAAAGGGTTTAAGTCCAGTATACTCCGTTCATGTATATACGCTTTATTTATTACGAGTTAAGCCGACTTGTACCCTTTTCCACTAGGACCCCAGCATTGACCACACCCGGTAGTTACCATAAACAAACAATATGGTTAAACGGTGTCAGAAGGACCACTAAAATTTAACTACACTATAAACTTAATGATTTAAAACAATAATTAAAATATAAAGCGATCATTGTTGAACAATCATTATAATTGACGTTAACGGTCTGCGCTCGTATTTTTTTATGTTCCAATTAATATTAACCTCGTAAGGCCCACCATACTACAAACAGGGAGTTTTTTGTGAGTGGGACTTTGAATCTACCGTCAAGGCAATAAAGTTCAATTACGTTTGTTCGATAATGACATTTTCAGTTTATCAAGATAGGAAAATAAACCTTATTACCATTGTAACACAGTTCAAATTAAATTGCCTTGATCATGTACATTCTATTGCTCACTGGGCCTTACGAGGTTAAGCTGGGTTAACGATAAATTAATAATTGATCGTTTTAATCTTTAAAGGCTTTAAGATATTTTTTTTGTCGGTATGTTTGTTTTCGCATTTTTTGAAGAGTTCTGTTTTGGTATTACATCTAGGACCTGGTCTAGAAGCGGGTACCATTCTTTTTTTCAAAATGAATATGGGTAAATATAAATATGAATAATGAATATGAATAAATGAAAATGTATATGAAATATTATGGCTAAAGTCCGAAAAAAAATTTATGAACGTGGGAAAAAATTTAAATAAATGAATTTCAGTCTATTATCTTCAAATTCTGAATATTTCTGCTTTTTTTTTTGCTCTAAAGTAACAAGAAATATTGTTAATTGTTCATAAGTCTACGTTTTTCTCTTTGTTCATAGTCATGCGTACATGTAAAATATTTGTAAGGACTCTTATTGGATATACTTGAGTCTGTATGTTTGTGTGTATCCTGTCGAAAACCTAGTCTCGAAAACTGATTTTTATTTTATGATGATCCAATCAACAGTTCGTGAATAAAAAATATGTAAGTAACTCCGCGGTACAAATATTAACTTTTCCACAACAATCAACATACATTACAAAAATGTTTTGTTTAAATTAAACGTAAAGGTTAATATTCCCCTCATTATGCCGTGACAATCTCGGACAGTGTCGTAACATTGTCCAACATTATTTCTCATCGAAAGCTATAAACATAAAAAATAATATCGTTTACTTGGAGAGATTATTAATGAGAGACGCGTATCATTTCATTTTGTAACGGAGTTTTTGAAGTGACATTAAAAAGACAAATAATATCTAACAGGTCCGTTGGTGTCGTATGATTAACCACTTACTCCTTATAGGGGTCTTAAATTTAAACCTAACCAACCCAACAATTTCTTTCCAGTTTTTATTACCTATCACAAACATAATAAAAGAGTTTCAATACCGTCTGTTTCTTGATGTTTAGCTGGGTCTAAAAGGGCTAGATGTCAGTTCATAGTGTTTTAATCTGCAAAATCACGCGTAAAATTAATTTTATTATGTAAAATTACTGGCGAACACGCGCTAATTTTATTTTTTAAGAGAAGCGCACTGAATTATATTCTGATAGGTGTCCAAGACCTATAAAATATCCATATTTCACAGCAATAATCACTTCAGGACTTAGCCTATGATTTTTGGGACCTTAAATAGCAAAGACATAAATTAACATCAAAAGTAAGCAATCATTTTGATCAACCCGATTAAAAGCAACATTTATTCCTGCATTTTTGCCTAAAAATTCAAGGATAAACGATCCCAAAAGGCACGTCCTGTATAAGAATTCGGAACAGCATGCATTAAAATACAGTCCAAACGTGCAAACGGCAGTCATGGGTCAAATACATAACTCTCGGCACCTCGGCATATGCAAATGGTGCATATTTCAAACGGACCGTGTGGTCGCATCTTCATACGGTACTTGGCTGTTCGGAAATGTAGTTTGTTTTCAATTAAATATTTTGTAACCAGTGGTATAATATTAAAATTTAGTACAATGACCTTCCCTTGGCTGGTCAAGACTATGTATACAGCATGATTGTGATTGTTAATTATAACTAACTACATAACTTCTGCCCGCGAGTTCATCCGCGTAGATTTTGATTATAGTTATTCCCTCGGGAACCTTGAAATTTTCCAGGATGCAAATTTATGTATAAGCTATCTCCATTCCTAATTTCATCCAAATCCGTCAAGCTTTTGCAGGGGAAGGAAAAGAAACGAACAAATACACAAACTTTCGCATTTATAATACTAAAGGGATGCTATATTTGTGCTGCTTTTAAAAAAAAGATTTAAACTCTTATTCATAAACGTAAAATAGCTAAAGTGTGCTTGAAATATGCTTTGACCTTTTCTGTCATTATGACATTTCCATTCGACAGAAAAGGACAATGCATACTTTAACTAAAAAAAGATCTTGTCTGTCTCCAAAAATCTATTTAGTGAATTGTTCATAATTTAATTGCCAGAGAAATTTCAATGTCTCCTTTAGAAATATCACATGTTAGTCGAAACTCGTTTTCTTCTAAGTTGCCAGTTAATGATGATTATGTCGTTCCTTAGTAACGATTTTTCATTCACAAGTTTGAAAAAGGAACTTGTTAATTGTCTCTAAATTCGTTATTCCCGTAATGTTCTATTATGCCTTTATCATTATAACGATTGTAGCTATATATACAAAATGGATGGCATTCTGGCACGAATCCGCGCCACACCCCATTTCCATACACGCCAGGAATGTGTGAATGCAGTTCATAAATAAATCGCAACTCCTGCGCATGTATTGATATGGAAATAATTGATAGATACAATTGTCATGCTCCTTTTCCAAGGCGAGGTTAGTTTGTGTAATCTATTCTTGAGGACATTGTAAGACTATCTAAAATTTGGGTGTATACAATTATTATGTTTTTGACGTTTTGCGAATGGTGGCAACACACTGAAATGAAATATAACATAAAGGAAAAGAAGAAATACAGTGGTAAGCTGATTCATGTAACAAAATAAAGTTGTGAAAAAAAATGTTTTAATAACTATAATAACTTTAACTAAAAGCAAGCTTTCAAAAACCGACTGTTGCTAACCAACTTTAAATCGATATAAATCCTAAATGATCATTAAAAATGAAAAATGATGAAAAAAACCTAAAGATGATTTTTAAATACCTATTCAATGATACCCCATTTGTCATACTTGGTCGACTTTTTTTTATTAAATTTGTACAATATGGCGTCTGGTTGCCGCCATATTGAATTTTAATTACTATCATAATCTTCAGTGACACTCACCAGATTTAGACAAACCGATTGACATAAGAATCATCAAAATCGGACAACGGGTTTAGTTATTATAGTGCCACAAAGGAACAAACATACATATATAGGCTGTGAAACACATTACCCTTCTCCTTCGGCAGTCGGGTGAAAATAACCAAGATATAATGGTGATGATGATGATGATGATGATGATGATGATGATGATGATGATGATGATGATGGTGATGATGATGATGATGATGATGATGATGATGATGATGATGATGATGATGATGATGATGATGATGATGATGATGATGATGATGATGATGATGATGATGATGATGATGATGATGATGATGATGATGATGATGATGATGATGATGATGATGATGATGATGATGATGATGATGATGATGATGATGATGATGATGATGATGATGATGATGATGATGATGATGATGATGATGATGATGATGATGATGATGATGATGATGATGATGATGATGATGATGGTGATGATGATGATGATGATGTTGATGGTGATGATGGTGATGATGATGATGATGATGATGATGATGATGATGATGATGATGATGATGATGATGATGATGATGATGATGATGGTGATGATGGTGATGATGATGATGATGATGATGATGATGATGGTGGTGATCATGATGATGATGGTGATGATGGTGATGATGACGATGATTTGATCCTGTCTCTTTCTAGTAAAACATAATTTAAATCATAATTTTATGGCCGACGTGTTACATGACGTCACATGGCGTATCTGGTCTCTCTGTCAGTCTCAGTTTATCATCCGTAAATGCTTGTATCATCTGTATTACTTGGTATTTTGATATTTTGTTGAAAAATGCGATTTGAAACTTCCATGCATATTTCCTATTGGGTGTACTGCCGTTTGGTCAAAGTATTTTTCGCCAAACTTCACTTCCCAAAAAACTTATCGCAGTAGTTTCATTTCCCAAACGAATCTTTAGCACATTTACATTTCGCATTTTAGGTATTCATTTCGTCAAATTATCATTTGGCATAATTTTATTTTGTCAAGTTTTATTAAGACAAACGTTTATTAAGCAAACGTTTTCCTTTGGAAAATATTATATTCCAAAAAAAGGTTTGTTCAAATTGTTATTTTGTACACTCAATATATATCATGTTCAGTTAGGTTAGTTTAGGTTAAAATTAGGTAAGTAGGTTTAGGTTAGGTTAGAGTTCATCAGGCCCGAAGGGCCAATCTTCGCAGAATAGAAGCCCCGCTCAGCGGGGCTTCGTCGACTGTGTCACGGAAATAACTCCATCCATCGTATCTACTTTCAATAAAAACAAATACCAAGTTTGCGCAAATACGATGGTTATGCGCCAGCACGCAGTAAGAAAACTAGCCACTTAACGAAAGATAATCATACCCTAAATTGTATCCTATGCACTACTCAATTAGTATGTAAATCGTATGCCATACAATATTTTGAGAAGAGTATGTTATGCCAAACGATACATTTGACTACATGAAATTTGGTAAAATGAAACTTGACCAAGTAATTATTTATTAAACCATAATTTGCTAAAAAAGCATTTGCTAACTGTTAAATTGCGAAAAGTTGTTTTGACAAATGATTTTTCGCCAAATGATAATTTCAGTAAAATAATTTGGGAAGTGATACTTTGGGAAAAGATTTTTGACCAAACATTAGTAAACCTTCCTATTGAGACAAGATGAAACCGCGATTTGTTTGGTATTGGAGCTATTCCATTTTCAATTAATATGCACTTTGACGTAAGTATATGGTAAAACTGTCACCTCTAATCCCTTTCTCATCGCGGCGGATATAGTTTTTATAATGACACTAGCTTTTGCACGTGACTCCGTCTACTTAGAAGTCTTTCTCGCTATCAAATATTTCTTTCAGGATAAAAAGTTGCCTGACAAGAACTGAGAAAATATTTTCAACTTGACCATAATATTAATCTGCAGAACCTTTATAATCATCAAAAAAACTCATCATCAGCCTCATAACGGTTGCCATAACGAGCAGGTAACATATTGGCTCGGCCGGCGATGATGTATGGGTGCATTAAGAAAATCATTACAGCATTCTTGGCTAAATGTTGGATTTTGGCTTTATGGGAATTGGGGCGGAGAAATGAGATAAGGATTTCTTTACAATTGTAACTTTATAGTATACTAGCGATATGCCCCGCCTATTGCCACTTATGTATAGCAATAGGAAATATTAATGACTTTTTTCAGAGCTTTAATAAAAGGCGATTCATGTAACAAACAGTTGAGAAAAAAATATAAATAACCAAGATAATAACCCAATAAAGATTTGTTCCTATCTCTTTCTAGCAAAACCGAATTTAACATAGAGTTTATATGACCGACTCTCTGTCTAATCGCTGTCTAATTACCAGTTTAAAACGCTTGTATCATCCGTATTTCTTGGCCGATTTTAGTTTTAGTTTCACTTTTGGTAATATATCGGTATTTCCATATTATGTTCAGGAAAGCGATTTAAAAAAATCAATGCGTGTTCCCTATTCTTAGGGCTATGTCGGTGACTTTGGTTCTCGCGCGGATAACCTCATTTCTGATTCGATCGAGCAAAGAAATTGACAACATTTCAAAATAAAAAGCATTTTTGTTTTTTCGTGTTTATTATAGCTGGTTAAAAATTAGACTACCCGTGTTTCTCGGTTTTTCTTTATTTAACTTAAATTCGTCGTTAATAATTTATTAAATAAATAGTCATTAAAAAGACCGTATATACAAAGTTAGGAATACTGATGTCGTGATCTTAGCATGACATAAAATAAAATAAAAGTAAAAAACAGAACTGACTGTCATGTCATCTCACTTGTCAACAATAACAACTGTAACAACATAAATTCGTCAACTTTGGGCAGATTGCGGCTATCCGCTTTTACAAATCCGTTAGTCACTTTCATTTTAAATAGCTTATATCAAAACAATAATATTACGAGAATCGAAAGCGTGTCGTTAGAATCAAGTAATCCGTCAGACAGATAAAAAATTGACATGACAGTTGTATATTTTTTTCAATTCCTATAGTAATAAATGGACTAAGGGCACTATAAGTGTATTCCTAACAATCACAATCCAACTTTTTAAACTGTTTTTCCTAAATATAAAAAAAACTAGTGCATAAAAAAATCCAAAAATATTTTTACTGTAATCAGCAGTGTAAAATCTACAAACGGTATTTTAATTTAATACCTTGGCACATATGAATTGTTGTTGAGCATAGCCCTTCATCCAGAATCCTGGTTAATGAACAACTTCGAGTCAGAAAATACACACATCAAAAAAGGCTTGGGATACTCAGTATCCCTTGACAAATTTGTTGTTTTGACTCAGTAGTAATATATTGAAATATTCAAAACTGTCTAGGGATAAAAAATATCCCTAGGTACTTTTGATGTGTGTAGTTAAGGTTACTGTGGGGCTAGACAAGTTGCCATCGAATACGAACGCTAGCGTTAGGTGATCACCTGTGATGACACTGACTCAGTTGAAAGTTTCTTCGCATAGTTACCACCCTTGGATACCGACGTTTATATTGTGATAGTGCTCGTGTTGAATTCGACCTGTGAAGATAGTACCGTGTAACGACCGTAGGTGTCAAAACTATCACTTTTTGATTAGCGCGAGTGATAGTGATCACTTTACAGCATGTCAGTTGCAACGAGTGATATATCACGTGACTATCTTACGTCAATTCAATACATTTTTCAAAGCGACACGTGATCACCTAACGCTAGCGTTTGTATTTGATGGCAACTTGTCTAGCCCAGCTGATACGCACTACATATTTTGTTACCCCCTCACTAATAAACGTTGAGTAACGGTGGTATAGCTATACAATGATTTGTCCTTACCTGTCACTGTGACATTTGAATTTGACAGATAAGGAGAAAACATTGTATAGCTATACCACCGTTACTCAACATTTATTAGTAAGGGGGTTAGATAGGATGATTATGTTTATATTCGGAAGTAACGTTTTAGATCTATTAGTATTACGAGAAACTAAACTGTACCAATTTTTACCGCAGTTAAGTACTTAGGGATTTTTTTATAAATAAAATAAAAAAATCCCTCAGAACAGATGGCTGATAGGGTCGAAGACTTCTCGAGTATCGTCCGCGTACCGGAAGACGCAGCGTGGGTAGGCCTCCAACAAGGTGGACCGACGACGTGGCGAAGGTTGTGGGAAACCGTTGGATACAAGTGGTGCAAGACCGGTCATAGTGGCAAACCTTGGGGGAGGCCTATGTCCAGCAGTGGACGTCTTTCGGAATAAATGATGATGATGATGTTGATGATGATGACGATGATGACGATGATGATGATGATGATGATGATGATGATGATGATGATGATGATTATGATGATTATGATGATGATGATGATGATGATGATGATGATGATGATGATGATGATGATGATGATGATGATGATGATGATGATGATGATGATGATGATGATGATGATGATGGTGATGGTGATGATGATGATGATGATTTTGTACTAGCTGTTGCTCGCAACTCCGTCAACGTAGAAGTTTATTGTTACTCGCCAGTAAGAAGTACTCTATGTCCTTTCTCGGGGTTCAAGCTTGTCCATACCAAATTGTATCAAAATCGAGTTAGTAGTTCCTCAACATGTTAAATAAACTAAACTTTCACATTTATAATAATAGTAGAAAATGATTATGATAAAGGAAAGGATATGATTATAATGAAATTGTTGTAGACATGTTCTTTGACTGAAATAAAGATGGCGACCTTTTAACACTTTCCATGCCAATGACACGTCTGTTGTATCAAAACTACATACGATTTCTATTTAATAGCACTGAACGCACGTTCATGAGCGTGCCTCTAACAAGTTTAGTCTTCACGCCATCCCAATACAATAATTTAATTTCCATTTCTCCTTATAATAAAACATTTATATTGTAGCTTCCGTATTTGAATCTGAAATGCATTTACTTTTTAAATGATAGGGGAAAATAAACAGTAAGTGTTTGAGAATAAGGTTGGGTTTATAGTGACGGAGTGGTACACTGTCGTGCATTATTTAATACCAATATTACTGGTGAGTGTAGATTGACACAGATAAACTAGGGAAAATCGTTCACTTTTTAGAAATAAGGATTATTGTGTTTCCTCGGATGAAATCATTCATATTGGTCCCTAGTATCATTGGGCAAAGCGGCTTGCTTTCTGCATAAAATGCAGTTTTATTTTGCTAAGCCCCATGACTATAAGGCACAACGCTCCGAATCATTTTTTACTTTTTACAATTCCTCGCCATTACAAAATGGCCAAACTATTCTTTTTTTATATTCCGTCAAATAAGCTTACGTTTTCCTCCGCTTTTAGAGTGTTAATCCGTAAAATTGTTTAATTTTCTGTTATACTTTGCTGACGCAAGCAAAAATTTACATTAATTATAAAGTTTTATTGAAGTTTATAGTATGTACACAAATCGTCGGTAATACTGCAATACCGCGTTACTATCAACTTAAATGAGATGCAAAATGTACCTTACTGATTGCTTGCTAGGGTATCATCGGTGAAATACTAACTTTTCGAATTTCTGGGAACTCAGTTTCCGGAGTAAAAAGTACCCCAAGTCCGTCTCAACTTGAGACTCTCGAGGTTAAAAAATAAGTGTGTGAGTATCTTTACATCAACCGGTTGAAGCTTTGAAATTGTAAAGACTTAACAAACAAGCCGAATTTCGCATATATAATAATTACTTGTTATGAATAATGATAAGGAAGGCAGATAAAGATTAAGCTGTCTCAATACTCTCAATTCCACTATGAGTTATTTTAATTCAATTTTCATATTTCACTAACAAAACAATACTATTATATACTAACTAGCTGACCCGGCAAACGTTGTTTTGCCATATAAATAATTTAGGGGTGGACTACCCCTAACATTTAGGGGGATGAAAAATAGATGTTGGCCGATTCTCATAGATACCGGATAAGCACAAAAAATTTCATCAAAATCGGTCAAGCCGTTTCGGAGGAGTATGGCAACGAAAACTGTGACACGAGAATTTTATATATTAGATATACACTTTACCTAACGACACTCCAAATACTTATCAAAAATATTTTTTACAGCGTAGACAACAGGCAGTCTTATAACTACATAGGTACGACCTCTTCCATACAACCTTAGAAAGATGAGACGTTGTAAAGTACTAACATGAGTACTCTAGCTGTTATTTTCTAAGCTATGCCCTATACATATCATCGGCGCGCTATTAAGTTTGCAAGCAAGTGGATATAATTGTATCACCGGCGCTGTCGATTCGCGTTACACTTAACAATTCTAGTTCCCACACTCGCATGATGGCCGCTTGTATTGTGTATTGAACTATGGTATTGATGGATTCGATGTTTGTTTTCAGTTTCCTTATTGTCGGGTTCTTTATGTTTTTTTTTCTTAAGATTATTTGGTACTTACTTCATTCTTTTAGGTTTTTTAGTTGTTTGTTTCAGTATTTCAGAATTATCTGGATTTTTATTAACTGTCAATCAGCGGTTATACTTAACTTAACTTCGGGAATTTAATAGTAGATTGTTCAACAAGGGACTAATACAAGTCATAATGACACGAGATCTTTAGCCACGTGAGCTGAGCGAGGGTGGTTATAGTTCGAGTGTCATTATGGTCATTTAGTCTCGCGTTAAAGACTCTACTTTTCACTTTGAATGCGAGGAGAAAAAACGACGTTCTATACAAAATTACAATATTTATTATATAACAAAGTTTCTTAATAATTGGTTCCGCGGTTGTTTTTTTTTTGTAGAGTTACGCTTTAAATACTTGCATATTTAGCCAACAGATTCAAACTTTAAAACTAAGTATTTTAAAAGTAATTGGACCATGCATAGTAAAATGAATTCGTGTTTAATATAATTAAGTAAGGTCTGTTCATCCTTACTTGTCTTATATATAGTAAACAACTTCCTAATCTCAAATGAACCTTTTTTGGCTAAAACAGCTCTTTTATCGTAAATAAAGTAAACTGAATAAACATTATGGACATGACTTGGCTAATGTATTGTCTGTGATTGCTTAATTTTGTTTAAAAAATCTGTTTTAGCCAAAAAAGATTCATTTTGAGGTTAGAAAGTTGTTTACTATATAAGACAAGTAAGGATACAATACAATACAATACAAAACACTTTATTGAAACACCACATACACCAAGTAACGAATATACAAGAAACTAAAATATAAATTACATAGTGAGTCAACAGGCGGTCTTATCGCTAAATAGCGATCTCTTCCAGACAACCTTACAAAGAAAAGATGGTTAGATATAAACAATAGAAATAGGCAGGCGGTGCAAACTGAATTAAACAATTTAAAAATACATTATAAATATCCCTTAAATAAATACATATAGGTACGTAAATTAGAAATACATAAATACAAAATAAAAGGTAAGGAGAATAAACAAACTAACGAAGTGACAAAAGGTGTTCTTTTAAAAGAATCTTAAAAATAGGAAGTGATTTAGCCTGTCTCAGTTCCAAAGGAAGAGAGAGGATGAACAGACCTTAGATTCATATTCGTAATCATTAATCATGTTTCAAGAAATTCAATAGTTTTTTTAATATCATTTGTCAGTTGTCATTTTGAGGTTATTTCCACTCCCTAAAAATGTTCTATACACAATCACAGAAAATGACGATAATCCTCTATCTACAAACACCGTGATTGGCGGTTTAGGGGTTTCGAAATTGAATTTAAAAAATAAACTTTAGCCTCTAGAGACTAATAAGGAGCTTTAGTTCCGATGTGAGAGACTAAAATAACATTTTAAGAGCATGAGAAATGAAAAATATATTTTTGTTATATGTCTGTATATTTGTTCAAGGTTAAGTTGAAAAACAGTCAAATCATTCCAAGTTCGAACAAAAGATCGGAGGGTGTCTCGGGATCTCTAATAACAACACAAAAAACAGACGGCAATAGCTTTAGAATAAACGAAAATTCGGACAAACAATGCATTAGGACAAATGACGATTAGGAAACCTATAACAGACTAGCGTCGCTATTGCCTAATACATTTGATGACGACGCGATAGCCTAGTTGGTAGTGACCCTGCCTACGAAGCTAGCGGTCCCGGGTTCGATTCCCGGTATGGGCAAATATTTGTGTGATGAGCAGGAGTATTTGTTTCTGAGTCTTGGATGTTTTCTATGTATTTAAGTATTTATTTCTCTATATAAGTATTTATATCGTTGTCTAGTACCCATAGTACAAGCCTAGAGCTTAGTTTGGGACTAGGTCAATTTGTGTGAGATCGTCCCGTGATATTATTATTATTATTATTATTATTTGCAAACGCAATCGGCTTCAAAATGGAACAATTGCTTTCATTTTGTATGCAGACTCGCCTTCAGACTGTCAAAATGAAAACGATTGCGATTGCGTTAAGCGATAGCCCCCCCCCAGTTATAGATTTACGGATGAGATTCGCGGGGTCTATTTGAGATAAACTACTACTTTTATTAAGAGGATTGTAAAGCTAAAAATCTCCATACAATATGCGAAAACGTTTCTCGTCCGATTTTTATGATTTTTGAATATGTTGTAGATATCATGAAAAACTATGTCTGTACGTTTTCCTTTCCAAGAAAATATTTCTTAGAACGAAACAAATTTAAAAAACAAAAAACAGAAACGTACAGACCTAGGTCTTTATAATAACTAAAGCATTTACAAAAATCGTGAAAATCGGAGTTGATTTAAGGGGTGAGAAACGTTTTGCCCGGACCTAGTTTCGTATGGACTTTTTTTTACGCCTACACGATTTGAGCGGCGCTTGACAAACCTCTTAATCTCTACCCACTGGACCCTAAAACTCTGATCGCCTAACAACCAGCCGGCCGATTTAAAGAAAGGTTCACAATAACAAGATAAAAAACAAAGCTCTTTTGTACAAACCGCCAGTCATGCGTCTTAACTGATTTAATTACGCGCCTTGTGATATCTTCATAATGTGATACCAATTTTATATGTGTAACACTTTTTGTGAGGCTGGCTTAACAAAACTGGACCTTTAAAAAAACGAGTTACCTACTTATAGAGTATTTTCCTTCTGTGTCTGATTTGGATGAAAGAAAATATGTTATGGTTTGCAATATCTTACAAAACTAAGTTAACAACCTTTTAACCTTGCAGTATTTCATCATCATCATCATGTCAGCCGAAAGACGTCCACTGCTGGACATAGGCCTCCCCCAAGGCTCTCTACTCAGACCGGGCTTGTGCTTTTCGCATCCACCGCGTTCCCGCGATCTTTACTAGGTCGTCACTCCATCTTGTTGGAGGCCTACCTACAGTAAATATAATTCAAGACTGGAGAATTTAACATTAAACCTTAATAAAGGAAATGATAAAAGTATTTTATGGATTCTACTTTACTTTTAAGAATAAGAACAAGATTATTTTATTTTGGGGAACGACATTTGGTTCTTGGTTTATTAATTATGAGTGACATTATTTATTTAAAAGAGGTTCAAATTATTTTGCAGTAGATGTACCTATGATAATTCCATGGCCTAGTAATGAGTTAAAGAGAGTTTAATTGATTATTTTCCAAAATGCTTTTCTTCCTGGTGACGGAAATGCCATTTTCTACCCGCCGCCATTGAGATGGATATCCTTAATTTCTGAATAGGAGAGAAAAAATATATGCGCTCACAGGTTTTTCTCGCGACTTTGCACTCCGTTAACGTTACTTGACAGCCGGTGAAATTATTAGCATACTTATTATTAGGGAGCCCTCCCATAATTTTATTGTTTCGATTTTCGAAAGTCAGAAATCGGTATCCATATTATTTTTAGTCATAAAAATCAATAGTCATAATCGTTGTTGGGTATAACGCAAAATAGACATAATGATTAAGTACTATAATGTTACATATCATACAAGACAAAAGTCATAAAATTTATCAGCATACTATCAAAAGGCATGCCGTTTATTTTTCATAAATATTGTAGATCATATTTTACATTTACTATTTATTATTTTTATTCATATAATTTTATTTTCTAATGTTTTAAAAGACTAATTTTAAAATTCAGAAAGAATACATGTCATACATAAACAAAACACTGGCTACAAAAATACCCCCGGCTGTCAGAAAAGTAGGTTAGGTTAGGTTAGAACTGTGACCCCTACTAAGTAGTGCCGTGGGGAAGGAGTGGAATATACTAAACCGCACTACTGACCAAAACTAGTACCATAAATAATGAATGAGGTTCGTAGGTTTAGGTCATGTTAGTTATTCAGCAGGCCCGAAGGGCCAAACTACCCAGCGACAGCGAACCTCCGTCGACTCCGTTAAATTTTAATTAGAAATAGAAATCATTGGTCAATAGTGCGGCTTAGTAGTGCACTAAAATTTTCGGATAAATAATTTTCAATCTTGTAAGCGTTATTTAAAAAAGAATCCTTTTGAAATTCTACCATTCAATACAATCAGTACATTGAATGTTATGACCAATAACATTCGATAGTTATGACTAATGAAAAGGGGGTTAAGGAAATTATGACTATTGAAATTATGACCCAAGACAAAATGACGAGCAACGATTATGAAAAACAACGGCATGGATAAAACAAATCGAAAGATTAATGTTATGGGAGTCAATATAGACCCTTATTATTAAGGTAATTTAAATTTCTTCCATCCATACATATTATATTCCATCCATTCCAATAACTTCCATCTTGGTTCGCAGGGTTGGCCTGTGAATGAATGAATGATATTCATTTTCCGAAGTAAATCACAGTATACATTGCATGTTAAGTCAAAGTACAAGAAATTACATCCACTTCCTTTTTCAAGCCATTATAGAGTCAATATGCTAGCGAAACGGTACAGTTCGTATTAGATTTATATTAAAGAAGTCATAAGTACTAAGCTCACTGCTAGAATTCAAAAAACTAAGGCGTTAATTTACCTAGAACCACGTACGCTCCCAAGTAGGTTTTAACGACGTCAGCCTTTATCGGCAATATGTACGTTTATGCGTTTTTAAATGTTAAGGCTCTTTAATCTTTCTAATTATTACTGATTATAATTGCGATGGCTTAATTTTAATTTTATACTCAACTACAAACTCGTTTAAATAAACTTATGACTTTTTTTCTAGTTTTATGAAGCCTCCGCTGTCCGTCCGTCTGTCTGTCAGCGGGCTCTAAGTATCTCATGATAATAGTGAGACATGTAAAATTTTCATAGCACTCTATTTGTATTTCTAATTGTCGCTATAGTTAATAACAGTTGGCCTACTTTTTATTTATTGGTTATTAAATTAAATGAACAGTTAAAATATTTTTATATATTACGTATATATTTTGGATGCGTGGAAGGACGTGAGGGAGTCCTTTGCCCAGCAGTGGGACACTCTAGGCTAACAAATAAATAAATAATATATTTTTAGCGCCGGGTACTCCTGCCACATGCTGAAACTGGTACCCATTAGCGGCCTGCACACGTAAAGTTCGGACTGCGGGAAACGCCACGTGCCATTCCAATCTTCGCTCCAAACCGTACGTGTAAATGCAACTGTAATAGTAAAATAGTAAAAAACCTACGGTTCGGACTGGCGCGTGGAATGGCGCGTGGCGTTTCCCGCGGTCCAAACTGTGCCGTGTAAAGGCCGCTATAGCCATTATAAATTAAAGTAGACATTAAAGTACTATTTCTATCCTTTTTTTTAGTTTCTAAGTTTGTTTTGAGTTAGTTTTGTATTTGTTATGACAAACCCTTCCTGTTTTGTTCTTTGTATATTAGGACAACATTTCTTTTGAAATTGCGATAAACATATTTTTACTTTTTACTTAAGAGGATTGTGAAGCTAAAAATCTCCATACAAAATGCGAAAACGTTTCGCTCCCCTTAAACTTCGTCCGATTTTTACGATTTTTGAATATGTTGTAGATATCATGAACAACTATGTCTGTACATTTTCTTTTCCAAGAAAATATTTCTTAGAACGAAAAAAATTTAAGAAACAAAAAACAGAAACGTACCGACCTAGGTTTTTATAATAACTACAACATATTCAAAAATTGTGAAAATCGGACTCGATTTAGGGGGTGAGAAACGTTTTTGCCCGGAGCTAGTTTTGTATGGATTTTTTTTGACAGCTACACGAATTTAGCGGCTCTTCACAATCCTCTTAAATGCAAATTGACGTCATCGGTACCAAAAGTACGATCTTTGATTATTACTTTATTTCAGAACCTTCCCCTTAACACTGCCTTCGGCTCGCCACCCTATTTCTAACACCGTCTCTATTTAAGGCCATATTAGTGTAATTACTTAGAAAAACCGAGCACTTATTAGTCTTAAGGCAATTTCTCACCTCACCAGGAATGCTTTAGTAAAAAGTTGGAATTCTCGGTAAAACTGGAAATAAAGAAGCCGGCTATGAGGACCTGTGAATTAGAGCTAATTTTCTTTAAAAAGTCATTGGTTTTTAGGGTTCCGTACCTCAAAAGGAAAAAACGGAACCCTTATAAGATCACTTTGTTGTCTGTCTGTCTGTCCGTCTGTCTGTCTGTCTGTCAAGAGCCTTTATCTCGGGAACGCGTCGAGGTATCTAGTTGAAATTAAAAGCATATACTTAGGTCTGCAGTTTCTTGAAGTTGTGAAAAAATGCGGCTGGTTTTGCCGCAAAAAAAACGATATTTCGACATTCTCAAGGGAATCATAATTTATAGGGTATTTTCCGTTGACCTAGATCTGTGAAATTTGGCAAGTAATACCGTCTTATACTACAAGTATAGGAAACAATCTGAAAACTATACATTTTTAATTTAAATCACAAAAAACAGTGTCTTTATGCAAGGAACGTCGGTCCAAATTTTGAATTAAGTAAACCGTGTCATGTGCGGAACCATCGGTGGGCGAGTCCAACTCGCACTTGTCCGGTTTTTTATACTTATATAAATAAATAACATTTCGTCACATTACTTTCTCAAACTCTCATCTGATCGAATATTTTGATTAGAAAGGAGTCTTTATAAACCTTGGAACATGATTGTTTTTTATATCTAGACTATTCGATCAGATAAGAAAGTAAAGGGATGATTCGTAACATTTATTTTAGAATAACTCAAAGACTTGCCCTGGACAAGATGCATTGCGAGAACGTTATTGTTATAGGAAATGTATCGGATTGACGTAAGCTGCCGGACGGTCGCGTCAAGAGCTAATGTCAATTCCATATACATTTTAATAGCTTTCGAAAATCGTTTACGTTAGAGATAAGTATCTTCTAGAGTATTTTAGACGAGACAAGTCTTACAATATATCTATCTATCTAAGAGCATATAATGAAATGACCTAAGCAAAGGCCTCCCTCCCTTCTTTCCACTTAGGCCTATCTTACATTTTTTTTAAACCACGGATAATTATAATGGCGACCGCAACTCTTTCAGAACTGATCTCTTAATCGGCTTAACCGATTTTCATAAAACTTATAAACCATCTCAATTAAACTAGCTTTCTTTCAAGAAACTTCTTCCAAAACGGTCCTTTAGTTTGGAAGCTACGATAGACACGGACACACAGATAAACACGACAAACTTAACAACTCTTCTATTTTTTGTAGGGGGTTATTTCCATCTATATCCCTACTCGTTATTATGTTTCATACATGAATGTGTTCATTGATACATCTTCGTATCTTCAACCGTGCGATTTTGATGCAAACTGCTTAATTTTAAACAATTCAATGGCTTATAAAATTTGCGCCAAATGGTAGCGTTTAAAACTAAATAAAACATGACCCATAAAAATCTTAAGCACCGATTTACTCCAAATGATCCGTATGAAGTACCATTATTATTTATAATAACGTAAGTAAAAATTTTACGATCGTCAAACATACTCGTATATATCGATCCAAAACCGACGTCGCAGAATGAAGATGCAATAAAAATCAATTACAACATGTTTATGAACATTAATTAAAACAACATTTAAGGTTAAGTGTGAACGCGGAGTTAACCACAACGGTTCCGCTGAAACGTGCAAAAAGACTCTATTGTTTATGAATTTTATAATACCCCGTTTGAGCTTTTAGTAGGCTTACTTTTAAATTTTGTTTGAAATAATCCCCGAAAAATTGAATATCGATGAGCGTCAACTCCCCATTTTATTTCCTACTAATTGTATGGGTTCACTAATATTTTACCAAATCATCATTTGACAAACTAGGTATATCATTTTACAAACTATCATTTCGCAAAGAGATACTTCCCGCCGCATTGTTTTACAATTTCATGTCATCTAAAGTCTAACCTAACCTAACTTATTTAATAAGCCCATGTAACCTTTGTAATATGTAATGGTTTAAGCACAAACACGTTTTTGCGAAACGAAAGTTTGTAAAATGATGATTGGTCAAAAGGCAGGATACCAATTTTATGGCTTGGAGTAGCGAAATACTAATACGCTCATGATACCAAATGGTAAGTGGGATGGGACTTTAATTCCGTGTTAAATTCTATTTTTTTGTATTATCCCATGCAGGGCTTGGCGCTTTCATAGTATTAGGGCCGCTTTAATAAACTGTTCTCGGCTGTAATTCCCGTCTCAAGATGCGTCAACAATTACACTTTTCTATGGTTTGACGTGTTCTTCGACGTATGTTGTTAAAATGATAATCTTTACATACTTATTCTGCTTACAGAATAAATACACAAAATAATTAAATGAAATAATAAATTTCTATTTAAAAATGCGCATTTAAATAACCTCTATCTTTTACCTGTACGGACCCCTAAAATTTCTGCTCGTACAGTGAAAGCGTATCATGAAAAATAATGTGTTGGAACAATAACATTTTACAATCAGCGGATCGGAGTCGATCGCCATTCGTTTTTGGTATCGATCGTTTTTGGTATCGATTCATTTTTGGCATCGATTCGATGCGGGCCGATTTATAGTTGGAAATCGAATGATTAATTATCAAGCGAATTTTAAATTTAATGGTTTTAAGCGAAATACGATAATGTTGTAGTTAATATATTGGTGCGTAATTAAAAAATATTGCTTTTATGCACTGGTTTTTCTGTCCGTGATCTTTAAGTCAGTTTTTTTTAAATCCACTCCGCACGCAACTCTAGCTAAAATTACACTACTGCCCGAAAAAGGAGTGTAATTTTTTCAGGGTTAATGTATGTAATATGTATGTAGGATTTTTTATTCCATCATGACTTCTAAATGCCTGAGCTGATTAAGATGTGTTTGGTATCTTTAGAATCCTTTCACCATCCTGGGTCACATAGGATACCTAAACTGTTCAAATTGAGATAACAACAATGGCAAAAATGACAATTATTAACATAGGTATATCATAAAGCTTGCTTTTTATTTAGTTAAAAAATTCTTAAAACCTAATAAAATAAATGTTTTAAAAAACAAAAAACCGACTTCAAAAACTCAAAAAATAACTTCTTTTTAAATGGTAGGTATAGGAAACCAATTGAAATTATTTTTTGAGTTTTGAAGGCGGTTTTTTTGTTTTTTAAAACATTTATTTTATTTTATACTTTTTAGTGATCATAATAAGCTGTTATCTTGTTTCCAGCTCGCCGCAAGCAACGCCGCGGAAAAGTCATAATCACATTTAAACAATTAAATGTTCTTCCTTACAATTACTCAACTATCTTAATCGAGATATCTTATCGCCACCCTTGAAATAGGTACCGTTGAGGAGTTCCGGTAGTCATTTGTGAGTTTCATCATCAGTTCCACTTCACCAAACTTTCTGAATGAAAATTCTAGATTTGTTACTAAAAACAATAAAATCGCTGTATGTATGCCTATAATATTTGAGGGTTTCCCTCAATTCCTCACGGATTTCCTCATCAGATTCAGATTTGGTGTCAATGGGAACATTTCGAAAGTACACTTTACCAAACCAAAAAAGATTTTTTAAAATCGGACAACTCTGTATAAAGTTATGCGTGATCATACATAAAATTAACTGAGAATCTCCTTTTTTTAAGTCGATTTAAATACTAAAACCTTCTCCTGTAAATACTATTCTGAAAACCGCGTCAAAATCAGTTTAGCCAAACGCGTGATAATCGCGAACAAACATAAATACAAACATACATACAGGTCAAACTGAGAACCTCCTTTTTTTTGAAGTCGGTTAATAAAGGAACTGACTGACTCATCGACCAACGCACAGCCGAAACCACTGGACATAGGACCTTGAAATTTGGAGGGAATATTCCTTGACTATCCTAGGGGTTTCAAGAAATTCATCCCCTAAGGGGTTAAAATAGGGGGAGTAGCGGGAAATTCAATAAAGGCGACCATAATAATTATGGGCTCTAGAGTCACAAAGAAATCAGAATTCTTTTGTAACAGGCTTTTTTAAATTTCGAGAAAATTAGTTACGAGTTTGTAACGAATGAAATTGTAGGCTAAAGCAATAATTAAATAAAAATAAAGAAGAAATAAAAAACAAATAAATACCTAAATATCAAGGGACAACCTCACACAAATTGAGATAGTCCCAATTAATCTCTAGGCGAATACGAATAGAGAAATACATAACAACTAAAACGAAGGGAAAAGGGAGGTTGTAACTTAACATCATGGATTACTTGTTTCTTATCTCATAATTATCTTGTCTTTTCTAATACGGGGGTTAATTATTTTTAACATATACATATTTTTAACATGTATAAATGTAATCAGGTTTTCAAAGCTTGTTTTTTATTACTCCGTCCATTTTTTTTGTCTTCTTTGATCTATGTAACAAATTTCACCAAAATCAGTGTCGTGGTTAACATCATGGCATTACAATTAGACATATACAGACAACTTCCCCTTTTTCCTGATATTCAAAGGGACATCACCACCTTTTTTCAACAAATCGTTGAAAAACGCAACAAAATGATGCGCACGCGTTTATCGCAATAAAATTATTGTCCGTAACGTTGTATTTATTGCGCCCGCGCAGCGCGACTTTACGATCATGCCCTCGTATTGATTTAACCAACGATCCACACGTTTTTTATTGGATGGTCTTTAAGGCCCCAGGTGTTGAATTATGTTAAGTTATTGCGCCTGAGTTGCGTTAGTTACTGAAAGTTTTTTTTTATGGCATTGCAGTAGCTATACTATAAGTGGATAGAACACAAGTGCATAATGAGCGCTTTATCCGCCAACAAACTGTCCTCAGTTTGGCGGAATATAAATATGTACATACCATTTAAGTTTTTTGTGATAAATAAATTAAAAAAAAAAAAAAGCCTTCTGATATTAAGTGGGATCGACCCAGAGACAATTGCATCCTCAAAGCTACAAAACTGAAGACTGCAATCCTAAGACCGCAAATGCATTTCCAACACTGAGGAGTAATATGGAATGCCTCTGTGCTAGTAATTTCACCGGTTGGCTAATCCCCTCACCGGGACACAATAAAATGAACACTGCTGCTTGGTAGTGGTTTAAGGATAACATCGAGGCGTGAACACACTCACACGCGTAAACGCACGCACACAAAAGGTAGTAATACTATCTATAAAATAATTACTTGTAAGTATTAGTTAGTAGTAGTTAGGTAGTAATTGATTGTACGAATTAAATGTATTAACTGTAAGGGCAGTTGGGCCTTTCTATAATTTTTTGCCACGTTCTCACTAAACTATTTTTATTTCAAAAAACGGTAAAGTGCTGCGTTTTCTAACTTGAAACTCGAAAAGGGACGTAAATAAGCTTATATTTAGAATTATCCAAATTCATAAAAAGTTACTTGTAATAACTATAAAGTGAGTAACACAGTGGACGTTGATGTCCCCGCCTTTTCTATGGAAAAAGTGCAATTTACCACTGAGTTTCCAAGATTCTTTAACTATAATTGTGTAATTTAAGAGTTGTTTTTTTGAAAACCGTTAATCTTAAACATTCTAAACTCATGTTAATTAATTATACGTGGATTCATAATTCGGTATACTTTTTATCGGACGATACCAAAAGTGTATACTGAAAAGTAGAATACCTAAGTTACAATATTTCCTCATACTCGGACGTTGACGACTACATTAAGCAATTAACATCTCCGTTCGGTAAAACAAATGACGAAAATAACGGTTTCATTTTGAAGTTATAATTCCACAAAACCCTGTGTGGCCGCCATTTTGTTAATTAGCTTTTGTTATACATCACTATATCATGATTGAAACTGGTTATTTGTCCTAATAGAAGGAATAAGATGTTCACTTTTATTACTGTTAAACACATATTGCGAGATCCAAAGATATTGTTAATTCATACTTTAAGAAAGTACCCAAGTTGCTCCACTTTATATAAGTATTGGTCCAGCGATCGATCCTTTAAAGTCGAAATTAAGCTATAACACTAAATGTTACATAAAAGGTCGTTTCGCTCTCGATGAAACACATAAAATTTTATATTTTCAGTTGGTGGGTAACAAGTGATAAGATTACGCGTTGAGATGCTAATAGCATTTGTTTTAGATTAAATATCGTTTAACAACACACTTTGCTATACATTGGCCCTAATATGGCTGCGTTTATCGCTATGACAAAGTTTGGATAAGGCATCCGTCACCTTCTGACACGTAAATAATCACGAGAGTGACGAATGCTTTATCCACATTTGACACGCGATATAGACGCAGCCATACTAGGCCAGCAGTTCTAAGAATAATTAAGAATATCAACTAACTTTTTAGTATCACGTCTCATTTAGGTGCCGTAGGTACACCTTAAAATCTATAGATACTTTTTTTCTAAATCAATGGCTTTCACTAGTTATTTTGACAAGGTATATTTCGCCAATGTCCAGTTTTAGAGAATCACCGTGAACTTATTACAGAAACAAGTCCATGGATATCACACACGAGGACAATCCTTCGGTTAGAGAATTAACTCTGGTGGAGAAAACAGAAGCGCATGAGGTTATCTCTACGCACTTCTGTCTAGGTAGTAACGTTATTATAGCTGTCTATTTGACTGTAGTCCAACGAACTAATAAATAAATAAATAAATAAATATCAAGGTACAATGTCACACCAATTGACCTAGTCCCAAAATAAGCTCTAGGCTTGTACTATGGGTACTAGACAGCGATATAAATACTTATATAGAGGAATATATACTTAAATACATAGAAAACATCCATGGCTCAGAAACAAATATTCGCGCTCATCACACAAATATCTGCCCTTACACAGATTTGAACCCAGGACCGCCAGCTTCGTAGGCAGGGTCACTACCAACTAGGCCAGCGCGCGTCGTCGTCGTACAAAGGCAATACGGGTAAAACAGACTAGGATAAAGCCCTGTCGCTCATCACTTACCCCACTCACGCGCAGCCCAAACCGCGTATTGTTCTTACCACGACGCTACCGAAGATGCGTGCGCAACCAAATTAAGTGTCATAAATGTTAACACCCCTCGTAACGTTTATCGTTGGCCTTACGTCGAAATGGGCGGTTATAGGGTTCAGAAAACAGGTAAGGAAGTGATAAGATTGGAGCCGTTCGATTATTTTGTTAAGTAGTATGGTGATGAGATTGTGAATTTTGAGTGAGTTCCGTTAACTTGGGTTGCGGAAATTTTATAAATTATTGTCGTTTACGTCCATATAGTCAATCTATAGGGGTGCATGGACTGCGGTCAAAGGAGCGCTATTCTGCTCTCAAACAGAAGTTATTTTTTATGTCATGGCGAAAGCTACCTGATGGTAAGTGGGATCTGTGACCCATAGACATTTGCATTCTAAAGACTATAAACTTAAGACTGCAATCCTAAGACTTCAAATGCGTTGCCAAACCTGAGGACTAAGATGGAATGCCTCTAGTAATTTTTCCGGATGTCTTATCCCCACACTTGAATACAACAATGCGCGCTTGGCGGTAGGTTAGAGGATTAGATGGTAGTAGCAATCCAGATGGATCTTGCACGAGGTCCTACCACCACTTTTTTCTGTTGTTAGGTAAGACCACCGGTGAAATTGGGTTATCCCAAAAAAAAATACCCCTAGTTTTTATTTTATTTTTCGATAAAATAGAGTAATTGAAGACAATAATTTCACGGTTTTTGAATTTAAATAAATATATTAATTTATTTAAATTTTTAAAGAAAATGGCTTTATGACGTCACTACAAGTTGGTTTGTTTGAGACATGCTTTAAAACTATTGAATTCGTTTGAGAGTACGCGTTTCTGTCAGATCACGTAGAATGTCAATATCAAGTCATGTAATTTCCCTCGGCCGTTTGTTGAGTTTGACAATTTCACCCACAGACTAGCCTACGGGCGGAGGTTCCAAAACGGACTTGTATTTTAATCATTCCATTTTTTTAAAGATCTTACATTGTCATGTTTATATACAGGTAAAAATTGTCTTAATTTTAATAAGCTATAAAATAAAACAGGAATAAATAAGACAAAATTCGATATACATTATTTATATATTACTGCATTTCGGACTCATATTATATGCAGTACTATGGTTGACAGATTAGACACAACTTACCAATGAAGATCGTGACGTCACTACATTACAGGTCAAATAATGTCAAATGATAAATTAGAAATAACTATTTAATACTACATACATACATACATAATCTCACGCCGTCGTTCTCAGAGTGGGGTAGGCAGAGCTACAGAATTACAAACATCTCTAAAAACTTGTTGATAATTCTATAACCACAATTTGCACAATTAGGCTAAGATGTTACCAGCGTATTAGTGACAGGTTGCAAGCCCATCGCCTAACAGTACTACAAGCCTTTATTCCCTTAGTCGTCTCTTACGACATCCACGGGAAGACATGGAGTGGCACTATTCTAACTCGGCAACCACACGAGGCTAATACTAATACTAATTTTGTAAAATAATCTGATGACAGGGAATGGTTCTACAACCCTTTTTCTCGAAATGGTCTTTGAATCATTATACATTACAAAATTAGGGGATAACCCAATTACTAGCATACAGGGATTTCATCTAAATCTTCAACGCATATGCATGCGGTCTTCAGATTGTCATTGTTCACAGGTTCCGCTGACCACCAGGTGATCTGTGTACTCGTTCACCTTTCCTCTACCATAAAACGTCCTGGCTCAGAGATAAATCTAGTCCCAAACTTAGCTCTAGGCTTGTACTATGGGTACTAGATAAGACAACAATATTATAAATACATAGAGGAATAAACGGGTCCATATTGGCTCACCTAATTATTTTTACTCATAACGACTCATAAGTCCTAATTATCGCAACTCCTAACGTATTTATTTCAGCAACTGTTACATTTTCAGGATTTTTATAAATCAAACCTAACCTAACCTAGTCTTATCTACACATTGAATATTTCAGAACTTCTGAAAAGTTTACGGTTCCAGCGGTATAAAAAATTCATTTTCGGAGTTCCGATAATAGGAGTTGCAATTTTAGTTGAACTTTGGCGCTCCCGGAATAAACACCTATATACAAAGAAACCATCCAAGACTTAGAAACGAATTTTTGCCCATACCGAGAATCGAACCCGGGGCCCATAGCTTTGTAGGCGGGGTCACAAAAAACTGGGCTACCATACATACATTACCTTCACGCCTGTAATCCCAGTGGGGTAGACAGGGCTATAGCATTACGAGTACCTACAACTTTAAAAACTTGTTGATAATTCTGTAACCTCATTTTGCACAATTTACAGTAGGCTAATACGTCAAATACTCGCGCTAAACACATTTTTTTTGCCCTAGTTTCATAGCAGTCCTCAACCACCTAAGCTAGCTCCTTCAAAAGACACGCTGTATATCGCACCTTTAGAACAATAGTGACCTAATTCAAAATTTGTGCTTTCAAACTTTGTGTCATAAATTTATTATCATAGAGACCTAACTCGAAATTTAAAATTTCTCAATTAGGTCACTATTGTTCTGAAGGTGCGAATTATGTTAAATCCATGTTGATTTTGCTTCTCATAATCCATCGAGGCGTCCCACGCCCTGTCAATTATACCTTTTCGAGCCACAATGGGAACAGAACCGGTCAGGGATCAAGAGGAACGTGGTAAGTGGACCTCGGCCTTTGCCCCCTGAACGATTTAATATAGATCTCTTTGCTGTCAAAAACCTGGACGTAAGTTCTTTGGATGAGGCATAAGAAAGAGCGTCAGTGGCCTAGGATTTCGAACCGAGGTAGAGAAATAATAAGGTCGTTTATTATTTATCTTTTATTTTTAGTTGATCCGCCTAAACACGCAAATTCAAAAAAAAAAGTAAGCTTTAAAAAACCCGCCTGTTGCTAACCAACTTTGAATCGTTATAAATCCTAAATGATCATTCAAAATGAAAAATGATGAAAGAAACCTAAAGATTATTTTTAAATACCTATTCAATGATAATACCGCTTTTGTCATAGTTTGTCGGTTTTTTTTCCATAACCATATTGCCATATTGGAACTGTTTTGTCTACTGTCATATTTTAAGTGACACTCACATGATTAATATAAATTAATTGACATAAGAATCATCAAAATTAGTCCACCCGTTTATTTTCTAGAGCGACAAAGGAACAAACATACATACAAACATAAATAGGCTGATAAACACATTACCCTCCTTCGGCAGTCGGGTAAAAAAAAACCCTTTATATATTACGGTTGAAATATACAGCTCTTTTAAAGTTAAGACAGACAGAATAAGCCTAGTAATAGGGTGCCGTAAGGTTATATTTTGGTTAGGGTTCCGTACCCGTATAAAAAAACTGTCAACAACCTTTGCTCATCAACTAATTCATTCCCTCTATTTTAGGCGGTAAAACCATATTATCGTCTTTGACCTGTTATGGTATAGTTATTAACTCGGCCGCCATTACTGTCAAGTAAATAAGAGCTATCAAAACGTTGACAATACCATAACAGGTCAAAGACTATATGGTTTTTAAACCTAGAATAGCGACCCTGTTCTTCTCACTTCCACTTAGTTTCCGTGAGAACCTCGTTCCCCCAGTTTAGGCAATATCGTTCGGCATCGGACTATGATTGTCGGCCCGTGCTGATTTATTCGACCGCCTCGATGTTTGTCACGACGCGCGCCTGGTCTATAAATGGATCGGTTTCTTTTAGATTGCGTTAAGGTGTAGTAGACTAGGCGGTGGCTGAATTGACAACAATTCATATCTGCTAAAGTAGTAAAATAAAATACCGTTTGTAGATTTTACACTGCTGATTACAGTAAAAATATTTTTGGATTTTTTTATGCAGTATTTTTTTTTATATTTGGGAAAAACAGTAAAAAAGTTGGATTGTGAATGTTAGGAATACACTTATAGTGCCCTTAGTCCATTTATTACCATAGGAATTGAAAAAAATATACAACTGTCATGTCCAATTTTCATCTGTCTGACGGATTACTTGATTCTAACGACACGCTTTCGATTCTCGTAATACTATTGTTTTGATATACGCTATTAAAAATGGAAGTGACTAACGGATTTGTAAAAGCGGATAGCCGCAATCTGCCCGAAGTCGACGAATTCATGTTGTTACAGTTGTTATGGTTGACAAGTGACATGACATGACAGTCAGTTCTGTTTCTGTTGAAAGTTACCTTTTTAATTTTATATCATGCTAAGATCAAGACATCAGTATTCCTAACTTTGTATATACGGTCTTTTTAATGACTATTTCTTTAATACATTATTAACGACGAATTTATGTTAAATAAAGAAAAACCGAGAAACACGGGTAGTCTAATTTTTAACCAGCTATAATAAACGCGAAAATACCAAACTGCTTTTTTTTTTTGAAATGTCAATTATGGATATGATCGAAAGGAGAACTGGGTTGAGTGTTTTTTTAAATCTCACTAAGTATACCCTCGTAAGGCCCACCATACTACAAACAGGGAGTTTTTTGTGAGTGGGACTTTGAATCTACCATCAAGGCAATAAAGTTCAATTACGTTTGTTCGATAATACCATTTTCTGTTTACCAAGATAGGAAAATACACCTTATTACAATTGTAACACAGTTCAATTTAAATTGCCTTGATTATATACATTCTATTGCACACTGGGCCTTACGAGGATACTTATTATGTACAGTCAGGGGCAATCCCGGTCGACCACCTCTAGGGTGATATTCGTTTGCGCGTTCGACGCATAACGACCTGAGCGCTGTAGGATTAGCTAGCTGCAACGAACAAGCCAACATTTTCTTAAGTGGACGACCGCAAATGTCCCTGACTGTACCATCCGACGAAACATTGAAACATCAGCTGAGAAACCTTTTGTTGGATAATCCATTATACTCCGTCGATGAATATATGAAACTTAAATTGTAAAATTGTTATTGTTTATTTGACCTTTATATAACTTTTGTATATTGACAACGGAAACTGACCATTTATTAGTTCTTGTCTTTAATGTTGTCTTTGATTATTTTGAGTGTAATTTTTGTATTATTATATTATTATTTTGTATTAATTTTGACAATGTCAATGTTACATTGATGAATAAATAAACTAAACTAAACTAAACTATAAATAAGAAAGTTTGTGTGTCTGTATTACTTTGTTAATCCTTCACACTGCAACGGCACAAATAGGCTTAAAAGTTTACGAAAAACTAAATTCTACGCGGAGGAATTCACGGGCAGAAGTTAGTAAATAAATGTAAATATAAGAACACAATTGACCTAGTCCCAAACTAAGCTGTAGGCTCGTTCTATCGTTGACAACAATGAAAAAACTTAAATACGTATATAAAAACATCCAAGACTAAGGAACAAATACATACACACTAAGGAATCGAACCCGGGATCGCTAGCTTCGTCGTGTCACTACTGTTATGTTTTAATAAATTTTTTTTTTTTTTCTTAATTAATGGCTTTTACTCCTTGTGTTTAAGAAGGTGTATTTCGCCAGTATCGAGTTTTAGACAATCGCCATGGACTTATTAGAGAAACAAGTCCATGGATATCACACGCGAGGACAATTGTTTGGTTAAAGAGATTTACGCTGGTGGACTAAACAGAAGCACATGGGGTTAGCCCCACGCGCTTCTGTCAAGTCCAATAATTTTATTAAGGTATTTTGAAGGAGCAATGAAAGTGACATTAGTTTTAGGATCAGATGAAGTTTTATTTAATTTTCACAGACTTGCCATACACAAAACTATTTCAGATGTTAAGCGATAATACAAATTACCTCTACCAGTAAGCCATACCACGTATTCCACAATTCAATCTTTTATTCAAATAATAAAGTATAAAAAAGCGGCCAAGTGCGAGTCGGACTCGCCCATGAAGGGTTCCGTGAATTGCGTGAAAGGTAAATTGCGGTTTACGATTTATGACGTATTAAAAAAAAAACTACTAGGTCTCGTTCAAACCAATTTTCGGTGGAAGTTTGCATGAATATATGTTTTTTATTTTTATCATTCTCTTATTTTAGAACTTACAGGGCGGGACACTCATTTTACCACTTTGGAAGTGTCTCCCGCGCAAACTATTCAGTATATTTTTTTTTTTTATTAGAAACCTCCATATCATTTTTGAAGACCTATCCATAGATAACACACGAGTATGGGTAAAAAAAAATCGGTTTCAGTTCTAAGTATGGGGTACCCCCAAAATTTATTGTTTCTTTTTCTACTTTTGTGTGAAAATCTTAATGCGGTTCACAAAAAACATCTACTTACCTTGTTTCAACAGTATAGTTCTTATAGTTTCGGAAAAAAGTGGCTGTGACATACGGACGGACAGACAGACAGACATGACGAATCCGTAAGGGTTCCGTTTTTGCCATTTGGCTACGGAACCCTGAAAACGACTTTAAATCCCCGTGTTAAACAATGATTTCTCTCCTTGAAATAACATATCTTAATCAGCGTCTAACATTACTCCAACAAAATTGAAGATAAAATATATCCAGGAAACAATTATCAACCTAACCTAACGACCTGACTTCGATATATTAAGTACCAATTTCACCAAACGATGTTAACCACTTAACAGACTATAAGAGCGTTAACAGCTGTCAAAATGTATGAACCAGTCGTTTAACATTGATAAAATTTAACATCGTATGGTGAAATTGGTATTTAACCTAATAATTCACCTGAAAACACTTAACTCAACAAAAAACATCAACAATTTAATCAGTCCGCTCATAATTTCCGTACCCATATACTACAAACAGCAGTCTACTAATTCCCATTAATTACAAGTTATCGTAATAATATCACCTTAAGTAGCGATCTGGTCTACAGGGTGCGTACCGATTAAGCTTCGCAAAAACTGGCCAAGCCTAAACAGGAGCGTCATACGGCGCGGGATACTGCACATATTGATCACGTTCGAATCATAAATACCAATAAATCAAGTGGTATTAGCTCAAACGGTTTATGATACATGGTGTTGTGGTTTTCAAAATTATATTTTTGGTGTAAATGGTAATTAGGTTGAATTGGAAAGGGTGGCAGGGGCCGCCCTAGGTCGAATCATTCGGAGAAATACTGGAGAAATACCCTAAATCAACGTTCGTGCATGACTCGATGTATTGATTTGTATCAATGTGGAAGAAGCGAAAGAGATTTGTCAGGATCGTAGCAGGTGGAAAGAAGTGTTCTCTGCCTACCCCTCTGGGAAACAGGTGTTATTTAATGTACCTATGTATGTATGTAGAATTAGAAAGTTCTCGTATGGGTTTTTAGAAATAACTAGCAAATAATTAAGTATGATAATTTCAGTCGGTTTTGTTTTAACCTTATGAATGTCAATCAGTCAGGTGATACGACATGTCTCAGGCGGGAGCGCTTTGTTTCCCATAATTTTATTGGTCATAATGTAATTGTTGACATAATTTTTGATAGTCATATTATTTTATATCGCTGAAACTGTGAACTTTTTAGGTTAGGTAAGGTTTGATTTATAAAAATCCTGAAAGAGTAACAGTTTCTTTAAAAAAACACGTTATGACTTGCGATGATTATGACCTAAAGCACATTATGACTAAAAATAATTATGTCGGTCAATATAGACCCGTCTCAGGCGTCACAGAGTCTTGTGGCGTATGAAGTTTGACAGCAATTGCCGAAGTTTGGCGTAAGTGCCACGAATTTCCCATGACGTGCTTTGCCGGATTTGGCGTTCAAAATATAGACAGTGGTGTTGGTGGTGGAGGTGGTATGACGTGGGACATATAAACATACTTTTTTTATAAAGGTAAAGTTCTTAATTAATTAATAATTTTTAGTGCAACGAGAAGGTAAATGAGCTCACTGGCCACGTGGTAAGTGGGATCTGAGATCTACGATCGTAAGACTTTAATTGTAACATTCAGGCTGCAAAAATAAGACAAGATTTTGTACTCTTAACAAAATTTTAAACATAATACAATAGGCAAGATACATTACTAATAACTTAGTAAACATGAGCTTCTCTTGCAACATCTTAATGTGATGTATTTTTCTTCGCGTTAAAAACTCATGCTCTAGATATATCAATATTAATCTATCCTCTACGCATTCTCGCTATGGCCACGTCAACTCCTGCGCACTATGACGTCCACGCGTCGTCGCACGCGCACGCCGCACAGTTGCGCAAATAACTGACATGTTTGAATTTAAAACGACAGTAACCGACAATAATATTTATTCAAAATGTAAACTTAAACATGGCAGAATAGAGTTCAAATCAGAATAAATTCATAGTTGTGATTTCAGTCAAGGTGTTTTCATGTAATAAGTGTCTTATTTGTTTGAATTAATGTCGTGCAAATATCAAATAGAATAAAGCGATGCTGGTTGGTTTACTTTTCATTTGTGGAAATAATTACCTACTTATTATTTAAAAATGTACAATAAACCTATTTTAGTAAAAGTATTCTTTGCCACTTTCTGTCAAATTCAAATGTCACGTTGAAAGATAAGGACAAAGAATACCAAGATGGTTAACCGATTCGTTGCGTCTTCAATTTTCGAAAACTTTCGGCTGTCGCGGCGAACAATTATTTCATGACACGCCAGGCGTGCCATCGTCGTAATAGAATGCGATTGCGCGGTCATCGCAAGTTCGCGACTGTTTGTATGTAAACAGTCATATAAACAGTAGCGCGAACTTGCGATGATCGCGCAATCTATTAGGACGATACCATAGAATATGATGACACGCCTAGCGTGTCATCCGCCACACGTTAAAAACATTTGATGACACGCCTGGCGTGTCATCCGAAAGTGTATCGGTTAAGTGATTATACCTAGTAAAAATAATCTAAAATAGCACCAAATAACTCGAAATATAAATTTTTTCATTATTGATGTTTTTCCAGATACTTTTATGTGTGTGTATAACGGCCTAAGAGCTCTACACTGAGCATTGTACGACATGCCCGGTTGTTTTAATTTCATTTTAGGTATATAAGATTAAGAATATTTCATTTACCAAATACCATATGAATCATGCCACGCCATAAAATTATTAAAAAAAAATACTGAGCATTTGACATATTTGGTAAAAGACGATTAAGTAAATGCCTTGTTGTTCTTTCATTTAAGTCATTGCCATCTCTAGGTGGTGGTTATTTTTTCAATTTTTAAACCTGGGAATTCACTACCGCTCCAACAAACCGAATAGAGCAGCGCCGCGCCAAAATTGATCCGTCAATATCAAAACTGTAGTGTTTAAAATTACTTTGCGCGGTCCGTTGGATTTATAAACGGATGGAAAGCCAGCGCGAAGCGCTAACGCCCATTCGGAATTGAACTATCATGAATGTCGAAATAGGCTATTTGGCAACATTGAATATATACAAATTGTGGTCATCGTATCAGATAATAGCATAAAGCAACGTATTTTACTGTATTTTAAACTAAATTATGATTATATTTTTTGGAAATTACACGAAAAAAAATGTAATACTTTTTGAAATTTTATCTGTGGCAGAAACGCTATGTGATTGGTTTGCAGCTGTGGTTACTTGCTGGTGACGTCATACGCAAGTAACCACAGATCATAAGGGCATAATCACTTCAGATGATTGTTTATTGTTTACTTGCGTGTGACGTCACACTTGTCCTATGGCCAGCGCCATGATAGAAACAGCGTTTAAAGCGCGGTTTTGAAAATTAAAACATTAACATAGATTTTTATCGATAATACAGTAGAATCTCAAGGAAATATCAATGTAGTATGCTTGTTATGTAATAAAGAATAATTTAAAAAGGTTTTCTAAAATTAGTCAAAGAGCCTATTCAACGTTGGAACACGCCACGCCAACGCGCCAAGACAAATGGCGTCGTCGCAAATGCGTTCTCTGGGTGCCATTTTCTAATAAAGGCTAGATAAAGAAGCGGAAACTAAATGGCTTGGCGCGCCCGTGAATGTGGTAAAATTATTACGGCCATCCAGTTGTATACATTCCATCTGTCGCCGAGACAAACGGCGCGCCCGTAAATGCCCAGCTTAAGATTCGTTAAAAATAATCACCACGTTTACTAAGATTTAAAAAGTTGTTGACTGAAAGAGCATCAAGCAAATACAATAATAAATTAAAAGAACGCTGGTTTTTAAAGAAGCTATAATATGTCATAGCTCTTCAGCTTATAATCCATATCTATATGGTTGTAATTACCAAGGTGATTGTTCTCTGTTGATGTTCTTCAACTATTTTTATCTTTTGATAAAAGTGTAATATTTAGCATATATAAGCGTGCTTCATAATATGTTTATAGCTTGTTTAACAACAATAAAACCACAATTAATAATGTCGTAAAGTTGTTTATTATAATGCCTTATCGTTTACAAAATGATTCATCACTATAAAAGTTAAAATGGTAGCAGAGCGAATCTGAAGTGAAACGTGTTCATTGTGCTACAAACATGCCGAAGACATACTTACCACATAAATAGATACACTTAATATTATTATGATTATGACACATGGGCAATTCAGACTGAAGCTGTTCTGGTTTCCATTTTATTTATTTTTATTTCTTATTTCCTATAATTAGTGATTTTTTATTATTAGTGATTTACCTAATGTTCTTATTATGGCTTGGTCGAAAAGTATTAAAATAATTTTCACATTGTGAATTCTAACATCATTACTGTTTTACGTCCGGATGTGATCAATAGTTGACAGTAGCCAAGTCATTCCTCAATACGGATGGATTTTTTTTTTTAAGCGAATGTAGTCCTTATAAATTTAGTAACGTAATAAACACCCCTGTTTATTACGTTACTAAATGTATAACATAAAAAATTGTAAATTTAACAATTTTTTTACAGTGGAAAGTTAAGAGTAAAATGGTCATTATTAGTAGTGAAAAGTATAATAAAGATATATTTATTAAATCTACGTATAACGATCAACGTGCGTGTAAAATTTCAAATTCCTAGTTACAGTAGTTGTGAAAATACAGTGAAGTGAAATAAAGTGATATCGCCGACATCCGCCAAAAGGTCGTATTGAGGAGTAACGTCGCCGCTTAGGCCCCCGACGATAAAAGGTTAATTAATAAAAGGGCTTTCTTTAAAAAAAGTAAGTTTCCTTTTCTAGTTCATTGGTGATTCTGCTGAGGAAATTCCTTCTTTCGTCTCTGATGATTTATTTTGAGTATTTTCAGAAGATTCAGTTTCTTCTGATGTTGGACCATCACTTGATTCTGTATTACTGTTAGTAGATAAATTTTGAGATTGGCTGTCAGTTGATTGTGAATGAGAGTTATCTGAAGATTTCGCTTCAGATTCATGCTCGCTTGATTCGGAATGACTTCGTTCTGGTAATGATGTATATTTTGATTCATCGTAGGTTGATGCTGAATCAGTTCCATCTGTCGGCGATTCATAACTAGTTGACTCTGAAACAGAAAATTCGTAACATGATTTTCATGATTTGTTAAAAAAGATAAAAGACATTTATTCAGTAAGTAGGCCGTACGAGCGCTTCCCAAGAGGAGATCACTGCTGAGAATAACGCCGCAAGAAACTCAACAGTCCATCATTTTTTGAAACTACTTAAGTACAGCTACAGAACTTTTAACTGATTAGAGTATACTCCAAGATGCTCTCATTAAAAATTACATACACATACATACATACACTCACTCCTTTATTCCCAGAGTAGGGTAGGCAGAGCTACAGAATTAACAAAAACTATAAACACTTGTTGATAATTCTGCAACCACATTTTGAACAATCAGGCTAAGATACCAGTGTATACTATTAGTGATAGGTTGCAAGCCCATCACCTAACAATACAACAGCCTTTATTGCCTTAGTCGCCTCTTACGACTTCCACGGGAATACATGGAGTGGCACTATTCTAGAATTGAAGGAGAAGAGAAAAGTAAATCTATGCACTTAATGTGAAGTAAAGTTGCTAGTAGATATTGGGCAACATACGAGTAAATATTAAGCGAATTTTAAATAGCTTTACTTTTAAACCCTGACTGCATTTTAAATGTTAAGTGATGTTAAATTACCTAGTTAGCCCTCCTAAATTGCTGTGCCCTTGCAGGGCGTCACATGGATACCTATTTTTTTTCCCACCTTATATTTGTAATGTGATATGCAATAAAGATTTTGAATTTGAATTTGAAAATTAATGAAGGAATATTTTTGACTAGATTAATTTGTTGCAATACTCGTTTCACATAAATAAGTATTATTTACTGTGGACTGTCATGAAGTTAAGTTTTAAGTCGATTAACAATTGTGTTAGTATATTTGATATAAAAATAATTTACCGCTTTCAGTAGGCTCTTTATTTAAGTCATCCTCGTGTTTTTCAGATACTTCTCCCTCGTTTTCTTCATTTTGGCTTGATGAATTTCCTGTAATGAGTTGTTGAACTGTTTTTATTTACCTACTTCACTGAATGTTTGACAAAAGAAAATTTTGGATAATTCTATTTTTGTTACATTTCGAAGAATTGTGGTAACACTATAATTACCATTTCAATGTAATTTGCAAGAAACCAGTAATAAGTAAAATTAGTATTTTATTGAAATTGAATTAGAAACATAATTTATCTTTGAATGCAAAATGTATTGAAAATAAATTAAGCATTTAGATGAAGTGGTTGTTTCTATTGCTTCAAGTTTTCCAAATGATGTTCTATGTGAATTTGTTTGAAAAATATTACTTACCGGTCTGAGTATCAGCTTTATTTTCACTATCTTCTGCTTTTTTAGATTCTTCTTTATCTGCGTTTTCGCTTGAAGAGTTTCCTGTAATGATTTAAACTGTTTAAGTTTTGATCTCATGGTTTTGACAACAGACAATAATGTACTTGCGAATAGGTCTTATATCTTAGGATATAAAACCAAATAAAAAAAAAGCAGTCAAGATTATTATACTTCACCAGATATACTATGTAACTTTGAATTTCTATAGCATTTGCGTTGATAAATAAATGGAAAAGGTAAATAATTACTAACTTAAATATTTAATGAACATCGATCTCAACTTTTATATCGACCTTATGTTATTGTTTAAGGTACTCACCTTTTTCAATCTTTTAAAGGACGTCTAATCACAAAGGTATTTCGGAAAAATATGATACAGGTATTTCTAACGTCCTTTATAATTATTAGGCAAACGTTACATTTGTATTAATAGTTTAACTATAACCCAGTTAAGGTAGAATCAACACGTCCTGACTATTAGGATCAATGATGGTTATTATAATTCTGAAAACAGATCCCTTTTAATTTTATACTTTGGGAAACCAATGCTACCTACCCAAGATGTAAAAGGACAAAGGTAAATTTTAATGCTTACCATTTAAAATCAAGTCTTTTAATGGATTTTGAGGCTCTTCTGTTGTTGGGGCTTTATCTGCAATATTATGCTCAGAAGCAGAAGACGATCCGTCCGGAGTATTTATACTATCTGTAACCTCCGCCTTTTCTTCAGAAAGCTCTGGTTTGATTTGAGGTTTCACTGGAGTCGTATTTGCTTCGTTATTGACAGCCGAGCTAATTAAATCTGGATTTTTGCCTTCTTTAGATGTTTCAGCGATTGGTGACGCACTATTTATGTTTGTGGCTTGAGAAGAAAGAACATCTGTATTTTTCGGTTGTACTGGGATCGGAGACGCCTCTATATTAGTCACGGGCTTATTAGGAATATCTTTAGGGTTTAATCCAAAACTGTTTTTGGACTTGTCCAAGTCTTTGTATTCCTTGGTTTCACTATCTACGTTTGTGGCTTGAGAAGGAACAACTTCTGTATTTTCCAGTTTTACTGGGATCGGAGAAGCCTTTATATTTTTCACGGGCTCTAAAGGAATATCTTTGGGGTTAACTTGGAAACTGTTTTCAGACTCGTCCACGTCTTTGTTTTCCTTGGTTTCACTGTCTTTGTTCGTGGCTTGAGAAGGAACAACTTCTGTATTTTTCGGTTGTACTGGGATCGGAGAAGCCTCTATATTTTTCACGGGTTCAAAAGGAATATCTTTGGGCTTAATTTGAAAACTGGTTGTAGATAAATCTTTACTTTCCTCCGTTACTTTATTCTCTGTTTCGGCTGGATTTGTTGTTAGGGTTTTAGGTAAAGTTGGTTGAGATGTTTGACGAGATAGAGGAACTGGTTGAAGTCTAGGTTGTACATGAACGATGTTTAAAATTTTTCTATTGCCATTTGAGGGATTATCGTAGGAAAGCTGTCCTGAAGAAGAAGTTTGCGTTGCTTGTTGATCGTTTTGGCGATATTTTATGGTTGGGTAAAATGACTTTGGAAGGATCCCTGTGTTTGGTACATCTGGTGCTTCAGGGGAATACGGAAGCGATGGTGAGACTGGAGCATTAGGTTTAGCTGGTATTGAAGGAGGTAATGGAGCAAATGGTTCAACTGGAGCTGAAGGAGATAAAGGAATTGGTGCAACTGGAGAGATTTTTTTGTACCCTAACCCACTCGTTGGCCTTCTTTGAAGTAGAAATAAAAGTGAATTCGGTAAAACTTCTCTTACTGAAAATAAAAACCAAAATTACACAATATATATTTTTTAATAATCCAAATACTCGTATTAGTGTTAAAAATCATATTAACATACCATGTTTTATAGGTATTGCAGATCCTGGCTCAATATTTCCTCCTATAAAAAAAATGCATTTAGTAGTTGAATAGAGTTGCAGGAAATATCAAGTTTTATATAAAATCCAAACCACTTACTTGTTCCTTCAAAAGTAATGACCACAGTGAACACTAAATATAACAGTTTCGTTGTCATTTTGAACATTTCCATCCGAAACACAACCAGTTATTGTATTCGCCTTTGAGTACCGTCGCTGCTTTTATAGATTTCCATACACCAACTGTGCAAATATTTGTCAGATAAATTGTTAATTTTTCCGACAGTACAGCTATTCAGGGTTTTGTGTATTTACACCGGAAAATATTATTACTGACGTAGATTATCTGGAAAATTATAATGAGGCCTGTTTAAGGATTTTAGTTGACATCCTTTGTTTTACAAGATATTAACTAGGGTAGGGGGTTTTATTCTACGTGGTTAAAAACATTATTGCTTTTCACATGTTATCGTATTGTTTTTAACTTCGCCATTACTGGTAAGTAAATAAAAAGTATAATAACGTTGATACTGCGATAACATGATTAAAAGCAATATGGTTTCACAGAGTAAAATAATGCCCCAGCAATTTTTTTTTAATTTTTTTATTACTTTAAGAGTTATCAGCGGGCCTAGTATGGCTGCGTTTATCACGTGACAAAATATGGATAAAGCATCCGTCACTCGGACGCATGATTCATCGTAGGGCACATATTTCGACAGTTCTTTTAAAAACACTGTAATGTTCCTACGCAGTTTTTTTGATTAAATGAATATTTTCGGAAATAATCGCTCCGAAAGTTGCATAAATTGTGTCCGAACCTTTATCTTTTAAACCGTATGACCAAATAATATAAAAAAATCACAAAGGAAACGCTTCATAAATACTATATCATAGTTTTTGAGTAATTGCCGAAGATTTTTGTGTTTGTAGGTACGGCTTCGGAACCCTTCACTTAGCATGGTCCGACATGCTCTTGCCCGGTTTTTTTAATGTTAATTGATACGATTCACGTCATAGCAATGAGTATTTTTATTTTAGCTTTTTATTTAAACCTAAACCTAATAAATAACAATCTAATTATCAAATAAATACCTCGGTGCTCTTTCTGTTTCCTCACCGCCATCTCTAGACGGTAGGGAATTTATCAAGGTTTTAGGATTTGTGAAAAAAAACAACCCTTTTAATATTTAGTTAACGTAAAATATTCAGGAATTAAAAAGTTATTGACTGAGAGCGCATCAAGCAAATACACTAATCAACAATAAAAAAAAAAGCTTTACTTAGGTATCTTTATTTTTTATATTAACCTTGTTTTCAGTAACATTGCTCTACCTAATTTGACGTGTCAGGCCAATCTCATGTATGTTTGAAAGAGCTGTTTTGAGATAAACGGGTTAGAAAGTTTTCACAAGGAACGTACCTAACGTAACTCGCAAAATTATTGAAAGATTTTTTTTTTTTGATGTGAAGTAAATACAATCCTACAAGATGTGATTTAAAAAATACAACTATGCAATCAATGATTTTATGAAAGCAATTTTTAATTAAGAGATTTTAGAAATTTCATACATATTAGGTAACGCGAGCTGATATATCTACAGATACAATGTCATGAGAATGACGGCTAACGCCGCTACTTGAGTGATTGAGCTCAGGAGATACCGATTTAATGTATATAGATGTAAATATACTCGTATGGGTTTTCTGTCGTTATTTCTGTGTGTTTCTTTATTATACTTGATTATTTATCTTGCGAATAAGATGGCTTCGCAGATGAAGTTAAAAAGGATTTTAGTGAAGTATGATACTTCATAGAAGACATAAACCCGGTATAAGCCGCATTCGAAGATTTTTTATCATCCATACTATCCATCCATGCATCCATACTAACCATATTGATATTATAAATATGAAAGTATGTCTGTCTGTCGGTCTATAACCTTTCACGCTTAAACCACTGAAGCAATTTGGATAATATTTGGCATGGAGATAATTTGAGTCCCGAAAAAATTCCCAAGGGAGCTGCCTTTTACGACTTCTACGCGGACGAAGTCAGTAATATAAAGTGATAAGCCTTGAATTTTTATAATTGTTTTCATTTCAATAAAATGAAAAATGTGACACAATAACACATAAGTTTACCAAATTAAAATGAAAAAACGTCATACTTATAGAACGTGGGGTTGCTACTATCGAAAATCCCTATGTAGAGTTACCGTATAATATACGCGTTACTCGGCCGGTTGGCTCTTGTTGCTCTGTTCTCCGGTAACTTAAGATACAATGCTTATGTATGACAAAGTTGTAAAAAAACATAGTTACAGTAGTAGTTTTGATGGTGTTTTATCTTGGAAAATAATAAGAAAATGGTATATAGATGGCAGTATATAGAAATGAATAAGCCTGGTTATGCCTAACTGCTGTATCTCAAGATACGTGAGATTGACCTGACTCGGCAGTAAAATTCTTATTATGGCGTGGTTGAAAATTATTGAAATATTTGTTACATTGTCTACTCTAACATCTTAATATTTAATTAAATGGCTATTTTTAATTTCTACATTCATGAATATTCATAAATCTTTAGTTTACGTCCATTTTTCGATTTCTCGTTGTTTCTGTATATCTTCTTATCCCGTCACGGAATTCTCTTCTTTGGTCTTGAATGGTTTATTTTGAGAATTTTCAGAAGATTTAGTATCTTTTGTTGTCGGACCATTAGTTTATTGTGCCTTATTGTTAGTAGCAGATGCACTTGTAGGTTTCTTGTAGGTTGATTGTAAATGGGAGATATGTGAATATATTGCTTCAAGTTCACTGTCAGTTAATGGCAAATAATTTTCTTCTGGTATTGAATTCTCACATTCATCATAAGCTAGGCCTGAACATCTTTCTTCTGGTAAATAATAATTTCTTGCCTCGTTGTTGGATATTTCTGAATCAGTTTCTTCTGTTGACTCTGAAACAGAAAGTTTGGAAATTGGAAACCAGAACCCTATTATTTTCACCGTATCCGTCTGTCTGTTTATATGTAATTCAGTCACTTATCACAAAAATATCAGTCACAAAGCTGATATTTTGTACACATCATCGTACCAGGGTCAATAATTCAAGTATAAAAACCCTACTTATTATTATTGTCGACTAGATTTAAAAAACAATATTTGCAAGTTATTACCAATTTTTACCGTTTTGGGACTGTTTAAAAATATAATTAAATTATGTCAACGCTAGAAAATAACAATTTCAAAAATTTATTAAACAATTTCTCAATATCTGAAAAATGTTACAATGTTAGCAATATCACGAATAAATAAAGAATACTTTCACGACTTAACAGGCTTCATTGGTTTTTGAGTAATAGGCGATTAAAATGTAACACAGATAATGATCTATATATAACAACTAAAATCTATACTTATAGTCTATATTATCATACATACAGTTGAGTTCATAAATGTGTATACCTACACTTTACTACCTTGTCACTTTAATCTTTATGTCAATTCATTATGGCAGTTTAAACATGACATTAAATAGGCAAGGTACAGTATGTACATATTTATAAACTCGACTATACATACTAACGTGCAATTATGTTTTCTTTAAGTAAACCGTAATAAAGCTTGCGAACATAGCAATTTGAGTTAGGTATGGCTTCAGAACCTTTTACTGAGCATGGTCAAAGATGCTATAATTATGATTTGAAGAATAAGAAAAGAGTAAATGTAATTAATATGTTGTTAAGTTGTTAATATCACTTTTTCTTTTACTATAACTAGGCTATATTTTACGTAGTTTTTACTCTTAAATTCTGACGTCATCTAAACTACTATTATGAAGAGAAAAGTTTAGATTTTTTGTTTGTAATGGATAAACTCAAAAACTATTAAACTAATTTAAAAAAATCGTCAATTATAGAAAGCAACATTATTAGCAAGTAAAATTATTTATTATCCCGGAAATTTTTAAGATTCCCGAGGGAAATTCTACTTCAAAAGCTATCTGAACCGATATTATATAAAGGAAAAATTTGATATTTTGTATGTTTGTTTGTTTGTAATAGATAATAAACTCATAAGCTAAATAACTGATTTTAAAAATTCTTTATCTATAGAAACCTACATTATCAGCGAGTAACACGAGCTGAATTCCATTTAAAAATATATAGATCCTTACGAAAATTACAATAATGTACTACATTGTTTATAGTACTCATCTTTTGCAAGGTGGGACAGCCGGTGCAGAGATAGGAATGGAGAGAAAGGCGTGCGTCTTCGTTGGTGTATAATTTCAAAGAGCAAAAGAAACTAAAACTACTTCTACTTCTACTTTTGGACGATTAATTAAAAAATTTGTTAGTTTCTTGAAAAAATAGTTTACCAGTCTCGTAGTCTATAGCATCATTTTCGCTCGGAGGGTCTCCTGTAATGATTTCAAATGTTAAAGATTGGTTTTCATAGTTTGGATATTGGTCATTAGTCTACTCACAAACTCGGTACGTTTTCTTGCAAATTAAGGATATAATTGTATAGTTTAACAAATTAAGCACGGATTACTATTAGTTCACCATTTTTGCGTTTACACAATGTGTAATTTTATTGTAACAGCGCCTTAGCGTTCATAAAATAATTTGAATGAGTAAATAATGTAATTATTTTATTCTTGAATTTTGAAGTACGGTCACAAGCGTTAATTTGGGACCTATTTCAAGAAAAATATGCTTGAAGTCGTCAATGTCATTAGAGATGTCAAGTAATTCGTAAATTTTAGGAAACTTAACCTTATTGTTGTAGAATATCAGATTTGGACTTATGACTTTGGACCTAAGGTGGGTACCAAATTTGCTCTCGTGACTGTACTATTTCTCTTCTATATCGATCTTACTTTATTGTTTTGGGTACTCAAATTACTGGTTTTAAAATAGTGAATATTGATGATAGAGATCAGGATTTTATACTGCGCAAAATTAATGCTACTAGGACAACGGATTTGAAGTTTTATGATCATAAAATAACGTCACATAACACTTTGCTTAAATACTTTTCTAGTGTTTCGGATTAATAATCCAGTTGAGATCACACCTACGTTTGATGCCTATATTTTCATATCTTATTAATTAAATTACAATGCTTACCACTAAAAAGCAAATTATGAAATATTTGAAAAGCGTCTATCCTTGTTTTGGGGTTATCTTCAATATCTGGAAGTGCCGGCTGGTCTTCAAAGACATTTGGGTCGATTTGAGATTTTACTGGAATTGGATATGCTGCTTCAATGCCAGCAGGGCCAATGGAATAAGGAATTTCTGGGAACAAGTCTTTATCATTCACAGGCTCAAAATACCAATATGTTGGATTATATCGAAAATTGTTTGTAGCTTCGTCTAGGTCATAGTATACCTCGGGTCCTATATCGCCTATTAGGGCCTTTGATATTTTTTTTCTTGGTGGTTGTCTAGTATGTTTACGAACGATGTTATGAATGTTTCCATCGTTTGAGGGATAATCGTAGAACAACTGATCTGGAGGAGAAATTTTCATTGCTCGTGGATTTTGCCCAGATGCTTCGTAAAATGACCTTGGAGGACTCTCAAAGTATGGTACATCTGATAATTTAGTGAAATATGAAAAAGCTCGTAAGAATGGCTCATTAGGTATTGAAGGAGGTAATCTATTAAAAGGTCGAACTGGAGAGTGAAGTGAGGAAGATAACGGAATTGAGGAATCAGTGTCCGGAGTGATTATTTTATATCTGAACCCATTCGTTGCTTTTTTATTCTTTAGTAAGAATAAAAGTGACTTTGGTAAAACTTGTGTTACTGAAAAAGAAAACAAAAATTAAACAACGTTTTCTTTCAGTAATAAATTACTTTGTATTAGTATTAAAATCGTATTATCATACCATCTTTTATACGTTTTGGATGTTTTTGGTAAATCTTTGCTCCTGAAATTAATATTAACTTTTTATTTAACACTTTTTACTAAGAACAGTAGTAAAATACTTCTTTAAATGGAGCAGACAATATCAATATCATAAAATGCAAAACACTTACTTATTCCTTCAAAAATAATAACCACAGTAAACACTAAATATAACATTGTTGGTGTCATTTTGCACTGTTCAGTCCGATAAACAACCAATTATTGTTATTGGCTGTGAATTCTTTCCCTACTTTATAGACTTCCATACACCAACTGCCAATATTCGTCAGATAAATTGTTAATTCCTCCCACAGTACAGCTATTCATGGTTTTGTGTACTAACATCGGAAAATATTATTACTGACGCAGATTATCTGGAAAATTACAATGAGGCCTGTTTAAGGTTCTAAGACAACATCCTTTGTTTTACTATGGTACAGGGGTTCTATTCTACTCGGGAAAAACATATTACTTTTGACATGATATCGTTTTACTTTAACTCGGCCTTTACTGTTTAGTAAATAAGAGCTATTATAACGTTGATAATACAATAATATGACAAAAGTAATTAGGTTTTGCCAATTAGAAAAGCACCTGTTATGGTGATGGATTAAATATTTTTCATATTTTAATAAATTTAAATTGTTTTATAAATAGTTTTTGACAAGTTTAATATAAAAATTGAGATGACAGTTGATCACCAAACACCATCGCTGACATTATTTATGCGCGAAACCATGGTAATAACAATGCTATAATAAAAGAACTGTTATTACCATGGCAACGCTACGGTACGTTTACACAATAGGTGGTATTCTGATGCCTTTAACGATATCAATATTAGCAGTTTATAATACGCGAGTGGAAAAAATCATTAAAAGCGCACTTCAAATCATATACTGGATTTCTTAGAAAAGGTATGAGAAACGCACAAAGGTAAACAATAACAAATATGTTTCGACTGCAGACAACCTCGCTAACGCTTCTTGGAACGTACATAATGGAAATCTGGGGAAACAACAGTCTACCCAAATGGCAAGAAAGATAAACTGTAGACCAATTACGGCTTTTGACTACGGGACTAGTTGTGGCCAATATGTTTAACCAACAATATCTGGACGTTAGGGTGGAATCCATGACGCTATTCTTCCCAAATCACACTAAGACGTTAAAACAATGCTGCCACATATCTCATACCAACTGATCCCCCGAAGTACAAAAAGTTATAAAAATCCGTAAGAACCTGAAACCTTATAATCTGGATATAATGGCATAACTACCGCTGTTCTCAAAGACAACGGAGCAAAGCTAGCATCACCTATTTGTCACATTGTCTACACCTCTTTCAACCAAAGTACATTTCCAGAAAAACTGTATCTGACTGTGATCAAGCCGGTCTTTAGAAAGTGAGATATAGATTCATGATTTAGAGAATTACAGACCTATTGCAATCATCTCTATACTTTAAAAATGTATGAAAAAATGATGTACATTATCTATTAGATTGGTAGATTTCTTTGATAGTTTTTATGTCCTGTCTAATAGCTGATTTGGGTTTAGAAAAAAAAAAAACAACATTTTAAAACAATAGGTAATTGCAGAGACGATAGAATACTAGTTGCCACAATTTTCATGGACTTGTCGAAGGCATTCGATTGTGTTTCCCTCGAAATTCTCAAGAAGAAGTTGCATAGCTTCGATGTTAGAAGAATAGACCTATGACTTGGCCTCCTACTTGAACGGCCGGAAGCAGTACATAAAAGTCACCGCCTCTTGGCAAAAATCAATAACAATAACACGTTACAAGTCTGATGTTGCCGTTGTGAAGAGGGGTGTACCCCAAGGAAGTATTTTAGGGTAACTACTATTCCTAATTTTCATTGACGACCTAAGTATACAACTAATCAGAAGATTACGATTCTTGCGGGCTCAATTGTTGTATCTGGTGACAACCTAGCAGTATATGAACTGGAGGCAAATAACTCATTTGTGATGTCTGTTTTGGTTTTTTGTAGAATATAGAATTTTCATACATACATACCTGTAAGCATAATACAAATCTATATAGAGAACAACCAAGACTTAAGAACTACTGCTAATCACACAAATGCTCCCCCTATTTCACCATCCTGACAATGACAGCTAACAGGTGACATTTAAGTGAACAGGGCGCTGCTTATATGAAACCCAGTGACGTAACAGCGTTTTAACTTTGCAATGTATACCGAATTGCCACCTATTACGTGTCGTTGTCAAGAAGGTGAAATAGGGGGCAGGTTTCAAACCTGAGACCGCCAGCTTCGTGGGAAGGGTCATCATTACCGAATAAGCAAACTGCGACGTCACTTACAATTACATTGCTAACGATCTGTAGATTATTGTAGAGCTTAATCGTAAAATTATAGTTTTCGATATCATTAAAACCTAACTTTCTGCTAAAATAATTATAACATTGACCTCGGGCATTTAAACTAATAATTGATTGACCAAAAGTCAGAATGAACTAATTTCAACTCGGCAGGGTCGATGGTCAAATTAGCTGCGAGATTGGTCGGTTCGGTAGCTAATCTAACGCTAAATGAGAGATGTTAAAAAAGGGGTATTAGTTAAAACGTGTTCAAACTTAAGTACTAGGCAATAAGAATGTCAAAGTAAAATTTTATTCCTTTCATTATAATTGCGATGTTTTGTTTGTTAGTTCACGGATAGTTTATATCCCGGAAAGGAAATGTGGTGTATTTTATTCCGTAAACTTAGTTTAAAATTTTAAAAAGTTACAATAATAATTGTTTAAATTGTGTATGTGTGTTGGTGTTTTAATACCTAATAAAATTGTAGTTTTTGCGGGATTAACCATTGAATATTTTAGACGTACTCTTCGGTCATTTAGTTTTCTCATGTACCATTTTTAATTACTAAAATTCTAACACTGACGAATTTCAATGATACGCCTATTTGTTAACAGTTAATTTGCATCTAAAATAATGAACAAAAAATACTTTAGGGACAAACCTCTATTCTCGTCCTGCCCAGTGTTTTTAATAAAGTACACATTCGATTTGGTAGTTTCTGCCCGGGAAATCAAATTTTATACGTAAAATTGTCCTTTGTAGAGGACATTGGGCAGAAACCGAAAGTATTAAAAAAAATGCTTGGACAGGACGAGGCTATGCATGATGTTTTCAAAACACCCTTAAAAAAAGTTTCTATTTTTAATATAGCGGCTAAAGAATTGGTATAATTCATTTAGGAAACTAAACCAGACAGAAGTATCATATTCTAAACACGCTAGATATCAATAATTACTTTCATTCCTCTATCATTTATCATTAATTTTAACATTCGGCTGTCATTAATCAAGAGCGCAACACGGGAGCCTCTTAATGATATAAATTTCTTCGACCAATCCATCATCGCTCTCGTTTTTAATTGAATATGAAATAATTATTTTAATGAAAAGACTTTCGTCATTGTTCATATGTATCTTGGTCTCCGTTTGGCTTAAAGCGGGCAATTCTTAAGATAAACGAAGATGTTATAGAGTTTCTAATCTATGAAGCTGCGTTTACGTAAAGTCACCATTAAAATGTTACACTACAAGTATGTTACTTTACTATCTGTCAAAAAAATGTAACCAACTAAAATTATCCTTATTTAAAACAATATTTAGTTTAACTTTGGTTCACGTAATTTTAATTTGCATAATAGCGCAAACCTGGGAATTCTCGGAGCAAGTTCGATGGGTATCGATTAAATATGATGCCAATATTATTATTGCAAATCCTCTACCAGCATAAAGAGACACGATATCGAGTCTTATAAAACTATAATGATATTAATGATGTCATTTCAATTAGAAATAAAACAATTTACTGTCAAAGCCATTCATATGCAGCAAAAAATACGCGTAACTCAAATACTTAAAAATAATTGACAATATCATAATAATTTCCGAAAAGAAAATATTACATAAACGAATGGATAAAACCATTTTGAAAAAAAAATTACTATGGCTTTTCTTTAAAAATGAAGAAAGAATAAATAATATTTATTATTTGTAAACAGCATCTTGATCTTGACATTATTAAAATCGACAATTTTTTCCCGCAAAAATATTATGCTACATCATTATAGAATTCGTGCCCCGAGAATTCTCATGTTTGGTTATTTGATCTTTAGCAAAATTCGAAATATTGAATGTGACCTTACCTAAGTCAGTGTTAAAATAACGTGTAACATTCCATTTACTTCTTACCTTATATCTTAAACATCTATCTATGTGACTTGCTTGTGGTGCTATGCAAAGGCCAGTCCTTCCTTAATTATTTCTTGGTGTGGCCCTTAAGCCCAGTTCTTCCAGACTTTTTACGGATCTGGTTCAGTACATCATGCTATCTTCTTTTCTTGCTTCGTAATTCATGTGCTTATGTGGCCAAGAAGATATTATGTCTATTAATAAGACGCAATACCTAGCCTAGCCTAATAGTTGTAGGTATTTTTCACTGTAACAAAATAAGATTATAATTAAAAATACGAATAGATCGTAATCAAAAATTAAAATAGATTAATAATTAAAAAAATTAAGAGTTAAAATATCGTGGAGGGGGTTCCCTTCGTTTTTAAAAATAACCGCTAGTTTAAATACTATACACTTTTATACGTTTTTCTATAATCAGTAGGTACAGAACTATTTTGTATATTTTTCAAGGTTTAGGCTCAGTATTTTCAAAAATGAGGGAGTGGTCAATTACCCCTATTTTTTTTAATAACTTCAAAACGATTTACTTCGTAGCCAGTCGAATGGTCCATTTTCTAAAATATTGGTCTTTTTATTGTTGTGGCCCAGAAAGCTTAAAAGTTAACTTATGGTAAAATTAAGAATCTAGATAATTATTATCTCGTTAGATAATTATATCATTTTTTATTGATACAAATAGTACTGATTATGAATTAAGTTAAGACCTGACAAGCTTCCGTTGACTTTCAATAACTGGATAAAAAAACCCATTAACTTTTTTTTTAATACGCCCGTATTCATCAAGTTAATGAAGATTAAGTAGTTCCTTAGTGGTGATTTTAAATAATACACAAGACAGAAAAAATAATGAGTTAAGTGTTTTTATAAAAATAAAAAAGTTTTTTTTTCTTCTTTTAATGTCTTAAGGAGTCTTTAACGGTACTGGCTAAAGTGAATTTCAAGACGTTCACGTAGGGATGTAAGGCAGAGTTATGTGTACCACTTTGGCCCAGATGCTTCGTCAAAGCAACATAGGTAGGTATAGTAATAATGCTCTAACAGAACAGCTTGCCGATCACTGACAAATTAAAATGGGAGTTGTATGAGAAACTCATTAATCATTAAACTCCCTACTGCCACGTGCTTCGATTTTTTTTTAAAACTTACGGCGATGTGAAAACAGAGAAAAACTATCCTGTATATTAAATACCCGACCGTGTACAATTATTTTTCATTATTTTTATAAAATAGATGGATTTGTGAGATGACACGTTTAAACAGGCAAAAAAGTACCAGACACATTAAACCAAGTATTGGGATAGAGTCTCACCGTTCAGACTCCGAGAAAACCAGGTAGCTTCTAAGTAGAAGGAAACTCGACGATTACTTGATGTACACTAAAATAAAAATCGAAATATATTCGGTTTTATAGGGGCCGTAACACAATCGACTAACGACTGCCAAAACAGAACACCAAATAATAAATACCCTATTGTCATATATCACTGTTCGTAAAAAAATATTGCTGTAACACAAACACACCTATGGAAATATCAAAAACAAATGAAAACACCTCAAAACATGAGCCACAATGAGATCGCCTGCCTAATATTTGTTTAATAGCAAACAATAGAAAATTAAAACAATAGGGCCTAAAAGATGACTCTTTTTGCCCTGCACAATCGATAATTTTTCATCTCCGTCAGATCCTAATTCATATCGGGACAACAAACTGTTTGCTTTGCTATGTTTAATTGTCAAAATGCTAATAAATCCATGCCATAATACATCATCATCATTAAATTTAAGAGCGTAACTCTTGTAGGTGTAATTCGCTCCACTTAGTTCCATTTTGTGCAAGGTTCTTCATCTCTTGGTATCCGCTTGCTCCTACTCTTTCTTGAATCTCTCTGACATAATCGGTTCTCGGTCTTCCCGGGCCTCGTCTTCCTTCCATCTGCCTTAATACATAATACATATAAATATTTATATAATTCAACATTAATACAAATAAAAATTAAAACTAAACGTATTTAAATTAAAATTAAACTAAGCTACTCAAATATTTAAGATATAAATAATAATCAGCACTATAAAAAGACCACCCGCTCTAGCAGGTCCGCTCGCGGCATGGTCCCCATGACACTGGCTGCATTACTTCTCTGGATAGCGAGCCCAATCCTTTGGGAGAGGTAAGCACCAGCTCTAGGATCTCCGGACGATTCTATGAGCCGAGAGGACAGGGCCTTAATAAAGCTTTTCATATCAGCTGACCAAGGTAAATAATTAAATATCCTCATTATCCTTTTAGTTATTTCATTGCAAAAAAACTTAACTCTATCAACCTGTTCTATTAAAACTAGTCCTAATAAGACAACTCAATTTGTCTCAATCTGTCAACGCACAAGTGAACAAGAAACCACTTTTTCCTAGACAACTACGATTAGTGTCAGAGTTACGTACAATTATAAACCATTTTGTAATTAGCAATTGCGTTATAAAAATGCTACATTTTATATAATTTTTAACGGTTTTAGTACCATTTAATACATCAACTATCTGGAAAAAGTGCCAGACTAGAAAGAAAGCCAAGTTTAAGTGTGTCTCGCTCATCAAGTGTTACATACTATTCCACAATATGTACTATACTAAAACAATAAGTTTCTGTCAGTAAAATCATTTTGTGATAAGCTTTTGTACCTAGTTCTTTTTTCAACATGCATAAAAAAATCAGACAACTTGAGACCTCCTTTTTAGGGTTCCGTAGCCAAATGGCCAAAAACGGAACCCTTATGGATTCGTCATGTCTGTCTGTCAGTCTGTCCGTCCGTATGTCATAGCCACTTTTTTCCGAAACTATAACAACTATACTGTTGAAACTTGGTAAGTAGATGTATTTTGTGAACCGCATTAAGATTGTCACACAAAAATAGAAAAAAACATTAAATATTGGGAGTTCCTTAAAACTGAAACTCAATTCTTTTTTTCATCGAACCCATACGCGTGGGTTGTCCATGGATAGGTCTTCAAAAATGATATTGAGGTTCCTAATATCATTTTTTTCTAAACTGAATAGTTTGCGCGAGAGACACTTCCAAAGTGGTAAAATGTGTGTCCCCCCCTGTAACTTCTAAAATAAGAGCATGATAAAACTAAAAAAAATATATGACGTACATTACCATGCAAACTTCCACCGAAAATTGGTTTGAACGAGATCTAGTAAGTAGTTTTTTTTAAAACGTCATAAATCGTAAGCCGTAACCTTTCACGGAACCCTTCATGGGCGAGTCCGACTCGCACTTGGCCGCTTTTTTGAAGACTGTTAAAAAAAATACAGCGCAGACTTAGTAAATAGGGTCCGCTCGGATGCCATCATTTGGCTACAGATCGAAATAAAGAAGAGGGTGATAACTTGTGGGTGGTTGAGGACATTAACAAAATGACTGCAGGAAAATGTTTTTTATAGTATTAAGGAGTATTTGAATTTGCTAACTTAACATTTTATTCTAATATATCCTATTTGAAATGGGTCGGAAGGGGCCGCTCTAGGGGTACTTTTTCGAATCAAATCGGAGAACTACTGGCCGGATCTTAAGTACCCGAAACCGACGTGCATGCATGACTCGATGTATGAATGTGGAAGAAGCGAAAGAGATTTGTCAGGATCGTAGCAGGTGGAAAGAAGTGGTCTCTGCCTACCCCTCTGGGAAACAGGCGTGATTTAATGTATGTATGTATTTGACATGCCTGTTTGATACTTTGTTAGTGATGCTAATAGAATAAGGGAGTGATGGCATAATGATTTGTATACCTGCATGCAGCTTGAATACGCTCGAACAAATCAAATCAAACCAAATCATTTATTCAGTTTTCATAAGTACATAGTAATTACAGTAGTTGGCTACTTCTTTTAAAGTATGAATTATACCTGTGCTAAGAGGCAGCCGCTCTTCCTTATGAGTTAGTAGTTAGTACGCAGTACAAAAAAAATAATCTTTGACATCTTTTCTTGTTACCGTATTCTTAAAAATAATAATTGAATTTTGAATTTTAACATCCCCTAAGACATTAATAAATATCAAGGTACAATCTCACACCAATTGACCTAGTCCCAAACTACCTATCTACCTATAGGCTATGGGTACTAGACAACGATATAAATATTTAAATGAGAAACGTATAAATACTTAAATACATAATAATATAAAACATTCAAGACTCAGAAACAAAAAAAGAAATGAAAAGGTTAACTGGAAGAGATTCCTTAAAGGGATTCGTTCGCCTTTTGCATACATACGAATACTCGCGCTCATTACACAAATATTTGCCCATACTGGGAGTCGAGCCTGTGACCGCTAGCTTGATAGACAAGGTCATTGTCATTACTAAATATGCCGAACGTCTAAAAAAAATCTCTTTTGATTTTGAAACATAAACTAGAAAGTTCCTAATTAATATCAAAGGAAGCGCTTCCATCAAACCTTATGGGTCTAACTTGATGTATTTATGAGATCTGCAGCGGAAGTGTTAATGTCCATCACGTCGGTCTCGATTAAAAAGATAACACGATGACCTTATAAGGAAGTTGCGCAGGCGATGATATATTACAGCCCCGTTATTCACAAATGCGTATTGAACCTATTTTAGTAAAAAATGGTGGTGGTAGGCCCTTGTGCAGGGTTAGACCAGATCGCTACCACCACCTTGTTATTACTGTTGTGTTGCGGTGTGCAGATAAGACAAGCACCATGACAGTAAGCATTTGGAACATAATTATCTTCCTTTTCTTTTCTATGTTATAATTTTTTTGCTTATCGTTCCTCGGGGTTTTGGCGGAATACCAGTGTTTTGATCATTATGAGCAAAGCTATACGCTGAGCCGTTACCCTTTTGCCTGCAATGCACACATTCTTTTGGCAACTTATGTATTATGTGTCACTGTGTTTTTTTTTGTCAATTGTATTTGTGATTTATAGTACGCAAATAAACGTTTATCGTATCGTATCTATCTATCTACTTATATTATCACTAGACCCGCATACTAGTTTATACCTATCTTGAGCGAGTTGCCTAAAAAGCAAGATAACTAACTAGCATGATGCCTAAGAAGTATAATGACTACCAAGCGAGTTGCCTGAAAATAAAGATGCCTGAAAAGTATAATGATTTGTTAGATCAATTTTCTAAAATCGTTATTTTTTTATTACAAGAATTTCGACGGAGCTCCGCTATCGCGGAGCTCCTATTTCTGGGTTCTTTGGCCCTCCGGGCCTGCTGCAAAACTAACATAACCTAAACCTACCTACCTTTTTTGACCTAGTTATAATTTGCTTGTTAGGCATCCTGCTTGCTAGGCATCTTGCTTTTTAGACGTCCTGCTCGATAGGCATCTTGCTTCTTAGACGTCCTGCTCGATAGGCATCTTGCTTTTTAGACGTCCTGCTCGATAGGCATCTTGCTTTTTAGGCGTCCTGCTCGATAGGCATCTTGATTTTTAAGCATCCCGCTCATAACCTGTTTATACTCTTGTTAACACGATGCGTGAAACCTGCGAAGTGCGAAATCCCACCGTGTTCAAATACCATATGGAACAAGAACTCACACACATATTGCCTTACCGAACGAACCCGGGACCGCTAGTATCGTAGCCAAGGCTTACCAACTATGCTATCCACGTCGTTAAACTGGGCAGAGATTGTAAACGGTAACCATATTGTTTTTGACCTGTTATTGTACTGTCGACGTTTTGATAGCTCTTGTTTACTTGCATGTGCGGCTGATTTAAGAACGATGCCATAGCAAGTCAAAGTCGATATGGTTTATACTGCCTAGAATAGATACCTTGTTACTGAATCGCATAACACAACCGCGTGGGCGGACATGAATGGAGCTTCTTGAATGGAATTATCTCTTATCAGATCGCCGCCATATTTCTTGTTTACGATAGGTCAGCGTGTCAGCTTTTTATGAGATCCTGTGGTGATAAGCTAACGGGATGTTATTTTGTCGTAATAGTTGCAGGGTTCTGTAATTTTTAAAGCGTTTTTGTTATAGTTGGGGTCAATAGACATGGCAAAAAATGTAAACAAAAGCAGTCGGACGAATTTATCATTATTTTCTCCATAATCATGTATACGTCTGGACATCACGTGAGGTATTTTAATGATTTGCTTTGTGTGCTTTCATTGCTTTCAAATTTAATTTTAATTATAGCCTTTTAAAATAAAAACTTGTTTGCTGAAGTTTTTAGCTTACGTGTCAAACGTTACAAATTTGTTTACATCTTTTTATATTTCTATAGACCCCGAGTTTACTGAACCTACCTACAAATCTAGAAGCTCTGGTTCGACTCTCGTCAAATGTTGTGCATTTGCTGAGTATTGGATGTTATTTAAGTATAGTTTTTTCTTTATTTACCTAAATATATGTTAATAAACTATATTAAAGCGAAAAAAATCGTCGGTCTTAGGCAGGATTCGAACCTACATCTCTGGCTCCCCGGGCCGATGCAGGCGCATTACCACTTATGCCACCACGACCTTACTTAAGATCCACGAAATTAGTAATCGCGCTTTTTCATTTTTGCTTTTTGTGTTAATAGTTGCCTAGTACAGTTCAGTTCATAAATATGTATACACTTTAGTACCTTGTCACTATAATCGTTGTTAAAAATCATATAATCAGTTTAAACATGATATTAAATAGACAAGGTACTAAAGTGCATACATATTTATGAACTCCACTGTACCCATAATAAAAGTCTAAGGACAGTTACGGGCTAGGTCAAAATTGCTGTGAGATTTTCCCCTATTATTTTTACCTTATCTTATCGAGACCGATTTTAAGTAAATTTTGTAAAATAACATAAGTACTCTTTTTATATATATTCAGGAGCTCTATTCAACTTCGCTTTTGACATGTTTTCATATTGTTTATAACTCAAGTGAATAAGCTATCGTAACGTTGATACCTGTCTAAAGTAATATGGTTTTACCAAGTGGTATAAAGCCTCTTTTAGTAGCATCAGGTTTTCTAACGATACTGTTTTAAACAACCTTAACAAGATACAAGTGGTATAGGTGAAAAAGTTAAGTAAATGACCTCTTGCATGTAGGTGTGTCCAAAACTAATATGGAATTTACGTCAAACTTCAAACATAGAATGTCGACCGCTCTATACAAATGTGTTACAACCACATGCAAGAGGTATTTCACCTATATTTGACTGTCCTACAACAAAAAATAAAATTTCCATAATAATGCAAAAAATATTATTCCAATACCAAGTTTAAAGGAAAACAGTAAAAAAGTATATTATGGAATCCTAAATAATTAAAATTAGTGTAATAATAAAATTTTATGTGCAAAAAGGTGGGCGTTGATTACACGATAACACTTTTGGCTGTCAAACATATTATATTTCACACTTGGTTTAATGGCTAATTATTAAACATGTTTTGTCGAATTCATAGTTTTAAAAGTGAGATTTGGTTAGTTTAAATTGATTTCGTAAAAAAGGTGCGACAACATAAATAAATAATAAAATAAAAAACTATTCTGAAATTTAATACATAATATTATTTAAATATCCTAGGGGTGCTTACTAAGTTTTTTTTAATAGATTAAGTACCAACGCGAAGAAATTGTGGGAGAGCAAAAAAGCAATACAGTGCTTACGAAGTTTTTATATAAATGTGGTCTTACTAGTCTCATTATTTTGTCATTTAATGCGTGATTTGAATAATGACTTGAGAAATAATCATAAAGTGTCTATTTGAATAAATTTTATTCTAGTCCAGATTATTTTTGCACAATACAAATAAATATAAAAAATACAAATGGCATAATTTATTTAGTTTTAACTTCAAATTATTAAATTGATTATTTTTTTTATAAAAAAACGGGGGCTAATATTTTAGCTATTTAAATACCTTATTAAACCCGTCAGTTATACATTAATACAACGATAATAAAACATTTCCATTTAAACAGAATTGATTTCTTTTTAAACAGCGACGCTATATAATATTCAATGCCAGTGACACCATTGCGTGTGCGAATTACATACGATTTTTAGACGTGGGCACGGAACGAGATAAACGCCCTCAGCTTGCGATGTAATCGACTGAACTTTCATCGATACATTTAAATCGGTTCTCGCCCAAAACTCGATATTAACCTTAATGTGCCTTGATGACCGTCCGCATGTCAGAATTGAAACGTTCCACTTGGGGCTAACCTTACGTAGAGAAATCATAGTTAAATAATAATACATAAGGTCTGTTAATTCTTACTCGTCTTATGTAGTAAACAACTTTCTAACCTCAAAATTTACCTTTTTTGGCTAAAACAGCTATTTTAAACAAAATAAAGCAATCACAGACAATACATTAGCCAAGTGATGTCCATAATGTTAATTCAGTTTACTTTATTTACAATAAAAGAGCTGTTTTAGCTAAAAAAGGTTAATTTTGAGGTTAGAAGTTGTTTACTATATAAGACAAGTAAGAATTAACAGACCTTAGGTAACGTGTTTTTAGGGTGAAACATCTTATAACTGGCCTCTAAAATACCAGTTACTGGGACCTAGTGATTTTTGAATTATGGTCTCTATTACCTTATGTTAAAGTTCATGGGGGCAATGGTAGGTCGCCAACAACAGGGCAGTTTACGCTACAAATTTGAGTTTTAAATCATTTTGGTGGTGAACCATACGTTGTTTAAACATTGTTGCCACTTTTTTTAATATAAAGAGAAAATCTCATACAAACTGAGCTGAAGGCGTGTGTATTATGCAACGATTAACATACACAGAAAACTTCCAAGCAAGACTCAAACACTCGCGCTCATCACACAAATATTTGCCCATACCGGGAATCGAACCCGGGACCGCTAGCTTCGTAGGCAGGATCACTACCAACTAGGCTTAGCGTGTCGTCAAATGTTTTTTTTTATGGCAAGGAGAAGGCCCGCGAGCACTCAGGCGACCTGATGGTAAGTGGGATCTGAGACCCATAGACATTTGAAATCTCAAGACTACAATCTCAAAACTGCAATCCTAAGACCTTAAATGCGTTGCCAACCCTGAGGACAAAAATGGAATGCCTCTATACTAGTAATTTCACCGGTTGTCTTATCCCCACACCGGAACACAGCAATGTGAACACTACTGCTTGGCGGTGTGTTAATGGATAAGATGGTGGTAGCGATCCGGACGGACCTATTTTGCTATCCGTATTATATCCCTCATGAGACAGGCAACGTCTAGTATGGGGGTTAGTCTACATTGTAATTGTAATGTTTTATTAGTGTTTTTTTATTTATTTGTATTTTGTACTTTCTTTTGATATAATAATATACAATTATGGTCAGTGGCACTAACATACATTAAATTTATATCACCTTAAGTCACACGCTCTCATTTTGTACCTTGGTGAATTACTAGTAGGTGATAGAAGGCATCCAATGGGACATTACGGCTAATGAACGTTTGTGCAGCTGGGAAATAGAGGGTTAGAAAAAACTAACATTGCTTAAAGCCCAAAATAGGTATCTTCTACTCTGTTTTATAGAGAAACCAAACAGCCCAGGATTTTTTGTTTTGTTTAAGTTATAATTTTTGTAAGCCTAATAAAAAATTACCTTAAAATGTTTTTATGATAATTATTGTGTGGTTGGGTCAGAAAACAAATTATTTATTTATACTTGGTAATATTTATAATAGTTAGATCACAAGTGGAACAAACTATTCGGTTAACCGATTCACTCGATATTCGTCACAGGGAATCGATGTAGCTCGACGGCGATATCATTACGACGTGATATTTTAACTGAAATATTGAATGCCTTTGTATTGGGCCCCATTACGTTATTGCTGGGTACGAGCCCTGTTTAATTTCAATTAGGTACTCTTGTTTCGGAATTTTCGGGGTACGAGTATACAGGGTGATAGAGAATGAAACAGTAATGTACTGGTATATTTTTTTGTGCTTATAATTTTAATTTTGTTCAACAAATACTATGATGCTATGAAAATTCTTGTGAACGTTTAAATGAAATGACTTAAAATAAAGACAAAATTATTTTGTCTCAATAAAAGTTTAAATGAAATTCGTATTTCTTAAGACTATTTTACGAATGTTTTTTTATACATATTTGTTAAATAAGTATGTTTTTTATTTGTATAATAACCAAGCATCACACAGAATTTGACTTATAAAATATTACCAAGTATAACTAAATTGTTCAAAACAGAAAATAAATAAAAAAGATCACACTAAATCACTGTTTCATAACTATCATCAACATGTATCAAAAATTCGATAAAAAAAAAACAAGATCATTCGCTGACCTCTTCCACGTCGGGTGTCGGAGTCACGTCCAGAAATCGCATCAAAATTATAAAGGAGTTAAGTGAATTCGCCGCGTTTCGGCCGTAATGGCTGCCATTAATGACAGCTGTCATCGATTGCGCCCTGGGAAATTTACGATCTCACTAGTGCTGGGTGAAATTATCGATAGTTAGAATAAATTATGGAATTTATAAGTTCGGACAGGTCCTACATCGCTATCATGGAAAGAAAGATAATGTTTATTTACACATCTAACTACGAGACATAACAAACTTAACAATAGAAATGTAAAACATTTGGCTGACCTAATTCTAGATGACGTGAAATGGTCCTAACTCAGCATAATAAAAAAAATATAATAATAATAAAAAACATTTATTTCGGACCATTCTACATCCATATTTCAGTTAGTCAGTTAGTAACAATATTTCTTAAAATTAAATTAGTGTTTAGATTAGTAGAAAATATAAGCTAGTAAGTACATAAAATGCGGTGCAGGCCTGCCCAGTGCTGTAGATAGCGACTATCCGGCTTGTCCGCTATGACGCGCAGGATGCTGTTGGAGCTAGCGCGCAGCCTGCGCAGCGCGGCGGCGGCGCGCGCGCGCAACACGGCCGGGAAACCGTCGACGCGCGCGTCCGCTAGCATGCCGGACGCGCTGCACGCGCGCGGTAGCCGCAACAGCACCCTAAACGCGTTATTATACTGAACTCGAAGGGCGCTGATAGCTCTCTGTGTGTAGTAATATGCTTATATTATAAGCAAAGAAACAACAAGCTTAAATATTATTTTGTCAAAGACCCTCAATATGCATTTACGATTATTTTTTTAATGAATCTTATTATTTGACTATGGGTGCCGGTTATTAGCTGCTATTAAGTTACATCAAAGAAACAAAACGTCTCGTTCAATTTATGTAAAGTTTTACACAACGTTACCTTCACGTTACATATTATTTATTGAATTTAAAAATATTTTGATAAACCAAAACAATAACAATACTTAAAAGTGTGTTTCATTCCACAAAGCTACTTACATTTTTCAAAAAAAATAAAAAAATACATATTTGAATACTATACCGATTTATCGATAAAATAATCTTAAAGTATCGACATATTTCAACTCTAGCGGGCTGAATAAATTTGTGCCACAGCCTAATAATCATTGGGTAATGATTTTAGAAAATGAGTGCATCGTACGATGCCGTTCTTTTGATGTTTTTTTATTGCAAAATTGAGTAATAAATGTTAGTTATAAAATATTAAACGGAGTTAAATTACACTTTGATTATAATCAAAACAGTAAAAAGTAGACATTAACTGATGCAGCGTCTAATCATTTTGTCGTTATAAAACCTTTTAACATAATTTTATTTCAGGGAGACTTTTTATTTGGATGTATCGATATGTTTTGTTTCCAAAATTATCTATCGAAACACCCTTTGTCACTGCTCTTTTTTGCAATTCAAACTATTTTAATTCTGATATCTATAAAGAGGTCAAGGAGTTGGTCCAGAGGAGAGAAGATTTGAAATTACTCCACCAACAACAGCAAAGCTCTTAATAGTACATTATTGCCTAGGCATGGAAGTAGGCAATTGCGGGCCGAGTATTGGATAAAAAATAAAATACGAAGCCCGCAATTGCTGTTCCTGCCGAGGCAAATATAGTGCTTTTCTCAAAAATTGCAAGCAAAAAATTGTGTTGGAGTCAAATCTTCATCGCTTGAACTCATTTTTTGAATTGCATACAAACAGAAACTTCATGTGATAAAACCATCACTCCTTACCGCCTTTTTGTTTATGACAAGGAGAAACGTATTTTTGTTTTAAAACAAAACATAAGCTATTCCAGGCCCAAATAAAAAAGTTAAGTTTCGAATAAAATTTGGATGTATAAGACTTGTGCCCTCATTTCATTACGGCCCTTCTCACTTTTTAAAAAGTTACAAGCTAGATAGTAATGGAATTTGTATGCAACATTGCGGGTTTGTGTAGCGAGCACGCAATGTTTTTTTTTTTAAATTTGAGAACTGTCAGTAAACTATGTACTTCGCGTCTCAATATAACTAGGCCCATGACGTGGGTCTAGTTATAAACTATGCAAAAACCAAGCTTATGTACATCCATTCCCCCTACTTAGCAATAACTTCGAACCCTACTATTGTAGCTCATAGTCACAACTGCCTTCATAGATGTAATGATGTGATACCAAATATAATATGTAATTGTACACCATTAGAGTTAGTTAAGGAGCACACTTACCTCGGCTTGGTGATCGATAGCGGATTTAATTGGAGACCGCACATTAATTACGTATGTAAGAAACTGAGATCTATCCTTTCGAAAATCACATTATTAAAATTTAAACTGCCCTACAACATCCTTAGAATGCTATATTTGTCTCTGGCAGAATCTGTTATCGATTACGGGTTAAGTAGTTACGGCAGAACTTTTAAAACTTACCTTAATAATATTTATACTCTGCAGTTAAGTATACTTAAAGCAATGGTTCCAAATTCTATTAGACAAAAATTTAGTAATAAAGAAATAGACCTTTTTAAATTTTGCCAGATAATAAGTGTTTATAGCAGAAGTAAAATGCTAATTGTTAGTGAAGAAATTAGTAACTTAAATGACCTTCAGAAGACCTCCAGGCCACAACACCTTAGAATTTTGAAACATTTGCCCAAATTTGTTTTGCCGAAAATTAATAATTTTTATGGGAAGCGTACGTGGCAATATTTACTGCCTAATATTTTAAATGGATTATCGTCCGAAATATATGCACGAGTCTGTAGTAACCCACACCGTTGTAAGAGCATCATAAAAACAGCTTTCTTATGCTGATCTACATGCAAAGTCTACACCCTGCATCAGCCTGGGGACTGTTTTTGTTTATACCGAAATTTATTTTAAGTACCTATGCTAATTAAGTTATTTGTTAATCACGAGTGAACACAGCGGCAGAACTTGTATTGTTTTGTCCGCTGTCAAGCCATTTTTTTCTTCAACATTCATTATCTATAAATAAATTAAAAAAAAAAAAAAAAAAATGTAGATAGGAATGTCAACATTTCCGGACATTTTTGATAAAAATAAGAAAAGGATCTGTTATTATTTGATATTACTATTATTAAGAGCCTATAATGTCCCACTGCTGGGCAAAGTCTTGCCTCCCTTCTTTCCACGTAGCCCTATCTTGGGCAGTCTCCCACCAGTCCCGATTGAAGGCATCAAGCTCCTCATCTCACCAACGTTCGCCTTGATATAAAAAAGAAAAAAAAGCAACATTAATAAATACTGAATACTTAGTTAAAACTGGGTGCACTTTTTATTATAAAAGTTCAATTACGGTCGATATACATTTTTTAACTGTTGAATTTAATACTCAGCAGTATTAACTTGGAACAAAATTTCAATACAGTCGTTAACAAGACAGATTTACAGTCGTACGCGCATGTCACCGATGTATCGGCGCGTCGCCTCGTAACTCGATCAACGATCGATTGTTATCAAATCGATGAATTTCGTTTCGGAATTTTCGGTTTGTTTTTTGCAGATTTCGTTAGCTTTTGAAATCACACGAAATTTATTGAAACATGTATCAGAAAAGCGATTCAGGATTATCACTATATTAGGTATTACTTTATTTCCAAACATCGTTTGAAAATGTTTACTTATAAATTTCTTATTTCTATAATTCAACAAAATTATAAATTAGGTACAGTCGACGTCATAAATATGTTTACACTTTAGTACCTTGTCTATTTAACGTCATGTTTTAACTGCCATATGAAATTGTCATAGCGGATAAAGTGACAGGGTACTAAAGTGTAAACATATCTTTGACGTCAATAAATATATTTGTCATATTCAAATATTGGTAGAATATTGAACTGTCTTTACAAATACGTAGAAAGTTGTTAAGTCACCGTGGGTTTTTAAAACTAAGTAAACAACTATGTTCGGACCTGCTCTAGTTACAGCGGAAATATCGTGCACCGGAAACGTCGCCATGTTTTCTTTGTGCGTGCCATTAGGTTATTTTGTGCAGTATAAAATGTTGAGTAACGGTAGTTTTTAGTATTTTAAGATTCAGAGAAAAGGTATTAAGTATTTTAAGTGATGCTAAGGCTAATTATTCTTCAGAAATATCCTTTTCTCAAACATGCAATGAAATATTGATGTTACGTTCCTTATAATAGGCTGCGAAGTATGACGTTTCAGGTGCGGCTAGGACAAGAGGTCGTTAATGGAATTTCATACAAATCGTGCAGGCCTAGGCCGGAAAAGTCGTCTTTTTTAATTTCCATTCCAAATAAATTTGTGGCACAGGCATCATTACATTCTGCCACTATGCGTATTAAAAAAATAAAACTATGATCTTTTTGTTGTTTATTTCGTTGCATGTTTGAAAAAAGCACTATACATACCTCGGCGGGAAATATGGGGTTGCCCGCCTCGGACCTATCCGGCCTCGCTTTGCTCAGACGTCTATATGTCTTCGGCCGGCAACCCCTTTTGTCCCAGCCTGTGTAGTAATGTACTATTAAGAACCAGCGCTACGTAGCAAAGTGCATGTTGCAAAACACACCCAGAAGTTTGAAAATCTCCGGAAGGACTAATTGAGTAAGTTCTCAGGACATTAAAAAGAACTGATCTCATACTTAACAAAAATCCTTTCTTACTTACGAATATTTTTGGAATTCACCGCGAATATTTCGTGACGTCGGTGAAACTGCAAAACCGCGTAAGTAACAATTTAAATGAGGAGCAAACTGTACCTTTTTTCTAAGATATTAAGGTTTATTTTGCTTTACAATAAATTTGGTGGTTACGCGGTTTTGCAGTATCACCGACGGTAAGTAACTTTTATAATTTGAGAAGTTTCTCGATAGTACAATTATCTTGTGCACGATGCTAAGGAGCCCATTTTAATGCCATGTTCCTAACTTTTTACTTAAGAAGATTCTGTAATAGAATCTGTATCCCGTTGCCTTAAAAAAATAAACATAATAAGGGTCTTTTTTTTAATGAGTAAGCTGTATGTACTCTCACATTTACACGTGAAAATCTACTAGCGCTTCCATTAAGAGAATACTACTGAGAAGAAGCGCAGAAACGTTATTATTTATCATAATAAAATTCTGAATATCCATACTCATACCCATACTTATTTATTTATTGCATTACGTGTATACATGATCTTAAAAATATATTTAATCCAAGCATAAACACTGTAAGAATCAATAAAACTACGTTATTAACTATTTTAATTCAAAAATGTCATCATAATTACAATTAACCCTACCTACCGTAAAATGCAATGACTGGAAACGCGAGGCGACTTTGATAATTTATTGAATCATCGATTTTGTGCAATGTCTGAGTGATTATTAAGCTCTTTCGCGACATTACTTTCATATGTTTCATATGCGAGCGCAAAATATTAGTAGTTCCAGTATTTTCAGACATATTGGATTTAAAACCTTCGAAACAAAAAAACACTATTTTTCGACATGTTTCGGGGTGATTTTGATATTGTGATGTAAACACAGGGATAATCAAAGTAGCCCCATTTTAAGAATCGAGATTTTCAGCTGTATAATTATTTTTTCCTACTAAGCCGTCTACCGTAGTCTGCCTCTAGCTGCTTTAAGTTACTCCAAATGAGTAGTCGCCAATACAATATTTTTAATAATTTATTTTACGATTAAATGCGGGAGTCACAGAAGATTTACTTTTAAAATTAATCAAACTAACCCCATTTTACGGTACTAAAAATTTAATATTAAATATAAATGCTGATTATTTAAATCAATCGTAAAAATATTAGAATTCGGATGTTAAAATTTATTTATAATTATGTCAGTCTATTACATTGCTTAATTATTTTGCATCATGCGTACTGCCGGAATATATGTTCGAATTAGCAAGATAATAAAAATAATAATATGACGGTGCAAGGCAATAGTATAGGTATAATAAAAAATATCAAGGGACAATCTCATACAAAAACAATTGACCTAATTCAACATTTAGCACTATTTAATACCTATTATACTATAGATACCTACGAGACAACGATTACTAACATTTTCAAATACATAGAAAACATGCAAGACTAAGAACAAATACTCGCGCTCATCACACAAATATTTATCTGTCCGTAAATCGAACCCGCGACCACAAGCTTCGTAAGCAGGGTCACTACGACCTAGGCCAACTTATCCTCAAAATAGGTAAACGATTTACTAGATATCATAAGCTTATAGCCTAAAAACAAGGTCGTAAATAATTATATCTGATACAAGGGCTTGTATTATAGAAAAACCTTTAACCACATCATTAATTAGTCCTTCAAAACCATATTTAAAACCGAATATTTTGAAAACTTGTCAATTAAAGAATTATCCACACTAACCATATACAGGGAACAGGCCATATTAAATCAGTCTGCGTCCTTATACGCTTAATGAAACAAAAGCATTATTCATATGATATTTTTTCATTCAGTACAAAATAACTTACACTCAATGAGTATTATCGGGCACTCAATACGGGCATAAAAGACTATAAAATACAATATAACCACGTAAACTCAAACTTGTCAAAGCCAAAACCAATCCGAATTCAACTTTGTTCCGTTTAAATACAGTTTAAACGTTTCATAAACCGGTGAATAGCTAATTTGGTGATTCCAAAAGGTCTGCTTCTCTTTGTTGAGTGACCAAAAATACGACGAACAGATCCGTTACGTATTGGAATTTATTTGGCGATTCGAGATCTCCACGATTTTAAGGACACCGTAGTCGCGACCTTTTTCACGGCATTTAAAAAGGTATCGCCGTATTTTCTTGTGAATTATTGCGGTTTTTTTTCACGAAGTCGTGAAGTTGATTTCGCGGGAATACGATCGTGACACAAATAAATACTATTGTTCAACATTTCTTCCGGAATCGGCCTCTGTTGGATTGTGCCCACCATAAGTATATCTTTGATTTTTATAAAAAAATGCATAACTTCATGGCTTACTAAAATTCAAATAGAGACTACTGAAGTTCGAGTTATGTGGCTTCTTTACAGAACATATAAAATCTTCACCTTAGTCCACCTACCATTTGATAGTGACCCTGCCTGAAGGTTCAATTCCCGGTAAAGGCTATTATTTGTTTGATAAGCGCGAGTATTAGCTATGACATCATCAACATACAGCTAAATAATATACCTATTATCCCAATATATAAACTTTTACCAAAGGAGAATGGGCAAAAATATATGAACGCTGGTCTAGAAACCAATAACAATAAGCACTATATCATCGGATATCCTTTTTAATTCTACAACAATTTTGTGTAGCGGGAAACGTCAAATAACTGTAAGTTTTTTTAATCTGGAACATCGGGACGCTTACATAGACGACTTTAGCATAATTACTATGAAATACCGCCGTATTTGCATGGCGATAACTTATTTCACACAAAGATTTCGAACTACCTGCCATAGTAATAGTTTTACAACTTAGAATTACATATCCGGTGACATATCGCTTGTCCTTATTGGTCATTAGGCCAATTTGCCCACCCTCCTTTAAATGTAGGTACGTAAGTTCACTGGGGCTTTAAACAACATGCCTAACGCTAACGTAAACGATATTCGACAACTGTCATTATGTATGGATTTGACATAAGCGCTTAAGGTAACCGTCCGGCAGCAATTGATTTTATTACTTCGGATCGTCTTTGTTCTAGGACATTATCTGGACAACTCATGGTGTCAAAACTATAGCTGTGACTTCAAGACGTCACAGATTCACGCCTAATCCGAACCCGCGAGTTCTTTGTTTTAATTATTTAAAGAAGGCAAACGAGCGCTTAAGTCACCTGATGGTAAGTGGGATCGTGATCCATAGATATTTGCATTCTCAAGACTACAATCTTAAGACTGCAATCCTAAGACCGCAAATACGTTGCCGACCCTGAGGGCTAAGATGGAATGCTTCTATGCTAGTTATTTCACCCCACACGGTTTGACTTGTCCCCACACCGGAACACTACATTGCGAACACTGCTGCTTGGCGGTAGGTTAAAGGGTAAGTTGGTGGTAGGGAATATGGTCTTACCACTATCAAATTGACAATTATTTAAAATATCGAATTGTGTTGTTTTGAAATCGACGAGACTGTGCGATTTTTATGGTCTAAGATCCGAATAGGAGAAGATTTGGACCGAGCTGTTAATTCGATGAAAAGTATTTTATATCAAATTTAATACGCTAAATAATATGTGGCGAATAGGTAGGCTGAAAAATTTCAGTCCAGTACTTATCCTCCTGAGGTTCCTTGTACTAAAACTAGTACAAAATACGGCCATTCAAATAAAGATCTAGTGCGAAGAAAGTAAAGTGTAATTTCTTTTGTTTTTATGACATAAGATGAAATTGGAAAATTGACTTTATGTCATGAGCCGTAGGAGGTTAACCGTTTGTTTAATAGACAAATTACATACTAATCGAAAGTATGAAGTCTATAGAATATGCAAACGTTAGGTTTGGTGCAAATTACTAGTACCGACTTATCTGTTTATACCTGCCTACCCAATAGCTTGACGAGATAAAAATAGTCAAACTAACGTTTGCATATTCTATAGGCTTCATACTTTCGATTGGTATGTAATTTGTCCATTAAACAAGATAGTGTAATTTTTAAAACGACGTTAATTTTTATTATTTTTATTAATTACATACTGAACTGACATTTTTCAGCCTACCTATTCGCCAAATATTACTTAGCATATTAAATTTGGTATAAAATACTTTTTATCGAATAAACAGCCCGGTCCAAATCGTCTCCTATTCGGATCTCCTACCATTAGATTGTAAGAAATCTGACCTTTGTTGCTTGTAAATAAATAAAATATCAGGAGACAATCGTACTTAAATTGACCTAGTCTGAAACTAAGCTCAAGGCTTGAACAGTCAAGTGCAAAAATATGTATCGAAAGAATCCTCTCATAAATATGTTACGAACATACTTACACTGTACTGTATTACACTGGACTAAGGTGCATTGGGACATGTTTTTGACATGTTGCGTTCTCCCAATTTTTCAACTTGACTATGGGTACCTACTATAATTATGTGGCATGTTCGTTCACAGCAGCTTACGTCAATCCTATCTATTTTCTATAAAGATAACGTTCTCGCCATACATCTTATCTAGGCCTACTGGCCCGTTTACTTATGGTTTCTACTAACTACAAAGTCGCCTCCGATCTGCATCGGACCCAACTAAATCGTACCCTATTAAATACAATACCCTAATGCGGAACAGCAAGAACAATCGAGCACCATTAACACTCCGTCTGTCTGTCACATCAACTGCCGAGGTGGGGGTACTTTCATGTCAATCTTCTGGTATCCAGGGGTGAGTCCAGATCGTATCGGCTTCTCAATAGGATTCCACGCCTAAGGTTCCCTTGGCTTGGTTAAGGTCATGTGAAATGGTGTAAATTGGTTTAGTCGGTTCAAGTAAGTAGATATGCAAACGTTCTAGATACCAGAGTAAAACATTGAGTGAAGAAAACAGTAAATAATCGTAGAGTTCTTGATGCAAATTGTATGAACATTTTAGAAAGTTATAAGAGAAGATAAGAACTAAGTTCTCAGTGACTATCTCACATAAGAAAGCTCCATTTCAAATATTAAGTTTCGAGTATGTACCTTTATGATTTGAGTCAGTTTATTATTATCCTAGGAAAACTATCCAAAGATTGCCTACAAATAAAGTTATAAGAATACATAAAAAACAAAAATACATCCGAACTAATATCCTTAAAGACTTTTCAATCCAAGTTGTCATATTATTAGCAATATTACCTTTTGTTAATTCTTCGAAAGAGGTTACAAACGTGCTAGTTACTAACTAGGGCTTCTATTCTTTTTTGCAATAGCCTCGCTTCGGTATCGCAATCATGTTGTTGACGTAATGATAGCTCTTATTCACTAGCCACTATGGTTTTAAATAAGCGCCTGATGGAAATTCATCACCGCCGCCCCATCCACACCTCCACACATCCACTCAACTTCTAAACAGTGGTCTCTTCTTGTAAACATAATAAAGTATTTTGTCTATTTGCCGGCCTTAGGGAAATAAAAGCATTCTTCGAAGGGCGTCATAACTGTGTGTTGAAAGATAAAGTTAGTGTGTACCTATTAGACATTAAGAAAAAAGTTAACGTTTTTACAGTAGCGTTTTCTCATCTTGCCTATCTATTTCTGTCCAACTGCTGGGCAAAAACCTAATTCAGGCCTCTTTACGATTTCCTATCCAGTGACTCCTGAGCTCAGTCCTTACAGAACTGGTCCAGTTCGCCTGCCATCTCCTTCTTGGTCTGCCTCTTCTTCACTTGTAGTTTGGTTTCCACTGAGTGATAATTTGGGACCAAAACTCACTTGGCATGCGGCATATGTGACCAGCTCAACGTAATTTAAACTCACGAAAAGCTAAATAAAAATATAGTCTTTCTTATCGTTTTCAATGACGGCAACCCTGGCTATTTCTCCTCATCCTAAATAGGGCTGCTTTGTCGCCAGTTGTGCTGCCGAACCCCGAGTCCCGCCTACATGGACTCCAGGAACGACCACTCTCTCCTGACCGCCTACGTGCAGGATGCTAACTAAGGCCTTGGCACATCGTTGCCTTAACCCCACCGCCAACATCCCATCGCCGCAGGACTTTTGAAATATCTAAAAAGCCGGTATGAATAGCCAGGGTCATCTGCGCGTGAGGTTATTTTAAGTGGACAAACGGTTGCGCTGGTGCAAGTCCACTCTCTTGCCCCGCCCTCTGTGTCCCAATGGACCGGCAAACCGGTACGATCGGCAGAGATTGGGATGCAGCGAAAGGCCGTAAACCACTATATGGGTCCTGGTAAGCGCCCTTAAGGTATTTCGCGTTACCTATTTGCATCAAAGGTCAGAAGGTACTCGTAGTGTGATGTTGATGCAGGTTTAGATCGGGGACAGACCGATAGCTACCCTAAAGATGTTATTAGATGTAGCCCCCTTCCCTAGGTTTAGCCCACAAACGTAGTTTACCCGAGTGTGGCCGCTGTGACTACAGCTTCTTGGAGCCACTAGGGAAGAGATTATGGAGGTTTGATAGTACGGAACGCTCCATTACACTCCTAAATAAAAATACCATATTATCAAAGTCATTATCAGGGGCTGTCAGTTTAAGCTACTGGTTGTTAGAGCTAAAAAGAGAGGAACCTTCTGACAAAATGTACACATGCATAATGAAAAGTCTTGTAGTGGTTGTTTAACAGTTATTAAAATTACTTTATCTACACACATATCATAAGTCCTCTATTATGCGTTCAAAACTCGTAGGCAATGACCAGCATTACCTGGGGTAGTAGGTGACAGCGATGGCAGCTGTTAATTTTGGAAGATGTTCCAAAATTGGATCTCATTACCTTACAATATTCGATAACGTAATTTCAAAATTACGTTACAGCTGTCATCGCTGTCACCTACTACCACATGTAAGGTAATGCTGGTTATTTTCCTTTCGACTTCTGAACCCATCTTATAGTACTTATAATATGTGTGTAGATAAAGTATTATACGAGACTCTGCGTAATTAGCATTACAACACTCGTGTGATCTATTAATTATGAACTCGCCATGCGGCTCGTTTCATAAACCACATTGCGCAACCGTCACGTAAACTACTATTAATGACTGTAACACAAACAAGTTTTACAACTTAAAAATACCACCCTCACCTGCCGCCAAATAGTCGTGTTCGGATTGTTGTATTCCAGGATAAGACAACCGGTGAAATTACTAGCATCGAAACATTCCATATTGGTTGGGCAACGCATTTGCGGCCTTAGGATTGCAGTCTTAAGATTGTAGTTTTGAGAATGCAAATGTCTATGGGCTACTTACCATCAGGCCCGTGTGCGCATTTGCCTTCTACAATGTCATAAAAATAATAGTTAAAACTGTGATAGAAGTTACACCTACAAGACAGGGCCGATATTACGATCCGCGAACATTTTTTTAAACTGTTTTCATGTCCTACTGCTGTTTCCCTCCCTCCGCTTACTTTCCCGTTTTTTCCGCCATTTCTCCTTATTAATTAACGTGTGTCTAACCGTACGCATTGGTTACTTAAGAAGTTAGTTTAATGCAAGTTAGAATTATATATATATGAAGTTTCAGCTACTCGCCAGCAGATGGCAATAGTAATCGTTAATTTTGAATGTTATTTTCCATATAAGGAAACAATAGAGTTGAGATAATTTATTGAACCGAATTCTCGATAGATGGCGTTATTACTTGACTTGTACATCGCGCTGTTAAGATTTCCCCAGCAAACAATATAAGGTTCGGGGACTTTCTGTTGTACTAACCCTCGACGAACCCGAGCTCTACCCAGAGAGCTCATCAAGAAAAGTTAGTCTCCTGTTACCCAGGAGCCAATAAGACGCCACGATAGGCCCTCAAGAAAACGCCGCTGAAGGCTATCGCCGCAGAATGGCAATAATCACAAAGCCGCAGAAAGGCCAACAATAGAGCCAAGATGGCACAGCCACTGAAGCAATGACCGGCCCGTCGTTACGGGCCGCGCAAGATACCGCCTAAAAGGGAACAACAACCCTGGAAAGGCAACCCCACACCCCCTCCCCCTGCGGGGGGGGCGTGTGAGATGACTACGAGTTGTTGTTGTACTAACCTATTTCGCTAGCTCATACATATTTGGATTACTATTACTAATTAATGTTTCGTGTCAAAATGTTGTGCTGTGTGTTTTTTGGACCCCTCGTTCAATGTGCATGAACTGTACGAAGTAAATAAACGGATTTGAGTTTGACAACTCAAATTGACACATTTTAAGTGTTTTTCTGAATGCTCCCATAGTCCCTTCTCCTTAACCTGTAGGTATTTCGCCACCGTGTCAGCCCCGTGCGACCAGCGCAGGCGCAGCTAATTGTTTCCGAAGCAATAATTGCCTTTTCCAGACTTAATAGCCCTATTAAAAGCTCTGTGCGCTTTGTGGTGGAGCTTAATTATTGAGCTTTGGTACTCCTTTGAGGTTAAGTGCTTTTTAGCTTTTCAGTTTTGGAAAAGATGCACTATATTATTAAATTAGTATTTAATTATTTTATAACTGGATATCAGTCATGTGACGATAATTTCTTGGTATTTTTTTAATATTTGTTGATATATCAGTAGGTATATTTACTATCGTCTAGTGCTCAGTACATTACAAGCCATTAGTTTAAGACTAAGTTAGTTGGTATGGGAATTACGAAATTGTACCCAATTTTTTAATGTAATAATTTAGCTTACAGTTTTATTTTATCCAGCAAAGCCAAAGAGAGTTTTTTGGGTTACTTTTAGAAAGTACCTAAAAGCTTTTTTTGTAATTTCATTCCAAGCATGATGGAATTTAAGTGACGACGCTGTCATAATTCGGCATGCTTGCTGAGCATACTTAGAACCTTGTCATTGTGAGTGCCATTGTTATGGTCATACTTGTCATTTGATGTTCCGTTTGAAATTTACTATGACAGTGCTTAACATTTTAGTTGGGGTACTGTACATACTTGAGTGATTTAGATAACCTTTGAACCTTCTTTAACAGAATAATAGTGAATAGTTAGCCACAAAGTATTCATTAGAATTGTATTATACATTTGAACATGAAATTTCGTCAACAGATTGACTTTGTTAAACAAAACCAATTTCTCAAAGACATTAAATTTAAAAAAACAACAGAACATGCAACTTATATCAATGACAGGTAAGATTATTTAAAAAAAGAACAAGTCCACTGTACAAACGAACGTTTATAAATCGAATAGAAGTCGTCAATCGAGTCATCACCGCCGTGAGAAAACCGGGAATCGTGAATCTTTTAATGCACCCCCAGATATTATCGGAACGATGACGAACGGCCGTCCTAACTGCAGATTTATTCACAAACAGCGAGAAATCGAGATCTCGATTGGTCACGATCAGGTGTTGCCATTCGAATAGATTTTAATGAACCGAACGGGATCTGTTTTGGAAGTCATTACGCGATGCCATAGTTTGTGTAAGGTATTATGAGTGATGTTGGGACAACGTGTCTTCGTTGATAGAAGTTATCATAGCTTTCTCTACCGCCGTTTCTGTTTCTTCTGAGATTAAGAAAGTAATCTTAATGTTGATATTTTAATTGTTCATTAAAAAAAAAACATTGCTGTCATACTACTCACACTAGTAACAAACTTTTATATTACTTACTAGAGGACGCTCGCAATTTAGTACGTGAATAATTAGTTTCCTGCTACGCTTCCTAATTCTTCCCGTTGGGGTACCCAAAATTTCAAGTACCTTGGTTCAGCAGTTTAGACTGTGCTTTGTTCCTCACAGAATAATTTTATACGTATACCTGTAGAATTACATGGAAGAAGATAAAATAATCCTTTCAATGGATTTCAACGTGGCATTAAGTTGAAATTTACATCATATAAAGAGTTGTTTTCGACGCAAGAACCACACGCAGACCCAAAAAAACGGTGTTCCCACTTATCACTTAAATCTTGATGCCTAGATACAATCAGGGCAATAACTATAAAACGCCTTATAAGTCCGTACACCCATCGAAACCCTTTGAAGGTGCAGTACGGTGATATTATGCGACCTTACACCTTATCAGCACATCTTTAGCCAACTTGTGAAACATATAAAATACCCTATTAAAGAGAATTTAACGTGTTAAAGACCATTTAGTGCCGTATGAAGAAACTGCTTCAGGAAATCGATCGGCCGACCTTTCTATATGGAGTTGTGATTCGATGCAACGTTGAAACAAGTACTTTACATATCTAGGTACCTAAAAATGTATTTATAATAATTACGAAAATATGTGTATAGTTAAATTTGCAAAGATTAGAAATTGATTTCTTAGTAATTAAATAAACGATGATATTGAAGTTGTTGAATGGCCATTTTTAAGATAAAACATGCTGATTATTTACGTATAGCATTTAAGAGGGAAATATTTAGATTAAGATTAAAATTAAGGGTGAAAGGAAAAACTAGTAGAAGAAAGAAATAATATGTTATTACGTTTAAAAAACCTACTCCACCAACAAGAGCACACAGCTCGTTAATCAAGAGAAATATCCAAATTTGTTAATCTTTAACACTTCGTTAATTATTATGCGATCGTATTCAAATAAAAAAAGGATTTTTTTTAACATTATTTTATTAATAATATACAATACCTCATTGTATCATCTAGAATGAATTACTTTAAAAGGAACACTTATGTTATTAGCGAAAAATGCGATCCAAATCGGTCTCCATAATAATTAACACCTTATAGACTATGAACTTAATCTCAATAATCATCAACAAAACAACATAAATCCCTCCACGCATGCGTGTCGGTATGTCTATGCTATTTAGGCAAAAGTACACATCCTCCATAGCATTATTATTGCATATGGAACTTTGGACATAACTACAAAGGGTTTATTCTGGTATATCATTTAACTAGCAGATGCGGCTTCACAATTTAGAAAGCTACCCCTAACGAGTTGCCTATCAGTCTAAATCTGCCGCCTCACAATGGATAATTGTGCATTAATCACATGAGAGGTCCTAATATATTTCTTCTGGCATCGGGAAGTATGTTAAATATAATAAACATAATCAGACGATGTCCTTTTGCTGAAGGGTCTTCTATTATTGTAGGATGGGACTTCTGTGTCTAATTTGGATTAGGGTTGCTTCGGATCTGATGAAATAAATTGGTGATATTTGAATGGGTGCGCCAAAGTTCATATAAAATTGCAACTTCGATTATTGGAACTCCGAATTTTTTTCTCATACTATTTTACACCATAATGATCACTCTTCATATTCTTCATAATATTTTTTAATACTAATGATCGGAACTTATACTCATCTGAACTTGTAACGCCAATATTCGTGGAACCGTACATTTTTCAGAATTTCTTAAATATCTTACGTGTAGATAAAATTAGGTTAGGTTACGTTAGATTTATAACAATCCTCAAAAAGTAGCAGTTTCTTAAAAAAATGCATTATGAGTTGCGATGATTATGAGTTAAAAAAGTATGAACAAAAAAGTATAAGCAAAATTTTTCGAAGAAATTATGAGTATAGACACAAATCGTTATTTGTATAAAAAATCTAAAAACCAATTTTATATGAGCCAATATGGACCCTATTTGAATAACATCATTACTTTTAAAGCTGTCGTCAAAACGGTCGGTGAAAAAGTAAATAACATTGATATAGGGTGGAATAATGAGATGACTGACAAAAAAATTGAGATAGAAGTAAAACATTACAGAAGAGTAAGAGAGTTTCTCAAGGAAAAAGATGTCTGTTTAGTAGTATTTATAATTAACATTAAATAACCTTATTCAGACAGAAGAATATAAATTCACACAGCCTATTTTTCTACTAAAACCAATAAATACCATTTTTAAAATCAATAAATCTATCCTAACTCTTACTTTGTTGCAAAATGCCAATGCAGATTCATCCGGAACCAACGAAATGCTCTGCAAATCCAAATAAACTGTCATTAAACCAAATCCATCCGCAAACCTCATTGTTGCAGTGGTTTACGATGCGTCAGGCTCCACCATGGCAAACCACATCACCACAACTCAAAACATATTCCTCACCATTTTCTGTTCTATTCACAAAGCTGAAGAATGTAAATCCAATGGTGTTCCCAGGGTGGTTAAGACGGTTGGGGTTTTCGAAACAATGGTATGATTGTCCGTATAATTGGTGGGCAACGTCATAAGTCCATTCGAATTATGGCTCCCTCCTGCTGATTTGTGCTGGTGCTCTTAATGAGACTCCATTTCGGATGAATGGTACAGTTTGAACTGAATTATGACGTAAGTCGAGCCGTTTAAATTGGTCCTTTGTTTTTTTTTGGGTACGGAAAGGTTGATAAAACGGTAAAGAGTAATAAAATTGGATATTGTCTGGATTAAATAAGTAAGTTAGTAAAGGAGTGTAAGAATAAAAGAGGAAACATTAAAATATATTATATCTGTGTGACCTTTATCGATATTCCCTCGGGAAAAATCCAAGGTCTCTAGGCCATTAAAAATTTACTCTGTACACTTACAAGTATTTCATTTTATTAGGTTGAGGCATTGAATCGCAAAAACGGAACTAACAGACAAACTAAGCTCACTTTGATTGTTAAAATATCAGTAAGTACTTAAGTAAGATCTTGGACAGATCAGGATGAGGATACATGAAAGCAGTGGTGGTAGGATCTTGTGCAGGGTCCGGTCAAGGTCAGGGATTAAGTTGACCAACACATTTTTTTGTTCGAGAAAAATTGGTATTGTGGAAATCAAAGAAATGTTTGCAATATTTGATATGCAGCTGTTATTTTGACGTTCTAATTATACTTTTAATCCTTCTAATATTTTTAATGAGAAAACTTATGTGTTTATTTGTTAATCCTTCACGCCGTGATGGCGGGACTGTATAATTTTCATGTTGGAAAATTTAAAATTTCCCGAAGGAATCACGGTAATTGAAATCTACGCGGACAAAGTCGCTGGCAGAAGCTAGTAAATTATTATGAACCGAGAGTTCTTTACTAGTCGGTTAACCCAAATGCAAAAGTGATTTAGGTTCAACCGTAAGGTTAATTTGAACCGAATTATTTTGAAAAATTGAGCATATCATCATAAGGTGACACTATTGACCCTTTACAAATACTTCGGCCTACGCGCGATGCTCATAAACACCTCCAGTATTGGGTCACTCTATAACAAGTTCGGTATCAATAACATAAATGGACATCATTTTTATTCTCGAATGATCGCGACGGGTGATTTTATAAATGAGCTCATTTTCAAGTATAAGCTGTTATAGCATAGTGATCATATTAGGAGACTTAAACCAGAGATATACGCAAATATATTTATTAAAGGTACCATTATTTTCTCTTTCATAGTCCAATAGATGTTGAAAAAATGTTTGCGTTGGAATGATCTCAGATAAGGTACGCTTAGTTTATTGTTCTAGTTCAGTCTCCTTTCTAGCATAAATGCAGAGAACTTGTAATATTATGAAACAAGTACGCTGATGAAATGAAAAAAATCAAACTTAAAATTCCTTCTCAGGGATCATCTACATAAAACTATAACCACAAAGTCAAAAGAATCTCTGGACAACTTCTGCTAGTATGGCACACAAGGCTATACAAATATTTACTTATCTTTAGTTTGATAAAAGTATAATCGTAGTCCATTTAATCAAATTCGACTTTCCCTAAGCACGAGTTACTAAATAAAAAATACTACTGACCATTAAGTACAAGCCTCTCAATCGGTACCGTCCACATCGATTAATATAGAAAATTTTCGTACACGTTAAAATTACCGGCTGATATCAATCGTGAACGCCCCATATTCACGCGGAGACCACCGAGGTAGAATCGGAAACGAAACAAATATCGAATGAATAATCGACTCGAATAATCGGCTCGAATCGACGTGCTGGCTGCAACGTTACGTAATTTGAATTTTGAATTACGAATCCGTCTCGGTCATTTGTTTCTGGAGCGGCTCAGGTGTGAAATCGGGGATATTTTTTAAAGATTTTTTTAACTTGAAGTCGTGTTATTAAGCAAATTGCCAAACGCAAATAAAACCTTTTTTTTTAGTAATTGTAGGTTAAGAATTAATAGCCAATAGCTACCCTACAATTCGCGATGAACTTATATCAACCTGAGCCTTTAAATATGTCTTGACGCGTCAGGTAGATACCCAAAATAAATAAATAAATATCGGAGACAGTCACATCAAACAAAACTGTAGACCTAGTCCCAAACAAAACTGTAGGCTTGACAGCGATAAACTTACGTACTTCTATAGAGAAATACATACTTAAATACATAGAAAACCTCCAAGACTCACGAACAAATACTCATCACAAAAATATTCTGCTGTTGCCGGGATTTGAACCAAGGACCGCTTGCTTCGTAGTCAGGGTTACTACCAACTAAGCTAACGTATCGTCAATATTTATTAAACTTTTGCCAAACCGTATTATAAAAAAGGATCTTATTTCGTTTTTCAGTTAAATTACCAAATTGGCAAAAATCTTTTACTTCTAAGAAAATGATAATGTTATTGGATTTAGATTTAAAGCTAATTTGAAATTGAAACTTAACTAAATTTTGCATTGCATGCTAAAAATAACCATTTATACTTAACCATTTATTACGGGTATTTCGTCCACAATACCCTTTCCAACTATCTCTACCATCGGTTTTTTAACCGTTGCCGTTTGCCGCGGTAATACATTTCCATGAACTTACGAGCGTACAATCTCTGCCCATAACTTATTCCTTCAGAATCAATTTTCATGTTTACACTGACCACTAAGAGCGGGTATTTGGCACCCATTACTTAGATCAGGCAAGGGTTGGTGCTGCAAATTAAAGGAAACAACATTAAAGTTTAAAGCCAATAAAACAGAGACAGGCAAATAAACAAATAGGGTCCGAGTTGATATCCTTGTGGAACTCTGAAACTGAGAAAAAACTCATATACTAAAAAGTCGAAGAAAACACAGATCAGAGTGTAGACTCAGAGAATAAATATCCGATTTATTTGTGACGAGTCGATGATTGTAATAAAATTCGACTGACTGTCATAATAAAAGCAAGTAGATTTTTCATTATTATTAAATCAAACGCCTACCACGATTCGAAGAGTAATTATCATATCTGCTTTTATAAAAATATGGCAGAAATACATGTAACAAACAATACTTTCGGTATAATAATATATGGCAGGCAATTTCCTCGCATTGGGTAATATAGCTTCCTAGTTACTGCAATTGATTCAATGAAATTTTCAAGACTCAATTTATTGGTAAATTGTCTGTTAAAGCCTAATTTTGGATGTTTTGTAACTATTAACACAGAATATAAAACTATATTTTTAACACGATGTCTAGCCTCGACAACCCTACGTCTTAACTTTTCTACGAAAGCACTTAAAAGAATCTCGATAACCGAATTTTCAATTAAGTGTCATAATCATGCCGACCGCGGTTTCTGGAAATTTATTTCACGGCATCACAATTTCGGACGCACGTTCATTACCCTAAGTACGGGTTTGATGTAATTTCGAATGATAATTCGAGTATTTTGCGAGTAACGAGGCTTGTTTTTCGAGTGTGAAATGTTGTCTTCGATAATAAAAAATAAAAGATTTATGTTGAAAATGTCGAAGGTACAATCCTAGGTTTTGTTTATGAATAGACGCTTGATATTATTGAACGTAATAATGAACTAAAAACGTAACAAAGACGAGGGAAAAGGTGCTAAAGAGTTTTCGTATGAGTTTTTTTTTAATTCAGAAACCAGGGTTTTTCTAAGGCATAGAGAAGGCAAACGAGCACACAGGCCACGTGATGGTAAGTGGGGTCTGTGATCCATAGACAATTCATTCTCAAGTTTAATACAGCCATCCTAACCTCGTAAGCCCCAACGTCCTAAATTTAGGACATTTGTCAAAGTGACTTTTGACTTTAGTTGATCGACACAAGGTTCTTTTTCGAACTAACGAAATTTGACGTGGGCCTTACGAAGCTAAGACTGCAAATGCTTTGCCAACCCTTAGGGTGCCGCTCCACTGAGGCGTAGACGAGAGGAGCGGAGCGGAGCTGTGCCAATATTAACCAATAGAAGGCGCATGCGGTCACGTCGAGCGCGCCTTGCGCACGTTAGTTTATGTTCTATTGGTTAATATTGGCACAGCTCCGCCCCGCTCCGCTCGTCTCCGCCTCAGTGGAGCCGCAGCCTTAGGACTGAGTTGGAATGCCTCTATGCAAGTAATTTCACCGGTTGTGTTATTCCCATACCGAAACAAAATAAAACGAACACTGCGTATGGCCGTTCGTTAAAGGCTAAGATGGTGGTTCTGGTGGAAGTAATCTGGATGGACCCTTCATAAGGTCCTACCACCACTAAAAAAGGTTGAAGTACCTTGCCATAAAAACCCCTGAAATTACAAATTTGTGATTGATTTTTTACAGATATTTGAAATTTTTCCTTAAAAGTTTTTAATAACCAATTTATATTTTAATACGAGTATATGTTTTTTGTTATAATGTATCACTACTTCATTGCTTTACTTATCTTTATTATGATTATATAAAAAGAGAAACTGGCTGATCGATCAACGCACAGCCAAAACGGCTGGACCATGGGACTTGAAATTTTGAGAAAGTATTCCTTTGGTACCCTAGGGGTCTACTTTGAAAGGTTTTTCTGAAAATCAACCCCCAACGGAAAGAAATAGCACGAGTAACGGCTAACTAATTCAACGCGTACAAAGTCTCGGGCGTCCACTATTTTATATGTTTTTATCATAACCCCCTTAATACATAATAACTCGTAACTAAATTACTCCTTCACTATTAAAAAAAAATGTTTCTTCCGACACTCGAAACTATTTTAAATATCCTCGCTGGAAAATTCTGCTTCTATTTCATAAGCGCACGCGCAGAATTGCACAGACCTCAAGTTAATAACCACATTTACTCTCGGTAACGAGGATGGACATATTTTAAATACTTTGACACCTACAAAAATGTAAGAAGTTTAATTTAAAACGAAGGGGCCATAAATGACACCGAAGCGAATCAGTTAATTAATGCATAATATATATTTTGTTAAAAATGTGTAAAGAAATATACACGTGACCATTAAAGTTTGTTTAATAACCTGATTTAACCGTTATTTTGGTTTATATTATAACCTGCGTAGTAACCTACCACCACTAAAACACATTACATTATACTTTTTTTTAAATATGTCCCTATCAATCCGGCATTCTAAATAATGTCATTATGTTTGTGTCCACATGAATGCAGTAGTATTTAATTATTGTTACAGTTCGGTGTGATGGCCGGACCGGATAAAAAACGTCCTTACGACGGCACCTTGCATTTGCCTACAATTACCCCCATAAGGCACCGCTGGGGACCTTTGATTAACGAAGATAAATGCTTTTTATTAACGTTATGAATTATTTATTAACAAGCTATTATTAATTTTGCGGTAGTCATATTGAGAAGGTACATAGGCCATATTAACAAAATTATTGAAGATCGTTTTTTCGTAATAAAACGAAAAGGATATTGAATGTTACTGACGCCGTAATAAAATTTAAAAAAAATACATAAATAATGTATTTGTGTTACGTAAAAACAAAAATACATAAAATATGGGTCAGTTTAATGTAAATTCGTACTTACTAAAAAATGAACCCGATGCATTTATGATATTAATTATGATAGATCATCATCATATGTATGTTTTATTATATTAAATAGTTATAAAACATTTACTGTAACTTTTAGAGAGACAAAGTATACACAATGAAGTAAAGTGTTGTATGCAATGTTCAATAAAATGTATTTGTATTGTATTGCATTGTATAGAAGTGGCGGACACAATATTTCCAGTTTAGAATGCATTTTAGAGTGCAATTTTGCATGCATCAAAACTAACCGCGACTGACAGCGGCTTACAATACGGACCGTGAGACTGCACAGCAAGCTATGCTTAGGAATGTCCATTGGGCAAGCTATGCTATAAATACAATGTAAGGCGGTCTGTTGTAAATTTTAACGGTGGATTTCAGTGGAGGATTTTCCCGAAACGGTTAGGTTAAAAAGTGATTTTATAGGATTTCAACTTTAACATCGATATGCGAGAAGACGTTTTAATTTTGCTAAAATTGTGATATAAGACTAATCAGAAAAAAATAATTTATCAACGAATTTAGTTAAATCTTCAATTTATAGGAAACACTTAATAAATAAAACAAGATGCGAAATATCATAATTTCAGTAATGTGCGATTATCTCGAATACCATAAAACCTGTGTTAGTCTGCTAGATAGAGCAAAGGCTAGATTAATTACAGATTGCTTGTGGACCTCTATATACAGGACACCCTGTATTAAATATATTATACTTACTTCATAAGGAATGATAAGAATATTAAATCAAATGGGTTAATGCCAAACGGATAGATTAGAGTAACGGTTGTATTGCATTTTTTTATGGCAAGGTGAATAATGGCAAAAGGGCTTTGAGCCCATAGAATAGACGTCAAAGCTGCATATGCGGTTAGTACTTTGCGAGTCCTCTTTTACAGGTTCCAATCCAGGTTAAAATCTCTATAGGTTATTTACTTATGTTGTTTTAATTGACTTTAACAATTAAATACTTTGTACGGCTTCATGCGGATATCACTCGACTGTCTCACATATATAAAAAACTAAATAGCGGCCTGCACACGTAGAGTTCGGACCACGGGAAACGCCACGCGCCATTCCAATCTTCCCGCCGAACCGTAAGTGTAAATGCAACTAAAATAGTAAAATAGTAAATATCCTACGGTTCGGACTGGCGCGTGGAATGGCGCGTGACGTTTTCCGCGGTCCAAACTGTGCCGTGTAAAGGCCGCTTTTCTTATCCTAAAAAACATTTCAATTTAAATATTACTGACGTAATAGTCAGCCTGTACGACTCAAGTAGATGAAGCCAGCACGCTACAAGCAGCGAACCTTCGCAATACCTATAGGCTACCTATACCTCAGACCTATATTTCAGATTTTAAGCGATATAGCGAGCTTTTTCTAGTGTGCAACAAGGTTAAAAGTAAGCTCGCGTTCAAACAGTTAACCAGTTTAGTTAACTAGTCATTGTTTGGCCGCGGCAAGTGACAAATGTTAATGTCTTTGAGCACGGCAACTTAACGGGACGCATGTCTGCATGCGGGATAGAGTTGACTTTAGAAACGATAAATTATTTCGCACAAAACACGAAAGGAAGTTCGCAAAATAGATACAAAAGACGAGAAAAAAATTGTAGCATAGAATTTTTTTTCAACTTTAAAAGGCTTTTTCTTTATCTTTTTCTTTATCTTTTGAGGATTGTGAAGCTAAAAATCTCCACACAAAACGCGAAAACTTTTCTCTCCCCTTAATCCTCGAGATTGTTGCGGTTTTTGAATATGTTGTAGATATCATGAAAAACTATGTCTGTACGTTTTCCCTTCCAAGAAAATATTTCTTAGAACAAATTTAAAAAGAAAAAACAGAAACGTACAGACCTAGGTCTTTATAATAACTCCAACATATTCAAAAATCGTGAAAATCGGACTTGATTTAGGGGGTGAAAAACGTTTTCGCCCGGAGCTAGTTTTGTATGGATTTTTTTTGACAGCTAAACGATTTTAGCGGCGCTTCACAGTCGTCTTAATCATCCCGAAATCCCGCCTTACTACTCGAGTATTCGCCGAACAGCCTGGATGTATAATGAATTGCATAAAATGTAATTTACAGTCAACCAATTTGATTTCTAGGCCACTTTGGACTATGTTAAAGTGACGTTTGGGTCTATATTGACTGACATAATTATTTTTAGTCATAATGTGCTTTAGGTCATAATCATCGCAAGTCATAACGTGTTTTTTTAAGGAAACTGTTACTTTTTCAGGATTTTTATAAATCAAACCTAACCTAACCTAGCCTTGTCTACACATTAGATATTTCAGAACTTCTGAAAAGTTTACAGTTACAGTGATATAAAAAAATATGACTATCAAAAATTATGTCAACAATTACATTATGGCCAATAAAATTATGGGAAACAAAGGGCTCCCGTGACGTTTACAACCAAAACGTAAGAGACTTCCTATGATTCGGTCTACAGCGTCACGTTGACAAAGTCCATAGTTGCCTAGGAATCACATCGGTTGACTGTAATCATTTTCATTTTGCATAACACAAATTGCATAATTTCGATCTCAATAATGCATAACCACGTATTGCATAATTTCTTAAATCGTAATAATGTTAATAGGTTAAAATGATGACATTTTCAATGTCTTTGATCACTACTAATGTGGTCACAGTTCTAACCCAACCTTACCTGATAAGAAGAAATTGACTTAAAATGCATAATAACAAGAAAATTATTATTATAATAAATGAGTGTTATGTTATTTAATCGTAGGCCTGATAAAATTATACAATTTGTATTTTATGCTGAACGGTCAATATGCGTAGGTAGTTTAATTAAATTATGTATTTTTTTTTACACTGATTGAAGCGCACCCCCCGATACTATATTAAAAAAAATACTCTTTCAGTACTATTCCTGGGTGCCCTTCGACTGACCTAAAATTTTATGTGCTAAATTTTTTTGGTCAAAACTGTTTCCTATAATATTGAATGGCATACTTCTTTTTTATCATAAAGATTTTTTTGCATACATATTTTTTGTTCTAAAGCACTTTTGGTCTAAAATTGTTTTGTCTAAAATTTTAATTACTAAAAGGCTAAATCCATAATATTGCTTGGTCGAAGCCCATGCCAGTATAAAACACCTAGGTCTCAACTAATCTACCTATAGGTTAGGTTAGAACTTTGTCAAGGAGCGAAGCGCCACAAATAAGCGGAATAGGAGCTCCGCGAAACGGAGCTCCATCAAATTCGCCTCACGTTCAACGTTATACCAAAAAAATCATTCGACAAAAAAAAGTTATTTCAAACAAATGTTATACTAAACAATTTTTTAACCAAACAATATTATGCAAAACAATTTCGATCAAACAATTTTCGACATTTAAATCATAAGACGAAACAAAAAAATATCATGCGAAACAAAAATAGGCCACTATTCCTTCATTAAGTCGCATCACTATTTATTTTTAACTTTTCTACACACATTTCTTTGTTAATTATACCTCTACTCTATACGAGTATAATCACACATCCTCGTATGAATGTGCGCGTGATTCAAACTTTCAACACATCCACACATATCATAAAGAATCAACCCCATATCTCAAAGATACACCCACATAAAGTCCCCAGCAACCGAGCGACATATCGCCAGCGACATCGCATGTCGTCACGTATGGATCCGCCATATTTATTATGAATATCCGATTTCAATTTATTGCGTGCGCGTAAGCATGCTTTTTTGCATGTTGGCGCTACTGGTTGCTATCTGACGATCTATGACGGGTTTAATGCACTAAATTTGTTTTTTTTTGTTGAGAGTTGAATTGGTATCTGCTTTTTATGTATGTTTATTTTAAGCGTGGAGTTATTTTGTTTTGAAACAATTATGAAGTGTTTAAGTTTTAGAAACAAAAGCAAAAAAACAACTAGAATGATAAATAAAACGTAGTCTTTACACGAAGACATAACATTTAAATTGAAAAATAATATTATTTATTTGGTAAAGACATAGTCACATAACATTCAAATCTATATATTATAATAATACCTACTGTGCGGTTGTATGGAACCTACGGTGCGCGAGTTCGACTCACGATTGACATTTTTTTTAGGTTTTTTTGATGAATTCGACATTCCTTAATTTTTAAGATTTGGTTGGCATGAAAAAAATCTTAAGAAATAAATACAAACATTAAGTGTATTTTTTGACAACGCCTTGGCCTAGTTGGTAGTGACCCTGACTACGAAGCTAGCGGTACTGGATTCAAATCCCGGTAAGGGCAGATATTTGTGTGATGAGCGCGAATATTTTTTCCTGAGTCATGGATGTTTTCTATGCATTTAAGTATATATTTTTCTATGTAAGTATTTATATCGTTGTCTAGTACCCATACTACAAGCTTAGAACTTAGTTTGGGACTAGGTCAATTGGTTTGACATTGTCGCCTGATATTTAATTATTTATTTAATGTTTTAATTCATTTAAAATGTCAAATAACGTCTAAACGTACGTCTATACCTATTTCAGATAGCTACCTTTCATTAAAAAAATAAATTGCACTGGTTTTGAAGTGAACAATTTACAATCACACGCATAAATAACTGAGATCCTAATTACGCACTGGAATCGAACCTGGTCTCCCGCGGTTATGGACGCCAATTAGAGGGAAATAAATTGGCACCTTCCTAGCGGATGTCTAGGGACAAAACCATTAGTAGGGTAATTTGTAAGTATGGGGGGCAATTTGTATGAGAAGGCTTGTAGTGAAAATAAATTACGTGGTGTAAAGTATTTATTTTCCGTCAATTTAAGAAAAGTATGGTTTATTTAGGGACTAACTGCCGCACTCAGAGCCGTCAATTAAATTTAATGCTTGATTAAAGTTGCTGTTGTCACTTTCTTTGCTATAGCAATAGAATAAGACAACACGTCACTAAACAAGCATTAAATTTAATTGACGTCTCTGAGTGCGGCAGTAACGGGCTTTTACGTTGTCGTGGAAAATTTGATCCGTCTTTTTTTTGCAACAGTAATTCCTGTTTGGTTTTCTTGAATAATCTACATGTTTTCTCGAAAGTATAGGTATGTTTTTAGTCTTTCACAAATTGGTTATTTTATTGACATAAAAGTTTTATTGGAAATTGTCGTTTTGTGAGAGAGAAAGAGCTTAGAGAAACGTGTCATAACTCATAAGTGTAAGTACCTAGCTTGGCTTAAAGCGTTATGTTTTTCGTACTGATGTGCAAGTTGTGTTGAAAGTTTCCAAAAAGTTGGAAAAACTCTAAGAAATTTTCGGAAACTTTCACTAGAAATATAGGAAATTTAAATTTAAGAAACGAAAAGTTTCAATCCCCATACAAAATTATGAGAAGTTTCCAAAATTTTCCTACATGAAATGTTCCGCAATTTTGGAAAGTTTCCTTTGGCACATCAGTGGTTTTTCGAGTGTAAAGTGTATGTATGTTTATAGGGAATGTGAGTATGTCCATTTTAAATTTCAATTCAAATCAGTAAAGGCGTTGCTGCGTGAAAAAGAAACAAACTAACACACATACATACAAACTTTCGCATGTATAATATTAGTGGGATTCCAGAGTAATGCATTTATTTTTTCAATTAACATAATTTATCAACACATTCAGCTTTTTTTAAGCCTGACCATTTTCCACCTGCCATTTAAAACATTGTTTTCACCACCTAAGTACCTGTACTTCTTTGAAACTGCAAATGAATTCATTATTCATTAAACAGTTTTCTAGAAAATTCCAAAGAAGGCAGCAACAAATTTCTATCTCCGATCATACCGCGAAGGAATCTCACACCACTTTGTTCAAAGGAAACATTGTCTCTGTTGATGTTCCAATTAACAAGGAGTTTGGAACACGGGACAAGTCAGGAGATTTTTAATTGGAATATTTTTTAGTTCTACAATGTTTTTCCTTGCTTTCTGGTCCGTTTATTTTTTATATGGTTCCAATTTTGCAATGAATTTAAATCAACTTTCCAGTGACCTTTAAACATCAAAACTAACATCGTCGCAAAAATTAAAAGCTTTTGTTCATAATTATGTAAAATCATTCGAAACTAATTCAAAAGTTTATTGACCCACATTAATTAGGTTTTAATTATGTTTTTATTTACAAATTACTCGTATTTCTGTTTTTGAGCTTGTGCGGTTTAATAATACAGAACTACAAAAGGTTTATGTAAAAAGAAGTCATCAATGCGTCTGACCTTTGCAAAACATTTTTTAAGCAAGATTTTATTTAACTGCATTTGAATCTATAAAAATGCTTTGGAATTGGATATCTCTAGCTGTATGCATGATTTAAGCATGCAGAATGTACATGCGTAGTAATAACAACGCTGGCATAATATCCGTCTTAAGTTCTTCTATATTCTTATTAGCCAAGAAGTCAATACTGAGAATATATCAGCCCGCTACATTCTCACAATTGGACCTTCTCAATTTATGAGCTGCGATGGACGACAGACATTTCGGAATGCGTTTTTCTCACATACCCGACCACAAAGTATGCCCAAGCGCAAAAACAAATCCAATTAAAAAGATATAGGGCCCCATTACGAGATCTAAGCCTTATCTATTATCATTTAATTCATATCTCACGTATAAACCAGGCTATTGGTTTAGCAATGTTTAATATTTCTCCCTTGATTGCTCTCGCTCTCACGAGCACTTTTATTTATAAGTGAAACAAGGATAGAACACTGGTTAATGGAATGCCAATTTGTTAGTGGTGTTATGGTGCTTTTTCAATGGCTGGAGTTGAGCGTAAATATCGTTTTTAAGACCACACATTATGGGGTTTCTTTGCCGGCTGTTGGTTGCAATCGTTTGCTATTTATGCTAAAGAAAATATTTCTTTTGGTATTGACTATAGTGTGGATGTTTTGTTAATACGTTCATTTGAAAGGAGAATGGGCAAAAATATATGAACGCTGGCCTAGAAACCAATAAAAATAAGCACTATATCATCGTATATCGTAATTCTACAACGATTTTGTGTAGCGGGAAACCTCAAATAACTGTGAGTTTTTTTTTAATCTGGAACATCGGGACGCCTACATAGATGACTTTAGCATAATTACTATGAAATACCGCCGTCTTTGCATGGCGATAACTCATTTCACACAAAAAATTCGAACTACCTGCCATAGTAATAGTTTTATTACCTACCCGGTGACATATCGCTTATCCTTATTGGTCATTAGGCCAATTTACTCACCCTCCTAGGTTAGAATGAAGACAATTTTGTATTTGCGAGGGAATTGTGTGCAACTTTAATGAATTCAAAATTTGTTTGTTTTAAAAGTTTAAACGCATGGTTATTCCTTTTTTGTTGGTCCTTTGAACTTAAACTAACAATACAATCAAATCAGTTGTCTTGATAATTTGAAACTAGAACTCGAAAATAAAATTATCAGAAGCAGTGAGCTATAATGTAAATTTAATACACATTGAAATAGATGTACGCGTTCCCAAAACGTTCACACATAAATATGTATTCATGTAAATACATGAACTAATAAATTCTTCTCTAATCCGACGTAATATTAAGAGCATAATTCCAAACTGCTTATTTATTTACAATTTTACCATATCAAGGGACAAAATATGTTTTATTTATACGTCTCGATAAATATGGTGCACGCGACATAGTAAATTGCGCTGTATATTTTATCGTATCTACGTTTATTAAAGTAGCACTCTAAATATGTACTTTATTGAGATATTTTAGTACTACAGTAATAGAAAATAAGATTGTTAGAATAGTTATCGTTGGGCAACGTTAAAACACTTTTGAAAATTGAAAAACCATCGTCATTGTTTCCTCAATTTTATCATAAAATTTTCAACGCTCCGTCTCGAAAGCGAATCATATTTTATGGTGTAGAAGTTTTATGGCAGATATAGCGATAAATTTTAGACCAATTACTGAACTACCCACATTTATAACTCCAATGTGCCGTCGAACACTAAAATCGATCTCAATAAACAATTCAAAAGTATAGCTCAGGCAAGCCGCGTCCTGTCAGAGGGTTGATCGTGAAAATCGCTCTTACACAGCTGAATTGCGATTGGAAACATCACATTTGTCTGTAAATATATCACTCAACACTAGTAAATAAAGTCCGTGGACAGTTAAATTGCTCTCGCTTCCGTAACACGCGGAATATCATCAGAAGGCGCTCCTACTGAATCAACCGCACCATTTACAGCTTTATCTTCTTCAGTTTTAACTTCGTATTCTGTTGCATCGTGTTTAGAAACAAAAATCCCGTCCCACGATTCATATTCGATCCTATTTCCAACTGCTAAGCTAGAAATCTTATTAACAGTATTTCCTCTAAGTAATTCGTTGAATATTTAAATTTCACCTTTGTTAATGTCGTCATTAGGTTTAGTTTGGTGTGTTGTTTTAGCGGAGCTGTTTTGCTACAATTATTTAGAGCCACCGCAAGATAACTAACGAGGTATCAGAACGGTCCAAGCGGACCCTTGGAAATGTCTACTTTTCCGAGGAACCCTTTTAGGAGTAGCGACAAATTGTTCCTATTCAATGGTTTACGCTATGTCTAAATGGAGCTTGCAATTATTGGTGACTCCGTTTGGTATTCGTTTAATGAACATTGTTTTCGATTCCTTTAATGCAATGAATAGGGAGCTTGATAATTCTGCAATGATTTGTTTTCGTTGATCTTTCGGTTTTGTATAATGAGGCGTCTTTGTCGGCTTTCTTTAGAATGTTCTAGTAATTTTGCTGCGTCTTGCAATATTTTATTCTCGGAAGAGGTGAATGCATCTGTGAGTATGTCAGTAGTTGCCACGTTGGGTTCACATTTGTTAAGTGGAATGTGGGAAGCGGTTTACTTTACTACATTGGTGGTCACATTGAAGAGATGCGGAAAACTGCGTTTGTGATCGTGTTTGGACATGTCATGTTTATCTAGAATTGCCGTTTGTAAGTTTTATAATTGACCGGTTGTAAGTTTTAACCTGTAAATAAGGATTAAAATTATGACTCTTTAGTCCGTCTAACATTTTTCTTGACTTATTAATTTACATTTTTTACATCTATTTCCGACTTTCTATTATTACTTACTACATGCATGCATAATTTTTCAAGACATTATGTATTATATTTTTTTAATCATGAGTTAACGTTTGTAAAAACAACATCCACCAACCTGTTTATTTTTAATTCTTTCAAAACTTCAAATCCACTTTCTCAACATGCACCAGAAATCTGAATACAGCGTCTATAAAATGGAGAATGAATGAATTTGTCAGCAATAACAATGATAACAAAACATGTTACAATGTTGCTTCAACAACAAGAAGTCAACACAATATGTAACATAACCTTAAAAAGGTTGACATACAAACAGATCCCTTCATTCCGACGTGCGCCTACGCAGCTAAAACGAAAGTGAACATAAAGCCATGAAATACTCGACATAATATAGTTATCGGACGAATACCGTTTAACAATACACGAGTTTTAAGTTTCTCCAGAACCTGTATGTTGACGATGTTATTATTGTTTGTAAGTGAACTATTTTGTTTTGATTTGTTACTTGTGTTAATATTTTGTTACTTTTTACTCAACTGCCTAAGAAAGAGAGTATTGTTTTTTGTTTGTATATAAGTATAGTATACCAGGGTGTCTCATAAACCGACGTCAACCCGCCTAGGGCTGATAGAGCAGCTAAAAAGCCACCGATTTAACCCCTATGTATGTTCAGCGATTTTTACTACTTATGGAGATATTGATCATTTAAATCTGAATTTTGTAATTTTCCAAGTCCATGCCACGAAAAATCATTAATTTCATGTTTTATTTCATTAGTTTTTCAGTGGTATCGTACATAATTAGAATCATTAGAATCAGATAAGTTTTTAAACCTATTTGCCCGTTTTTTTTAGTCTTGCCTGGCCCACTTTGCTACTCGATAAAACAATATAGCTTGTGATATGTTATGGTATCGCACTGCTAGTTCAAAACAGTATCAACTCAAAAAAAGTATTAGTTTTGTTTTAAGTCCAAAGACATTGGTATTAAAGTTGATTTAAAAATACAGTTTTATTTTGAGTTGATACTGTTTTGATCTAGCAGTTCGGTATTGTTTTTAACTCAGCCGCCATTACTGTTAAGTACATAAGAGCTATCGTAACGTTGACAACTCGATAACATGTCTAAAGCAATTTTACTGAGTTCAATTGAATAAGAATTGTTGTTTTATCTAAAGAGTGTGATAGGTTATTTTTACCTCTTTGGTCCTTAATTATCTGTGTACCCTACGTAAAAAACCAAAAAGGGTGTAAATGCTTTTTACCCGACTGCATCAGAAAGAGGGTTATGTTTTTCGAGAGTGTGCATGTCTGTTTCTTTAGCGTGCTTTACAACCTAAACAGCTTGATGGATTTTAACATATGATCCGTTTGATCTTGGTTGTGAGAGTGACATAGGCTGTAACATTTTATCAAATTTTATCAAAGGAAGGGTTATTTTTTGGACATTATATCGACGACACTATATAAACATGCAGTCCGGTATTTAAACCTTGGTTTACTATTGTTAGACATGTTTATGTTTTATTTAGCTTTATGCTTTATGTTTTTGTATTCTGTGCATGCACTATCATTACCTGACATATTTGTATGTCTAGTGGCAGAATATACTTACTTATAGTAAAACTTGTAACAACTTATTACCTATGTTTACAAATAAATCACTTGAATTTGCTTACTGAACTAGTCGTAGTATTTTTATAAGTATTAAAAATCTACTGCTTTTAGACCATATTATTTTTGATTGATAAGAGACCTTTTAAAAATCGACATTAAAAATAAAATTATCAGACACTTTAAGGTCAAAAAAGGGCACAAACCGAGCAGTAAACTGTAGATATTGTTTTTTTAATAACATATTCAGAAGAGTGTTAAATATGACAGTTTTTTAATTGACTTTTTACACCGGCAATGTAAAAAGAATAAACTTTTAGGACAAATTGTGATTGGTAGTGATTAAACAATGATTTGCAATCATCGCGAATGATTGTAACAATGATACAGCAATAAGAATGATATTTAATGTTTTAAAATGTCATTGCAAATGTGAAAATGCTCCTTGTTGTAAAATAATGACTTTATAAAACAGTGTATTTCATAAGGACAATCACAACGAAGATATACGGAAATTAAAATCCGCTAGGGTTTTAGGGACCCTTATGTTAAAGTTAAAACAATCCACAATTGAGCGTCAAAATCGATAGTATGAATATTAGTGGTGGCCAAGCACCAGTGTTCGCATTGTTGTGTTCCGGTGTGGGGATAAGACAACCGGTGAAATTACTAGCACAGACGCATTCTATCTTAGTCTTCAGGGTTGGCAATGCTTTTGAGGTCTTAGGATTGCCGTCTTAAGATTGTAGTCTTGAGAATGCAAATGTATATGGGTTTTAGATCCCACTTACCATCAGGTGGCCTGTGTGCTCGTTTGCGTTCTCCTTGTCATAAAAAAAAACTTTTAAACATAATTTTCTAAACCTTTTTAAACCAATCATTATACTAAACGTCCGCTCTAATAAAATTATAATTTTATAAGTAAGTTAACTAAAATGTTTAACCCCATCGACACGTAATTTTAATCTGATTACTTTAATGAAACTCAGATAAACATCATTTAATGATATGATTTCAATAACATGTCATTAGATTAAGTAAATCGGTTCGATTTGAATAAATATCACGTTCATTGCCCGTGAAATCGTTACCGTTAATGAAAAATATAATTAGTTTTGTGAATCGTTGCTAAGAGTTCGTAAATAATTTTCAATAGGAATGTTATTTTTAGCGTAACGGTAAATTATAATATTAAGTACCGATTTCACAAAACGATGTTAAATTTAGCCAATGTTAATCGATTGTTCGTTCATACGTTTGGACAGCTGTTAACGCTCTAATCGTCTGTTAAGAGCTTAACATCGTATGGTGAAATTGGTACTAAGTATGCAAGAAAAGTAGTAATAGTAAGTAGGTAGGTATGTATTATAGTACATTGTGCATCAAGGGTAGTATGAAGGGAATTACTAACGAGAGTGTTAGAAGCCCGACGCCGAAGGCGGAGGGCTTTTAATGACTCGAGTTAGTAATCCCCTCACTGCCTGTGATACACACAATGGTTTTCATCACATTTGCGAGGAAAAAAACAAAGAGAAAATTAAATAGTACATTTCTTTCGATTTGGCGGGTAACATATTGCCATGTATTACTTCAGCTGCATCTCTTAGTTCCGGTGGTGTATTGGTGATAATTAATCTTGTGTCCGAATCCTGGGATGAAGAAGCCATTTTCTTTTTTGTTTTGTACCTATCTATTTTAAAATAAAACACTTTAACTCTGCAAAATATAAAGAAATAACTTTTGACGAACGGGAACGTAAATGGAAACGATTTTTTTTTTGTGACCTCTACCACAGATCATAACTGCGTTTAGTTTCGACCTGGATTCGAGCCAGATTTAGCCAATTTGATAAAAATGTATAATTACTAAAATTAATGATAAATGTTGATATAAACTTGAAATAGGTATAAAAATAATGAAGTTTAATGAAGCGTATAGGTTTTGTGTAATGTAAGTTAGTCTATAGCTAATTTTTAAAGATGAAATTAGAAACCGATTTAATTTTTGGCTGAAAATTAAACCTCCTTAGTCAGAAATGATGTACGAAAGAGTTGCAAATTTTAAAAAGAAAGTCATTACTCCCTAGGGATGACAAACTCGCCATAATTCCCGCGGGAATAATTTAGGCCATTGTCCTTCTGTATACAGGCATGGAATAACACCATTTACGAGCAAGTGTGATGAAAATATATTTATGTGTGTGTAGTAGTGTATGTATTAATATAGGTACTTATGTAGTGTGCGTTTGTGCAAAATGTGGTTACTTAATTATCAACAAGTTTTTAAAGTTGTAGGTAATTCTGTAGCTCTGTCTACCGCACTCTGGGATTCCAGGCGTGAAGGTATGTATGCGTATGTAAGTATATTATTATTTACATATAGATTTCGGCTCATTTCTGCTTCATTTTACGGGTTTCTACATCGTCATCATTTTTTTATATAATTCTAGGTAAAGTAGTTATTATCACTGTCGCAAGTGATATTTTAAAAAAAACTGACTGTTGAGTTTCTTGCAGCGTTTCTTCTCAACAGTACTCTCCTTTTGAAAAGCGCTGGTAGATTTTTGACGTGTAAAAGTGCCCGTGCGACCTACTTACTGAATAAACGTCTTTTTACCCGACTGCCGAAGGAGGAGGGTAATGTGTTTCACAGCCTATTATATGTATGTTTGTTCCTTTGTGGCACTATAAAAACTAAACCCGTTGTCAGATTTTGATGATTCTTATGTCAATCGATTTGTCTTAATCTGGTGAGTGTCACTGAAGACATGACAGTGATCAAAATTCGATATGGCGGCCACCAGACGCCATATTGTGCAAATTAAAAAAAAATAAGTCGACGAAGTATGACAAGTGGGGTATCATTGAATAGGGATTTAAAAATCATCTTTAGGTTTCTTTTATCCGTTTTCATTTTGAATGATCATTTAGGATTTATAACGATTTAAAATTGGTAAGCAACAGTCGGGTTTTGAAAGCTTGCTTTTTGTTAAAGTTATATCTTTTTTTTTCGTCCTTCGTCCACGTAGAAGTCGTTAAACGCTATTCCTCGGGAACTCCAATTTTCCGGGACATAATTAGCGTGTGTGCTATCCTAGACTATAATCTCCCTCTGTGCCAAATTTCATCTACATCCGTTTAGCCAGCGAGTAAAAGCATTTTTCTTAAATTCTTCATATGGTAACAATTTTACGTATAAAACAAGCTGTCACATTATGAGTACCTATCCAGTCGCTATGCATTTCGTGTTACCAGCTAGTGATATTTAGAATATACCGCCTTCATAACCGACTTCAAAAAAAAGGAGGCTCTCAGTTTGACCTGTATGTATGTATGTATGTTTGTCCGCGATTATCTCGCGTTTGGCTGAACCGATTTTGATGCGGTTTTCAGAAAAGTATTTGTTACACTTAGGAGGAGGTTTTGATATTATACCGTCTTAAAAAAGGAGGTTCTCAGCTTGACCCGTATGTATTTTATGTATGACAACGCATAACTTTTTACAGAGCTGTCCGATTTAAAAAAATATATTTGTGTCCACTCGCTGGTCGGACTCTAGCTACTAGTTATATCCTCAAACCATAGTTCTGGGGTCTTAGTGAAAAAGGGTGTAAGTGTCCTGAAGATCAAGTGAAAAAGGGTTTAAGTCTAGTATACTCCTTTCATGTATACACCCTTTATATAGAACAAGTTAAAACAAGTTAAGTCAACTTATACCCTTTTTCACTGGCTCCCCATAGTTTTAGACTAGGTCAATTTCAAAAAAGTCTATTGCTATTTATTTACTTCCTTAACTAGATAAAATAATCCTTCACACCGCTACTAAGCTACTGCGGTGCCAGTCCGCCATGCGCGTACGCAGCTGTCCGGATCACTCGCGCCCATTCAGTGGTCACTCACCATACGTCTCAGCTTGCCTCAGCTATTACTAGTCCTCGATGCACTAGATTTGATATTGATTTCATTTTGTATCAGGTCAATATGTTTTTTTTTTTAGAAATAAGATAAATTAAAACTGCAAATAAAGATGGTATCTTTTTACTTGTAGTATAGAATGAAGTCGGTTCCCGCCCGTCTGTCCTGTCTGTCTGTCTGTCTGCCTCTGCATGTATGATTAAATCTTTCGAAGTTCGAAATGAAATTTTAATGAAGTTTTCATCAACAGATAGAATGATTCACGAGGAAGGTTTTAGTGTGATAAATTCTGGATTATGTACGGGTTTTACAGAAAACTCACATAAACCAAAGCGAAACGAGGGCGGATCGTTAGTATAAAATATAATAGTTAAGGAGTACCATTAATACTGCAGTGACAATAGCGTTGCTATTATATAAGAAGCGGTTAATAAACAAAAATATTCGTAGGTGAAATATGCATGATATGCAATTTCTCAAAATAAAGATTTGTACATTTTTTACCATTTGGATTATGATTAGTACAATAATAATAATAAAGTTATTCAAATATTCGGAACAAGGAAATACAACTCAAAATCATATTTCAAGAATCTCAAAATCTTGGTTTAAAAAAAAAAATTTGATGCCCAAGTAAAAAAACACAAAATGGCAGACTTAGTGTTTTAATGCATTCAATCTGAGTAAACAAACAGGCCAATAATATACCAGTTAAACATTGACCATGCAGCTAGGAAAAATACAGCAGACATTAAAATACAGGTCATGAACTACAGGGACCAATGTTGAAATTCATACAATGTCACATAAACCTTTAACAATCACATACCTCCACCAATAAAAAACCACTTAATCAATCGATTTACACAATTACTTACTCAGATAATTAAGAAATCCGGCAAATTACGCGACAAGTGAACAATAAAGCAACGAGGCACGTGGAATGTACTGGTGTCTCGGCGGTTACGGCGGGAGATAGGTATCTTCAATGGGCGATGTCTTAAGGAAACGTCCGCTTGGTAAAGATCGGTATGCTATTCGGTTGTATAGGGAGGTTATTCGGATGGAGCGATGTGAAAACGATATTCTATTTACTAGAGTATAATTTTTGCAAGAGGGGGTTTTCAAATAACACGTGTGAAAAAAACCCTTTTTTTTCTACTTGCGTACTATAAAACGCAAATATTGATATTGGTATCATAATACCACCCATAGCGTAACCGAAGCGTGAAAACAATTGCATAATGAGCGTTTCCATGGTAATAAGAGTTCTGTAAAAAAAATATAAAACTCTTTTTTTAATAATAGGTATCATAAAACTTATAAATAAAGCACAGCCTAAACTACTGAACCTAGGGGCTTGAAATTTGGAAGTAAATATACTTTGATTTGATTTGCCCATAGGGTTATGGGCAAATCAAATCAAATCAAATCAAATTTTATTTATTGTCCGATCACAGGTATACAAGATGTTACAATATTTAAGGTGACCTAGTCCATGACCTACCATATTAATGGTGTACAATAATTATATGCACTAACGAAGGATTTTTTTGAAAATTTATGCCATCGGGCATAAATAAGATAAATTGTATGAAACTAATTCTACGCGAGCAAAGTCACAGGCGTTCACAATTAAAATTAAAAAAATATATATTTAAGTCATTATATTTTTACAATAATTCTATTTTTTATAAAAGTGTAAATTTCAAGACAGTTTTCACCCTCAGTTAAAAATACAAGATGCATTCGGCGTTCGTTATCCTTATCAAAATGTATATGATTGAGGTAAGCTGTCAGACGGTCGCGTCAAGCGCCTACGACAATTCCACACATTTTCTCAGTTTTCGGAAATAATTTACGTTAGCGTTAAGCAACTTTTCTAGCCTTTCAACCTTTTAAGAGCAGTACTTAGACTTTCTCATGGCACGGGAATGTAGTCATATGATTTCCTCAGCAATAAAAATCATTTTCTGTCTATTCGAAATTGGTAAATAGCGAAGTTGATGGTTTTGAAAGAAACAAGGGACATTGCACTCAAAGAATTTATAATTTAAATTTAAAATAAATTGGTGTTAGAAGCTTTAAATCCAATCGCGCTGTCATGTTTTGTATTTTTATCGAAGTTTATCTTCGGTTTCCATTTCCTTACCTAGCTTTTATCGCCACTTAAAACATCGTTGCGACAAACTCAAAAGGAACTTTATGCGAGCAATCAACACCAATCCTAGATAGAAAGTCAATTTGATTACTAATTTCACTAAATCGTGTACAAGTTTCTTCATTTTTAGAGTTCCGTACCCAAAGGGTGCCTAATAGGACCCTTTTATTAAATCTACACTAACCTCCGTCCGCTCATCTGTCATCTTTAATAGTCGGTTGATATTTTTGCAGAATGTGTTATATTAGTGTCCTAAAAAATTCTAATTAGTCCGTCTTTAACATTATCAAAAAATATGGAACACGTATTTTTTCTTTTGTCAATTAAACAAAAAATTACGAAGATAAAGTGCGTTGAAGTTTCGCGTGACGTCACGCCGTGGCAAACTTTATACCACGTTGTGACGTCACGAGCCCCCACCCCCGAACTTTAATGCGCGTTATATCTGTCAATTTTGATTGATTTGAAAAAGCAAAAAATACGTGTTCAATATTTTTATTTTTTTAGTTATCTTACTGACGGACTAATAATAGAATTATTACTTTTATACCCAGGACACACTCCTATTGGCCCGTGTGATTGCCGGGTTAGAATAGGACCACTCCTTGTCTTCCCGTGGATGTCGTAAGAGGCGACTAAGGGAATAAAGGCTTGTAGTACTGTTAGGCGATGGGCTTGCAACCTGTCACTAATACGCTGGTACCTACACATCTTAGCCTAATTGTGCAAAATGTGGTTACAGTTTAAGTTGTGGTTGTAAGTTTTTAGAGTTGTTGGTAATTCTGTAGCTCTGCCTACCCCACTCTGGGAACGAAGGCGTGAGTTGATGTATGTATGTATGTTATAATTTATAATGGCAGATTTCTTGATATATAATAAAAAAGTCAAATAATAGGAAACCCAATGTATCTTACATTGTTTTAATATAATATAATATAGTATTTAATATATTATCTAAAATGATATAAACCGAGAAAATTGGGCAGGCTCCCAATTTTCTCGGTTTTATAAAACTACAAATTACAATTCACAGGTTAGAAGTTTCCATTGGACAAAACCTCGACCAATGACGACCAGCCATTTGAGCAGTGTTGCCAGTTTATACCTGTAAAATTGTAACTTGCAGCTTTATAAAACATGCCCCTGGTGGTACGAAACCCTCGGAGCGCAAGTCTGACACTCACTTAACTGTTTTCCATAAAAATCCTGACTTTTCCGTCGTTTCTTCAAAGGTTATCGTCTTACTCTTGGTTAGATATAACGTTTTACAATCCCAGCGATATCGCTACGACATCGCATCCATAATACCACCCCGAGTGATATGTTTATGTTTTAGTGCGCGGGATATTTAAGGGACGTGTAAGGATGGTATCAGCGGCGCAGCGGTTGTCGGCGCGGTATTTAGCTCTCGAGATCTGGGTTCGATTGGTGGCTGAAGCAAACGTATTGTGATCGACCTATAAGGTAAAAGTTCGATGCGTTTGAAGAAGGTATTGCTAAGGTTACAAAGAGATTAAATAGCTTAAATTATGTGATTATTATTATTTTAAACTAGTTTGGATGCTTTCTGACATTGATACGTAAGTATCTGCAGCCATGTTTATTTTATAATGTTTTTTATTACAAATTGGATCATGATACCAATTAACTCAGAACATTACGTTTTTTGCTTCCAAAGCTATAAATTCGAAAATTATTACTTACCTCCTTTCTGCGTGAATCATCATAATAAGCATTTTAACTGGAGAAGTTCCTAATATTAACCAGGAATGCGGTCTTCACGGAGAGAAAGCCTATAATTTACAATTCCCAAGCCCCCATTGCAATAATTATTTCTTCGTATCCCAAATACCTTACTGAAACTAAAATATATCAACTTCATTTCCACAGTTACATTTTTCCATCAAATTACCTTTGGGTGCAGTTTCTTACCATTACAAATGCGACTTCACTCCAATGTATTCAAAGTTCAGTTTTGAATGGTGCGTGTAAGTGCAATAAATCAACTTAGGTATGCCGGAGGTTACAATTTAGCAATTTTGTTGTCACCATGATCTAGCCCTATTAACGCGTGGGTGTAATTTATAAGCAGTAGCGGTTAATAATGATCAATTCGATAATTAATCAATGGAGTTAGAAATTGAAGCTTAGCTTGAAGGAAAAGTATGCTTTATTATGCAAGAGTAAGGTGAGTTAATGATAGTAGTAGAGTAGACGTTAATGCTTCAAAAGTTTAAGATAAATTACTTCAGATTTGACATGAAACTTGGTGGTGTTTACCTTGACGTAGCTAAGGTTGCAGGAAACTGATAGATGCAAGAGTAGGACCACTCCTTTATGGCAAACCTTGGGGGAGGCCAATGTTCAGCAGTGGAAGTCTTTCAGCTGTAATGATGATGATGATGATAACATCAGATTTTTAATAACGTAAAGGATAATAATAATAGTGACAACAATATTGAGTTAATTATATAAAACAATGTAGAATAAATCTGCAGAACAATTAACTTTATTAACTGATTCAGACTTACGTAGGTACATTATGTCCTAAAATTGGAAAGAGTCCAGAAAGCTTTCATTCGATTTATTTATAGTAAAATGCACGGATATTACCCATATCTCTCTCCCACCCTTTTTATACTGGGTATGGTCAATTACACGTCGCTTGAAACCAGAAGGAATATATACCTAGTCAAGTACTTCTTCCAGCTGATAGGTGGGTACATAAACAACCCGCCACTGTTAGCTGTTATTCCCTGGCACGTTCCTCCTGTAGCCAAAGTACAGCTCCGTCCACGTCGCCGGCCTCTATTCGCCATCCCGACGGCGCGCATGCGGGCACTCTCGCACTCTCCACTGCACCGTGCGCTGACACTCCTCAACGACATTATGGACAGCGACAGCACAGTAGACATATTTTTCAACTCTAAGTCTAGATTCCTTGCTCTAGCCAGCCGTCGCCTAGAGTCTATTGTCACTTCAAGTTCAGTTTGTTTGTAGTGTTTGTATTTATGTACTTATAACTTAGTTTTAGTCAATATATTGTTTCTCCATGATTTAGTTAACATGTGTGGCTTGACTGTTAATGTTAATTATACGATCAATAAATAAATAAATAAATAAATAAATACATTACAAATTTAGTTAAAGTGGCTTTGTTTAGCCTTTTACATAAAATTTCATCTTTTGAGTATGTAGGTTAAGGTAAAACATAAACAAGTTACAATAACTTGCATTTGCGTCACGTTAACTTGAGTTTAAACAGAATCATTTTTCTACTTCACCACTGCTACTCGCTTCCGCTCATGCTATCGCTAACGCTACCGCTTTTAACTTGACTAGCAAAAAAATATCGCATTTATTTACTAGACCTAGAGTAATTATACACAAAAACGCATACTATTTAAGTTCTTCTACTGTAAACTTAGCTGCAAGTTAAATGCAATGCCTCGCCGAAGTGTCAACGTGTTAACTCTTTTTATGTTAAGCGGACATGAAGCCATTTATTTTAATTCTTTATAGATTTATTTTTACGTAATTGATGTATTTAAATGAAAAATGTTCAAGATGAATGCAATTGAATTGTTGAGCAGGTGCAAATGACATAATTGTCGTGGGAATTTTAAACAGTTACTAAATTAATGTGTTCTTATTCACTGATTCAGTCCTCTTTAATGACTTATTCTTCAAATCGTTGAAGAAGTATCTACCGGCAAACTAAAGTTTCACACGCGTTGTATTATAAATTAATACGCAGTTTATCCTCGTAAGGCCCACCATACTGCAAGCAGGGAGTTTTTTGTAAGTGCGACTTTGAATCTACCATCAATGCAATAAAGTTCAATAACGTTTGTTCGATAATGCCATTTTCAGTTTACGAACATAGAAAAATAGACCTTATTGTTATTGCAGCACAGTCCAAATTAAATCGATAGTGGCACCCTAAAACCAAGCCAATTGGTACACCTTTACTTAGTTTTGCGCCGTCAACGGAACCGTGAACTAGTCTGCAGAGCAACATACACTCGTCTGTTTCGCTCCCGGAAATTTGCATACCATCTTGCTTTCACTTGTCATTTATGAATTAGTGTCTTATTGCAATATTTACTAATTATGTGTGCATAAGCCGGGCCATTTTTACACGCGGAATACCGTATAGGTAAAATATCTACCTCTTTTTATATTATATCATTGGAATACAAAATAATAGTTGTGCGCCACTGGACGCTCGGTAGCTAAAATCTTAAAAATGTAATCCGATTTTTGCTCAAAGAGTTTGTATTCAAAAATAATTAATTGGCTTTGCTCGTGAAGGAAAAAACACAAACAATTACCAAACGGAGTCTAAGCCAGCATTAAATAAAAACACACTTCCACCTAGAACTAACGCCATCTAGGCAAGCAAGGCGATAACTTTTTCCTAAATTTGTCCATGTCCGTTTTTGCTGCAACGCATTTGAATCAAATAGTGTGAAGCGGCCATTCAATGCAATGAGATGTACAAGAAATTAATTCTATTGCTCATTACGCTCTCGCACTAAGGGCCTTCTAGCTACAAGTAGTGTTATTAATTGGTAATGCCTGAGTTTAAGTTAATTTATTAGGGGAAGATCCGAATTTATAGCCGTCCAGGGAGTTTGTTCTTAATTGTCGATATATTTACGGTGTTTTCTTGTGTGGAGCCTTCGATGGCTAATGGTTTTGGATTAGGTGTTGAGTTTCTATTGACTTTTTAAAGTGTTTACTCTTTAAGGTGGCGGTTTGACATATTTATGAGACGAGTTAATTAATTAATAGTCAATAAATATCAGGGGACAATAATTATAGCAATCAGTCCCAAACAATTTCAGGGCTTCATTCACAAACGAAAGATTGAAAGAGGATGCAGGTAGTTGTTACGAAGAGTCACGTGATCTAGCAGTGACGCGATTGGTTTAAAATCGAATAGAAACGCTAGTTAGTGTAATGCATTTTGGCTAGGACTGTGGCGACCTAGCGACATCTAACGGCAACTTGTATCAACCAACTCGCTACCTCGCCAGCGCCACCAGCGTCAGACAGCGCAACTTAAGTGTTCTACAACGCGCTAACGAAGTTTCTCCAGTTAGATGACATATATACAACTTCCAACTTCATCCCAATGGACTTCGGTCCCCAGGCATAATACCCGCCTGGAGAGAGATCTCTCTATTGTCCTCTCTTCCTACAAGGACCTCAGTTCCAGGATCGATTTCCGGTAAAGGCAGATATTTGTGTGATGAGCGACGACGACGACTTTGTTCCTGGGCTTTATATATTATATTACAAGCTTAAGGTTGCAATTAAATATTTCATACTAACTTAAAACAGAATCCAACATGAATACAATTATAAATTAGAACTAAAGGTATTTAAATTAAAATAAAACTAAGCTACTCAAATACACTCAGGAGCGAAAAAACCGGGTCAGAGTGCGTTTTTCATACTAAAGAGGCTGTTTCGAAGCCTTGGTTCCTCGCCAGGGGATGCTTTTAGTGAAATCTGATGATGGATACCTCGAGAATTGATACAAGACTTCCAGAGGGCCTTGGATACCCAACTGATTGAATCTACGGTTAACGCCGGAATTGTGCATGTTAATCTATCTAAAATGGCACTAAAATATAAAGATATCCAAATGCTGACCCAAACCGTCTCGCTGTGGTGTTAACTGATTGTGCGATCAGTTAGGTATCTTAAGAACTTTTGAGCTCCTCTATTGAACCTTGGAGTATCCACCATTAAAACTCACTGAAAGCCACCTCTGGTAAGGAACCAAGGCTTCAAAATAGCACCGTTTGTAAGAAAAACGCACTCTGACCCGTTATTTTTGCTCCTGCATGTATTAACACATTCACTGCCACCGACGCATATATGCGTCAGCGTGACTTCCACCCGGTGCCCTCAACGCATATGTGAGTTCTTACAGTAGGCAAGTTCCGTATAAAACAAAAGATGTGGCACCTGTCGAAAGTTCAAAAAACAGTACTGACAGTAATGCGTTAAAAGATATAAATAATGATCACTATTAAAAGAACACCCCCTCTAGCAGGTCCGCTCGCGGCATGGTCCCTAAGACACTGGCTGCATTACCTCTCTTGATAGCTAGCCCAATCCTTCGGAAGAGGTAAGCACCAGCTCTAGGATCTCCGGAGGTGTCTATGAGCCGGGATGACAGGGCCTTAATAAAGCTTTTCATATCGGCTGACCAAGGTCCCATGGTTTCCACTGCAAGCGCCACAAATTCGTAAGTTAACTTTGCGATAGGTCAATTTGTGTGAGATTTCTCCCTAATATTTACTCGTATTTTGTACTAAAAAACGTTAAAATTTGCTCTTAAAATTTTCGCCTTATAGTCTACTTAGTTATATTTTCAATAACCCCATAAGCCCGGGTCACCTAAAGGAAACTAATAAGGGATACCTTCATAATCGAACTTGCATCACTGACAATAATTACCACTGCTTTTCCCAAAGCAAAAACATCCTACTCAACAGAGCATAGAGTTGTATTTGAAATAACATTGGAGCATAGTGAAAGTAGGCCCATCTGCCGACCTAAAGATAACCTTTGCCATACTGTCTGCATCTAGTATTGTAATGGTACACCCACGAGAGGTATATGCAACCTAAGTGGAGCAGTTAGGAACTGTTTTACTCATAAACATAAGTACCAGGTTGCCAGTCCTTATTTAACTCTAGATAATTGGATTACAAGAAAAAATAGTCAAAACAGGACCACGCTGTCCTGTGACCTCGGTCGGTGTTAGTTTTAAATGTTATATTGTAGTTTTAGGAGATGGCGGGACAAACTGGACCACTTCTGTAAAGACTGGGCAGGGTTCGTTTGGATTACTATCTATCTAATATTTTGACTTAACAATTGGCGTCCGCAATACTTTTTGTACGAGTTCATTAAAAAGATGTTTCGTCAGTGTCACTACTCATTTTCTTAATTTTTATTTTAACTTTTTAAACTTAGCTTTGGAAAGAAAAGTTATTACACCACCGGCGTCCGTAATGTTGCAGTACTGTGCTGTGATTGGCTAAATACTAGCCAATCACAAAGCGTAGTTTTTTATTTTTTTTATGCCCTGTATACAGCAGCAAGTTTAAGTAGATTTTTGACAGATGCCGCGACGCTGGTACGTTGCGAAACGCCATAGATTGGCAATTTTGTATCGGATCGAGTCTCTTTAAACAATGACACATATTATTGAAATACGAATACGAATTGATTCTATTTTTTTCGGTTGACTAGAGCGTATCGAAATAGTTATTTCGGTGGTTGCGGAAGTAACATAGACTATTCAACTATGAAAAGAGTGACGTTGCAGTATTCTCTATGAAATCTTAATACACAGATTTTAATAGAACGAAAAAAAAATAAAAAATCGTTGATTTGACACGTTTTTTGCCGTTTTACTTCACTTTACTCTGTTAGCTGTATCAGTGTGGTAAAAACATCTGTAAACACATGGCATCGCTTTAAGGTTTTTATGACAAAATGCAATTTTTTAACAAACTTCAAAATAAGGTTCTGTATTTGACCGGCATGATTGTCTATACCTCAGTTTATCTGGACTTCCGCTATGATCATAGTTAAATGACTAAGTCTTAAAAAAGTCGACTAAAATCTTTATAAAAAAAAAAACATGATAAGAGTCAACAAGACTTATACCTTTTTTTACTTGAACATCAGAAGACTTATAACGTCGGTGAAACTGCAAAACCGCATAAGTAACATTTGTAATGAGAAGCAAAATGCACCTTATTTCTAAGATGTTAAGGTTTCATTTGCTATATAATAAATTTGTTGGTTACGCGGTTTTGCAGTATCACCGACGAATTATCCTTTCTCAATTGGACCCCTTTAATGCTTAGACACCTGAGCATGCTCTTGATCACAAAACAGTCTAAAAGTGGGTCCGCACTATGGGGCTCAATGGGATTGAACTGCGTGGCTTACCTACAGAACTTGTTACGCTAAATGTGGACAGTGTAAATCATGCGACAATAACATAGTAAGTAAACATGAAAAATACCGCCCTGTACCATGATATGACAAATATCATGTTACAATGAAATATCACAAATATGGACCATAAGTCTTGTTCCGTTACCGAGAAAATCCCACCCAAGCAATAATAGGAACCGTGTTTAGAAATAATCATAAAATTAGCACGCAAATGGATTCCCAAGGCGTGAAACTTCCTTAACGCGTCATCCAATCCGAATGGTCTAATGGAAACTGCCACATCAACACCGTTTTTATTAGACGTCCGTGAATTTACGCACATTTCTAAAGCATCTCAATTCTACCGTATCAAATTACAACCATCAACATTCGTGTATTTCTATGGCTACTACATTTGGCATTTAAATCGTGCCTTCACAATGTTAACTTTGCCAGTAAAAAGGTCGCTGCTGTCTAACAATCGTAATGATTTCTATGGTATATCTTCAGATTCTGGTTTTTGCCAATGGCATGAATAAGTTGGTCGTGCTTTAGTTGTTTATTTGAATCGTTTTTACTTAAATTTGTATGGTAATTTTGAATATTTCTAATACATAAATCTAAAGAGAATCGCTTTCAATGATTGAAGATGTAAACACTTTAGAATTTAATAGAAAACTTTTATTTCGGGTGAGTAGGCGTAGTTAAGATGCAAACGTTCCAAACGTTTCTGTTTTCTATCGACTAACGCTAAACATACAAATGTTCATATGCGCGATCTGTCATCAGCTTACGTCAATTCTATATATTTTGTAGATTTTCGACAATCGCTAACCATTAGCGCAATTTCTTTCTGTGCAATGAAGAGTTTACTTACTTCATTAGCATTATGCATCTTCACAAGGCCCCCTGAAAAAATAGCGCACCTGATTTGCCAAAGGATGATGGGTAGATGTCCCCACCCACCAACAGAAAATAAACGTGTTTCGGTTTATAAATCTTGCAAAACATCATGACTATTTTAACTCTGACGACGATCGTCCTATGTATGGGGTTTTCTTGGAAAATCATAATCATATCATATGGAATTTGTTTAAAAATGAACATATTCTAGCCTTGCTTGTTCTCGAAAGGTTTTTGTTCATTAAAAAACCCCATCGATTTTGTAACTTAAATATCAAGGGGCGATCTCACACAAATTAACCTAGTCCCAAACTAAGCTCTAGGCTTGTACTATGGCTACTAGACAACGATATAAATACTTATATAGAGAAATAAATACTTAAATACATAGAAAACATCCATGACTCACAAACAAATACTCGTGCCCATCACACAAATATCTGCCCTTACCGGGATTTGAACCCAGGACCGCTAGCTTCGCGTAGGAAGGGTCACTACCAACTAGCGCGTCGTCAAAATAGTTATTTTGTTTTTGTTTGATCCTAATGTACATTATTGACATGTATCCTGTGGCTGTTGGAGGGTGGCGAAGGGGTCCATACAAAATCCTCCACCACCCTTTAAAGTGGTGGTCGCTGCTGCTAAGCTATCTATCTTGCTAGCTATCAAGCTATCTTGACCAAATGACTACGACAGCTGAGTATGATACACGGTATAGACGTGACATTACAGACTTTTTTTATTTTATCTAATGTAATCTATACAAATATTGAAAGAGACTATGTAAACAGAATATGTAAGTATAGGGTATTTCATTTTTGACCCATTGCAATTTTGTATGTATGTATGTAAACACTTTATTGTACAAAACAAAAACAATAAAATGAAGATAAAATTTAAAAAAAAAAAATGTACATAGGCGAACTTATCCCTTTAAGGGATCTCTTCCAGCTAACCCTTGAGAGATTGAGAGAAGTGAAGGTTGTGCATCAAGTAGGCCTTTTAAATGAATCCGATCTAATTCTTGGTCCTAGATAGATAGATAGATAAAGCGTTTATTCGATGCTTCAATCACACACATACAATTGTCTTATTTAGTGGAAAAAACAATATCCTATCCTACTTATCTAAAAGAACAGTATTCAAAATTATAATACAATTACTCAGGGGTTGCAACTTTAACATCTTTTGAATCAATTTTCATGATAATGCAATCCTCCAAAGCCGCAACAGGCGAAAATAATGGCCAATTATTATTATTGTTTGACATAAGTTGATAAAAGTGTTAGTTATTGTTTGTTATTTTTGAAAAAAAAACATTGAAAATCTGCCCCTCCTAAGCGGTCAATTTGTGCAACCTCTAAATATTGTCCATTCACATTGAAATCTCTAAATTTTCATTTTTTTTTCCATTATTATCCAGGCCACCCACCTTTATGAAAAAAACATTCACTATTTTAAAGGTAAATGGTTTTTTAATGCATCAGTCAGCAGGCATACCACGAAAATGTGCAATGCTGCAAAAAACAGCACATCTGCCATTATTTTGTTAAACTAATTGTGACGTATTAAGTCTCATTAAGGTATCTACAGGCTGAAATTCTTCTGCTTCTTCTGAGTAATCCGAGTCAATCGCGGAGGAATATTCTGGTAAATAGATGTAGGTGTACCAATTTTGTTCAATGTCATTTAAATTCGGAGTCACATATTTCACAAACACTGCAATATGATAAAATTTTTATTTTAATTTGTTTAGAAGTGTTGCTGTGAAAGCAAAACCAATATAGGGTTAATTCTGCATTAATAATATTAGTATTGAAGTCTGGATATGGATTGTCTTGCAAAAACATAGTGTAACGCTCTGTACATCAATTGATTTTTGCAAACTTATATGTTGTAACTTAATTAATTTACTTGATAAGCCTGAAAATTACCTGAATGTATGATTATTCACTAAATATCAAATCGGTTTAAGTACCTATTCAAAACTTTTTGTTTTGGATAATTCCATTAAACGCGTACCTAACTATTTTTTGATAATGATTTCTTTTTGTCAAATTTTGAGAAAACTTGACCCCTAAAATCGTTTGAAATGCTTTGGCAACCCCATCCTAGTTCCAATCAACCAGCAATATCTCATGATATTCAATATCTGCGCTAGTTACTCCAGTTTCAATGTCACGTAACACAATTGGACAGCTGTCTTCAGAATAACCTCCCAACACAATTGGACGACATTGCGCTCCACGCATCACGTACGATCATAAATAACAAATTTATCGCGCGAACATCGTGCCCGCGTACGCGCACCATTTAACGGTCCTACTGAACACACCCCTACAAGCCACTGACACCATTAGTAGCCCCATTAACTAAGGAAACTGGGACACGGGCATTGTTCGAGGCTTGGGTGAAGATGCCGCCGACTCCTTACGCAGAGGCATCGGTGAACAATATTAAGGCGTGGGCTTTCTCGGTTGTAATTAAGAACACTTTTACGGAATCGACTCCTGTTGTTTAAATTCCGATCGCGTGTATAGTTGTTCTGTTAATTTGTGTTAATGTTTGAACATGTCATGTGCCGATGGGTAAAAAGAAGACTATCGAATGCCGTCTCAGGTGAAATTCGCATATTTTGACGATTTTTACCGACCATATTTGAGGTTTATTCCCTTCGTTGCGTGTTTTTAAAAGCTACAGTTAAATTTAATAGCAATTTAGCATTCTTTTTGTCTAATTAGATTTGAAACTTTATTTTATATATATTATGGAGTTTCCTTGCGACTGTAATTTATTTAAAAATTTACTATTGGTTTCTATGGTTACATTATAAAACACGCTTTACAAAATACATATCATTATTATTACACTCTTACTATCTCAAATAAGTATAAAACGAGCCCACATTCTGCAAACGTGGCCACATTTTACGGGAGCCAATTTAAAAATAATATTGCCTCAAAATTAACGATACGTAATATTAAATTTTAAATTCAGAACCCCTAAAATCCGAGCAAACCTCGAAACTCTCAAAAAAAAAAACGTAATATTAAATTTTAAATTCAGAACCCCTAAAATCCGAGCAAACCTCGAAACTCTCAAGCAAAAAGTGGAAGAAAGTTTAAACGAGTAAAAACCATGTTAAACTTGTTAAGATTGTCATCGATAAACCTTTATCTATGAGCGCAAGAAAGTACCACTGTGCGGTCCGAAGGAGTTAATTAACAAAATTCTCTTTGTCCGAGACACATAAAATTTTACGAGGATCAAGATCTGTGCACAGTGGTTCGACCGCCGGAGATTGTGGACATAAAATGCTGGAAGGAAAGCGATAGCGATCTTTGGCATTATTTTAAATTATTTTGTGTAGAAAAATTTAATGTAGCAAGAGAGATAGAATCTTATCACATTCTAAACGCCTTAACCACTTTTTTTAAATAAAAAAAATACTCAATAACTTTAAATTTATAACACAATATCCATTAAATTCAAATTTTATAACGATTGCATAGGTTATTAAATGGTATTTATAATTCAAAAACGCGTTTTTTCGTCCACTCTAAAAAACAAATTCCCCAAAAACATATTTTTTTCGGATTTTTTAAAGCATTTCACTTCCAGCGTTTTAGCGCACTTCTCCGAAGCGTAACTACCTCCGTACGAAAACACAAAAAAATTGGAGCAAGGCAGGTATGGAAAAGAACCATAAAATTTAATAGGTTTTCCTCCAAAAAGTACTTACGTGAGTCGCTTGCAGATAGCACTATCTCAACAGGGTTCCGTGAGATATGGAGACAATGGACTTTTTCTGTACCTATAGATAAGTAAACGTCTTTTATTGATGATTTCGATGCCAGTTTTGTTGTGAGCTTGATTCGTAACTATCTATGACATATTTCACAACAACCTTTTTTTTTTTATATATATGTATTTTCTTTTTTTCTTTGTTGTGTGTTGTTGTGAATAAATATTTTTATTATTATTATTATTATTATTATATTTAAGACAGCGATTTTTTTAAGCATGCGGTTAAATTGACTCGGTAATTTCTTATAGTGGTACTTTTTTTTAATTACTACTTGCTAAGTTCGTAAAATTAAAATCGGGAGCCAGTCTCACACAAATTGACCTATTCTCGAACTAGGAAATGCAAATAACCGGTTATAACCGGTTTTAACCAGTTATAACCGGTTATTTTCATACAAAAACTGTTAATAACCGGTTAAATTGCATTCCCTATCTCTAACTAAGCTCGTACTATGAGTACTAGACAACGATATCAATACTTATATAGAGAAATAAATACATAGAAAACATCCACGGCTCAGAAAAAAATACTCGGGCTCATCACGCAAATATTTGCACATACCAGGATTTGAACCCGGGGCCGCTAGCTTCGTAGGCAGGGTCACTGCCACCAAGGCTAACTGCGTTGTCAAATCAAATCAAATGATTTGTTAATGAAGTAAAAAGGACTATCACAAAACTGAAAATGACTATAGTCGGTGATCGAATTAGAGATCAAAATGTGACAGTTCCCATCTTGATTATTTAGTTATATTATTTCATAAAAACATGAATGAGAACTCGTGTAACCAGTAATATTAGGGTAAGTTTTATTGATAAAAATACCTACACTTAAACCAAAATGACTAATCACAGCGAATGTGCGCTCGTTGAGGTTAGGATTTTGATCTCGAATTCAATCACCGACCGTATAAAGAGAGCACTTAAAATAATAGGTACTTTTTGTTTTATTAAATACCACCTCAATTAATAATATTCATAAACATGCTTAAAAAACGTGATAATATCTAAAAATATTTAACTATTTTTATAGTTCAACCTAAATACTTTTTTTACTTAAGAATGAGGAAACATTATTTTAGTAAGTTTTACTTACGCTTGTCGGCTTTAATCATGCCCTTCAGTGCCGAATTCTTCTATTTCCCTTCAAAATCGACGCCATGACGAGTTCTGGGCACTGTCAATAACCGGTGCAAAATCGCGGATTGTTTCGGGTGCCTGCGCGAGAGCATCGTAAATCATCTCTGGTTCCGGTTTTTGCGAACTTTCAATTGAGTATATTCTGATGGATGCAATTTCAAAACGAGACGCTTTTTAAGATCGGTCATCGACCATGTTTTTTTTGATATTCTTGAAGTGACAATTGTTCAAGTGATTAAACGTCAATTAGAATACAATGTACTTATAGGGTAGTTCGAATACTAGCTGTACGCAGGAATAAAGCAGATATTTCATTTTCATACATATAAACGCAACACCTGGAGACTTAATTTTGACGGATTGGATTCATGGATTAAATTATGCTAACACTCAAAAAAATGAGAGCCAACAAAGAGAGATTTTCACTTAGTTGACATAAAATGAATACAATAGTTAAGATATTAGTTATAAAAACCAAAACTGATAGTAACAAACAGCAATTTCTTTCGTGATTCAACTAACATCTTAGTTGATGTATCTAACGTCTTAGTTGATGTATCTATCGTCTTGTCAGGCTCGTATGGGATCAAGACGCTTATGCACAACAATCACAATCTTGTTACAAGCGACCAATTTTTTTTTTCAGTGCTTGATTAAAAAGTTGCATTTTTGTGGTTTATAAAACACGTGGAAATTAAAAGGATAATTAATAAAATAAATAAACCCAATTTAATAAGCCCTAATTAGCCCCTTTCTTGATTAGCCCTACCGATTTTTCTTAATTGAACCTGGTTGATCACAGGAATACGAACAAACACTGACTGCTTTGGTTGGGGATAAAAGGATAAATCAAATACTACCCAAATCATTGTGTTTCATTGCTAAATCTATTTTTGTTTAACTGGGGTCCTAATGTGGCTGCGTTTACCGCGTGACAAAATGTGGATAAAACATCCGTCACTTTTTGACACGTATGTATGTAATTATGTGCGAGAGTGACGGATGCTTTATCCACATGTTGTCACGCGATAAACGCAACACTAGGTTCGCTGTTATGAGATGGTCTGGCAAAAAACAAGTAATAGTGAGTGAATCCGCGAACTTAGATTTTTTACGATATTTTAAAAGATTTAAGAGAACCAAGAAAATAAACACTCAAAAAAATGAGAGCCAGCAAAGAGAGATTTTCACTTATTAGTTGACAAAAAGTATACAAATATATAAAAAACTAACGAATAAAATAACAACTAAATGCAGAGAATGTAAAGAGAAGGATACAATACAAATTTGTGAAGAAATAGATAAATGCATTCAGAAGGGTCATATGAATAAAGCATATAACATAATAAGAAATTTTGAGAAGAAACACAATGCAAAAAGTACAACTATTCTAGATGAACAGGGTAATATACTTATAAATAATAGGGATATATTGGAAAGATGGAAGAGATACATAGAACAACTTTACAAAGGACAAGGATTGGATGATGATGATATAGAGGAAGAACAAATAGTGGAAGAGGACGAGAAAGGGCCAGACATCTTAAAAGAAGAGTTTTTGAAAGCCTTGATGAGTATTCACAATAACAAAGCAGCAGGGTGTGACCAAATATTTATTGAAATGATAAAATATGCAGTATGTGAACCCATGGTACAGGAAGTTTTTGAGTTAATGAGAGATATATACATAACAGGACAAATACCGGTAGATTTCCAAATAAGCAGAACAGTGGCATTGCCAAAAAAACTTAATTCTTTAAAATGTGAAGAACACCGAACCTTAAGCCTTATTTCGCAAGCATCTAAAATTTTATTAAAAATAATTCAAAACAGATTGAGACCAATTGCTGAAAACCATTTAAGTTCCGATCAGTATGGTTTTCGACAGAATAAAGGAACTAGAGAAGCTATTTTAGCTCTTAGATTAATAGTTGACAGGCGGTTAGATTTAAATATGGATACACACATAGCATTTGTTGACCTGGAGAAGGCTTTTGATAAAATAGACTGGAAGAAGATGATGTATAGCCTGCGTGGTGTTGGTGTTTGCTACAGGGACCGAAAGATTATTTGCGAACTTTATAAGAACCAGGAGACCATTATAGAAGTTGGAGAGGAAAAAGCAAAAGCAAAGATAAGGCAAGGTGTCAGACAGGGTTGTCCACTCTCACCGCTCATATTTAACATTTTTATAGAAGATGCCATAAAAAAGGTAATAGATTCAGATTTGGGGGGAATTAAATTTAATGGACAAAAAATTCACTTCATTAGGTTTGCGGATGATATTGCAGCATTTGCTGAAACCAACAGTCAACTACAAGACCTAGTTGTAAAAATGGAGGAAATTTTCAATCAGTTTGGACTTAAAATTAATAGCAGTAAAACTAAAACTCTTATAATATCTAAACATGCAAAAAAACATAACCCAATCATTCTTAACAATAGTACAATAGAACAAGTAAACAAATTTAAATATTTAGGAAGTTTAATTACCAATGACTCCAGACGCACCGCAGACATCATTCAAAGGATAGCCATGGCTAAAAAAGCCTTCAATAACAAGAAGCACCTATTAAGAACTAAAATATCAAAAAAGGGTAAAAAACGCTTAATTAAAATCTACATCTGGAGCATTGCGTTGTACGGTAGCGAGACTTGGACACTAACACAGAGAGATAGAGAAAGGTTGGAAGCGTTTGAGATGTGGTGTTGGCGAAGGATGGAAAAAATTTGCTGGACGGAAAAGAAAACCAACGAAGAAGTTTTGAAGATGGTGAACGAGAAAAGACATATTTTAAAAACTATAGAATGTAGAAGAGGAAAGATGATGGGCCACTTGATGCGGCACGATAGTTTCTTTTTGAACATTTTGGAGGGTAAAGTCGAAGGAAAAAGAGGAAGAGGAAGACCTAGGCTCACATACTTTAACCAAATAAGACGGAAGGCGAATGTCGTGTCGTATCAGGAGGTGAAAAGGCTGGCACAGGATAGAGAAAAGTGGCAATTACTCCACCGACAAGAGCCTGGCTCTTAAATTTAATGATGATGAGTTGACAAAAAATGATTACAATAGTTAAGATATTAGTTATATCAACCAAAACTGATAGTTAACGACAGCAATTTATTTAGTGATTCAACTAACATCATAGTTGATGTATCTAACGTCTTAGTTGATGTATCTATCGTGTTGTCAGGCTCGTATGGGATCAAGACGCTTATGCACAACAATCACAATCTTGTTACAAGCGACCAATGATTATTTTTAGTGAAGGCACCATTCCGCGAGCGGACCTGCTAGAGGGAGTGATCTTTTTATAGTGGTGATTATTATTTATATCTTTAATATTTGAGTAGCTTAGTTTTATTTCAATTTAAATACGTTAGGTTCTAATTTTTAATTATTTTAATGTTGAATTCTGTAAAAACTGATTAAAATTACGCTGATTTAGTAAAAAAAAGGCAATAAATTTTACCCGAAAAAGATCTCGGGATTCTTCTAATATAATAATATTTTATCATAATCCTTGTCCGCGGACCGGGAGACGAGCTATAGGTAGGCCTCCAACAAGATAGAGTGACGACCTAGTAAAGATCCCGGGAACGCGGTAGATGCGAAAAGCTCAAGACCGGTCTGAGTGGAGAGCCTTGGGGAGGCCTATGTCCGGCAGTGGACGACAGTGGATGATGATGATGATGATCCTCATCTTAGCCGTAAGCTTATTTAAGATTATAAGTTAAAACGATGCAATTTATATTGTAACATTACATTGATGAATAAATAAATTAAAGTAAACTGAACTAAACTAAGATAAATAATTAAGTATTTGTTTTTTGCGTAGAGAATAAACAGATATTTTTTTAGTTTTTTTACTGACTTGACATAATATGCCTTCCGCAAAAAACTTTACGACAACGTTCGGTTTGTGCTAGATAATAAGTTTCCCAAAATCTTTTTATCCGCCGTTTGAGTACTGTTTTTTTTTAATTTGCCATAGTTTTAGTTTTAATTCGTAATTTTTACTTTGTAACTTTACCTCATTGTATCCTAATGACATCGTTCCTTTTTCAAACTTGTGTTTGAAAAATCACTATTAAAAAACTACTTAATCGTCATTAAATTATGAGTACAGCCGTTTAAAAAATATATTTTTATCCGGTTATTTGAACTCAACAGGAGCTTGTCAGGTAATAACTTAATTCATAATCAGTAATATTTGTATCAATAAAAAGCTCTGGTATATAATTATCTAACCGTTAAAGTCGTTAAGATTCTTAATTTTACGATAAGGTAACTTTTAAGCTACCTAGGCCATAAAAATAAATAGACCAATATTTTACAAAACGGGCCATTCAAATGGCTATAGTATTTAAATAATCGACCCACAATAATTAACTTATCTTAATAGTTAAGTCGTATTTTGTCATTAGAAACTACTAGTAGGTAGCTTAAAAAGATATCAAAGTATACATAGGTTCTTTATACTTATGCAATAAATTAATTAATCTATATATCTTTCTAACACCTATATAAAATTCTCGTTTGTAACAAACTCCTCCGAAACGGCTTGACCGACTCTTATGAAATTTTGTGTGTATATTCAGTATGTCTGAGAATAGGACGTAATAGTACTTTACGTGACGGTTGCGTAATGCCAATTACGCAGAGTCGTGTACAATACTTTATCTACACACATATTATAACTACTCTAAGATGGGTTCAGAAGCCGAAAGGCAAATGACCAGCATTACCATACCTGTGGTAGTAGGTGACAGCGATCACAGCTGTAACGTAATTTTGAAATTACGTTACCGAATATTGTAAGGTAATAAGATCCAAATTTGGAACATCTTCCAAAATTAACAGCTGTCATCGCTGTCACCTACTACCACGGGTAATGTTGGTCATTGCCTACGGGTTTTGAACGCATAATAGAGGACTTATGATATGTGTGTAGGTATAGTATTACTGCACAGACCGGGAAATAGGCTTGTATAGTGCTTTTCTCCAACAATGTGAGAAAATTTAAAACAATTGTTAATAATATTCACAGTCCTAACATTTCATTGAAAAAAAGAACAGAAACGTACGAGTAAGTAGGACACTGAAATAAAGCATTAAATAAAATCACAAATTTAAACGTAATAAATTCAATTTGAATAAAATATAGTTTAATTAAACTATAACATTTATTACGCGTTTATGTTATTTCGGCAATTTATTATGTTTATGAACGCAATTTCTATTTTAAAAAAAGTCAAACTATTTGACACATTTTTAAATACGTCGTAAACGCTGTTTGAAAGGGCTTAACTTTTTAGTCTATGACATTTAAAAAGTAAAATAGGTATACAAGGAAGAATTTTTTATTGCACGAGTGTTTGGCTGTTTGGAGATAGTTATCCTAGTCCAAACATGGTTTTAAAAAGTAAAACACCAGGTACGTAATGAAATTTCATACATTTTCGCGGCGCTGCCTTGGTAAATAATAACTTTGTTTTTTTTTAATTTTGCATGGACCTGGAACTTACAACTTCGCGGGCTGATTTGACAACAGTAAGGTTAACATTTTCGAGCATGTGGGAGAATAAGTATATTTCATAAGCGTAGTATGAAAAAGGGCGGCGCACAGCTAGTAATATATAAAAATCCCGTATCTCGATGTTTATGGTAAAACTGCTCCAAAACGGCTCACCCGCCTTTTTTTAAATTATTTATATTCAGTAGGTATGAAAATAGGCCGTAAAGTAAATTTCATAAAGACGGTATAGTTTTTACCGCCTAGAATCTCGGCCCTGGGCCTCTATTCTAAGAGGTAAAAACGATATCGTATTTGACCTATTATTGAATTGTTTTTAACTCAGCCACCATTATTGTCAAGTAAATAAGAGTTATCAAAACGATGACAATACGATAACAGCTCAAAAACAATATTTGTATTACACAGCGACCATTTTCTTAATAGCGATCGGCAATCTTCGTTTTCCTATGTCACACGAGTGACAAACATACTGTCAGTTGCGAGTGCAAGCGTGATAGCGATAGCCAGCCGAATGCTATTAAGAAGCTGGGAATACTATTCAGTCAACAGCATAAATAAGTGATCATTTACGTACCTTGTCACATTAACGTCGTGTTTGAAATGTCATACAAAATTGTGAAACGATTGAAAGCGACAAGGTACATAAATGATCACTGCTGTTGAGTGTACAGTGTTGAATAGAGGCCCTGTAGTGTAATGTAATAACTATAACTATATCGTATCCTGTTACTCTCACGAACGAACCCGAAATTCCCCGAGCTAAACCGAACCACCTGAAAAACACCGGTTGCGGCCGCGCACCTCAATTAGTACTTTCCAGCCGATCAGGCATCTTCATGCCTTATTTGGCAAGGTGTGGGTGCATCAGGGTCCTCGGATTTATCTTAAGATAAGTTTATCTCTAATAGCGGACAAAAAAGACGGGTGTTTTAAGTTTAACGTGCGCATGTTTGTGTGTCCGTGGCATCGTAGATCCTAAACAGACGTACTGAATTGAACGTGTTTTTTTTAAATGAAGTTAGTTTGATCGGGATGATTCTTAGCTAGGTTTCATTAAAATGGGTTCGGCCGTTTAAGACACATTTGTTCTGAAACAAGGGCGCCATTTTGTCAGGTGGTTTATATTTTTCTAAATAATTAATTAATACCAATGTAATTAATTTTTAACCGCAATTAAAATAAGTACTGATTTCAGTCTACAAGTTGTATTTATAATTAGGAAACAATCAGCGGGGCTTGATTTAAGATTTATTTTTTTATGGCATAAAGAAGACAACCAGATTAGTGAGCACATAATTATAGTTCCGTCGTTGATAATGAAGATGGAATGTTTTTATGCAGTCATTTCATTCTCAAGCTGTCATTCCGCTGCATCGGAATAAAATAATTCAGACACTGTTGCTGTTGGTTTCCAGTGGCCCGCTTCACGAAGCTACAAGTTACAATTTACAAGCGGGACTCTCTTTCTAGCGAAAGGAGTTAGAAAGAGACTTCCGCTTGTAATTTGTAACTTGTAGCTTCGTGAAACGGGCCCCAGGCGTCGCTTTTTAGAAAACTTTTGCTATACCTACCAAATGACTAAATTATCTGTCATGTTATTATCGTTCATAATATTTATTAAGACAGGTTTGACGACGCCTAGTCGGTAGTGACCATGCCTACGCAGCTAGCGATCTCGAGTTCGATCCCCGGCAAGGGCAAATATTTGTGTGATGAGCGCGAGTATTTTTTCCCGACTCTTGGGTGTTTTCTATGTATTTAAGTAGTCCCCATAGCCTAGAGCTTAGTTTGGGACTAGGTAAATTTGTGTGAGATTGTGTTGAGTTTTTTTTTTTTTACCCTACTTCACAGCACAGCAGCCGAGCCAAGATGCAAACGCCGCTAATGTTTGGTTTCTATTGACTTGAAATTAATGTATGGAATTGAAATAAGCGGGCTACGCAATCGACAGTTTACGTGAATTCTATACAAATTGTAGATTTTCCAAAATTGCTTACCTAAAGGGTGGTCCAGACATAGAGGCCGCTTGTTGCAACTGTTTCTATGGCAACAAGCATAAACAATTGAATCAAATGTCAAAAGTATCTTAAATATAATTTATCCTAGTTTGCATTTCGGTATTGAAATCATAAAAAATCGCTCATAATGAAACGTATCGAGCACGAATGTCGAGCTAGGTCAATCATAGAATTTTACGAAAGCCATTGTCAAAATCGTCTTGACACTTTGTACCACTTCCGCCAGCAAAAAGTACCTGACCGGACCATCCGAAATGTGTTAAAGCGATACATAGAAGATGGGCAAGTAGGATTCAAGCAGCTTCCTGGGCAGCAACCGTCTGTAAATACGCCTCGATTACAGAAAAAGGTGTTGAAGAAGGCGAGACAAGATCGCAGCAAATCTGACCGTGTCTCGTCACGCGAGCTCGGATTGACACTTTCTACTTATCGGCGAGTAAAGAAAGCAGCCAGGATTCGAAGCAGAAAGAAGAGACGTAGTCCTAAATATAATCCAGGTCAAATAGATCGGTGCATTAAAGGTGCAGCTAAGCTGTACAAGGACAGTATTCCCAGCGGGCGTAACTTTTTCTTTGTTCTGGATGACGAAACGTACGTGCCGTTAGATCCGACTCAAGTAGCGGGAGACAAATACTACTTATCGGATGATGAACAAGAAACACCAGTCGAAGACACTTTACTCCCGACTGGGAAATTTGAGAGCCGCTATATGATCTGGCAGGCCATCTCCGAAGGTGGGAACATATCCGAGCCGTTCGTTACTAACCGCACAGTAAACGGCGAAATATACTTGAAAGAGTGTATTAAGAAACGGCTGGTGCCTTTTATTCGGAAGATAAATGTACAAAGACCCGTTTTGTTTTGGCCAGACCTCGCTACGTCACATTACGTTGGACCTGTGCTTGATGAACTTAGGAAGGCAGGTATCTCTATTGTACCAAAACGAGACAACCTACCGAATGTGCCCCAGCTTCGGCCGATTGAAAGATTTTGGGCTCTTTGTAAGCAACGATATTGCGAGTTAAATAAGCCGGCGACCAACATTGCAAGTATGAAGCGAATATGGACGCGGATTTCCAAGCAGATCGCAGCCAAATCTGGAAAATCGCTGTTCAAAAGCTTCCGTTCCAAACTATTAAAATGTGCAAAACAAGGTCCCGTTGGAATATAATTTTTTGATATTTTTAATGTAAATAAATGTTGATCTCAAAACAAAACTCGGATTTTGTATAACTATATTAGTTTTTTTTTAATTTGTGTTTTTACAGGCGGCCTCTATGTCTGGACCACCCTATACTTAGTAAATGCATCTTGAATGTACAGTCAAGGAATTTAATTTGTAACCCACCTTAGGTCCAAAGTCAATCTGACATTCTACGGCAATAAGGTTGAGTTTGGTTATGGTTGAGTTTCCTATCAATTACAAATGACTTGGCATCTCTAATGACAATGACATCTTCAAGCAGATTTTCTTTGAAATGGGTAGTAAATTAACTTCCGTGACCGTACGAGTAATGCCCAGATGATAGGAAGTCAATCCTGTCGTTTTAATATTCCGCAGAATAGAGGCATAGGTTAAGACATTTCATCTTTGTATCTCTCAAATATAAAATTACATTTATCTTAATTTTTTTGCATTTATTACGGACCTGACATAGAAATACGTATAAGACATTTCATCTTTGTATCTCTCAAATATAAAATTACATTTATCTTAATTTTTTTGCATTTATTACGGACCTGACATAGAAATACGTATATGAATGTAGCTAGCTAGGAAGCGAGAGAGAACAAGCGTTGAAAAGGACGTCAATCACTTAAGACTATCACACACATAGTCGAGTTCATAAAAATATGTATACATATTTACCTTGTATATTTAATGTCATGTTTAAACTGCCATATATGAATTGTCTTATCAGTTAAAGTGACAAGGTACCAAAGTATACACGTCATATATTTATGAACTCGTATGTACCATAGTGCTTAGGACCCTCGGATAAAAATACAAGTAAATTTCAAACCCTATTAGATATTCTTTCTACCTGTGTAAACATGTCTCGTTAGTAATGATCTGATATCTTCAGATGAACCTAAAGATTTGAACACCATGCGTAGCGGTAGAAGGACAATAAATCAATTTGTGGGAGCGGTCAGCGCCCGCTGCGCCTGCGCAGGGAAAGAGTAACCGCTTTTATTGTGACACTAGCGGTCGAAATTATCAACGTATTGCTTTTAGCCGCGACTTTGTCCGTGCAGAAATTTATTTTTCTTCAGCAACCGTGCAAAGGTTATAGACTATCTCTGTGTTAAATTTCACATCAATTGGTTGATGCGTTATAGCGTAAAGACAAAACAAACAAACATACTTGTGCATTTATAATACAAGGTGAGGATCATCATCATCATCATCATCATGTCAGCCGAAAGACGTCCACTGCTGGACATAGGCCTCCCCCAAGGCTCTCCACTCAGACCGGTCTTGAGCTTTTACGATGAGGGTGAGGATAGTTAGTTATTAATCTCTTATACAATTTGCTTCTCAATTCATCTACAAACTGCTAACTTGCAAGCTTTAGGTGGCAGAGCGTGGACAAACTATCCTACTAATATTATAAATGCGAAAGTTTGTTTGTTAGTTTGTTACCCTTTTACGCTGCAACGGCTAGACGCATTTGGATGAAATTTGAAATGGAGACAGCTTATATCCTAGATTAACACATAGGCTGGGAGCCCTTTGTTTCCCATAATTTTATTAGTCATAATGTAATTGTTGACATAATTTTTGATAGTCATAATTTTTTATATCGCTGAAACTGTAAACTTTTCAGAAATTCTGAAATATCTAACGTGTATACAAGACTTGGTTAGGTCAGGTTTGATTTATAAAAATCCTGAAAAAGTAACAGTTTCTTTTATAAAACACGTTATGACTTGCGATGATTATGACCTAAAGCACATTATGACTAAAAATAATTATGTCGGTCAATATAGACCCACGTAGGGGACTTTTAATCCTGGGAAATTTAAAAGTTCCCGGGGGAATAACGATAATTGAAAAGCTGTTTTGTTACTGTGTTGTTATAAATAGATAATTCTAATTTCTACACTGAAAACAAAATTGGTCGCTTCGAACAAGATTGTAATTGTTATGCACAAGGATCGGAAAAACGCCCGTCATTTTGAAAACATAACCCTGTTCCGTAATGAGAGACTTCCTTCTGATGTTAATTAAAATTATTATTAGGTATTTTACATTTATTATACCATTATTTATATGTATTCAGCAACAATATTATTAATGAATAAAACCATAATGGTTATGGGAAAAAACACTTTCGCCAATCAAAAAGAATGTCTTTTTTTTTAATTTTCGCCTGTTATTCCATAACGACGTGAATTTAAAACCTATTTATGACTCGAAAAAGTTTGTTCACAGTTTACGGAGGACATTGGGGCAATTGTTGACATTGGTTTACTGTTTGTATGTGTGTTTGTGTTTTCTAATTAACATTTCGGTGTCCTTAATTAATAAAATTGTCGCTAAGTACATATAAATTATTGTATAAAAAATCTATAAAATACATAATAATATTTTTAATTAATATCAAGGAAGTCTCTGCTATACGGAACAGGGTTATGTTTTCAAAATGACGGTCGTTTTTCCGAATCTTGGTTATGCATTAGCGTCTTAATTCCAAACGAACCTAACAAGACGTTACTGATGTTATCCACTAATATGTTAGTTGAATCAATAAAGAACTTGCTGTTGTTACTATCCGCTTTGGTTGATATAACTAATACCATAATTATAGTATACATTTTCCTGTCACTAATACACTGGTAAACATCTTAGCCTAAGGCTGCGGCTCCACTGAGGCGGAGATGAGCGGAGTGGAGCGAAGCTGTGCCAATATTAACCAATAGAATCTAAACTAACGTGCGCAAGGCGCGCTCGACGTCACCGCATGTGCCTTCTTTTGGTTAATATTGGCACAGCTCCGCTCCACTCCGCTCGTCTCCGCCTCAGTGGAGCCGCAGCCTAATTGTGCAAAATGTGGTAACAGAATTATCAACAAATTTTTAGGGTTGTTGGTAATTCTGTTGCTCTGCCTACCCCACGCTGGGAATGATGGCGTGAGTTTATGTATGTTTATGAGTAAGTAGTATATTTTTTTTGACAACTTCTCAAGAGAAACTCTCTTTTGGTTTGCTCAATTTTTTTAAAGTTTATATTAATATGTATGTTAGACTGTAATAAATACGCCTTTTCATCTATTCCAGCTGATTTAGGTAGCACTATGAATTAAGACACTTTCGCTCGTGACTTAACAGGCTGATTCGGAATCGGATCCCCCGGCCGCATGCACGGCAAGTGTACGCACCCCCAGTTGGTCGGAGGTTGGCGGCCCTCTCGTGACGCCTCGCTCGTGGTTCTCTAAGGAGACGTAACCAGGTGAAGTGGTGTCTTGTTTGACCTTCTTGAACAAGGCAACGCTACCTACTACGATCTTCGGCCAGCTCTTCCCATTAGCTGCTAGGGATGTAGAATGCTACCACATCACGCTTAGCAAAATCTTTGAAGCGCAAAATGGGCCGGCCAACGGACGTTAAACTTAGCCTGTAAGGTATTAGTAAAACCGGGCAAGAGCATGTCTGACCATGCTCAGTGTAGGGTTCCGAAGCGGTTAATACACAAAAACTATCTCAAAAAACCATGGGTCGGCCAACGGACGTTAGACTTAAGCCTGTGAGGTATTAGTAAAACCGGGCAAGAGCATGTCTGACCATGCTCAGTGTAGGGTTCCGAAGCCGTTAATACACAAACACTATCTCAAAAAACCATGTGCCGGCCAACGGACGTTAGACTTAAGCCTGCAAGTTATTAGTAAAACCGGGCAAGAGCATGTCTGACCATGCTCAGTGTAGGGTTCCGAAGCCGTTAATACACAAAAACTATCTCAAAAAACCATGGGCCGGCCAACGGACGTTAGACTTAAGCCTGTAAAGTATTAGTAAAACCGGGCAAGAGCATGTCTGACCATGCTCAGTGTAGGGTTCCGAAGCCGTTAATACACAAACACTATCTCAAAAAACCATGTGCCGGCCAACGGACGTTAGACTTAAGCCTGCAAGTTATTAGTAAAACCGGGCAAGAGCATGTCTGACCATGCTCAGTGTAGGGTTCCGAAGCCGTTAATACACAAAAACTATCTCAAAAAACCATAGGCCGGCCAACGGACGTTAGACTTAAGCCTGTAAGGTATTAGTAAAACCGGGCAAGAGCATGTCTGACCATGCTCAGTGTAGGGTTCCGAAGCCGTTAATACACAAACACTATCTCAAAAAACCATGTGCCGGCCAACGGACGTTAGACTTAAGCCTGCAAGTTATTAGTAAAACCGGGCAAGAGCATGTCTGACCATGCTCAGTGTAGGGTTTCGAAGCCGTTAATACACAAAAACTATCTCAAAAAACCATGGGCCGGCCAACGGACGTTAGACTTAAGCCTGTAAGGTATTAGTAAAACCGGGCAAGAGCATGTCTGACCATGCTCAGTGTAGGGTTCCGAAGCCGTTAATACATAAAAACTATCTCAAAAAACCACAAGTATGAAGTAAGACTATTTAAGGTTATTTTGTGCTGTCTTAGGTCATTTTAGTAGGTATTATCACTTTAGTCACCTGTATCTCAGGAACCAATCAAGTCTACTTAGTCGTCATAGTTTTCCTTTAAAATTCGTTATATGTGCTTTCATTTAAGATATTTTTCACATTTTTAGTATTTGTAGTTTTGGCTGTAGCGGGGGGGGACACTTGACTCTAACAAAAATTAGCGCTTTAAAGCTAAATATTTCATAAACGGATCCCTCAATCGAAATATTGTTTTTACAAACCCGTAATATTTTTGGAAGACCTATCCAACAACACCCCACACTACGAGGTAGAAAAGAAAAAAAAATACATCACCACGTTACGTGTAGGGGAGGTAGAGCAAAAAAAAAATTTTTTCTAGATTTTATTTTACCACTTTGTTGGCGTAACTAATATGTATATTCATGCCAAATTATAGCTTTCTAGTACTCGAAGTCTCTGAGCTAGGCTGCGGACGGACAGACGGACGGACGGCCATGGCGAAACTATAAGGTTCCTAGTTTGACAACGGAACCCTAAAAATGGGTTTTGTTGCATGTATTAAACGTTATCTATTGTATATATACTCTAGTTTTGAGCGTGGCATGTCTCCAGTTAAACAAACCTAAAGTTAACTCTTATCTTTGCTACAATTTTGGATCTGCCTTGTTATGCCCGCAGTTAAGAGACGTTAACGGCTTATCTTAATGCGAACACTTTATTTGCGCACTCGTAAACTTTTAGCAATAAAGTAAGCAAGATGTAATTTGCATGGCATTAAGGGGCAGTTTATAATGCAGTTGTCATTTAAAATAAGTTTGTCAAATATTTCATTTTTGGGTCATGCTTTGGTTGCCAACTGTACTTTTTTGAACAGTCTTCATCTACTCATCAAGACGATTCTAACGAGCCCTAACACGTCGGGTTTATAATGTGTTATTTAGGAGTTACTATGGCCATCCTACGTCTTCATCATCAGACTAGGTCGATGGTACTATATTATTGTATTGTCATTAGAACTAAAGGTGTATGCAAATTTTCAGCTTCTTCGGAAACCGGGAATTGGATCAAATTTAACTTGCAAGATTTGACCCGTAAATACATACATACATACATTGCAAGTTAAATAAAAGCTTGTGAAAAATACACAGACACACACACATTCAAGTGAGTATGGTCTTCTTGTGGTAACATTTTCAGTTTTTGTCATGCATGTATTTCTTTATATACCTACTTAAGTTTATAGTTGTCTAGTACCTACCCATAGTACAGTCAAGGACTTTAATTGTTATGACACTATGGAACCCTGTCGCATAACGTTAATCATTCATTTAAGCGTAATTTCTGTCATGTGGTTTGACGCTGTCATTATGACAGGGTTCCATAGTGGCATAACAATTAACGTCCTTGACTGTACATACAAGCCCAGAGCTTAGTTCGGGACTAGGTCAAATTTGTTTGAGATTGTCCCCTGATATTAATTTATTACTAACTTTTGCCCGCGACTTAGTCCGCGTAGAATTATTTATAAGGCCATCCCATGTTGCGGGGATTATCGTTGTTCCTTCGCCTCCATTAAGTTTTAAATGTCCAGTATAAAATGTAATTGTTACCTATGTGTTAATCCAGGGCTATGTATAGTCTATCTCCATTTCAAATGTCATCCAAATCCGCCAGTCGTCAGCAGTTGCAGTGTGAAGGAGTAACAAACAAACACACACACAAACTTTCGTAGTTATAATATCAGTGAGATTTCATTTGATTTGATTCAATCACGCATAAATGGCTAAATAGATTTGGTACACAGGTATTCATGTAACGAAAATAGAGTTCGTTGGTTCTCAGGGAACTCGAAAATAAAACGAATTTCTAATCCAATTTTGGTATTTAGGGTACAAAAGTACCATTATAAAGAACTCACTTTGCCTAAAAAATTAGCACAGTACAAACCGACCGTAGCTCCCCCTTTACAAGAAACCGTCTCTCCACGATCTCAAAATGATACGCGAAATGTACGGCGCAGTAAAACCTTCCTTGATTTTGATAATGAAGTGTAAATATGCTTTTACACGTCTCCTCCGTATTGTAAATAAGTGTGATATATAAAAACGATGCGGACGCAGTTAACGGGGTACTTACTTTGACTTAACGCTTGGTTGATCAAATCTTTTCGTTGCGCATTCAAGTGAGCTTTACTTGATTGTAAAGACGAGCTATAATTCTTTTTTATGTGTTAAAAATCCAAGAAATAATTTGGTAGGTATGTTGGAATATAAAATGCATACTGACTTTTTAAATAATTTTAAGCCTCTGGATTTTCGTGGAAAGTCTTTAAATATTGTTTTACTAATTTATTCAAAAATCAATTGTTCGTAAAATGACATAATTTAAGAAAACAGTTGAGTCTGTAATTATTTCATTAATAAGTAGGAAAACTCACAGAATGTATATTTAAATAAAGTAAAAAAAATATCGGGGCACAATTTCACACAACTTGACCATATCCCGAACTAAGCTCTAGGCATGTACTATGGGTATGTACAAGGCAACGAGAAACGTACTAATAGAGAAAAAAATATTTAAATACATGGAAAACACTCAAAGCTCATAAACAATAGTCGCACTCATCACAAAAATATTAGCCCTGACCCGGAATCGAACCCGGGACCGCTAGTTTCATAGGCAGAGTTTAGGCTACCTTTCTAGGTAAACAGGCTTTCAGAATTATTCAACATAATCATATCACAATAGTTAGGCACATTGCTCCGGTCTAATGTAATGCAACGAACGTAGGTACAGTCACCAGCATAAATAAGTGATCATTTATGTACCTTGTCACTTTAACGTCATACAAAATTGTGATACGATTGAAAGCGACAAGGTACATAAATGATCACTTATTTATGCTGTTGACTGTACCTACAGACTAAATAAATGCATTTTACAAGTCAGTGCCACGGGTATCTAGTTCCATACAAAGTAAACTCAATATCGAACATTTGGCGCTTAATACATTATGCTAAGAACGTCTGCTAATTAATGAGGTGCGCTAACTGGGCGCGATTGCTGATAGCCTAGTTTAGCGTAAGATTTTAGTCTAAGGGACGCTTAACTAACTCACACTACGAGTATGTTATTGTTAGAAAACTGCTTTTGTGTATTTTTAAATATAAAGGTGGTGGTAATTAAGGCGGAAATAAGCATCGACGATGGTCATTTAAAACTCAGTTTTGCGTAAGTCTGCCAGTGATGTCATATTTTTGCATTTAGGTACCGACTACATATTATTCGCGATCAATTATTTTTTATACTTAATAAGTATAATAACGACCCGGCTAAATGAATAGTAAACTAATCACAATACAAATTGGCTCCAAAAATGCTTTTTAAATAGGTATATTACATTACGTCAAAAAAAAGCATGCCTACCTGAGCTAATTGAATCACAAAAAGCATGCCTACCTGAGCTAATTGAATCACAAAAACCTTAACATAAGTAAAAAGTTAATAAAAATAGCAATTATTTTACTCTGTACGAAGGCATTGTATTAAAATAATGTTGTTGCCTCACGGGGTCCTGTAACACAGGGAATCCTAGCTCACGTCCCAAAGCCATGATTTACTTATAAACGTGTTTTTATTAAATAAATATATTTCATTTCATTTCATTTCATTATTTAAATCTACTTGGTACTATTAAATATTTTTTTACAAAAAATAATAATAGGTAATTGCCTTATCCTAGGTAAAAGCGACGTGTGTGAATCAACACCATCGCGTGCGTTACTAAGTCATCGCAAGCGCACGAATTAATTGGAAGACGCCGGCGCATTGTTCTGCGATCTACGCTACAAGTTAATCCTGGATCGGAACTGTTAATTAGTGTTAGCGTAGTGTTAGGCGCAAGCGCGAATACGTGTTACAAGATAGTTACAAATTTTAATTTACAAATGGTAATTCTAAATGTTTTCCTACTAATATTATAAATGCGAAAGTTTGTCCGTTAGTTTGTTAATCCTTTACGCTGCAACGGCTGGACGAATTTGGATGATTGATGATGAATGATGAATTTGGTATGGACATAGCTTATAGCTAGGCTACTTTTCATCACGAAAAAGATAAAAAAAAATCGAGGGAAAAACGATACCCGAAATCTACTCATACAAAGTCGCAGGCAGAAGCTAGTTATCAATAAGTACCAATTTGAGTTAAGGTTTTGCGAGCTCCTCAGTGACAATTTACTCATATGATTTTTTTTAATGGTGGTAGGATCTTGTAGGATCTTGTGTAGGTCCATTCATTTATGATTGTAGTTTCGAGAATGATAATGTAAAAAAGCTTATTAGTTTTGAGTACCTACCTATTTTTTTCATAGGCAGGTACTCAAAACTATAAAGTAAATTCTACCTTATACAGTTATATTGGACTTGTTATTTGTTCTAGACCAGTTATCTACATTTTAATTTATTTTAAATAATTAAATAAATAAAATATCATTATTTCGGACCACAAGAAGAAGATATCTGCACAGGATGAGGATAATTATTATTTCATGCATAAAATTTTTACTTGCAAAAGATCAAAAAATGTAATACAATAAATCGATGACAAACATCAATAACATCCTTGCCCGTTGATTGCAAAGGTAATTAATTATAATTTTAATCAGAGCACGGTTTTATCGCTCGTTCTTCGGCGAAACGGGCATCGGCAAAAAATATTGAGACACCATATTGCTGTCAGACAAAATGAGTTAAGCGCCAAAAATATGCCATTCAAAGATTTACTTTATACAAAACTCAAGATTTTTTTATAGTCAAGTTAGAAAAATAAAAAATTGTTTAAAGCAATGTTATACTTGCAGGTTTTTTTGTTTTCATGAAAGCCGTTTTTTTTACCATAAAAGACCCATTCTTGGATTCATTACAAGCCTAGAGGTTAGTTTGGGACTATGTCAATCTGTAAGGCAGTAAGATTGTCCTTTATTCTTGTACTATACGAGTATTCGAATGGGTTCTTTAAAAAGAATAAAAAAATATTCATAGTAAATACAGGCATTTTTCTCGAGAAATGTGAAATACCGTAAATTTTATAATTCACGTAGATAAGTTAAAAACAATAGAAGTTTTCTTAGGATTGCGTTAAGCTTTATATTTGACACTAGTTTTCAGGGCCAGGAAAAATGAATAGAGAAAGTTAGTCCAGTAAATTTTTATGTCTTAGCTAGTTTTAATTAAGTATGTAATATTTCTTAGTATTTTATGGCAAGGAGAAGGCACTTGAGCAAACAGGCAACCTAATGGTAAGAGGGATCTAGACAGATAATTGCATGATCAAGGCTACAATCCTAAGGCTGCAAATGCGTTGCAAACCCTGAGGATTAAGGTAGAATATATTTCATTTTATACAATACTATTTAAAAATAGTGACCCGCCCTCGCTTCACTTCAGTTTATGTGAGTTTTCTGTAACACCCGTACATAAACCAACATTTATTATACAAAACCTTCCTATTGAATCACTCTAACTATTGCTGACAACTGCATTAAAATCCGCTAAGTATTTTAAAAGATCTAACGGATACGACTTCATTTTATACTAATGTAAAGATAAAAATTCTGATTAAAGGTAAGTGTAATATAGCTGGTACAATTAATAAAAAACAAGCTGCAAATAAGTGTTACGTGTAGTCTTCATTTGGGTATTGTCGCTTATACCCTTTTTCCGGCGCACCCCGATATGGTCCGAAGATGAATGGTGTGGACTAATTTGGGTCGAGCTTCTTTCTTTTAGGTAATTGATTTCGGGTTCGTTGCACTGGTGATTGCTACAAATACCAACGTGACACATTTAATGGTTTTTTATTCTTAAATTATAATAACATTTTATTTGCCCATTGTTAAAAGTACTGCGCAGTGCAGTTTGTTAAAATACAATGTGATTGCAATTTGAAGTTTGTAGAAATAATTGGGAGGATTAAAAAACATAAATTTAACTTTACAAAGAAAAGAGTATGCAACCTCTTGGACTTAAACTATAGGTAGTTATTATTTCCACTTACTCTAGTCCACATATGCATTAAAACAGTTGCACTTTTTCTGAAGATATCTCTTTAAAAATTCCGGATATTTAAAATGAGATTTATTGTCGTTAACGTACAATATGACTAAACATTTTTTATAAATACGCGGTGGTTTTTATATTCAAGTCAAATTGTCTTGCAAAATGTAATTTACGTGGTAATAAATAAAATTCATGTCAAAACAAACATATGAACTTGCGTTTTACAATCGGCAGTGGCAGCTATATAGTAACTGTATTCAATAAAATTGATTTATACAGAATGTTATATTCAAGTTAATATATTGATTAAGTAAATTTTAAATATTTTAAATTCACTTGGCAAAAAAACAAGGTTACATGCGTGCTTTATGGTATAACCCAATGCATTAAAATTTATGTCAACAATCTTGATACTTGTATCAATCCGTCATACCTTCGGCATCTCAGAAGCCATCTTTAAAAATAAAACGTTCTGATAACCATCTAGGCCACACGACACTCGCACATGGCTATCCAACGATCGATTTTCACCCTAAATACAACGCGCCAAAGTCCAATGAATTGTTCATTGTTACCATGTTAATCAATTTTGAATGCCACCTACTTTATTAATAATTAAAATTCGATGCATTTCATAAACTGCCCGTTCTTTTGTTTTTTATTAATTTTTAACACGCAAGTCATCTGTCATTGGCGGTATCGCACGAGACTACCTTGTTGAAATAATTAACTTAATATAAAATACTATTATTACTGATTAAATGCATATATCATCAACCGGTGAGATTGATCCCACGATAGCACGATCAGGGCCTTTTGGATTGTTTTTGAATAGCATGTGTATTTTTAATGCGCCTCTATTTCAAGGCGGTAAAAATCCAAATCATATTTGACCTGTTATGTTATTGTTTCTAACTCGGCAGCCGTTACTGTAAAGTAAATAAGAGCTATCAAAACGTTGACAATACGATAACAGGTCAAAAACGATATGGTTTATACCGTGTAAATAAAAGTCAGATAGTTAAGTTATCCTTGGGTAGTGTCTAAATGAACTACCTAATCAGTCAGCGGATTGCGGCGGAGGAAATTTATCTATGTAGTAACGGCGACGGAACTCTACACTGCGCATGATCTGACATGCTTTTGCCCAGTTTCTTTTCGTATTCGAGAATTATCAACCGGAATTTTACTTAAAAAAATTATATGGTTAATTCTGACTTAACTTATTTTTGCATAGGTATACTTGTCACCTGGATGATTGTTAGCTATAGTTGAACATAAGTAATCTTAACTAAACGACAAAACTTTTACGTACCTACCTATATACATTAATTTTAAATTCAATGCGACTCCATACATCTGCTAGTCAAATTCGAAGAAGCAAAGTGAATAGATAAAAAAACGATGTCACTCGCAGGCCAACAACGGGGAGTACTTTAATTTTTGCACGATAATATTGATTATACAATAGATTTTGTTTAACATACGTTTTTTCGTTTGTAAGTAGCAGATGTCATTTATTGATGTGTTCATGTTATGAGACAAATAGTCGTAGGTATGCGATCAAATTTTGAAGATTTTTAACTTTATTACTAAGTACCATGGTTGTTATTAGGTTGTACTCGGTTCGTTAGTGAACAAATGCAACTGACGTATAGATTCACGCGGACAGAATTTAGCTTTGATTTTGTATGAGACTGGTTATCTAGTAGAATGTTGTTGATCGAAGTATAAAGTGTTTACATACATACATATCTACGACACACTAACGTTAGTTACTCACATTATAACGTAAAAGATTGTGCTTGGAGTACAAATTTTATTTATATTATAGTTTTAGTATGCTGAACTTACTCTACATTAACAAAATTACAGCTAAATATACGATGCCGCCTACACGATTTTAAACATAAATTTCACCACCTTCCAAGCTCATAATTTTACTAATTATTTATTATTTTCATACCGACACCTACGGTTTTCGACAGTGAGAAATTTGCAACGCCTACCGACCACTTTACCCAAATTAACTATAATCACAAGGATGCCTTAATTGAAAATATCTTAAAACAAGTACAGTTTCAATTGAAAAAAAGTTTAAGTATTCCAAGGGCCTTAATATGGAAGAGTTTTTTTTTCTTAACTAATAGCTTTCACTCCTTGTGTTAAACAAGGTGTATTTCGCCAATATCGAGTTTTAGACAATCGCCATGGACTTATTAGAGAAACAAGTCCATGGATATCACACGCGAGGACAATTGTTCAGTTAAAGAGATTTACTCTGGTGGACTAAACAGAAGCACATGGGGTTAAATCCACGCGCTTCTGTAAAGTCCCATGGCTGAGTTTATCGCGTGACAAAGTGTGAATAAGGCATCCGTCACCTTCTGACACGTAAATAAGTACGAGAGTGACGGTTGCTTTTTCCACATTTGACGCAGCCATACTAGGCCCGCAGGGGGCCTTATATGGCTGCGTTTATCGCGTGACAAAATGTGTACAAAACATCCGTCACTTGTTGACACGTAGGTATATAAGTACGAGATTGACGGATGCTTTATCCACGTTTTGTCACGTGATAAACGCAACCATACTCGGCCTAGCCAAGATGCAAACGCTGTTAAAGTTTCTGTTTTCTATCGACTTGAAATATATCGATTACTGACTAGGGAATGCAAATTAACCGGTTATTAACCATTTTTGTTAAAATCGGTTAAAATCGGTTAAAACCGGTTATTTGCATTCCCTATTACTGACATAAGTGGTCCATGCGATCTGCCATCAGCGGGCCTAATGTGGCTGCGTTTATAGCGTGATAAAGTGTGGATAAGGCATCCGTCACCTTCTGACACGGATGCTTTATCCACATTTGACACGCGATATAGACACAGTCATGCTAGGCCCGCAGCTTACGTCAATCCTACATTTTGTCGTGGGCTTTTTGTGGCCCCTATGTATGTTCGGCGAGTTTTACTACTTTCGGAGATATTGATCATTTTAATCTGATTTTTGTAATTTTCCCTTATTTTATTTGTTTTTACCAGATGAAGTGAAAAGCATGTAATGTAAGATACCACTGAAAAACTTATGAAATAAAACATGAAATTAATGATTTTTCGTGACATGGACATATAAGGGAAAATTACAAAAAACCAGATTAAAATGATCAATATCTCCAAAACTAGTAAAAATCGCTAAACATACATAGAGTTCAATCGATAGCTTTTTAGCTGCTCTATCAGCCCTAGGTGGGTTGACGTCGGTTTCTGGGACACCCTATAAGTATCCAAGTTCCAACTTCATCCCAATGGACTTCGGTCTCCAGGTATTACACCCGCCTGGAGATAGATCTCTCTATTAGGACAATAGAGAGATCTATCTTCAGTGTGTCTCTACTCTTCCGACATTGGTGAACCCAAGATGATGTGAACACGCATTGGCGATATTTTGAAAGAGAGTGTACTTGAGTAAAATATGCGCATTTTTATGAGCGTAATGGTTAATGAGGCGAAATTTAAAATTACAATTTTTCGGTCATACATGTTGGTTGCCTTAGTAGAAGACAAAAAAGCTAGCTATACCAAATTGTCAGTTTGTAAGACTTAGTTAATATGTCGATATCATAGACGCGTATTTAGAAAATTTTCAAATTTACATTACGTAACAAGAAAATAATCAATGCATAGGGCCTTATACTAACACTATTACTTAAGCAGTAAACAATACATTTTATTAATTTTAGACATCATGTTTCATAGTAACACTTACTGCTTAAGACCTACACAATCGATATCTAAATAGAAATAGTGTTATGTAGTTTTATTTTTCAAAACGCCCAGGTTCGATTCCCGAGCTGAGTAAAAGTTTTTTTTTTAAATGCAGTTTTCCTTGTTACTAAAATCATATCCTAAGAACAGATCTTCGTATGTCTCATAGTTTCAGACTTTCCCATACTGACCGATTTAAATGTTACACCCTGTATATTGCAAAGCCCAAGATTTTTTCTTACCTATTTCGGGGCTCTGTATAACGGTAGGGTCACCAATGTTGAGTTGGTTAAAGAAGTAATTGAGCGCAGGTAACAAGCATCTTAATTAAATTTATTTCAAACACAGTTACATAAGAGTATACAATTTTCAATACACAGAAAACCAACACTCAAGAGGATTGTGAATTCCCATGCAACATGCGATAACTTTCGCTCCCTTTAAACCTGGTCCAAGTTTTACGATTTAACGAAAAACTAAGGTCTGTACATTTCTCTTTCCAAGTAAATATTTCTTGAAAAGACACAAATTAAACAAAAAGCCCGAAACGTGCAAACTTAATTTTTCATAACAATTTAAAAATATAAATCGTGGAAATCGGACTTATTTTGGAAGGTGAGTAACTTGGATCTCTATTGGATCGCATAATTTTTTTACGCATAACGTATCTTTACGCATAAAATCGTTTGACCTAAAACGGTTTTTACAATGGAAACGGTTTTATTTTAATTATTATAAAAAACTAACCTAACCTAACCTAACCTAATCTACAAAATAGACGTTTACTTACTAAATTCTGCAATATCAGCCTAAAAGGGAGTTATGCGAAAAAAAAATTATGCGAAAAGTAAATATGCGTAAAAAAATTATGCGTTCCAAGGGGATCCCGAGTAACTTAAAGTAAGATTTTTTTTTGACAGCTACGCTTTTAAGCTTCGTTTTACAAATCCTCTTAAAGAAGTTATTCAACGCAAGTAACAAGCACCTTAATAATTAAATTTTATTTCAAATAAAACTACAAACAATTTTCAATACACAAACAACCACACAGAAAACTAGACTATAATATTTCATCAAACATTTATAAAAACACCATGAACAAGTTAATTTATAACTAACAGTAAGATTAACACGAATCCAAATTATCTCATTAATTTGTTAAAACACAGAAACAATCAACATTGTAAACCAATCAAAACCAATCAACCAAGGACCAAATAAGTTGAACCGTCACTTAGACATGTCCTATAGGGGCCCAGGGATCAATTTGGTTTAGTGAACGCAGCTAATTATAGTGTTCAGTAACAGTTCTATAATAAACGTTGTTATTACCATGGTTATGCGCAATAATGATGTCAGTGATGGTCTTTGGTGATCAACTGACAGATGTTTTGCTCCCGTAAACCCCTATATTTCAAATTTTATCGAAATCGTTGGAGCCGTTTCCGAGGTTCAGATTGTGTATATATATATATATATATATATATACAAGAATTGCTCGTTGACAACATCACATGTACGTATTTCCGTAATCTTACAAATACTGGTGACAAATCTAATGTAACATCAGTAACATGCACATGAGTCAGCAATTTTGAAATATATGAATCATCATTTATTAATGAAATCCCCGAAATGGCGATAAATTTAAGAAATCTCATTGAAAAATAAAGGGTCGCAAATAGATCATTCAGATGGACTATGGTGATGAAAAGACAACGAATAGTCAACGCGATGGTTAAGATAATGCAATAAGTTTTCGCGTATAATTTGAGCCTCTTAGGGGTGTACATATTGTTGTACAGACGGAACATCAAGCGACCCTGCATGATGATTTTCAAGTCACAGACATAGGTACTGTCGATCAAGAAAGGGCTAACAAGCACGTCTCTTAACATATTTATGAACTGTTGCTGCGTTTGACGTTGTTAGTGAAATGAACTATTTTCTTTCGTAAGCATCAATAATGCACCATTGATACAAAATAATATAATAACCACACTGTTTACAATGTTGTGGTCGGGCAACCATGGATACAAATGTGGTATCGATTAAGTGCGATGGTTGTTTTACCTATTTGGAATACACTTGAGAAGAGCATAATTATGAAGTGTGTAAAGTTTATTGATAGCACTCTGTTGCGCTAAATTTAAGAAAAAAAATAGGGCAACTTGGTCAAGAGAGTGAATCATAACGCTTCATTTATTATTAATGTATAAAACAATCATCAAAACATGTGATCATTATTTTATAATGAAAATGATAATGATTCAATAGAAGGTCTGGACAAAAAGAACAATGCGCGAGCTGCAAAAGGCCACCAGAGTGAGCAATAAAGCCACATTGACCTCCACTAGTCGGAACAGGGAGAAACGAGGTGGCATAGCGTCAGTCAGGAGGAGGAAGTCGTACATGGCACGTCGTTCTACTGCAGCTGAAATGACAAAGAAATTATTAGAGGAATAGATATCATATAAGAAACCATTTTTAACCGAATGCCTTAGATTTAGTTGAGGAAATTAATTTGTGCCCATACCATAGACAATGTAGAAATTTTATACTGTCACTTACTGTTAAAAATAACTTTGAACTGTACTGTCGAATGCTCTGTCCCTCGCACTCTATAAGAATAGTTGCGAGGTCTGCGAGGGACAGAGCTTCCACTCGCTAGCGAGAACGTTAATTGTAGCAGCCTATGTAACGTCAAAAGAAATACCATAAAATGATTAGTGTTTAACCGTCCACACAGTAAAAATATACCAGTTTAATCTACTTACAAGGGTTCTTGATGAGCTCGGTGACCACGAAAGTTTGCATTGCGTTGACCTGGTCCGCCACCGCATTCAGAGTAAAGCAGTTCAATGACAGGTACACTAACATCCTCAAGCCTGCCATTATCAACGAAATAATGAAAGCAAGCATTTCCTGAAAATGTTAAAAAAATATTTAATTAGGTATTCTTCCTAGCTGCAGCAGCTCCTATTTACTAACTCATTTTTTGACACTTATATTTTGACTTGTTTTGTAGTACCTACCTTCTTAAATAATTATATGACTTCACAAGGAGTCATCATACGACACAAAGTTTTCCAATTAATACTTCAAAATCTTAATAAACACGAAAACCAGTTCTGTCTTGACAATTTCGTATATTTATGTAAAGTTAGTATTAAAATGAAATTTATTGTTCACAAGTGTTACTGTACAGTCCGAAAAATTATATATGTTACTTCATCATCATCGTCATTCTCCTGCCCTTATCCCAATTATTTGGGGTCGGCGCAACATTTATTTTTCTTCCATACTTCTCCATTAGTCGTCATCTCGGTAGTCACTCCCTTTCTTGCCATATCATCTTTCACACAGTCCATCCATCGTTTCTTTGGTCTTCCCCTACTCTTATAGCCATCCACATTCATACTCAAAACTTTCCTGACGATATTTTCCTCATTCCTCCGCATCACATGCCCATACCATGACAACCGATTTCCACATAACTTTTCAGTCACCGGTGTCACTTTCAGACTTCCTCTTATATACTCATTTCTTATTCTATCCATTCGCGTAACACCACACATCCCTCTTAGCATTCTCATTTCAGCATTATATATGTTACTTAGTTAAAACCATTTTATTTATTACTCGACTTTATGAATAAACATAGCAAAAAAAATGGCATTTCTAGAACTGATCATATGAGATTTATTAACTGCCCACACATAATTATTTTTATATAGTTAAATGCTCAGTTTTCAATGCCGTACTTATTATGTTATTGTTTACAACGTTCTTAAAGTACAAAAAGAACTACCGCTTTAAATCAGTGCCTTTTAAATATTCGCTCATATATTAAGTGTTCAATGTAGCTTTGGTTCACTGACTGTGACATAATTTAAAACAATCGGTCTTTTTTATTTGTGGTAAGATTAATTGTTTTTTTTTTTTTTTTTTTTTTTTTTTTTCAATTTATTTACTATAAATGATGCATGGATGCATGTACACTTCATTATTTGGTTACTGAATAATTCAATAATTAAAATAATGCATACATGCATATTTATCTATAATGCAGTAGTAAATTAATATCATTAATTGAATTGATACGCATTTTATGATATTTATTAAAGATTTTTTTGTAAAGCCAGAAGTCACAAAACACACCTACATTAATAAATATATCATAGTTGTAGGTAAGTATTTTAACGTACCGCACTGTTTTTCTTGTAAAACCTCGCATAAGCCGAGCATATGAATATGGTCAAAGCAGTATCACAAAGTAAATCAACCATCATCTAAAACATAAAGTTTATTTAACATTATAATCCCATCATACATTACATTGCAATCCCATCAAAACTTTCAATCTTAAAAATTAATACGAGCAAGATTAGACATTATATAATATGACATGCTTTATTTAGATTTTGTTTGAAATAGGATAATAATTAAAGATTCTTATGATAAGACACTTTATAATTGAAGTCTTACCGAAAATTTGAAATAGTAAAGAGTCTGGAAACCTCCCATGATTTTTATGTACATCTCGGAGAAGACTTTGCTTCGGAACCTCGAGTTCCTTATATTTCTGAACCCGTATCTCTCTAGTTTCCTCCGCAATGTAACAACACGACAGTAAAGCAGAAACAAAACCAAGAACTGGTTAATAGCATTTAAATCTGTAGCAATCTCTGAAGCTGAAATCGGACTATAAGTGAACAGCTGAGTCCAATAATTAGGAAACTGATAAAGATATGCCAACCATTCCATGGCTTGAAACAGAAGAATTCCGTAAAACATGAAATGAACGTATTTTTGTAATCTCTTAAATACTGCTGACGAATCCAATGTTACATCAGTAACATGCTCACGAGTTAGCAATTTGGAAATATATGAATCATCGGTTATTAATGATATCCCTGAGATGACGGTAAATTTAAACAATCTCACTATAAAATAATAGGACATAAATGGATCAGACAGTAGCTTCATGATCAAAAAAACACAACGGAGAGTCACAACTATTATAAAGATGATGCAATAAGCTTTCACTAAAAATCTGAGCCTCGTAGGGATATACATACTGTTGTACAGACCGAACATGCAACGGGTTCTCATTATATTTTTTAAGTCACAGATGTAGGTACTGACGATGAAGAAAGGGCTAACAAGCACGTCTCCGATCATATTTGAAGTGTCACTTCGTTTGACGTCGCTAGTACAATGATCAATTTTCTGCCACCTAGCACCGCTGGGTATAAAAATAGCATAATTACCACACTGTTTCCAATGTTATGGTCCAGCAACCATGGATACAAATGTGGTATTGATTGGATGTGCAAGGTTTTTGTCATAACAAAAAATATGAAAATTGTTTCCTCGTTAGAATGCACATAAAAAGAACAGCACAATTGTAAAATGGGTAAAATTTATTGGTATAGTTCATTTCATACACCAAGGCCCGATTCCACTTGAGACGGTACTATGGGCTAAAAATTATGACTCATTGTTAAGTCTCAAGTGGAATCGGGCCATGGTATTTGAAATGAACTATAGCACTTTATTGATGATAACTTTAAGAAGGCATGACGATTATTTCTGACTAGCGGAACCGGCAGACTTTATCTTGAATATACTTTAGCTCATGACGCGATTAGGCTTTCCACCATTCCTTTGTTCGCCCTACTAATATTCAAAATTAACCGAAAAGGGCGAAAGTTTATAAATAGGCCGCGCTCATTTCACTCGCCCCCTTTACCGCCTCAACAACTACGGAAACATCTTGCATCTATCTAAGCTGTTTAATAAGTTTAATAACTAAGTATTTAATATCAGTGCTATTCCCCAAATCGGGTAAGTTCAGTGCAACGAACAAACTAAATATCCTTATTCTATTTTGCTGTTTAGTGTTATTGTGTTTTACCTACCTGGGTGGGTATCTACGGGTCCACGGCTGGGACTATCTACATCCACGGTTTTCTACTGCTCCGCTGGGAGCATAACACGGATCGGGTTCTACGCCTGACTACTTCTCTACTTGGCCGGTGCGGCCTCTACCTACGCGACCAGGATCGTCGTCGAGTGGAATCCGGTGCTACACACCGGGTGCTACCCCCGACGCCAGGGTCCTGTCGTCGCACACCGTCGGGCTGCCGTCGGCTTCTTCACCGCCGCTCCGCGCCACTAAACTGCGAGGGCAGAGCTAGATCGCTTCGCAGAACCAGACCACCCCCTAAGAACCTACTACCCTCTTCTGTTCACACTACCGGAGTTCATTTTAAATAAATTAATTTAACCTTCTCCTTAGTTTTTTACTTGCCACCCGGTAGGACGGGACAGTAAAGGCCACCACAGTGGCCAATATTTTTTTTGCTAAAAGTTTGAGCCTAGCAGGGACGTACTCGTAGGTAATAATATTGTTGTACAGTCTGAAGTCAATCAAGCGAGTTCGCATTACGGTTTTCAAGTCACAGACAAATGTACTGTCGATGAAGAAAGAGCCTACTCGCACATCTCTTAACATATTGTAGACACTGTTGCTGCGTTATATGTTATTATTGAAATTAACTACTCGTATTTTATGTCCTTGACGTTGTAATCAATAATTCAACATAGCACGATTAATATAAAAATAACATAATTGCAACACTTATTACAATGTTATGGTATAGCAACCATGGATACCATATTGAGAATTAATTACGGTTAAAGTTTTTGTTATAACGAAAATATTCGAAAATATTTTCTTGTTGGATTGCTTAAGACAAACAACATATAAAGTTCGTAACATTTATTGGTAAGATTATCGATTATAACTTTACCAGACGTAATGATAATTTCTGATGAAAAAAAATGCAATCTGATTAAGGAAATGCTTCAACAATTATTCATTTTATGACAAGTTTTTTTGAAACTATAAAAGTTTTGATGGTTGCTGATGATTTAGTAAATGGCGATGATTCAATAGAAGGTCTGAACAAAGAGAACGATGCGCGAGCTGCAGAAAGCTACCACGGTGAGCAACAAAGCCACATTGACCTCCACTGTTCGGAACAGGGAGAAGCGAGGTGGCATAGCGTCAGTCAGGAGGAGGAAGTCGTACATGGCACGTCGGTCTGCTGCAGCTGAAAACACATAAAAAATAGAGGAATAGATACATAAATCAATATGCAAAGTAATTTTTAATGTAAAAAACAAGAAAAAGATCAAGACATTGTACGTTGTACATTAAATTGATGCATTCTGCCAGAATGCCCCGAATGTTTTTTTACAGGGCTAATATATTTTCTTTCATCTTTTGGCATACTCCTGAAGTTTTCGTTTTTTAATGAGTTGAGTCTTTTCTTCTTAACTAAGATAACATTTTTTTTTATATATAATTTCTATCGCATATTGCAATTTTAAGACATATGACTATGAGATATTGAAATAAATAAGCATTTCATACAAAACATCTTCACATAAAATAACCGGACCAGCGCCTCTATTCGTACTGGTAAAAACCATATTGCGTTTGGCATGTTACCGCATCGTTTTCTCGGCCGCCATTACTATCCAGTAAATAAGAGCTATCGTAACGTTAACATAACGATAGAATGTCAAAGGCAACTTGCGTGGAGACGGTTCCTTGCGTAGGCGGTTACGTACTTAGAGAGTCTCAGTTTATACTGGACATTGAAATGAACCAAAATGAAGCAAATTATAGACTTCCCTTGCATTTTTTAGTAAGAAGAAATTTCCTGTATTTTTTACTAGATGCAGTAATTTTGGAGATAACGAAGGGCGAATCTTTAAACTGTTTATAACGAATTACTAAAAATTAAAAATGATAATGTGTGTTTTAGATTCCCACTATAATCCCTTTTAATAAATGTCACAATGCGGTATGCAAAACTTTTTTTATTAATTTATTTAATTTTATTTCCAAAAGTTACCTCTATATTTAAATCTATTTATTTTCGTTTTTTGGTCACAGACGTGTACCAAAATTCAACTAAGATCCAGAGCTGATTGGCAAAGATAAATATGGGTGAGACTTTAAAATTAAAAGTTTCCAGAGGCTGAAATGCTGTAAGTATATTTTGTTTAAAAAATACATACACGGTAAAAATATATCAGTTTTATTAACTTACTAGGGTTCTTGATGAGCTCTGTGACCACGAACGTTTGCATTGCGTCGACCTGGTCCGCCACCGCATTGAGAGTGAAGCAGTTCAAGGACAGGTACACTAACATCCTTAGACTTGCCAATATCATAACAAGAATCAAAGTTAGAGAACCCTGAAAATATTTTTAAAATTATTGATTTATCCTTTCTAGATTGCAAGTATTTGCATGATTTTTGTCCTTAGATTTATGGCATAAAAAATATTTTTTCCTTAACAGACAAAACCTATAAGTAATCAAAATCTGAAACATGCTTATTTTAAATCAAAGCAAATATATTAAAACGAATTAATAGATAAAACTGTTTCGACTTGCTTGACTCATAAAATACAGGTTACAAAACTGCAAATACTTTAAAAGAGAAAATACGTCCATAACTTGCTGTTTTTCGAGAAAAAATATTGTGTTTGTAGAAACGGCGTCGGAACCCTACTTGGAGCATGTTATGACTTCATTTGTGTAATTGTCCTAATATTGTTGGTTTTTAAAAGAACACAAAACTATATGAATTTAAACGTACCTCACTGTTTTCCGTGTAAAATCTCACCATAGATGAGCATATGATTATTGTGTAACCACTGTCACCAAGTAAGTCAACCACCATCTATAACAATTTGCAATCAATAAACTAAAACTACAGCTAAATTGGACATTATAAAGATTTTAATGATTAATTCAGAAACTCTTTTGCTGAAGATATGTATTTTTTAAGAAGCAAGCTTTGTAATTTAGAAATAAAATAACTTACCAACAGTTTAAAATGATAAAGAGTCTGGTAAGCTTGCATGATTTTAAAGTACATCTCGGAGTAGACTTTGATTCGGAACCTCGAGTTCCTGATACTTCTGAGCCCGTATCTCTCTAGTTTCCTCCGCAATATAACAACACGACAGTAAAGCAGAAACAAAACCAAAAACTGGTTATTAGCATTTAAATCTGCAGCAATCTCTACAATTGTAATCGGACTGCAGGTAATCGCCTGAGTCCAATCATGACTAAATACCGAAATTTCTATGGCTTTTAAGAAAAAAATGCCACAGAACATGAAATATACGTATTTTCGCAGTCTCACAAATATTGGTGATGAATCTAATGTAGCATCAGTAACATTCACACGATTTAGCAACTTGGAATTATATGAGTCATCACTTATTAAGGAAATCACCGAGATGGCGATAAATTTAGTTAATCTTGCTAAATAATAAAGGCACATAAGAGGATAATTCATAATCTGTATGCTCAAAAAACCAGAACAAAAAGCAACAACTGTCGAAAAGACAATGCAGTAAGCTTTCGCGTATAATTTGAGCCTCGTCGGGATATACATATTGTTGTACAGACCGAACATCAAGCGAGTCCGCATGACGATTTTCAAGTCACAGACATAGGTACTGTCGATGAAGAAAGGGCTAACAAGCACGTCTCCGATCATATTTGAAGTGTCGCTTTGTTTGACGTCGCTAGTGGAATGAACTGTTTTATTTCCTGAGCATAAGTAAGTAATCAATGTTCCACCACAGCTCCGTTGGTATAAAAATAACATAATTGTCTTACTTTTTACAATGTTATGTTCCAGTATCCATAGTTACAAATGTGGTTATCGATTCATGTGTATGGTTAATTTCTTATCAAGGCTGACTAGTCGGATGTGCATTTTTAACACTCTCCTGGAAAAGGAAAATTAACTTGCGAGATTTTTTTAATTTCTATCATAATTTTAATCATACTTGTTTTCCTACGTGCATGAAGAGATTGATAGGGGAAGCGAAAGTTATATGTTCAGGCCGTTGCACCTGGTATTTCATAGTCCCTGCCTTCCCTATTGAAAAACAGGCGTGAAGGTATTTATCTATGTAACATTCTTACGCCATAGAGAACTAAATTTTAATTTGATTATTAAAATGGTAGGTACCTATTACTTACATCCAAATCTTTCATTTTCAGACAATGCCATCTAACCCATTCCAAATTAACATCCGAAATTTTTACATTAAAAAAAGTCGTCACCCGACCTATTCGGGACTTAAGTTTTAACAAGACCATATTGCTCAAAATGAAACGGCAAATAATTCAATAGTTGTGATAAACACGGTTATAAAGACATTTTCTGCTAGTATGACGATAGTTTACTCATAGATTTTGCATGCTTTTGCCTAAAAATGGAGCCTATTGGTTTATGTGAGTTTTCTATAACGCCCGTTCATAATAATACATTTATTAAAACATAAAATACTTCCTTTTGAATCACTCTATCCAAAGATGAAAACCGCATTAACAGGCCACCTATGCTAAAGTCTGGAGTGTTCCGAGATCTGGATCTCAATAACCATAACGCCTTTGTATCTGTTTTTTGGATATATTAAACTTGATCATATTTGCTTGAGACTGTCCAACGTGAAAACACGATTAGAAATAAAATCCTCGATACTTTTATTTTTCAAACATGACACCTTTTTTGCATGTTTTTGGTTGAATCTTCGAAACCCTATCATCTTTAACGATAATTTTCGATTCAATAGTTGAGGATATGTAACTTCTTAAATCTGGTAAACCATTTTTTTAATTAATGTTGTGGTTTTAATGTAAACAGCAATTAATTGAATTTGACGCTGCCGCCGTCAAGGCGCGCGCGAACTATCTCCATCTCACATGCTTCGCGCGGAAGCACATAAAGCCATCCCTTTTTATTCTTGTGGGGGCGTGGCACCATAGGTGGCCTTTTAAGTTTGAAAGATCTAATTGTACATATAGAGGGACAGGCGGCGGGAAGTGACTTTGTTTTACTACGGGAATATAAAGACGTTGCAGAGACCGAACATCAAGAGAGTTTGCATGAACTTTTTTAAGTCGTATGTAGTGAGCGCCAAAGTTCATATAAAATTGCAACTCCGATTAATGGAACTCCGAAAATGTAATTTTTATACCGCAGGAACCGTGAACTTTCCAGAATTTCTGAAATATTCAATGTATAGATAAGACTAGGTTAGGTTAGGTTTGATTTATAAATTCGTGAAAAAGTAACAGTTGCTGAAAAAAATACATTATGAGTTGCGATGATTATGACTTACAATACGTTATGACTAGAAATAATTATATGAGCCAATATGGACCCAGTTATCGACGATGAAGAAAGGGTGACACCTATCATTTCTTATATTTTTTAATATGTTTGTAGCGTAAGAAGTTTTTAATTAAGTAAGCTATTTTATTTCCTAGGAATAAGCAATCAATGAAACATCACAGGACCGTTACTTTAAAAATAGCATAATTATTACCGCACTGTTTACATTTTAATAGTAACCATGGATACCTTGATGTAATAAATGGATAATAGAACCATGAAAACGTGGAGAAATAATGGATGGTATAGCAAAGATAATTAAGTCATTGGGCATAGATCTTGAATTGTAATGTTTGAAGTCAAGAACTAGATCTTGTAACAGCTAAAAATAGATTTAATGGTTTTTCTTGCAATGCTGTATTTTTCTTTAAAAAACTCTACCCGAAATTTAAGAAACTTTAAAAAAAACCGTCTTCTAAGATCTTGAATACCACAGAATAAATATTTTAATTGAACAATAAATTTAAGTCAGTATTATACCTATTATTCTATATTAAATCAGTTTTTTTTTCATACCATATTATTTGTATTTTTCCTTTATTGAATAAGACTCTGTAAAGTTCTGACTTAAGCTTTCGCTTAAAAAGTATGTTGCAAAATATGTAGTTGTCGAACGATGAGACGATCCACCATGATCATCAATGTCCGAGTTCTTGTCCGCCATGGTCTCCAGATTCAGGTGGTATCACAATCATACACATAATGGATTTATCACACAACACTTTAAATATTAGGTAGTTGATTTATTAATTAAGGGATGGTTAAGACATAGTACGATTAATTATCAAAATTAACTTTCACGGAATGCGAACTGCATTGTCTCCAATGGCGGTTCCAGTCTAAAACCTTCGCTCACTCCAAAAATAAATCAATCCCCCAAACTACCCACCATCGCAGCCAAACATACTCCAAGCATAGACAATCTCGATTTATTTTTAACAATTATAACAAGGATTGGGTATTCCACAGACAGCCGTTATAGTGGGATTATCTCAAGGTAGGGCCGTTGGAAATGGTTTGGTAAAATACTGCATTTATATAGCAGATAGTATGGAAATAAATAAAAGAGCATAGAATAAGATAGAGATGATTATAATGGCGGTGAGAAAGAAAATAATTAATAATTTGTCAACTTTGTGTGTCACTCAGTGAGTTGGCCACTGCGTATGGCTATGCACAGCTCTGCTGTGTTCCGTGGCAGTTTTAAATATGCCGCTACCAAGTGTTGGAACAACTTACTGCCTCCTTTTTGTAACCTCATATCCGTCAATTCTATTAAGACAAAACTAAAAAGATAGCTTTTGGGGTATATATTTTTTTTCAAACTGGTTGTGGCTGAGTTGTTCCAAACTTTTAAGTGTTAGTGTCCTAAATTCTACAACTTTATTTATTAATTTATTCTCGGTTCGTCATATATGGTTTTATGTACATTTTTAACTACACCATGACTATAAATTACACACGCTATATTACTTACGCATATTATTTATTTTCTCTCATCTCATATTAGCGTTCAGCTACGAAGTTCGGGTGAAAACCAGCGCTGGGGCTCCGGCTGCAGTACATGCTGAGCTAAGTCATTTCGACCTCACACTCCAGCGCAACGTCTGTAAATTCGCTACTTGTTTCTAAATATCTCTATGTTGTATTATTTTTACCTTTTAGGTTTTATTCTGAAAATATTTGACTTTGTTTAGTTGCAGTGTTCTTTTGTCAAATAAATGTTGTGCGTTTTAGTTTGAAATAACAAGTGAAAATAATAACAAACAGAGTGGGGCGGAAATGAAATAACAAAAAAACAAGATCTTAAAACAGTTCCCATGAAAGAACCAAGAAACACAACTAATTCTAATACCAAACCATTATTGTAATATATTCCCTTAGACCAAGCAAAAAGGCTACCGTGTATTAGTTTAACATTTCTTGCGCCATACCAGTAGCAGTGCAAAAACTAATCCAGAAATCCCTATTCACCCCTAACAACGCAGGACAATAAAGATAAATCCTGACCACCCATCAGTACCAGCATTACTTGAGTCGATGTAGCCCATTACTCCTTATAAAGGCCGGGCCACACCATAAGCTGGTCTTAATTAGATCCGTTTTAGTGTAATGAGGATGGTGGAGACGGCTGGGAAGTTAGCGGTTTGAGCTGGGGATCTTTAAAATTTTGGGATATAATTTGTATATCTAGATTCAGAAGCGTAAATTTAGTGTATAAGTACAAGGTTTGCTTGTTGTTTAGTACGCAATAAATGATAATTCCGTTTCACCATATTAGACAAATTTAGAGCATTCAATAACTATAACATTTTATGCGTTACCATTTTATTATATTAATTAGAATTGCTGCAGTTTTATGCTCTTAGACTCAGTAGACAAAGAGAAATGGTGCGATTTTTTTTTAACTGCCAGTCCTACAAAACTTTACTGGTATACAAATCGACCAAACTGACAACCATTTCTGTAAAAACAAATTCTATTGACTATTTTTTTTATTAAACTGTAGGTAACGTCAGCTAATTGGGGCTTAGTGAGTACTTGGGACAGTATGGGTTACTTTTAGAAATTACATCCCAATTAGCTCTAACGCATTCCGGTGACGGATAGACCATAGACTAAAGAGTTGATGCCAGTGTAATTTCTAAACCCACACTGTACCAAGTAGTTACCCACGTTTACGGTGTCCCAAGTATCTACGTTTTGACGGAATATAAAAAAATAAAGTAAAAATATACTGGGTGTCCCTAAAACCAACGTCAAAACTGAAAAGGCTGATAGAGCAGCTAAAAAGCTATCGATTTAACCCCTATGTATGTTCAGCGATTGTTACTAGTTTCGGAGATATTGATTATTTTAATGTCATGAAAAATCATTAATTTCATAAGTTTTTCCGTGTTATCTTACATAATTAGAATCAAGAATCAGCGAAGTTTTTCAACCTATTTTCCCTTTTTTTTAAGTTCTTTTTAAGTAATCACATAAAGTTTGTTTCTTCATACTAGTTGTCCCAGTGTTTGCTTTTCAGTTTGTATGGAAAAAACATTTTTTGGGATTACTTAAAGACTAAACTGGAAAAAACGGGCAAATAGGTTTAAAAACTTCGCTGATTTGTAATGATTCTACATTGATTATACCACTGACATAAGGGAAAATTACAAAAAATCTGATTAAAATGTGACGTTCCGCGGGTAAAGGTACCTTATGGCGGGTTTTAGTTTCGGAGATACGAAGTGTTTTATAAAATGGTACGAAAATAACTTGGTCTTTTTTGCTTATTCTCGAAGTATAAAGGCTTAATGTTTGATTATATATATTTTTCAATGTTTGATTTATGTTGTTCAGCTAAAAATATAGCCAAAAAGTTATTTTAAAATGTCCTTTTTATTCAGAATGTATTTTGAAGAATATTTTCAAAAAACAATATCTTCGTAACTGCACAACTTAGGGAGTTGGTTGTTTTTGTTATTGATTGCTTATGAATTGTAGATTACAGGGATATTCATAACTCCATACCGACTATAAGGCACCTTTACCCGCGGACCGTCACAAATGATCAATCTCCGAAACTAGTAACAATCGCTGAACATACATAGGGGTTAAATCGATAGCTTTTTAGCTGCTCTATCAGCCCTTTCAGTTTTAGCGTTGGTTTTAGGGACAACCTGTATATTAGTTAAGCATTGCGAAATACAACGCAAGTATTTGAAAGAGAAAAACATCGTTCAGAAATGTTTTATGAACACTATTAATAGGTACTCTTAATAGTATATTATGTGTGCTGTTAACAATGACATTCGATTGATATTGTATATGACATTCATACTACATTTTAATTTTAACCCATTAAGATTATTAACTTTCCTGTCACCCGCTACTTTTCTGGCCACAACAAAACTATGTATTTACGTAACACAACGCTGGTGCGAAAGCTCGTGCCGTGTGCCCTAACCCTTAATCACCCGCTAAATTAGTTTTCTACGCCTTATAGATTTTGAGCGCGTTAATTGGGACCTTTTTGTGCCGCCGCTAGAGGAACTCATTAGGGTATTGTTATGTTGATGACTTTGTCTATACTTGGCACTAGCGGTCCAAAGTGTTGCCAGTTAGTTGGGTGTCATCATTATCATCATCAGCCCATACCTGTTCACTGCTGGATTTAGGCCTCTCCCATTGTACGGCACCGAGCCCGATTCGTAGCCATTCTGATCCAGCTCTACCACCTTATGAAGATCATTGTTCCAATTTGTCTGAGAGCGTCCTACACTCCGTTTCTTGGTCCTCATTCTCCATTTTCCTCCTGTCCTCTCTTTGTAGCCATAATTTTCATTGCTGAAGGTTGTGTCCATGGAAAGGCTTCGTGGCTTTATGTCGTACATTAGTGGCTTTCGGATTCCAAGGTGTATGTTATTGCAGTGATAACCGATCAAATACATGATAACTCATACGTCTTTACGTTGGTGTCAATCGTAAAAATCTCTTGAATATCTCCATTATCTTATCAACTTAGAGACATTAAAAAAAGTGTTTTTTTCTGTAAGTTCACTGCCGGTCATATAAGCTTCTTTCAAGGATTACGACAATGCATGGTGCCGTGTCTCTCACATCCATCTGATTCTGCGATCTTCACCAGGGCGTTAGTTCTGTTCATCTGAAAAGACCTTCGCTGCATCTTCAGGTCTTATTTTATCTGTCTTATATTTTTTTCTGTATACATAAAACCCATCCGTTATTGAATAACTGACAGACAGCGTAAAGTGCACCTCAAGTGTCCACTAAGTATAAGTAAGAGCACAGATATAGAGGATTTTATTAGTTTTTTGTTAATAATGTGTGTGCAACCTGAAACGCCAGCATTCCGCTGAGTTTGGACTATTTCGTGACTACAATTCTTCTTGTGCTTATTTCTCTTTTTTTTGTTTTTGTTGTTTGTTACGCTGTTCTTTTTTTTAAGATAAGCTGCTTTCAACGCTCAGCGGGATAATGCATTTTAAGCAAGCCGTGGTGTAGGTATTTTTTTGTAATCCAATAAGTAGCTGTAACTAAACTTATCTTCTCATAAGCACTTAGGTACATCAAAAGTGCTAAAAGTAAACCACTTCTTATATAGAAGTAAGATATTTCACCTCATTCAAGTTGATTCCACTGAGAAATCGGAATTCGCTTTAAAGCGCAAAGTTACGTTCCAAATTAGCAAAATACTCCTTTTAAAGCGTAAGAAATTCCCACTCCCTTACCTTGTCAGACGCATAAAGATAGCTTCGTGCGGTGAATTTTTCATCGGTAGCGAATCTTTTTACTCTAGTCGGTTAATTTGTCTCGCGGCTTCTGTGATACCGCTTTAGAGGACATCCATTGGGAGTTTATACTTGCTCCATTTTTTAAACGACTACGATTTTTATGGCTGTTTGGATATGGTTTTAAAGTGCCATTGGTCTTATTGATTGGGTAGTTTATTTTTAACCCAACTGGTTAGTGGCAGGCTAATGTTTTTGAACTGTGTGTGAATGTAATTGTTCTTTGTTCCCTCAAAGAGAGGAATGTTGGCCTGATTACGGGAAATAAGGTGTCGATAGATTTGTTGCAAGTGTCACTTGATAATTTAATAGAAGAAGGTAATAAATAAATAAATTGTTAAAACATACATTGACGACAACATCAAAACTTCGAGTCGGGTTTTATTACTGGCTTTTTATTACTATTTGTTAAGAAAAAGTTTATGCGAGTTAAGGAAATATCTTAATTAATTATATTTAACTCTTACGTAATTAAACTAAAAAAGCTGAGTAAACCGTGTCATATTTTGAATTTTTAACTATTAGTAGGACTAGGTATCAAAAAGATGAGTATTAATAGACGCATAGTAAATGGAAGATATTTCTATAAAATCACATTTTTTACTGCAAAAACGGCAGGACTTATGTGTAAAGAATCTTAATCACATGATTAGATACATTTTACGTATACATTTAGAACCTACACTAAAAAACCCAATAAAGTTGATGAACTCAGTAATTTACTCGTAAAAAATAAATGCAGAAACTTATAACTACGAAATGTCCTCGTCCATCCAAGCGTTTATTGTATCTCCATGGCTGCGGGACTATCTTGGTCGCATTTATCGATCGTTTTTGCCTTCCGTTTCATTTGATCGTTGCGCTCCCAGGTCATTAATTAGGGAAATGTGTATGTCTGTCTGTCTGCCTCAACTAGTCGGGAAAAAACTTATGTCGGCATAGGAGTAATTAAATTTATCCCGACATGCGCGTAATTTATCGACATTTTGTAATTTGTTCGAAGCTCAGCTGTTTTGTCAAAGTGCCGCGGGGATTTGTCGTAGGTTTTGCTTTGGTCTAGTTTGAATTTTATGTAGAGTTAACTTTGTAGTAGAATGTTTTATGTGTGTAAATAGGTTGTTATGGTAATTGTGGAAATAAATTTAAAAGATGGGTTCCGTAGTGCCTGACTCACTATTGGTCGGTGTGTTTATTAAGTGTTTGATGTTTTTTAAAGAGTTTTTGTCATATCACACCAAATATTCTATGTTACTGATTTTACGATGGAACAAAAAACGTTGAAAATCAACGTACGTTGTATGAGGACTCTTATTATTTTATTTTATAGGAAAGCCACCGCTATCCGCCGGAATCCAAAAGACGTTAATTAAAATTGAACTTCTAGGATATTTAACATTTAATATTTTTTGTTAAAGGCCTTGAAATTTTTTCCGTTAACACTACAGTACGTACACTTATTCGCTTTTTAGAGGCATGAGAAGGTGGATATTTTATTGAATTAATCAAATAATTGAGTTGCTCCTTTTTATATTATATTTAGTTACCCGTTCAGCCGTTGCAGCGAGAAAGAGTAACAAGCTAACACACACACACGCACACACATATACAGTGGTGGTCACATAATTAGGGACACTTGTTTTTTTCCCTTACAATTGCCTACAAATATGGCTTTTAAATTTTGACAACCATTCAAAAAGTTCTTAACCAATTATATTTTTAGTTACACATATCGTTAACTAATAAAGTAAAGTTTAAATGTATGTACAATTTATCTCTGTTGAGATCGGATCTTTCATTTTATAAGGATTTGAAAAAATAAATATTCGCGCTCATACAAAGTTGTAGAATTTTGTATGGACGCGTCAACACTTAGTTTTTAAATCCTTATAAAATATAAGGTCCGTTTTTAATAGTAGTTCACTGTACATCAGTTTAAACCTTAGTTAATTATGTAAAGTAAAATGTATTTAGCAATAAAATAGGTCGAGAACTTTTTGATTAGTGGTCAAAATTGAAAAGTCATATTTGTAGGCAATTGTATGGGGAAAAAACAAGTGTCCCTAATTATGTGGCCACCACTGTATATATATACACACACACACACACACACACACACATTTATAATATTAAAGTATTATACAAGTATATTTATGGTCAACTAGTCCCCATATAATTTTATTTTTCTAATGTAATTTAATAATTAATTATTCCTACCTGTTCCGCTAATTGACCAGTGAACTGTCGATCCGTGTTAAGACATTAATGAGTATGGATTATGTAATCATACAAGCCACCAGAGAATCCTACGCATTACAAACAATACTTATACATTTGTAACAACTGGTAAATTTAAAGCGAGTTCCATTTAAAAAGAAACGCTTTTTAAGTTCATTAATAAGTGGTATTTTTAAAAGCGAATGGGCCCCGATATTCGCCTATTAGTTTATCGTATAGAACAGAGACGTATATAACTTTCTCATTTTAATAAATAACTGCGTCTCTTTTGGTTTGTCCAGAGGTGCCGATATGATTTACTTTTAAACAAATCCAGTCATAGGGCCGTACGAGTATTATGACCTCCTTTATCGCGATGGATAAAGCATCCGTCACTTTCGCATGTACATACTGGGCAGAAAGTGGCATTTGTTTTAACCACGTTAAGTCACATCGATAATAGACCCGCAGATCGCTAATAAGTGATAAGACCTCCTGCTTTTGATATATTAAATTAAATTGTTTTTATTTGTTTCAATTGTAATTTGTAATAGGCATTACATCTTCTTAGCCTTCAGAGGCCACCTATGGTAAAATCTGTAGTATTCCGTAATCTGGATCTCAATAACCATAACGCTTTTGTATCTGTTCTTTGGATATATTAAACTTGATCATATTTGCTTGAGACTGGCAAACCATTTTATTTTTCAAACATAACACATTTTTTGCATGTTTTTGGTTGAATCTTCGAAACTCTATAATCTTTAACGATGATTTTCGATTCAATAGTTGAGGATATGTAACTTCTTAATCCTGGCAAACCATTTTTTCATTAAAAGTTGTGGTTTTAAAGTAAACAGCAATTAATTGAATTTGACGCTGCCATCAAGCCGCGCCCGAACTATCTCCATCTCACATTCTTCGCGCGGAAGCACATAAAGCCATCCCTTTTCATTCTTGTGGGAGAATGGCACCATAGGTGGCCTCTTCGGGTTGGCAAAGCATTAGCAGTCTTACCCTTGTGCTCATTCAATTTTGCCTTCTCTATTCCATAATAAATGTTTAAAAAAACAAAAAACCGCCTTCAAAAAGCAAAAAATAACTTCTTTAAAATGGTAGGTAAATAGGTCAGTCCAACTGAAGTCTGCTTTTGGTTAAAATATTGTTGGACGCCGACTTCAGTTGGACTGACCTATTTACCTACCATTTTAAAGAAGTTATTTTTTGCTTTTTGAAGGCGGTTTTTTGTTTTTTTAAACATTTATTTTATTTTATACTTTTTAGTGATCCTATTTATGCTGTTACGTAGCTCCACTTCTAAATACTAATAAGAAACTATAGAACATTTCAAGCTCGCCGCAGAGAACGCCGCGGGAATGTCATAGTCATATTTAAACCTAAATGTGCTTCGTCATAGTCGCTCAACTTCCTTTATCGACATATCTTATCGCCACCCTTGAAATAGGTACCGTTAAGGAGTTCCGGTGGCCATCTGTGGTCTTCATCATCAGTTCCACTTCACCATATAGGACTTTTCAAAAGCAAATGCATGAGTTACAGTGAAAAATACCAAAATCGCTATAGGTGTGCCTATAATATTTGAGGAGTTCTCTTGATTTCTCCATGATCCCATCATCAGATCCTGACGTGGTGACAATGGGACCAACTAGAAAGTATATCCATTCGAACAACGAAAAAAATTTTCAAATCGGTCCAGTGGTCTTCGAGTAATCGGGGAACATACATAAAAAAAAAAAAAAAAAAAAAATCCGACGAATTGAGAACCTCCTCCTTTTTTTGAAGTCGGTTAAAAAACCCCATGGTGGGGAAATAATAGTATCGTACCTATTGTATCCATTATCATTATTATTTAATATACACTTTTGTTAAATTTCTTGAATATTCAGGATAAATATAAAGCATACAAGAATAAAAATAAACACTAGCACTCATCACACAAATATTTCCCTTGCCGTAAATCGAACCTATCCCCACCAAGCTAACGATCGTCCTCGAATTATCCCAAGCGTTTTATTTCCAACGAACTAGCTGTCTGACCCTAAGCTGTGCTACTACTAAGAGATAACGCAAACTAAACGGTATCAATATTGAAAACGCAGCTACTTAAGAAGTTCTTAGAGCAACTTCTAAGGACTTAAACAAATGTTGACAGAACAAAATTATTAATTTCTGTTTGTCTATGACACTTGACTGTGGATTCGGACCACACACGACGGGTTAAACTTGATTTTTGGACATTTTAGACCCTCGTGGCCTGCAATATTCTATTGAATTTGTGTGGTTGCCCTTATCTAATTTTACTATAGTCTGATTTTTATTCTCACGGGAATAAAGGTAAACAAAGTTACCTACGTCACTGTCAAAGTGACATTTCAGGGGTTCTCAAAGTATGATTCACAGTAAAGAACAAATAATTATAAAGTTATTATTTCACTCCCACAGTGATATTCAGAATATTGTTTTGAAATAAATGAAATCAAAATCGCATTTTTTTTAAATGAAACTGCATTATGCATTTTTAACATTACGAAATCAATCTCGAATATTAGTTAAACGAGGGCCGTCTTAGGTCAATTATTTAATCACTCGGGTATATCCCGAAAGTGATACCAGTGTAATAACTAAAATAAATAACTTGGTTATTTTTATAGCTATTCAAAAAATGTTTTTGTTTTCAACTGTTTGTTAAATGAATCAGCTTTTGTTGAAGCGGTGAAAAAAGTTATGAATATTTTGGAATTTTGGAATGTGACATTTTATATAACTACTTATCCAGAAATTTATATCCAAATAATAGATCTAGAAGTGCGAATACTAATATACATTCAGTCATTCACTTTTAACATGTTAAGACAATGTTAAAACAAGTTTTCTAATATGTTAATTTTTCATACGCTTTCTGAATATATAATAGCACAGTTAAATAAATACTTCATATTGGCTGAGAGCATAAAAATCGAGTTAACAAAATGTTGCATTAATGTGATAATTAATGTATTTAAGGTGTGAGACATAAAATTGTGTTAAGATAAATAAGCTTATTTGAATTATAGCTTTTCTTGGTTAAGGATTAGTTTAGTGTATTTATTCATGTATGTATTTACAGGGTGTTTGGTAAATAGTGGATAACCCGAATAGGGCTGATAGAGCAGCTCATAAGCTATCGATTTAACCCCCATGTATGTTCAGCAATTGTTAATAGTTTCCGAGATATTGGTCATTTTAATCGGATTTTTTGTCATTTTTCCTTATGTCCGTGTTACGAAAAACCCCTAAGTTCATGTATTAATTCAATTTTTTTTTCGTTGTCTCTTGCATGGTTAGAATCACTATGAACTAAGGAAGTTTTTAAAGCTAGATTTCTTAGTATGGAAAAAGTAACTTAGTGAGTTTACTCAAAAACTTGGCATGTAGCTTTAAAAACTTCCTTAGTTCATAGTGATTCTAACCATGCAAGAAAAAAGTGAAAAAAATATGAATTAATACATGAAATTAAGGGTTTTTCGTAACATGGACATAAGGAAAAATGACAAAAAATCCGATTAAAAGTCTAAATATCTCGAAAACCGTGCGACTTTTACTAGACCTATTTTAGCTTTTTCATAACGTCCTAAGTGCCCTCTATCCGTAGTTCAAGGATTATCCACTCATTACCTAACACCCTGTATACTCTTCATTTTACAAGAATAATAAAAAAATAAAAAATACAAGTAATAATACGAACTTATCCCTGGGACGAAATAACATGGAGATCGTCAACATAGCGTCGGTGATACTGCAAAACCGCGTAACCAACAAATTTATTATATAGCAAATGAAACCTTAACATCTTAGAAATAAGGTGCATTTTGCTTCTCATTACAAAGGTTACTTACGCGGTTTTGCAGTTTCACCGACGATAGATACTCATCATCATCATCAGACTTAGGAATCCAGGGGGCAAAATTGTATGACATGTAGGGAGTTCCTATATCGATAAACTCAAATTATCGATGCTTTTTCCTTATACTAGTGATCGCCTCCAGCATTGTCTAGCAGACACCGCGAAAATTTATTAATAGTTGTGTTCATTTTATGTTATATATTGATATGTATGTTAGTCTGTAAGGTATTCGTAAATATGGGCCTTGTAGTCTGAAATAAAGTTATTCTATTCTATTCTATTGTATGTATTTTTTGTAAGTATTGTTCTGAGTAAGTATGAAGTTCACACAGCATATTCAAAAAATGTGTTCTGCCCCTATTACCTCCACAGAAATTAAAAAGTCATTTAGCTACCTGAAATAGATTTATCATTTTTATCAGCCGAGACGGAGAGGTTTAACGGCCGAAAATTTGGAACAAATTCTGATCGTTTGTTTTAACAATAGTATATGGGACAATTATTTAAAAAAAAAATGAGTAAAGTTTCAAAAATGTTTTTGATAATGAAGAAGAGAATTACGTTGTTATTTTATTTAATATTTACACTTTTAAATGTTTTTACAGGCAAAACTTGGAGTGATCACTAGTACATAAAACGAGCATCGATAATTGAGTTCATCGATATAGGAACTCCCTACCTGTCATACAATTTTGTCCCCTGGATTACTATATCTGATCATCATCATCATGATTTCAGTCGAAAGACGTCCACTGCCTACTGCCCACATAGGCCTCCCCCAAGGTTTCCTACAAGGCCCGGTCCTGCACTGCAACATAAAAGCTAATCATATCAAAATATAAGCACCTTTCCACCCTTAGCCCCTCTGGAGCTGTTGGCTCTCTATTGCTATGTATATGGTTCTTTTTCGGGAGGCCAATTATTATTAACGTTCCAAAAACGTTCCGTGAAATATAAACAGCTTGGATCGTATGGGAGTGCAAGGTAAGATCACTCGTAGCACAGGCCGCCTGCGCACAGTGCCTCGTCGCATGGCGCTTGCGAGCAAAAATCCGCGTGTTATTGGCCCGACGTTCTATGAGCACCTACCCACTGATTTAAAATGTGAATCAAATGATGAAACATTTAACCGTCGACTAAAGAACCTTTTATTGGAGAATGCATTTTATTCAGTTAAAGAATTTGTTGACATTAAACTGTAGATCTAGGGCTCTCTAAATTGACGTTGTATTTGTATTACTTGACTTAGTATTAGTATAGTTTTTTAGGTTACTGTTATTTGTCAAATTTAATTATTTATGTTATGACTGCTACTTTTATTTTGTTTTAATTATTGTACCTATTTTGACGAACATCAATCAATGCATGTAATTTATAATGTAATTGTTTTATGCAATAAATAAACTAAACTAAACTAAATTAAACATGTTTCTTAAATAGTCCTACACTAACCGGTGGTTGTCTATGGGAGCATAATTTTATAATGTGAACTCAAGGACAATCGCCGGTTGGTCTCCCATCACTTTACTAAGTTAAATTTGTCTAAAGAGCGTGTTCGCTTCGGCTCAATGTACGCCTTCCAAAGGTCCGGGACTCCCATAGTCCCGTGATTGGTAGAGACACACAAAAAATTAATAACACCCAAATAGTCAAAGCAACATTAGAAACTGATTACAGTCAAAATACAATCAAATAAATATCAGAGGACAATGTCACACCAGTTGACCTAGTCCCAAACTAAGCTCTAGGCTTGTACTATGGGTACTAGACAACGATATAAATACTTATATAGAGAAATATATACTTAAATACATAGAAAACATTCATGACTCGGGAACAAATATTCGAGCTCATCACACAAATATATGCCCTTACCGGGATTTGAACCCAGGACCGCTAGCTTCGTAGGCAGGGTCAAAAATCAAAACAATAGCCTTGAGTTTGGGAGTAAGTCATTTTGATTAACAATGTCCCGTGATATTTATGTATTCATTAGCCTCTTGTTATTGTTTGTTAAATTGCCATCGGGTTATGCTATTTTAACCCCCAAAACAATAAAGAGGGGTATTGTGTAGTGTAACAAGGTCTGTCATAGCCTAGGGTTCAAAAGAATGAACCAAATTTCTATGCAGTTTATTTACAAGACTTAAAATAGAAAGGGAAATTTTATTTTTGAATATTTTTATTTTTATTTTTACACGTATATGTATCTATTTCATTTATTTTGACACATGCCTGATTCTCTGTAATCTCCTGTATACTAAACTTGATGGATTTTAAATTGGAAAAGTCTTTATAACAAAGGCTATCAAATTGTAATTCTCTAAAAGTGTTACTTACCATGTGTGCAAAATGTATTAATGACCCCACAAAACACAAAGTTTAACCAACCTTTTTTTGATCCTAAACATTCCTCGAAATCTCATTTTGCGTTAACCGACTTATCCCCTTTCAGGTCTAAATTTTAAATTTATGCGAAACCGGCGGCCATGTTTCTTTCGGCCCAAAAACGTGCGCATGCGACGTGCGCTTTAAAATAAGAACATCTCCGGAAATAAGTTACGGACGCACTTGGACAATTTATTGGGGCCTTTGAGACGGTTACAGGGTGTACGACCAATTGATGTGCGTTTCGGGACTTCGGTAACATAGAGCTATGTAGATAACTCTCTAATATATTGGATTTGATTGTGGCAGTGTATATGTAGTGGTGGCAGGACCTTGCAGGGTATGTTCGGTTTTTTTTATGGCAATGAGAAAGCACACGAACACTAAGGCCATCTGATGGTAATTGAGATCTGAGACCCATAGACATTTAAAGTCGCAAAACTACAATCTCAAGACTACAGTCTCAAGACTTCAAATGCGGTGCTAAGCCTGAGAACTAAGATGCAATGCATCTATGCTAGATTCGGATTGCTACCACCATCTTAGCCTTTAACCTACGGTAAAGTAGCAGTCAAATTGAACTAACTTATATATATTTTACTAGCGACCCGCCCTCGCTTCGCTTCGGTTTATGTGAGTTTTCTGTAACACCCACACATAAACCAGAACTTATTATACATAAAAACCTCCCTCTTGAATCATTATATCTACTGCTCAAAGCTGCATTAAAATCCGTTGAGGAGTTTTAAAGATCTAAGCGAACAGAACAGCGGAAGCGACTTGATTTTATACTGCGTAAAGAAGAAGATTAGTTGTTACAATACTATATTATTTGTAATGCGTGGTGGCTTCTATACATTACATAATCCATATTTATTATTATCATAACACGATGTGACGGTTCACTGATCAATTAGCAGCGGTGGATAAAGCTTCCGTCACTCTCGCACTTACATACTGGTTAGAAAGTGACAGATGTTTTATCTACGCTTATCTACGTCGATAAACACGACCATAATCGGCCTGCAGGTAGGGATGATATTCAATTACCACTACCACAAACGACATCGCCACCATCATCTTATCCTTTAGTTTATAGCTTTAGTAGCAGAGTTCGATGTGTTACAGTGTGGGGATGAGATGACCGGTTAAGTGACTAGCATAGAAAAAAAAAAACCTCAGGGTTAGTAATGTGTCTATGGATCTTACATGGTATTTACCATCAGATAGCTTGTGCACTCGTTTTTCTTCTCTTTTCTTTTAAAAAGACTGGCTTATAGTTTTACTGTATTTGTCTGTCCGTCGTCTGTCTGTCTGTCCATACGTAACAGTCCCATTATTCAGAGAGTGAAGACTACATACATAATAATAGTGACAACTAAGTATAAAAAAAACACTGCGGGGTTTGAAATGGAACATACAGAGATTTAAGAATTTGATAATTACTATCCGTCCCAACTCGCTTACTTCTTAAATGCATCTTACTTTTTATTTTATAGTTTTGAATAATATATCACCTCTTATATTATTTAAAATTCAGTGCACATCAATGGAGCGTACGTCCTTTATAATGAAATGGGACACCCTTTATGTGGACCGAAAAGACTTTTTTACGAAATGTAGAGTAAGCTTACACAAGCTTTCTGAAATATGAATAACAATCTCGAAAGCTCACTGACTCATGTTATTTAAATAAAAAGGTTGGCGTACATTATGTAACTACTTTTACCCGCGACTTCGTTTGCGTAGAATTCATTTATAGATATTTCCTCGGGAACTGACCAAATTTCGTATATTAAAAGTATCGTTGTATTGACGATCGGTTAAAGTAACAAACAACACACATTTCAACTTTTCCATTTTCTTTTTTCTAGCCTAAATGAGTGTCCCACTGCTGGGCCTCTCCCCTTGATCATTTTTCACGTAAAGTAATAGAATTAAATATAGTAAAAGTTCTCATTTTGTGGATCTCCCGATCGCTATCACCATCATAAGTATTCTAAACTACCGCCAAGAAGCAGTGTTCGCATTATTGTGTTCCGGTGTGTAGGTAAGAGGGTCAGTAAAATTAATATAGAGACTTTGACTTGTCGTCATCTAACATCAGATGACACTGAGACCAACAAATAAAGGATTTTTGAAAAAAAAAAAATCCTCACAGTAGGCACTGCATTGGCAACCTTAAGAAACGCAAAGCCGCAGTGATTAAAATGGCGCTGCAATCGTAACGTTATTTTACACGGACGGGACGGGACGGAACAGACGACAATATCGTTTCATAGAAAATGTATCGGAATGTGCATAAGTAACGATTGCACGTACGGGACGGGAAAACCAAAAATGTATGCAACCACGTCCCGTCCCAGTCCCGTCCTCGTCCTGATCACGTTATGTACGCAACGCCCTTTAGCTATGACATTTTTGAGTTCAAGGCAATAAAAGGGACAGAGTTATATGAATTCTATAGCTCTATAATTCTTAATATCTGGAACTTGACAAGGCAAGGAGAAGGCAAACGAACACACAGGTCACCTGAAGGCATTCTAAAGACTACAGTCACAAGACAGCAATCCTAACACTCCAAATGCATTGCCAATTCTGAGAACGAATGTGGAATGTCTCTATTATACCAGAGGTCAAAACTTTTTTGTCACATAGACCACTTAGCAATTTTTCGGTTTTGAGTAGACCCCCTGTTACTTAATATCAAAAAAATATTCGTGGTCTTTTGCACGGAAGAAGTGGGGGGTCCAGCCGGCTAAAAATTGACATAAGTAGGCTACAATTAAAATTTAGCGCGGAAAAATATTATTTTCTCAAACATGCAATGGAATGTTGGCGTTATGTTAGTTATTTTAGGCCTCAAAGTATCACGTTGCGGGCGGAACACTTCGAGAGAACTGTAAAGGAATTTCATACAATTTTTTTTTTAATTTTCATGTAAACATGGCGGCTGTGTTTATGAACAGGCTAAATAGCGTTTTTTTTTTAAATATACTAAGCCGTGCATCCAAACAAAGCGTTTGCATAAAGGCACCAGGTACCAGGAGGGCAGAAGTTATTAGGGGATGTAGCACGGGGCGGCGCGCCGCGGGGCGCACCCGGCACAGCGCGGATGACTGAGCAATGTAGGTTACTTTGAATGTTTATGCACTCCTAGTACGTATTTGACGTTGTAATTTTTGTTTTAATTTTTTTAATGAATTATATGTTTGAGAAAAGCACTATACATACCTCGCCGTGAAAAGGGGTTGCCAGCCTCGTAACTATCCGGCCTCGCTTCGTTCGGCCGTCTATATAAACTCGGCCGGCAACCCCCTACTTTCCGGCCTCTGTTGTAATGTACTATTACGAAATAAAAACTTAAACACACAGAAAAAAAAAACCCACGATCGTGGATACACATTTTCATCTCATAGACCCCCATTTTCTTTTTCCGCTTACATGGACTCCTTGCTGGTTGTCGTCGATCCCTGGGGATTAATATCTAGACAACTTTCGGGATCACTGATCTATACTAATAATTTTACCAGTTATCTTATCCCCACACCGGAAAAAGCAGGATATTCTTAAATTGATGAAATTCTTAATCAATTAAAATCAGAAAAACAAGTGAACATTCTTTATGTCGTTACTAAATCCTCGATGAGCACGACCAGTCACAGCAACAAGTTGCCGACAACCGACACACGTAGACGACATCTGACAGCGGGATGAGACGTCAGTGACAAGCGTAGCGTTACGCGGAAAGCGGGCCGTTACGCGGGTCTTCAATTGTTGATGGTTAGATTGCATCAACTAGCTGATGATAAATAGTTGACTCTATATGCACTACTAGATCAAACCACATTTCAAATTACAACCTGCGCCTCTATTCTAGGCGGTAAAAACGATATCGTAGTTTGCCTGTTATGGTATTGTTATGACGTCAGCCGCCATTACTGTCAAGAAAATAAGAGCTATCAAAACGTTGACAATTCGATAACAGATCAAATACGATATTGTTTTTACCGTCTTGAATAGAGCCCCTGTTTTTTTTAAATCAAGTTTTTAATAGAACTTCTATGAACTTGAACAGTCGGTCCGTCTGTGTGTTAGCTAGCTGTATCTCATAAAACGTAATAGTATATTTTCTATTATCACTAAACAACAAATCAAAAATAATTATAAAATAAAAACTCCACACCAAACAGCGTTTTTTTTTAAGTTTTTCGGGCGACCTTAACGCTGTAACTCATGAACCCTCTGACACATGAAATTTCCAAAAAGAGAGTAATACTTTTGACGCAAAAAAATAAGACTTGTATTTTTTTTGATTAAAGGGCCTGGTGTCCAAGTTAGCCGGTTTTTTGCAATTTCGTCTATTTCCCGTAGGGATCTACGGGAAAGAGGCGTGATTATATGTATGTATGTATGTATGGTCTATCTTTCACCAGAAATCATAATCCAGCTTTCTCTTGTCATTGTATCCTCACCTTAACCAAGTAAGCACGTAGCACACCGGGAGCGTTACAAATCATATGTGACAGTATTTACAGAAGGGTCGCATCCCAGACGTGCTGAAGGCACGAAATGGATATCGCTTGAATGTGACAGTCTCCACGTCTTTATTACTAGAGGAATAAGAGATATTTTACAGCCTGATGTGTCTTATTGATGATGAATATCCTCGTAAGGCCCACGTCAAATTTCGTTAGTTCGAAAAAGAATCTTATGTCAGTCAACTAAAGTCAAAAGTCACTTTGACAGATGTCCTAAATTTAGGACATCGGGCCTTACGAGGATATACTTGCTTGTATAGGTAAATTATTTGACAGGTGCGGTATTTAGCTGTAGTAATCCAGCACAAAAAGATTCACAACTAATTAAGAAGGCACATTTTTTAACCTCGTAAGGCCCACCATACTAAAAACAGGTAGTTTTTTGTCAGTGGGACTTTGAATCTACCGTCAAGGCAATAAAGTTCAATTACGTTTGTTCGATAATGCCATTTTCAGTATATGAATATAGGAAAATAAACCTATTCCCATTGGAACACAGTTCAAATTAAATTGTCTTGATTATGTACATACATCGTATTGCACACTGGGCCTTACGAGGATAAGTTCATCCCATCCGCTGGCATGCGCGTACAAGAATAATCTCAGGGCGTAAGAATATAACGAATTTTAAAGAAAAACACACAATCGATATATAAATAGAAATAGTGTTACTAGTGACGACGCGCTGGCCTAGTTGGAAGTGACCCTGCCTACGAAGCTAGCGGTCCTGGGTTCAAATCCCAGTAAGGGCAGATATTTGTGTGATGAGCGCGAATATTTGTTCCGCAGTCTTGGATGTTTTCTATGTATATAAGTATATATTTCTCTATATAAGTATGTATATCGTTGTCTAGTACCCATAATACAAGCCTAGAGCTTAGTTAGGGACTAGGTCAATTGGTGTCATCGTCCCATGTTAAAAATGAAAATGAAAAAATAAGTAGTTTTCCCAAGCTGTATACAAGTTTACTGCGCGTTTTACTGAAAACTATTGACCTGCCCTCGCTTCGCTTCGGTTTTCTGTAACACATGTACATAAACTAGAATTTATATATATACATAAACCTTCCTCTTTGATCCTTCTATTTATTGATGAAATCCGTTGCGTAGTTTGGAAGATCAAAGAGTAGGTTCATACAGAGGGACATGACTTTGTTAGCTTAGCGGAAAGTGACTTTGTTTTATACTCTACGAAGAGTATAAAAAATAATTAAATATTAAAGACTTGCCAACGAAATAAACAACTAACTTGAAACCATTATTCCATAACCAGAAATAAAAAATAACGAAAAAGAAACAAACGCAAAAAAAAACAAAATTGCTCTCGAAACTCACTCAAGACTTTAACCTAATTGTTTTTTAATAATTATCGTTTTAACCGCTGACTGCAATGATTGATGATTATTTGATTTTTGGTGCACCGTGCATCCATGCAACCATGCAGTTTGGTGTCATGCGAAGCGAGTTTTAGCGTTAACTTGATATTGAGTCCAAATTTAGGGTTCTGCAGGTTAATGGCAAAAACAGAACCACTTTTATTTTCGTCTTCTTCGCCTGTTCATCGGGTTGCCGGGACAGATGTCTGTTTGTCCGTCACAGCCATTTTGTAAACCACTAAACTGATCTTTATTGATATTACAAAAAAAAACGTGTCAGGTAGTAATTCTGTAGCTCTGCCTACCTCACTTTAGGATTACAGGCGTGAAGGTATGTATGTATGTAATAACGTTAAATAAATGTACATAATTTAAAAAAAAAGCTATCACAACTAAGTACGTAGACTTCATTTGTTATTGAGTTAAGATGACTTAATAGCCCAATCAACAACCAACTTAATTTAAGTTTTCAACTCGGAATGAGAGATATACACCACATGACATGAGACATGATGCATAGTCGTACACACCTTCATTTCGGCGGTCTAAAAGTTCTCTCAAAAGTCACATAAATCTAGTGTAGTACATAATATGTTTCAACCTATTGAAAATCATCTTAGATGAAACAAAAAATCTTTAAATAGAAAGTTAGTTTTGGATTTAAAGTAACGGCGGAACCCTACATTGAGCGAGCAAGGTCTTGCTCGGTTTTTGTTTTTAATTTAGGAAGGCTGGCAGTAAACGTGTTAAACTAATTTTGGCAGAGGGTCATTAACCCTATCAAGTGCATCTTGACTTTAAGATTTAAAGGCGGCGTTTGTTGGACATTTCCAGTCTCAAGACTACAATCTTAAGACTGCAATTCAAAGATTGCAAATGCGTTGCCAACCCTGAAGACTAAGATGGTACAAGAATGGTACGAAACCGTTCATATGCAAGTCCGACTCGTACTTGGCCAGTTTTTTATTAATTTAAAGTCAATAAAAAGGACACTCAGCCATCGACCAAATGCGCTTGTTTGTGGTCGCGAAGCACTCCATGAAAGACGCAGAGGGTTTACCGCAAGGTTTTTAGAAGATATCCGGTCGTTCTTGCTCAGCGAGTTCCACATTTACCATCCTGGGTCCCCCTCGGACATTGTTGGTATTGGTAAATTTCCCCAGGGAAAAACAAATACAGTAAGTCATTTAACGGTGTCATATTTAACTACAAAAACTTTCATTAGTGGTTAGATAGGGTCTATATTGACTGACATAATTATTTTTAGTCATAATGTGCTTTAGGTCATAATCATCGCAAGTCATAACGTGTTTTTTAAAGAAACTGTTACTTTTTCAGGATTTTTATAAATCAAACCTAACCTAACCTAGCCTTGTCTACACGTTAGATATTTCAGAATTTCTGAATAGTTTACAGTTTCAGCGATATAAAAAATCATGACTATCAAAAATTATGTCAACAATTACATTATGACCAATAAAATTATGGGAAACAAAGGGCTCCCGGTTAGATACTGTCATTAAACACTTGCGTTCATAGAAATATAAAAATATCCGCCTTTGTAGCAATAAGTTCTTCCGCAAGCGGAGAAAAAAACGCTTCACCAAAAACCAGTGCAAACGGAAACTGCAAAAAACTGCACTTTACATTGCAACAGATCAAAATCTATATGCTGTCGTTATTCAATCCGCGTAACATTAAGATCGAGGCGCCTTACACGGCAGCCATCTTGCTTTATTTGGAAACAGCTGATTTATTGGTCGCGAGTGATCTGGATGCGTGGAATAGATACTATATCAGTATCGATCTACGAGTCAGATCGGTTTGTGCCACTTTGTACCGAAAAGATACAAAAAACATAAATCTTGGTAATAATTAGTCCGCCAAGTTTATGCACGAGTCTCCCAAAACATGGTAGACTTTAGGTGAGGGGGTTAAGAGACTACTAGAATACGTTTGCAGAATATTCACTAAAAAATTAGTCTTTTCCCAGCACCATAGACGCTCTCCGTCAGCAGAAACGTTCAAACAGTCAGAAACGTATAACCAGCCAGCACATCTGTGGTTTACGTCATAATATAGATACACCTATGTTGTTCTGAAATGGTCAGTCGCATGTAGGTGCCATTTTACGAAGAAAGTAGGACAACATTTTCACGAAAAGGTTAGAAAGATTTACTGGACGTATTTTTCGTGGGTCAGGTGTTAGCAAACCAGCTATTATACTTAGTTTTAAAAGCTATGTTGTCGCCACGGAGTGGAAACCCAACAACTAAAGACAAAAACGCGGCAGACCTCGTCGGCGATCGCGGGATGAGTTGGATTCCTTTTTGGAGGACTGGCCAGAGACTGCTAAGAACAGGGAAACATGGACAAAGTGGCCCTTTGCCCAGCAGTGGGACACATCGGGCTCTTAATAATAATAAAATAATAGCGCATTCTGTTTTAAACACTTGACTACAGGTGAAACTACGAACAAATAACATTAGATACTATTATAGTACCCAGGTTGTGGCGACTGGAAACTGCGTGTGTCAACAGGTGAAGCGAGTGGATAACTGTAACATTGCAATAAATTACAACAAGTCAATTGGACCCAAGTGGACTAAAGCTTGCTTCGTACGGTCCTGTTTTTTACCCCTAGCTAATATGTTACCCTATTAAGGCCCAATGATATGCGAGGCTCGCGTTTATTTCATACTATGCCCATAAGTTCTGAGTGATTGAAACATGCATCTTACAAGTTAAATTGCGGGCGTGGCGAGGAATTTGAATATTAACCTAACAGCAATTTGTCCTTTCTAATTAGATTTAAATGTTTCCCTGTAACGCGTTTTTTTACACATTAACCTGCTTTCTTAGTTGAGCAAGGATAGTTTGTAAGATTTAAAGCGTGGGATGAGTTCGACTGCAAGCGACAAGATTCTAGTTAGTATTAGGAGCAATATTCTTGAGGTATGAACACAAATCATGACAAATCCTTAATGTAAAAAGTTCGTTATCGTTTTATTTTCTGAATGTCCATCTGACGCCGATTTATTTTCTGAATGTTTATGGGACAACCATTCTTCAAATGCAATATCAGATTTACCTTCTTGCATTATAAGAGTAATTCATACAAAATATGGACTACTTAACTGGGGTAAAATTTGTGAAATCAAGACCACTTTCTACACCTCCAATGCATACTCCCAATATTTTTCCAGAATGCAGAAGCGGGCCCCCGGAGCCTCCTGGGCGAGGTTGCTGGCGTCACTTAGAGCACAAAGGCACCACACATATTGCTGGATGCATCCGAAGCTCTTCTGTTTTAGTACAAGGAACCACCGTGCCGTTGCCAATGACAACTGTTTTTTTATAATTCTTCAGTTCTCCTTCGCAAGGACGATACATTATACGAGTGCTTCCGAATCCAGCAAATTTTACTGGAACTCCAAAAAGAGCTTTGTAATCTACAGCCAATAACTTCCCAAATATCTTGCTGGGAATTTTTCTGACTAGCATAAGTCCTATCATTTAAAGGATCTTCTATGCCTTTGCGTACTCAATTACGAAGGTAAGTTATGCTCCAATTCTGGTAAACGCTTTGGTTTCGTGAGCCAAGAGGTTAAAGTCGGCATAGTGGACTCTTAAATAAGTTCGGATAAGGCAATGTCCAGCGGTAATAACGTAATGCTCAGTAATGAGGCTGCCAGTGCATACTCTTGCCATGGAGCCATAGGCCACCTCAATACTTACAACAAAAGGGAACTCATGTAGCTTGTCCTCTTCCCCCTTATACACACGTAAGCTGCCAGATCTTGCATTATTTGTGCATATAAAATCACTACGGCCAGCAAGTAAATCCATTCCGTTTCTGTCGTGGTTTCGATTTAACTTTTTTTTTTTATTTATTAAAAAGGGGTTTGCGTTTGACCTCAGACTCACCTGATGTTAAGTGATAACGCGGTCGAAGGTGTTACACGCTTACCCAGAAAATGCCTATTCACTCTTGCCTTGAAAACACCAAGGTTATATGATTCCGGGAATACAGACGCAGGGAGAGCGTTCCACTCCTTGGCAGTGCGAATAAGAAATGATGCAGCAAATCGCTGCGTGCGAACCATTGGGTATTGCACTATATGTGGGTGGAAGCCTTCCCGGCGTCTAGAAGACCGATGTGAGAAATTGGAGGGTGAGATGAGGTCATGTAGTTCCTGGGCACACTCTCCATAATACACCTTGTAAAATACCGAGAGACAAGCGACTCTACGCCGATGCTCCAAACTCTGAAGCTTGGTGTTTGTGAGTGAGTCGTCACCGATGAGTCTCCTAGCTCGTCGGTCCACCGAGTTCAGTGCGTCCAGCTAATATTTGGCAGAGCCATCCCACAGGTGGCAGCAGTACTCCATACACGAACGAACTTGTGCTTGATATAAGTGGAGCAACTGTTCCGGTGTGAAGTACCGCCGAACCTTAAAGAGGATGCCAAGTTGTTGTGTATGGGTGTTATTTTGTATTTAAAAACAATAAACAATGAAAAACAGTGGGTCCAGCACTATTTCTTGTGGAATTTAAATTATTCATTGCTTTCTCAGATTTTCCAAAATGCGATATGACGGGACTGCGTGAAGTGAAAAGACATAGGACCCTAGCCAAGTTGTGCATTCTAAAAAAGCAAAGGAATTTAGAATTTTGTAAAAATGCACTGAATGGCAATGGCAAACGCATGCACACTAACTTTTTAATTTTAGATTCAGTATCTTTAAAAAAATTACAATTACCTAGGGTAACTGGAGCCCTGGTAAATGTGCGACCAAAAGACGTATATTCAATTGCTTGTACAATACCCAATACCTATATTTTATTATTGTAAGCCATTTAAAATAATACAACTTTTTGGTGACGAAACCCGTTTTACAACAGAAGTATAAAAAACATTTTTTATTTCATGTTTTGGAATGTTTGGGATAATAATCTGTATTGAAGTTGCCAAGCAATATGTATGGAATTGATTTCCTAGTAACTAGTTTTTTTATTGCTTTTGTATTATTATGAATTATTGTGCTGCCTAAAGATATATTTAGTGAAGAAAAGGTTTTAATTTTTAACAATGCTTAAAATTTTAATCGTCGTACGGTCGTCGTCAAAGATGTGTTTACATTTTTCGCTTTATTTCATTGAAATAAGATGCAAAAGTGTTAACATATTTTTGACGTCGACTATACGTAATACTCTCAATTTCTTTATCATTTACTGTTCTTTTAATCAACAATGGTGAACTCTTTTGCTAGGACAACAGACGGTCAACAACTGAATATCTAGAATTCAACACTGCTGCAAAACTGTATCTTAAATCTAGACACGCGGCAGCGTGTCCAGCCAAGTTCACACAAAAGGAACTGGCCACCGCAGCCGTGTGTTATTTACACGAACCGTTTGAAGCCACTTTTGACGCCTCAATAACTCCAAATATATTTATCATAAAAACATGAAATTTGGTTTATGTATTAAAACTTTTTAGATCAACTAGAACCCTAAATTTCATAAAAAAAGGTGAAACGGTTATTGAGATATTAACGTCTAAAAATCGGCATTTTTACCACTGACTGACTGACTGACTGACTGATTGATCATCAAAAACCTAACCCACTTCCAGGTGACCTGGAAAGATGAAATTTGGAATCAAGATAGGTAATTGTGTGTATATAAATAAAAAAATCAGAAAACAGTGATTTTTGAAGTTTTATTATTATTATTATTATTATTTATGCTAGTTACCTCAGAACTCCGTCATTTATTACCCGATTTGGAAAATTCTTTTTTGGTTTGATAGGGCATACTTCCGGAGTAGTCCCACTGTTATCAGGTCAGAATCTGATAATGGGGTCCTGGAGAAATTGAGGGAAATCTTCAAATAATTTAGGTACACCTATAGCGATTTGGGAATTTTGTATAGCGTATAATACTCTTGCATTTGCTCTTGAAAAGCACCATTTGGTGAAGTAGAACTGATGATGATGAATGAAGATCACAGATTCACCGGATTCAAACTAGCGGAGTCAAATTTTGAGTTTCAGTTTATCCTGTTATCTGCTTTGCGTAAATAATTCGAGTGTTCAAATTTAAGAAGTTATACTTTTAAATAGCAAACATTGCTGTCGCAGACAAAATAAGAAATTGTGTTTTTAATTTAATTCAGGATGTCGTATATTCTTAATAAATAAATATCAGGATTATCTACGGAACTTGGCAACCATTTAGATCTCAATTCTTTTGTCGGTCAAGACGATAACCATGCATCGCATAATCTTAAAATATTGAACTTGGCTCCCTTTTTCACATTAATGTTTTTGATGGGATAGTTTATACGTGCATCCTTAACAAGAATTATTTGTTCAGTTGTTTAATGTCCCATGAAAATAAAAAAGAAGCAAAAGGTCTTAAATATAACCTTCAACAATTCGAATTCAACGTTTCTAATTTTAAATATCTGTAAAACCCATTTTATAAAAGTTAGACTCGAATTTAGTCTAGTAAGAATAAAGTTTGATATTGATGTAGTATAACGATATCTAATATTAGGGAACAAATATGCGAATGGGCTTCAATGTCAGTTTTTTTCGTATATTCTTACAAAGAAACCGCAAAGAATATGAAATTTGCGAACTTTTTTGCCCACCGTCCAAAATGAGTTCGCCCACTAACAACGGATTATACTAACCCTAAGAAGCAACATGGCGTCGCTCAGTGTACCGAGAGCTGGGCTTCCCTTGCATGTCTTGAGAGGAGGCTTGTAAGCCAGCTGGACAGCTCAAGAAGCAAAGTTATACAGATTTATATTGATGTCGAACCCCGATTATAGTTTGGGATTTGACTCATAAAATTTTATGAATCGTATGTTAAAATAAAAGCACTTTGGTTGAGCAAACAATTGCAATTATTTTAATAATTTATGTAAATATGCGTCTAAAGTGAGATATAAACCCTTATTTGTTCAACACTCATGTTAAAAAAACCTATCACTTCGCAGAATTTTCATGACATCGACAACGTATAGTTTCAAATATTCTCATTGCTCCCATTAGCCATTGTCCAATCTTATTTCTTCTAGATTACCTTCATTCAATTTTGGATTATTTTGGTGATCCAATGCAAATATGGACTAACAGGCGTGTAAATAATAGAGTATTTCCCAGAACCAGAATTCCCGGTACAAACTCCAGCGATTTTCCCGTCATATAATACTGGCCCTCCTAAATCCCCAGGACTGGGTCGTTGCGGTCTTAAACAGCGCGTTGCTAGGCAAAATGATGGATGCATTCGCTGTATTTTGTCGTCAACACAAGGACCAGCCATAGCGTGACCTATCAGAAGTGGCTGCAATGTAGCATCATGTCTAAATTCTAGAAAACGATGAAGTATAATACGGGTATTGCTAAATCCTGCAAATTTAACAGGCAGGCCAAATAGCGATTTGTAATCCACAGCCAACAACTTACCGATCCTTACAAACGGTACTTTTTCTATGAGAATGAGTCCAATGTCATATATTCTTCTTGTAGTGTCAAAATTATTGGTATATGGATACTTTTTAATAACTTGCGAATATTTTTTCGTAATGTTTGGTGTTAGTGTGAATTCTGCGTATCGTATTCGTATAGGGATGTCTTCTAGACAGCGGTTAGCAGTTATGACCCAGGTTGAGGCAATAAGGCTTCCGCTGCAGAATCTATGCATTAAGCCGGTGGCCATTTCCAGACTTACGGCAAAAGGGAATTCATGTAGCCGGTCTGCTTCCCCCTGGTACACGCGAGGCAAGTTTTCTGTGGCTGCTTCTTTTATTCTTAAAGCATAGAGAACAAAGACAACTAGTTGTAATTTCACTACTGTACAAAATTTGATTGATACTTGTAAGCAAAGTAGCAAAATGTAGACACTGGCTTGGTACGTTGTTTTTGACTTCATCTTTATTGCCGTCTAGTGAGACTGTGGTTTCCTTACTTATTTGCATGAATAGCTTGTTTGGTTTTGTAACAGTTCGTTTAGAGCTGAAGTATAAAATATTTTACGGCTCGTTTTAAATCGCTTTTCTCCTTTTTTTAGATTATTTACTCAGACTTTATGTAAGTCTGATTTCTCTTTGAGTGAATGAAGAATGTGTACAAATATTTTCCAATGTGACTGGAATAATTTAATTAACGCAAAACAAATTACATTCCTTAAGATTTACTGTAGATTTTTAAAGAACAGTTATTTTAAGTTAGGGGGTTTGAAAGCGATATGTTTTTACCGAGTAGAATAGACCCTCAGTTTTAAACTCTTACTACTGAACCACTTGTGGGAATGTGCTGTAACTATGCCCGCCTTTATATACCACTGCTGAGCAAAAACCTGCTTCTACTTTTTTCCAGACAATATTTTTTTCAATCCATTTTTACCATGTCTACTGCTGTGCAAAGGCTTCCCTGTCTTCCTTAACTTATCCCTGTCATGAATATTCCGGCATATATTTTTGGAACGAGTCTGGATTACGAGTAGGTACTCCATCGCTGCTTATATTTTGATTGAAATCCATGGAGCAATTTATACTCAAAAATAGACTAGATTGAATAATTAGGTACGGTTGACTATTTGGAATGGTAGACATTGAGCACACTATTTTTTTATGGCAAAATAACATACGAGCACTCAAGCCACTTGATAGTAAGTGGGACCTGAGACCCATAGACATTTCAATTTCCAAGTCTACAATCTAAAGACTGCAATTCTAAGAACTCAAATGCGTTGCCTACCCTAAGGACTAAGATGAATGCCTCTATGCTAGTAATTTCATCAGTGGTCTTTCCCACACCGGAACACAACAATGCCAACACTGCTTGGCGGTGTGTTAAAAGAGAAGATAGTAGCGATCCAGACGGATCGAAATTATTATTAATTAGGTTTTTTTAAAATTTCTGATAATTTACGAAAATTTCATCTAGCTGGTTTTTCTAAAATCAGAATCTTGTTATGTCAGTCGTAATGACTTACAAAATGCAGTAAAAACGTATTAAACTTTCAAAATAAACAACCTAACCTATATTTACTTAGAAATTTAAGCTGGGGTGGGAGAGGTATATTCTAACTATTTTTTTTTTATTACTTTCTAGCTTATAGGCCTCAGGGTTGGCAACGCATCTGAAGTCTTAAGATTGCAGTTTCAGATCCCACTTACCACCAGGTGGTCTGAGTGCTCATGTACCTGCTCCTTGCCATAAAACAAATGAAAGTAATTAACTGGAACCCAACCTTGCGATTTGTTCCTGATTCGTCATATTCCTGAATTAGTCATATTCCTAATTCGACACTTTCCTGACTGGTCATATTCCTAACTCGTCATATTCCTGATTCGTCATATTCCTAAGTCGTCATTGTACAGTTGATTAAAATCGCATAGACATGCTTACAGGATTAATAAGTATTACGACAGACATTAACTTCATGATAGACACGTAACACTCATCTATTAATTATCTAGGTTATTATCATTTACCACACAGGACTCTATAATAAGGTTGCGCAGGCAAATGGACATAGTATGACGAATCAGGAATATGACCAGTAAGGAAAGTGTTGAATTAGGAATATGACGAATTAGGAACAAATCAACCTTGCATTTGTTTTAAATTTGATAATTGACTGCAACATCAGCTGCTTCATACGCAATTGTTTTTTTTAAACGCCTTTAGGCAAAGAAACCATCGTGACACAACAGATCGTGGCCACCGTTAAATTTAAACACTAATTGTAATGTCGACCACGTGGTAGCGTGTCTAGAGCTCGTTTAGGAGAGATATCGAGCACCCAACAGTAGAAATATAGCCCGGATAAAAGGTCGTATGTTAATGAGTATGCTGCACACAAAATGTCTTTTTAATTGGACGACGTAAACAAGTGTGGGAACCTTGGATATAACGGTAGACATTCTTGCTGTCTATTGAGAGATAATTAGTATTTGTGAAATAATATTAATTTTCTCTGATCTGTGGCTTTATTCTACTTGGTAAATCCTTATTGCTTTTGATATGTCCACGTTTTGATAGCTCTTATAGTTCAAAAAATATTAATTGGCCGTCTGTAATATTCAGTAAGATCTTTTTGTTTTATCAAACAAAAGGTAATCGTAAAAATGCCCTCGTTATTCAAACAGCACAGTGGGTTGAAAGGTTAAGGTTAAGTTTAAGTTAAGGCTCGGTAAGTCTCAACGCAGAAATAAATAAAAAATAAATATTAGGGGACAATCTTACACAAATTGGCCTAGTCCCAAACTAAGCTCTAGGCTTGTACTATGAGTACTAGACAACGATATAAATACTTATATAGAGAAATAAATACTTAAATACATAGAAAACATCCAAGACTCAGAACAAATAATCGCGTTCATTATACAAATATTGGCCCGTACCGGGAATCGAACCCGGGACCGATAGTTTCGTAGGCAGGGTCACTACCAACTAGACCAACGCGTCGTCAACCGCAAAGAAGATCGCAAAGCAAGTAGATCAAAAAGTAGAAGCAAAAAGATCGCAAAGTAAGTTGATAACAGTAACGGCCAAATATTTCCTGAACCTTGATAGCTCTTGAAAGTAATAGCGGCAGAGTTAAAAGCGATACGATAACAAGTCAAAAGCAATATTGTTTTACCGAATTAAGATAATTAAGAACCACTATTATAAAAAAAACGCTTAAGTACTCCATATTATCCTCTTTTGAACGTCCGTGGCATTCTAGTTCTCGAACGGGTAGATCAATTTGGACACGGTATTTTTAGATCAAAAAGTAGTTTAACTGGGGGTGGTTCTTACCTAGGTAATTAAAAACTTGAGCTATATAAAATTTTCAGCTCAAAGCCTCTATTCTACGGGGTAAAATTGTATACTTAGCGTTTGACATTTTATCTTATTGCTAACGTTATTTCTAACGTTACGATAGTTTTTATGTTTTTGACAGTAATGAGGGCCGAGTTAAAAAGTAACCCATCATTTTATCGAATTTCACTTCATCGATTGTATTATTAAGTACATCGAATTTAATTTCATCGAACGCTATTTTTTGCCGAAACCATGATGTTTTCAGCATATCTTAAACATTAATTACGTAGATTAGTTTACGTTAGACTTGTGATTACCAAAACTAACTCATACGGCGAGAAATGGTTTTCGATGAAATGAAAATTCTGCGTAATGATAAGTTCATTGAAAGATGTTTCGATAAAATAATAGGCACCAGAGTTTATTTTTTATGGTATAGGAGGCAAACGAGCAGACGGATCGCCTGATGGTAATCAATAAAAACAATACGATATCATTTCAAAGCAGTTTTACCCAGGAGGGTAGAATTGAGCACCTGCAGGCCTATTATGGTCTTGTTTATCGATGCGGATTATCTGTCACTTTCTGACCAGTACGTAAGTGTGACAGAGGCTTTATCCACCGCTACAAAAGAGACCATAATACGAGCCCAGCGGTGGATGGTTGTGTGTATCGCGTGACAAAATGTGGATAAAGCATCCATCACTCTCGTACTTATATACGTGTCAAAAGTGACGGATGTTTTATCCACATTTAGTCGCGCGATGAACGCAGCCATATTAAGCCCCCTATGGCCCTGTTCACGAACTTACAAGTTACAAATTACAAGCGGAACTCTCAATCTAGCAAAAGGAGTCAGAAAGAGACTTCTGCTCGTAATTTGTTATTTGTAGCTTCGTGAAACGGGCCTCTGGACGAAATGATGTCAGGGTTTTTATCATTTACTAGTATAGTTACTGTTGCTGAAAATGGCAGGCATTATGCTTCTTTTTGAAAAGGTGCATCGTTACCAATTACGACTGTAAAATAATATAATATAAACATAGCGTATATTTTTAAAGTAATTGATGAAAAAATAAAACCAAGAAGAAGGTACAAAAAACTCCTCTGGAAATTACAGACTGTACTTAACAAAAAAAACCAAATATGTCGCGTTTAAGTCTCGTTGGCCAGTGGTCTGAATATGCAAATGACTCGGACAAAATTTCACAATCGAAAATTAAGTCTAGAATATTTATGGCTCAATTTCGGTCAAGAGACAATGCGGTGAATTCGGACGCACTGCGTACAAAGGTATTCAAAGTATGACCGCAGTTTCACGAGGCCTCTAGGTACCTTGATGATTGTTTAAGGTAGAACGGACAAATTCTCTGTAAAATTTGAAATGGTCGAATTAAGAATAAGTATAAAACTGTATTGACTGTTTTGCAGTTAGATATTGCGTATTAACAACATAATATCAGCAGTTATTATTACACTTCTAGTAGCACTCATAAATAAACCATCATTTAAAAATTGAGGCAATTTCGTACTGCATCTCTTTTGCTCCAAGAGATAGTCCAATACTTTTACTATGCCGATAGTGCCGATGTTCAAATTCAAATTATTTATTGGATATCACATTAAAATTAAAATACAAATAAAAAAAGTCAGAATTTTAAATGTAGTACGTAAAAATATCGCTACAGCCACTTTGGATAATGAAACATACTGTACTTTTTCATACAGAGGTCATGACAGTCATTGTATCAGTCGAAAGACATCTATTGATAGACATGGTCCTTCACCAAGGATTTTTAGAACGATAATTACAGAAGTGTCTACTCTATCTTATTCATTCTTTAACGAAACCTCCGTGAGAGCAATACTGCGCTACTAAGTAAAAAGAAAACGTCTCCAATGGATTTCCTATAGAAAAATCAACTCTTACGCATTTTATACAAGATCATATTAACAACAGCAACTTTTGGGAGGTATGACTTTTTCACAGGAAAGCAGAATAGCACGTTTAATTACACAGTCGATTTTTTTGCGACGGTGCATCCCGTTTATGCGTGTACGCATTTGTTATTTACGAGCGGTACTTTTTGGGCTGCCACCACATGCGGTTGGAATGATACCGACATTTCTGACCAACGTATGAAATCTTGGAAGTGCTTATTTAAAATTGGTTCGATTTTTGTTAATGGTTTATTTCAGTTACTTCAAAAGTATTTAAGTTTTTGTTATGCGTTCACTGAAATACTACCACCATCTTAAATACTACCCTACCGCCATGTAGAAGTGTTTGTATTGTTGAGTTTCGGTTGGGGGAGGGGGTGCCAGTGACATGACTAGCACAGAGACGATCTATCTTAATCTTCGATATGCCATTACATTTTTTTTCTTGTTGCCAAAAAAGATAAAACGAGTGAGTACTAGGAGAATTATTACAATTTATCAGTGTCACAAGTAATCGGCAGGAATAAAACATCTTTACCCGACATTATGATAATTATAGTTAAATAAAGTTAAGATAAAAATGTGTACTCAAAATTGTACATAGAACCTATCAACTCGTCTAAGCTTTTTCTGGATGGGATGTTATTAATTGTATTATACACAAAAACCTTTCGGAAGTCATTTTATAAATGATGGTAGAAACCGAATCAAAACCTATTAACTAGTTTAAAAGAACGTAACGGACGTCGATTTTATCCCTAAATAGGATCTCTTCCAGGTAATTCTGAAGTAGATGAGTAAGGATTAGTTTTACAAGCAGGACTAGTTTTTTCAGTTGTGGCAGGACCTTGTGCAGGGTCCGTCCGGATAGCTACCACCATCTTATCCATTAATCCACCGCCAAGCAGTAGTGTTCGCATTGCTGTGTTCCGGTGTGGGGATAAGACAACCGGTGAAATTACTAGCATAGAGGCATTCCATCTTAGTCCTCAGGGTTGGCAACGCTTTTGAAGTCTTAGGATTGCAGTTTTGAGATTACAGTCTTGAGGTTTCAAAAGTCTCAGATCCCACTTACCATCAGGTGGCCTGAGTGCTCGCGTGCCTTCTCCTTGCCATAAAAAAGCAATAATTTTAGGGCTACATTTATGGGTAATACTTTGGATGAAACTGCTTGAAAAGTATATATTTCTAGCAGTGTAACTTACGTCTTCATGATTTTTATGTAATATTTTTATGATTACAAATTATGTGTCGTAATATTTTATTGTAATAAAATTTTCTATTCAATGTTTTGTAATGTCCTCAAAATATTTACCTATCACGAAAAACCACTAAATAAGTTAATTGATACAGCAAAATAAATGCGTTACTAAGAACAGCGATGGTAATATTGTGGATATAGGTTATACGGTGTTACAAATAAAAAAGTTCAACAAAACAAGATATTTATAAGCAAATAAATCCACAACCAGTGTTCTTATGCAAGAGAAAACATCATAAATTATCAATAATTACAAAATTAAAGAACGAAGCGAAGCAATCAATTTTGTCTTAACAAAATTCCTTCAAGTTAGTGTCGGTACTGTCAACAGGAGAATTATTACAATTTATCATTGTCACAAGTAATCGGCGGGCATAAAACATCTTTATGCGACATATGATAATTATAGTTAAATATATGGGCAAAGAGACCAAAGTTTCCGTCAGATACCGACGTGGCATTTATAAACTAATTGTAGAGCTAATTACACTGCAACTGGGTTATTTATCGCTTTTAAATTGACGTGTAAATACAGTTAATAATTCAGAGCAATAACAAACAAAAAAACATACCATAGCTAGATCACATAAGGCTTGCATTGGCTTACGTTATGTGTTACTACGTACAAATAGTTATTTTTTAATGTCAAGACCGGTCTGAGTGGAGAGCCTTGGGGGAGGCCTATGTCCAGCAGTGGACGTCTCTCGGCTGACATGATGATGATGATGATGAAGAAGGCACACAGATCCCCATTGATAAGTAGGATCTGAGACCCATAGATATTGAAATTCTCAAGAATACAATCTCAAGATTGCAATTCTAAGACTTCAAATGCGTTGCCAACGCTGAGGACTAAGATGGAATGCTTCTATTCTAGTAACTTTGCCTTTGTCTTATCCCCACACTGGAACGCAACAACTCGAACACTACAGGATAAGATGATAACAAAAGCAACTGAAATAAAATCTTATGTTAGCGTCGTTTCGTGTAAGTTTTTTGTTATGAATCATTGTTACGTTGGTCTTCCACTACCATCAGAGATAGTACTCTTCAAGTGATTTACATAATTTTAAAACTGAATGAACTGCAACAATAAAGTAGATAAAATCTTAAAACAAAAGACGGCATGAACGAACATGTACCTACACACTGGTTTCGAAAAGCGTTTAAAACAAAAAGCGACCGACGACATTCTTCCTTACAACTCTCTCTATAAACACATATGTGTAATCGTGGCATCGGCAATCGAATCGTTCGTTTAATCGAGTAAAGTCGGCTCGGGCGAGTCGGAATGATTTATTGCTGTGACACGTGTTTTTTGTGCCGTCTCGTACTCGCGGAAACAATTTCGAATCATTTATGCCGACCGCCCGATCGGACGCCAAATATGGCGACGCGATGACCTGCTGGGCCGGTGTTTCACCTTAATTTCGGGAAAAATGGATGGATGACGTTTACGAAACGGTTTTTTGGTAAAAATGAGATATTGAAATTGCAAAATTGTTTTTGAAAATGTTACAGTGTAACAACATAATGTTTACTTTATGGCCTATAATGTTGACAGAGATGAAAAATAAAGAATACGACGCATTAACATATTTTTCGAGTACATAGTATTTTACTGAATGTTGTATTTTATTTTAAAATATTACCTGGTCAATTAAATTGTATTGTCTTCTTGGTCGATACTTTACCAGGTAGAGTTTAAAAAACCTCCCAAACCCGAATTGAGGCTTATTAATTTTCATGAGGAGGACAGGCGTGCTCCAGTTTTTTTGTCCAGCAAAATGCACGCGTCGGCCCACTGTGCCGCGTTCGATCCTCATAAAGTTTTATAGCGCCTGTCAGTCAAGCGGCTTCTTCGCAGATTACGCTGACTTATGATAGGTATGTCCGCACAGTGGTTCGCGGCAATGGTTTATGCGATGCGTGGGAAGGCAAATTGGGTTGGTGAAAATACTGAGGCTGTGATTACTATCTGTCGTTTATTAAGCTCGTTGGGAAACGCATCGTGGTTGATCTTAAAGCATTTGTTGCAAATTGGAATTAAACTACGTTTAATTCCAATTTTATTTTTTATGTGATTTTATAATTTTTGTGCTAAAAATAATAGCTAATTTAAAAAATTGATTCCAAAAAAGTATTTAAAAAACGAAAGAGGCCGAAGATAATTTTCCTAAATAATTTAGTTTAAAAAAGCGCTTGGTGACTAAGCTTCTAAACATCATTCATAATTTTCATCGTTTTATAAAAACTTTTATTGTAGAAATGTAAATTTTTAAAATCTGCGTAAATGATAAAATTTGAGAGCAGGTTGCAGGTTGCAACCAAAACGCAAGGCGAGTCATAAAAAGCTAGTTCGGTTTGGAGTTTGCAGTACAAGTTATTAGAGATAGCGATTATACACCTATGTTTTACAAATATATTTTTTTGAATTCGAACTTTGAATTTGCATTAGTCAATAAGTATTCACTAAAAGCTCTAAAGAAGCCTAATTATTGCAGTTACTTTATAAAAAAAAAACAATACTTTTCAAAAATAGCTTGATCGTAGTTAAAGGTTTATTGTCAAAGTGTATTTGATCAATAACCACTTTACTATCGAATACTTGGGCAGCTGCTTTTAAATTATCGCTACCATAATACCAAAGAAGGTGGTAACAGTATAGTAATACCAATTGTATGAGCATTTTAAGTTTAATGTGTTTATCAATAGAGTATAGAATGCTTCGACGTTAGCCGTCTTCTTTGTTTTAAAGACAGATCGTCGTCACTTAACATTAGGTGATACTGAGGTCAAACGCAAACCCGTTTTGGATAAAAAATACCTATATATTTCTGTGACATTTTTGGTGTAAATCAGCTAAACAGGAAACGTATAGTACCTATTTATCATTATTAGCGTTATTAGTTCTCTAAATTGTAATATTGGGGCTGTTTTTACCTGTTCGGTAAAACTACATTGCTTTCGACATGTTATCCATCGTATTGTCAACGTTACAGACATGAGATGTCAAAAGTAATATGGTTTTAAAGAGTAGAAAAAAGCCAATGCAAAACTTAATTTTATAAACGTCAAAGTATTATTTTTTCATCTTTTTCCCGCTAATTCCTGCTATCTAGACCACAGTCCAAACATCACCAAAAATTTGTCCCCTGTCGGCAAAAAAACTGACTCAGCCGCAATGTCGGCACACTGTACAATTAATTAAACAATTAATCAGCTAATTGCCCAATGATTTGCTTCTTTTGTACATTGCGACGCATTTACGTCAATTTACTCACGAATCTGGATCTCGGAACGCGTTTCTACCTTAGCATATTTAGCGCCCATGATCGACATTTTGTATAGATGTATGGCTCACCACGTAGCCATGGGCAGTGGGTACGTTGCAAGATTAATTTGGCACTGGCTGCGGTAACGGGATCGCTTTAAACAGAGCAGCTTGCTTAAGTTTTGTTGAAAGAGAGGAAATTAAAAATGGTATACCGGAGTCGATTTTAGGATGATCTCTGTACAACAGTGGTTTCCAACCAGTGGTCCCTAAACCACAGGGGTCCGCTAGAGGATCCCCTTTAATAGCGACACTCATTTGATCGAATTTCATTTCATCGCATGCTAATTTCTGCTCAAATCTTATTGGTTTTTACTTTATCTTAAGCATGGGTTAGAGTCATGTGGGGCAACTGTGCGCACTTTATTTTCAAACTACATAGTATCAAAATTAAACGATAAGCATGAATGGAAAATGAAAATATGTATCGGGCGAAGCATTTATTAAGGTAATAATTAAATCAAGTAATTATCAATAAAACCTTGCCACCTCGAAAAAAAATCGCCTTAATTCAACCAGCTCAAAATGCGCACACTTACCCATACTGCGGGTAAGTGTGCGCAGCTAAGCGAAGTTTGTGGATTTTTTATTATACTAAGCAGACTGATTTTGATCAAACTTACATCACTTTATTGAGACATAACATAGCATGAAATGTTATTTGCAAAATTGAAGGCTTAAATACATTACTAACAGAAACAAAATTCATTTACTCGTGTCGATTTTTGCCATGACAGCAAATTTTACCTTTACGGTACCGGATTCTGAGTATTTTCTTTTTCAAGTAAATGAATGATACCATCTGGGTTTTTCTTGCATAAAGTAATTCTCCACCAACATATTTTTAATTTGCTTACACAAACTTCTCCATCCCCATTCGTAAATAAAGGAGTTGCGCACACTTCCCCGCTGCGCACAGTTACCCCACATCTACGTAGGTAAGTTTATTTTAGACCTTTGGCAACGAAAAAATTATAACTTCTGCACATGTAAATTTCACCGTCCAGTCCCAACGGAAGACCAGCGTTGGCTTAACAGCCAGCACATGCTGAGTTGGGACCGTGTCGCAACACTAGCACTACATGTCGTCTCTTTAACTTTTTTTTGTAACATTTTTTTTTGTCTGTGTGTTATTGTTTTTAAATCTCCAAAATCCAAAACCCCGAGAGCTTGCAGCTGGAACTCCAAAACCGTTTTGAATGCCTAGCAAGCGATGTGGACGATTACAACAACAGGTTCATGAAAGCTGTCCATTCAGTCGGGCCTAAGTTCTTCAGGACCCAACCCTCAACCAAGTCCAAAAACTCAACTCTTGAGCTCATGAAAGAGAGACGTGAGATGGTCCTGCAGTCTTCGGATGACTTACTTATACTACTTTCTTACTTAAATGCCTGTCAACGAAATGAAATTTCGGCGAAGTAAAACATTCTATGAAATAAGTGTCGGTTATTGGAGGGTAAACCGTCCGCGAGAACCTAGTAGACTGAAGCAGGGTCTAAACAAAACTACGTAATCGTAATTATAGAAAGTTCTAATAATTTGACGACGCGCTGGCCTACTTGGTAGTGACCCTGCCCACGAAGCTAGCGGTCCTGGGTTCAAATCCCGGTAAGGGCTATGATATTTGAGTGATGAGCGCGAATATTTGTTTCTGAGTCATGGATGTTTTCTATGTATTTAAGTATATATAACTCTATATGAGTATTTATATGGTTGTCTAATACCCATAGTACAAGCTTAGAGCTTAGTTTGGGACTAGGGAAATTGGTGTGACATTGTCCCCTGATATTTATTTAATTAATTATTTTTATAATTAAAAAATTGAGATTAAATCTTCTTCTTCTAGACTTTTAAAGCAATGAACTATGGATGGGGTTGAACAAACAATTTTGGTGTAAAAAAGCAAGCTTTAAAAACCTGACTGCATTTTTTATACTGTCGTCGATATACCTACATATGTTGATAATTGTCATTTGGCCATTGTTGTTATTTCAATTTTAACAGTTTAGATATCTGACACTCTCCCTGCGAAGACGAATCCAATGATACCTCATTTGTCAAAATCGTCCAAGCCGTTTTTTCTGTAGCGGGGAACATAGAACTGGACATACATTCAAAATTCAAATTCAAAATTCTTTATTCAACAAAAACACGTAAAGAATGATCTAAGGGATGGAGCCTCCTTGTAAGCAAAATAGTCGCTGTGTTGGGAGTCACCGCTTTCCCTTAGGTGTACCTAACTTGAGGTAAGTACAGTAGCGTTTAGATATCTACGAGATGATTATTTATAAGTATCTTAGGATAATTAAAACAGATAACAATACAGAACTATACTAACTTAATTATAGTAGGAGATAACATATTTTAAAATATATACATACATACATGACGGTGAAAAACATAACCCTCCTTTTGGGCTCTGCCGCAGTCGTATAAAAAAGGAACTTGTTTCACAATAAAAATAAACCTTTAACTATTATTTACTCTACTCCGCAACTTAATGACGCAAACTTGAGTTAACGGCCACTTACATTTGAAAAATCTCACTCCAATAATCACTTCCTTTTACAAACCAAAAATCCCTAACTCACTTAGAAATCAAAATTGATCACACCCAAAAAGCACATGTCATGTGTCCTCAGACTGTGCTCCCGTAATCTCACGTCCAGATCTGCTACTGCTTGTTAGTGGTATCTGATGACTGCAGGTCATCAATTTCGCTCATGATTCGCAGAAAAAAATGACTAAGAAGATAAGTACAGTTGCTATGGTTTTTGGGACAATATTTTTTTGTCATATTAAGGCAATTTTGTTTCATATTTATTGGAGCTGTACTAACAAAGCAACCAATAATTTTACATATTTATAAGTTTTTGTACCTTTTCCTTAGAAACATCATAGAAGGAAAGATAGAGGGAAAGAGAGCCAGAGCAAGTAAGAACAAGGAGAAATTACTTTGAGCAGATAAAAGAGAAGGTTAAGGTTGGGTCGTACCAGAAAGTCAAGCAGTTGACGGAGGAGCGGAGCGGGTGGCGATTACTCCACCGACAAGAGCATGGCTCTTAAATAAAGAAAGAGGATACTTTAATAAAAAAAAATACAGAATGGAAAAGAAAACAAACACACACAGGCCACATGATAGTAAGCGAGATCTTAGGCGCAAAAAACAATAGCAAACCTAAGACTACAATTTTTGGACTTCTGCAAAAACTTTGCCAACTACCTATTAGGCTTTGCACCTATTAGGTACTCATTTCACTAGTTTTTATACACATCGGAATACAACAATGCAAAGACATTTGCTCGGCGGTGGTTCAAGGGGTTCTTTACCACTATTCACTAAACATTGTGATAGAAAATATGTCAAACTGAGGACTGATAAGTTGGCCAAGGCCATGATATACATTGTATGCTTGCTCATGGATAAATCCATTATGTAAATAACAGTATAGTCCCTCACTCGCCGCTGGGCGTTTCTTTAAAATTTCGTACCTAGTTATGGACTAAAATTAAGAAACGTTAACTTTTACGCTGAGTTACGAAAATTAGCTATACCTACTATAAGATAAATGGTGATATCTCAGACAAAACTCGTGTAGCAATTGGAAGCATATTATTAACGGATGAGGATTGAAGCTACTTCATCTAATGAAATTAGTTCTCCGAGATTAGTCTATACGAATTCGACGTTTAATCTAGGCATAAGGCCTTATTCCAGGTTGGTCGAATGCAACCTTAAACGATATTCTAGACGTTTTTCACGACCCTGTGTCCAAACTAATTGCATCGACCAATCGGTAGGTAGTTGGAAAACATTGTCCCCGCTAGCTCAGTGCAGGAAACTGGCTAATTAGTATGTAATTTATTTTACTTTAGTGTTATATTTATTAATTTGTGATTGATCATTTGTTTTTGATTAACATGATTGGCTAGACTGTAAGTGTTAATTGTACAAAATAAATAAATATATGAGGTGTATAGAATCAAAGACAGCTACATCCACATAATTCATGTTGGATTTAGCGGTCTTTGATTCTATACACCTCATACCACTTTAAAAAAAGTAAAAAGGCTTTTTACAAATGTAAAATCTTTCACTCAAATCCTGTAAATTATGACTATATTATTGTTACACTTCATATACGTAGCTGACTGTAACCAACGTATTTCGGGATGATGATGTTACAAAATTTGGACAATAATTTTCGAGAACAGGAAATGACATACGATAAGGAGAATAAGGTCCTGGAAGCCTTATGCGTGGGGTCACAGGTTCGAAGCTGGCGAACTTAATTTGGGAATTACGGCCACCTTTGGCTGCCTTTCTTATTATCCGACTGTATTATGAATGCTTATGTTTTGGATGTTTAGTTCTTCGTATTTATTCGTAGATGCTATTTGGTGCCTATCTGTAAGATTAAATAAGACAAATTCTCGCACTTTTGTGTTCCGGTGTGGAGATAAGACAACCGGTGAAATTAGTAGCGTAGAGGCATTCCATTTTTCGTCTAGAGGTTCGCAAATTTGCACTCTTAAGATTGTAGTTTTGAGATGGGATTTGACAGATGCGCGTGGAACTAATTCCACGTGCTACTGTCAAGTACATAAAAAACTTAAACCGAATTAAATTGTCCTCGCTTGTGATAGCTATGAACTTATTTCTGTAATAAGTCCACGTTGAATGTGTATAACTCGACATTGGTAAAATACACCTAACTGACAAGGTGTGAAAACCATTAACGAAGAACAATAGATTCTTAGATAGTTTTGAGATTGTATTTTTCGGATTTTGGGTCTCTGATCTTACTAACATATCCATAGACTATAGTTTTTTTTTTTTGTTTCCCTGATGTTGCCAACTATAACTGGTTGCAAATTTTTATGGTTGTTCGAGATAATCTCGAACGAATGATTGTTGTTTAATCCATGTTTTTCTTTTAACATTGTTTTGTGTTAAGTGTGTCACTTTCCGTCTCTTCACCAAGCGGTTCCAACGGAAGACCAGCGCTGGCTTCACGGCTAGCGAATGCTGAGTTGGGACCGTTTCGCAACAATTTCTCTGTGTCTTGCTCTTTTTGTATCTATGTAATGTAATGAAATGAAATTTATTGAAATGAAATTTATTGCGTATAGATTAAGGTTACATTTTGCAGGTACATTCGCTTATAAAGTATGTTTCACTTAACCCTACCCTTACAGGTGTACACGCCTTAGAAAATTAAAAACTATAACAAACTATAAAACATAAATCAAATAACAAGGAATTATACATTTGAACCAAAAACAAATTTAATATATATCTAACTAAAACTTCTATTTATTATTATCTTAGCATTTGTTTAATATATTATTTACATGTTAATAAGATATCAATATTATTATTATTTATTATAAATTGTCACAAAGAAAGTCTCTCACACTGTAATAACACTTGTCTAACAACAACTGTTTCGTCAAACGAATAAATAATTTTGTATTGTTGCGAATAAGTGTCTCTTTATCTTTATCTTTATCTTTACTAACCATCATGTGCCTCATAGACTGCGGACCGGACACATTCCAGTCAATAAGTTTGGTTTTCTTATGAAAAAAAATAACTCTCCAAATTGCGACATATGTGGCACTATAGAGAATGTGCAGCACTTGCTGATGGAGTGTAGCTGGAATTGCGCTCGAAGGGCTTCGTTGATAGCCAATCTCTGCCCATATGATACTGGTGCTTTTGTAGGCATTCTCGCGAACCCCACGTCAGATTTGGAATTAACGGTGTATAGGTTAGCCTGACATTACTAGAAACCCATAGTTTTGTAGTGTAATGATTTGAATTATGTTTTTTTTTTTAATTATTTTATTTAAAAACGGTGTTCGACTTAACAGGGCCGATGTATACAGTTATAAAAGCCCTTTAAAACAATAAATAAAAATAAAATGTGCCTGAGTTGAGATGAGATTCTACTTGGTAAAACGTTATTGCTTTTGACGTTTTGATAGCTCTTTATTAACTTGACAGTAATGGTGGCAGAGTTAAAAACAATACGGTGACACGACAAAAGCAAACGATACGATATGGTTAATGATGTTCATCACACATTTACTAACCTATTATTGATCAACGTAGTATTATTTTTTGATGTGATTGTTTCATAGATGAAAAAAAAACAATATTGTTTTATCGCGACCCTAAACAAGATTATCTAGCCGCGATTAGAAAGGGGTTAGAAATGACACTTTTACCATATACTTACGTCAAAGTGCGTATGAATTGACAGCTATTCCAATCCCAAACTGATCGCGCTTTCATAATATTCGGCGTTCGTTATCGTTATCCAAATGTATAGGATTGACGTAAGCTGTCAGACGGTCGCGTCGAGCGCCTACGACAATTCCATACATTTTTCGAAAATCGTTTACGTTAGCGTTAAGAGGATTGTGAAGCTAAAAATCTCCATACAAAATGCGAAAACGTTTCTCTCCCCTTAAACCTCGTCATATTTTTACGATTTTTGAATATTTTGTAGATATCATGAAAAACTATGTCTGTACGTTTTCCTTTCCAAGAGAATATTTCTTAGAACGAAATAAATTTAAAAAACAAAAAACAGAAACGTACAAACCTAGGTCCTTATTATAACTCCAACATATTCAAAAATCGTGAAAATCGGACTTGATTTAGGGGGTTAGAAACGTTTTCGCCCGGAGCTAGTTTTGTATGGTTTTTTTTTACAGCTACACGATTTTAGCGGCGCTTCACAATCCTCTTAAGCAACTTGTCTAGCCTCACTATTGCCATCTACATGCTATAAAAAAAGCCAAACAAATTGTTTAAACAACAGACAATTAATTATAAAGACCATTAGAAGTCCATCGGCTACCGTTGCGTGCAGTCGCCCGGCAAGATCGATCGTCGGTTCGATTCCCGCGAAAATTAAGTCGCCGGGCACGAACGGCGCGGGAGTGGGTGGGGTATGCAACCTATGGTTTAGATTTGTTTATTTACTATGATGATTAGCTGCATTTGCGTATCTATTTTCTTCATAATACAGGGTTTCGTCGCTGTTTATATGATAATACGTTTTCATACCATCAAATATTTTATTATGGCATATGTATCAAGGATTTTTGTTCTCTAATACAACAGTTGCTTTATTTTTTTGAGTAAAATTCCTTGGTGGTCTAGTGGCTTAGGATATTGTATCGAGATCATAAAAAAACTCATTCGTACACGAGGTATTTGTAAAAAAAAAATTTAACTTATGAACATTATCCTATATCGGTAGGGGAGTGTGTGAGAGGGTAATTTTACAAAAGTTCCCAAAATTATCGTAATGTGTGCGAAAGGGCACTCCTGGACGAAGATAAAGATAAGATATAGAACAAAAAACTTGCGCGATTATGCCCAAAAATCATTTATATTTTCCCTAAAATCTCGCCTTTGTTTAGTTTTTTTTTAATAATTCGCCAACAAATTCATGCCTGTTAAAAAATCAACAAAATGTTCACTATCATTGTTCTTTCTATAAATCAGTCAGTCACTGGCTATATAAAATGGATTTATGTCATTAAATCATTTGATTTGTTCCAACTGTTGTCGACACCTCGCTCGTAGCACGGGAGCGGCGGGCAACAAAGCTTAGTGTTGCTGGCCTGCAACTTGTGTTTACCGGTTTATGTATTGTTCTAACTATCTAAACTTATTTAGCTTCAGTTTTGCTATTTGGAATCACATTTTACCAATGTATAGTAATTTAAGAACATTTTCGAGGAATGGGGAAACTAACTCACTTTTAAATAGGCAGATTTTTTAAGTAGACCCAAAAGAAGTTATTCGGTTTTGGTCTTTGATCCAAATTCAAATTAAAAAACTCAAAATATTTATTCATTAAATTGGCCACATGAGGGTTTTTTTACACGTCGTTAATTCGGAGTGAATCTCCTAGCGCTTCGGACAAGACCATCATTACGGAGAAGAAGCGCTGCAAGAAACTCCAGCAGAAGGTCATTTTTTCCAATTATAAAATACAATAATACTTAAAAGTTACATTACAAGATAATAAAGTAATAAATAATTTTTTTTAAACTAAGGCAAATAAAATCATTGCAAATGTAAGCTAAATTAAATTAAAAATAGTGTCTAGGAGAACAACATGACGAGGTCCTACGTCAGGAACGATAATTAAAATAACTAACTGGAAAACAGGTCCTTGCAAGCGTGAACAGACCGGGCCCCACAGACAGCACCCGTTCACGAGTATGACGCGTATCTCAGCCTTCGCCTCCCTCAACCATGTGTTCGGGAAGGTGGCGACCCGATCAACGACGCCGCCGTAAGCAAAGACCTTAAAGTGAGCATGACATGCTCATGCTGCCGGACAAAATATTATCAATAAAAATGTAGTTGTCCGGCGAGAAACATCACAATGTATTTTCACTTCTAAAGTGTCTCGTGCACAAGAACCAATACAATTACAAAAAAAAACATAATTTATCCTTAAATTTAAAATGTCTAAATTATTGGCTTAAAGGCATTTTGCAATAAACGCTGCTCAGTGCTCAGCTATTATTACAATTCATTTTTTTTTAAACGAACCATAATTTCAGTAATAACTCACACTACTTAAAAACATCTTTGTCATCTAGGAAGTCATTTACAGTATAATATGCCTTACCCAGCAAGCAGCACTTAATGCGTGACTTAAATTTATTGGACGGCATATTGGACAATATCAGTAGGTATCTTATTGTAAAATATAGTTTACGATAGTTTGTTTGACCAACGGGCCAATCATATTGCCTTTTAGTCAGTAAATAAGAGCTATCAAAACGTTATCGACATAGCCCATCGAATTAGCAGCTTCAAGTGGCAGTGGGCCGGTCATTTATGCCGCAGAACCGATAATCGCTGGAGTTATCGTATTCCTGAGTGGAGACCGCGAATCGGCAAACGTAGTGTAGGACGCCCTCAGCCTAGGTGGAGCGACGATCTTCGCAAGTTGGCTGGCAAGAGCTGGATGAGAGTGCCCACGAATCGTGCTCGTTGGCGTGCAATGGGAGAGGCCTTTGTCCAGCGGTGGACTAATATAGGCTGATGATGATGATGATGATGATGATGATGATCAAAACGTTGAAAATACGATAACACGTCAAAAACTTTAAGGTTTTACCATGTAGCATCTCAGCCCTGGTCCAGCACCTTTGAAGAAAAAATAATAATTTAATTTCAACGTAACTGTTAAATACTATTTTAAAATGATGTATTTTTTTTTAATCAATAAACTAAGTTACTTTTTGGCCATAAGAGTTTATTTTTCAAAATGATGTGAGTTACGTTAAATTGACCAAGGTTTTTTTTTTGTAAACCTTCATAACACAAAGTAACATTTCAAATTCTCAGGCCGGGATTACACCTGTAAGTTATTACGTAAGTTTTGAGACGCAACTATGGGTAAGAGTGAGTTGCAAATATCTGCATCTCTCTCTTGCATATAGCTTTGTTACGTAATAACTTACAAGTGTAATCCCGGCCTTAGGTATAGAAGGGCTTGTAATTAGCTGCATGATTTAAAAAAAAGATAAAATGTGACGTTAAATGTCTTAAGGTCGATTGTACATAACCAACGCATTTAAAGTCTTAGGATTGCAGTTTAGTAGTCTTGAAATTTCAAATGTCTATGGGTTTCAAATCCCACTTACCATCAGGGACCTGTTTTATAAAGCTACAAGTTACAATTTACAGTTTCTATTTGACACAACCTCGACCAATGACGACCAGCCATTTGAGCAGTGTTGCCAGTACCTATAGACCTGTAAAATTGTAACTTGTATTTTTATAAAACGTGCCCCTGGTGGCCTGAGTACTCGCGTGCCTTAAAAAAAAACATGCGTAGACTCATTTCATAGATTAATTTAAGTTACATTGGCACCCACAAAAATGATGCCGCGCTGAATACCTAATAATAATAATAATAATAATAATAATAATAATAATATCAGGGGACAATGTCACACCAATTGACCTAGTCCCAAACTAAGCTCTAGGCTTGTACTATGGGTACTAGACAACGATATAAATACTTATATACAGAAATATATACTTAAATACATAGAAAACACCCACGACTCAGAAACGAATATTCGTGCTCATCACACAAATATCTGCCCTTACCGGGATTTGAACCCAGGACCGCTAGCTTCGTAGGCAGGGTCACTACCAACTAGGCCAGCGCGTCGTCGTGCAAAATGAAAATTGGTAAAGTTATGTTAAATGATAATTCGTAAGACATTACCGTCCTTATGTTTGAAAGCTCACTTAAAAGCTCTAGTTATTTTCATTTATGGGCAAGTAAACCAGTTCGATCGCGGAAGAGTACATCGAGGCAGAACGATTAATAACACGCGACAAAGAATAAATAGGCTCATAGAATTGCACATTTACTTGAGCGTTTTCTAGAACGATCGTATGTATGTATGTAAACTCTTTATTGAACATGAAACCAATTAAGTACGTACATATACTTAAGATAACATGTACAATGGCGAACTTATCAATTTAAGGGATCTCTACCAGTTAGCCTGACTATCGTTCTTCTATCGATACGCACGTTAGCGAACGTTCAAGTACATACATATATGTCTAACGGGCGCATTTAGAGTCAGTTAACATAAAGCCTTATTCATAAACGTACAATAAACGTATTTTAGTTCAAGTAAGTTAGTTGTTGCAATGAAAGATAAGGATCAAGCCAAAAACGCAGAAAATAGCGTACTTTAGCTATGGACTGTTTATGAATAAGAGGGTCAACCGTCAAAGGCGCTGATAGATTTTTAACCAATTACTGACTGCAGTATGCATTTGCTACTTTAACCACCGAGAAAATGGAGTCAACGTCTTTAGAAGATTGTGAACCGAGGCTTATATACGTAGCTGTCAAAAAAACCATACAAGTTTAGCTCCGGGCCATAGCGTTTTTCACCTTCTAAATAAAGTAAATTCTATGAAAAACTAACTTTGTGCGTTCTTTTCTTTTCTTTATTTCCAAGATATATTTTCATAGAAAAGAATGTACAGACATAGTTTTTCATTATATCTACATCATGCTCAAAAATCGTCAAAATTGGACTAGGTTTAATAAAAGGAGAGAGAAACGTTATCGCATTTTGCATGCAAATATTGAGCTTCGCAATACTCTTAAAAATGGTTAAGTAAGCTTAAGTGACTACCAAATACGACTATAAAAAACTGTCAGGTTTATACATTGAAACATTAACACCAATATTATAAATGTCAGAAACTCTCAGAGAACAGCATCTGTTAGGCATAAAAAGCCACTCAAACTGAAATAATCTTTGCCACCCAATCATAACTATCGGGAACCCATAAAAGCATCTAATTACCGCACTGTCGTCACAACGTCTATATTGCTGACTGATGGGCAGTAACCACTTTGATGTACCGCGATAGATTAGAATGCCAACGAGCTGATATTCTATATAACTTTGGCTCCGTTCGGAGACATTGGGTTGAGCGAGTGAAACTTAATGTAGACTTTTATTTTTTTAGTGTGGGAATGTGATAGATTGAAGTTAGTTTAGAATTAAGTCTTGTCTAGGTTGTAAAAACGTGGGAACCTTTAAATTATAGTGCTTTTATGGTTTTAAATGTATTTGGGTAGAGTTTAAACTGCTTGGAAAAGGTTAAATAGCAATTTGTGTAGGTGTCCTAGAAAATTTTATCGCTGATTTCGCTAGTGAGACTAACTTGGCCCGTCAGTACGTATAAATTCCATGTTTGGGCGTGTCTCGACTTTAGATGTACTTTGATACAGGTCAACTCAGGCATTAGATACGTTACAATGTCTTCTTATCGTTGAACTGGATTTTACATGCATCTAACTACCAGCTGTTCCATTGTCCAGGTTTCCTCACGATGTTTTTTTCTCTTGACGATCATTGAGTAGCGATTGCTGGGGTTCGAACTCGGTACCTTACGATCACGAGACAACGCTCTTAGGGTCGTTTTAATAAACTGATCTAGACTGTAATGTTCGTCTCAAGATGCGTCAAAAATGACAGTTGTCTATGACTTGACGTTTACTTTGACGTATCTTGGGATGGGCACGGGCACCTCGCTCAAGATGAGTTTATATATTAAGAAAAAAACAAAAATAATTACAAATACCTCATAGACTAACATACACGACAATACAAAACTTAAAACTAACAGCGAGGTGCTGAACAGCGTGCTCCTGTTTTGCCAAAAAAGGTTGCCCCGAAACCGCCGGAACACGACACCATTCGGCCAGAAGTCAGGACACTCGACGCCTACGAACGCACGGAATCTGACTAAGATGCAAACGCTACTAAAGTTTCTATTTTCTATCGAAATGTATGGAGACAAAGTAGTTGACACGATCTATCATCAGTGAAACTAGAGAAGTTGCTTAACGCTAACGTAAACGATTTTCGTAAACTGACAAAATTTACGGAATTAACGCAGGCGCTCGACGCTATCGTCTAGTCAGCTTATGTCATTGATAACTATATCGAACGCCCAATGCATCTTGTCTAGGGCCTCAGGTTACTTCAATCCTTTACATTTTATTGATGTTAGATAATCGCTAACTTAACGTTTTGCATCTTGACTAGACCCCCGGATCTCCTTTCTTCTGTAACGTTCGCATAATGTAACCTACGAGTATCTAACCCCACTAATGTATGCAGCAATCGATACCCATTAAGTATATGCTATAAATACCAGAACTGATAAAGACATAAAAATACAATGGTGCTAGACTCTGTACAACCAGATCACTATCCACACAATAGCAGGTTCACAGCCGGTGTCATCGATATAACAAAGGTCAGGATTCTTTGCTATGGTTTTAGCGATATCGATCTATGGCTGTGTGGAATAGATCAGATACATCAATGAACAATGGCAGTGCAAATAAGTATCTTTTATAAATCATTGTTGTGTCAAGCATTTGATCAAACAGTTTTTTTTATTTGTGCAGTCATCATCTTCTTATCGAGACCCAAATAAAGAATCCCAATCCTAAATAATTAAATCGATTTTACATAATATGTATGCTAAATTTCAGCTCATTACGGTAGTGTAAGTGGTTCAAAATTAACTTCCAAGATATCTCACAGAAGCTGACAAACTTATGATGTTAAGTAAAAAAATTGCAGCTTGTAAAAATTGTCGTTGGAGTAAGTTAGGATCAGGAATTACTTGTTAAAAGTCTACTATCTTAGTAAATTTATCTTTTGTTTAGTTTTAATAGTTAAAAAAACCTTTATATTGTTAATATACGACAGGATTACGATTGTTTTGTTCTTATCTGAGCTATGTACTGCAAAAAATATTAAAAATCGACTTCAATGTCAGCTGCGTTACTATCAAGTATGAAAATTTAGATGACTTACACAGAGTGAAGCATCTGTCCGTACGAGTCTGTGGCATCTATGATAATGATCAGATGTCAGTTTGTTTGTTCAAATTGAAAACAAATGCGATCATTATTCCTTTTTGAATGCCTCCCAAAGGCTAAAGTAACTGATGGAATCACTCCGTTCTCAGGCGTTAAAATGTCATCCATATCTTTTAGAACAATGCAAGTTCGCGAAGGTATTTTTATAAAGCGGATGTAGACGTTAACTTTTATCGTATTATTTTCATAGTTATCAATACTATAAATGTTAAATATTTCGCACAATAGTGACCTAATGCAGAAGTTTTAAATTTCGAGTTAGGTCTCTATAATACTAAATTTATGCCTTAAATTTTGTAAGCTGAAATTTTGAATTAGGTCACTATTGTTCTGAAGGCGCGATTTGATGGCAAGGAGAAGGCTCACGAGCACTTAGGCCACCTGATGGTAAGTAGGATCTGAGACTCATAAACATTTGAATTGTCAAGGCTACAATCTCAAGACTTGCAATCCTAAGACTACAAATGCATGACTAAGGGTGCTTTTCCACCAGAGATGTGCTATGCAGCTATGCTGCGAGGATGTGAAAGCTACGCTACTAAACTATGTGACCATTTCCACTAATGCTAAGCTATGTAGCCGTTCGAGGAAGATGGGCTATGACGATGCGCAGCCGCGAGGCAGCTGTGCGAGGAAGATGCGCAGCTACAGCTTGCTACACCACTCACGACCATCCATAGCACAGCACACATCCATAGCACGCATCCAGAGCACGCATCGAGAGCCCGCATCCACAACACGCATCTTTCCATATAAAAAACATAGCTTAGTTCAATCCGTTTCCACCAGTGCCATACTCTGTGGACCAATAGATATGATTGGTTGATATCAAACACATCCATAGCAACGTAGCGTTGGACATCTCTGGTGGAAAGGCACCCTAAAATTGAATGCCTCTATGCTAGTAATATCACCAATTGTCTTATCCCCACACCGGAACACAACAATATGAATAGGTTAAATTATAAAATGGTGGTGTCGATTTGGACGGACCCTGCGCAAGGTCCGGTCCAATCACCACTATTGATATATGACATATTGTATGTATTTTTTTATTCTACTTCTAAAAAGACTTTATTCAATTATTGACATTGTTAAAAACCGTTGCTAAACACTATCTTAACTTACATACTAAAAATACTAAGAGTTGCTTGAATATTGAGCAGTTTCCGGGCGAGGAACAAAATATGACGTGTGAGAAAATCTTTCTATTATTTTTTGCCAGAACCTTACAGAGAACCTTCACTTATAAGTGTCTGAAATATGTCACAAATACATACATAAATTATTTTAGGAAAAGGCCTTTAAAAGAAACTGTTCCCTTTCTGAGGCTATTTCTTCTATGACCCCTTTGTTATAACAAAACAAACTTTCCAATCTAGATCTTTTCCAAAATTAGAAGCGACAAACGATCTCCCTCCGGTCGAATAAATCTTCCCGATAAGTCGTTAGGTGGTGCTAGCATCGCGATAGGCGCCGGCGCCGATGGCGATACGCTTTGTTTAAAGCATATAGTGTTACCTACGTGTTATGTTGCTTTATTGTATAGTTGCAGTAGTTTAAAAAAACAAACGGTATACTTGTTATAGATATTATTTTTATAAAAACATAACGTATATATAGTACATAATTATTTTAATTTGATTAAAAGTACAAACTGGCTACAGTGTGAAATCCATAACGTTATTCTGGTTTTCTTACAACGTTGATTTCGTTGTGATGTAGCATTACGTTATAAAAAATAGAGATATTATTTTTCTAAATTTTAACACTACCGAATTTTTTTTTTCATAACCTGTTTGGACTTGACGCGGTCTAGTGAAATAAGTAGCAATGTTGTCTTAAAAATATTGTTCATTCATCTAGAGAAGGTAAACGAGCTATCGGGTCACCTGCCCCCTATTTACCATCTTGACAATGACACATGACAGGTGACAATTCTGTATACATTGCTAAGTTAACACTCAGATACATCACTGGGTTTCATATAACCTGCGCCATCTACACTGAAATGTCACCTGTCACATGTCATTGTTAAGATGGTGAAATAGAGAGCTGGTGGTAAGAAATCTCCGCCACCCATGGACACCCGTTGATTTAACTAGTTACCAAAAGACAGACTAACTACAGATTATATCAGCAATAGGTACCACATATCGTTTGTGTTGTAATTTTTAGAGATCCGTAACCAAAGGGAGCCAAACGAGACTCTAACTCTAAGCCATTTCTGTCCGTCCGTCCCCCGTAACTTTAAAGAGTTGTATTTTTTTAAACGGTAATAGATAGCTAGTTATTGTTTTTAACACTACATTATTAATATTGGCAATTTTTATTAGAAATAAAAAAGTTAATAATTCTGGGATCCTAGTGCAAAAGGGCGCCGGCGCCGGCGCCTATCGCGATGCTAGCACCACCTAACGACTTATCGGGAAGATTTATTCGACCGGAGGGAGATCGTTTGTCGCTTCTAATTTTGGAAAAGATCTAGATTGGAAAGTTTGTTTTGTTATAACTATAACTATCCTGAAGATCAAGTGAAAAAAAGGATTAAGTGTAGTATACTCCGTTTATGTATATACCCTTTTTTAGTATGAGTCAAATCGACTTATACCCTTTTTTAGTACGAGTTAAGTCGACTTATACCCTTTTTTAGTACGAGTTAAGTCTACTTTTATACCCTTTTTATTAAGAGTTAAGTCGACTTCTACCCTTTTTTAATACGAGTTAAGTCGACTTTATACACTTTTTTAGTACGAATTAAGTCTATTTCTACCCTTTTTTAGTACGAGTTAAGTCGACTTATACCCTTTTTCACTGGAACCCCAGACTTAGGTCCATATAAGAAATGTTTTATAGCGTTGTTTGTTTTGCGCTACCTTAATAACGGTGACACATACATACTGAAACGTCTTTATTGTGTTTATAGTAAAAACTATAAAATAATAAATAATAAAACTGGCTAAGTGTGTGTCTGTGATACGGAACCCTCGGTGCGCGAATTTAACTGTAAGGTTACTATTTTTCCTGCATACATTTAAAAAAGACGTATGCTATATTGATGACGTAATTCTTAACTAGTCAGGTATATATCACACTCTATGCGGAACACAAAAGACATTTTAGTATCGGTGAATAATTTATATTATATGTCACGTTAAATTAATTCAATTTATTAAACAAAGGCTAATGGTTTCTATTAGGTATTATAATAACATACATACATTATGTATGTGAATCAAATTTCTAGTTTAACATTTTATGCGAGGCGTGTTAGAATTAAGTATTAATATATTCAAATTGTTATAATAATATGTATATCACTTACCCGGATGAGGTTTTAAGTTATTGATAAACTTGTTTCGATTATGTTGTGGTGTCATTTGGGTAAGTTTGGGTACAACTTTTTTTTTTTACGGTAAATCAACTTAACTTTTATTTAATCTTAATAAAAATAAGTAAAATAAAACAAGGAATTTAAGAAAACTACTTTATTCAGCAATATAAAATAAGAATTAATTAATTTAAAAAATATGTTGATTTTAAGAAACACGGAATGAATAATTTGACTCGGATACACATAATATCACTAACAGCTATTAAAGATCTTAGTTAAGAAAGCAGTCAAACAAAATTAAACTACTAAATTACTTTAAAAATGTTTCATAATTATTCCAAACCTTTGTACTTTTGCCAAATATTTATCAAATTTATGAACAAAATTCAAACAATCTCATTTAAATAAAAAATACTTATAAGCTTCTGACAGGATTTAACCTGTGACCCCACGAATACCAGTCCACTTCTTAACTAATAGGCAATAATCATAATATCTCAATAAAACTCAACTTGAGTTATTGCGTTTCCAGAACTATAATGGCATTAGTAGCTATGTCAAATTAAACTGTTGACCAACCATTTCTAATACGTAATTTGAATATTATAACATCGACAATAGAATAAGGAAAAACAAACACTGCATAAATGATAGGAATGAAAAGGTCAGAGAGAAATGTGGACTAAAAGAAGATGTCCACACCTTCAGAACAATAGTGACCTAATTCAGGAATTAAATTACGAGTTAAGACTCTATTGTAATAAATGTATGACTTGAAGTTTGACAGCTGAAATTTTGAATTAGGTCTCTATTGTTCTGAAGGTGCGATTATTGTAGTGACTAAGATTGAAAAGGGCATATTCGGTCATTGGAAAAGGATGAATGAAAGAGATATACAGAGCAAAAGTGAGTGGGAGGGTCGGAAGGGCCGCCATAGGCGTACTTTTTCGAATCAAATCGGAGAAATACTGGAAAAGGGCGGGATCTTAAGTACCCGAAACCGACGTGCATGCATGAATGTGGAAGAAGCGAAGATTTGTCAGGAGCGTAGCAGGTGGAAAGAAGTGGTCTCTGCCTACCCCTCTAAGAAACAGGAGTTATTTAATGTATGTATGTACAGCATACTAAGTATTGAACTAAAAAACCGGTAAAATTACTTCTATAGAAATATTGGGTACATCCTATCCTAATTATTATTGCAAAAGTTTGGATAAGTATATAGAACGTTGACTCCTAGACCAAATCAGTAACTTTTTAGTGTCAAAAGGATAACTTTTTTTATAAATTTAAGTGTTAATTTGGCATAGTTTGAAAAGGGTTTTTGGACTGCAGCCAACTTTAAACTGTACTTCTGTGCGAGAATCCGATTCGCTCTTGGCTGGTCTTATTTACATTTTAAAAATGGTCATCCTATAAACAGTAAGTAATTGGTTTGTTTTTCAACCAATATCATTATAATCAACACTAAATTCGTAACAAAATTGCACAGTAGGACCTCTCAGCATGAACTGCCAAAATAATTCCAGAAACTTCCGATAAACAGCACTTTAAAAAAAATCGATTTAAAAACTGTGACCACATAACATTACGTATAATAACGTGTCAAATTGAAAGCTGTGTTTTACGCATTTTATTTGACTTTTACTGCACAGTGTGACAAACCAGTAATTATTGCGGACAAAAATGTAAATATGATGTAAAAATTGCTGCAAATTGTCACTGCGTATGATAATTTTATGAGTCGAACGGTTTTTGGTATGGATATTGTAACTCGTTATACGATATCGTAAGGTTCGATCGACGATTATGTAAACCAATATTGTAATTAAGAAGAGGATGCTATGGATTGTAGCGTTAAAGCGGTTGTCATACCTTTTGAATCAAAACACTTTATGACGCCATAATATCCATTGATAAGTTTGGGAGCTAATTTAATTCTTTTTTGTAATAAGTACTTATCTGTATCTGTTAATGATTTTACAACTATGTTTTACAAATCAATTATTTGAATTTGAAACAATTAATTTAATCGCAGTTTCATTATAATCATTAAACAGTACTCAGTTCCGATAAAATTTAGAATTCATAAATATTTCTGATTTGTAAAATTTGATTTATCTTTGGGCATTTAATTAGCAACTCAAACTAGTAACATAATTTAATCTTCAGCGTTTTTTGTAATATGACATTGATTCAAAAATTCAGTTGTTTTTACTTAACTACTTGTTGCAAGTCCCAACTTTAAACGTGCAATTAACATTTCATACACGTGTAGACAAATACGAAAGAGACTTTCGACCAAAAAGTGAGTAAATAAGTCTTACTTAACTCGGCGGTCGGATCTCAAAGGGAAAGGAAGTGCATTGAATACCAATACCATTTATAAAGCTGGCCCAGTACGGGCCCTTATTCAGGAATATGGAGCGAGAAACGATTCGAATTAAAATTTAAAAGGTCGGAGAAATTGGGAATTAATTATGTTTTTGTCTACGCTTATGGTGTTGCCGAATCACTGGGATTTTTAACTTTACTTACAATTTATTAACACTTGGTTTTTAAGTTGTTGTAATTTAGCATCGTTTAATAAATTAAATAGTTCGTTATCGTTAATACGAAAATCTCTTTAAGTCTGTATGTCTGTTTCGCTTTGACAACTAAACCGCTGAACCGATTTTGATGACTTTTGGTACATTTCAAATAAATCAACAATTCCTGAGGGAACAATAAAAGACTTTCAAGTAGATGAAATCGGTAATAAAGGTCAGTTTTAAAATACTAAAACACACATTACCGACAATACAAATATGTTTTCCTTTGATTATTTCTATGAATTAAAAATTTTCTATTTCAACTAATTTTTTTTCCAACATCATAATAATTTTTTTCACCCCTTACACTTACACTCGAAAAACTGTAGCAAATAAATCGAAGTACTGTCGCTCACAAAAGCGCTAATTCGAAGTTCGTTGCTCCCGTTCCCGCCTGTCTATTTCGGCAACATCTCAATAAATCAGCGCCATCTTTGGTGATAATGACATGATTTTTTGAACGTCAGCGCGAAGTGCAATCTCAATTAGGGCGATATATTTCCTCGTTAAATTCGTAAACTGGAACGTTTCAATGGTACAATCGTGGACGATGAGCGTTCCGTTTGTGAAACAAATTGGGTGAAAGTGTAATTTAAAGATAGGGGGTTTTCTACCAGTTTTAAGACAACGTTTATTAAAGAAAGTTTCACTCTCCAATTAAAATGAAAAAAAACGTAAAATCTTTTACAAAATATTTTTAATAAGCTTTACCTATGAATTATAATGATAAATATGCATAAAATCTATGAAAAAAACTACTTCAATACAGTATAGCTTCTTAATAGCTTTCAGCTGGCTATCGCTATCACGCTTGCACTCTCAACTGAAAGTTATATTAGTCACTCGTGTGTCATAGAAAAACCAAGATTACCGATCGCTATTAACAAAATGGTAGCACTGTAAATTAAAGCAGAATCATTTAGAACGACATTTCAATAGTATATTTCTAAAATAATCTAAGTTTCCTGGGTTTTTACTCGGAATCATGGTTGGGTAAAAGAAGCTTTATTTGGCAACATACAACTAGGTATAAAATCCAACGCTATTTAAAAAAGTGCCTACGCGCATAGTCATTGGGTGAGAAAGCTAGCTTACTTATATTCTCTCCCAATATCGGTGAACCACTTGTGGGTTCACCAGTACCATGGCAACCCCATTACTTCGCTAACGAGCGCATTTCTTTGCGCCGCGTAAACGGCGGCCATTCCCAAAAAATAATGATTTGTTACTCCTGACGCGACGTTTAATTGAGTGACAAAAATCTTGTACGTGCGTCTGTCACGGAGGACATGGGAGTATCTACCGAACTTTAACTTGTTATTGGTTTTGTAAGGGACTGAAGAAGTTATGTCTTTGATGCCCATTTTTAACAACATTTAGTAGGATTGTGAACCGACACCTAAAACGCGTAGCCGTTAAAAAAACACTACAAATTTAGCTCCGGGTGATAACGTCTTTCGCGCCTTAAATCAAGTTCAGTTGGCACGTTTTTTTAATATTTTGTAGGTATTGGCCGTTTTTCAAAAAAGTGCATGTATTTAAGAACTAAAATTGACAACGGTAACTTCTCCATTACGTTACGATAGTTAGTTATAAATTTATATACTTTTTATTTATATACGCCAATAGGCGTATCTCACATTCAATAACCGAAGCAGTTTCAATCCTCACTGCTTAGTAAAATGGTTGCATTAACTACAAGAGAATGTCTGACATGCCACTATTTTGTCTTATAGCGGTTTGGTTAATTGTCGTGACGTTATGGAAAAGATAGCGTTGTTAATTTTAGTTCTTAGTTTTTGGAAAACGCCTGAATATTACGAAAAGCTGGGTTTGTGCGTTTCAGTTTTTTTTTAGTTTTTTTACTTTCCCAAAAATATATTCTTAGAAATGTAAAATAACAGACCCAGTTTTTTATAATATCTACAACATATTCAAAAATCGTACAAATTGGACTAATTTTAACGACAGAAACTTTATCGCATGTATTTATAATTTCAGCTTTACATGCTTATTAGAGTTTTAAAATATTTTGATACCTACGTTAATGAAGTTCATAATTTCCATCAGTTTCAAAATATTAGTCATGAAAATCTGTAACTCATTGTCTGTAATGTCACCCACCAATACCACGTTGTTTGTGCGTTATGGTGGCAGAATTGGAACGGAAACTTAATTATAACAATTAAAGCCGTAAAGGTTTTATTGTTGCCTTATTAGGGTGGGGACAGTTACGTTGGCTGACGGAATGTCAAGTCATGTCTGACAGCGGTTTTACCTTGGATATAAAATGGAGTAAGTTGGCTTAATTGATGGATTAAGCTTTTTTAAATGGTTTGTAAGTACTTTTGACAGTTATTATTTTTGCCGAATTAACACATCATTATTGCAGAAAATAATCAGTCAATATTTTTATAGGCCTGCTTATATTGGGCTTTAAAAACATAGTAACGATGTAGTGACACAATTAGCCACATCGTTTTTGGTCAAAAAAGATCGCATTCATCTTGCCGTCTCACCCAGGTTGAGTACCTATTTTTTTTTAATGGGAAAAAGGAGGCAGGCGAGCAAGCGGGTCATCTGATGGTGAGTGATCACCGTGACTCATAAACATCCGCAACAACAGAGGAATCACAAATGCGCTGCCGGCCTTTAAGAATGAATTCGTATTGGTTCGGAAATACGGACGCAAGACAAATCAAATCCGATAAAATACGTTGTTTCCATTAAGCTCTACATCTGGATACACATTAATAAAATAGTTGCGGTTGCAAAATGACTAGTATACCTAGAGTCTTTTGTCCTTAGGGCTGGCATTGGATTTGCAATCTTAACATTTCAAGTGTCCATATGCCTAAGATTCCAAAATTTTGGCTTTAGAATAAGAGACCTTAATTTCAATTAAGTCCTCGAATAATTTCAGCTTTTTTTAGCCTTAATTAATAAAAAACATTTTCAAAGTTCTTGACATCTCAAAAGTCTTCTCTGTATATCCTTTGGCTCCCTTGGCTAAAAATAGCTGTTGATATTAAATCCTAAATAACATACCTAGTGCAATGCATTGAATTTCACTATAATACCAAAATACTAACCCATTCAAAATAAATCGATACTTCAAGCCCCTGAGGCACTTCTCGTTTTTCACCGTTGACAGTTTACTGCAATGTTCAAACTGTATTGGTCAAACTGCATCAAATGACGTCCATTTACATCGATCAGAGGCCCTAGACAAGATGCATTCGGCTTTCGATATCGTTATCAAAAATGTATAGGATTGACGTAAGCGGCCAGACGATCGCGTCGAGCATCCAAGTGAATTCCATAAAATTTGACAGTTTTCGAAAATCGTTTACGTTAGCGTCAAGCAACTTGACTAGCCTCACTGAACTGTCTGATGCGAAGTCTGTGCGAATTGGGAAAGAAAGTCGGCTGAAATTCTATTTTTTACCCATATTACTAAAGACGACGATCTGATAAAGGTCGCGGGAAACCGCTGGATGACAGCAGCAGAGGGACCGATCGTTGTGGAAAACCTTGGGGAAGGCCTTTGTTCAGCAGTGGACGTCTTGCGGCTGATCATTATGATGATTACTAAAGGAGTACTTGTTTGCCGATTTTTAAATCTTAATTATTAGCGCCAAATGAAACACATAATTTTGAATGCGTTGATCTTTTTATTGGTGTAATTCAGTACATTGCTACGTTATTATGTAGTGGATATCAAGATTTAGAATCACGGACTATAGCTATTTTAGGTAAGGGAGACGAAGGTGTACCTCAGGGTAGTGTTCTTTGCTAGAATCATTAAAACCTAAATAACTCCTAATCTAATTAACAGTTTGATAAGTTAAAACTATATTCTGGACAGGTAAGGAGAGGGCTTTTCTTTAAATTCTGGGGCACTCTGAATTTTTGTGACCACTTTCTCAAAATAGCTCTAATGATTTCGATGCAATTCGCGTTATAAGTGTTTATGGGGGCGAAAAATCGATCTGTCGTATTCTTTATACTCGGGAAAGTTCGTTTTCAACCCGAGCGATGCTCGCTTTTCCAAGTACAATGTAATTAATTTGACTTATTCCTACAAAACACCAAATATGTATAACAGTAGTCCAAAACTGAATTATTAATCATTCATAAGAACTGACACCAGGAGCTACAAACTGAAAAACAAACAAAATGGTAATGAGGAATACTAATTTAATAATGTATACACATTTCACAGTAGCTTTAATGAATAAAACAGAAGGGAGGCTGCAGCGTTTATCAAACAAAAACACGCTTTGTATTGTGTAAAATTTAAAAATTGGTTTTTAATTAGTCAAGTCCTGGAAACGACGTGACATGATCATCATTACAGAATTTATTGACTGTTTGACGATTAACAGCGTGAAACTAATAAATATTGAAAATAACTACTCATTGATCTTAGTCCTCAGGGTTGGCAGTGAATTTGCAGTCGTATGATTGCAGTCCTAAGATGGGTTCGTGGTTTTTTTTTATGGCAAGGAGAAGGCACGCGAGTAGTTATGTCACCTGATGGTAAGTGGGATCTGAGACCCATAGGCATTTGAAATCTCAAGACTACAATCTCAAAACTGCAATCCTAAGACTTCAAATGCGTTGCCAACCCTGAGGACTAAGATAGAATGCCTCTATGCTAGTAATGTCACCGGTTGTCTTATCCCCACACCGGAACACAGCAATGCGAACACTGCTGTTTGGCGGTGGTTTAATGGATAAGATGGTGGTAGCGATCCGGGGACCTTGCACAAGGTCCTACCAACAGTTTTTACATAGTGATCTTTTTCCGCTAACGTTGGCATTTTTCAAAAACATTACGCATTTCTTTCCAAAAAAACCGCACTACAGAGATAGGATAAGAAACCAGTAGAGCAGCATCATGTAATCTGAGTTTATTTAGTCAAAATATCTTTGGAAACGGAATTGGAGCCGGACCAAAGCTAGATATTTTTATTAAAATGGAACTTTATCGCACTGCGTGTTCCAGCTTTGGTCTGGTTTCGTTTCGGTTTCTATATTTATACAACCATGTCTTGTAGTTGTTTATCTGCAACAAAGAGTTTACATACATACATACTTTTGTATCTCGAGCTTGTGTCCTATTTGGATTACTGTTACACATTCAGTTATAGGTTTCTTCAAAATTAAATCTAATTGAATCAAACTAATTTGCTCTTTCACAAGGAGGCCAAGCTAAAGTTAAGTTTTACTCGAATATTTCCTCGTTGTTAATTTGTTACTTAAAAAACAATATCTCATTTTGCATCTCATTGCTTACCGCGTCCACTGTACAAGTTAATGTAATGCAATTAATATAGTTTAAGTATGGTACTCAGTCATTTCATAAAATGTACTTTTTGTAATATTTATAAGACTGTTGCCTAAATAAATAAAATATCTCATTACATTGTTTAGGGCCCGTGTTTGATCAGTAGTTAACTCAACTAATTGTTTAAATTCGAAAAAGGAATCGAAAATTGATACATATCCTTGAGATTTAACCATTAGTAACGATTTTTAACAATTAGTTAGTTTAACTACTGATCCAACAACAGGCCCTAAATCATTAATAGTTACAGATCTAGTGATTAATCCTTTCACATAGTGAAAACTCGGAACTCACGTCTACTTCCGAATGATGCCAACGTGTCAATGAATTATTGAATTATTAAGTGACATGTTTGTATTAAATAAATAGAGTACTTTATATATCAGTGTCAAATGTTAAACCACGAGTTTGAAGTACCTATATCACACCGAGATGTTAAAACCACCACGATCAAATATATAGAAATTAGGTGTAGGTAAACAAGAAGAAATATAAAAAAATGTTGAAAATATTTCACAGGCTTGTCAATCTTAACGTTTCCCAGGTCTTAATGCTTTCGGCATGACTATTAAAAAGAACTGAAAACAAACTTAATCTTAACTAACAAAAAAATACTCTGATATCAACCACTCTATATCGATTATCACTCTCGCGATGCGACGTTCCCCCGCGTTGTGTTGATGGGTACTTAGTCAGACTGAAGTAGCATGACAAATACGAACATTTCCGAGAAAATACGATGTGAAAGGATATTTCACTACATCTGTACGGTTTTTCACGATTATTTTTTTTAACTACTGATCAAACAACAGGCACTTAGTCACTTCCTACATTACTGATAATGTAAAAGGCATGAGAAAGGCTGAGAATCTACACGGTATAACCGTATTGCTTTGATTGTGTTATCGTATTTTAAAATTAATGGCGGCTGAGTTAAAAACAATACGAGAACATGTCAAAAACTGTTTTACTGCGTAGAATAGGACACCCAGCTAGTATGTAAGCTTACTCGTGGTTTCTTGGTGGTAGCGGTCTGGATGAATAAAATTCTATTACCATTGGAGAAGAAAATAATTCTCTGAAATAAATGAAACAACGGCGTATGTAAAGGCACTCACATTTATTTCCTCCAATATATTAATTATTTAAACGTAAAAATGTAACTCATAAAAAAATCGTATCACACAGCAACAACAACTTTACGTATTTCGAATTGACAAATAAATTCAGTGCATGTCTTTTAATGAGAATTCACCTATTTTCAAAAAAAGCGATGACAGGGTAACTTTTTCAAATTAGTTTTTTCATCATGAAAAATACTTTTTGAAGGACATAAATAATTATTTTTTATTAACACTAATTTTGCATGGCACCTTAAATACTTAAGGGAGACAAAAGAGAACCAGCCTCGGAAAAAAGAAGACGGAACCTAAAGCATTTTAAAAATGCATCCGTCATGAGCAAATTCATAAATGGAATGTTTAAAAGTAATTAAAAAATCTCCAACAATCGAAACAAACAACAAAAGTATCAAAAACACACTTAACTACATAAATTAAAAAAAGAAACTAAAAACTACTATGACTCAATACAAACTGGCCTATGCACTAAAAAATAAATATTATAAAATCTTTTTATGCTAATCGCAATTATAATACAAGACTCATTTAATTATATTTGTACATTTTAATTTTGAGCTTTCAACTGGCCACTATCCCATCTTTTAATTAACTAATGGTAAGATAACACTGGCTTAAAGGACTTTATTGGCTTGTAAGACAGTAAATAAGGCTTTTTTAGACGTTAAAATAATAGGCTATTTCAAGGCTAAGAATGTGCAGTTCTCGAAATACCTCGATTTTCGCCAAGAAAAGAATCTTTATTCAGTAGCAGAAAGTTATAACTGTAACATTTAATAAATGGCATAAGATACTAGTTACTACTTAAGAGAACCCAAAACATTGTTGAAATTTTATTAGGTTTGCCACTAAAATGTCCTTTTTAATTGAATTATTACTTAATATCTAATATTTATAAGTACGTAATAAGAGTTACAATTATGGTATTAGGTCAGGTAAAAAGAGGAAAGGAATGTAAAGACTTAATAAATACTGTATGGCAGAGTATTCGTACAATAAAATAAACTAACTAAAACATAAGTACATTTTTAAATCAAGGAAAAGAGCTAAATGGCCTTTCATAGTCTTTCTTAACCTGCTAGGTACGTTTAAGGCCTTTTAATAGGTCATATTTCACTACATTATCAACTTTTAATACAATGAGCAGGAGCAAAAAACATCTCACATGACACTTTTTAACACCGCCTACCTACTACTTCATTTTGAAATTACAGTATTAAAAAAAAACCAATCAGAATGATCTTTAGTTCTTAAAATAGGCTTAAATATGGAAATAACTATCCACTGCATAGCACATTTTTCTAGAAAAACATTCGCAATTTAAAATCAAGCCTAAGGAATGTTTCAAAATTGGCACAATTCAAAATTATTCCTAATAAAAAACAACTGGTATGTAGTAAGTCTAGATAACTACCCAGTCAAAGGTACTTCTTCCGTCCGTTTCGGAACTAAAGACAAGTCTAAAGGATTCTTCATCAAGTCCTTACCACTGTCCTCACTCATGTCAATACTCAACTCAGGTTCTGAGTCACTCAAGTCTTCGTTCTTTGGACTACGGTACAGAACTGCTGACTTTATGGAGAGGTCTATTGGTTGATCTTGTTCTATCGCAACTCCAGCAACCGCTGGGGAGTGCAAGATCAAATCACCACCATTGCAGTTCTGCCATGTTGGTATACCAGTTGGAAGTGACCGTAAGTTCTGAACAGGCTGTAGGTACCCTGCTCTGTTAAAGCTAGGTGCTGCTGTGCCATAAGGCGACGGCGGTGCTATCGGTTTCCGTTTTCTGACGTCTTTCGTTTGATTTCTAATGGCGTGGATTCTGACGTCTTTTTCACTGCAGGGGGACGATGCCGGTCTAAATATGCTAAGTCCACTGGTGCTTCTAGAACTGTTGTCATCTTCAGGATCTGCTGATGATGCACCGGAATCAGACGGCGACATGCTTTGTCGCGTCACGTCTTCCGTGAACGGGCTTTTTTCTGAATTCTTGTAGTATTCAGCTAATGCGGCCGCGGGTAGGAGGTTTGTGGGTAGGAAGGACGAGTTGATTGAGGAGTTGAAGGATGGAGGAGACTTGTTCGTTTGCATGTGCTGCATGTGCTGCTGCTGCTGCTCTTGGAGCAAGCAGTGTATCTTGAACCAGTTGGATCTTCGGCCGTATCTTGAACCTGACTTGGACATCCCCACAAGTAGGCATTTCCGTAGCCTACAAGCCTTGCAGGCCGTCCTGTTCTTCTTGTTGATAACGCACTCTCCGTTGTTCTTGCATTCTGATATCGAGGACAGGTTGTTGTACGTCCGCCCGAAGAACGACTGTAACAAACAAAACAAAAACATTTTACAAATGGAAATTAAAAAATCCAATTTCGTCCGAAAACCGCCGGCGTTTAATAAGTTTAAAATATCGACTTCCGCTGGCGTCGTAAGAAATAGCGATTTATAATCGATACAGTTAAAGGTATTATCCGTGGGCCAATTCAATTTATTCGGCTCGGAATTAAAAATTACATTTTTCAAAAAAGTCATCATAAAGAGTGTTGTGGTCCGTTAAAATGTGGGTCAACTCGAATAAGGCTGTATCTCACACTTAATATTACATACGCGAGTCGGGTCGGTTACGTCGCCTGACGTAAGTAATGGGATGTTTTTGCGAATTTTTAAATAAATTCGGATGTTACCCCGCTGAGCCTCTTTCTCAATTAAACTCGTACAAAAGCGTAAAATATGTGATTGTGCTACAGTTTCGCCCGGTACACTTTCGGCTAAATAATGGACTGTCTCGTTATTTAAGATTATAATGATATTTATTTGCGTTTATTGCTTTGACTCCGTGCTTTGGATCGGCATTTTTAAATTAGTTTTATGAAACAAAGTAGTGTACTAAACTGTATTTCATGTCGATGACAATTTGAAATCAAAATTTAGCCGCATTATAATTTTTCGCGATCCTACCAAATGGTCCCGAACGGTACCTACGTAAATCGTCATTATTTCAAATTATATACCCTTTACGCTTGTATAATGGGTTTGTACCAAACAACATTAGGTACTATGAATACTCTATTTTGACTATAAGTAAATTTTTTCATGATTTGACAAAAAGCGTAAAGAAAAATAGACTTTAAACCAAATATACAAGGTAGAACTTTACAACATCGCAGTTATCTCATACACGTTTATGGTAATGTTTAAATTGGGAGCAAATTGGCAGAGAGATAAACGCCATTTTGAGAAAGATAACATTTAAAACACACTTGTTACTGGTCTTTACGAGATAAGCCAATTGCGCAGAAAGATATACTTACCTAGTTTAAATTGTTTCACGTAGATAATATTTTGCTACAATTTTAGAACCGTTAAACGAAGGGTTCTATAAGAATAAATAAATGAAGAGATTGCAATGTTTTTTTTAGTTTAAAAAGACGTCAATTTTTATTTTTGTTCTTTACCAAGTTTATGCCCGATTTTTTTTGCATTTTTGTCATTTTTCCTGTGAGCATATTTTTTTTTATATCACTGCGAGGCTCTGTTTGTCGTTACACCGGTGGCCCCCCGAAGATCTGATCATCTGAACAATGCAGCCGCTGAGTGGCTTAAATCTTTTAAATTTAAGTTGTAGCCTCATATTTATCTGTTTATTCTTTAGATTATGCCATATGATTAAATAAAATAATACGACTCCATAGAAATCATCTTAATAATAAATGGTTCCCTATGGAAGCCCTATTCGTCATTTGTCCTAATGCATCGTTTTTCCGAGTTTTCATTTATCCTAACGCCATTTGCGCTTAAATTTTAAAACTTTTTAATGTTGTTATAATACAACCCTAACCTAACCGAACCGCAGATATAATTGGAAAACTTAAAAAATTGCCTGACTCAGCTGAAAACCAGTTTAGGGCAAATGAAAATTCGGGCAAACGATGTGTTAGGACTAACGTTGTTAGGGATTGTGAGGGACACCCATAATAAACATATGTATTTTAAAAAACGGATGGACTAATGTTTAGCTATTTAAAGAGTTTTCTTCTATGTTTTAGTCTCTATAGTCTCTCATTACAAAAATATCTAAGAATTTCTTACTTTCGTTCTGTTGTTAACTTGATAAAACTTGAAAAAAAAGTCATATTATTTAGGATAAAAATTATTTAACGGCAACGTAACTCTAAACGCCCTAGCATTATTTCGCAGACGCATGTAAGTGAGTCACTCGATTAGAAATTTTAGATAAGTCCTTCTTCCTTATGGGCGCGGATCGAGTGTAGATACCGCTCTAATTGAGCGCTCGTTGCGCAGAATGCCGTACGTGACTTGGTTTTGTTTTGACAAATAAAGAAATTACTAAGTTGTAGTACAATTTAACCTTTCTTTATGGAGTAAGTCATAACTTGTTACAAATAAGAACAAGTATTAAATAGACAATAACGTTACGGCTATTGGAAATAATTTCAGTCTTATAATTAGTAACATATGCTTCACTTTAGCTTGTGTCCCTACTCATCCCTTAATCCCTACTCAGCCCGTTTTACGGTGTGCATTCCCAAAATGACAATCTTAAAAATGCAATAAATATGGACACTAGATCCCCTCAGATTTATTTATGTATTTACCTATTTAGTTGGTAGTGACCCTTCCTACGAACCTAGCGGTTCCGAGTTCGATTATGAAATGTTTGTGTGAAGAGCACGAGTATTCGTAAAATAGTTTATTGTCAATAAATCAGCGGGATTACCCAATATGGTCATTTAACTGCAATTTTAAATGCAAAAAGTTGATTTTTGATGGCGATAAATGCTTATAAAAAGTTTTATGATGCGACTGCTGTAAATAATGGGTTTACCTGTGACATCGTCATCGTAGGATTAGTAATTAGCTACAACTTTCATGAGAATAATGTTTTGTTTTGGGATAAAAAGTAGCTAAGTTTTAATTCGACATAATTACAGAATTCAACATTAATACAATTAAAAATTAAAACTAAACGTATTTAAATTAAAATTAAACTAAGGTACTTAAATATTAAAGATATAAATAATAATCACCAACTATAAAAAGAACACCCCCTCTAGCAGGTCCGGTCGCGGCATGGTCCCTATGACACTGGCTGCATTACCTCTCTGGATAGCTAGCCTAATTCTTTGGGACAGGTAAGCACCAGCTCTAGGATCTCCGGGATGACAGGGCCTTAATAAAGCTTTTCATATCAGCTGACCAAGGTCCCATGGTCTCCACTGCAAGCGCCAAAAATTCGTAATTATTTAATAATGACGAATATTTGCGGCGCTTGAGGATTTGGGCCTGATCAGCTGCTGCACCGGCCCGATTACGAGTTGACTGGACGTGGGAAATGGCGAATGTGTCAATTTAGGCCGTAAATTATCTTCATTTCAAATATCGTCTAAATCTGTTTAGCTGTTTCAGCGTGAATAAGATTCAAACATACTCACGCATTTATCCGTTATAAATTAAAATACTCCTAGTTACCAAACTGCAGTACCTACAGTTTGGTGGCAATTTGTGTGATAAAGTGTAAACCGGTTAAATTAAAAACTAACTCTATGGCTAGGAATATCTAGTAGTATTTTAAATCATTTAACGCACAAATAACCTCATAAAAATAATAAAACTTCCAACATTGTGATGAATACCAAACATTATTTACAGCAGTCGCACCATAAAACATTTTATAAGCATTTATCGCCATAAAAAATCAACTTTTTGCATTTAAAATTGCAGTTAAATGACCATATTGGGTAATCCCGCTGATTTATTGTCAATAAACTGTTTTACAAATACTCATGCTCATCATACAAACATTTCATAATCGAACTCGGAACCGCCAGGTTCGTAGGAAGGGTCACTACCAACTAAATAGGTAAATACATAAATAAATCTGAGGGGATCTAGTGTCCATATTTATTGCATTTTTAAGATTGCCATTTTGGGAATGCACACCGTAAAACGGGCTGAGTAGGGATTAAGGGGTGAGTAGGGACACAACCTAAAGTGAAGCATATGTTACTAATTATAAGACTGAAATTATTTCCAACAGACGTAACGTTATTGTACATTTAATACTTGTTCTTATTTGTAACAAGTTATGACTAATTTTAGGTTGTGTCCCTACTCACCCCGTTTTACGGTTTGCATTCCCAAACTACAATCTTAAAAATGCAATAACTATGGACACTAGATCCCCTTAGATTGATTAATGTATTATAAAGTTTAAAAACTCAATTTTTAATCACGCCCATATTATGTTAAGACTATTAGTGTGGCGTCACACATTTTTCAACAATTTACAAGCAATGTGTGACAAATGCGAGAGGAATCCGTGGGCGTGGTTTGCATTCCCACGGATTACGAACCATTAACAGCAGGCCTTCGAGTTAAACTAATATGAATCTTGTTATCAAAGCAATAGCAGCGATGACAGGGTGCATTCTCTGGTGGTAATCTTTTTCTTATAAATTAGGTACATGGTTTTTCGGTGCCGTCTTAAGTTAAGTAAAATTATAAATTGATGGATGTTATTTGCAAATTTGAAAGCTACATGGTGTATAATTAAATCAAAAAATATAAGTATATCTAGGCACAAAAATAACCGAGGTTTTAAACGCATTTTATGAATTATTTTAAAAACAGAATAAAGTATGTAATGTTTGTACACTTCTTTTTCGTACAAAATACAAAATAAACATAAAAAATTTTTTTACAAAGGTGAACTTATCAATTTATGGGTTTTTTCAAGCTAACCTTTCGGCGATTGAGGAAAATAAGAAAAGTGGTAATTGTGCTCATTTAGCAAAAGAAATACGGCCCGCAGATAGTTAGTGATCACACATATCATCTGGCCCTTACTTCACCATCCTGATAATGACAGGTGATAGGTGACATTTCATCGCACATAACGGGTTACTTTTTTTCCGGCGAAATATGTTTACTTGTCAAATTGTATCGTTTCCCAATCGCTTTATTTGCAACCCGCTTTGTTTGCTGTAACCGTAAATATTTCAGGATTTTATAAAACTAACCTAACCCAACCTATAATATTCTACACGATGGTTACTTACAGGAAAAAAATTGGGTGGGCAAATGAAACTATTCGGAAACGACACATTTTGGCAAACATATTTTGGCTCCCGCACATAACGCATCTTATATGAATTCCAGCAATGTAAAAACTTTGTTAACTTTGGAATGTATAGTTACCAAATTGTCATCTCTCACCTATAATTGTAAGATTTGTGAAATAGGGTTGTAACCTGCCTACCTGAAAAATAGACATTAAAAAAACTAGGTGCCGGATATGCAGCAATGGAATTCAAATTTGATAACAGAACCAAATATGTCACCAAAAGTAAAAGTTAAAAGATGATCGGCCACAGATTGATGGGTACAGCTGAGGCATAGCTCTAACAAATTAAGCATTACAGCCACCAGGGTCTGAGGTCGCCGTTCACTTTCTATGATATTGCCATGAGGCAAAGAAAGATGGAGACGCTCCATACAATGCCATTAATGCTTATTAAATTTGAATTTCCAGGAACCTTCAAGCAAGCTTTGTTGATCTAAAAAACGGAGATTATTTTTTCACCGTTTTGTTAAATTAGAAGTGTCATTCTTTAAAAAAAAAACTATCGAACGGTATATCAAGTGAGCGGAGTCATACTAATGGGCTCACTCGACTCGACGGGTAAAGCGAGTAAGGTAAAAATGCACGCCCTGAATTGTTATTTTTACGCTCTAATGGTACAATTTTAAGCCACCGGTTAATAATTAGTCCATCGAGTTCAACTGTTTATAGTATGTATGTAGGCACTTTATTGTACAACACCTGCCGCGACACCTACACGCAGCAGGACCTATACGACGCCACTAGACATGCCGTCGACACGCTAAGAAGAAGATTGTACAAAACACAGAAATTCAAATACAATATTTACAGAATAGGAATCAATATTGTTTTCATCTCACTATCTCGGAAATCCCTTTTTGTTTGTTTGATATCTATTGAGAAAATCGCTTTTTATCAACATGTGAAGAAAGAGTTTTGACATTTGAAGGCAGCTTTAGTGATATTTGACAGCTAACAATATGTAAAACGTTAAAACCGCTGAATTTTTAACATCACAATTAATGAATTGCATCGAGTAAAAAATACTAAATACAGTCTTACAACTTTATTTTAATTCATAAATATCGGCATTCAACATTAACCCTCATTCTTGTTGTAAAAACGGATAAAATGCTCTGACAGTACAACTAAGTCGATGTGCGAACAAAACGCATCCGAAATATTAAAAAAAACAAGTCAAAACTTTTTAATTAAGCCGTCAACGCATAGAGGAAGTAAAGCAGTGCCAAGCCCTACTTTGAAAATCGAAGTTCGTAGTTACGTTAGCTCCATCCATGTAACTCGTCATTCGAGGAGGAGCTAACGTAACTTCGAAATTCGAATTTCAAAGTAGGACTTCAGTTTTCCTTCATCTTTGCGTCAACGTTAAATATTCGCATGTTTTTCTAGTTTGTTTTGTTATTAAAAATGAGTTATTCGAGTGACGAAAGACGTATTAACACCTGCAGAATTACGGGAAATCGTGCAAAATGCGGAATTGAGCTTATTTTCCTCGCTGTAGTGAGGTGAAAAGTTTTGTGTTATACACGGGTGAAAAGTTATTTTACGTCTCGTGTGTTGAAACACTCGCTACGCTCAGGATTCTATCTCGCTTCGCTCGTGGTCAACCATAGAATCCTTTCGCTAGCTCGTGTTTCAAATGAACACTCGCAGGTAAAATACAACTTTCCCCCCTTGTATAACAAATAACTATTGTCGTCGTGGAATAAAGGCCCTGGTCAATAAATCAAATAAATGGTAAATATCTATTGAATTTATTCGCAAAACAGTCATCTCCGCACGCATCCACACTCCGTTGCATATGTTATGCACAAAAACCTAACGTTTAATACCCCGACAATGCTCGCGGTCGTTGCGACATGACCCCGAGTGACCCCTTGGGCAACTGTGACTTATGCCGATCAGGTACGTACCAACCGCACCTTGCTCGCGAGAAGCTTGGCTAGTTGGCGAGATTATGTACGTTTGTAAAAAAAATTATTATATAAAAAATATATACAACAAAGATAAAAAAAAAACTTTTAAAACTTTATAAAAATCGGATTAATGATACTCAAGTTATCTTTGAACAAACACACAAAGAGATGAATGGCTTAGTTGACTAAGAACGTACTTCGTTCGGTCGACAAATCTTACAAATATTAAATCGGTAAAAACCTCCTACATAATTATGAGTCCTAGTTACTTGAATTAAATGACTTTTACTTTTACTTACTATAATAATAATTGCAAACCTTACTTTCGGAGTTTATACCTGAACTTATAACCGTCCTATAAAAGTAACAAAATTAAAATCGGTTCATCCCTTAGGGAGCGACTTGCCAGAGACGAATTCACACATTAAACATCATATAATACTCCTCTATGTGTCGGGTGGTTAAAACAGCAGAGAACTCAACCGGCCTTGGAAATTCTACATTGCCAGAGGCTCTATTCTTTTCAGTAAAACCATATTGCTTTATTGTGTTTTTAACCCAGGCTTCCATTATCGTAACGTTAACAATACGATAACATATCAAAAGCAATATATTTTACCGAGTAGTATATCGGTTCGATGTCCGACGAGTCAGATAATACTGTCATCATGCCTCATTCAATTTTAGTGACAAAATAAAAGCGTAAGTTCATATAAGGCGTAGAACTGTTAACTATATTGCAGTCATCGTGTTCTTAAGTGGAAACCATAGATCGGCAAACTCAGTGTATGGCGCCCTAAGGGTACAGCGACGATTGCAAGTTGGCTGGGAGAATTACCGTATAATAGAGGAAACCGTAAGTCCATTAATGGTCCAAAATATTAAGGCATTAAGTCCATCTAATATGATAGCTTGATAATGATTAGCACAAGGAAGTAGACACGCTCACAACAAATATCTGACCAGTCAATTTTTAAAACATAGACAAAATATATTATTTAACTGCCTAGAAATTGATAAACGACGGAAAAAAAAACTCGGTTAAAAAAATGGTGTTTTGTAACGCAGACTAAGGGACGCCTGAAAAAAAATATTTTTGACATTATTGTTGTATCATATTTTTTAAACGTAATTTAAGGACAAGCAATGGACAGATGGGCATGTGTAGTTAGGATGGACCCGATTTTTCCGCAATCTACCTTTTGATCAAAATAAAATTAATTTTATAGCGGTGTGCAAGGTTTTATAGGCAGGATCAAATTGCTCAGCTAATTTAAGTATTTTATACGCCGATGTTTTATTACGAATAAACTTAGTTTTAAGACATTACTAAAAGCCATCACTAATTGGCTTAATTATTGGTAATCTAGACTAGAAATCTAGTTTTATGAGAATTATACCAATATTATGTAATCATCTGACTTTTGCTTCGAAAATATTATTCATGAAAATATTACTTAATAACCAGAAATAAGTACAGCTAAACTCTAAAATAAAATACATACCTACATATTACATACAGGTAGGCAGAGACAACTTCTTTCCACCTGCTACGATCCTGACAAATCTCTTTCGCTTCTTCCACATTCACACATCGAGTCATGCACGCACGTCGGTTTCGGGTACTTAAGATTCAGCCCCTTTCCAGTATTTCTCCGATTTGATTCGAAAAAGTACGCCTAGGGCGGCCACTTCCGACCCTCCCATTCACTTTTTCTATATATACCTCTTTCGACAATCTTTCATCCATCCTTTCCAAATGACCGAACCATCGAAGCATGCCATTTTCAACCTTAGTCACATCTTCTTTTAGTCCACAGTTCTCTCTGAACTTTTCATTTCTTACTCTATCAATCAGTTTCACATCACACATACTACGCAAAGAGCGCAAAATAATATAAAATAATAAATATATAGCTCCAATCGTCATCATTGGCCATTATGTACGATCGCGTCATTACCGTGATTCCGATTCGATCACTGACTCACTGTCAATAAATCAACGGAGCTGACTTCTCGTACACTTCTTCGCAAAAAAAGGAATCATTTGTCCTGTGATCAAATAATTCATAAATAAGAAATAGGCTCTCACGATTTGTCCTAGTCTTAGACTATGTTATAGGTTTGTACGGCATCATCATCATCATCATCATCATCATCATCATCATCATCATCATCGTTATCATCATTTCAGCCTGAAGTCGTCCACTGCTGAACATAGTATTCCCTCTTTGATTTCCACACCAACCATCTAATGCAGCCTGCATCCATCGACTTCCTACCACCTTAATAATAAATACCTACCTACTGATATTGAAAAATAAGTTAAAAAAAAACATTTTATTAACACACTTTATTGCCGACACTGATATTAAAGTCACTATAAAAAGACGAGTAAAATGAATCTAAACCGTTGAGGAGTTCCTGTGGCCACATTCCGGCTCCATCATCATACCAGCTCGATTATCATCGATCCATATTATTATTATATTTTTATCAGTTGCATAGGCTATGCCAAATATGAAACTAAAAAAATATGATAGGCAATATAAAATAGAAAAAAAACTAGTCCAGTGTTAAAAGCCCGCAATGCCTTTAATTTAAAAAAAAAATAGTTTAGTAAATTTTAATTTAAAAATATATCTTTAGGTATATATATAATAGAAAAAATTACCTTAGAAAAAAATGTATAAACTATCATAGTTACTATTACATAAAGACTTACTTACATACATATTATTGTGATATACATAATTTGAATACAAGAAATAAAAATAAAATTGCTATTAAAAAATTTCGTGTCCGTAAGGTATATAAATCATTTGTTGGTCAATGCATTCATTTCTATAATAAATTACCTGACGAAGTTTTAAAGTTATCATTTCCAGCACTTAAAAATTACTTGAAAAAGTCGTTGATGTCGAAAGCTTATTATAGGGTCGAGGACTATCTAACAGATAAAAATGCTTGGCCTAAATTAAACACCTAAATAACTTAGTAATAGCTTAGTCAGGAAAATATCTAAACATTGTAGGTATAATTATTGTCTAGGGGACACGGTTTCTGTAGGAGAATGTATCAAAACTATGTGGTTGTTTTGCACCGTCATGGGTAAGTATATCGATACCTTTAGTCTCACTTGGCGTAAACGCCAAAACTCTACTTTTCAGGAGAGCAAAAAAACTTTTTTTTCAAAATTATTTTTGTCATTACATTTTTGTTTTTTGAGTTATAAAGCTCAGTTTTGGATATAATAAATATAGTTTCGGGATAAAGAATATGATTAAGTAATATTTAAAGTTAACCCAGTATTTAAGAAAATGGAAGGCTTATACGCCCTAGAAAAATACTAAAAATGTTACTTACGCCCCAAAAAAATACTGTTTCTGTGATAGGTTTGGGGTGTAAAAGCCAGGAGGACTATTTTTTAACTGTAATAGGGTGTATAAGAGAAATGTTATGTAATTCCGTGAACGCTCAGTTGTGGAATGAGCTCCCAGCGGTTGTTTTTCGAAGAGTTTACAATATGGGGTTCTTCAAAAAGGAATAAGTAAAAGGTTTTTGCAGGGTCGGCGACCTAGAAATAATGGTTCAATGATGTAAAATTTCATAGGCTACGGTGGCCATCTTCTCTCTAGCGGGCCATAATACTAATATTTTGTACAAAGTAACACATACTTTACATTTAACTTAAGTTTTTATAAATACATATATTATAATCTTTTCGTAATATAATTGTTCATTTAAATGGATAGGATGGTGAAATAAACACACGAAATATGAGTTAGGTACCAAAAATCTTTATTCCAATGACATTATAGTCAGCTAATCTTCATTTATTTAATAATTAGTTAAGCACTTGTATTTATAATCACATGTATGCCTCTCTTACTATCGTATAACTTGTATTTATTCGCACGCGGCACGTGTATTGCTAGGGTTGTCACACGCCTAGAATACATCAATGAGGGCTAAAATGTTTTAGCTCACCAGATGTCGCTCGCTCGCTTGCGGCGGTCGTAATAAGATCGTATCGACGTGTTTTTAACAGACTTCAAAGAAGGAGGTTCTCCATTCGTCGGATTATTTCTATATGTATGTTCCCTTAACAACGTGTTTAATATAATAGCAGAACCTATATATAAATATAGTATATACGATTGTAACATCGTCGAAATATCGGGCGGGACATCAAAAACCCAAATCTTGGTTATACTAAGTATTGCAATTTCATAGTCAACGTAAAAAAACAATATTTGACGTCCTTTTGTTTATTCAAACAACCATTTACCTACACAACAGTAAAATGTAACCGCTTTTCGGAGTGCGTTTCATTTCATCGTGTGTTTTACTATCAATCAACACCACATAACAAGTAAATAATAAAAAGTGAAGGTTATTCACAAAACTAACTTCATTACGTATTACGGCATGCCCCGAGATCGATTATTCAAGACGGCGGCAGGCAGATCGTGGCGCACGCGTGCTCGCTCGGTCGGTGCCGGCCCCGGACTGATATCCATTCTTAGAATGGACGAGCGGGAAGGTTACTAAGGTGGCGCGACACGCCCAGTGCAATCCCTCTGATAAGGGTCCCAGTGTTTGATAGTGCTACAACAGTTGTTGGCACCTTCAACATTATATCATAAAAATAAATAATACCTAGACGTAGAAGCAAAACTCCTGGCGGCTCCGGAAGCGCACTCGGCGCGTTAGATACCTATCGCCTGGCGGCACCTGAGGTGTTTAGTTAATATTTTAAAGGTTGTTTATAGACTCGTTTCCGTGTTTTATAGATGATTAATAGCCACATAAGCCATGTAATTTTCTGGAGATAATCTTAATATCATCAAAAAGTATTATTACCAAATTTAACGTAAATGTAGAAAACATATTTTGCAACAATGTTTCCACGTTGAAGTAAAACATAAATAACATTTCGTGACTAAACTTGTATGTGTAAACATTCATAAACCGATTAAAATATTTCGCAAGTGACAGCCTTAACTGTAGGCGCGGAAGACAGACGGGCGTAGCGGGGTGAAGGGAGAACTAGGTATTTAAAGCACGACATTTGGGGCCTGGTCCAATGAGATTCGCACCTACGTGTAGTTATTATTTATTCTTATGCTTATATCGACAGAGGTAACAGATGAGTGTCACTCTTATACACCCTATTACAGTTAAAAAATAGTCCTCCTGGCTTTTACACCCCAAACCTATCACAAAAAACAGTATTTTTTTGGGGCGTAAGTAACATTTTTAGTATTTTTCCACGGCGTATAAGCCTTCCGTTTTCTTAAATACTGGGTTTACTTTAAATAATACTTAATCATATTCTTTATCCCGATTTACTATATTTATTATGTCCAAAACTGAACTTAATATCCAAACAATAAAAATGTTTCGACATTTTTTTTTAATTGTTAGCTCTCCTGAAAAGTTGAGTTTTGGCGTTTACGCCAATTGAGTCTAAAGGTTTTGATTTCTGATCAGGTTATAAGAGGCCAAAAGGTATCCACTTTATACGACTATTATAAAGTACGACCTTCAATTTAATTATTTGTGGCTCTTTTATGTTGGGTCGTAAAAGCCACCTATTATTTTTTGCAGAAACAATAGGGTCGTATAAGCCACGTTAGACTTACATATATCATCATACATCGTTTCACTAAAAAAACAAAATCATTTACGACCTTGAAATGTAGAAAATAAAAAAATACAGCAAATACGCCCAAACAATTACAAAAATCATGTTTTTTGGGCCAAATATTCTGGGTCGTATTCGACTTTTTTTTGGGAATTTCTCAACTTTAACTACACAGATCGATAGAGAATGAAAAATTGAGTATAACTGCATTAAAACCTCATTTTGGCCAAAATGGCGTTTACGCCAATTGAGTCTAAAGGTATCGATATGTATACTATTATTATTACAATTTAAGAGTTCATCTGAACATACTGAGTTTTGACACATTTTCCTGCTCAACTACACTAAACAATGAATTTAACATTAAAATATATGATATATATATTTTAATGTTAAATTCATTGTTTTATATAATGCTAGGTTAAGTTCTATAATTATATAAGTAATTTAAAAAAAAAACGACTGACTGTTGAGTTTCTTGCGGCGTTTCTTCTCAGCAGTGGTCTCTTGCGAAGCGCTGGTAGATTTTTGACGTGTAAAAGTGCCCGTGCGGCCTACTTACTGAATAAACATATTTTATCTTTTTTTTTTTATCATACATAATCTCACGCCTTCGTTCCCAGAGTGGGGTAGGCAGAGCTACAGAATTACAAACATCTCTAAAAACTTGTTGATAATTCTATAACCACAATTTGCACAATTAAGCTAAGATGTTTACCAGTGTATTAGTGACAGGTTGCAAGCCCATCGCCTAACAGTACTACAAGCCTTTATTCCCTTAGTCGTCTCTTACGACATCCACGGGAAGACATGGAGTGGCACTATTCTAACTCGGCAACCACACGAGGCACATAAAGACTTTATTGCTAATAAAAGCAACTACGCCCAGGCCGGCGGCACTGTACCATCTTCTTAATCAATTAAAAACAAGGTCAATTACAATCTTCCAAGTCCCTACTTAAACATTACAAAATGAATGTCAAAAGTCAATATTTTAAAAAGTATCTTCTCTAGTATATGTACAGTTCAGCATGTACACCTGTACTTTGCCGACTGTACAGAACAAACAATAGTGCAGCATAATGGGCTGGCAAGTGCCACGGTCACTTGACGTTCTCACGCTATATCTATCGGTTAAAATGGTGGAAGTATAGTGGCGAGAGGAGCGGGAAGCGGTTTGATTTTTGCCGCCGAATATATGGATGACGCGTGTGAAATTTGAAAAGCGGTTTGAATAACGTTGAAATGCCTATTCAATTTATAATAATTCACATAAATATATGCCAAATATCGCCTCGTGTGGTTGCCGAGTTAGAATAGTGCCACTTCATGTCTTCCCGTGGATGTCGTAAGAGACGACTAAGGGAATAAAGGCTTGTAGTACTGTTAGGCGATGGGCTTGCAACCTGTCACTAATACGCTGGTAAACATCTTAGCCTAATTGTGCAAATTGTGGTTATAGAATTATCAACAAGTTTTTAGAGATGTTTGTAATTCTGTAGCTCTGCCTACCCCACTCTGGGAACGAAGGCGTGAGATTATGTATGTATGTACATAAATATAAAAAACAAAAATTTGATGAAAACTCACACAAGTAGAAATGGCCAATATATATTTTTCTTTTATGTTTTCGCAGATTAAAATCCATTTCACATTTTGTGTTTATAATTGAAAATATTGCACAAAAGATGAAAATTTACACAACTCTAACACAGATTATGTTGTCTCCCTTAAATAAAACAATTCCATGCTAGAGAATTGTGTTTACAAATTTCTATCGTACTCACATCCTACAAACTTATTTACTTAGATTGTGTGCTCTTTTGCCTGCTACATGCCATAAAAAAGTGTGGCCCTAGAAAAGATACTTTGCAAGAACGTTATCGATATCGAAAATGTATAGTATTGACGAGGGCTGCCAGACGGTCGCGTTGAGCACTCATGTCAATTCCATACATTATGTCAGTTTTCGACAATCGTTTAATGCTTTGAGCGTCTTGTCTAAGACCACTAGAGAGTAAAAACAGAGAATGTCACTTCTTCTACTTTTTTTAAACCCGCTACACGCTCCGCTACTCGCTCCGCTAATCACCAAGTGTCCTCCTCGTAATCGCGGATGCCCGCGGGCCATGCGTGCTGGTAGCGGTGCATCATGCCGCCCCGATCGCTCTGACCTATATTATTCTTATTTATCTCCTAGACGTATTTATTTAAGATATTTATTCTTGAGAATATTGATCGTAGATGTTCGAGATATCTGTTATTGCTTTATTGGCAAGCTTTGAGTTCTAGTTGATTTTGTCCTACGCTGACATCGGTCGCTGACGTTGGTCGAGCGTACGAATATACACCATGTTCTATGGGACACCGCACAGCGACGCTGACGTCCGCGGCAGTTAGTTTATTCGTACGCTCGACCGACGTCAGCGACCGATGTCAGCGTAGGAGGATATCAAGCCTTAGAATGATTCATACCTTTTTAATTTGTGATCGGTTTACTTTTAAGTGTAAAATTAAACAAACGATAAAAAACAAAATTAGTGAACACTTTGTAACATTTAGCAATTATAGGAAAACAATATTTTCTAATTTAATTATACGGTTGTAGCATGCTAGAAGAGATTGGTCAAGGATTTACAAAACGATATTTTGCAGTCAGCGAACTTTTCCAATTATCAGAAGTAAAAAAAAACTTAGGTATAATATGATTGACCTAGATGTTTATGCGTTTGGCTATGACCAATAATATTTAATATTTTACAAAGTTTTTCAGCTGTTACTTTAGAGTCAAGCGTTTCAATTAAAAAATAACTTAGGGCTTTCTTAATTGAAGCGTTATACAAAGCTAAATTATACATGCCTACGGGAGAACAGAATTTGATACTCGTAACATATTTTTTTTATAAGAATTTTTCCATAACCGACCACTTTGTGTTTATTTTAAGCGCTATGTCAATCGCGTTACTAATTTTCAAAAAACAAAGACAAAAATTAAAAAATAATAATAATAATAAAAATATAAAAAAAAAGATTATAAAATCTTGCGTTGACACATTCGCCCTTTCCCACGTCCAGTCAACCCGTAATCGGGCCGGTGCAGCAGCTGATCAGGCCCAAACACTCAAGCGCCGCAAATATTCGTCATTATTAAATAATTACGAATTCGTGGCACTTGCAGTGGAAACCATGAGACCTTGGTCAGCTGATATGAAAAGCTTTATTAAGGCCCTGTCCTCTCGGCTCATAGAATCCTCCGGAGATCCTAGAGCTAGTGCTTACCTCTCCCAAAGGATTGGGCTAGCTATCCAGAGAGGTAATGCAGCCAGTGTCATGGGGACCATGCCGCGAGCGGACCTGCTAGAGGGGGTGTTCTTTTTATAGTGGTGATTATTATTTATATCTTTAATATTTGAGTAGCTTAGTTTAATTTTAATTTAAATAAGTTTAGTTTTAATTTTTAATTGTAATAATGTTGAATTCTGTACTTAGTTGGATGTAATTCAATGTATATTTATTCATAAAAAGACAAAGGCTATTTACAATAGTTTCGCAATTATAGTTCAGGTAATATGATTTGGCCGTCTGTTATCTGCTTTGCGATATTTTTGTGCTGCGTTAAGACTTACCGGACCTAACCTAACCTTAACCTTTCAACCCACTGTACTGTTTGAAGAACGAGGGCAGTTTTACGATTACCTTTTGTTTGATATTAACAAAGAGATCTTAGTGAAGATTACAGACGGCCAATTCATATTTCCTAAACTATACTAACTACGTGTTACAGGAAATACTCAATCAAAATTAAACAAGGCCTTTTTAAATTGCAGCCTAATTCAAAACCAACGCAGTCTCATACGGAAAAGCAAATTTTTATTATAATAAAAATGTTTTTTTAATGGCAAGGAGAAGGCACGCGAGCATACAGGCCACCTGATGGTAAGTGGGATCTGAGACCCATAGACATTTAAAATCACAAGACTACAATCTCAAAACTGCAATCCTAAGACTTCAAATGCGTTGCAAACCCTGAGGACTAAGATGGAATGCATCGATGCTTGTAATGTCACAAGCAATGCGAACACTGCTGCTTGGCGGTGGTTTAATGAATAACATGGTGGTAGCGATCCTGACGGACCCTGCATAAGGTCCTACCACCACTAAAGATCACAAGAAATCTTCCATAACTGACGTTGTTTATGCTAAACGCTGTTTGTCAACCGCGTTAGTCCGTCGACGGATGTTTGCCGTCTGTACTCTCTCGATTTTGGGATTCCGCTAAGAATTCATAATTAAGCATTGTCTTGTTTGTTCGGAATAATTATGTTAGGAAGTGGATTGTTTACGTATAGTTTCTATTTTCTTAAAACTGGATTGATTAACCAGTTCCATAATAACAAAAAGCAAGCTTTCAAAACCCGACTGTTGCTAACCAACTTTAAATCGTTATAAATCCTAAATGATCATTCAAAATGAAAAATGATGAAAGAAACCTAAAGATGATTTTTAAATCCCTATTCAATGATACCCCACTTGTCTTCGTCGACTTTTTTTTTTTTAATTTGCACAATGTGGCGTCTGGTTGCCGCCATATTGAATTTTGATTACTGTCATATCTTCAGTGACACTCACCAGATTAAGACAAATCAATTGACATAAGAATCATCAACATCGGACAACGGGTTTAGTTTTTATAGTGCCACAAAGGAACAAACATACATATATATAGGCTGTGAAACGCATTACCTTCCTCCTTCGGCAGTCGGGTTAAAAAAAATCAGTAGTAAGTGAATTATTTGCACGTTAGTGATTCTATAAGAATTGAACCATACCAACCTTTATCTAAAAATACTTTGATTGTTTTACATTTTTTACATTTAGTTTGGTAGCGTGTCCAGGCAAGTTTTAGTATATCGCACTGCCAGATCAATACAGCATTAACTTAAAATACGACTACATTTTAAAATGGACTCTATTACATTTCCTATGAACTTGAAACAAAAGAAGCTAGTTTTTTGAAATGATACTGTGTTGATCTGGCAGTGCGATATCTCCAAACAGTTACTCGTACTTCGAAAAGAGACTTATCGGAATCGATTATCAAATTTATTACAGGATCATTTTAACTGATCAAAAATCACCTGTAAGTCATTTTGTCCTTTAGTACCCGTAGTAAAAGCCTAGAGTTAAGTTTGGGACTAGGTCAATGTTTGTGATATTTATTTATTTATTTTATCTACATCCATATCATAACTTCCTCATTATATGTTCAGAAACGATAAACAAATGGGCTATATTATGAAACCTGTATCGGGGGTTTAACTTTAATGTTAACATTAAAGTATTACATGTCATTAAAGTATCGATGACCGATACTTTAATGTGAACATTAACATACAGGGCAACTTCAGATACAGGTTTCTCACATATTGTAAAAAACTTATAATATGCATGTAAATAAAGATATGTATGCGACTGTAGGTACACAGTCATAATTAGGCATCAAAACCACACTGGTATATTAATACCTCTCATTATGCATCAGTTACATAAATAACTATTACAGCAGTGTAACTCGAACATTTGGTTCTAAAACTATCAGCATGTACATCATTTCAATCATCTCTCATACTTATTTTATGAGTCACTATTGACAAATGTGATTCCGCTAACTCACTTCAACTCGACATTTTTCTGCTCCAAATTCTAATTCAAGCAAAATCCCACGATTTCTTCTTTTCCTCATTTCACATGTCATGTCATGATTCTGTGAATGTATGACATCATCCATATACAAACACATCCTTGTGGTTAGATAAGAAAATCTGAAATTTTAAAGCTTTCCAGAAACAAATAAAATAAGTCACAACCAGGTACGTCTAAAATGCTAAATCAAAGTAAAGTACATGAACTTTATAACTTAAGAGAAAGGAATCGTGAAACAGAAAGTTATTGTCACCTAATGGTCAATTTAATCACGCTTTATTTGTAAACCGTTAAAGACGTCAGTAATAAAAACTTTATGCATCATCATCTTAAAAACACTTTTATATCTAATCGCTATTAAACATCAATTAATCTTCATGACAAACTAGACAGAGCCAATAATTCAAAAAGTGCTTTATAATGTCAACGACCGCAGTCAGAGAGTCCCTATTCATCAAAATAAAACTATTAAAGCATTCTATACAGCCACACTTTCCTCGGTGATAAGCGTCAATAAATTTATCACCTCGGCTGCAAAGCCTCTAAATCTCTTCGGAATGGATAAAAATACAATACACCACAAAGTTTCCGATGACCCTAACAATAAAAAATAGCCACCATAAGCTCTGGTTACGAAACTAAATGATGCTACTCAAGTTAAAACCGATAGCGATGAAACGGAACTCGAATTTGTAACGGGTTTTGTTATAAATTAGGCCTTTAATGTCTAAGGTCTCTTTCAACTTTTAAATGACCAAGACAAATGTATTTTTTACAAAACCTCAAGTACTTCTCTTACCTAAATTTGAGAGAAAGAATTTAGTAAGAAACAAAATATTTTGATTCTTATTAGTATTCAAAGAGATCATTTATAAAAAAGAAATACAATAATTTACCTGCATAATTAGTTTCAAGCATCTAACTTTTTAAATAAGCGACGAATGCAAATCAAAAGCAAATAATTAACGATTTAGTAACTAGATCATTGACTAAGATAATATAAATCCCATTAAAATTGACATTAAGTACCTGAATAAAGATAAGAAAAATGTATAAAGGCTTTATCGGATGGCTTCATCAAAAGAATATTTTAACGATAAGCATCGCTACGCTAAATCTAAATTTGACAAAAATCGATAATATATAAACCAGATCAATAATGAAATCATCGCCTATGTCTCTTCACTTAAGCGTGTGCGCCGGTATTTTATCGACCCGTGCCCGACAGAGATAAACCGTGAATAAACATAAGAGAGAAAGGTATAAGGGAGCTGAATTAATTAACAGAATTTTGATGCGCGGACGCATGAGTTACGACAAATTCTTAGTGAGAATAGCGGTGTGCAAAATGGAGCCATTGATTTTTATGATTATTGTTGTGTATGATTAAGAAACAGTTTATTTATTTGTATTCTTAAAGATTTTTTTTGATTTTGTAACTCTCTTATCATGTGATATAAAATGTATTTATAAAATGTATGATATAAAAAAATATATTATAAAATGTATGATATAAAAAAATATTACATTACCGATAGAACACGGTAAGTTAACATAATGAATAAGTTATAGGTACGTACGTTTTATTAAGAAATTAGTGAAACCAACACATGTAGATATAATTTGATTGTTTACCGCATTTTAAAACACGTTTCTAGATAAAAGTAGCGTCATGATACGGATGCCACAATTATTTTTAGTCTCAATGTGTTTTTAGATCATAATTATTACAAATCGTATAAAGTACTTTTTATGAAACCGTTATTTTTCCGGTTTTTTATATAAATTACACTTAAACTAGCCTTTACACGTATATATTTAAGACATTTTGAAAAGTTTGACGGTTCCAGGATATAAAGAAAGATGATTCTCAATAATTATGTTGACGACGCGTTGACCTAGTTGGTAGTCAAGTGACCCCGCTTACGAAGCTAGCGGTCCCAGAATCGATTCCCAGTATTTATAGAGTATTTACTTCGAAGTCTTGGGTTTATCTATGTATTTAAGTATTTATTTCTATATATATCGTTATCTAGTGCCCATAACAAGCCTAGCTTAGTTTGGGACTAGGTCAATTTGTGGGAGACTGTCCTCTGATTTTAAGTATTATCATTATTATATAAACAAAGAAATTATATCCTCAAAAGTATGAGAAAGAACGAGCTCCCCATTTTACGAATAAAATTAACACTACTCACGTATTAACTGCAGCGATTCGTCAGTGACCGGAACTTTGCGCCCAAAATAACACTACCCTTATGAAAGACTCCTGATGGATTCGAAACACGTCGTGCCGTTTCCTGATTATAAATGAGTAAGTCGTAGTAATTATATTATGCTTTTAGTTAATACTCATTAATAACTGTCAAATTACCGAGCACCACAGTTACACATGTCATGTGACATAATGCCGTCCCGCCCACTCATTGTCGAATAACCTGCGCGCGCGCTCATTAGGTTTACGACTGTTTATGTCACTTGACATGCAGTAAACCTCCTCCGGGCCATCTCGATTATCATCGGAATTGATTTAAACCACTCGAGGTTAATCAATGTGAAATATTTGTTTGGGAATGTTTTTATGTTGTTTTGCTACAAGTGTTTCTTAAGATTGTGGAAAGGTTTGCGCGTATATTTATTGATTTTTTATTTCGATCGTTTCAAGTAGGATCCATGAATTTTGGATACTACGTCTATAACAAAAAAAATTAGTAACATAGTTATAGACTGCATGAAACATTTTTTGTGCTAGAATTTAAGTTTTTATCCTGAACGTTTCCTAACCTCTTTATCTTCTAACTTATATTTCATTAGGTAAACTTTATACGTATCTTAAGTTTTTGATGCTAAGTGGTTTTTGTTAAAATTATCTACGTTCTACACTACTATATTTAGGATATACTTAGAAAACCATAAAAAAACATAAATAAAATTGCAGTACTGTCACAAAACAATCATTATTTATTGAATGAAAGCGTTCTCTACCAGTCGATCACTGGGCCAAACACAACCTAACGTTGTAGCTGAACTAAGATAGTAATAGTAAAAAAATGATAGCGATCATAATACAACCGCAATAAAAATTAATAATACCATAATACCAAAAAACCGAATCAGAACCTAAAATAAAACCCGTCAATGATGTTTAGAAGCAGAACAACGTAAAAAAGATTGCCATAAGTAAGGTGCTATCTTAATGTTTCTTGGGCAAGAAAGGCACAGGTCATAGTGCATCAAAGGAGCGGGAGCGATAGACAACTATATGCAACATTGGGAAATCGTTGGACATTACCACATTTAGTACACCAAGCTCTTTGATTACCATAGATCTTGAATAGATATTATGTTGTTTGCACTTACATACACTTGCTACAAATGAACTATAAAACTTGTTGAACGTAATGATTGATAAATGAAATTCGAATGCACGTTGTGGTAGTGAAAAAACATATTAACATACATTTGTAGCAATATGGCTTATTTAATAAACTTGTACAAGTCTTTGTACAATAACGCTAAAACTGGTACTGAAGTTATTTCTAAACAAGAAAAGGTTTCAGATGTTTTAATATTCTTTTCTCAAAAATGTCTGGAAATGTTGACATTACTATCTACATATAGAGACGCGAAGGACATAGTTCACTGACAGATCTCAAATTAAAAAAAAAAAAACATTGCGTGCTCGCTACACAAGCCCGCAATGTTGCATACAAATTCCATTACTATCTAGCTTGTAACTTTTTAAAAAGTGAAAAAGCCCATAATAAAATGAAGGCACAATTCTTATACACTTTCTTATACTGTGTCTGGAATAGCTTATGTTTTTTTTAAAAACAAATCTTGCGATTCTCCTTGTCATAAACAAAAAGGCGGTAAAGAGTGATGGTTTTTTCACATGAAGTTTGTTCGTATGCAATTTAAAAATTGAGTTCAAGCGATGAAGATTTTACTCCAACACAAAAAAAAACTTGCGATTTTTGAGAAAAGCACTATATTTGCCTCGGCAGGAACAGCAATTGCCTACTTCCATGCCTAGGCAATAATGTACTATTAGCAACAGCATTTTCTTTTTCATTATGGTTATCAATTCAAAATCAAATCCATTGCCAGCTGGGAACATACCATGCTACTAACCTAACCTAACCTTAACACAAACATTTTATTTTAGTTTCCTTTCAACATCAAGCATTGCCACTGCGACGCGAGCGGGACTCTGTTTAGCATACAACGGTGCCTTCCAAAAGGTTTGCTCACGGTGGAAACACTTGAAGTCACCGATGTATGTTAAACCGAGTCCGTACAGGGCCCGCTCCGCTCGCAGTTGAAACCCTGTTTAAAAAACCGCTCCTCTTATCACAATCTTCCAACATTACCTCTGACCGTCCATAGTCTGGAACTGTGTTTTGCAGTAACGACCGATACTCCACCACAGATAAGCAAACCATCGTCTGCGCATAGATTTTTAATTAGATTACGCCCAAACACACTCGCTTTAGATTTCTCGATTACGTAAAAGTTATGTTTATCTACTACTGGCTGCATAATATTGGTGTCAACTTTAACATGACCTTGCGCTTCTTGTTCAGTAGCTTCGTTTGCTTCACTAATAACCAGTCTGATATTATTTGGGTTAATAAATTCAGCAACCTTTACTCTGGTATCATAAATTATTGCACAGCATGTATCTAGTTTATAATTAAGGTTTTTTTGATGTAGTTCATCGGAAATAAATGATGTATGATTTATTTGGCGAGTATGAATACATGAATTTCGGAGCTTGTAGAGCAATATCTAAAATGCCAGGGATAAGTGATTAAATAGCAGCATCCGTGTTTTTTTTACAGATTTTTTTAAAATGAACCTTTTTGCAGATTTAAAATAAAACTCTTGAAGACAATAATGAACATTTCTGTTATTTACAATGGTTATCACTAAAAAAAAAAAAAAAAACACTTTAACTCCCAAAAAAACTAAGTCACTAATCATCTAAAAACTGTTAACGGAATACTTACAAAGGATAACGACAAGCTTCAACTCATTAACAAGAAAGCCCAATTTGACCCCCATAAAACACTAATTATCAGTACATTAGGCATCATAACTTAAGATTCTGGCTTCCGTTTGCCATAAACCTACCGTTTGTAATTGATGTTCGTTTCTAAAATCACTTCGCGATTCGTCTCGATTCAAAAATCAATCAGACGTAGCGATGAATAATATTTCATTTATTACAAGGTACAAGTTACAGCGAGAAGTTAATGGAAAGTGTATAATATTATTTACTCTCTGCCTGCGACTTTGTCCGCGTAGATTTCACATATCGTAATTCCCCAGGAACTTTAATTTTTTTCAGGATTAAGAAGCCTATGTGTTAATCCAGAGTATAAGCTATCTCCATTCCAAATTTCATCCAATTTCGTCCAGCCGTTGCAGCGTGAAGGAGTAACAAATTAACACACACATACACACACAGAGAGAGACTTTTGCGTGTATAATATTTGTAGGAGTTTTATTTAGAAAGACAATAATTCAATCAGCATAACTTTTAAAAAAAATAGACGAGCATGTATTTTTAAGACTTGTGTTTTTGATCTCAAAATTGTACCAAAAATGTGTGAACTCAATCAACCGTCTTTTAAGGTTTCATTGGCCCTAGGCAAGATGCATACGGATGGCTAGACTTAACATGAAGTAAATGAGCTCAAATGTATGTAAAATAAAAAAATATTATTGACTGCGAACTAACGTCATTAAATAGGACTGTAAGTTGAAGTGATTCAATTTGCACGAGGTTTTAAACTGAAGCAACATTATTGACATTATCATCATAGTCTATCGCTTCTGTCTTGAACAGTTCTCCAAAAAACAAGTAATTGTTTCCAACATCACAAAATATGAAACATTTATTATAATTTTTCGGCTTGTCAGTCAGTCTATTGAAAGTCGAGCGTAACTTATCGATAATTGGATATTTATCATTACATCGAATTACTGCTGCCGTTCGACTTAAATAATGAAGTGAGAAAGAAATACGAGCATTGTAATTAACTGATTTTTTTCAAGCAACGCCTGGTGAGTTTTTATCTTTACACATTGCCAAATGAAATTTCTGGAATCTACTGATCGCGCTAAGAAGCTGTTATAATATCATTACAACGTGTCACGTTATCGTTTAGATTTTTACGGTTAGATACTTCATCAATCAGCCATATATTAGACGTATTTACAGACATCATCGCACCCAAAAATTGACATGGTTGCATTTTCATCTTTAAAATATTGCACAGTTTTTGGGTTTTTTCCTACGGCGTCGAATCAGAACATTACGTTTTCAATCAAACGTACTTGTAGTTAACTATTTCGGTATACTTTTCCCTTTCAACCCAATAACAATTTCTCCCTTTAACCAGCACAAAAAAATTAATAACCCGTCATCAAAGAAATGATTAACACCGCGGACAATTACCATCAAGTCAAAATGGGCCCTGTCTCATCCAAATTCTTAGGATCTATAGATCGTGAGGTATAATTTATCATTTGTATCTCGATCCGATTGTAATCTAAGTGTTCGAATAATAATATGAGGTAGCAGCTACTGATAACTGTTGGCGCCTGCGGCCATGTTCCTTTTTTAAATGTCGATGGTGAGAACTGTGGAGTTTTGATTAAGGCACAGATACGAGTTGCTAATGACTTCCAAATCTGTGGATTGGTTCTGTGGTAGATAGTTAGCGAGTTTAAGTTGTGGGTTCTTAAGTTGTTCAAATCTGGAGACTATGTTGCTTGCTTTGTTTCATATTTTAGTTGTATTTTTATAGCATAGGGAAGGCAAACGAGTACACATTATATTATTATAGGATAGAGCCATTCTCAACACTACAATCTTAAGACTGCAAATAAATAAATAAATAAATAATACCAGGGGACACTGTCACACCAATTGACCTAGTCCCAAACTAAGTTCTAGGCTTGTGCTATGGGTACTAGACAACGACATAAATATAGAGAAGTATATACTTAAATACATAGAAAACATCCATGACTCACGAACAAATATTCGCGCTCATCACACAAATATCTGCCTTTACCGGGATTTGAACCCAGGACCGCTAGGTTCGTAGGCAGGGTCACTACCAACTAGGGCAGCGCGTCGTCAAATGTTTTGTTAACCTTCAAGACTAACATATCATGCCATTATGCTAGAAATTTTACCGGCTGTCTCATTTCCACACCGGAACACAAAAATGCCAAAACTTTGCTTGCTTTGATTGCTTGGCGGTTGGTTAAAGAATAAGGTGGTTGGCAGTCTGGATGGACCCTGTACAAGATCGTGCCACCATTAATCTATCTTACGAAACTTTTTGTAAGTATGATGTTCATCGTTATACCTACAGTTAAGAACTTTTTGGTACCCACCTTAGGTCCAAAGTTAATCTGACATTCTACAACAATAAGGTTGAGTTTCCTAAAAGTTACAAATGACTTGACATCTCTAATGACATTGACGACTTCAAGCATATTTTTCAAATGAACGTTCGTGACCGTACATTGCAGGTAGTTACTAGCTTCTTCTACTCTATAAGTTCCTATTATTAAATTATGCATGAAGCATTGGAAAATTCACTTCTACAACCATCTTTGAAAATTAATATACCATACACGAATACTAAAAGCTCAAATATTGTTTTCGTTGTAACTTTGGTAAAACTGCCAAAAGAAACAAAATACCTTAGGATATGTTTCCCAAAAAACAAAACATTTTTGCAAATGAGTTTTTTTACGCCTCCAAAATTATTTTAATAATTCTTTTACTAGTATGTAAATTAAACCGGGAAGATCAAAGCTTCTTAAACACCAATATTGCACAAAAAGCAAGGTCAGACTAATTTAAAAAAAGTGGTCCACCATCAAGATCGTTCCCATCAAGTCGATCACTTTCATCAGCTAGATCACACCAATACCAAAACCGCTTAAGTGCTCATACCGGGTTATTACATACAGCGTTATAAATCTAAAGAGTCTATTAGTGTATTAACTTAAATTATAAAGTAAGGCATTAATGACTGTGTATCGTGTAATTATAGACACCGACGATTATTAGAGATTATATGAGTTATATTGAGGTTATTTTTGAAGTGTGGCATGTGGAATATGAAAGGTGTTTAGGAATTTTAGCTTTGTGTGTTATTTTTTTTTTATTTTAATGTTTTTTTGGGAATTTAAAGAATAACTTATACACAACAAGGCTTAGAAAGTCCTTATCAATAATGTTTAATTATTTATTTAATTTAGTCATGTAACCTGAGTTGATCAAATTAAAAAAGAAGAAAGCCTGTGCACAATTTATATGACGCGTATTAACGATTTTATTAAGTATAGTTGAATCAAATTTGAGATCAAAATAAAGTAATTAATTTAATATTTTTGAAAATATCTGATTTGACGTTCGAGGTAAATTGTAGTTATAAAACTCGAGCATTATCTGTGCTAATCATTCTAACTGTCAGTTGGCTTATAAAAATCCAATTCAGGCCGACGCTCGCGCATAAATTGGTGCAATAAAATGATACAAATGATACCGGAAATTATTTTAAAAAATCGATCACGCTTCAAAACTTGTCAAAGAGTGAAAGTAAAGAAAATTCCACCGTTCGAAGCAAGTTTAATGTTATTCTTACAAAATCATGGATATTATCAAAACCACTGTATTATAAACTCTTCTATCATTAATGAAAGTTTTAGACCAGAGGTCAATTTTTTTTGGTCAGTGATATGCTAGGACCATCAATGCGTGATCTCCGTATTTTTAAAGTTATTTCAAAACGAAGTATCACCGTATAATGGTGGCTTTTTCGAAGTAAAATAGGGTAGAGAATATAACCGCAGGAAAATAATAACTGAGTTCATGTTATTACGATTTACAATCATAGCTTTTGAACCTGTCGCAATCTTAGGCTGAGATATACTGGGACGTTTATTGTTTCTGGTTTCTAAAGATAATTTGATTATGCATTGAACTGGAATGAGAATGTTTTATTACCTTTGTTCTAAAGTAACTTATGTTTAACACATCTCAAAATATACGGTAACATTGTGGTTACTGTCAATTGAAAATATGTACAAATATCAAAAAATACTTTTTTAATAGAAAACTCCAAGTTTAGAACATAAGATTTTTTTATTAATTTATATGGTGGTTCTTTATAGAAAAGGTGTAAGTGAATATACTGTATTCTCTAATTTATTTATGGCATCTCAAAATACTTTTTCAAATAATTATTACAAGTCAAGTAAATGGGCTTAACTATCCCTTTAGGTTTTTAAAACCGCTAAGTATATATTTTTTATATAAAAACATTATTGAAGACACGAAACAAAAACTATAGTAGTTAATCAACAAAATACTACCGGTATAATTTTCATACGAAAGGTATCTCGCATATTATTGATTTTTTTATTCGTCAATTAATTTATATAATAGTGCCAGCGACCCGCCCTCGCTTCGATTCGGTTTATGTGTGTTTTCTGTAACACCCATACAAAAACCAGAATTTATTATACATAAGAACCATCCTCTTGAATCACTCTACCTATAATGAAAACCGCATTAAAAACAGACAGTTTTTTATCGGTGCAACTTTGGACCTAAGCTCAAGGCAATAAAGTTCAATTACGATTGTTCGAAAATGACATTTTCAATTTATTAAGAAAGGAAAATAAACTTTATTGCTATTGCGATACAGTTCAAATTAAATTGCCTTGGTAATGTGCATCCTATTGCACACTGGGCCCTACGAGGTTAAAAGATCTAAGCGAACAGACAGCGGAAGCGACTTTGTTATATACAATGTAAAGAAGATAAAGATAATGATCAGAGCGTGAGCGGTCAGGACGTAACTAAGAGTGGTTAAAACCACCAAAAATATTTATTTCTTGTTACTGAATGCGGGATTTCCCGGGATTGTCTGTATTACTCTAAAGGCTTAATACATTTAACTTTACTTATAAATCAGGGTGGCAAACTGCAGGTAGGCTACATCTGTTTTTGTTGAATGCATTCTATACGATATTATAATTCTATTTAAATCAACTAAAAAATATCAAACTTCAGGCTCCGTTTGATTCAATTTGATCTATATTATATTGTTTTATGACCAATTGTTATTTCCAGGTTAATAAATAAATAATATGCAATATAGGAAGATTTATAACTTATGACTAATGTTAAATGTAATACAGACAATCCCGGGAAATCCCGCAATCAATAATAAGAAATAATTATTTTTGGTGGTTGTAACCACTCTTAGTTACGTCCACCCGCGAAGTTTAGGTAAATAGGCACTACATATTCCGACCTCTGATAATGATATTACCTAAATTACAATCGATAATATCAAGTAGTATTTCTATTTTAATTAATACCAGTATTGATCCGCGATTTAAATATAATTATAATAGTTATCAAACACTATGCACGCATCCTTAGAAGTGATCGTCTGCCTAGTACACGCCCGACGCACACTAGCGCACGGCCTGTCGCCACGAGATGACCTCACGCACACATGCCCATGTTCACCTGCCGCGATCCACTCGTGCGCACTGTCACATGTACGGCTGGGGTTACAACGGGCGGAATCTATGATTAGAAAATATTGTTTTTTTTTTAATTACGGATTTAAATTGGTTTGTCTTTGTAGTATGTTTTGAATAAAAACTATTTTTTATGATTATTGATAAATGCATTAAGTAGTTTATTTATTTAGCTTTTATTATAGAAAACAATAAACTTAATATATATCGGGTGAACTAACTGAAGACTAAGTGGTTAGGTTGAGTAAGTTTTTTTGTGTTTTAAATTAGTCAAGTGGTGTATAAGGAAGAATTAATAAAGTTATGTATAACAGCGAAGAGAACAAAAAAAACTATTCATATTTTCACACGCTTTATCCAACTAGAGGAAATGCAGTCTACTTAAATGATGGAAATAAAGTCAACACAAAAAAAGGATTGAAACTGGTATACACGAATAAGTTATCGTTGACTTCAACTACTTCAAATCATAAAACTTAACTAAAACTACGAGTAGATACTTTAAAATTCAAATCTTCAATTCTGATTGACCAATACCATTGTTAATCTAATTTAATAAAATTATTCTAAGCCTAATGTATCACGGATCTAAACAGTAAACTCTGACATTCCACGCACACACTCGCACGATCGATAGACCTGCGCCGGCGTCACTTGTCGACTGCGCGACCTCCCAACCAGCCAGTACGTTATTAATACGCTATTGGTCAATAAATGCACACATCCACAACCAATTCAAACAAAACGAAACCTTATCTCGTATCCATAAGTCATTTAAGGCTCGACGTCTTTGTATGTAGTTGTAACGTTAACACTACAACGATTCAGAACAAAATTCACGCACACATTGAGAAGCGTGCGTGTCAGATTGAACGTTAGATGCATTTACACATGGTTACACACACATATGCAAATGTTAGGGTTTAGTGATGTAGCTGTACAATCTAAGGTTGAAATTAGATTGTGTTTTATTTTAATCCATTGAAGAGCACGCGATTCCACGCACACGCGTGCAATTCGAAGGTGTTGTGATCCGCATGTGTGTAGCGACATTGCTTTTGAATGGATATCGGTATTGCTGGAACGATTTTAAGTCGTATAGTGTGGGGAGTGGGGTTGTTTTGGTTTGAACTAGGAAGTAAAATACGATAGAGCACAGCATTGCTCTGAGGTCGTGAGAAGCCAGCACCGGGGATTCGGTTGGTTATATTTTAGAGTAACGGTAAGATTTTGATAACAGACGTAGTCTGCCGTCTAGAGCTAAAAGGCCGTATACGCATAAACGCTTCATACTGTGATAGAGCGTTTTGCTTTTGGAGGGTAGAGTGTGGTTGATGGTTACAATCGACTCTAATTGTGTGTTCGAATTTCGAATCTTATTTCGTCACTTCCTTTTAATTATTGTCGGGTCATTGTGTGCTTTTTTTAACCGAGTGCAAGAGGTTATGGTTTTTGCGCGTATCTATTATAATGTATGTATGTGATTTTGTTTATTATCTCGTAACATATAAACGGAGTGATGTTTTATAAAGATTATGATTTGGTATCGATAGTTTTATCTTTACATGACATTGTGCGATTGTACTAGGATAGGTAAAAAGTAAACTATACGGTTTTAATGTTTTTAAGGTATATATTTTAAACGTTTAAAACATCTAGATATGATGGGTATCGAATAAAAAGGATCAACTATCCGGTTTAAGTCTATAAAAAAATATTAAAATAGTGTTTGCTAGATAGATTATCACTTGAGAACGACATAAAACGCTTTATTATGTTTGTAATAGTCCAAATAAGGGTTTGTGGAAAAAAAGGGAAGAGTTTACCGGAGAAAAAGGAAGTTAGACGACGCGTTTGCCTAGTTGGTAGTGACCCTGCCTACGAAGCTAGTGGTCCTGGGTTCAAATCCCGGTAAGGGCAGATATTTGTGTGTTGAACGCGAATATTTGTTCCTGAGTCATGAATGTTTTCTATGTACGAGTATGTAACTATTTATTTCTCTATATAATTATTTATATCGTTGTCTAGTACCCATAGTACAAGCCTAGAGCTTAGTTTGGGACTAGGTCCATTAGTGTGACATTGTCCCTTGAAAAAAAAGACAGGACAATGTCTGTCGGTCAGCTATTATAAAATAAGTATCGTAATACAATATATTACATGTTTCTACGTAGGCCGTCGGGAATTTAAGACTGGCATTATTTAAATTGCTTTAAAGCGTATTTTTGTATATCTTTAACGACATGCCCATGTTTGATATTAACCATTAAGGAATTTTAATGCCTAGCAATTCGACATAATACTCGTATATAAAATAGCCGTGTTATATATTTCCAGATATGACACGACTAATGACACGTTAAAGATGTATAACTCGGCAAATTTACGTATACCTGCTAAACATTTAAATTCCTTTATATTACACACTCGTAAAATACCTTTGTATGTATGTCTTAAATCATTACGCTACTGTGAGCATTAAACTTTAATGCATTACGATTCCTCAATAACAAATCATTGATTAAAATTGATATTTATTTACCAAAAGGTCAGAAATCAAATCAAACGTGCTAACATTAGTAGAAAATACTCATCACTGATTACCAGTCATTTGGAATTAAGAGCCGCCAACGTACTGAAAGCGGAGGCGGTGCGGCGCGTTCCTGAAGTAAAAAAAGTTTTTTAGTACGGTAACGTGCCGCATAGATAAATTGAATAAGGAATATTAACGACTTTTTTCTACAGCTTCAATAAAAGCTAATTCAAGTAAAAAACAGTAGAGGTTTTTTATTTAATAACTATTGAAATAACTAAGATATAAGTCAAAAAAGACTTCTGATCGCTTACTAGCAAAACACAATTTAACATGGAGTTTATACGGATCTCTCTGACTAATCAGCAGTTTAAAATGTTTGTATCTTCCGTATTTCTTGGCCGATTTTAATTTTAATTTCACTTTTGGTGATCTCTTTTACGGTAATTTAATATTTGTTCAATAAGCGATTTTAAAAATTCACTCATATTCCCGATTCAAAGATTTCATTACATTGTTATTCGTAGTTAGTTCATTAGGGCCTATTTTATGACCAGAAGTTAAATGAACTAATGGTAAAAATTCGATTAAAAAATGTGACACATTTTGTTCAAATTTAACCATTAGTTACATTTTTAGACCATTCGTTCAGTTAACTACTGATCAAAAAATAGGCCCTAAGTTGCATGTGATTTAAAAGTGACTCCTACTTTCAGGGCTGATCACATTTTAACGCCCCAACTGTTTTTCACGAAACCTACCTAAAACTCTTGAACTTGAACCGCGCCTAAATCGGTCCGTTCTTTAGGATACCACAAAGTAACATAGATACACAGACACATATACAAAAATACAAATGTCTTATAACACCCTTATTTCCGCCTCGAGGATTAAAACGCGTGTCGGAGGCGTTTGTAGTAAAAAAACGCGCCGCACCACACCGCTCCCGCTCTCAGTGCGTTTGCAGCTTAATAAATACAACGCGGGCAAATGTCAGACGATGCAATATGTCAATGTTATGATGAAACGCGTAAACAGACTATTAATAATTGTAGCTAATGCTACTATTTTGTAAATATAGGTTATATTGTGTTACGTGAAGTGAATGGTGTTAAAATAATTTTGTATGAGGTGGCGGAGTAGTGGTTAAGCTCGTGCCTCGATAGCAGGCTCATGGCCTCAAACTTTGCCAAATTTTGCGTTTTTGAGGTTTTGAAAAAAATACTATTGGGGTAAATAAAGAGAATGTCCTGTGGTAACCTATAGACAGCATTGCGACTGAATACCGTGATAAACGTCTGGTGAACGATGGGTCGGACGTATAAGGCTGCCTAATTGAGAATACACGCGCTAAAACGTGTTTTGTTCGCTCTGTCGGGACTACTTTGCTCGTTCTTCGCTCATCTTTGCTTGTTGAGAGAATTACACCCCAGGTCTTTCGGAAAAGTGGTTGAAGACAGACTTATTGTTTCCTTACAGCTGAGCTGATATTTTTTTGACGAAATTATCTGTCAATATTCAAGGTCTATTTCTTCTCGAGGAAGAAAATATTAATATACATTGATGAAACTAAAATAATGTCAAGTGCACAGGCTTTCATTTGAAACACTTTTGTTATTATGGTTTTAAGTTTTTCTGACGGGATGACCCTGATTCCGTGGAAGTTGGGACGGCCATTGGTGTGGGATGCTACTTGCGTGGACACCCTTGCGCCGTCACACCTTCCCGGATCGAGAATTAAGGCTGGATCCGCGGCAGAATCAGCCAGGACCCTGAAAAGGCGCAAGTACAGTCAGCTCGATAGAAGCTACGTATTTGAGCCTTTTGGGGTCGAAACTTTAGGACCGTGGGGACCAGGAGCTCATAAAATTTTTAAAGATCTTTCCAAGCGCCTGGTCGACACATCTCGTGACCAAAATGCTGGCCTTTATTTGGCACAAAGATTAAGCATTGCCATTCAACGTGGCAATGCTGCCAGCATTTTGGGAACGATGCCCACTGGCAGCGGTTTATTAGATTAGTGTAGTTTTAAGTTAATTTTAGGTATATTTTATTGTATATATTTTTAACAGTGATAAAAAATAATGTGTTAATCATTACATAATCTCTTTTTCTTCTATAGTTTTTCTGTACCTACGAAATTAATTAAAAATTAATTAACATCCTACTAATATTATTAATGCGATACTTTGTGTGTGTGTTAGTTTGTTACTTTTACGCTGCATTGGCTGAACGGATTTGGTTGAAATTTGAAATGGAGATAGCTTATACCCTGGATCAGTGATCCCTAAAGTCATCTATATCGACCCCCAGGGATCCACGACGACCTGCAAGGGGTCCATGTCAGCGGAAAAAAAATATGGGGGTCCATGAGATGAAAATGGGGGTCCACGATATTGGATCCCATTAAAGCAGGTTGTGACTGCTCGTGACTTTAATTTTGGCTTTCCGTTAATGGAATAATCCATATTCATACATAGATAGTAGGTACCACTTACTTACGTAATACTTTCTTATAAATATATAAATAAACAAATATTATCTATAGGTATAAATTATGTTTAAATTTTGTCCTTGTGTAGTTTTTTACTTAGAAAAAAATATTTTTCCGCGCTAAATTTTCAATTTTTAGCCGGCTAGAGCTCCAACGTCATCCGTGCAAAAAATCCCGATTTTTTTTTGTCTAGTTTTTACGTGATAACGTAAATATTAGGTAAGCAGGGGTCCACCCAAAACCGTAACAAATGCCAAGTGGTCTATGAGACAAAAAGTTTGGGGACCTCTGCCCTGGATTAACACATCGCACCTTCAGAACAATAGTGACCTAATTGAGAAATTTTAAATTTCGAGTTAGGTCTCTATGATAATAAATTTATGACTCGAAGTTTGAAAGCACAAATTTTGAATTAGTTCATTATTGTTCTAAAGGTGCGACATTTGCTACGTTTCATCTCGGGAAATTAAAATAAAGGTTTTTTTAAGTCCACGTTTTACTTCTCTCGCCTAGTAAACATAAAAAGAAATTCACCCATACAACTCATCTCATAGTTCGTGGTAATCCGACACTTCCGAGAAAGCAACGGTACAACCGGCCCTTTACCGAAACGGCCATAAATCATATATTTAATATCTTCATTACGGAATATTTTTCAATCGGCCATATTCGCATTACGGAAAGGGTAATTGCCTCAAATCCCGTGTTGATTGCACTTAAATTAATTAAAGTTAATAATGCGTTTAATTAAGAAAGCTGCTAAGAGCGAGTGGATGGTTAGGAGCGGGTTCCGTTTATTAATTAAATATATTAACTAATTTTTTTAACACTTCCGGCGCGCACTTTATTTAATAAATATAAGCCATTAATTTACTGTGTGATTGCACTATAAATAAATTTGATCGGGATTCGGGAATAGTTACTGAATATTGTGAGATAAAAATAGGATCTTCACTTCTCTGTACAAGCATACTTAGTTATTGCGATACTCAGCTTTTATGAAAAACAGTTAAAAAAACCGTTTTTTTTTTTATAAATGCCTTAGTAGGTAGGCTTTAATTAAATCAACTAATCACCCTTTAGTATTCTTTAGTTTGACTTTGTGGGTATTAGTTTCTGTTTGACTTAAATATTATTTGAATTATCTATAGGTTATTCGTATTCAAACAATTAAGCATTTTTTTTTATTTTGTCACTATTAAAAAGCTTTTTAATGTGTAAGGAGCCACGTTACCGAGCATGAGTTCCGTAAATTAAATGGCCACTAAACATTTAGTAAACTGGTAAGCAGATTCATATTCAAAAATCTATTTCCCGAAAAACTTTCGACATTATACCTTGACACTTGAAACTGTGACACTTGTCCAAATTACACGAATAAGTTAGTATTAAAATCATAGAAATATAACTCATTTGAGAAGTCATCAAGCATTAGTAGATGAATGGAACTCCAAGAATCTGCAGCGGCGACATCAAATAAAGAATGCGTTATAATTGGAACGAGATAGAAACGATACATTGACGATATATGAACCGATATTGCTCCGTGAAGTGTCTCATTAGGAAATTAACGACTCTGCACTAATTGTATAATTTAAACATTAATACGAGACTCATTCGCTGTGCTATACAAAGTTTATCTATGGATAGTGTTTCACAATATACTGTGAATTAATTCACTTCTATACTTCCGTCTCTTCCTGTTTTTAACCGACTTCAAAAAAAAAGGAGGAGGTTCTCAATTCGTCTGTTTTTTTTTAAATGTTTGTTTCCTCAGAACTTTCGAACCGATTTTGATGATTCTTTTTTTATTTGAAAGCTGGTGCTTTCCGATTGGTCCCATTTTTATCAAAATGAAGATCTGATGGTGGGATCCATGAGGAATCGACGGAACTCTTCAAAATTTTGATATTTTGCGCGATTTTGGTATTTTTCATTGTAACTCGTGTATTTGGTCTTGGAAAGCACTATTTGGTGAAGTGGAACTGATGATGAAGACCACAGATGGCCACCGGAACTCCTAAATGGTATATATTTCGAGGGTGGCGACAAGATATTTCGATTAAGATAGTTGAGCGACTATGACGAAGCATATTTAGGTTTAAATATATGACTATGACTTCCCACGGCGTTGCTTGCGGCGAGATTGAAATGTTCTATTGTTTCTTATTAATTGAGAAGTGGGAGAATAACAGCATAATTATGATCACTAAAATGTATAAAATAAAAAAAGGTTTAAAAAAACAAAAACCCGCCTACAAAAATCAAAAAATAACTTCTTTAAAATGGTAGGTAAATAGGTCAGTCCAACTGAAGTCGGCGTCCAACAATATTTTAACCAAAAGCAGACTTCAGTTGGACTGACCTATTTACCTGACCTACCTACCATTTTAAAGAAGTTATTTTTTGCTTTTTGAAGGCGGGTTTTTGTTTTTTTAACTTATTTTTATTTCAGTTGTTTTTATTTCATTGTGTTCATTTCAATTACTTATTATGATGATAATTTATCTTTTATATTTTAAGGTGCAATCCGGGGTTGGGTTCGATTCCCGGAAAGGGCAAACATTTGTGTGATAACCGCTTTTATTTATATCTGGGTCTATTAAGTATGTACTTTTTACATACTATAAGTAAGTTTACCTAGTACGCGTAGTACAAGTCTAAAACTTGTTCTGGGACTGGGGCAATTTGTGTGAGATTGTTCGCTAGTTTTTTTATTTGTTTATCATATTTTATTCGTTTTACGTTTTAACTAAGAATAACCAATAAATAAGAATACTTTAAAATTCGTATGGCAACCGATATTAAACAGTCGTGTTACTAAACGCAGCTAAGAAGCTTCGAATCGATATTCAATATCGGTTTCTAACTCGTAATCATTTATCGGAACCCTCAGCTTTTTTAACATGTTTTACGTTTTATAGTTTTAATCGATTCGGTTCTGTGGGAAATTGTTTGTTTTAGTTAAATTAATTTAAATTTAATTAGAAATTGATTTATTATAGTTAATTGCTTATTTAATGTATCTCAGCTAGTTTTGTAACTGTACATTTTCTGGTTTCGTGTAATTTCTATCTGGAAATCTTATATTAATCATGTCTTCGCTCTAAATTTTGTGTAACTCATTAAATTTGCTTAGAAGATCTCACTGATTTATCACATATAACACTTTCAAGTGGGATCTGAGACCCATAGACATTTGAATTCTCAAGACTACAATCTCAAGACTGCAATTCTAAGATTTCAAATGCTTTGCCAACCCTGAGGACTAAGATGAAATGCCTATAGGTAAGCTAGTATTTTCACCGGGTGGTCTTATCCCCACGCCGGAACGCAATAATGCGGACACTGTTGCTTGGCGGTGGGTTAATGGACTTGAAATTTAAGCGTATTTTTCTGGACCAAGAATGGTTTTTCGAAAATCGACTCCCAACGGGAAGAATTAGAGGGTCTAGAGGGAAACTAATTCCACGCATATAAAGTCGCGCGCGACCACTAGTATTTCGATTTAAGTAAAAAGAAATCGTTAAAAGCATTTGCTTAGATACAATTAGGATTTATATTAATTAAAGAAGAAATTAAAAGCTTAATGGTTGTCGAAATATAACTAACTTTTAAATTTTAACCACGTCTTTACCGTAGTGTGTAAATAGCGGTGATATTTCAATACACAGACAGACTGAGAAAGAAATAAGATTTCATGTTTGCTTTTAATCTACGCCTCCCCAAAAATCTATCACTTCAAGAGCACACAAGCTCACACAATATCGGCCTGCACACGTAAAGTTCGGACCGCGGGAAACGCCACGCCCCGTTCCAATCTTCGCTCCGAACCGTACGTGTAAATGCAACTGTAATAGTAAAATCGTAAAAAAATTACGGTTCGGAACTAAGATTGGAATGGCGCGCGGCGTTTCCCCCAGTCCGAACTTTACGTGTAAAGGCCGCTATGGATCTAACCAGCTAATTCCCCAAAACCAATGCACCTGCCACATCAAACCGAAGAACAGGTCAATCTGCATTGCTTAACGGTGTTCTAAGTGCGCAAACACGGTTGTGGGTATTGTTAACATAACAGAACGCTTGTATGCTTTGCTAATGAGCGGTTAACTCTTTGAGTGGTTGTAATCGGCGGGTCCAGCGCGGTTTTATGGCGCTTTACCGGTGCGTGTGAATTGTTGTGACAGTACGCTCTTACGTTGGTTATTTGCTTGTGCGGTGCTTGCCCTATTTGTGAATGAAGGAGGGTAATATATGTGTGGTTAGTTTTCGCGTAAAAGCTGAATGGATTGTTGTTTGACAAAATTGTCGTTAGATATGTCTTAGCGTCGCTAGTGTTACTGGGTACATTTTTAATTGTATGCAACATATCGTCCCTTTACTTTCTCAACCTCGTATTTGATCGAATAGTTAGATAGGAAAGTAGTCTTTATTCTTTAGGGAACATGAGTGCTTATCCTATATAACCATTCGATCAGATACGAGGTTGAGAAAGTAAAGGGACGATATTAGAGAACCGTGATTTTAGTCGGTCGCATTTTTCCTCGTGCATAATTTTAAACACACGCATTTATTAAGTACCTACGTATTGTAGCTTTTGCCGAGTCGTATGAATGCCTACTTCAAATATAGTGAAAAATATGCGACTGGGTTAAAACTTAACTAGGGAAAATTGCGATTAGGTAAAATTATAAATGGGGAAAAATGTGACTAGAAAATTTTCTTCGCGGCATAATCGAGTTAGGGAAACAGATCGAAACACTCCTGTCATTAGGATCCACAAAGCCATTTCGAAGCCTATTCGAAACAAACTTTCAGACAGACTTACAGACGACTAAAAAAAAAGGAAGCTTTAAAAAACCCGACTGTTGCTAACCAACTATAAATCGTTATAAAATCTAATGGTCTAAGATCCGAATAGGTGAAGATTTGCACCGGGCTGTTTATTGGCCGAAAAGTATTTTATATCAAATTGAATACGCTAAATAATATGTGGCGAATAGGTAGGTTGAAAGAATTCAGTCCAGTACTTATATCATTAAAAAAAAAACTTTTTTTTTAAATTGCAAATGTTTGTTTAATGGAAAAATTACATTCTAATCGAAAGTATAAAGTCTATAGAATATGCAAACGTTAGGTTTGGTGCAAATTATTATTACCGACTTACCTGTTTATACCGGCCTACCCAATAGTTTGACGGGAAAAAAATAGTCAAACTAACGTTTGCATATTCTATAGGCTTCGTACTTTCGATTGGTATGTAATTTGTCCATTAAACAAGCTATTGTATTTTTTTAAAACAAAGTTAATTTTTAAATTTTTAATTAATTATAAACTGGACTGAAAATTTTCAGCCTACCTGTCCGCCACATATTATTTAGCCTATTAAATTTGATATAAAATACTTTTCATCGAATAAACAGCCCGGTCCAAATCTTCTCCTATTCGGATCTCCTACTATAAATGATGATTCAAAATGGAGAATGATGAAAGAAACCTGAAGATGATTTTTAAATACACCTATTCAATGATACCTACTTGACTTGTCATAATTTGTCGAGGCACGCTTCGTAAACTTCCATTTGGCATTTATTTTGAAATGACAAACAGACACTTCAATTTCATTTATTGCTATAGAAGATTAGATCCTATTTTATTCATGCTAGAATTGTTTTTTATTTAAATGCAATGAAAAGAAGATTAGTTTGTAACTAAAGTAAAACTAAATTGTTTCTTATTTCAATGGGATAGGGTAGAATTTCATTCGTACGCAATCAAAGTAAGACTGGCCGGTGACAAATTTAATGGTAGTGGCTGCCGATCGAGTGCTGAATGATTTGATTACTGATCGACGTGTTAGGGAATTATATAGAGTTGTTAGTACCGATTATATATTAATTTATTTCAAGCCCCGGTGTGTGTTGGGCTGTGCGCCGTGTGTCAGTCAGGCTGTCAGTTAGCCTCGACAGAATTTTGTATTTATAAATAATAATAATTAATATATGAGAAAGAAAGCAAAAATTAACTAGTCAAAACGACACGGTCCACAATTTACATTAAAGATATAAAACACAATATTTTTTATTGGTCTCTTTACCAATAAGGGCCCCAGTCTATTATTTTCTAATCTTAATAGTTAATGTGTACATGACTTGAAAATGGGAGCCTATGCCTAATCGTCACTCAAGATCAGATCAGAACAGAGGGCCTTTTGCCTAACGCACTCGCAATCGCAGACGTTTTCATTTTGAAAATCGAAGGCTTGTCTGCATACAAAATGGAAAAAAATATTCCGCTTTAAAACCGATTGCGATTGCGAGCGCATTAGGCAATAGCGACGCTGGTCTGATTTGGTGTCTCTAAATGGTCAGTAAGGCAAACCAAGTTGTGTTACATGGTTACTGTAGAAATCTCACAAAAAATATGAAATGGGTTTACTGATTAAACACCGGGGGACACCGTTGATATAGGAAAACATATCGAAACTTTTATGTGGTCGTCTCGCACCATCTTATATACACATAAGTATGTGTTTTTTTTTCTCTATCTCTCCCGTAAGATTCTTAATTGGCATGTTTTCCTGCTGAACTACGCATGTTATTTGATACTATATTTAATTTAATATTTATAGCTTTATATAATGCTAGACTAAGTAGTACCATTGTAATAAGAAATATGTTTAAAAAATGACTGACTGCTGAGTTTCTTGCGGCGTTTCTTCTCGGCAGTGGTCTTCACTTGGGAAGCGCTGGTAGATTCTTGACGTGTAAAAGTGCCCGTGCGGCCTACTTACTGAATAAATTTCTTTTATCTTTTTAACACAAATTGTCAATTACCGCAAGATTCTATTAACTTATCCTAATCTTTGAAACAAGCCTATGTCATCTATATAATATGTAACGGTTTAAACACAAACACTTTTCTGCGAAATGAAAGTTTACAAAATTATCAAAAAAAGGAAATAACTTTTTTTTTAAGTTGTATCCACTCCTCAAGAATCCCAAAGCACTCGACAAGTGTCGTAAGCTTAGGACGCTCGTGAAATGCGAAATCAGATAGTTCCAGCTTTTTGTCGCGACATTACCTTCTACTCTCCAGCTTTTTGTACACGACTGTACCCGTGTTGTCGTCTGTATACACTTTGTTCACGACGGTACCTATGTTTAATGGCTTTTTGTGCACGTCTGTACCAATGTCACGTACTGATAGAAGTTAGTGTTTCCATAAATAGAGATTTCGTATAGTTTAAGAGGTTTTTATAAGGGTTACTGCTGGCGGCAAGTGAAGGGTTTGATGTGACAATAAATACCAACCTAACGGCTTGTATTAATAGCGTAAAGGGGTCTATTCTGATCGGTAAATCCATATTGCTTTTGTCATGCTATCATAATTATCAACGTTATGATGACTCTGACACACCGTGTTTTTTTTATGGCAAGGATAAGACACGGGAGCACTCAGGCCACCTGATGGTAAGTGGAATCTGAGACCCATAGACATTCGAAATCTCAAGACTACAATCTCAAAACTGCAATCCTAAGACTTAAAACGCGTTGCCAACTCTGAGGACTAAAAGGCCTCTATGCTAGTAATGTCACCGGTTGTCTTATCCCCACACCGGAACACAGCAATGCGAACACTGCTGCTTGCCGTGCACCGGACGGACCCTGCACAAGGTCCTACCACCACTAAAATAGTCTGAGCCGTGTGGTAGCCGGCTTAGAATAGTGCCACTCCATGTCTTCCCGTGGATGTCGTAAGAGGCGACTAAGGGAATAAAGGCTCGTAGTACTGTTAGGCGATGGGCTTGCAACCTGTCACTAATACGCTGGTAAACATCTTAGCCTAATTGTGCAAAATGTGGTTATAGAATTATCAACCAATTTTTAAAGTTTTTGGTAATTCTGTAGCTCTGGGAATAAGGCGTGAGTGTATGTATGTATCAGAGATGGGCAAAATTTATTCATATTACGAATAACGAATAAGAACAACCAAATTATTCGCGAATGAAATTCTCGAATGATTATTCTTATTCGGATAAATTATTCGTTGAATAATTTATTCGCGAAAAATTTATTCGTTGAATGAATTGCCACGAATAATTATTATGTACCTACTACTTATTGTACCTGCTCCATTTTTCCCTAATAAATTAATAAATTATTCGTTATTCGAAAAGTAGTCGAATGATTCACTCGTGGATAAACTATTCGCGAATAAATCATTCGCAAATAAATTATTCGACGAATAAATTATTCGCGAATAAAAATATAACGAATTATTTTTTATTCGAATGATTATTCGAATAAATAATTATTAAAATAATGCCCATCTCTGGTATGTGTGTATGATGACTCTTATTACATGACAGTAATGGCGGCTATAACATGTCAAAAGCAATATCGTTATACCGAGTAGAGTAGAGTAAATAGCCATTCATTTAACCATGATCATAGCCATATGGCCAAACACTAATAAGTTTTTCAAAGTAACGATAAAGGAAATCATCGTAAGGAAACCTGCACATTCGAACAACTACTGAGTAATAAGATTGTTGAACAAAGGATCCTATGTGTCAAAGGGCCCATCTATACAAGATAAGATATTAATATGTACAGACGAAAAGCTCAAAGGAAAAAAATATATCTGATATAACAGTAACAAAAAGCAAGCTTTCAAAACCCGACTGTTGCTAACCAACTTTAAATCGTTATAAATCCTAAATGATCATTCAAAATGAAAAAATAATGATATAAACCTAAGATGATTTTTAAATCCCTATTCAACGATACCCCACTTGTCATAGTTGGTCGACTTTTTTTTTATTAGCACAATTTGGCGTCTGGTTGCCGCCATATTGAATTTTGATTACTGTCATATCTTCAGCGACACTCACCAGATTAAGACAAATCGATTGACATAAGAATCATCAAAATCGGACAACGGGTTTAGTTTTTATAGTGACACAAAGGAACAAACATACATATATAGGCTATGAAACACATTACCCTCCTCCTTCGGCAGTCGGGTAAAAATAACCAAAAAAAATAGACGTGCTTAATGCACAAGTAATAGTATTATAAATATCTAACCATGAATCAAAACCGGGGTAAAGAATTGGGGGTATGTTACGAGATATACCTACTCTCTAGTAATTAAGTTTACAACTTCTGTTTTGTTTTTTGCAGTAGGCCTTTTAAATAGCTGCACACATTACAGCAAATGGGTGCGCTTCAATTAGTCTAAATACGTTTTGTATAATTTCATATAACTAACCACGAAAAGCATAATAAACGTTTAGCATAAAAACCAATTGTATAATTTCATCAGGCATACGATCGAATAACATAACTTAACTAACTGTGCGGTTGTGGAATTTATTGCCTACTGTAATTAGGCAGTCTCAGTCTGTACATTCTTTCAAATCTAGACTAAAGAAGTTCTGGCTTGACACTTGTTCTTAAACTTTGTCCTGTTTATTGTATATATTTATATATTTCTATATATTTTATCTATTCATATTTATAGCAATTTCTTTGAGTGTTGTACTTATTTGGCTATTCGTTGTAATTATTTCTTTCTCAATCGCTCAAAGGTTAACTGGAAGAGATCCCTTATAGGGATAAGTTCGCCTTTGTGCATCCCTGTTATATTTTTGTCTATTTTATAATTGTTATTTCTTTTGTTTGTACAATAAAGTGTTTACATACATACATACATACATAACAATCATTTATTATAACTATCATTTTCTTGTTATTATGCATTTTTAGTCAATTTCTTCGAACTACTAAGGTTACGTTAGAACTGTGTCACAATAATAGTAATGAAAGCCGTTAGAAATATAACATTTTTAATTTATGAACATTATAGTTTTAGAAATTATGCATTTCGTTTTATTTATATTATTATATCGTTGGGTTATAATAAAGATCGAAATTATGCAATTAGTGTCATGTAAAAGCATTTCTCAAAATCTTTTACACTTTGAGTGACATATCAAAATTAAAAAAAAAGGTAGATAGGTAGAGAACATCAAACTATGCAATAATTAAATATAATTCTAATGTGTCCCAAAATATTTGTATGGAAAGTTCCTTTTGTGTTACCGATATTCATAGGTTTTTGGTAACACAAAAGGAACTTTCCATACAAATATTTTGGGACACAAAGAATATTATTTAATTATTGCATAGTTTGATGTTCTCTACCTACCTTCCATTTTTTTTTTTAATTTGGAGATGTCACTCAAAGAGGCAAAAAATTGGAGAAATGCTCGTAAAATGAAAATTAGACCATTTGTTTTTATACTTAATGTTACACACCCACAGCAAATATTATAAATATCTAACTACGGATCGAACGCGGGACCATTAGCTTTAAAGGCAAGTTCACTAGTATCACTATACTAGACCACCACTAGGCCAGTCAAGTGTAAATATTTTACGATACCTACACGACCACACATTTAGCACCCATGATGTCTATATGTTTGAATATATGACGCCTATATGCGTCATGGGCAGTGAAACGGTTAACAAGCTTTTAACATAGCATCGATAAATCCGAGTGCGCTATCAACGAAGTGTTAATTAACCATAATGTTCCAACTTTCTAAAGCGTGTTAACAATAACATCCGCTAAGTTCTAAGCCGCTTTATTAGCTTAAAGTTTACAGTGTAAGCTTTGGATATAGCTTTATGCGGTACCTACTATGTCAGTGCAACCTTATGCTGAGAGGCGATTTTTTTTTTCAATTTTAACAGGTGACAATGACGTCAGTTGACCTAGTCCCAAACTAAGCTCTAGGCTTGTACTATGGGTACTAGATAACGATATACATACTTATATAGAGAAATATATACTTATATACATAGAAAATATCCAAGACTCGGGAACAAATATTCGCGCTCATCACAAAATTTTCTGTCCTTACCGGGATTTGAACCGAGGACCGCTAGCTTCATACATACATACATAGCACCTAAATTTATTATATTTCAGTTTTTTTTTACTTAAATTATTTTACAATACGACAATCTTGCCTATCCTCGTACAGTTTCCATAGTCATGGTCAGGTTAACTGGAAGAGATCCCTTAAAAGGATAAGTTCGCCATTATACATGTTAATCTTAAGTTTATGTACGAATTTACTTGTAATATTTTTTTTTGTGCAATAAAGAGTTTACATACATAACATACAATCATTACAATTCGACTCTTCAAAAAAAATCAGTTTCCTTCATGTTATTATATAAAACAAGAATTCAAATTAAAACTCAAATAAGTTATATTCAATTTCCTGAATATAAAAATAATCGTATGGAAGGCAATAAACGATCTCATAATTTACAGCCTTTAGGTTAAATACAGAGCACGGTTTCCATACAAAATGGTTATTACCTTCTTAGCACTAAAAGTGTTAATAAGCAAGTGTTGAATGTCTTTTATACGACTATTAATCATCATAACTCAAATGAAACAGTTCTTAAAGGAGTCCATAGGCTTAATATTGGCGATATAAAGGTATTAACTGCTACTAGAATTCCTTTATAGAAACTAACGACACGTTCGTAACTAGATTGATCTAATAACTTTGAAATCGATTTTGTATTGTACTTTGTTTTGCCGTATAAACGTTCATTACAATGGAGTTCATTTCTAAATGGTCGATAAATAAATTATGAAGCCAGTTTATTAGATGTGCAAAGTATGACACTTATAAGAACAGTGGCCCTAAATAAGATGAATTCTGCGAATGTTATCGATATCGAAAATGTATTGGATTCATGTAAAGTGCCACGGTAGAGCCGAGCACTACGACTTTGTCAATTTCATACTTTTCGTTAGTTTTCAAAAATCCAAATGTCTAATACTTAAGCGTTATGCTTATACATCTTGTCAAAAGCTCTGGAGGCCTTAAAAAAGTTGCATTTTACGAAAGCTAATTGTAAAACTACTGTCAAAATGTATGAGATTGACAAACGGGACCGACGCGACCGAACGGCAGTTTACATCAATAAAATATAATATTTTCTTTCACTTCAGTTCCCGTTCACAAATTACAACTCTTGCCTAGGCCCATAACTTCTCTAACTTAGAGGTAGGGTACTGCCCGAAATATGTTTGGCGAAATGTATTGTTTCCCAACCGTTTCATTTGCCAACCTATTTTTTTTCTGTAACTGTTAATAATTCAGGATTTATATCAGTACCATCGTGTAGAACGCCTTAGGTTAGGGTAGGTTAGTTTTTATAAAAATCCTGAAATATTTACGGTTATAGAAAAACAAGCATTTTGGCAAATGAAACCTTTGGGAAAAGATAGATTTTGCCCCTCCCTCTAGACTGCTACCACCATCGTATTCTTTAACCTACGGCCAAGCAGCAGTGTTCGCATTTACTAGCAAAGAGATTCCATCTCTGTTCTCTGGGTTGGCAACGCATTGCAGTCTTAGGAATGTAGTCTTAAGATTGTAGTCTTGAGAATGCCTATGGGTCTCAGATCCCATTCACCATCAGGTAGGCTGTCAGCTTACCTTATCTGTGTCATAAAAAACACGTACAGTGTACATCACTCATTTATTGGAGCGAAGCGAACGAAGTGAGCGAAGCTCCATTCTTCCCCGATTCGGATTTTCGTTTGTCCGCATACTCCTCCCAAACTATTAGAGATATCAGGATCAACATTAGCTTGTTATACGACATCTAGCCATAGATGGTTTAGAAAAAATAAAATTGAAAATCAGACATACCACGGAGGAATAATCACTGAAAATCTGTTCCCATAGACTTTCAATGGAAAAAATGGGAAAAATGCCGAAACTTCGATTTTAAGCGGCGCTCTTCGCTCGTAACCTTTTTGAAGCTTCATCTTTAGCTTTAGTTACAGACATGATGAGAAACCTGTAGCAGAGCTTACGATTGACAGCTGTCACGTTTGACGTAAGGTGGTTTGTTGTAGTATGTTATATTAGCAAACCGCTTCGCTCCATTTAGCTTTAGTCTTTAAATGAAATTGGAAACGAGTGACAATATACTGTCAGACGCAAGTATGAGTGCGATGCCAATAGAAATGATAGCTATTAGGTAAGTAGTACTCTACTTATCATAACAATGAGCTATTGTTTAAATAACGTCTTATTACTATTAGCATAACGGTTTCAACTCACTTACATTCCGCGCACCACCACGTACTTATTTATAATGTCAGCAGCAAGCTTAAACTGTTTACTTTTTCATTATCTATCTCCATTACAACACTGTGCCATAAAATATTTAAAACACTATGATTTAAGAACGATTTTCGCGTGAACAGATTCTGCATAAATTACAAGTTATAACTAAGCCTTAAGTGTATTGATTTAGTTGTTATATTTCCGTGGATTGTGTTTGTTGGATGTGAAAATGAAAACGGCGCGCGCGCAGCGCTAGGGTTGAGATTTCTATTTGTATTGTTTATAGAAACCATTTTCTGTGTGTTGTTAAGTGAAATAAATAAAATACCAGTAATACGATTTCTTTGTTTATTGTATTTATTTGATTCGAGTGGAATTTAATAAAAAGCATTGGGGGGGGGTCATAATAGTTGACTTCTAGTATGTTACGCGTTATATCTCTCTAGTAAGAAGCTTGCAACTTCTGTTTTATGTGTACAGTAAGCCTAATAAGTTGCACACTTTAGAACCTTGTCGCTTTAACGTCTTTGACGGATAATGCAGTAGTTCAAACATAGGAGTGACACAGCACCTACGTGTACAGCTACATACAAGACCAACTGTACAATGTGGCTTACTTAAACACCAAACAGTAATAATTTCAAATGTAAAATGTCGTTTGTGACATACACAATCAACCAGCATAATTTAGATCTTTGATTTCATTGGTTATTTATTTTCTTGTAGCGTTTTTACTATACAAAGTCATCAACTGTCTAAGTACGGAACCCTCGGTAAGCGAGTCGCACTTGGCTAGTTTTTGCCAAGCTATAGGACCATTATACGACCAGTAGAAGCCCTTAGCATCCTTACATTGAAGGATTTAACATCGACCAAAGACTTTCAACCATACCGACGTCAGACAGTCGTATTGTATTATAATTCTTACCGTGTTAGGAATCAACAAATAACTATTCGGTCGCAATAAATCGGAACACAAGCTATAATAAACTCTAATAGAACCACTATAAGAGCTAGAGATTGATATGGTGCGTGTGGTGAATGCTGAGGGCATCAATATTGTATTAGATGTAGGAGTTACGGCGATATTGATCGGTGCTTGATTGATTTAAGCAATCCGTCAGTTGTGATTGAAGGTTGGTTGAATGTAAAATTTGTGGCAGCTTAACATAAAATATCAAGGGACAATGTTATACAACTTGACCTAGTCACAAGCTAATTTGTTGCGCGACACTGTGGCGACTTTGGCCTACAGCTCGCTTGGCATGCGGCAAACGTGACTATTTAGCCCAAACCCACTTCAACTAGGCTGCTTGGACATCGATCACTAGTCTTGGAGTGCAAGGTAGTGTTAAATACGACCCGTTACCTTGACAGTATAATATACATAATATAAATAAATGAATAGGTACTAAAATACACATCAAAACTCAAGTCTCAGGAACGGGAACACTTTAAAATACCTTTCGCTCTAAAATGACGACGCGCTGGCCTAGTTGGTACTGACCCTGCCTACGAAGCTAGCGGCCCTGGGTTCAAATCCCAGTAAGGGGAGATATTTGTGTGATGAGCGCGAATTTTAGTTCCTGACTCATGGATGTTTTTTATCTATTTAAGTAGGTATATATTGCTCTATGTCAGTATTTATATCGTTGTCTAGTACCCATAGCACAAGCCTACTTAGAGCTTAGTTTGGGACTAGTTCAATTGGTGTGACATTGTCCCCTGATATTTATTTATTATTATATAATAAATTATATTTTTCCGAAGGTTATGTAATGCTAGAGCTGTTTTAGATTAAATGCATAATTTAATTACTATGCGTAGGTTAGGTTATAGGTTTGATTTATAAGCGATATTAAAATAATAAGTCTTACATATCAAAACATTACATTCAACAAATTACAAAATAGGAATTTTGATCAATTCAGAATTATGTAGCTAATTGTCCTGCATACCTAATTGTACTTATTTTACTTTTTTCTGTCTAACCCAGTACCTGTGGAGAGATGTAAGTACTTATTTGTATTTAATAATGCTGAATTAAGTATATTTTTTTGATTACTAAGCCAAAAAATCTTATAAAGTTCATTTAACAATAAATTATGTAATATTTAAAACTCGTCATAACTTAGATAAGAAAACTGTTTGATGCAACTAGTATTGTTATAAAGTACTAAAATGACTATTATACGACATTAACCCTTAATTTGATTTTGTCCGGTGGGACGGACAACTCATAAAAAAAATTATATCAGTTTACTATGTCATATTTATATCTCTTGCTATATGAAAATCGGTAGATAAATAAATGTTTTTTGGTAGAAAAATAATATTGAAGCATTAAAACCATAATCATGCGAGTTGTCCAACTAAATGTCACAGGGTCGGACGTCAATTGTTTTTATTGAAGAGTTAATGCGTTTATCTTTTGTTTTTTACTATAAAAGCATGTGTGTTTGTATCAAAACAATAAACAATGTTATATTATTGAAACATGAAGGTGTAATACTAGTGCATTTTACAACTTTTTCTCATTTCAAACTTCCTCGGAATGTGTTGTCCGCCACACCGGACAACGCCATAGATTCAATGACTTATATAAATTACTGGTTGTCCGCCGTGGCGGACTTTGCCAAAGTTGTAGACTGATGAGTTACAAATAAGATTTAAAAAAAAACTTCAAAATATGAATATTTGTATGCGTGTACTGAAATCTGAGCGTAAAATTTTCATTTCCTTTAAACCAGTGAATGGTGTGGGACCATTCTGCAATTTTTTTACGCAAATGACATGCAACGTCTGATTCAGGTGAAGCTCCTGCTGATGAAAGTTAGTCATAGAATATGCCTCCGTGAGATTCAGTTAATTATCTATGTATGATTAACTTCTTTGCACAATACACTTTAATTATACATATAATATGTAAAAACGGCGGACATAATCCTACGGTACTAACTTACAAACAAACGTTTGATCTAAAAATTTCGTCGCGCGTTAATTTGCTTCATTACTAACAGCTTCTTTGGCATCACTTTTATGATGCCTTGCTATTTAAAATATTACCCAATTTAATAACGAGGTACAAAATTACGATCCGGCATGCAGTCTTGAAGTAATATGCAAGATATGGACGATTCTTTGAACAAATAAAAAGTACAATATTCTGTCTATTTCATCATTTCCATCTTTACCTACACTGACAAACGCAACGAGAAAAACTCGATCAAGGGACCCCAACGTCATCAGCAAAACACGTAAATTTGTAGAAAGTATTTGGAAATCCTAAATATTTATTCAGATCCCCCCAAAATTCATTTCTCATGAGCCTTTGAAGATGTCTAAATGTACCTCACGAATTTTAATTTTAGTCATTAATATCCACGGATCAAAAAATTATTACAAAGTTCGCACACAACACTGTCAATGTACGCTTTCATAGTTTCATACAACATAAATAATATACCAAAGTAACGTTATTTTAACATTTTCTTCCCTTTTTATGTATTTCTTTTATATCTAATAATTTGGCATTGTCCGGCACGGCGGACATATAATAATATCCCGCATATTTGGCAATGTCCGGTGTGACGGACATAGTTTTTCTCAAAATCTAAAAAAACTAGATTTTTTTAAATATTTTTTCTGTACTCCTGTAACTTCTATTAACCAACATATTTAATAAAATTTGTAATTTTACGGTATCGAAGTCTCTGCCAAATTAAGGGTTAATAAAACCTTCACGGTCAACAGAGTCAATAATTACCATAAATACTGGTCTAAGCCAAGATTACATTGGTAATACCAATGACCATACGTTTCGTCATATAAATTCATTTTCCAGGTCATTTTATAAACCATACCAGCTAATCTAGCGATATAAAAGTCGTATAAAAAGGAATGCATGAGAATAAGTTTTAGCTAATAAATAAGTAACATTATGATGTTTGAATTAATAAGTTATTTAAATATAATGTTTATCTTGTTACAATAAAAGTGTAATCATTAAACTTGGAATGATTTTAACGGCTTTCATTGAAAACAGTGGTTAATCTTTAGATCTTTCGAGATACATTATTAATACCTGTTTCCGTAACGGTTTTTGCGAGGTTAGGCTACTCTTTTTTTATATGACCTTTTCAAATATTATCACGCAAAGTCTTAAGTCTGATTTATTAGTCAAGGACAGTGGCAAGTACAGTGCTAAGGACAGTGGAGTGAAATAGTAGAAAGCGATTCTATTTGGATCCATTGGCAAGGCAACTTGACTGTCTACTGTCCGATCTGTTTACACTATTATACTTCTGTCCACTGTCACTGTTTACTGTCCACTGCTTTAAATACTATGAAAACTAATGGTGGCACCTTCACTTGGTGGTTCTTAAAAAGATATTTTAATTTCATCTCTTTCATCCGGTAAGTAGCAATCTTGAGAGATGTAAAACCAATTGCCGCCATTAAATATTAAATGAACTGTTTGTCGAAATGAACCATATCTATGTCACAAATATTAAAACTCTTTGACGTGGAACTGTACATTCGAGTTCAATAATAATAAAAGGACAATGCCAGGTCTCCATGGAAGCTTTGGCCTAAGAAAAAATTGTGACGAATAATTATAGAATTGGGTTTATTTGATGTAGAAAAATATTTAAAAAAAAATCTGAAGAACTTTTCCTAAAAAAAGTTATTTAGAAATAATCGTAGCAACATGTTACTCGCAAGATATCTTCATTACAAAATATCTTAATAGATGGCTCTATTTTTCTTAAATTTTCCCTAAATGTGTATGTAATAAAATACTAAATTTAACCTCGTAAGGCCCAGTGTGCAATATAACCAATGCAATTTAATTTGAACTGTGTGGCAATGGGAATAAGGTTTATTTTCCTATGTTCATAATCTGAAAATGGCATTATCGAACAAACGTAATTGAACTTTATTGCCATGACGGTAGATTCAAAGTCCCACTCACGAAAAACTCCCTGTTTGTAGTATTGTGGGCCTTACGAGGTTAAATCTCATACAAACCAGGTCAATTATCAACCTCCTTCGTATCCGCAGGCTTTTGTTTTTAAGTGTTTTAAGCCAAGATCTGGCATTGCCCTTTCAGGTCAAAATTTTAGGATTTTAATAGATCAGAATTAAGTCCATAAGCGTACACTTATTAAACTCTTATTAAAAATTCAAACCACATCATCACAATCGACTCCAACGTTCAAAATAGAACTTGAACAGGTTAAAAATCATTGCGCGTTCAAATCATTCAAAGACCCACGTAAACGGCGCCATTAAAAAAAAACAATACAACGAACAAAAAAGAAACCAAACATGTTGTTAATAGGGTTTGATTTGAATTGACATGTGAAGGTGTTACAATTATAAATTCAAACCAATCGTAATCTTATTTCGATATAAATAGAGAAGGTTTTTGTATGGATGGCACTGTTACAATTAAAGACACCGATGACGGCAGCGCACGCGTTACAAATACGTACATAAAATTGGTATTCCTTGACGGACCGTATTATGTAAGTGTAAGTGGATTAATAGGTCAATGTACTTGCTATTCGGTGAGGTTTTAGAATTCCGTAGGCAGGTAGTAAGATTAAAAAAAAGGTGTAATATCGTTGTATATTGGCAGCGATACCAAAAAATATAAATTATCGACGTCAATATTTTATTGAAAAGAGGAATGGCCTGTATTTGCATTGAAATGATGTTTGAATTTGCATTGTAAATGTATCACAGAAAGGCGTATTAAAAATTAATTATTTTTGAACAGGTAAATTTTTATCTTTTACATAGGTATTAGTTTGTTTTTTTCCGAGGTGTAATATTTCCTAAAAAAAACTAAGTTCAAAAATAATAAAACGACATAGCTAAATTATGTAAATGAGATGCCAAGCCTAACAAATATTAACACTTCCAATATTTTGATTAAAAAATCTCTGCGTAAATAAATGAATTATTTACCTATGGAGAATTTTATTGGTGGTTGTTACATTTGCGTAGTTAATTTAACTTTTTACATTGCCCTCCCACATTATCCTAAAAATGTGAACAAATCTATAAATATGGGAAAATAAAGAAAAGAAGGCATCGTCGCGCGTCTTAAAACTTCGCCCAAGTATATTTACTTTTTTTTTCCACGGAACCATAAAAATAACAACTCCAATTCGCTCTTGTCTCTGGTTGATCGTCAGTAATCCGTAATCGATTCCGTTTGTATGGCATCCACGTCAGCAGCAGCTGTTGCGGTTGAAAAGATCACGCAATTCGATTGTTTTGAGGCTTAAACTGGTGTAAAACGATTTAGTTTAACTTTATAGAGGTTGAAATAGTTCTAATGGCCGTTAGTTATATTCTTGTTAGTCATAACGCCAATTAAAAATAATGTTGGGGATTTCGGAAGGTTTCTGTTTTTAACGTTTTATTAAGAAACTAGCGAGCCGCCCTCGCTACGCTTCGGTTTATGTGAGTTTTCTGTAACACCCGTACGTAAACCAGAAATTATTAAACATAAAAACCTTCCTCTTGAATCATTTTATCTACTGATGAAAACAACATTAAAATCCGATACACTTGACATCGTACTATTTTAAAATCAGCCGCTATAACTATCAAGTAATATAAGAGCTATTATTACGTTAACAGAACCATAACACGTCAAAAGCTATACAGTGTTTAACCAGCACCCTGGCTTTTTCTTAAAAGAGGTTAAAATAACGTATATCTGTAACGTAACCATGACATTAATTTAATTAATAAAGAAATTACATTAAAGAAATTAAATTAAACTAAATTAAACAAAACAAATTAAAGAGTAAGGAATGAAAAGGTCAGAGAGAAATGTGGACTAAAAGAAGATGTAGTGACTAAGATTGAAAAGGGCATGCTTCGATGGTTCGGTAATTTGGAAAGGATGGATGAAAGAAGATTGACGAAAGAGATATACAGAGCAAAAGTGAGTGGGAGGGTCGGAAGGGGCCGACCTAGGCGTACTTTTTCGAATCAAATCGGAGAAATACTGGAAAAGGGCCGTATCTTAAGTACCCGAAACCGACGTGCATGCATGACTCGATGTATGAATGTGGAAGAAGCGAAAGAGATTTGTCAGGATCGTAGCAGGTGGAAAGAAGTGGTCTCTGCCTACCCCTCTGGGAAACAGGCGTGATTTAATGTATATAATAAACAAGTATGTAATAAACAAATTTTCAGGCCTTGTTAACTTTCTAACAAAATTTGCCAGCAATGTAAAGCACAGCAATTTGACAATTGTTAAATGACAGATACTTTGATTATTATGATTGGCCCCCGTACCACGACATGCCTTGTACTAAGCAACAGCGATACTGATAACGATGAACACGCAGCACATGCACCACATTAAAAATGGACAGTATCTAAGAAAATTAATTTGGAAGTTTTTTTTTTTTTAATTGGTAATACTTGCAAACAATTGCTAAAGCAACATATTATCGGCAGTTTTAATAAATGCCCGCATGCCGGTAACACACTGTATAGTTTGCCTGTGTAGAATATAAACCCTTGTTCCCATCGCGCCACCGCCGTAAAATAAGTTAAGGGCAACATTTAAAATGCAAAGGTTCAAAATAAATATATTTCATGATGCTTAATTCAAGGTTGCTAGGGTTGACAGTCGTATAATGTTCAAGTTAAAACTGTTATATGCTAAATACAAGACTGGAAAAGAAAATAGTTGCAATATTTTATTTATGAGGGGAAATCGCACTGCTAGATCAAAACAGTAGTCACTCAAAATACAACTGTATTTAAAAATCAACTTTAATGCAACCTCTGAACTTGAATCAAAACAAAACTAGCAAGGATTTTGAGTTTATACTGTTTTGATCTAGCAGTGCGAAATGTCGGCAGGGGGTGCCCTAGACGCACATAATATTCAATGATCAGATTCGCGATATACGCGCAAATCAAAAGCTTCCAAAACCGACGTACGCGCATGAAGAGGTTGATGAATAAAGCGATAGTTATATGTTTAGACTGGGGCACCTGACGTTTCACAGTCTCTGTCTACCCCATTGGAAGAGCAAAATGGTCAGAAAAACCTAACCTAACCTAAACCAAATTATAGTTATTGGAAAGCATTTAAATGTTACGTCGTTTCTACCAACTGACAGCCCTGAATCGATATAAGAATCAATTTGAAGCGAGCAATTGAATGGTCCAAATGATTACGATAATGACAATTTATGTGCGAGTGTAGTGGAATATGTAAACGAAGCATGCGCAGGCATCTAGTTAACACTGCTCTAACTTGCTTTAAAAACATAAAATGATCAAAACTGGAGTCCTGCGTTTTACGACAAATCTCTTTTCTAGTGATTAGCTGATTAGGTTGAGTTTATAGCGTGATAAAGCGTGTGGATAAAAGATCCGTCACTTTCTGACACTTAAATAAGCACGAGAGTGACGGATGCTTTATCCACATTTTGTCACGCGATAAACGCAGCCATACTAGGCCCGCAGAAAAGCATTGTTTTTAGATACATATATGTAGGCATTAGCTTCGTTTGCTAAAAGTAATACTTAATCCTACACTTAAGGCAAAGTATTATAATGATGATATGAAACTGTTGAAATACTGTAACGTCCTCCCTATTCACCTAAAAATAAAATATCACCTATTAAAAGAACAATTTTTCGACATAACTCACCAAAACGAAAGTTCAAGCCGTATAGTTACTCGCGAAGTCACACAAAGGAAGTTAACTACTGCAAGTTCTAATAACTCCTACGGGCAAAGAAGCACCCTAGGCTCAAAGTTACGAAACGAAATTGATGAGACGAACCTTAAATATAAACTTACGAATCACTTTATGTCACAAGTAAATTAGCTTAGTTTTTAATAATAATAATACAGCGTTTTTTACCGATTTGTGATTAGTTAGACCAGCAGCTCTTCCCCCTCACAAACCCTGCGTGGTTTAAGGGGACAAACTTTTATAACCCTATGTCACAGTTTTTATATTAATAATAATAATAATAGTTAAAAAATTATATATCGACGATTCAATTAAGGGCGATTATTTTGCTCAACAATATTTTTATCGTTTTTTTACTAAAGTGAATATTGGTATTTTTTTTAAAAAATAGTCCCTGTAGTATATTATTGACAAGGTTTCAATTGTATACCGATAGGCTTACAAAACAGTTGAAAAACTAATAAAAAACTATATGAGTTGTAAACAGCTTACAAACTTTTTTTTTTACTGTATAATTAGAAGTGTTAACTGGACCACCTGTGAGATATATCGAAGTTGTCAGTTCGATTGGTTTTTTTATCATAATTCCCTAAATAAATGGTCTTTGAAACTTTCACGGCACTTAAGAAAAAGTTAAGGAAATAAAAAACGATAGTAATACGTACTTAGTTCAGCAATTAAAGTATTTATTTCATTTATAGTTGGGGTTTTTGTAACTGGTTCTAGTTTAGTTAACATAATCAATGCTGGGGACCTCTACGGGGCGAGTCCATTTTGAATAAAACAGCTCTACTGCTAGTGTTCCATAACGCAAGATATGCAACTAAATAGGTATTGTTTTTAATTTATTTAGTTCATTACGTAACCAAATTCATTAAATTACAATTTAAAAAAAAAAAAAAAAATGTGGAACGAAAATGCGAAAGTGTTGGTTGAATTTGAACAATTTTATTAGGAAATTAAAAAAAAAATGATAATTGTCTAAATATTACAAGGTGCAGCGAAAAGTTATATCTTAAGTTACGAGTCAATTTATTTACAGAGTTGTACACAATTTATAAACGTTTCAATAAATTATTAATTAAAATACCAATTGAATTTACAAATTTACTTCACTCGTCAAGCGTAGATATCTTAATTAAAAACCATACTAAACGCCAGCAATTGTACTTACAAGCATTGAAAAAACACACAACCCAAAAAAAAACATGTTCACAGCAATCAATCTCAATTTAAGCCCAAAAACACATCTAAATCTTGTCTTTCACCAAATTAAATTACGTACGATAAATAAATTCTTACCGCTTAATCAACATTACATACTATACAGTAATATCAGTATCAAATACAAGCTTAATTACCAACATATAAAGATTTAATGCAAACCACTTCTTAATGAGCTGTGGAGAAATAAATAAACTATCTACTTGAACTTGACTAATCACTTGCCATTAATCTAGCGCGAGTAAACGGGGCTTAATATTATTTATGGCTACTTTCGATTTTGAACAAGTCAATGATGCAAGTATAGGTACTAATTAGAAATTACACTGTGAAATGTTTTAAAAGGAACATTGTTTATATGCTTATACGCCCTTTTGAATGAAGCATTATTGTCTAGGGGACACGGTTTCTGTAGGAGAATGTATCAAAACTATGTGGTTGTTTTGCACCGTCATGGGTAAGTATATGTATATATATATATATATAATTATTATTATTACTATTTAAGAGTTCATCTGAACATACTGAGTTTTGACACATTTTCCTGCTCAACTACGCATGATATATATATTTTAATGTTAAATTCATTGTTTTATATAATGCTAGGTTAAGTTCTATAATTGTATAAGTATTTTTTTAAAAAAACGACTGACTGTTGAGTTTCTTGCGGCGTTTCTTCTCAGCAGTGGTCTCTTGCGAAGCGCTGGTAGATTTTTGACGTGTAAAAGTGCCCGTGCGGCCTACTTACTGAATAAACATCTTTTATCTTTTATCTTTGTAAGCTTTAGCCAGGCTTTTTTTGGTAATCAACTTTTGAGCATAAGACGGCGCATTAATATGCTAAATCTTGACTAAGTATGTTTTTGTCCGTTGGATATAAACTCGATATAGTTATACTTTCTCAAATCTTTAAACGTAAGGACACGATTTATTTTTTAAACATAAGTAGTGGGAGCCTGTCGTTTCCCTTATTATTATTTTTATAATGTCTTAGTTTACATAATTATTGAGAGTCATAATTTGTGTATTGTACAATTTTCAAAATTTCATACATAAATGTATTTTACGTTAGGTTAGGTTTGATTTATATAGAAAAAATATAAATTATGACCTAAAAATAATTTTGGCAGACAATCACTACATAGTATAAAACAAAGTCGCTTCCCGCTGTCTGTCCGTATGTATGCGTAGATCTTTAAAACTACGCAACGGATTTTGATGCATGATTTAATAGATAGAGTGATTCAAGAGCAAGATGATTAGTTTTGGATTATGTACGAGCGTAAACCGAAGCGAAGCGAGGGCGGGTCACTTGTAGACCCAAAGAGCACCTTTAACGCTTGTACAGTCGCCATCAGATATATTGTAGCGGGCGAGGTACTCAAATATTTCGGAGCAGCATTACTTTTCAATAAATTCGTTACACTAGTTATGGTCAATAACACCAGAACGTGCAATTTGTCATAAATATAAGAGCAGCGACTTCAATAAATTCGGAACATATAACGAGGTAAAAATATCAGAAAGCACAGAACGTCAAAGGTATCTACGCAGTCTGGGTGATCATAAAGATCGGAACATTTATGGAAAATATACCTTAAGTCTGTATCACACAGTTTAAATTCGTTACTATAATTATTATGCGTGTCGATCTTTGGCATGACGTATTTATCTTTTGTTTGGAATTCGAATCTACTCGTGACGTGTACACGTAGATTCGACATGCATAATAATTATAGTAACGAATTTAAACTGTGTGATACAGACTTAAGGTATATTTTCCATAAATGTTCCGATCTTTATGATCACCCTGAGTGCGTAGATACCTTTGACGTTCTGTGCTTTCTGATATTTTTACCTCGTTATATGTTCCGAATTTATTGAAGTCGCTGCTCTTATATTTATGACAAATTGCACGTTCTGGTGTTATTGACCATAACTAGTGTAACGAATTTATTGAAAAGTAATGCTGCTCCGAAATATTTGAGTACCTCGCCCGCTACAATATATCTGATGGCGACTGTAACAGACTTAAAAAAAAGTTGTATATTTGACTGCTATTTTAATTTTTTGAACGTTATGGGGTTGAAACCGGTTTACTGCGGTAGGCTGTTTCGATGACTTTCTTTCTTGAAAATCATGTGTAGGTCTCTATCCTCGTAAGGCCCAGTGTGCAATACGATATACATAATCAAGACAATTTAATTTGAACTGTGTTCCAATGGGAATAGGTTTATTTTCCTATATTCATATACTGAAAATGGCATTATCGAACAAACGTAATTGAACTTTATTGCCTTGACGGTAGATTCAAAGTCCCACTCACAAAAAACTACCTGTTTTTAGTATGGTGGGCCTTACGAGGCTATTCTAGGCGATAATAACCATAATCGTCTTTGACCTGTTATAGTATTGTTCTTACCCGGCGCCATTACCGTCAAGTAAATAAGAGCTATCAAACCGTTGACAATACGATAACAGATAAAAAACGATATGGTTTTTACCGCCTAGAATAGAGGCGCAGGGGGTTACGGAGAGAAAAGGAGAGAGCTATAGCAGTTATATAGCTCTGTCCCTTTCTCTTAACCTAAACTGAATTGCTTTAGTATATCATGGTAACTCCCCTGTACGTGAGAATCGGCCCGGGCGGGCGCGTGCGCACCCATTTCACGCCCGTCGACTGACACAATGTTAGGCCGCTTAGGACATGATTAATATAACGCTGGGCAAGTTATAATTGGCTTAATTTAGCATATCATAGCATAGTGCATTTCATCTTAGTCCTCAGGGTAGGCAACGCATTTCCGATCTTAAGATTGCAGTCTTAACATTGTGTCTATGTATCACATATTTATCCCACCTCTGATTTTTTTTAATAACTTATGGGCGGTCTTTTAACTTCAAAAAACACTATAGTCGCGCCGTTTTAAGAGGCCAGCTTTGACAGCAGCTGTCAAAGCAGAACAAAATATAACCTCAAGCTCATATTTTGCAAAAAAATATGAAAGAACACAGTATAACTTAGTTGACAGTAGTTCATCCCGTAATTTAAATGTTTTCAACCTGGGAATAAGACATTTAAATTACGTTAGATATTTTTTTACAATAATTCTTAAAATTAACATTTAATTATTAAATTACATTTTTTATTTCATAAATCACAAATATCAATTCCATATAAATAGACACTCGTAATTGTTAATAAACATTTAACACACAGACATTCTTCAATAAAATCACATACTCTGTAAAACACATATAAACTGTTGTACTGAATTGACAGCTGTCAAATCGAGCCTCTAAAAATGGCGCGACTATACCAACTAAGCCAAAAAGTTCAGTATTAGATTAGGGATTACAAGGATTTGTGCGCACATAAACACAGTTTAACAACGAAATCCACGCTATAACCTATTCCTTCAAGTCACCAGCTTATTCGTAATAGCATTTGGCAGGTTCCCAGGCAGTAAACACGGCGGCAGTACATCAGCCGGCATAACCGCGGCATGGCAGGCTCAGCTTATTTATACCGAGCGACAGCGTGTGGTCACATCACTATGCTAAGGCAGGAGGCGGTAGATGAAATAGTAACGTGGTTTGATTTGTTGAATTTTTGTTAGATTTTTGTTGAAATTTACCAGGGAAGGATTGACGCTTTATCTTATTTTATTATTGAGTGGATTTTTTTAAGATAATAAGTACATAATTATATGCGTTCATTTGTTTTTAGATTGAGTCAGTAGGTATGCCACGTCCTTCCGTAAGTTTATCCTTTATTACTAAATTTTGGGCTTCAGCAAGTGAGAGTAGGTAAGTATAACGCCAAAAGTCCTTTTCTATCATCCATGATGCGTGTAACCTGAGTTTTCGAAATTGAGTCTCAAGTACATTGTGGTACGATAACTGAATTTTTAAGTAAATAATATGCAATTCACTTGTGGGAGAAAAAATATTTGTAACCAATAATTATTTAGCCACCACTCGTAAGCCCATTTGTCACTGTATTTTTTTTTACTAAATGCCCTGCGTATGAAGGAGCAGTCCCGCGGAGTGAAGGTGCTTTTCCACCGGCGGCGTGAGACGAGACGAGGCGGGACAAGAATTGAAATTTGTATTGAAAAAATGCGCGCGCGGCGGAAATGGGTGTTTTAATACAAATAAAAATTCTCTTGCCACCTCGTCTCGTCTCGCGCCGCCGGTGGAAAAGCACCTTGACACGTTGGCGGGACGCAGCATTTAAGTGCTTAGGTATTTACTTCTTCATTATTATATTAGCGGCCCTTTCCGACTTCCATCGGGTTACTTAATATGCATAATAATATATAGCTCAGGTCCATCTAAAATGTACCTTTCAGTTAGTCCAAGATTTTTTTAATAGGTGCAGTGGTTCCATAATTACCCTCCACGTATAAAAAAACTTACAAAATTCAATCTCTCTTTATAATATTAGTATAAATTCTAATTAAAACAAGTTTTGTGACACTTGAATTTTTTTATGATTTCATTTAATGTTTTTTGTCAATTTTACTATTTTTTTTTAGTTTTTTGGTGTTCAGGTATTAGCATATTTTTGGGGAACGTGATCTAGACGTGCATGACGTTGCGTTATTTAGTCTACGGATGCGAGACTAGCTGGGCGCGGTGCCCCGGCGCAAGTGGCAATCCCGTCACCTGCTGCGCAGACGCATAAATCCGCGCACAACGAAACCTTGCGAAACGTGCGCGAGAGGTAACGCTGATTTGTATGCGGGAGAGTTTTGTGGTACAATACAAATAATTGCGAATGAAAATACATATTTTTTATGTCATATACTATCTACAACATGAAACCCTGGCTCACCATAGGACTGTGTCACAGTGACATCTTGCGTGATAATTCTCACGATTTGATATATGACGTCACTTTTACACAGTATCGACGACATTTAATTTTTTAGCGTAGTTGGTAGTGACCCTGCCTACGAAGCTAGCGGTCCCGGATTCGATTCCCGGTATGAAGCAAATATTTGTGTGATGAGCTGATGAGCGTGATCAGTATTTGTTCCCAAGTCTTTCATGTTTTCTATCTATTTAAGTATGTATTCCTTTATATGTTTATCGTTCTCTAGTACCCCATGTAGAAACCTAGAGCTTAGTTTGGGACCAGAAGGCCTTTTGCCTATCGCACTTGCAATCGCAATCGTTTTCATTTTGAAAATCGAAGGCTTGTCTGCATACCAAATGAAAACAATTGTTCCGCTTTGAAGCCGATTGGGATTGCGAGTGCGTTAGGCAATAGCGACTCAGGTAAATTATAATCTTTTTTTTTATTATTAAACAGGGCGTTAGGATCGTTTTAACGACATAAGATGTCAATCGTAAAGGCTTCAGCGGTAGTCATGTACCATTAAGTATTTCTCACTAAACAAAATTTTCAATACTTTTAATATAAAAAAAATATGGGGTACCCTGTACGTTTGAACAGCTGAGTGTACAAGTATCAATGAGATCGAAATATACCAGAAAAGAGTCATTCTATAAGCATATGAAGTCGGTCAAAAAATAGGGGTAAAACTCGGCGTAAATAAAAAACAGCTACACTCTTTTAAATTTAAAGCTTGAGTTGACAAAACGAAAGGCTTTAGTGATGCTACTGCTTCAAACCGATACCCAACGAGGTCTGTCACTCACTTATACATGTCATGTTAAGTTACTGGTTGTAAAGTGGCTTTATAAACTCTTAGCAGAATCCTTCAAGATGTCCGCCAAAAACTTCAAGTAGACACTTTTAAGTGTTCTTATCACAAACGAAAGTTGGCACTGTATTTTTCGCTGCCTGATATGAAGTGATTACTTTCTAAATTACTGTTAGATGAATGTTAAATTAGTTCCTAACCCTTAAACATTATTTGAGTAATAACCGTCTACATATTTATATAACGACTTACATTAATAACATAATTATGAGATCCAATCTAACTCTTACGATTTATAATTGCAGAGAAAGGTTTCTAAGTTCTTCTTACATTCATACATACATTAAATCATGCCTGTTTCCCGGAAGGGTAGGCAGAGACCACTTCTTTCCACCTGCTACGATAAGTTTTTCTTTCAAGTCTAAAATAGAGTTAATGATAGTTGAAATTCTGCAAATAAACTAACTGGAGGGCTAAATAATACGTTAGCCTAGTCGATAGTGACCCTGTCTTCGAAGCTAGCGGTCCCGGTTTCAAATCACGGTAAGAGCAGATATTTGTGTGTTGAGTGCGAATATTTTGTTCCTGAGTCTTGGATGTTTTCTATATATTTCTCAATAGGTTTAACGTTGTTTAGGCCGCATATCACCAAACTCGGATATGATACTCCGACATTAGTCTATACAAATTCGGCGTTCAACCTGACTCACTTATATATCAACGCACAGCCGAAACTACTGTACATAGAAACTTGAAATTTGATACAGGGGTTCCTTTCATGATGTAAATGAGCACTTAGAAAGGATTTTATGAAAATCGACCCCCAACGGGAAGAAATAGTGGGAGTAGCGGGAAACTAATTCTACGCGTACGAAGTCGCGGGCGTCCACTAGTGTATGTATAAGACCTTATTCCAGTTTGTTCGAATGCAAACATAGTATCAATAGTATAAGCTTAGTTTGGGACTTCATTAATTTGTGTGAGATTTTCCCCTGACATTTTTTTATTTAAACAATGATATTACTTAGTTTTTGTAATGTAGTAAGTTTTAGTGGTGGCAAGATCTTGTGCAGGGTCCGTCCGGATAGCTACCTCCATCATTATCCTTTAACCTACTGTCAAACAGCAGTGTTCATGTTTTTGTGTTCCGGTGTGAGATCGGACAACAGGTGAAATAACTATCATAGAGGCATTTCATTTTAGCCCTCAGGGTTGGCAACGCATTTGAAGTCTCAGGATTAGTCTTGAAAATGCAAATGTCTATGGGTAATAGTTAGATCCCACTTCAGGTGCCCATGCGCTCGTTTGTATTCTACGTGGTATAAAAAATAGGCCAAAGTGAATATTAGGTATAGGTAAGTAAATTATTAAAATACAAAAAACTACAAATTTGAAATATATAAGTAAGTATAATAAGTTTAGCGTAGATCTATCGTAGCGATATAACAAAATTCACACAGAAACAATTTCACATTCAACCGACTCAAAGCCATAAGTTATCGAGAAAGTAATCGATTTCATTACCTCATGGGCGTTTCGTTCGATGAATCGAGTTTCGACCGTAAAGTGCTAACTCGGACCACCTCGGTCGAATTCGGACAAAATTCGAATATAATTTAGCCCACGTATGATTGCTACAATTTGATACAATTGCTGGTCTCCTGTAGTTTCGGGGAAGGAGATTGGTACAAATGTCACGTTGATTTGTTTAAAGTGTATCATTGAGATTGTGCGAAGTTGTTTTTTTAAACATCCGGTATTGGAAATTTTTTGGAGTTTATTCTGTAAATTTGTGGAACTTTATAATTTTCAATGTAGTTGTGAACCTGAAACCTTACGATAATGATTCATTATCGTAAGGTTCCAACTAAATTAACAATTTCATTCTAATTGTTATCGTAACGTTATATAAATTGTACCTAAATATCTTTGGTTTTTTTAAGTAGTCCAACTAGTTATCTATCAATACATATGACGACGACGTGCTAGCCTAGTTGGTAGTGACCCTGCCTACGAAGCTAGCGGTCCTGGGTTCAAATCCCGGTAAGGGCAGATATTTGTGTGATGAGCGCGAGTATTTGTTTCTGAATCTTGGATGTTTTCTATGTATTTATGTATTTATTTCTCTATATATGTGTTTATACAATTGTCTGGTACCTATAGTACAAGCCTAGAGCTTAGTTTGGGACTAAGTCAATTTGTGTGAGATCGTCCATTGATATTTATTTTTAACCGACTTCAAAAAAAAGGAGGAGGTTCTCAATTCGTCTGTTTTTTTTTTATGTTTGTTACCTCTGAACTTTCGACTGGGTGAACCGATTTTGAAGATTCTTTTTTTATTTGAAAGCTGGTACTTCCAGATTGGTCCCATTCAAAATTAAGATCTGATGGTGGAATCCATGAGGAATCGACGGAACTCTTCAAAATTTATAGGCACACCTATAGCGATTTTGGTATTTTTCATTGTAACTCGTGTATTTGGTCTTGGAAAGCACTATTCGGTGAAGTGGAACTGATGATGAAGACCACAGATGGCCACCGGAACTCCTAAACGGTATATATTTCGAGGGTGGCGACAAGATATTTCGATTAAGATAGTTGAGCGAATATGACGAAGCATATTTAGCTTTAAATATATGACTATGACTTTCCCACGGCGTTGCTTGCGACGAGATTGAAATGTTCTCTTGTTTCTTGAGAAATGGGAGAATAACAGCATAATTATGATCACTAAAAAGTATAAAAAAAACAAAAACCCGCCTTCAAAAAGCAGTTTTTTTTAACTTTTTTTTATTGATATTTATTTTGTATTATAAAACAAAGTCGCTTCCCGCCGCCTACCCCTCTGTGTAGGTTTAGATATTTAAAACTACGCAACAGATTTTGATGCAGTTTCCATCAATAGATAGAGTGATTGAAGGGGAAGGTGTTTATGTAAAATAAATTATGGTTTATTTACGGTTGTTACAGAAAACTCGCATAAACAAAAGTTAAGCAAGAGCGGTTCGCTAGTTTTAATTATAATTAAACAAACGCTTAGTTATACCAAAATAACCATGTCATAATGTTTAAACGATTACATTAACTGCAGGTGAAAGAACTTTTAACTACTATATACATACAGGGTGGAAAAACCAAACGCCTCATGGACGGCAACTACCTTAAATATTGGAAATAGTCCTACGCAAAGGAGACTTACTTTTATTTTTGAAAAAAAAACTGCATCATTGGTTTTTTTTTTTAAATCTCTTTCCTTAACCGGGAATCGAACTGGTCGAATATGACAAATCAATAAAGTCGTGTTTTATGATACAGATCGAAAGGGTCATTGATAGTGATAATTTATGTCTATAACCTTTAAATTAAATAAAGACCGTAAAAAACCCTTCTTTATAATTTTGTCATACTCGTATTAGACCAATTCCATTCGCCCGTTTTAAGCGGGCAAATTTTTCAAAAATTCATAAATGCAGTAATTTTTTTTTTTTAATTTAGTCTGATTGCGTAGAATTTTCTATTTCCAATATTTAAGATAGTTGCCGCCCATGTGGCGTTCGTTTTTTCCACCCTGTATACAAGTTACGTAACCTAGTTAAACCCATTATGTCATATCCCACATTCTGTCAAATCATAACTCGATCATTAATCACCACTCCAATTTAAAGACTAACCGAACCAAAAAATCGTGAATTAAATCTGCTTACTATACAAAACGTACTCTACATTTGCCACAACTGCAACTGATGAACTATCCAAATCGCAACAATAAGCCTAATCAGCGTTCGAAATTCGAGAATCGAATTCGAAAATCACTACCGTTACGTTGGACAATCATGGCCGATTCATATTTACTCTATGGCCAGTGATCGACATTGCGACGATGGCTGTCTTGTGACACAATGGAAAAGAAAGTGATGAGACCGTTAACGATGTTTGAATTTAGAATCGTTCCACTTGACCGTTGGTTGGTTGTCAAATTTGCGTGTCGTGCTGATTTTTTAAATGTGACAGACCATGGTAGTCTGAATGTAAGAATGGTCTAAGCATGAGTATGTAAGAAATTACTTTGGCATGTCACATGACAACCAGAGCCAAAGTCTCCTTTATTAGCATAAAATAACCATGCAACATCTGAAAAGAGTATGTTTTGTTAGGTAAAAATACGATCTTTTAGCCTAGTATGAAACTGCAAAACATTTCGTAACAATTTACCATTTTACATGTCAGTGCACAAATTCTTGCTAAGTTATTTTTTATTTTAGTGGTAATTTGCTTTCTCTTTCTAATTTTAAAATAAACAATATTTTTGTCATTAACTCCGCCATTTTGTAGATATTTTGTATAAATTGCGATTTGGTTGAAATAAATAAATACAATCTTCGTAACATTCTTGTACTAACCGCCTAAAAACTAAGTTTTAATCAACGCATCACAATAACTTTTCTCAAACGAGCAATCACAAAAACGATACACTGAGAAGTTAGTAAGCAGTTTAATATCATTTCTCAAAGCCAATGCTGCAGTAAAGCGAGTTAATACCTAATTATGGAGCGGCCTGTTTAATGGTAGCTCGCTCTAATTTTAACAAGTTTTAACACTATAATAAGAGTAAGCACCTTATTACGGCTTGATGTGCTTTTAGGGTTCCATAAAAGCAGCATATAAAATGTTTCATACCGCCTGTGAAATTTGTGTCGAACAAAGTCGTATCTTTGTCGTTTTACTTGATTATTGAAATTAAATCATTTTGTTGTAACTATGTTTATTTCTAAAAATAATTAAACCTGCACTTATTTTTATAATATATGTATAAATGTGATGTCAATTTTTTGCATTAAGTACACGCATTTAATAAACCAAAATTAACGATTTTCTTAATTTTGTCTTAAACTCCGTACATTTTTAAAATTTACCAGAATATCAGTTGGTTATTTTACTAAAAAGAAAACAGGGGACATTCTCACACAAATTTACCTAAACTCAAACTAAGCTCTAGGCTTGTAAGTACTATGGTAAATTTACCTAAACTCAAACTAAGCTCTAGGCTTGTAAGTACTATGGTAAATTTACCTAAACTCAAACTAAGCTCTAGGCTTGTAAGTACTATGGTAAATTTACCTAAACTCAAACTAAGCTCTAGGCTTGTAAGTACTATGGTAAATTTCGATATGATGAAGAAATACGCAATTTTGCCAGTTTAGCTTTTGTAAGTGGTCTGTTAAAAAATACTCAGAAAACGCGACTAACTGAGCAGTCAGAATAAATCCCAAATATTCATAATTACACGACCAATTCACGAATGTTCATAATTACTGTTTCACGTTTTTTTCCCAAAATGTCCCTTACTTACGGAAACGGTTAACCTTAATGTCGGTTGATCACCGGTTAAAAATTACGAAGCTCTCGCGATCTGGTGCGAGCTTAATGGTACTCCCGTAATTGAAAGCTCTCAGGAGCTTTTTCTTAAGCTAACGACATTTCATAATGTATTATACGTATTATGGGTCTCGTTGGATCTGTTAGTGATGTTTTGCACGATAAGTGCTTGAGTCAGTACATCAGAGCTTGTATTCTACTTCTTTTCACCCTATTGCAATTGTATTGTTTATGTTCTAATTCTAACTTCAATTAATGACTTTCACTTCTGTTAAGGTGTATATCGTCGATGTCAAGTTATTTATAGGTCATCGCTATGGACTTATTAGAGAAAAAAGTCCCGCGAGAATACTCTTAAATCTTCGGTTTAAGTTCTTTTTTATTGTGGATAAAACAGAAGTACATGGGGTTAGCTCCACGCGCTTCTGACAAGTCAAATTGATTACGATTCGGCCGCCTTAACTGTGGGTAATTATAGTTATCACATCTTCAACAATACTATAACAGGTCAAATACGATTTGGATTTTACCGCCTAGAATAGGGGTGCAGGACACGTTTATAAAGCTACAAGTAACAATTTTACAGGTCTAAACTGGCAACACTACTGCTCAAATGACTGGTCGTCATTGGTCGAGGTTGTGTCAAATGGAAACTTGTAACCTGGAAATTGTAATTTGTAGCTTTATGAAACAGGCCCCAGATGGTAGGTTTAGTGGAACATGTGGATTCTCAAGACTAAAATTTTAAGATTGCAATCCTAAGACTTCAAATGCGTTGCCAACCCTGAGGACTAAGATGGAATGCCTCTAATTTCAACATTTGTGTTTTCTTCGTTTTGCATTGAATACTAAGTGTGTCAATAATAGGACTATCAATTTATTACTTTATCAAATATGTGTCAAGAATCATCAGCAACATGCTTCGTCAAGAGTTTATAATAGTTAATCAGCAACATGTTTCGTCAACAGCGTACATAAACCAATCAGCAACATGCTTAGTCAAAAAAAAACAAAAAACAACTATTCCCCGGCTCGGATAGCACCTGGCTCAAAGGTTCCAAATATACTGGCAGCATTGCCACGTTGTATTGCCAACGAAATTTGTTTGACCAGAAACGAACCGGACCGAGGATCACAGCCCCTATGTCAATTACTATTAGTTATCTAAAGATTAGGTGACACAGTAATCAAAAGTGCGACGGGCGGTCTAGAAACTTTTAACGCCGTTAAGTCCAGGGTAAGATGTATATAGATAGATATATAGATAGATCTGCGGGCCTAGTATGGCTGCGTCTATATCACGTGTCAAATGTGGATAAAGCATCCGTCACTCTCGTACTTATTTACGTGTCAGAAGGTGACGGATGATAAAAAAAAAAAGATAAAAGAAATTTATTCAGTAAGTAGGCCGCACGGGCACTTTTACACGTCAATGCCTTGCCCACTGCGTAAAAAGATATTGCTTTTGACCTGTTATTGCTTTGCCAACGTTTAATAGTTCACTTGACAGAAATGGCGACCGAGTAGAATCAAGACAATAACGCGTCAAAAGCAATATTGTTTAACGTCGTAGAATAGCACTGGATGGGCTCTGCACAGGGTCAATAAAAATGTTCCTAAAGATTTATCGCAAGAGATATATCCAGCGGCAAATATCACCTTAACAAAATTCCACTTTTTCACAATACAAATCTGAACACGACAGCGTTTTCCGTTTACATAGTCCCGCCTCGGAGTAACGGCACATTTTATTTACGCTGCCCGCCCGAAACGCGGCCGTAGCGGTGTGATACAGAAAGGGCGTTTGAGAAAAAAACGTCTAATCACTAATAGTGTTTGCAATGGAATTTCACTACGATTTGCCTTGCCACGCCACTCAAGTTGCGCGTCAAAGAATGTAAAATCAAAGGATTGAAAAATTTATAGTAAATAGATAATGTTAAAAGCAAATATGTTTAATTAGCTGTTAAGTAACTGTTGAGATTTTGTGATGGTCCGTTTTCATGATGTAGATGTTTTTTTTGTCCAAGAATATTTACTTCTACTTACGTGTTTTTAATTTATTCGTCATTCATTTTTCTGTTTTTAAAAGGCTACATAAGACCACTTAATCTTTGATGCTGAAAAGTACTAATAATAAACTAATTTGAAACTTGAATGTCTAAAAAATAGATACAGTTTTTTTTTTCAATAAATACGATTTGTGCATCACCTTCAAACCCTAGTAAGTTGACCCTCAAATAATTCCTTTGACTGTGCGTAGGTAACTTTAAATTAAAAGTTCCAACGTTTGCACATTCACACGCCTGCAAGCGTTTTCATACCTCCAGTGCTCTATCTGTATGTATATAAGTTAAGTTCACCGCCGAAAACCCATACATAATTCATACAGCGCCTCCGTATTATACGTCATTATGATATCGTATGCGGCGTCCATCTTTAATTTCAATTTCTTACCGGTATCGAATCGATCGATTGTGAAATGGAGATTCCGTGTTTTTTTGTAACAAATATTGTTGGTGTCGATAAAGATTAAATGATTTTTAATTTTGTAATTTTTAAACGTATTTAAAAACTATGTTGCTAATACTCGTATTGGGAACATAGCTTGTTCTTGTTCGCAAAATGAATTAACATAATAAATAGTCATGTGTGTGAAGTTTAAAAATTAATAAAATTAATATAATCTACTAACATTATCTAAGGTAAATAAAATAGCAAGTTGTCTTGTTGTCAGCGTACATACATACTATTTAAATAACTTATGTGGATTCTACGGTGGAATTTACTTTGAAACACATTTCATTATGTAGTACCATTAAAAAATCCCTACATAAGGTAAAAAAAACTTAAGTACCTACTTAATAACCAAGCAAATCTAGTGACGTCTTTATTCGCCAAGAGCGCCAAAAACAACTCAAACTTTGTTCCAATTTCAAACCCAACCGGCCGGCAATAAATTCTGCCTGAGAATAAAATCGATACAAAAAATAATCGTATCACATCGATTATTGAAAAGTGTGCAAATTACAGGGTCTTTGATAACATTCGGTCGTAATAGCCCCGATTACGGTCGGGGTAATTTCACTTAAATTTCGGTATAATTTTAATGTTCCACATACAGCTACTCGTCTCTTTAATATCGGGGTAATAATATTAATTTTTACAGCTACGCTTTGGGATTTTGAGTTACGATGTTTTTGGTTTGAGTAGTCTTGTTGACTAATAAACAATTTTTTTTTAAGCGTAAAAATAAGTTAGCTTGGGTATTTAATTTTAGGACTTCAAAACAACACCTATTAGTGCTCTAATTAATATAAAAGTATGCACACCTACGTTATTTTACAAACAAAATTAAAATAAATTACAATAAAAACAGGTCTAGATAAAGATACCAGCCATATATAAGAAGTGCTAATTAACATGTTGAATTAAAATAACGAGATAAGATAATCTAACCACGATATAAAAATTTCATAAAATTACATCTAAAGAATGAAAAATTCGCTTATGTTGTTGTTAAAGCAATTACAATTCTAAACCAAAGTAAGTTGGTTTTCAGAAGACAATAATTAATCTAGGATAATATTTGATTATTAAAAGACTTACAAAAATAGTTAGTGTCTTAACCATTAACAAGTTATTAGTGAAATTATAAAAGCCTTGTACCTTAAAAAAAACATTTATATTTGTATAAAAAAATTACGAGGAAGCCAATCAAAAGCGCGTTGATTTCGACAAACGCTATTAAACAAGAACAAGATCACCGTAAATATAAATAACACTACAATAACTTAACTAACCAATTTAATCAAAATTAATCCTAACGAGTTGGATTTCCGTTCCGCCAAAACTAGAAAGAGTTGGAACTCATTAATTTTATCTTTAAATCAACAATAATGTGAATCAACTACCGAATTAAATCGCCGACAAGAAGAAATTAATTTAAGCTCATAACAAATTTAATAAAAACGTTATTAAATGTTTCGTTTATTAGCAGTCCTTTTAAAAAAATAATTTACTAAAAACATTTTAAAGCAATAGATAAAAACCTCATGACTTGATTTATTTATTTACCAATATTCCAAAAGCGATTTAAACATTGAAATCGTAAAAAGACGTAAGAACATAATTATATAACAATTATTTCTTGTCACTTATAATCTTTTCACGTGTAAGAAAACACATAAAATTTCCCGCATTATCCTTCACAGAAATAGTTTAATTTACATATACGGAACCATAAACTTTTTTTTAAATATTAACAAATAGGATAGAGAAATATGACACCAGCTCGCATTAAGGGCACTCCTCGCATAAATCGGTGCGCCCACGCACCTCCGTGTTTGTTTTAAACATTTGAATAAATACCTAATTATGTTAAATCTCTAATCAGCGGAATTCTTATAAACTCTGTTAAACCTAATGATGGGATAAAATGCGTATAAATTTTTCGTCACGGACGTAAATAATGGTGTAGTTAAAATAATGTTAAAAACGGACCGCTGTTAATTGATATATTTTTAATTAAAGTTAGTTTTATCGTTGTTTAAGTGATTGTCGGAGATTGACATATAGAACTACTTAAAAAGTGGTTAAAAATGTTACTTGTAGTTTTCAATTGCTAGAAAAAACTTACCGTCGTTAAGTATAGTTAAATGTTTAAATTTCATTGGTTTAAAACTTATAATAACCTAACCTTCGCTACAAATCGCAAAAAAATATAATAAATGATTATTATTTTCAATACAAGTCAAAAAATATACAAGCCTAAAACAATGTTTACATTTTTATTGCCTATATCAAATAACTCAATTACACTAACAATTTCCTAATGGGTTGCATACACAACCATTTTTTTAAGTTGCGCAAACCTCTGTTTGACTAAGAACAGTGACAATTAATTAGTTTTTGATTTATAACAACTTCATTAATGGCGATTTATGACTATTCTATTTATGAGACCAAAATTTGAATACATTATTTTCTCTACCATTATAGCTGTCATGGTGTCTGATGAATTGGCCAATTTTTTTTAATCATAACTTAATGAAAAGTTATATTTTATTAACAATGACATATAATAGTTGCCTTGGAAACAACGGGTGGTCCTTAATTGGAAATGATTCAGATGCTGTATGGATGAGGCGTGTTTTTTGGTCGTATAATTGTTGTTTTCACACTGACAATAAATTATATCTTTTAAAGTGAAGTAAGGCGATGTTGCAAGTACGTCATAAACGTACGACAGCAAAAAGTTTTACGTAACTGTCTTTATTGAAAAAGTAGCAGGTTTATACTAAGTAGATATGATGACAAGTGGATTTTATTTGCCATGTGCCAGCCAAGCTCTTCGTGGTGAGATAGAAAAATTATGTAAATGAAACACGATATCAAAAGATAACAATCTCAATCAAATAATGTCTGAAACGTTTTTCTTTCGTTTTTACATTTATATACTTAGTTATGTAAATAGTGACTAGTTGGTATGTTAATATCATTTTTAATTCTTTACCTCCTACTGCGTGAAATCTTTTTTTTTATATCAGGTACTCAAATAACTTCATGTACTTCTGTACATGAAGTATAATACAGAAAAAAATCTAGAATATGTTATAACGATCATTATAAAATTGTAACGAGTCCAACATTCGTAATAAAAACCAAAAAATGGTGTTGAGAGTTAATTCGAAAGAGACTTACGACTTTTTAGTGCAACGTAACGAAACAGGAATCCTTGCGACAAAACAACGCGAGATGATGCCTGATCTAATTAGCAATTCTGTAGCTTATAGTTCAAGTAATAAGACATAAAATTGTGTTCGTACTGGTAGAGAAAATTGAATCAACGGCATTACCAAGGACAAAAAGTCGGCAAATTGATTTGGAGTAGCAAATTGCTTGAAGCCTCCGCCTTTATTACGTAAGTCAAAGGGAATTTCTTTAGACAAAAAACTTACTTGAGCCAAGATTTTTTGACACAAGTCATTAAATATTTAGGTCCCGGCCATGTCATCCAGAAATGTTTTAATTTTTTATTTCGGAATTTTGATTTTAACTGGGTTTGTTTAAGTGTTGATAATAATTCTTGTTAATAATTATAATTATATAGTCTTGATGAATTTTACTACATATAAGTATACATATATACGAGTATGTAGTCTTGATGACTTTAAGTAAAAGTATTAATAAATTAATAACAATTCTGACGAAGATAATTTTGAGGATTTGCCGTCGTTGATGGTCAATTAGTGAAAAAAACGACAGTAGGTACTCATAGGGTTTAGAATACTTCACAAATAATGAGAGCAATTTAGTACATCAGTTATTAAATAGTAACGGTTTCTGATTAACACATTGTAAAGCCAGTTGCTATAAAATACCAAACTAATATAATTCTATTGCTATGGACATCTGACACGTAATGATTCAGTTCATTGTGCAATCCCCATTAATCAAGCGATGCAATTTAACTTATAGTAATCATGATTTAATATTAATTCAACATTAATCTCCAGGGCTTCTGGCTTTTGAGATCATTAGGTCGTCAAGTAGTGCATCAGAAGTGATTAGGTTATTTTGCTGTTGTTTAAAATGCCGTAAGTGCGCTTACGACGCTTTACATAATGATAATGACTTGGACTGTTTAGATTCATTAATCACTGTAGTGTTTAGAATAACCACCACGGTAAAAATTAATTTTGGCAGACAAAGAGATAATGAAATATAGGTACGAGTACAGCAACTTAGTAATTTATTTTTATATTTTTATTTTTTATTGTACTTACATGACATCTTAAGAATTAACACGCATTTATGTTAGTAAAAAATTGCGTTATTTATTCACTTAGTTTGAGCTCTGTGCTTTTTTAATTTTGTTTAAGTTCATTATTCTGCTACCTATATTATAACCATTTTAATTGAGAACGTCATATAGCAGCTCTTATTGTCAAGTGAATAAGAGCTGTCATAACGTTAGCAATATGATTATAACAGAGATTCAAGATGGGTCGAAATAATGAAATAAAGAGCCTGCTTAGTGTCTAGTAAAAGCGTGAGGTTTAACTAAATCAATTAAAGGCTAATTAGTAGGCCTGTATAAAGTCAGTCTTAAACCAAATTGCGTGTTTTAAGTTCCAACATTAAAAATAATGATGACTATGTTTAAATATATGTGACAAGATCGTTATGACATGTCAGGTCAGATATTTCAGAGCAACGTCCCGTTTGCAAGTGACTGTACGTGTACACATCCGGGATTGTGCATACAATAACGTAGTATGTGAACTTAACAAAGTATGTCGCGTTACAATAAATAAATATTTACCTTGCAGCCCTCGCAAGTGAAAGCGCCAAAGTGGAAGCCGGCCGCTGGCTCCCCGCACACTTTGCATTGTTGGTTCATCTGCAAAAAAGGGTTATGATCAAAAAAACGTATTAGGACATACTATGTGTAACAAAACCGTAAAAATCGTTGTTAAATATTGCGTATGATAACATGGCTTTGGTGAGAACAAAAACGTCTTAATATTAATTACGTAAAACTGAGTCTATTTTTTTATTAAATAAAGTAACTGACAGTTCCTGAGTTATTACATTGGTAAAAGTTAACAGAATAATAATATGTAGGTAACCAAAACTTTGTTTTATTATCTTCATTTAGGACAGCTATTATTGAAATATACAAAAACAGTTTTTTTTTTAGCCTGTGCTTGTGTCCCACTGCTGGGCAAAGGCCTCCGTCTCTCTATTCATCCCTACGGAGAGCATGCTCCCATGCAAGTATGTTAGTACTTTAACAAAGTTCAATATTATTAAATGTCTTAAATGGTTGACTTCCTCGTCTTTTGTGGAAGCCGTGAGAAAACTAACAGAATGGCCGACATAAATTTTTGAAATATACCTAATTTATTCCCTTAATTTACATGATCAAATTTATGTTGAAAGCTGAATATCCTGTAGCTTTAGAAAAGAGCCAAATAAACTTCTTATCCAACTTCAATAACATTATCAAACAAGTATTAGTCATCATCGTCATCATTTTGCCTGTTTCTCGATCATTTGGGTTCACGTTTTTTTTCTTCCAAATTCGCACCTTTAGAACAATAGTGACCTAATTCAAAATTTGTGCTTTCAAACTTCGAGTCATAAATTTATTATCATAGAGACCTAACTCGAAATTTAAATTTTTTCAATTAGGTCACTATTGTTCTGAAGGTGCGATATTCCTATAAGCCGTCTCAGTATTTACTCCTTTGTTTTTCATATCTATCCTTACTCATTCCATCCTTCTCTTCTTAGGTACCTTTCTTCCATTATTAGTCCTCCACATTAATACTTAAAAAATCTTCTCGTCACTTAACTTTCATAACTCCTACAATTACTTAACAAGATTTTCAAAAGAAGGTTTTCAAATATTGTGTTACGCGGATCCCCAAAAAAGTTCACTTTGGTAATAAGATATACTTTTCAATGAATATTGCAGTCATAAAGAAGGAAGCCAATTCGGTTTTGGTTAAATTATTTACTGATATTGATTTCACGTAAGTAAATTGATGACACTTGCGTTCGTTCAATATGTTTAGTGCTGTCATCCACGCAATTTTAAAGTACCCGTTTTGGTACAAATATATTTTGGGAAGGTAAGGTTTATGTTTCACATAAAGTCTGGATAATGAGTTTTACATGATGATAAATTTCTTACATAATTATATATAAATGTTGCACATTATGTGTGATTTTTAATGTGTTAGGTTAGGTAAATTAATTGGCGATTAGGAGTTGTGTAAATAAATATCAAACTATCAGAGTTGATGTAATTTTATTTATTTGTTTGGTTATTTATTAAAATTTCTTCGCACAGTACAATTAAATATAAAAAGTTCAATTGGCGGATTTAATGCCTAAGGCATATTCTACCAATGAACCACATGATTAACAGGGAATAACCGGTGCAATTTAACAATTTACCAAAAAGGAATTGTTTTACTGTTTCAAATGATTTAAATTCTTTAATCATACTGAGACTGGTTTTAAAGGTGTATTAATAACATTTTAAAATATATACAAAAATAGAAGGGGTCGGTTGCAAACCATGTCACCTTTTCCTATTCCATTGCTAACAGAAGTCCTCACAGAGTTTAGTTTTTTAAGACAATCAAGGAGCTTGGCTCTCAATGTATTTTTAATAGGAGCTAGAAATAACAAATCTCGTGCGTTGACCGATTTTTTTCCTTGCTGCCTATATTTATCAATTATTGTCGCTCGAGGTACTTGGACATGACAGCATCACTTCCTACTTGTCCAAGCACAGCTCAAGAGTGATAACACTTCAGAAACGATGAGGTCGAAAAATTGGGTGCTGCCTAAAAAATTAAAGCAAACATGGTAGTCACGATTGATTCAAGTGTCATTCAGCGATCGAAGGTTGTTCTCGTTAATACACGAGCATTTAACAAAATGTCAAGTTGGGTTTGAAATTTTCTAGTTACCATGTTTTTGTTTGCTGTAAGTTTGAGATACGTTGTTTTGTAAGCATGTTTTGTAGATACATTATGTATATTATTTTAACAATTTCAAGCCTCAATACCTCAATATTATTATAAAACTTAACCTTTAATTAATATTTATCATATTATGTGCTACTACTATTTAAATTGTGATCGTTATTTTTACGTAACCATCTAAAGCAAATCTTTCACAAAGCGCCCAACTTTAAGTTAAATTAAATCATTATTAATATAGCCTAAGTAGAAAACAAATAACAATGATCTTTCGATGATCGATTTTTTCCCACGCAATCTGCCTGTCAATGTGACACAGCAATATCATGCAAGTAAATAATTACGCCGTCATTTTGTCATTACCTAAACTTCAAGTTACTTGAACAGTACAAATATTTAATATTTGCGCGGTTCATTTTGGTTGAGTCATAATTAGATCCAGAACATTTCGGCGGTATTCAAATATGCTCAAAATTTTAACAAGCTTTACTAAAGTTTTTTCAAGTTTAAAGCGATAAATATAAATAAAAACCTCGAGGACTTCCGACAGTTTTTGTATAGTGGCATTAATGCATATTTTTAGCATTTATTGTTTGACGCCAAAAATGCCTTAGCGCTAAACTGTAAAAGTCATACTTAATTAGGATAAAGTTTTTTATTTAAAAGGAAACGAACATTTTAAGATTGAAAGTACAGATTAAGTTATCACCTAATACGCAGTCAGTAGTAAATAAACGTGAATATTTGTAACAAAAAAGCTCACATGATCGCGTGCAAACAATGTGTATTTTACTATACTGATTTCCTTATCCACCAATTCAGAAACGGGTTCACATATTTAAAGAAATAAAATAAAATATGTACAATAATAATACGTTCGTCCGAGGGTTAACAAGTTGGCGTGACTGCGCACTGTTAACATATCCGACTTTTTTTTACTCTTACACTCTTTTACTTTTTACCTTTTGTAATAATTCGCTCAAAGAGGGCGATGACGGATTGAGTGCAACGCATGCGCAAACACGACAGCTTGCGGACCGTTTAATGGGTATTGTCGGAATTCGTTAAAAAAGTCTGGTTCGTGTAAAACCGTGTAACGTTAATTGTGGTTTTGGACACAGCTATGATAAACTTTTTTATTTTAACCAGGGCAGTTTTTATGCATGGTTTTTAATACTGTACTTTGTTATTTTTGTGATTTTTAATCAAATAATTTTAATTATTTACTTTTTTTTTCATCAACAATAACACAGATTACCAGTAAACCACTAATAAAACTATGTACAAAATATGCTCACAAATTCCTAACAAGCAGTTTAATACTTATTACAATATTTAACGCTATAAATATTTATAAACAAGTTTACAGCAAAACATCACTTTTAAAAGCACTTGTTGTTTATCAGACCATTATCCAAAGTACACGCATCGCCAAAAAACGCAAACGTAACTTAGTTCCCGTCCGATTTCAAAACCATATTTATTTCAACCGATAACTCAACGTCCTTAATTTGTTCAGGGATCGATATTCGACGTCAAACTTACATTTTATAAATTGACCTGATTTTATCTGAACAAGAATCTCCGAAACGGCCGTATGAATGATATATCAAAGTCCAAAATTTAGGTTGCAATCTTAATAATTTTATCTGATTATTGCCTTGGAGATACGTCGCCTTAATTAAGTAATTCTTTCGACTAAAGTTAAATCATTGTTGATTGTATCGAGATTCGTGCTTAAACTCGCGTTTTTGGTTGAAATACAAATGAATGTTATTTATCATACGGTAACTATACTGTAATTATTGTTTTGATTGCGTTGAATAAGTGTATTTGCCTCGAATGTTCCATGCTGTTCTCAGTTTTAAACGGTTATTTTGTGAAGAACCAATTTGTTTTAAGATTCATTTAACACGCAGCGCTGTCAAAAGATATTTTAAAATAATTTCATGCATTCAAACTTGTCAAAATTTTAAAATGTCGTAACATCACAAATACCTTTCATGTTTCAAGTTGATTTAACACTCATTTGATACTATTTATAAAACCAATAATTTATCTTAAACTGTGCTTTAAAAATCCAGTAAAAGTACCTAATTATTTTTAATATCATCGTCATTATTATTTTAGCCAAAAGTCATACTGCTTCACAGTCCCCAAAGTATAGTAAGTACATGTAAACAAAACCAAATAAAACTTTGCGGTCATCTTTATTTAAGCCTAGCAAAACATCGTAACTAAAATTAATAGGATACCGTAGATGGATTAACAATAGGTGAAATATTTAATTCGGTTAAATTCAAACAGAAAACCAGAAGTCGTTAAACGCATGCGCCTTGGGCTAATCTCAACGTTGATTGACGAAAACAATATGCAATTTGCAACAAGCAAAAGATGTAGGGCTGACGCGTACAATAAAACATCCCAGTGTAAGTGGTGTGTGGTACAAATACTGGCATTTTACCACGGGTATCGAAAATCATTGAAATTTTATAAAATTGTGAATTCGATTTGGTTTTATGGTGTTTTCAAAAATGAATTTAAAAACCTGATTAGATGAAAATAGTTACCTTGAAAATATTAAAATGAAATAATGACTTCAGCAAACTATCTAAGGTCGAGGACATTGATTCCTAGACCACTTTGGACTGTATCAAAGTGACACTAAATAAAGTCTCTTAAATTTTCATTGATCATTCAGGAATCATTTTCCTTTACTGTACTTAATATAAATTTAAGCACATTATTTAATGCCCAGCTTCCTTTTTCACATACCAAACTGACCGGATATTGAGTTGCCACAAAGGGCATTGGGTAAATTTTTTTGAAGAATATTGACTTTTTTTTTTCAGCGGCCGTGGATGATTCTTACATAGTTATTTAGAGGACCTCTAAATACATATAGATATATATAATTTATTGCGTTAAATAATATCGGAGCGGAGATTTTAAAGATTTAAGAGTTCCGTTTTTAGTACAAAAGTACGCCCAAGTATGAATATTTAAATATCTCGGCTCCGATGCACTTAAGAGTATTATATTTCATATTAAAATATGTTTATTTTTAATAATTTTATCATAATTTGCCACTTTTACGAATGGCCGCTCACCTTGAAAATGTATGAATTTTACAAATGACAACACTTTTACCCAAACCCCTTTGGCATATTCAAGGACGGTGACTTGTCTGTCATATCCAAATTGTATAACAATCACTAGATGGTGGCTAGGAATGTAAATATCCGCTCCCTCTTGCCTCTAGGACCCCACGCTTCCACGAACATCCAAAACGGCATCGAATTGGCAACTTAAACCAATACACGTCATTGCAAGAAAGGGAATACATCGAAAAAGGCATTTCTAAACTTGGCCAGCCTGATCCCGTCGTGATTTGCATGCCACGGCCAGATTTACAGCGGACGGTGTTATGTAGAAATGACTAACGAAAAAACCATCAAAGCCTATATAAAAACATCAATCATCACGTAATTTATAAAAATAATATTTTCATTGACATTTAGTAATTAATTACATAATAAAATTCCAAAAGCTTGGTTTACAAGAGAATAAAATATATTTTTTTTTATTGGGAAACAAGGACCATAGTTTCAAATTCCTTATAGTCCAACACACATAACAATATAAAACTTAAAAAAAAGTTTTTTTCCAAAATTGGCCAATTTTTTGACGTTATACTGGTAATATTGCCACAATTTTCTATTACACCTAATTTTAACTAAAAAAAGTGGAGTTAGCATTCCGTGAAAGAATTAACTTTTAAATGAAAAAGAATGAAAATAAAGCTAACTGTAAAACAGATCATGAAAAAGTCCCATATGCATTTTTTTTAAACTTATAGTTTTTGTGACATTACCTCGTATTTTCCACCATCTTGCATAACAGCATCCAATTGGAACGCGTCAAAAATGGTAAGAAGGGAAATTGTCTCACGTAGTGACGACCTGTAGTTCTCTCTAAGGCTTTAGTTGTAAAAGTGTTGGGGTCTATCCTCGTCACGACTTGTATGGAGTTCTGGGATTGACAATGCAGGAGGTAAATGGGAGTAAGCATAGTTTACGACTATTTAAAACATTGCTGAGTAGAGCATGCATTATTTATTTGGTTTCAAGTGTAACTGCGTTGAAAAATAGTAATTAGGTGAGAAGTAGGATGATCTTATTTTTTATTTATTAATTAATTTAGTGTGGTTATTTACAGTACATTAAGTATACACTGAATTCGCTGGCATATACATCAAAAGTTATCATTTTGAAGTATCAATGGCAACCAGAAATTAAAAAAATCATCTTCAGTCTACCACCTGTCCCTAACTCGACCCAATTCCACCGTGAACTCGATTGCAATAAATTTCGACCAGGCGTGGCCGATGATCCGATACGGGGCTACTACGGATATTCGAAAAGTTGCATCATTACAAGCTAAATGGCGATTTGCGATAGTGAAACGTTATTAAGAAACGTTTTAACTGTGACTGGATAAGAGTAATTAAATTAATCAATAAAAGTTACTAGGGCCTACAGTTGTGTTATTGTATTTTAAGTGTAAATTGACCCTTCAGTGCGATTAAAGTAAATGTTTTTTTATGAAGCAGCTAGATAAATATTTTTTTATGACTAATGAAGGAAAATTTACATAAAATCCAATTATTCTCTTAATGAATCCGAAATATCATGCACTTTTCGAATGAATTTAGTTCGTCGAACTATCCCTGTATTATATTTAAATTATTAACAAAAAAATTAAGTAATGCATTTCACAGCATTTTAATTTTAAAATTATTTACTTGAGTTCAATAATTTCTTTCTCGAGACCTGCCTTTCTTCTATAAGATACAGCGAAACGTTTTTATATTTCTAAATGACAGAAAAAGTCCATAAATACAGATACGTCGTTTTTATTCACATTTATTATTGGTGCAAAAACCTAGAACTGTAATGTGTCGTATCAATCAATCTGAGTTAGTGACAAATGTCCGACTGGCTGTATATCTTACGGTACTAGCCACCCTAAATGGAAAATGCCTTCAAACTAATTGCTGGCATGAAAGGCTGTTTGTATAAAAAAAGAATGCAGGTGTATTGATCGGATTCTTACAAATATGGGGAATGCGGAAATGCATTTATTTAGTAATATTTGATACTGATATTTAGTGAAGTAAAATAGAGCAGAAAAATATATTTATAGATTTACGTACCACCTGGCCATAATGTGAGTTTTATCGCACGCTGCGCGCACGGTAAAACTCGCATTGTGGCCAGGTGAAGACGTAAAATTGTGTACTCATCACGGGCAGTAAAAAAGAAAGCCCTCTATCGCATATTTACAACCCTCGCCTACGGCTCGGGTCTCAAATACCTGCGATTTCGGGCTTTCTTTCTTTTACAGACCTTGTTAAGTAATGTACTATTGTTTGTGTAGCAAGACGCCTTAGTTTGTTTTGTAGTTATTGTTTATTTTATGAGAGGGAATTAAATCATTATCTGTCTTCAAGGTGAGCATTGAGTAAAAATAAATAATTTGACATCAAAGGGTAAGGTATAATACGAAGTAAAATGCCATTTAGTGCATTTATTGTTGTTTTAACAACATAAAAATAATAATTGCCGTGTAATACAAACATTGTTAACACCGCCTCGCAATTAAATTGTTAAACAAGAAATGATTCAATTTAAAATGGAAAAACAACGGATTCATAATTCCATAAATTTCATTCATAAGTGTTATGACATTTTCGAAATAACGTGCCAATTAAAATATTTTAAATAGCAACGCACACGCATCGTTATTTCTGTCGCGAGAACTCAATCAACAAGTTTTTGGAGAAATAATAGGCTTCCAATTATCACAAAGAGTGCCAAGCTACAGGATCCCAATACAAATCAGGCTCCTTTTTGAGTTTTCGGCACCGAATTTTTCAACTTTAAACTGTTGCCAAAAACAATGTCGAGTTAACGGCTTTTTAATAACGAAATTGTATTTTAGATAAATAAAGTCGTAATTTTACTGTCAAGCTTTAAAAAGTTCGCTTAAATTGGTAATTAGTGATCGCTATCGGTAATTGAGCGAACTCCGTCAATATAGATATTAACGCGGATGAACGGTACAAGAGAGTTCCGAAAGAACCTGTTGTAAAATGTTGTGAAAATTAATCAACTACAAAAGTGAACTTATTTATCGTTTTATGTAAAGTTATGTAATTAAATAGATTTTACCTTAAATAATGTCATTACAATTGTCATTTTACACCGAACACTTGAAAAATTAAAATACTGGTCTGATATGGTACAAGCAAGCTATATGCATAACTACAACATGGTCGCCCGTACGCATGGAATTAGTTTCCCGCTTTTCCCTCTACTTATATTCATCATCATCATAATTTTAGTCATAGTCTTCCACTCCTGAATATAGGCCTCTCTCTTTGATTTCCAGCGAGAACGACCCAAAGCGGCCTGCATCTACCAACTTCCTACCAACTTTATAAGGTCATCTATCCATCGTAGAAATACTGGAAAAGGGCCGAATCTTAAGTACCCGAAACCAACGTGCATGCATTACTCGATGTATGAATGTGGAAGAAGCGAAAGACATTTGTCAGGATCATAGCAGGTGGAAAGAAGTGGTCTCTGCTTACCCCTCTGAGAAACAGGCGTGATTTAATGTATGTATGTATCCATTGTACAGGCGGTTTCCCCTTAAGAACCTTTCTACCCCAACGTCCGTCTGTTCTTCGAAATATGTACCTACCCTAGAAATATTTTCTCTACATTTTAAGTCTTTATGGCCAGCAGTTTAGACTGTCATCCAGTCAGTCAGTCAGTAATGGAAGAGTTTATATTATGCACAGATAATATTGACCATGTTAAGTTTAATGTAGCGGTAACATTAAATTTACAAAAACACCATAATTTTAACACCAAAAAAAACCACAGAGTACGGTTAACAAATAACAAGCCTTCCAAAATTAACACGGGGAGTGCTGACAGCCAAGTATTACCTCGTATCAAAACGTAATTACACGAGCACGAAAATCCGCGAGAAATCAATGAGACGGGCTTTAGTTTTGTTTAATTTTAAAATTAATTTTTGGAACGTCACTTTTTGGGAGTTCAGTGCAGAAATTACCAAATTAACTTTGCTGGGTAACTGGTTTTGAATAGAGAGTTTTAACAGCACTTTTAAGATGGTTAATCTTCACGCGTGAAGGATGTGGGGCGTCTTAAGCCGGGTCAGATGATATGATAGCTGTTGACTTTAAATAAATGATACGGTTCAACATGTTAAATACATCGCAAACGGCTCTAAATTAAGTCCATTTTATCGTTAACTGGATGTTTGCAGGTTTTTTCTTGTCTTGAAACGAGATACTTTTAATGTTATAAGTAAGTTGGGTGGACTAAGTTTTTTAAAGTTCCTGTTTATCTCAGTAAAGTTAATATAAATATATAAAAGAAGAAACTGACTGACATAAACGCACAGGCCAAACCGCTGGGCATAGAGATTCCAAATTTAGCACGTAGGTTCCTTATACCTGGGTTCTCAAGCACTAAGAAAAGATTTTGTGAAAATCAACTCCCAACGGGAAGAAATAGGGGGAGTAGCGGGAAACTAATTCTACGCGTACGAAATCGCGGGCGCCATCTCCACTGTATTTTTTTTATACGATGTAATTATTGATCTATAGCGTGAACAGAAATATAAGGAAATCTCACAACGGGCGTTACATTAATTTGCGTTACGATGATATTTATAGTCCTAGGACCTGGCAACGCATTTGGAGTCTTAGGATCGCAGTCTTGAGATTTTAGCCTAGACAATTCAAATGTCTAAGGCTCTCAGATCTCACTTAGCATCAGGTTGTCTCGAGGATCTTCACCTTGCCATAAAAAAACGCAATATTGCAAGTTTTTCCAGGTACTCCTACCTAAATGTATCGTATTAACAAACTTGGCGCATTTTCGAAGGTACATTAAGATAACACATTAATAAACAACAACAGGGCCGGCGTAAACTACTCTAAATTCTGTTACACTTTTTTACGCCCGAAAGCGATTTTCCACTTCACGGCCACCACTGTCACGGCTACTACCTTTCAATACCATGTAACAGGTCTATTGTGAGTCTATTACGGTATGGCTACAACACTAAAACAATGAATATTTGAAATTTGAAATTCTTTTAGACAACAAGAAAATGGACCGTCCAAATCGTCCAGGGTTGTTGAACTGGAAGAATGTGGTGAATTTTATGCACCAGTTTTGGTGATGTTATTTTGTTATTCAAAAAGCTTTGCTTAATGGGGCAGATAATATTTAGTTATTAGAATACAAACTGTTAAAATTTCAAACCTTACGCATGTTTGTTAACGCGTGAATGAAATAGAAGTAGTTACTTACTTACTACTTCAATAATAACTATCAAATAGATAAATTATTTCAGAGCTGATAGCTTAAACGACCCAACGCTAAAATCATTCCGATTAAAGAAGGATCTGCAATTCTAAGACATCAAATGCGTTACCAACCCTGCGGGGCTAGACATATTGCCATCGAATACAAACGCTAGCGTTAGGTAATCACCTGTCGCTTTGAAAAATTTGTGGAATTGACGTAAGATAGTCACGTGATATATCACTCATTGCAACTGACACGCTGTAAAGTGATCACTATCACTCGCGCTAATCAAAAAGTGATAGTTTTGACACCTACGGTCGTTACGCGGTACTCTCTTGACATGTCGAATTCAACACGAGCACTATCACAATATAAACATCGGTATCCATGGTTGGTAACTATACGAAGAAACTGTCAACTGAGTCAGTGTCATCACAGGTGATCACCTAATGCTAGCGTTCGTATTCGATGGCAACTTGTCTAGCCCCACAGAGTACTAAGATGAAGTGCCTCTATACTAGTAATTTCACCGATGTTTTTATCCCCACATCGGAACACTGCTGCGATACAATATGGTGGTAGTGATCCGGACGGACCCTGCACAAAATCCTACCACCATCGGTCACTTCCCAAAATAAGTCAACCCGCATAGGCTACAGGAGTTCACAGTGACATATAAACTCCATCTAGTTCAGTCGGCTAAAAAGCCTAAAAGCAGTGTTACAACAAAACAGATTTTGATACAGTAAAGTCGCTTCTGTGAATAAGATTTTACGAGCTGCTGTCAACCTCATCAGTTACCTCCACAGCCTGTGAATCCGATCGAATATAATTGACACCTGTAAAAGGTGGCAACGGTAAATTGTTATCCAGTTAACCTAGATAGAAATACCAAGCGTGCTACAAACTGCGGACGACCGATTATCGTCTTAACTAATATGGGGATATGTGTTTTGACCAAATATTGTCAGTTTAACTGCTAGCGTAAATAACGGGTTCAGTGACCTTTTGAGGCTGGTTTTAGGATTTGGAGAAGTTTAAACAAATGTTTGTATTGCCAATTTACCCAGTCCTTACTGGACATTTTTTTTTAATAGTGTGTTGCAAATAACTGCACTTTTTATACATTTATTTATAAATAGATCTAGAAATGGTGGCAGGCAAACGAGGATACAAGTCACCTGATGGTAGGTGGGTTCTAAGACCCATAGACATTTTAAATCTCAAGACTACAATCTCAAAACTGCAATCCTAAGACTTCAAATGCGTTGCCAACCCTGAGGACCAAGATGGAATGCCTCTATGCTAGTAATGTCACCGGTTGTCTTATCCCCACACCGGAACACAGCAATGCGAACACTGCTGCTTGGCGGTGGTTTAATGGATAAGATGGTGGTAGCTATCCGGAAGGACCCTGCACAAGGTCCTGCCACCACTAAAACCTGGTGGTAAGTGGGATCTGTGACCCAGACACTGTAATCTTAAGCCTGCAATCCTAAGACTGGAAATGCGTTGCCAACCCTGAGGACTAAGATAGAATACCTTTATCACAGTATTTTTTTGGTTGTTTAATCCCCATTAAGGAACACATGGCGATTCGAAAGTACCAAGGTTCTATCACCACTAAATTAGGTATTATTTATGACACATCAATTATTACATAAATTAATTATTTCATTGTATGAACTGTCACCATTATCATTACCAAGTCCATTGCCAGACATAAACCTCTCTCAATGCCAACAGTAAAAAACCTTAAAATCAAAACGCAAATCAGTCTAAAGTCAATCTCCAAGTATGCTCTGGTTTATAATATCAATAAATCAAGATACGTTATTTATCTTTAAGACAAATATGTATTTTATTTGCATAATTATGCATGTGGACAATACGAGGATATTCTCGAAGACATTTGATTGACGGGTTCTAAAGACTTGGCATGTTTATGAATTTATGAGTGAATAGCATTGAATGGCAAAACAGTTTATGCATTCTGATTTTTTAAATCCCCGCCTACGTTAGCATTAGGTTTATTGGAGTAAGATTTATATTAGGAAATTAATCTTACATGTTTACTCAAAAAATAAAATAAATCAGATGCTAACTTATTCTTGTCATTAATTTTACAAAGTTCAAAGTGTATTATTTTGTTTTTTACTTTTGTCGCAAAAAGTAAACATATTTTTTACAGAGACAGTTCGATAAATAAAAGGTATAGACTCTGATTGCATATTTTTAATACAAAAATAAGATATTGTGTTTTATAAACTTTTACAAACACTAATAAAATCTCGGAAAAAAGCATAGGCATGTACTCTTTAAGTACAATTTTATGCGACGGAGTTTGAATACCGTTAATGCGTGTAAGAACATAAATATTTAATACAATTTGAATTGCGAGAGCTTAGCTTCATCGTTGTTTTTTTATATAACATGTAGAGTACCTATACAGAATTTTATGCATCGAATAACATTGTAACTAAAACGCTGTAATCCAGATTTACGTCGAAGAAAGCAGTAACTTTGCAAGAGTAAATCCTAAAACCATCGCTTTAGGCACAAGAAATTACTCCCAAATATTTTTGTATATAAAAATTCATTCATCAATTTCGTATTCGATGCGCCGCCTGAAGCAACGACGGAAACAACCGAACGTTTACGACCAAAACCGATTGGTCACGACTGAAGTTAAGTTAATAAGTTAACGTTCGATTTTTAATTTATAGAATATAATAATTTTAAGGAAAGGTAAGTCGTGTATTTTAAATTTATTAAATTATGAGAAAGTAATTTGTATTTATAACTTAAGTCATCATCAAATATTTCGAGCAATATAACTTGTAATTTGCAAGAGTCTGTTTAATAACTGCTTAACTTTTTTTAATCTAGTGTACCCTGGTTGCCTATAATACTCGTAACAAAAAAATACTTAATAGCTTTTAACATACTTTTTATACCAACTGCATTAGTTAAGATTAGACAAAAAAGGCAGTAACTCAGCCACTCTAATCGCACCGTTACAATTTACAAATCTAAACAAACCAACGAATAAACAAAAAATATCTTGTTTTATTTTTCTCTGTCTTACTCTTGATCTTTCTGGATTTAGTTAACATGATAAACCAATTTTTTATTGTCTTAAAATCAATTTTCAAGACAATTACCTTATAATTGCCCTGAGCCAAAATCAAGGATCGAATATGAAATCAACTTTATCAAAGTTCACATCATTCAATTATATTCAATGACCTTAACGCACACGGTGCCTAGATTTTTGATCTCCATACAAATCCGACCCCAGATTGAGTCCTTGGCATTGTAATTATAATTTAAAGTTCATACATTAACAAATGAACGAAGCATTACTTTCGGTAGCTAACACATACGCCAGCCTCCATTATTGAAGATTTGATTTTAATTAAATTATATAACGCAATTAAAACTTGCATTCTGACCTTTTCAAGCCAATTATAATTAACTAACCTGTCAATTTAATAAGAGTTTATCAAAAAACATTCAAATCTGATTTCGTAAACAACTTCTAAATTCAAAAGTTCATTCTTAATTTTGACGGGTGTAATTGTATGTCAAGTCTGGCACTACGATCTCATTTCTAAACACATATTGCTCCCATTATTAGATGACCTTCCTTGCCCCTTTCACTGTGTGCTATTTAAGGAAGACGAAGCGGTTTTGTATTGATTGTTGAAGGTCTAACGTATTTGGTCGCTGTCTTGTCTGTCAACACTGGTAGACTAGAAATAAGCAATGTTTGTAAAGCGCGTTCTTTATTCGAAATTTGTTTTGACAGACTAGCCGTTTTAACGAAGAATAAAACTGACATTAAGCTCGTGTCATTTTAGTTAAGTTTACGAAACAAACAAATTGAGTTAATTTACAACGCCATTAAAATATGTATGACGAAATGTTTTGATCGAAATACTGGCATATGATTATGTTTCTCGAATTAAATTAGGGACCTACCTTAACTAAATTAATATAAGTTTATGCGTAACGGAATATAAAGTTTTACGATTTTAATTAACATCTTCGTGTATAAAAACTAGTTAGTCAATACATAGTTAAGTAACACGTGGTCATGAATATTCTATAATTATTATTATGTTCTCCTTTTCACATTCCACGAAGAATTCACACAACACATTCTTTTTTGCAAATAATTTACAAGGTTATTTAAACGCTGCGTTTGAACCGCCCGTTTGTGTCATACGTACAAAGTCTCGCGCCACTTGCTTGTGTGAAAAGCCAACAATGCACACAGCCGAGGCACACGGACGGCAAATTTGCCGATACGCAATTTGCGTTCAACAAACAGCGTCTAGTGTTCCGGTGAAATCGCTGTTGTTATACGCTGTGTATGTTGTGCTACATTTTAGAGTAGGTTAACTAAGATAAAAGTTTGATGTCTAATAAGACATTTATTCTAATAAGACAAAGGTAGCATTTAATGACTTTATGATAGTGTGCGTACACTCGTAAGTTTATTTTGCCAACTGGCAGGTTATCAGGCAGAACGTATAAGGTTGCTTAATTCAGAATGCACGCGCTAAAATGTGTTTTGTGCGCTCTGACGGGACAACTTAAACTCGCCGGTGTGGCGCGTTCACTCGTTCACTCGTTCGACCGACCGAGCGCCGTTTTTAAGAGAATAACACCTGTACCTTATAAATTGTATTGGTCTGTTTTTATTACATCGTTTAATTTTACTGGAACTAGTAGATTTTTGTCGTCCTAAAGTGCTTTTTTTTATTCTTAGATTTACAATTTTTTTATTGATCTTTATCGCAGTCATATAAAATTTAAGTACTACCTGATATAATTTACTTCCGTAAATTGTGTTTTTTTTCTTAGCTTGTTTTTGTGTCCCACTGCTGGGCAAAGGCCTCCCCTCTTTTTCGCCACTCGGCCCTATCCAGAGCGCATTCTTGCCAATCGCTCGCAAAGGACTCTAGGCCGTCTCGCCATCTCCTTCTGGGTCTACCTCTGCTACGATGTCCGTCGCGTGGAAGCCAAAGGGTGGTATTTTTGGCCCATCTCCCATCGTGCATGTGGCAGATATGCCCAGCCCAGTCCCACTTTAACTTTGCGGTCTTCACCCCAACATCAGCAATACCAGTTCTGGAGCGCAGCTCTGTGTTCCTCAGCCTATCGGATCTTCGGACACCCAGTATGCTACGCTCCATTGCTCTTTGGCAAACCTTGAGCTTAGACTTTTGAGCCTCAGTCAATGACCAGGTTTGGGCACCGTATGTTAGGAAAAATACCATTCAAAAATAAACTCAGATATAAAATTGCAACCGTAATCATTACGCAGCAACCTGACTCACTTAAATTCGGATCGAAATAACACCATGTCAAATTAAAGCGATACAATGTATTTAAAGTTACTTTTAAATTTTAATTACAGTTAAAATTTAAACGACTCATCGGGACCAATGGCGTACGCGATCCGTCAAACTGTATCGAAACTGAATCATCGATTCATGGCGAATCGATTTTTTAGCGGGCAAGCGTGGTCGTGATTTTCTTAGTGGGTTGTTTAAAATCTTTTATTAAGAGGTTTTATACTTATAAGGATTAATTGTAATTTTCTTATGAGTATATTCATTATTTTTGTCCCAAAAATAAATTTAATTGATTTTTTTTTGTTTACATACATAGGTTGTCAGGTTCGCCGATACAAGAATTGATTTCAAAGATTGTATGCATTCAAATCGCCATTATAATCTGTTGATTTAGAAAAACAAACACACACCGCCTGATTATAAATTAGCCATAAGGCCCATGGCCATTTGCAGCTTAAAGATTACCCCAATTATTTATTAACGCACTATAAACCTATTTTAGTTAAATAATAAATAAAACTCATTATTTCTAAAACACAAAAAAACTATACAGTCTTAGCTATAACCTTTTATTTTGAGATTTTATTAGCTAAGATTAGAATTGAAAGTATGATAGGTACACTTTCTAAGGACAAAGTCTTTATTAATAAGAGGTTAAGAAAGAAATGTCTCTATACTACTACTCGTAGTTTCACCGACTGTCGTACCGGAACACAACAGCAAATGTACTGTTAGCTGGCAGGTTGCCTAGTAAGACCCTGCTCTATTCTATTCGGTTTAACTTAACTGCTTCTGACATGTTATCGTATTGTCAACGTTAATATAGCTCTTATACATACAACAGGCCGGCAGGCAGGGGTTAACAGACCTAGTGCATTTGTGAGACGGTAGTTCGTGTATGACGGAACGAAATAACAGACCTTGCATACTTCACACCTTTTTAGTGTAACGTTACGTCCGTATTTTTTTTAGGTCCGTGGGTTGCTGGTAACATTTTAGGCTAGTCAATATCATTTCAGGTTAGGGGTTTTACGTAAGTTCATAACATATTAGGGCAGTTCATAGCAACATTTTACGGCAGTCGATAAATCTTACATACATACATAATCTCACGCCTTCGTTCCCAGAGTGGGGTAGGCAGAGCTACAGAATTACAAACATCTCTAAAAACTTGTTGATAATTCTATAACCACAATTTGCACAATTAGGCTAAGATGTTTACCAGCGTATTAGTGACAGGTTGCAAGCCCATCGCCTAACAGTACTACAAGCCTTTATTCCCTTAGTCGTCTCTTACGACATCCACGGGAAGACATGGAGTGGCACTATTCTAACTCGGCAACCACACGAGGCCATATAATTTTTTTTATTTCATTACATATATTATAGACATTTTCCATAGATTCACTGATTTAACACGTCAAAAGCAATAAGGTTTATTAAAAGAGAATAGAAGTGGTAGCGGTTCTGTGAGGCTGACAAGTTGCTTAACGCTAACGTAAAGGATTTTCGAAAACGGACAATATGTCAATTGTATGGAATTGATAGGCGCTCGACGCTGATCTGATAGCTTACGTCAGTCCTATACGTTTTTAAAAACGGTAACGAACGCCGAATGCATCTTGCATAGAGTCTCAGATGAACCCTGCATACGGTTGTACCACCAATTGACAAGGAACCCTAACTCCGACCACCTGCATTCTGCAAGTAACGGACCGCCATCTCTCACCGTCGACACCTTGTCGATATTCGGTTATTACGAACAATTACTCGATATCGATTCGAGAATCGATATTAATTCTCACATGAATTAATGTTACAATGACAGTTCTGTTGTGTGTTACCGTTATCTCTGTTTTAATTTTGTTTTTTTTTTTGTTGATAATAATATATATAATGGATTACGATTCGCTGATTGTTTATAATGATTACATATGTATTTATTTATTATAACTATAATTATTTATTTGTATCTACCAAATAAGTCTCGTTTTTAAAGTTTCGTAGCCTTCGCTGCCCGTTGTCCGTCCATCCATCAGTCCCAAGTTTGAAGAGTTGTATCTTTTGAATCGTAATAGATAGAGGGTTGTTTTTTTTCTCAGAAAACGGCGGATTTACTAACAATTTTGTTTCGTAGCCTATATGAGTGTCCCACTGCTGGGCAAAGGCGTCTCCCCTTGATCCCCATGAGTCTCCATTAGATAAAAAAAGATAAAAGATAAAAGATGTTTATTCAGTAAGTAGGCCGCACGGGCACTTTTACACGTCAAAAATCTACCAGCGCTTCGCAAGAGACCACTGCTGAGAAGAAACTTCGAGATGCTTCTTCCGGCCATTTGCTGAGGTATGCGTCAAAGTCGTCCCGCCATCTCCGTCTTTGCCTGCCCCATCTACGTTGTGCATTTTAATAATAATTATCTCTAATGTGTGGCGGTACGGAACCCTCGCTGCGCGAGTCCAACTCGCACTTGACCAGTTTTTTTTTTTAAATTTTATGAACAACACATACGCCTAAGGTCTCATTGGTTTGGTGTTTCGAATGCGAATGGGCGATTATAATATTTTTATTGATATTATGGTTGTTAGATTTGGAGTTATTGATTAAACGAGTTGAAAGTGGCGTACAAATTAACGTTACGTTCTTTTAATGGATTAAGTAACTGAAAGTGTTGCTGATTGAAGATTAAAACACTCAAATACACCGTTTTTATTCCATTTTGTACTAGAGAAATTACGCTACTCCTATTTTTATGGCATGACCACACATGCTTTCTAAATAGTAGGTGGGCCTTACCCAAAATATTGGAGTCAAGTCTCCTTGAAGGAATCCAGTTCGTCAAGCTGTTCTAACAATGATTCAGATGAGGGTGTTTAGTCATCCTATTACCAGGAGTTCAGAGTCTGTAAGGGTCTGCTCCGAACTGGCTGGCATTACGGTCAAACAGATGTTAATTGAAAAAATGAAATATTTGCAATCTTAACGAAATACGATTAAAAAATACAAAAGTGATAGTGCTGTTTGGCTGCAGGATAGCAACTGAAGCAAGTTAGGTCCAACCGAACCCAATAAGACCTTGTACAACCCAAAACTTATTTTTTATTCTTTCAAAACAGCTATTGATATTTTTCGTGATCCAGCCATCTAGCGAGAGTAAGGTGTTGGTCAAGACTGATTGCTATGAGGCCATTCGTCAAAACGCGATGAGGCGGTCTCTTCGTCAGCCAAATCAAGGTACTTGCTGGGGTTGTCCTTCTCAGCTTTCATGAGGTTCTCATCATGAGAGATGGTGACGTCGACTAGCACTGGCGGGCGTTGAGATCGATCTGTCTGATTGTTTTTAAGATTATTAAAACAGTAGATATCTAACTCATCCTTGCGTACCTAATCACGTGCAGGACAACTTTAGTTTGACGGTTAATACTTTTTCAACGAATTGAAAAGAGAGTTGTTTCAAGAGGTTAAAATTAAGGGACCATTATAAAGAAATGAGATTCGGTATTTCAGCCTTAATTTTATAACCACCTCGAAACCTGCGAAAATAATTATCCACAAAAGGAATAAAGGATGATCACCATCCCACCGACTACCAAAAACCGTCGAAACATTACAAAATGAGTTATGAGTTACACTGAATTCGCAAGAGGTGTGTCTGGACATCAAATGGAAATCAGTAACCTAACAAAAAGGGAAGGCTGAGAGCTACTCTGTGGCCAAAAAAAACAACTTGTCATTATTCAAAAGGCCGTAAACGCGATTTTTAATACGGTGAGAGCCCAATGATAAATTACCCGTAATTGTAACCAAGTATCGGTGTTTCGTGAAAAATTGCCGTCGTGTGAACGGTCGTATCGGGCAAAATCTAAGTTATTAATGCGGTGCGATACAGGGAGCGGGGGAAGCTACTTCAAGTAATCAAAAGGCATATGGGTGACGAAGTGTGGAGGCTGGAGGTAATACACAAGACATCTCGTATAGGTAAGTATCAGCTGCCAAATTTTCTATATATAAATAAGATGACAATAAAAGTTTTTGATTACAACAGATCAGAATTAAAAAAATATTTGAGTATGAAAAGACTACAATATGACGTAAGAAATTTGTTACTGAACGACATTAAATTAATTATAAATTGCTGCTATTAATCCAATTAGAAAAAAACTTATTTGCTACTCCTAATTAATTATTTCAGAACAGTTTTCGGCTCATCAATCATTAGTAACTACAAAGCGTATTAGCTCTGTTGAAAAGTTAATGAGTGGATAATATTGCGATTAAGAAACTTGTAGTACAGTCGAAATCAAAATTCAAAAATTCAAAATTCATTTATTTAACCAACAATACTTAAAAATAAAATAATACAGTGGTGCATCAGTTAAAAGTAACAATCTAGGAACATGTAAGAATACATAAGTAGGTATTATAAGTAGGTATTATTGGTAATAGTTTTCTATGCTAAGATTGACAGCGGTCCCCACACTAGGTTACACCTGTATCGTGGGGGCCAGAAATATCGAGTAAATATAACGTTGGACGTGTTACAAGCATTCCCGATTTACCTTATCCTAGAATTTCTGAGAGTATCTGTTATCATCTAATCATAATCATAAGTATATTATAGTACTTTATCGTAACAGCATATTAAACTGAGAGTGGTTTGAAACAGCTGCGAAAAAGGTACTAAAATTTTCAACTACTTATGGGTTCGACCGTACTCGTACTGCCTAAAATTATGTTAGTTACATGCAAACAAATGTTATACCGGTAACATACACAATATTAATCTTTTAATTCTGCCATTATTAATTATTTCACCAAGTCATCTGTCCTCATTGGCTGTGGCACTGGTTCAAATCCCGAGCGAGGTGCAATTAGGTTTTTATCTTTTTATTATGTATCCATTTGCGAAGTGTTGAATGCTATCTAATTATTAATTTAATAGCCCTTTTACAGATAAGGGGCAGGCTCTGAAGTGTTGAGAGGACGCCGTTAAAATATCTTTAACTTTATGCCTTTTAAATGGCCAAGTCTTTGTAATTTATGGTCATTTCAAAATTTGAATTTCACGTAATTTTGTAGACTACTTCTATAAAACCACTTAAAGCACTTTAAATTGTTGCATAAACTAATTTAAAAATCATGTCTGATTTTGCTGCAGGTTAGAAAATCAAACTTTCGCGCGCCGTGGGAAACACATGATCGAGCGAATGGGTATCGCTATTGATCATTTATGAGTATATAGTGTCTATGTAACGTAACACCATGCCATATTACACAAATTTACTATCCGTTCCAGCGACCATAGACGCATCTCAATTCCTATGCGGATGGAAAGGGAATGATGATATTATTCCTATTGCTCGTAACCACCCACGTGGTATTGTGGTTCAAGCGACAGAACTTTGTGATTTTCTTTAGTAAAAAATAATTATATATAGATTATAAATTCTTGTTGTGCGATATTAGTGTACTATGTAAGATTAATGTTATTTGTGTTAACTATATGAAAAGTGGAGTCAATAACGTACCTTGCGGGACTCCTCAAAATTAATGAATGAAATATTTAATAGAATGTGTTCTGTCATTAAATGAAATTGTAAAGATAGCCTTATAAGAATCTTATAAATACTAATAATGAGATAAGTAAGCAATTGGAATTTCCTATTGGAAGAAAAAATCTTGAGTTTTTCTTCTTCATGAAGGTTGGCGAAAAGCCATCCATTGCTGGATATGTCTTCACTTGAGTACTTCCCTCTTACCTTAATGCAGGAATTCATTCGTTTTTTTTTAATACTATTCTATTGTCACAATTTAATTTCTTTATGATAATGTTCTATGAATGTTTAACATTAATTCATCTCTAGTTCCTATACCTTGCACTGCGTCCGAAAGGTGTTACAGCGACAATATTCACAGGTTAACATTTACACCTATTTGTCGCTGAGTGTAAAATGTAAAAGCCAGTTTTAGAGGCATGCGTGCCCATACGGCTCGGACAATTTGTTCCTCCATTACAAAGAACTGTGGTTCAACTTTAAGCCATAAAGTGTCAGTTTAAGTGTTAAGCGATCGAGTAAGCTTTGAGTTTGCCACGTTCCTAGATGTTAAATGATACACGATTGTTAAGATAAGCTAGGCGTTTTGTTGTAGTATGCAAATGTTTGCAGGATAGTTTAGTTTTATTGAATCGAATTGAAATGTATAGCATTGGAGGTTTTGATGTTGCAGGTAGAAAATTCTAGGAGTAAACATTGTAAGCTTTGCTTTATTTTTTAACTTAAGTTTAACTAGAAGATAAACATAAAATATTTTGTTGTGTAGTAACTATTTACTAACCAACGCTAAATAATAATGAAAACGGGTTAAAATGTATGTAAATTTGTTACTCAGTGAATTTTGTTTTTGCTTATTTTGTTTTGTAAGCTTATCTTAATAAATCTACATTTTATATTAACTACGAAAATCAAGCAAAGATAGTAAGATAAAGTATTTCTTGACGAGTTAATGTTAAACTAATTATAAAATAAAAATAAAAATAAATCTTTCATTTCAACATTGAATATAAATTCTCCTAATTAGATCAGTTTCTAAAGCAATTATAACGACTAATGAGACCATTTGGAAACCAGGCAAGCACAAAACTAGTAAAAATTCTAATAAAACTTCGTTGACTGATGCTTACACCCGTAAAGTTTTAATTTATTGGTGTCATAAATAGAATGAGTAAAATTATATTTGTCTACTGGTATGTAAAACCGTCAGTAAACTTGCTCTAATTCTGATGAGATAAGATGCTCTAACATGTCATCAGTGTAAATTTTGTTTTAATACCGCGTGGGATTTTGTTACACCGTTGCGGTGACGTTTTATACAGCTATGAATAATCAATAAATACGTGTTTGGGTTAACCTCGTGATCGGATTGCCATTTTAGATCGAACTAGCCTTTTAAATTATCGATTTGTGTGATCAGGAATTTTCTGCTTATTTTTTCTTGTGCAATATTTTGAGTCGGTGTGCATCTTCACTTGTTTATAAATGTATCATTCATGAGAAGGCATTAATCAATTTATTTTTCGTTAGCTTTCGTTAGCTGAGTAGCATAAAAGTTCCAACAAAGTTGTATTTTTGTCACAATGTCTTCCAGTGTTTAGATTTTTTTCTCAAAAAAATCTGGCTTACCCAAATTCTGGCATTTGTACTTAACTGTGTAAAGTGCAATCAAGTTAAAACAGATATTATATTCTGGATCTAATAAGGCAATGTAGCCTCATTCTTAAATCCCAATAAGAAAGCAAAAAATAACAGCTTTATCTACTAACTAACATCTAAAAACGCTACCAACAGCAATCCAATAAACTCCTATGCCCATGTATACACGGTGTTACCTCAGCCACTTAATGTCGTCCAAACATAACCCTCTCTGACAGATTTTACGATTCTTTAATCGTGTTTAGGCATGGTTTCCTTTAGGTCACAACTAGGTGGTCTGAATTGATAATCGTAACGGCGAAGTTCTGAGATCGTAAATGTTCGGACATAAGTGTAATGGGGTTACAAAGTGCAGTCGTAATAAAACTGAGTGGAAATTGAATTGCGGATTTGAATGACGTAGTTGTCACTGAATTGAGGTTTAAGGTGGGTTATATCTAAAACTTGGTCATTTCTGTGTTCAATGTTGCAAACTCTCGGAAGATTGTGTAAGATAGGAGTAAGTAGAAACAAGTCAATGGGTAAGGAAAAATAAAAAAAAGTTTCTAGATAGTTTGCAGTTTTTTATTTTTATTACTAACTCCAAACGGAATTTAACCTTATTTACAACATTTAACATTTCACATGCTTACTACGAGGTTAAACAAAGATTTTAGACACCGAAAACGTACCTGACAAAATCGTTTTTTTAAATATGCGTCAATAATGAATTTCAAATGCATTGTTATTAATTCTTATACCGCAAAAATGATTTTTCACTCCCATCTTTACTTCAACAGGATCATTAATAAGTATTTAAACCACATCTGTCCTTCAGTGACACGTCTACAATAAACAAAATCTCGGGCGAGAATCTATAGTAAAACTATGATTATCAAAAATCTTCTCTTAACCTTTAGGATAAGAACCAAAATTAAATAACCAACAAACTAACAGCAAATACGGTGATTGATAATAATACAACTCTATAGTCTGACGATGAGATTGAAAATCGTATGACAGTAGAGATTGCGCTGCGTGTGGTAGATAGGTTAGAACACAAGTTAGATTTTGATAAATGATATGATTTGACACCAGGAGCTATGGGAATTGTGCTGATTAAATTAGGTAGGGAATTGTGTTGTGTTTCCGCTTGAAGTTTTAGGAAGGCTTTGCCCGTTGAGGTTTAAAGAAGAAATTGAGAATTAAACACCAATAGAAACGGTCCACGATATAAGTAAATGTGTAAATACAGAGATCCGTATGACTTTTAAATGTACGTAAACATGTTTGCACGTGACATTTTCCTTTAAGTACTTGAAAGCTTTCAAAATTCTTTTGGGTATTGATTTTGTATACCCGAAAGAGTTCCATCGTAGTACGTGTCGACTTATGGCCCCTTCTTCCTACTCATTATCTATTTATTTTGACATTCCGAATTCTACTACTTCACTTTAAATATTCCAAATAACATCTACATCAGTATTGTCTGTTTCTTCAGATTTAATTCAAAACGTTTCCATTTCATCAGAGTTCACTCTAAGGGTATCAAGCCAAAGGTTATTCCTGTATACATTTCTCTTTTTTGCTTGTTGCTCAACTATTTTGCGCTTGCGTGGTTTACTGCAATGCCTTACGAGATAGCAATCTTAGCACTAAATTAGCATCTTACCGCGAGCTTTACGGTGGTGCCGTAAAATTCTTCTGCTAACACATTCATGGGTGAGCTAGTCTGCTATATATTACTTTGTCGACGGAGTCACTAGCGAGCCCAAATTGACCCATCATTGCATATAATAGGTAATTTACGTGTTTTGTGCATGAATGGACCTTGGAAATATTTAAGTGCAGCAGCACTGCCAGGGTATTTTACACCTAATTCTGCAAAATTCTTACGAACATGTGGCTTATATTTGACGAAATGACCCATGCAAGTGAGAAAATAAATAAAATATTTCTAGTTAGTTACAAAAAATTCAATTGCAGATAAGAACAGAAAGAAAAATGAACTCAGAAGGCCACTAGTATTCTGACTCATTAAAAGCACTATTATATCGTAAATAGTGTGACGTAAGCAAAAACAGAAAGGGCATGGCTTTAATTACGTCTTGGTAACTTTTAGCGATGTTAATGAAACACCTGCGTTTTATGAACGTTAATTAAAAATGAAGGTAGCAATAGTAGATAGTATGTTAATCTAGGCATTTCAAAGGTGTATAATATATTTTGCTATGTTGAATTTGTCAGATTATAAAGCGGTTTTAACTAACGTATTTATAATTAAGATGATGCCTCGTGTGGTTGCCGAGTTAGAATAGTGCCACTCCATGTCTTCCCGTGGATGTCGTAAGAGACGACTAAGGGAATAAAGGCTTGTAGTACTGTAAGGCGATGGGCTTGCAACCTGTCACTAATACGCTGGTAAACATCTTGGCCTAATTGTGCAAATTGTAGTTATAGAATTATCAACAAGTTTTTAGAGATGTTTGTAATTCTGTAGCTCTGCCTACCCCACTCTGGGAACGAAGGCGTGAGATTATGTATGTATGTAGTTTAATTCCATTTCAACTGGTATAGAGACTGATGTTATAAGCAACTAAAATTTACATTAGCTTTTTACTGATTTTATTACGTGCGTCTTATATTAATTCCAACAAAGAACGCATCGGTATTGTTTCGTAATATTATAAATGCTCCTTAATTTTATAGAATTCGAAATACTAACAAACCATGCTACAAATTTGAAATGGGCAGCGAACATAAAGTCCAAACTAGGCTATTATGCCTCGTTAAAACAATGTGGCTGCCATAAAAAAGATATAAAAAAATTACAATAAAATTCGGCATACAGTCTGCAGAAGATGTTTCGTCGAGGAACTACAAATTTGTAAACACGATTCTAATAGGCACGAAGAAGGTCAGCAAATATTTTAAGATTTTGATGTCTTCGAAACCTTTGACGATGACCGTACGCATGTTAGGAAAAATATAAGTTTTCCTTCAAAATTGAAATTTTAATATTATTAGCCGTCGTAAAGATAACAAAAATGGTGTATTAAGTAATATGGAAATAAAATCAATGATCTGATTCTATGGAAATTTTAGAGGTTTTAAATTGATTCAAATGTATCACAACGAGTTATAAATTTAATCAGTATTTCTGTTAATATCATGTATACGTAAGGTAAATAAAATGTGTTCATTGTTTAAGCTCAAAATAATCTAACTAAAAATATCATACGGTTAAAATTAAAGTTTTAATAATTGATAGAGCTATTAATAACACTCTTTATAAATTATAACCATTTCAAATAATTCTAAATCACAACTTTCCTCCCAAACGCAATAATTTAACATTCTAATCACTTTTAATATCTCACGAAATCAAATTAACCGCGTAAAGTTCAGAAATTCATTAAAAAAACTAAAACTCCATTCCAATCCTACACGTTTGGTAATTCCATATTCAAATTCGTTCACAAATGTTTACTTTCGTCATTAGAAGAGTGCAATGAATCAATTCCAATGTATCTTTTAATGAGGGGGTAATTACGTTCTACTCGTAAATAAAAATGGGGTTATTTCGTACATTATTTTCTACTTTTTCGAGCGTGTGGGTCGATTTGATTATGGAGATGGTGCAACTGATATTAAAACCAACTTAGTACCTAATGCAGGCTAGCAATGCCGTCGTCAACGTAGTCACCAAGTTTGTAGATATGGAAATGTCTGTTCTAATTTCTACCACTTATGGGATAAGTTTAAGACCTTATAATATAAAGTAAATTTTGAATTTGGAGCATGTGAATTAGTATTAGATGGTAAACGGTAATAATAGAAAAACAGAAGACACATTAGAATATATAATGTTGAAGATGCGTGCACAAGTAATATCCATACATGACCTAGTCATAAAGTACTAAACGTATTGCATATTATTGAGATGATATCATGTTTTCTTAGATACAACTGTAATCACAATCAGAACCTTATGGGAAATCGTTTGGATTACAACAGTTTTCGATTTCCTTAAGTTTGAACGTGAGAAAATCTGATACGTCTGAAGTCAATGAATGTTGAACCAAGATATCGATGTGGGGTCAAGTTTGTATGGGAATAAGAAAACTGGGCACTGGCTGGATTTAATACAAAGTAGGAAGAGGTTATTAGAAAGTAGAATTAAAGATCAATCGATTCGTTAATAGGGTTTGGTTTTTTTTTGTAGTTTTAGATGGTGTTTTTTATAAGAATGACAATTATGTCCTTTGATGCAGATGAGGTTATGAGGTATGATTCATTTGACTCTTTTGTTGAAAAGATGAGGAAGTCAAGACATCAGAAAACGACGAAAACAAAAAGCAACCATGACGTAACGATACCATCTTGAGATGTCCTATGTGCCAATAAGACTTTTCATACCTAACGCATTTTGTACCATCCTCAACACGAAAGTACTTATTTGTTGTATGTTCACTTGAAGTTTTGGATTCCAAGGAGTTGTCTATTTCAAGTTTGCTTTCACTTCAGGTATCAGGTCATATTTGCTTATACTTTAGGTCTTAGTCGTACTTTAGTTGTTGACACTGTGGTCTTTAGTTTCTATTTACTGATCTTACAGTTTAGGGTCACATGCATCTTTAGTTGACTTTTCCTCCTTTTCAAAACCAGTTTCATCTAATTCTTGAAAAAAATAAAATTTGTTGTATCTTCTAAATTCTCTGTTCTGACCTTTATTCAACTATTTTATGATGTATAAGATTATTTGTGATCCAATCAATTTTAAACTACTTAAAATGACAAATGGTTCACTGAATTTAGACAAAATCTTTTGACAACCGTTAGCCTAGTTGGTAGTGACCCTGCCTACGAAGCCAGCGATTCCGGGTTCAAATCCCGGTAAGGGCAAATATTTGTGTGATGAGCGGGAGTATTTGTTTCTGATTCTTGGCTGTTTTTTATGTATTTACGTATGCATATCTCTTTATAAGCAAGTATATCGTTGTCTAGTACCCATATTACAAGCCTTGAGCTTAGTTTGGCACTGGGCAAATTTATATGAGATTGTCACGTAAAATTTCAGAAAATTTACCTCAGTAGTTCTTTGCGAGTTAATTGAAAAAAAAATAACATTAAGATCACCAAACATAAAGTATTATTAACACAAACTTATGTTAATCTAGGAGTTCCACTTTCATCGGCATTATATCACATAGTTCGTTAGCTGCGCGGGCGCAAGGTCGCGTGCGATAAATCGGTGAACTTAGAACTGGAGGCACTAAACAAGATGGCGTGGTAACTGGGGCGTGCTTTTGTAAAACGTTAGTGTCAGCTCGCGTTAGGTTCTCTGAAGTTTATAATCTAATTGTGTTATTTTAATGGTCTCTGGTTTATTTTGTATTTCGAGTCGTAAATTTCTGATGAGCTGACGAGAAAGTAACATATAAATAATACAGGTATATTTATTTAAAATGTCCAATTGAACAAGATTACTGAAGTCATCTTTTAACCTGTCATTCGCGTAGAACTCTTCTATTGCTTTTCCTTCGGGAAATATGTTCTTTTTTGGGTGACGCTCTATGTTTTATCCATGATAGGTACTATCTGTGTTTCAGATTTTATCTTTTTCCTTTTAGCAATTGAGAAACAAACATCAAAACATCCGTAAAACTTTCAAAATGTATAATATTAAAAGGATACCAACTTAGGTATCTACTGTATCAAAAACTAATATCTGTTTCTTTCCAAAACCAGTTAGCCACATAAAGATAAATTATTGATTAGAAAATATAATGTAAAAGTATGATGAAAAAAATACGTTTTCAATTGAATTCGTTTTTTAAAATCGTAAAATAAACAAAAAGAGACTTCCCTTAGAATACACATTGACAAAACAGTAAAGCGTGAATCCTATTGAAGCACAAAAGCAATCGTTAACATCATTAAACAGATGCTCTTAGTAAAAAGCGTTAAGTGGAACAAAATGCGTCACCTTCCCGAAAAAAAACATGAATATAATTTTGATCCCAAACCAGAATCATTAGTCAAGTTTTTTACTTATAAGAAACAACAACACCATTGCGAGTGTTACAGTTAAACTTATTTCAATGTAGATCTTAACTACAGGTGATAAGGACAAAGAAGGTAAAATTTTAAATAGCGCAACTTTGTAAGTAACTTTGCAATCTTTTTGGTCACAACCTCGTATTGTAGCAATTGTCCCTTTACTATCTTTTGATAATAGCTCAGGAGTTACGTCATTAATCAAAGAACACATGCGGATCACTCTTTTGACTGCATAAAACGAAACTGCATTTTGATTGTAAACTTTAATACCATCGCTAACGACATTCTCTTCCTCTCACACCACCTTTAACTCTACTGCTCTTGAATTATAGTTGCGTTCCCTGTGATCATGAGCAAGATCATTTGTTATCATACTTGATCCCATATTTACTTGTGGATTTTCACCTTCTTATGTGGGAATATTCAATTTGTTTACGTCGTCTGTTTTTGTTCAATTGACGCTTTAATTCTTAACATGACTAATGATATCAATTTTCGATGGAAGCTTAAGCAAACTTTGGGTTCTTTTTTAGTTTTTTAACGACAGAGTATCCGGTATTATTTTTTATAAAAAAGTATGTTTAAATTTTGGAACTGATAATTTTTATTAACATTTAGAAAGTCAACATTATTGCCCAAAACTGGTTCGATTCCACTTTTTTGGAGATAAAAGCTTAATTTAAATTACTATTCCATAACCAACAGACAACGTTACAAATCCATATTAATTACTAGATTAAGAATACTTAATATTCATTCAAAAACATCCTGATCTTATCAAAGACAGAAATTATAATGGATTCAAACTAATTAATACGATAAACAACTGTAAAATATAAAAAACCTAAAGCGTTTATAGAAGCGAGAATAAATTATATGAAAGAAAAAACTTCCTAAAGTGGTATATCTAAAAAGCCAGTTGCGACGTTGATGGTCACATATACGGTTCTGGAATCAATTGCTGGGCAATTTGTTTCTTTATAAAACCAATGAACTGTATCAGATTTGAATCAGTTACGTTCCTCATTGACGTATAACTCAATCGATGCCCTTAAAGGGTTTCGTATCGGCAGATTGGTTCAGACTAATTTATGTTTATTTATTATTATTGCTTCATAGGTCTCCTATGAGAAGGGAGAGGATTTATTCTTGAGATATTGTTTTGTAAGGATGATAAATACGTATTGGTTTTGTTTTGCTCTTTGTGATTCTCGATGGAGTTACATATTTCATTTGAGAATTCTGTCGGTGTAATATTTTAGGATCTTTATTGGCTCGCGGTGAATGTGACCTTTTTAGGTGCCATCAAGACATTTTGGTTTCATTACATTTGCATAAAAATGCCAATTCCTTTATAATGGTCATACTGATTTTTATTAACAAAATAACACGAATAATAATAAAATCAAAGGTGTGATTTTGCAGTAGTATTATTATCCTTGTTTTTCTGTTAATTGCCCGTGACAACTTATTTAAATTTGGAAAAACGAAAACCAAAAACATAAACCTTATTAATGAATTGCAATCGATATCAGAAAATTAAGTATGTGAACAACTTTGGAAGGTCAATTTAATTTGGGAAAAGGTCTCAGAAATGACAAATTGACATACAAGTTGTGTGTGTGTATTGTCGCAACATTAAAATAAATAACTGCTGTAAAAAAAGGTTCATTCAGACGATCACAAAAGCCACTTAACTAAAAAAGGGAGCACTTACGGTACTTGTAGAATTAATCACGCGTACCATTGTCAGGGGTTTTGTTGGTAAACTTATATTGTGTGACGAAACCATTGTGTTTCTTTGTTACATTTAAAAAAACGCATTCACTGTCACTTTTCTGTTGCGATTCTCAAATAAATTTGGTTTTGGCAATTACTTTCGTACTTTCGTTACGTCTTCATGCGGTTTAGGTTCATGCATTATTTTTGTTTTTTCAATATCATCTATATTCAATTTTATTCGCTTATTGGGTTATACTCGTATCTAGAGTTACACGATTAATTTAATTTAAATTTCGAAGCCTTCTCTGTTTTCTGCAGTTTTACATGAAACATGCATGTCTTCTATTGTATCGAATAAAGTTGTTGTGACGTCCACATTTTTTCCGTACACAAATACAATAAGGGTCGCTTAGAAGTTAATGAAATAGTTTATTTACTTCAGCTAAACGGACGTCCATTTAGTCTAGTAGGTACTATGTATGTCACAAGAAGATATATCGTCCCTCCTGCATCCAGCAACCTTCACCATTTAGGGGATTTTCTAACTTAAACAACTCACTGTTTTATTCGTCGATAAATTATTTAACCGGTAAGTGGCGGTTTCCTCAGTTATCCCTTCAGAGCATTGTTAAGATTTTGGGTGCGTCTATTTTTAATTTAGTCACATTTCTTCTCGACGAGGCAGCCTGACCGGTAGATTCTTAACTTTCGCTAATGTCTCCATCTTCTGAGTCTGGTCGTTGTTCAAAAACTTCTCGGCTCCGGTCAACCATTCTACATGCAATATTTCCTGTATATTGTTACTTACTACCTGTTATTGTTATCATTATACAGTTTAAAGCTTCTGTTTACTATTTCCTTGTCGCTGTTTCATATTAAATTTGCTCCCATTGCAACATACGCATCAGCATTCCTCTTGAACGGGTTATTATTAATACTTCAATTTTAATGTTCGATATTTCGCTTTGCACAATAAAATTCACTTAACTTTAATAATATTCCTATTGCCATAAATTTACTTGAATAGTTTCGAGTGATCTATTGCTTCTCTCAGAAGCTTGGACTCAAATCATTAAATCTCACGCTCTGAGCCTTCTATTAAACTACTGGAATTGCCTTTAATAATCTATGAACCACATTTCTGTATTGAAATGTAGTTATTCTAGTAGTTTCTTACGTTTGAAAAGGTCTAGATTAGTTCAATTTTAATTTCAAAAGATTATACTTACTATGAATGGCTCGGGGCAGAAAATGAAGTTTATTTATGATCAGGGCTGTTACTTTGCTACTAAAATTTATGAATAATGGTAAATTAATAAGATGTTAGCTGTGTGGTTGCCGGCTTAGAATAGCACCACTCCATGCCTTCCCGTGGATGTCGTAAGAGTCGACTAAGGGAATAAAGGCTTGTAGTACTGTTAGGCGATGGGCTTGCAACCTGTCACTAATACACTTGTAAACATCTTAGCCTGATTATGCAAAATGTGGTTACAGAATTATCAACAAGCTTTTAGAGTTGTTGGCAATTTTGTAGCTCTGCCTACCCCAAACTGGGAATAAAGGCGTGAGTTTGTGTGTGTGTGTGTAATAAGATGTTCATTCATAGCGTAAAGTACACCCATATTGAGTATCCATGAATTTATTATAGTTTTTCTTTGTTCCAAGTTTACTGTTCAACGCCTTAATCAAACGATGTAAAATTTTATACGGAGATAGTTTTGTGATGAAGGTTTTCCAAAAATATAAAATCGAGCAGCAAAACAAGAAAAAAATATCAGGTTGAAGCAAAAAAGACAGACATGTTATTCTCTTATTATGACTCAATTTTCAACTTATTTGATCGGACATTTTAAGTTGTCCCGCCAGAGTACAAAAATAATTTTAGGCCGTGCATTCTTAATTAGGTAGCTTGTTACGACACCTGAGCTATCTTCTTGCACTTCCCTGAATTCTGCTCTATGTATATATAAAATGTAAGTTAACCACAAATAATCGTGTCAGATAATTCTAATCTTGCTTTATTTAAATATTTAACTAGTACCAAACGCGGAAGTTTCAAATATTCCATATTATACAAGTCTCGGATCGTTACAACTTTTCAACCAAAGCCGAAAGACTTATCACCAATAAATAAGAACACGAATAAAACCGTAAAGCACTAGTATTTATTACCCTGAGTTTGATATATCAGGGTTTAGCGTTGCCGAGATTACAGCTATTGGGCAAATCATCTTAAATCATTAAGGCGCCATCATCGCCGTTCACTATTATAATAACATTACCGATCGCATTCGGGGGTTTGGTTCACTTGGGTCGTTTTTGAATTTATAATAGACCTAAGAAAACGGGAACTTCGATTTTTGAAGCTATGCTACAGGACAACAATACAAGAACAATTATAAATAATATTACACAACGAGAACAAACAAGAAATAATAATATAGGATAGTAATTTAGGCAATATTTTAAAATATTAAATATTATTTTTCGTTATAATTAGCGTCTTTATTAATACTTTGGCCAGTGATTTAAATAAATATTATGAGGTTAATATTGTTTTAATAAGGTTTGTGTTAATAAAAAATACCTTACGAGTTGAGAAATGAAATAAAAATTGCTTTAGTTACAAGTAGAAGCCACTTTTCTCTGCGCTACCCGTGCGCTAATACGATCTAATAACATTTTTATATGTGGGAAAAAGACCGTAATAGGATCAATGTGATATTATATTTGAAGTTATGTTTTTTTTTAGCTTTAGTTGTGTCCGGTTTAAGCAGTTAGTAGGAAGATGAATGGTCATTACGAAATCAAAATCAGATTTAAAATAAACTTTACTTTTAGAATTCGGTGAAGCAAAAACCTTCACGTAAATATATAAAAGCATTTACACTTTAAAATAAAACTAATATAAACGTTCCAATGAGTTTTAATTACTACTCATATATATTTTTAATTTTATTTCACATAACTTTAAATGTTACCACTCAAACTTTAGCCATACGTTAATTAGAAAAAGTCGCATTCATGGTTACGTCATATTTAGACAGAATGTAGTTTAAGGATTTATTTAAAAAAATGAATGATTCGGAACTTCAAATATCTTTTAAAGTTTTTGAAAACCGTTACGAAAGAACGTCAAACGCTGATCAGACCATATCACGATACGTGGTATAATTGGACAAAAAAACATTTGGAACATGTCAAAATGATGCTTCGTGTTTTGATACGCCATGTGCCTTTCAATGGAGATAAAATCGTATTGTAAAGCATAGAATTGCGAGTTTTTATTAGCTTTTCACGTTATTTGCCGAGCCTTTTGATTTCGATACAAAATTGACTCCATTTAGAGGTCTTGGTGCTGAACGCGGTAAGAATATTACGAATATGTATGACAATTGATAATCTTAAGGTTAACCGTACGTTTTTATCACATGACAAGTATTTTAAAGTAATCAGCTAGTTCTGATTCAATATCCTAAAGTAATGTCTTATCATCATTATTTAACACAATTTATTCAGATATAACATGGATTTTATGTAGGAAATAATATTTTAACGTAACATCAATTTACGACGTTTTTCGATTCATTTTAATAATAACACACGCACGACTATCGGATCAATTCAACAATAAAGATTGTATCTTAACCCGCAACTCCTAATCCAAAACAACTATCTCAAACGGTAGCTACTGATCTAAATACGAGCGATTACCCTCTATTAAAGTGACACAATATAATTTACTGTCAAAATTATTCATACGGAAGCTTACAATGCACCCCTGAACTCTAAAACCGGTACCAGACAATGGTATCACTTCATGTTAAAACATTTATTTGGTAGCGTACTTCCATCAGTACTTTTGATAAAAGTCGTAAGTGATGTTAATACTTTGATCGTAAATAAGCTTCGTGTCTGTACGAATAAAGCAGTAACTGCACTTCCGTTGTTTTTGTAAAAGAAAGGTATATTATTAAAATATTACGCTACTTAACTGACAATGATGAACATACCAGAAGTCAATTTTTGAACTGGTTTGTTTTAATGGTCAATGTTTTGGAGACAATGCGTTTGATTTATTATTGTATGGTAATATAGGGTCTTGTTTATGGGAATTGTTTTTTTTACAAGTGCCATGTTTATTTAAATGGGTTAACCTAAGTTTATTGGGGGACTGGCGTATTAAAATTGTATACATAGATCAGTATCACCAGATTTGTGCGTTGCGAGTAATAATTAAAATTTTCTGTTGCAAGAAAAAAAAAAAAAGTGATATTATAATTCAAATAATCCTACTTATTTTAAAAAAAAACTTAGATAGCCACTTAATCTCTTTGCAGTAGAAATGCTTTTATGTTTTTGGTTTAAATAGGAGCATTGTATACTAGTACGTGAAAGGCCGAAAAGTAAAAAAAAACTGTGCACATTCTAACACGAATTGACCTAGTTCACAAAAAAAACACCTACCTTCTTATATTTAGATAAACATGATGAATAAAATAAAAAAACGTTTAGTTATCTCGGCTTCGAACCTACCTATAAATACCTAACATACCTATTTTGAAACAAATATTTGCCATTTTTGCCGCGGATTGAAACTGAACTTCTAGGAATCGAAACCAAACTGCGAACCAAATCATAACGACTGCATCATGTGACCAAAAATAAAGTTTGGTACTTGTTTTTGGCGACACGATTTTACCTACAATGTCTCAATAATTAAATTTGTTATAGGGTCAGTTTCAGGGACCCTATTACTACACATTCCGTCTGTCCGTCAGTTAGACTGAACTTTAAAAAGACAGCTGATATTTTTTTAGAATAATTACGGTGTTTAATGGTGGAGACTTTAAAAATAAAAAGTAACATAAAAAGAGGGTCCTTAAAAAGAGGGTCCTCAAACTTAAAACGTTTTTTTTTTGGTTAATGTTTTATAATAAAAACGGTAATAAGTACATAAAAGCATTTAAATTTGGTGTGATTATAACTTAAACCCTAAAAAAACCGAACAATTACTCGGGCTGTATGGAAACTCGAGGCGCTCACCCGACTCGCACTTGACCGGTTTTTAGTACTAGTTGGAGTAATCCCAAACCAAAATGCATGAAAGGTCATCGACATAGTCTAAGAGCCAAGCTTGATCGTTAACTTCCGTAATCTAAATCGATACGGCGCGGCAGACGCTCTTTATAAAAAGAGTCATAAATACCCATAAAATTAACATGGAATGACAATTTACAAGTGCCCAGGCTAACGGATGGTCGGATCTCATAAATAGTGTAGAGAAAGAGAATAGTATATTTTTTTACAAATACGTCGTTTTGTCGTCCTTTACCTTAGTCATGTTCTTTTGTTTTTAAAAAGGTCTATCTCCTCTTACGCTGTTTTAACTTTGAGGTTTTGTAATATCACTTTACAGTTTTTTTTTACTGATTACATTCGTTTTATTGTTTCGAAAAGTATTTAAAAAAAAATAAGCTAACGTCAAAAGTTGCAAGTCATCGCAGATTTTTTCGACTATTTCGACGAGTTGAAAGAATAGTTTTTGTACATACATACATAGCTACACTCACGCCTTCAAGTGGGGTAGGCAGAGGTACAATACCCTTAACATGAGTGACAATTACCGTACTCGCTAGCGAATCGAAAGCTCTGTCCCTCGCAGACCTGGCAGTGTTCTTATAGAGTGCGAGGGACAGAGCATTCGACTCGCTAGCGATTGTGACTCATGGTAAGGGCACAGAATTACCAACGACTCTAAAACCTTGTTGTTAATTCTGTAACCAAATTTTGCACAATCAGTTTTTGTAAACATAGAAAAAATTAAACTTGCCATAATTTTTAATGAAGTAATAAATAACAGTTCGAAGCATTAATTTGACCATGCAGTTTAGTTGGTATTGTGATCATGTATATGAAGCTAGCGTTCCCGGGTTCGATTCTCAGTTGTCGCATATATTTGTATGATGTGCACGAGTATTTTTATTGTTGGTTTTGGATGTTCTTTGTATATGTTAATATTTCTCCACAAGTAAAAAAATATACGATAGTCTCACATTGATTAATTAATGAGCTTAGTTTGGGACTAGGTCAATTTATATTAGATTGACCCTAATTAAAAAATGGTCTAGCTATATTTTTTGCTAATTTAAATAAACATTTCCAGCGGAATGCCGATTTCTATTAATGTATTACGTGAATAAAGCCGATCTGAAACTGCATAAAAATTACGAACATTTAAAAGACGAAAATCGCCGTAATAACGATAAAAAGTCTACGCTGAGCCCTAACAAATTTTACTAACTTTATTACGTGATTGTTAAAAATTTGCTCTATAAGTTACCGACTAATAAGAGAGCGGCATGACGGCATCTTTAAAATATGACCGACGATTTTAAAACCGATTCAAATTCAAATTACGAATAAGAATGTCCATAATCGGATTTGCACTAATTTTGTGTCAAGTTTTTTAAAGCTTGAATAGTTTTTAAGTGATGACGTTGCTTTAGGCGATTCAGATGGCCAGTTACGATTTTAAATTTGTTCTTTTTTTGTTTATGCTATCTTTGACCGAAGATTATTTATTATAATTTATTCTTAAACGGTAAGGCATTGTCGCTTGCGGTTAATGTGGTTGCCTAAAATCTATAGTGGTTATGTTAATTCATGTTATAGTTTGCTAAAAAAATGATGATATTTCGAAAAGTATGTCAAATTAAGTTTCTTGTCTAAGTTTTTGAGTCACAGTTTGAAGAGTGGAAGTTAATATAATACAAAATAAAATGTTATAAAAGTCTTAATTCTACTGATGTACTTAATAAAAAAAAAGCATATATGTTATTTACCTGCTAGATTAGACCGAAAATATGTTGATTGTTCTAAAATATGTAGAAGCACGTTTTCTAGAACTAGAAACAGCGTAAGTAAGTCAAATGTAGCTAATATTATCCAAAGAAGTTCTCCAAACCTATTTTAAACATAAAACTAATAATATTTTTTATTTCGAATCGTTTACTTTATCTCTTTATCTAAACATTATGGCATAGTTTTATTAAATAAGAGCTGGATATTAAAAAGAACATAACGTCATTCACATTAAATGCCCAGGATCCCCACGTCTATAGCAATCCGATTCAAAGTGGAGTTTTTGGTACTCAACATGCTAATAGCTTCATTGAAGTAACTTCAAGATCTGATAAAATAAACTATTTATGTCGAAGCATAGTTTTAACTATACTCTTTCACAGTACGTTGAACAAGGATGGCACGATTGACTTAAACAGTACAGTTAGTTTGAGATCTAGATAAGTTTTATAGTTAGAAATATAAATTCTTGAAATGCGCTATTAACGTCTTATTTAATTGTTTAAGTAAGCTACATACTTAGATATTTATTTTAATAGAGGTAAGATGTCGCGTCTTTGGGAAACTTTAGAACTGTTTAATTGCTTCTGATTGTGTAATAAAATAGTTTTTTTTATGTATTTCAATTGGCTTACGCTGCCATAGTTGATACGTTTCCTCTGTTTAGAAGAATCGAAAATCTTTCGTCAATTTTTAAGGGTATGAGTTTATTAACTATTATAGTAACTAAACAGTTACTGCCAGTAATGATGTTCACCAACATATAAAAATATTTGACACGTCTCTATTACATAGGCATTAGGAATGTCAGAGAGAGATATTTTTGAGCCCGATGTTGGGAAGTTATTTTTTTGCTAGTAGGCAAACGAACTCACAGTCCAACTGATGGTAAAAGGGATCTGTGACCATAGACATCTGGACCCTTAACTCTACATTCGCACCCTGCAATCTCATATGCTAATATTATCACGAAAATTAAAAAAAAAAACAAATTGTCCCACCACACCGGAACACAATAATGCACAACACCGGAACACAAGAATGTGACCTGGATGAGAAGCGATGGATGACTGTGCTGGGAATTTATGAGATTCTGCGAGTTCATTGATAACAAGCAGTCTTTTGTGTATGCATGAAACGCTTATTATTACCTTAATCTATGTATTTTGTATTCCTTACTTTGTAGAAAACTGATTCCTCAGTGTATTGGTTTTCCACGATAATGTCATGTAAATATGCATACAGAGTACATACATACATACATTAAATCACGCCTGTTTCCCAGAGGGGTAGGCAGAGACCACTTCTTTCCAGCTGCTACGATCCTGACAAATCTCTTTCGCTTCTTCCACATTCATACATCGAGTCATGCATGCACGTCGGTTTCGGGTTTTTAAAATTCGGCCCTTTTCCAGTATTTCTCCTATTTGATTCGAAAAAGTACGCCTAGGTCTTCCGACCCTCCCACTCACTTACGCTCTGTATATCTCTTTCTTCAATCGTCTTTCATCCATCCATCATGTAATATGATTGTAAATAAATAAAAACAGATGCTTGGCGGTAGGTTTATTAATGCTATTGACTGTACTGTTCAACTAAAAGATGCTGTATGGACCTTCGCCTCATGTCGGCCTGCATACATCACAGTTGTCAGAACTGCCTGCGCCGGCGCACGCCGCTGTCCACCAATTAAATCGCGGCTGACATAACAAATTAAACGAGCGATAATGTGTTAAACTTAAGAGGGTTCTGTATATAATGTTATATATTTGAGTAAGGACTGAAATAATTGGAGATTGTTAGCGAAACATAAGAAGTGAAAGCTCACATGAAATTTGTCTAAAATTCAAATATAGAATTTGAATTTTAGACATTTAATTATTAAATGTACTCTAAATCTAATTCTAAAATTATAATTAAAAAAAAGTGTACGCCAATAATCTTGATCCTCAGGGTTGGCAACGCACAATCATGACAATGCAAATGTCTGTCGGCTCTCAGAGTCAGTATCGATTAAGTAGTTACTTAGTGACGATTTTTATACAGAAGTTTAAAGAAGGAACGAATTCTTTGTCTCATTTGTCTTTGAGTGCGGTGGTATTAGCATTGTACCGAAAAGTAACTTCTCGAATTGTGAAAGTTTATTATGAGAAATTCTCGGAAATTTCTAAGAATATTCTTAAATTTTGTATGGAAAGAGAACATTCTCAATGCTCTCAAATGTTTCCGATAATATTCTCAGTAATTTCTTGAGAAGATTTCTTAACTTCTGTGTTTGTTCTGCAACTTGTACATTGCCAAGTGGTATACTATACGCTTTAAAACCCATTTACCATCTGATGGCTTGTGTGCTCGTTTGACTCATCCATGCTCCAAAAAATAATACATACATACATACATACAATCACGCCTCTTTCTCGTAGGGGTAGACAGAGACCACTTCGTTCCATTTGCTACGATCAAACATCCCTCGCTTCCTCCACACTCATAAGTCTCTTTATACACGTGCGTCGGTTTAGGGTCTCCTGACCTGGCACTTTCTTAATACGTCCCCGATCTGATCGTGGAACGTTCTTCTTGGCCTTCCCTTCCAACATTCCCATTTACTCTTGTCTCATATCTGTTTCGTCAATCTCACTTTACCCATTACCATTCACAAAAAATAATGATTTTCTAAAAACTTCATTTACTTACTTTTAAAGATTAATTTGTCATATTCAACAAAAGAACAAAAGCTCGACATATTTTCTAGTTTAAAAAAATACTGAGTTTTTTTCTGTGCCTGCCCCTAAATCCTATCACGCGGGGTCAGCCGGATCACTCATAGATGCGCGTGCGCCGACTGGCACTGGATTAAGATGGAGCGGTTTGTTCTACACGATCACTGTACACGCATTGTATGCATGTTCATATTATTGCAGAAACAGCAAATAACAAAGTAATACGACGCGCTGGCCTAGTTGGTAGTGACCCTGCCTACGAAGCTAGCGGTCCTGGGTTCAAATCCCGGTGAGGACAGATATTTGTATGATGAGCGCGAATTGTTCCTGAGTCATGGATGTTTTCTTTTTAACCGACTTCAAAAAAAGGAGGAGGTTCTCAATCCGTCTGTTTTTTTTTAATTGTTTTTTTTAATGTTTGTTACCTCAGCACTTTCGACTGGGTGAACCGATTTTGATGATTCTTTTTTTATTTGAAAGCTGGTGCTTCCCGATTGGTCCCATTTTTATCACAATGAAGATCTGATGGTGGAATCCATGAGGAATCGACGGAACTCTTCAAAATTTATAGGCACACCTATAGCGATTTTGGTATTTTTCATTGTAACTCGTGTATTTGGTCTTGGAAAGCACTGTTTGGTGAAGTGGAACTGATGATGAAGACCACAGATGGCCACCGGAACTCCTAAATGGTATATATTTCGAGGGTGGCGACAAGATATTTCGATTAAGATAGTTGAGCGACTATGACGAAGCATATTTAGGTTGAAATATATGACTATGACTTTCCCACAGCGTTGCTTGCGGCGAGATTGAAATGTTCTATTGTTTCTTATTACTTGAGAAGTGGGAGAATAACAGCATAATTATGATCACTAAAAAGTATAAAATTAAAAAATGTTTAAAATAACAAAAACCCGCCTTCAAAAAGCAAAACATAACTTCTTTAAAATGGTAGGTAAATAGGTCAGTCCAACTGAAGTCGGCGTCCAACAATATTTTAACCAAAAGCAGACTTCAGTTGGACTGACCTATTTACCTATTTAGGTTTTTGTTTTTTTAAACTTTTTTTTTTTGGTATATATTTCTCTATAACTCCGCGTCCAATGCAAGAATCCAATAAAAATTGAGCCTAATGCAATTCTAAGGCTACATAAAACCACTTAACTATGAACGTTATGAAGTAGCGGAGGCTACTCGGAACCAGGGGTCGAACTTATGGTGATGACGTCAATATGACGACATTTTACGTACTTGGTGCGACGCGCTAGCTTGTTGGTAGTGACCCTGCCTACGAAGCTAGCGGTCCTGGGTTCAAATCCCGGCGAGGGCAGATATTTGTGTGATGAGCGCTAATTGTTCCTGAGTCATGGATGTTTTCTTTTTTTGGTATATATTTCTCTATGACTATAAGTATTTATATCGTTGTCTAGTACCCATAGTACAAGCCTAGAGCTTAGTTTGGGACTAGGTCGATTGGTGTGACATTTTCCCCTGATATTTATTTATTTAATAAAACAGAAACCATATGGTACTCTTAATGGGTATGACCGTCTGGGGTCCTTTTCGAATACGTTTAACAGAGGTCTCTATTTACTATCATTAAACATCGGTATCAACGTTCAACTTTCATGGCAAAGTACGGTTTGCAGAAAAACAAATAGAAACAAATATGTCTAGTATTTTTTTTTTGTTTATAAACAAAAATAAAGACGCTAAAAATGTATTAAAGGTTTAATAAATTACTAAAATTTTGCTGGATATGGATTTTGCTGTTAACCTTCTACATCTCTTATAATATATAGGTGAAAAACTTAAGTAAATGACCTCTTGCATGTAGTTGTAACACATCTGTATAGACCGTTCGATATTCTATATTTGAAATTTGACGTAAATTCCATATAGATTTTGTACACATGACTTAATTACCTTTCCACACTGACTAATGTTTATTTGGTGTGACAATTAAATTGACATTCGTTACCTACATACATACATAATCTCACGCCTTCGTTCCCAGAGTGGGGTAGGCAGAGCTACAGAATTACAAACATCTCTAAAAACTTGTCGATAATTCTATAACCACAATTTGCACAATTAGGCTAAGATGTTTACCAGCGTATTAGTGACAGGTTGCAAGCCCATCGCCTAACAGTACTACAAGCCTTTATTCCCTTAGTCGTCTCTTACGACATTCACGGGAAGACATGGAGTGGCACTATTCTAACTCGGCAACCACACGAGGCCTATCGCTCCGCTATCGTATCGCGAGGCTTCGTTACCTATTTGACATATATTATTTTTCGAATGCAAAATAAGTATTAAAGATCTATGACATTATTTAGAATATAAACCTCTTTAAGCATAAGTACAGCAAAAATATAGATACAGTTAGCTGCTGCATAATTATGTTTTAAAAAATAACAGAAAATAAAAGTTATTATTCATTAAATATTCGAACGTATTTCTTTTTTTGCTACCCTTACCGGGTGCCATAAAAACTGAACGTTGATACCGATGTTTAACAATCATCCACCAATAGAAACGGCCAGTGATTTTTTGACCAGTAACTCTTGTGAACTAATTTAAACTTAAACTCCTTTAAAAATAAGGTACAATTTAGAATGGATTACTGAAAAAGTACCTATGTCCATTTCTACTACTGCTCTACGATGTAATTATCGAGGAATCCTAGCAAAACTTAATTTATTTAACTTTTACTTTTTTGCCCATCCATCTTTGACATCGCAGGGCTTCACCTCCGCCTGTTAGAAAGCTGGTCGGGTCGAGTGCATCTTCACTGGAACTGGTCGTGTCACTGAGTTGAAAGTGCGATTCTCTATTTAAAATAGGTTGTATGTACATGTATGTAACCGGGTCTATATTGTTGTAGGTCATAAGTTCATAACCTATCGATGTTTCGAAATATTGCTGTCCGCTGTTTTTTCCTACCGAATTTTCATTTGTCCTTCTTGTTCTTTGTCCCTAGCTTTTCAAAAATTAAATGTTTAAAGAGATATACAGGATGGAAAAAAACGAACGCCACATGTCATGGAAAACAACTACCTTAAATACTGGAAATAGCAAGTTCTATGCAAAGGAGATTTACTTTAATTTTTGAAAACAAAAAATACAGCATTATTGGATTTTTGAAAAAAATCCGCTTCCTTAACCGGGAATCGAACTGGTAGAATATAACAAAACAATAAAGTCGTGTTTTATGATACAGATTGAAAGGGTCATTAATAGTGATCATTTATGTCCATAACATATACACTTTTAAATTAAATAAAGACCATAAAATACTTCTTTATTATTTTGTCATAATAGACCAGTTCAATTCCCGGTTAAGGCAGACAAATTTTCAAAAATCCAAAAATGCAGCAATAATTGTTTTCAAAAACGAAATTAAGTCTTCTTTGCGTAGAATTTGCTATTTCCAATATTTAAGGTAGTTGCCGTCCATGTTGTATTCGTTTTTTCAACCCTGTATACCTACAGAATCTGTAGGTGGGGTTAGGTTAGTTTTATAATCCAGGAAAGTTAAACAGTTACAGAGTAAAATGTCTTTCGGACGAATGAAGTTTTTCGGAAGTAAAATAGGTAACCGTCTGTCTTTCTGCCTTTGCGTCTGTAGGTGTAGGTAGGTAGCTAACTCCTCCTAAACTACGCAACGGATTTTTATTTTATACATAATCAATTCTGCGGTCCTAGTATTTTTGCGTTTATCACGTGACAAAATGTAGATAAAGCATCCGTCCACAGATATAAATACACATAGATAACGCCAATGCATCTACTTCGCGCAAATCCGGACTTAAACCCCGACCAAGCGTCGGGGTTGGCCGTCGCTACTGACGCTCCGCGCACCTGTTGTTGCAGCCGGTTGGAATGAAAATTAAGAAAATACCTCGCAGCGTGATAATAATCTGCAATAGCCCAAAAAGCGACGACTTTGAATCGATTTTGCTCGGAAAACGGAAAATTCTCTTCTCTTGGTATGTCTCAGTTGGTAGCAAAAAGTGACACGGTTGGTTTTCATACAGCAGAAGTTTACGTTATCTATGTGTATTTATATCTGTGCACCCGTCACTTTCGTACTTATATGCATGTCAAAAAGTGACGGATGTTTTATCCACATTTTGTCACGTGATATACGCAGCCATATAATGGCTGGTTTATGTAGGGGTTTTACAGAAAACTCACATAAACCGAAGCGAAGCGAGGGCGGGTCGCTAAATAATTAAATATATAAAGTTCACTATAATAAGTTTCTTGAAAAGCTTTTCCTACAAACGCATTTCCAAAGCCCGGTGACACCACAACCGCTTCAACCGCAGATTAACGAGTTCCCAGGCCCAAAGAGCAGAGGTCCGGTGCTCCCGGTAGCTGCTAATTAACAGTCAGTTAATTGTTTTGACTGCGACCAGTTGGACGGGAAACGTGGTCGGTTGTCACGAGAAATAAAAGTTAGAATTTTCCAATTAGCTTCTCTTAGTGTGCTACGATAAATAAACGCGTAGTTTTTACTGAATAATAGTGAATAATACTTTATCGTACAAACGGGAAAACAACAAACAACAAAAAAGACAGAAACACAAAATGTATGTACAAAGGCGAACTTATCCCTGTAAGGGATCTCTTCCAGTTAGCCTTTGAGCCATTGGGTAATGTTTGAAACAACAAATAGACAAACATACAGCAACGAAAGGGACTAGATGTTTCATAATAGCGTTAATATCTAGTAACCAAATTAAAGTACTAAGATAACTATAATTATTATAAATGTAAAGTATAGCAAGGTATCTTTAAATTATAAGGGATCACACACCAACAAATAACAATGATTATAACGCCGCAAGGGCTCTTTTTAGAGTAAGCCATTTAATCATACATTTAGTTTTTTTTTTTATTCGTTGGTTTAAATTGAAGTAAGTTCGGTAACAAGTATGTAGGTATGTATGCATGTAGATATTTAATTACAAAATGAAGTACAAAAATTTATAATATAGAAAACAGGGGACAGTATCACACAAATTGATCAAATCCTAAACTAAACTCTATAACAATCAAATTATGACCGTATGATCTTTGAATTAAGAGTTAAGTGTCCATTATTGGTGCCTGTCAGTTAAAACTGTCAAAGACTGGTACCACCACGCAAAAAAATATATTTACAGATCAAAAATACGTTGACATAATATCCAGTTCCCATTCTATACGAAATGCAAATAAAACTGAAGGCTAACAGATGAGCATATTAAGTCAGACCTGCGCAATTTGCTAACATTTTCCTGTTTTATCATAGCCTAGATCAAGATACTAGATATAACGTTGAGGTTTTATGTAGACATAAGGTAAGGTACATTATAGTTGAAGATATTCATGGGCGAGATGCTTTGTGTATATTTGCATCAAATAAATATCAGGAAACCATCTCACACAAATTGACCTAGTCCCAAACTAAGCTCTAGGTTTTTAGTTTTAGACAACAAGAAACTTACTTATATAGTGAAAAACATACTTAAATAAAAAATAAGTTTCTGCCAAAAATGTCGTTTTTGGGTCAAGCTTTTGTCGCCAACTGTACTTTTTTTTGCTCAGTCGTCATCTACTCGTCAAGACGATTCCAACGAACCTTAGGGTTAATCATGTGTAATTTAGGAGTTCCAATGACCACCCTGAGTCTCCATCATCAGACCAGCTCAATGGTAGTATATTATTGTATTTTCATCAGAACTAAAGGTGTATGCAAAATTTCAACTTCATCGGAAACCGGGAAGTGGGTCAAATTTAACATAAAAGATTTGACCCGTACATACATACATACTTACACACATACATACAGACATTGCAAGTTAAATAAAATCTTGTAACATCTAAGGCTTCTTTAACCTACCTCCAAGTAGCAGTGTTGGCATTGTTGTGTTCTAATATGGGGAAAAGACAACCGGTGAAATTACTAGCCACCATAGTCCCCAGAGTTGGCAACGTATTAGCAGTTTTGTGATTATAGTCTTTACAGTGCAAATGTCTATGGGTCTCAGAATCCCACTTAACATCAGGTGGTTTGTGTGCTAAGTTTCCTTCTCGTTGACATAAAAAAGCTCAGAAACAAATATTCGCGGGTCTAAAAAATACTTGCCCTTACCTGTAATCGAACCTGGGACCGCTAGCTTCGTAGGCAAGATCGTCAACAAGTCAAACCGCATTGTCACGTCGTTATATTTAAACACACTGATGCCAACGCGAGGTTAAAGTGATTTACAATTCCTATTTCCAGTAAAACTATTTTAACTGCTTCTACTCTGTTTTACGACGTAGGTAAGAAAGTGACAGCGCTTTATGTCCGCCATTGTTGCAAGTTTCACTGGGAAATTTTCTTTCAAGTAATGTGCCAACATTGTATGGTAGTACTTTATTTAGCAGTATTTTCAGCACTTCTCTAGTGTTTGAATACACATTACCTTTTGTCTTGAGATTGCAGATTACAATAATGAATAATTTAATTACAGCTTTATGCGCTATTTATAAGTAGTTACTTTGTGTATTTCACAAAGAAGTGTTTACCCTTGCATCCGTATTATGAATGCGAAAGTGTATGGTTGGGAAATTTGGTATTTTAAGGCTATTTATATAAAAATAAAGAATTTGGTAAACTGCATGACGTATGAAATTGGTGTAATACAGTTGCAAATCACAACTTACGACAGCAGTAATTGTCACGTTTACTTTTTAACCATTATAACGGAAAGTGAAGATCTAGTTTCCTTAGGCTAGGAGCTATTACTCAAATGATTAAAAAAACTCAAAACATATAAAGGATTTTGTTTATCTGAAAGATTACTTGTTTTTTTAAATAGATTTTAGAGGACAATGTAACACAAATTGACCTAGTCCCAAACTAAGCTCTAGGCTTGTACTATAGGTACTAGAAAACGATATAAATACTTGTAAAGAGAAATATTTTAAAGCGTATAAACACCCAAGACTCAGGAACAAATACTCGCACTCATCACACAAATATTTGTTCATAGTCCAGCACAGCTTTCCTACTTGCACTCTCATTTAACAGTATAGGGTAGAAGTCCCGGTTTTGGCCGTCTTTACACTGTTTTTGGCCACTTTAAATTTTAATATCTAAAGCATTATGAAATTACTAACAAATTTTTATATTTTAGCTTAAAATTAAACTTTTTTTTGTAGATAGAATTGACATCATCTTGATTTTTTGATTGCGTTATTTGTAATGTTTTATGCCTATCCTCATGTATATATTACGTATGTATTTATTTAATCGTGCAATTTATGTAAGTATTTTAATAAATTTAATACATTGATAAATATGTAGGTAGGTATACATTATTATGTCGCACCGCCACCACAAGCTTTGCTTTGCACAAAGGTTTTTACTGGTAGAGAATGCCTAACAGCATTAAGTTCGTCTTTTGTATATTAAGTGTATTCTTTTGTGCAGTAAAGAATAAATAAATGATCTTCAGTCTTAACTATTTCCGAATATTAATTTTAATTTAACAGTATTTCTGATGCATGATGCTCAATTTCAACCTTAAAATAGCCGAAAAGGGTACAGTGGCCACAAACGGTACTTCTACCCTATTTGTCACTCATGTTTCATAAAAAAACGAAGATCCCTATTAATAAACTGGTAGCACTATAAGTATAGTATTTATTCTTAAAATCCCGTTATAAAACAAAAGCAATCTAAATATAGAAAAACAAATTCCACAGAACCTGCTAGCCTTTATCTACAAATACGCATCCAAGGCCAGTTCCCTGCTTGTAAGATATTTCATTACATATAAGATGCCCGCGAAGATATGCCGTTTGACTCGTTAACATATTGCAGTGATATATGAGCGAGCGGGGTTACAGTATGACTTCCTGTGGACAGTATGACTTAGTGGGGGTTGTTTGACATGTGGTATGGTTGCGACCGAGGTGTATTTTTGTATTAGTAGTACAAACATGACTTGGATGTGTTTTACGATGAAGTGTTGTTACTTTATTTGACAGTTAGTAATTAATTAAATGTTAATCATTACTTATGCCGAGGATTTTGCTCACGGTTAAGTTGTTATTTTTTCAGAAACAATTCAACTTTCTTTAACGAAAATTATTCCGGTACCAAATTTTGTGAAAGTGTAAAAAACATTACGAGTTGTCATTGACATCCCTATTAGCACAACGTGATTTTTACTAGGTGCTAAAAAAGTACTACTTCTGTAGAAAAAGCAACAAAATAGTGGACTGAATTGACAACATTTCAAAAAAAAAAGGATTTTTGTTTTTTCGCGTTTATAATAGCGGGTTAAAAATTAGAGTACCCGTGTTTCTCGGTTTTTCTTTATTTAACTTAAATTCGTCGTTAATAATTTATTAAAGAAATAGTCATTAAAAATACCGTATATACAAAGTTAGGAATACTGACGTCGTGATCTTAGCAGGATATAAAATAAAAAAAAGTAACTTTAAACAGAAACAGAACTGACTGTCATGTCATGTCACTTGTCAACAATAACAACTGTAACAACATAAATTCGTCGAATTTGGGCAGATTGCGACTATCCGCTTTTACAAATATGTTAGTCACATTCATTTTAAATAGCGTATATCAAAACAATAGTATTACGAGAATCGAAAGCGTGTCGTTAGAATCAAGTAATCCGTCAGACAGATAAAAAATTGACATGACAGTTGTATATTTTTTTCAATTCCTATGCTAATAAATGGACTAAGGGCACTATAAGTGTATTCCTAACATTCACAATCCAACTTTTTTTACTGTTTTTCGTAAATATAAAAAAACTACTGCATAAAAAAAAAAACAAAAATATTTTTAGTGGAATCAGCAGTGTAAAATCTAGAAACGGTATTTTAATTTACTACCTTAGCATATATGAATTGTTGTCAATTGTTTATCTTTATGCAAAACTCTTTTAAAACTGTTTTCCGTTTGAAAGTGACAATGAGGATAGAGATTCACACCTCCATTTTTTAATTATCATTGCAAAATATCTTTATGTATCTACGATTTCAAATGTATCTAATTCTGGTTCCAAGCTCTGGGAGTTTTTAAATTATGCTGTTTTTTTGCCATCAACGAGGGCCGCTAAAGTACCTTGCCTACGCCTATGTACACTCAAGACATGACTACGATGATTTCAAGAGACCATCATAATTGTCACTCAAACTCAAATTAACAAAAAACTTTCTTAAAGTGTTTTTTCCACTGATGAAGCGAGACGAGACGAAGCGGGACAAGATTTCAATTACAGCCCATTTTCCGCAATACTTTCCATATGCGATTAACGTAATAGAAAACAATAGAAGAAGAAAATAAATTTCTAATGTGGTTAAAAATTACAACAGCAATTATTTGAAATCTCGCCTCGATTTACCTCGTCAATTCAGGCTGGAAATTCTTGGCGGTATAAAACCATATCGTCTTTTACCAGTTATCGTATTGTAAACGTTTTGATAGCTCTTATTTACTTGACCGTAATGGCGACCGAGTTAAAAACAATAGGATACAAGGTAAAAATATACATGGTTTTTACCGCCTAGAATAGAGGCCCAGACTATCTCTACCTAATTTAAAACCTACTTTTCTCATTGCTTCAAATTCCGTTGTAAAACATCTTTAGATCATAAGGCTCTTATTTGAATAAAAAAAGTAAAACTACTTATTCGTTGCTTGATTTGTAACCTTTATAGAATATTGACCCGTTGTTATTGTAACAAAATCAGTATAAAAAACTTTGTAGTAATATGACGTTTTTGAAGTGTAGCTGTGTGTGCGCAGGTCTCATATAAATAGGAAAGTACTGCATTTTAGTGCCGACTAATATAAGCAGACACTTACAATTATCTTTTTGCTGTCGTGATAAATATGTGATTGCCGCAAATTGGTGATGACGTCAAACATGATTCGTGTGACCCTGTCAACTCAAGCGGTTAATTTTATTTGTTTGATTTAAATCGGTGAAGCGGGATTATTGTAAAGGAATGTTTTTTTTTGTAATTAAGTAATATTTTTGAAATTAAAGTACAGCAGGCCAGAGACGAGTAGGAACTTTTAATCCTGCCAAGTTTGTTAATAAAAGAGATATATAGCTATATGAGTCATATAAGTCTGTCTGTTTCACTGCCAGGAATTTATTCAGTTTTGACAATTATAGAGCCTTAGTAACTAGAAACAAATGTTAAGCATATTAGTACCTCAATGTACTTCAAGTTAAACAGAATGGCAATAAAATTACGAATTAGTTAATAACATTTATAATGACAAGTTCTTAACACGCTAAATATTTTGACTGTACTTAGTAGTAAGTAAAGGTTATTTTTAGTTTTGTGATTTCTCTCTAAGGAAAATTTGTAAGTTTAAAAAATATTGTTAATCAATTGAATGTCTTCATATTATTATTATATATTTACCCAAGGAACTCTAATGGCTAAAGTTTAGTACCGGTCGAATTAACTTGTCCATCACTAGAGTTTGATTTTGACATGTCATGTTACGATGAAAGAAAAAAACATATTTATGGTTAATGATGTAAACAACATTACAAATTATGATAATTTATTACCATAGACATGGTTTTTATATCTATTCAATTACAGTAGTCAGAAGAAAAAAAGATGACGGGAAATTATTCCAACTTTAAACGAGACTATATTTTTTTATAATATGGACACAAAAAAATAAACTCAACAATAAAATTATTGGTTAAATAATAATCATTATATATCTAACTTAGGATATTATCTAGACCTGACTTTATAATAAGCTAGAATTAATTAAATACCCAAAAAAACCCAATATATTTCACCTCTATTCATTATTGTTACTCATTTCAACACCGAATTGAACCCTGTCGCAACGTTTAAAACGTTGTCTCAAATACCCTTAAGCCCGCTCTCGATTCTTAATTACATTAGAAAAAAAACACGTTCTCTATGGTGTTATGATCCGGGTCGCCTCACTCGACCCCAGATCACGTCATGCGATGCGTCACTTCGGATGAGCAATTTGAATTTAGAATTGGAGCGTTCAAAATTCGGGTCGTTTTAATTTTTTAATTGTCTTATTAGCGGTTTTGTTGCTGGCCAGTAATGAGTGTTTTATTTTGAACTGTTTTTTTTTTGTTTTTAATTTTGTTTGAAAAAGACACAAGGTGTTATTCTTTAAAGTGTTTTTTCAACGATCGTGTTAAATGCTATTTAAAATTGTTTTTATTAATATAATTTTGCTTGTCTTATGCTTGAGTTATTAGTAATCGATTATTCATATAAATTAGGGTGTTTCATAAGTTGCGATTATTTAAAAAAATCTCTATATTTTTTTAATGTTTGTCAAAAGGGATCAAGAACAAAATTGTTTTTATCAAAATTTCATTTGCTTTTTGTAGAAATAGATAGATAAAAGAACAATTTATGTCAAGTTTATTAGTGACTTATCTGTAAAAAAAGACATTTAACCAATATCGCTATCGTAACATCAATTAAAAAGTCATAAAAAGACACTCCTTGTTTACGATCAAAATTTTAAATATTGACATTAACAAATAAAAAAAATGACGCAACATATGAAATGTCAAATTAACTATAATCACATTGATACTTTTACGGGATTTTTATTACAAACCGGTGGCTTATTTACATTCTAAGCTCAAGCCGAAAGCTTTGGTGAGCTTTAATTTGGTAAAAAGTTGAGTTATAAAATAAATATAGTTTTTTTACTGCGAGAAACTGCGTGGTTAGTATAGTGATAGTTAAGTTTGATGATTTTTTATAGAATTTTTATAGATTTCAGAGCTCACTAACCATTAGATTGTTTATATGTATGTTTGTCCTCTTTGTCACAATATAAAAAAACTGCCATATCAGTAAATAACGGACGTTGTGGAATTAATTTAGTATGATGAAACATTCTTCTTGTGCGTGTGCAATATTGGAATATCAGTATAACAATTTCACCATTTAAAAAAAAAAGGCTTCTTATGTAAGACTTTAATACCGTAATAGTACATTGTGTATTAAGGGTGGTAAAGACAGAATTACAAACGAGAGTCTGTTAGAAGCCCAAAGCCGAAGCCGAGCTTTGTACTTCCTTTACCACCCGTGTAACATACAATGTTTTTCATCACAATTGCGAGGAAATGAAATAAAATCAGACAAAACATCATTATTTTAACTTACGATTCTCACTAATAATTTTAGCCGCGTTGGCGATGTCCGGCGGAGTCGCATTATCCATTTCTTCTGGTGACGACATGTTTTTTATTGATATATTAATTTTAATATTATTTTGGAATCACACAATTTATAAGATTTCAGTATTTATAAATTAGCGGCAGACTACATCATTGTCTATGACTTACCACAGATAATGTCAAACGTGTTCAGGAGTCCGATTCTAGTGACAGTCGAGATCAATAGTTTATATGCGAGATTTTTAGAAAATTGTATGCAACTGACATTTCATCTCGAATGAAACTTCATATCGAATGGCACAAGAATTGGGGTCCTGACGTATTACGATAGGTTGAGTCAACGTATTATATTTAAAAAAAAAAGCTATTACGCACGATAGGGCGTAATGGTAAAAATAGGCCCGCGGGTATTATTTTGGATTTACGGTCGATTTTTCTAGCATATTAGGACACTATTTACGAGCAAGTGTGATGAAAAATAATAAATATATATTTTTATTCAATAATCACTTAAAAATACTTAATTTTGATTACATTCCAGATAAAGCCTTGAAAAAAATTGAGGATATTATTATGTATTTAAATAGATCACGAAAATGCATAAATGATAAAAAAGGCATAATAATACTTTAAGGGTTTATTCTGCGGGGTGACGTTAATGTACTACATTATTATTTTCCAAATTTGTATCATGTGCTTATCAATAAATTTCATTACTAAATATGCTTTATTCCAACACTTTTAAGGTCATATTTACTCCTTGTTTTAGCCTTCGTTTTTATTTTAAATTAATTAATTAAAAAAAATGTATAATCAATTGAACGCATTTCTCAACAAGAGGCAAAAAGAAGGATTATAAGAGGACTCATGAAGATTTATGGGACGTATTTATGACACTTTTTTATCTGTATTACAAAACTGATGTAGTGCATAAAATACATATTTTAACTATTACAACTTCATGTAACTTTAATATCAAGAGTCTTTCGACACAGAATGTTCCCGAGTCCATTTTCTAGGAAACTCATGCGCATTGGTTACTTAACGCCGTGCGGTCATCGCGCGTAATTGCAAAACTTGCCGAGCTGCGTTTGGACTGGCTAGTAGGACTAGTTGGACAATAAGTTTAGTTACTAAAACCTAGTTACAAAAATCATTGTTGGATTTTTTAAGACAAGCTACAAAGCCTTGATTTTTTGCCTTTTTTACCACCTAATTAAACTGAAAGAACTTTCAAAATTATAGATCATCGTTAATTCGCTTCTTAGACACGCGATAACTTGTTTTGATATTTACCTTCTTCTTATGACTCGATCTCCGCAGAGTTTAGTTTATAGTGTCCGGTTTTCTGAATAATCTTATGTCAGTCACCAAGGTCAGTTACTAAAACCCAGTTACAAAACGTATTTAACACGAGCCACATAACCTTGAATTCTGCCTTTTTTCAAAATGAACTGATAGTAAACGTTAAAAATATAAATAACAATTTCTAGAAATACGGCAATTGGTTTTAGTAACTGTTTCTTCCCGTGACTCACTTCAGGAAAAAAATGTTTCCTGTATTAAAATATTATATCCATCTGTGATTAAAAAAACTTATCTTTATCTAATTTCACATCAATTGGTTGAGGCATTGAACAAAGAAGTAAAATTATTTCAACACGTTAATAAGGTAAGAAATTCTAAAAAAAAACGCTAAAAGCTAGTAATATAAACTTTTACTAAATGCAGATTGGGTGAATTTACTTGATTATATCACTCACGTTGGCTATTAAATAGCTCGCGCCAGTACTTGTTCAATGCAAACGCAGCTGTGAAATGAAAAGTGTTCAACATCCAGACTTTAACATAATATGTTTAGTATTTAGACGCAAGCGCGTGCGTCCAGTGTTTGCCCTCATGAGGAACATTTACACAATATACTCGGTCATACTGCAATACCACGTAACGAACAATTTAAATAAGGTGCAAAATACACCTTATCATGTACGTGGTAAGGTACATTTTGCAACTTATTGAATTTGTTAGTTACGACGTTTTGCAGTATCACCGACGTGAGTTTGTTTGTTTGTTCCAATTTACGCATTACATATTACATAAGTCATTTTAAAATGAATAATCGTTGTTAAAGTTTTGATCATAACGATGGCTTAAGCTTTATGGTTATTTAATTGATTAATAATAGCCGTTACTTAATCTATAGTTAAAAGTATACCTGTACTTGCTAATAAGTAGCTATATACCGAATGTATTCATATTGTTTGTTACCTGATGGTTAGTGGACTCTAAAGCCTATAGACATTTTTAAATCATTAGATTCCAATCTTACGATTCAATTCAGTCAATATTAGGTCATTAAAATAGAAAAACAAATGATTATAGATAGACTTCTTTAACTTCAGAGAAGGAGCAAGGACAAGTTCGATTTAATATAGTTACCGTGTTAAAAATAGACATAGTTGCTAATTCATTGTAGATTTAAGACTGAAAAAAAAAAATCATTTCGCAACAAAATTCGTGATACAAAAGATTTCAACGCGCTCAGCCTTTAAACTACGAACTATTCTTACTTTTAGAGTATTTTTTCCACAGCAGCGTCTTAGTTTCTGCTAGCCCATGTTGCATTCATATTGTTATTGTTGACGTTGTAGTAACTCTACTGACAAAAATAAGAGAGCTAAGATGTCCGTGAATTGTGTAGGTACAGTTGTGATTTTTAATTTTGGTCTATTAATTTATGAAGGAAACTCCGTTTCTGTCGATATAACAAAGATATTTTATACCTTTTCTTTTTGATATTGAAACATGATTACTAAGTAAAATAAATATCATAAAAAGTAATAAATATCACAGGTCAATCTCACACCAATTGACCTAGTCCCAAAATAAGCTCTAGGCTTGTACTATGGGTACTAGACAACGATACAAATACTTATATAGAGAAATATATACTTCAATAAAAAGAAAACGTCCTTGAATCAGGAACAAAAACATAAATATTTTTTTTATACCAGGAATCAAACCCAGGACCACCATCTACGTAGGCAGGGTCACTACCAATTTAGGCTAACGCGAAGTCGAAATCAAGATAGAATACTATTATGTTTTCGATAAGCAATGTGTATCATAATAGTATCTCTTAAAAAACTCCTATAAATACTCTAATGGAAGTTATTGCGAAACTAATTTATTTTAATACCTTACTCAATAAAACTTTAGGATCCTACATGCGTACAATAAACTGACTTATTTTATATTTATATCTATACGCAGGTGCGTTTTAATTTAATTATAGTTAAGTACTTTTAATATAGCTAAAGGAGTAAAGTGTTAATGCGCAATAAAAAAACTAGGATGTAAATCTTAATACTAATGATAGTTTAGAACGTTTAATTTTAATTAATTTTAATTTAATTGGGAAGTTTATTGCAAGTTTATTATTGAATACGATTTTATTATTTGCATTTATTATAATAGTTATAATTTTTTTCTAAAACTAAGTTTATTTTGTGGCGTTATATTTATTGTTATATTTAATGGGTTATATATTAAACATATAAAAAAGGTAATTTTGCATTAAGTGTATCGTTTTATGTTTTTTTTCAGAAGTTTTATCTCCTTTAGTCCACTTTTTTTGGTCTTATTAATAACGTTATGACAGATCTTATTAAATTAATAGTAAAAACGGCTAAGTTGTCAACAATATATTTATTTATTTATTTTATATTTGCACTACACCTTATAGTAGTAGTGTTATGGTACATTATGGGTTAGGGAATTGCAAAAAAAAAAACATAAAATATAATGCGATTGCAATAGAGTTAAGCATTTAGTAGAATACAGGCCCTTTTTCGTTCTCTTTACATAATTTACGCTTTATAGTCATTAAATAATCTAAGGTATTATTATATAAAACCATAAAGACATCGTCTTTTTCATTTTATGCAACGTGTTATGAGACTGTATTTTGTATTATAATTAAGGTAAACTGATTTAAAGACGTAAAAATATGTAAAATTTAAACATATAATTATATTTTAACTAAAAGTGATAATTTCATATTTCAGGTTTTTTTTAATCTTGTCAATAAAAGTATACCATTATAATTCTTACTGAAACACAATTTTAACAAACAATTCGACACCAAACTTTTAAGTAAAAAACTCTCTTCCATTAAAATGTCAAAGTGCGTTTACTTTGGTATCTGGAATGTGACAAGAAACCAGGAAAAGGTGGAACGGTATCGACGCGTCGACAGGCTTGCCTTGGTTTAAGTGGTGTTAAAAAAAAACAATAAATCCAAAATGCCGGCGAACTATCTCGTTTACAGTAAGAGTTACGCAGGAGAAAGGTTTAAAACAGTAGTCAAGGGTAAAAATAATGGCCGCCTTAAATTGCAAAAATATGTACTTGTATGAACTTTAGAATAAAATGCAGTGTACTAATTAAAAATTGATGCAGTTAACTTAAGTCCTTTCTCGTTACCTTGAGTAATCTTTTTAAGGCTCCATGCGCAAAGGATGCAAATGTCCATCCGTCTGACCTAGATTTAAAGAGCTGTATTTTTTGAACCATAATAGATAGTCAGTTGATTTTTACAGAATATTTATAAAATTAGCGGATCTCCGGATTGATAACTCTGCAAGCACATTTTGCACAAATACCCTTTTTAAGGTTCCGCGCGCAAAGGATGCAAGTGGCCATCCGTCTGACCTAGATTTAAAGAGCTGTATTTTTTGAACCATAGTAGATAATCAGATGTTTTTTTACAGAATATTTATAAACTTAGCGGATCTCGTAATTTTTTTTTAGAAAAATATAAAATAAAAAAGGTGTCCCTATACAAGCTTTATTCCCAAACGGTACGACATACAAAAAACGGTGCATCACAATTAGTATGAATATAATGCTAACCCTAAAGAAAATCAAATAATAAACTGTGGCCAATTGTGACGTTGGTAGTACGGAATCTTCGGTGTGCGAAGAGTTATAGATTAATTAGTAGATATCTTTTAGAAGTAAAAAACCTCATGATATGCGGCAAGCGCAGGACAGTTTGATGCAAGATATAGGATGCCTATACCCTGATTAATGTTTTTTTTTTCAATATACTAAGATAGTATTACTATGATCATAGTTCTTAGTGTACTGTTCATCCATTGCCCACTGTGGCACCTTAAGTAATCAACACCCCAGTAATTAACTTTGATAATCAAATAATAATCAATTTTAATTAGAAAAGTTTGCTTTTATTTGCACCTTAATAGTAATTTAATTCAGTTAAGTTAGTGCGGTATTAGTCATGGCATAATATATTGCATTTAAATATAAAGGAGAAGTGTACACCAAACAAAAACATTACAGAGAAACAGCACAATTATAAATAATACAGATACGTATACAACAGGCGGTCTTATTGTCGATTAGTGATCTCTTCCAGAAAACCTTAGAGAGAAACCATAATTATTTCTATTTTATTCATAAGTAATTATAAGTGCATATAATATAAAAAAAACTTTTTATAGGAGCTGGCAGAGAGGAGAGAAGATTGGAAATTACTCCACCGATAAGAGTGAAGCTCTTAAAGAGAGATATAATACAAAAAAAAATGCAATAAAAAATTATTTTATACATACAATAACTAATTAAAAAGCGAGGCCTCCAAAGTGTTTTTTTTTTTGTAACCTGTTTATTAAGCCTTATGATTTACGGTAGAGTGCCAATACATATTTTTACATCTAAAAATGTTTTTTTGCGTATATTTAAAAATAATCTTTATACCTTCGAGCGTGTTACGCCAACAAGATAATTCTTGCATGAATTAGGTTTCATTTTTGTTTGCAACAATTTCATTTTCTTCATATTACACGAATAAATAATATAAATAAATAAATATCAGGGGACAATGTCACACCAATTCACCTTGTCCCAAACTAAGCTCTAGGCTTGTTCTTTGGGTACTAGGCAACCGTATAAATACCTATATAGAGAATTATATACTTAAATATATAGAAAACATCCATGACTCAGGAATAAATATTCGCGCTCATCACATGAATATCTTACCGGGATTTGAACCCAGGACCGCTAGCTTCGTAGGCTGGGTCACTACCAGCCTAGGCCAGCACGTCGAATCGAATCTTTTTTTTTTTCTAAGTTTTTCGACTGCCCTTTAATACAAGTCCTTCAAAGTGGTTTTACTATAGTTTGAGTAAACTAAATGCCTTCGCTATTGTCACCATCGGACCATAAACTCGGTACCCAGAGGTGAAACCATCACTGACCGCAGTCACACCCTATTGTAAAAACCTTTGCCGTTTCGAAACTTTCTACGGAGTTTGTGGGAGGCTTAAGTTATGAGATTCAAGCGATTTTCGGACAAATGGTACTCGTATTACATTTTTTATTTTTTATTTATGGCTGTTACGTAGTCATTTTAAGTGACATACATAAACTCATGCCTTCATTCCCAGAGTAGGGTAGGCAGAGGTACAGAATTACCAACAACTCTAAAAATTTGTTGATAATTTTGTAATCACATTTTGCATAATTAGGCTAAGATGTTTACCAGCGTATTAGTGACAGGTTGCAAGCCTATCGCCTAACAGTACTATAAGCCTTCATTCCCTTAGTTCTTTTTTGAGTGAGTGAGAGTATAGGTATCAGTAAATAATATTAATCAAAAGTTAAAGCTAGTCATTTTTCAAAAACGGGCAATTTACCTACCTGACGGTTTCCACATCGTCGTTTTATCTGTCATCGTGATGATTGTTAGTAAAATTAAGAACTCAAAAGTGTGTACTTCAAAGTTAAATGAGTTTTATTTTTAGTTGTATCTATATTTATTTGATGACGTAGTTTGCCTAGATTATGGCAGATTGTGACCCTGCCAACGATTTCTGGTAAAGGCAAATACTTTTGTAATGAGCTCGATTATTTATTCCTGAGTATTGGATATCAACTTTGTTTTCAATTGTTTGTCGTTGTAGTACTCATAGACAAACATTGAGCTTAATTTGTCGCCAGGTCGTGGGAGATTTTTAACGTATTTAACCCAATTGAAAGACTATTTGCAGCAAAAATTCAAATCTAGTAGTCTTATGTTCAGTTTAGTTGTGTCAAAATATATGGAACTGTCTATTTTATATCGTCACTTAGCCGGTCATTCTCGCACTCAAAGCGTTCTCATTTTTACAACGTTAACTTGGCTGACTTTATTTCGAATTGAGACATTATTTTTGTGCGTCTTTCTCTGTCTCTCATTTCTGTTTATCACGATTAAAATTTGTAGTTCTCTCTCTCCTTATTTTGATGACAAATATTGTCAAGAGCAGAATAATCACTTTCCTAAGGTTTTTCGTCTAGCTACCCTCCCGAAGCTTGTAACTTGTACCACATCCCCAATATGAGAGCGGTGCGGTCTGCCAGCACCATACGTTTTGTGCCTCCACTAAAAAGGTCAGACGCAGGGAAACCTCGCAACGTTACACATTTTTAATATAAATGATTAACCACAGAGTGGCATAGATGATGCAACCAGTGCAACCTTTAGAGAGACATGTGAGTGGTTGCTATAAGATTTTAGGAAATTGCACTTACTGCGAGAATAAGAGTTAGAGAGGAATTTGCGAGAAATGTTACCGTTATTTTTTTATGCAATTTTACCTGTATATGGGAAAGAGGTCAACCGATGATCAGTTAATAATATTTATCTACACACATATCATAAGTCCTCTATTATGCGTTCAAAACCCGTAGGCTATGATCAGCATTACCTGTGGTGGTAGGTGACAGCGATGACAGCTGTTAATTTTGGAAGATGTTCCAAATTTGGATCTCATTACCTTACAATATTCGATAACGTAATGAAATTACGTTACAGCTGTCATCGCTGCCACAGTCTGGTCATTTATTTGCCTTTCAGCTTCTGAACCTATCTTAGAGTACTTATAATATGTGTGTAGATAAAGTATTGTACACGATTACACTATTACATTTTTAGGCTGTAGGTATTTTTACAAAATATAACATGCATTTGTTTTAAATACTCAATATCAACCAACGTCAGGCAGTTTTTATGCAATTAAAAAACATGCTTATGCTGGTTTATTGTCCGAATGATTTTTTACTAAACTATGATTGGTACCTACTTAAAAATTATAAAGTTAATTTATTAACTGACTTTTTCTAGGCTTACACTTCCCTCATTCATTTAAAAAACATTTATAACAAACAAAAACACATCCTACTCATTATTATTAGACTGACATTTTTAAACCAGAAACTAATTAACTTAAATTGAATCTCAGACTTAATTGGCGTCAATATAACGTTGCGTTAGAATGACCTTATCATTCATTGCCAGCACCTAACAATTGTACGTAATTCTGACCCCTATATGGGTCTCTGGCACTTGATGATTACGAAGCATCAAGGTCTAAAAACCAACTTAACACGCACGTGGTTAAAATTGAAACTTGCAATTTACAAACGAAATTTGGATTCAAAATCGACAGTGGCGCCATCGTCAGCTGTTTTAATAAAATTGTACAAATCTATATACATAATTTGATTAGGAAATACATGCGTATAATCAATCATCCGTGTGATATATCTGACGTATGTGAGGGATCACAAATATATGATATTTATTACGTTTGATTACACGGGTCATGGATTTGACTCCGGATAAAAAAAAAATGATGCGTATAGATAAATTCAAACGCATTTGCTTGTAAAGCGGTAATGCGTGCACGCAGTTGAAGGTTAAGTATTCATATCTAGAAGTAAATTTAGTGTGTTGTTTGAGTATGAAGTCTGAAAGTGACACCGGTGACTGAAAAGTTGAGTGGAAATCGGTTGCCATGGTAAAGGCGTACGTTATTTATTATGCCAAGGATGCACATTAAAAAAACATTAAGAATTGCAAAGCAGTTTGTTGGCGAAGACAGCACTGTGATGCGGAGGAATGAGGAAAATACCGTCAGGAAAGTTTTGAGTATGAATTTGGATTTGAATTTGGTGGACGTATACGAGTAGGGGTCACCATAGAAACGGTGGACGGACTGTGTGAAAGATAATATGGCTAGAAAGGGAGTGACTACCGAGATGACTACTGATAGAGAAGTATGGAAGAAAAAGTCGAGTCAAATAAGTTGAGGTAAGGGCAGGAGAATGAGGGAATATCTGTATCTGGTATTATGTCCCTTTAAAGTGACGTTTTTTTTTAAAATAGGTAAAGTAGTTCCGTAGCTTATCCACCATTATACAACCGTATGTAATCCACACTCTCTTAAATAATATAAGATTAGATTTTTACCTATGTATGTTTAATATAAATAGACAATTTAGACTGGGAGCGGAAACAGTGTGCAGATTATTTGTCGCTGGCAACACTCAGTGTTTCTAGGCAAGTTGAATTCTGCGAAAGTTATCGACTTTATAAAACTGTCAAAATTGTATCAATTCACATAAGCGAATGTCGTAACTAAACTGAATCTATATTCAAGGCGGTAAAAATCATATCATCCACGTGTTATGGTTTCATTTTTAACTCGGCGGCCATTACTGTCAAGTAAATAAGAGCTATCAAAACTTTGACAATACGACAATTTGGTGTTTATCGTCTAGACTATCGCCCCTGCGGCCCTAGTATGGCTGCGTCTATATCGCGTGTCCAATGTGGATAAAGCATCCGTCACTGTCGTACTTATTTACGTATCCGATGGTGACGGATGCCTTATCCATACTTTGTCACGCGATAAACGTAGCCATATGACGGCCCTTGGGCTTCTATTCTACAACGTAAAACAATATCGCTTTTGACTTGTTATCGTTTTGTCAACGGTAGAGTTAAAAACAATATCACAACAAGATAGAAGCAGTATTGTTTAACAAGAGTTTAAAAGCCTAGGGTTACCTGTAAAAAGTTTCCGAATTATGTTAACCCTAAAAGATATTTTGTATGGTAGGTATACCATACATTTTTAAGGTTCTTTTTTTTGTATTTCATATTTAAATAAAATTGTGTAAATAGGTGAAATCCAATGAGGCTAGATTTCAGTTTCATTTTTACCCGACTGCGGCAAAGCGGCTGAGGTTTGACCTGTAGGTATGTATGTCCGACTCTATGGTCTCTCGTAACTACTAAACAGCTAAACCGATTTTAATAAATTATACGTGGTTAGATTCATCTTAACCACTAGAGTGTCACAGGCTATATTAAAATTATTTAAATGTGAAATTGGCGAAATAAAAAATATATAGGTACATGATTAGTAACATTACTTTGACGACATTATCCAAACAGCAGTTGGGTTTTTTAAAGCCTGCTTTTTGTTAGACTTGTTTATTTAAATAAAATCGTGTAAATAGGTGCAATCCAATGAGGCTGGAATTCAATTTCTTTTTAATTTTGCGACTTTAATTTTGTAATTGTAACTACATTTTAATAATGGGATGACTTCATGGCTTATACTTTTTTAAACCTCTGACAAAAAGGGGTGTTATAAGGTTTACGTGTGTATCTGTTTGTCTGTCTGTAGTATCGTAGCTAGGGTTTATTGCAATTTACATACATACATACATAATCTGACGCCTTCGTTCCCAGAGTGGGGTAGGCAGAGCTACAGAATTACAAACATCTCTAAAAACTTGTCGATAATTCTATAACCACAATTTGCACAATTAGGCTAAGATGTTTACCAGCGTATTAGCGACAGGTTGCAAGCCCATCGCCTAACAGTACTACAAGCCTTTATTCCCTTAGTCGTCTCTTACGACATCCACGGGAAGACATGGAGTGGCACTATTCTAACTCGGCAACCACACGAGGAATTGCAATTTAACCGACAAAATAGACGATTAGAGTGTAAACAAGGTGTCAAAATGTACGAACAAACAGTCGATTAACATTGATGAACATTTAACATCGTTTGGTGAAATTGTTAGCTACTTAATCGAAATGGTTTGCTAGGGGTGCGCCAAAGTTCATATAAAATTGCAAATCCGATTATTGGAACTCCGATTTTTTTTCTCATACCATTTTACATCATAATGATCACTCTTCATACTCTTCATAATATTTTTTAATACTAATGATCGGAACTTATACTCATCTGAACTTATAACGCCAATATTCATGGAACCGTACACTTTTCAGAATTTCTTAAATATCTTACGTGTAAATAAAATTAGGTTAGGTTAGGTTAGATTTATAACAATCCTCGAAAAGTAACAGTTTCTTGAAATAATGCATTGACTTAAAAAGTATAAACAAAAAAGTATGAGCAAAATTTTTCGGAGTAATGGTGGGTATAGACACAAATCGTTATTTGTATAAAAAATCTAAAGACCAATTTTATATGAGCCAATATAGACCCGGTTTGCTATCGTTCGGTTGAATCAAAATCGGTTGACCCGTTTAAGAAGAGATCGCCATTATATCGTCAGTGAATACTGCATTACTCACAATTTCAATCTGTTGCAAAATGTACCGTACTGCCTTATTCGTTAAGGTGTATTTTACGCCTTATTTATTATGTTAGTTACGTGGTTTTGCAGTATCACCAACGATATCGGAGTTTTATCGTTTAAATAGATAATTTAGCGTGGATAAGACAGACGAGCACACGAGCCATTTAAAAGTAAGTGGGATCTGAGACGCATTAACATAAAAAAATCTAAAACTACAAAGCGTTGCCAACCCTGAGAACTAAGATAAAGTGCCTTCATGCTAGTCTTCACACCAGCTGATTTATTTCCACACCGGAACACAACAATGTGAACACTGCTGCTTGATGTTAGGTTAAAGAATCAGTAGCGATCAATCTGAGACCAATTAACATAAACAATTCTGAAACTACAAAGTGTTGCCAACCCTGAGGACTAAGATGAAATGTATGCTTGTCATTTCTCCGGCTGTTTTATCTCCACACCGGAACACAACAATGTGGGCACTGCTGCTTGATGGTAGTTTATCGAATCAATCAGTAGCAATCATGACGGGTTAACACCACTTATAGTTCCGAGCAGGAATAATTAAAATAAAGTAACTAAAGATTAAACGACCACCGCGGCCCGGGTAGAAGGAGACACCTTTAGGGAAACAGAGTTTTTTAACTATGTTATAATTTATTCATAAACGCACAATAGCTGAAGTTTGCTTGAAATATGCTTTGTTCTTATCTGTAATTGACATTTTCATTTGACTGAAAGGGACAACGCATACTTTAATTAAAAACGGTTTAAGTATAGTGCTTTTATGCAACGTCTTCTTTCTGAGCTTTAACCATTTTAGCGGCTCAATCGATTTTTTTTAAATAGAGCTAAAAACCATCATCACTTAACTTGCTTTAAAAAAAAACTTTAGGTCTATCGGTTTGGGAGCTACGGTGTCACTATCAGATACACAGATACACACGTTAAACTTATAATACCCCTCTTTTTTGCGTTGGAGGTCTAAAAAATGAAGATTTAAATTTAAAAAAAATAACAAACAATCAGATTTATACCTATACTGTTGTAACAATATATATACCCTTCCTTCGTAGATAGATTAACTCATCTGCATGAATAAAAAAAAAATACCCTTATCTGAAACTCAACCTGGACCCTTTAAGCAGGTTCTACAAATTAAATTTAACGCGTCGTCGTAAATAAGTTTACTCATACAAAATCGTCCTAAATTCAGTCTAAAAATTCATTATAACAAATACCTATGCAAAACATACCTACTCATTCTCAATTATTTTTTTGACAAAATATAATTGAGATTTTGAAACTCTGTACTTACATAATTACAGTGTTTCTGGATTTCCTGTCATATGGGAAACACAATGTCCCGTTTTAATTTATTTGACACCTTCATGATGTTTGACTGTAACGGTTAAGTAATACAAAACAAGTGTTATAATTGAATAAAAACAGTGAAATTCCTCGCTACTGTTACAAAATGTCCAGCAAAAACTTTGCTTGATTGGTAAATAATGACTTACACGAGTGAGCGGGTAACTAATTGAAATTTAATTATAAACACGTGGCAAAGCTAAGGTTCCTTAAATATAACTTGATTCCAGACTGATTACATTTTTGTCAATATGTAAGTATTGAAAACTGTCACTATAAAAATAATTGCCATTCAAGTTGACAGGTCACATGTCAAAATTTATACCCATAACAGTTTAATTAACTTACCTTGCTTCGCCAAAAATCAGCTGCCCGCTTCCCGGATTTTTCAAAACCAAAAACAGCTGTCCACTTATCTTCAATATTTTTCGTTCCCCATTATTACACAAAACTACACATAAGACACACAAATCACAACATAAAGTCCAAAAAGTTCAGTTTTTAAATTAAAAATAGGTACTGTCCGAAAATAAAACTAAAAAAATAACTGGCCGAAAATTAAAGAGACAGTTGCGAGCGCGCGCGAATTCGAATTTCGAACGGCGTGCGCGCAGCTTGATTCGTTTTTCCCGAGCCTCACTCGGATGTGGTCCGTGTGTGACTGTAAACCCATCTTGCACTTCACGATCACCGAAGAAGATACATCTTGCGTCCCGCTCTCGCGCGCGCGGGGGTATATAGCTGTGCTGCTTTTTCCTTATTATCAGAGGTTAAGCTTGGCTCATCAGTCAGTTCAGTTGGCACGAGGCGACCGGGTGGGAAGGTCGCGTCCACATCTACCGTTACTTTCTCTAGGCAGTCAATAAACCACGCACCGTATGGCATCCGTTATTTTGACCGGTCTTTTTATAATTTATTACGATAGAGCTAGAAATTTTCACGTTTGACATTACATTTATTTAAATTCTTTTTCTTGTTATAATTATGTATAACGATGACTAATCCTAATTAGGTAATTATTTATTCAAATAAATAATTGTAGTCAATCAATAAATTATAGCAATATTATGTAGGTCAAAGTTTAAATTAATAATAAAAACTAGCTATAAATTCGCGTATAATTTTATGATCTACATAGATCGCTCCAAATTCGCCCGACCAATCGGGTGGTCGCGAAATGACAAGCACGCTAGATCATTCGTTTAGATCATTGGTATGCGCGGGAGTTGTTACGCGATTGGCGTTTCTCGCGCAAGCCACGCCTGGTACCGTTATAGGGGGGCAATGACTGCCCTAAAAGTGGGGATTTGTAGATCATTCGTATTAAGTGGGGGGCTGACTTTGGTAATTGTTCGCGTGGTGATTGGACTTAATGAGTGTGGTCACACCCTTATAACGTACCTACTTCGATGGCATTGCATAATTAATATGTATCGCTTGTTTTATGACCAAGTGCGTAATTAAAATCATTATAGCTTTACCTTCCGCTGAGTAAATGTTGATAATTGTATTATGAGCATTTGTTTGTAATGTTGATGTTGGGGTGAACTTGAATTATTATTACTTTGTGTCCGTGTCTGCTATTTTTTTCCTTTGGTAGGTATTTATTACATTGTTTTTCTTTCCTAAACACATGAACAAATCTAAAATGACTTAATAATTAAGTGACCATTTTGTAAAATATTAAGTCATTTTGGATTTGTTCATGGCTTTTGCACATAAAACATAGAGCAAGCACGTGGAGTCCATTAAAATACGTGACTTCTAACGCCATCTGCTAATGTAAATAATGAATTATATTAGCAGATGTATTCCCATTTTTTTAATGCAATTGTATTAGGTACTAATTTTACTTTAGAGATTTGCTATTGTTGGTAAAGTAATTTCGGTCTTATTTTTAATACACTAACACGGCACGACGCCTATTTTTTAATTGGTCTAGATAATTTGCATATTAAATTGTCCCTCCCTGCTGATGTCTCTTGTTTTAAGGTCGAATGTATCATTTTACCGAAATTAATTTCATCGAAAGCGATTTTCTGCTGAAGCCGTGTTATTATCATAATTAATGTTTAGGTAAATATATAAGCTTAGGTAAGACTTGTAATTATCACAAAATGTAAACTCCTGCACCTAGAAAAACCAGTCAATGATAGAAAATTCTGTAGGATTCTATGAAATTATTATTGAAAAAACAAATGTAAATCGTCATACATACCTATACTTTATTTTGTTTCTTATAATGCAACTTCTATGCTTACTATAAACTTACAAAACATTACATTAAATCACGCCTGTTTCCCAGAGGGGTAGGCAGAGACCACTTCTTTCCACCTGCTATGATCTTGACAAATCTCTTTCGCTTCTTCCACATTCATACATCGAGTCATGCAAGCACGTCGGTTTCGGGTACTTAAGATTCGGCCCTTTTCCAGTATTTCTCCGATTTTATTCGAAAAAGTGCGCCTAAGGCGGCCCCTTCCGACCCTCCCACTCACTTTCGCTCTGTATATCTCTTTCGCCAATCTTCTTTCATCCATCCTTTCCAAATGACCGAACCATCGAAGCATGCCTTTTTCAATCTTAGTCACTACATCTTCTTTTAGTCCACAACTTACAAAACAAACGTCAGAATTTTCGTATCCCAGTCGTATTTTAACGTTGACTATAAAATGATATGTTTAACGTAGGTCTGTCTCCAAGCTACCAGCTTGATGTCATTCAAGTCATCCAACTGAATTTAAGTAGGATCTAATGTGGTCTCGCAATAGGTCGGGCGGGTCGGAAGGGTTAGAAAACATTACGTTTACGGTCCTGTCTAGACGATCTAGACTTTCATTTAAAAGCAATGCTAGGGTTTTATGTCGATTAAAATTCTTGGTAAAGAATGGGTAGAGTTAAGAGAAATACAACTTTGTTAAAGTTAGGAAAACCCTGTTATTAATGTCTAGTTAAATCACTGAGGCCGTTTTTTGAGGCGCGAAAGCCTGCCAAAATCTAACATACTTTTTTTTAGGTCAATAGCGGCCTGCACACGTAGAGTTCGGACCGCGGGAAACGCCACGCGCCATTCAAATCTTCGTGTCGAACCGTAAGTGTAAATGCAACTGTAATAGTAAAATAGTAAAAAACCTACGGTTCGGAGCGAAAATTGGATTGGCGCGTGGCGTTTCCTGTGGTCCGATCTTTACGTGTAAAGGCCGCAAATGAGAAGGCTCTCAAGCCACCTGATGGTAAATGGGATCCGAGACCCATAAATATTTGAATTCCCAAGACTACTTCTCAAGACTGCTATTCTAAGACTTCAAATGCAAGTAATTTCACTGGTTGTCTTACCTCCACACCGGAACACAACAATGCGAACACTGCTGCTTGGCGGTGGGTAGATAAAATAGTGGTAGCGAGCCGGACGGACCCTGTACAAAGGTCCTACTACCACTAGAAGAATTATGAGAGGTAACTGCAAAAGCATTCCTGACTCTTTTGAAGACCGCGACATAATTATGTACTTACTCCACCTCGTAAATGTCACTTAAGGCTGGGTTTTAAAAAGATCCGTTAGATCAAATTTCGGTCAGGAATGTCAAAACTTGTATGAAGTTACTAAAATTTGACCTGACATTTTTACTTACGGGCCTTTATAAAACCGGCCCTAAGTAATAACTTGATACTAGAATAACTTCTTTAAAAATGGTCGGTCAATCCAACTGCATTCGGCTTTTGGTTTAAAATATTGTGGGACGCCGACTTCAGTTGGACTGACCTACCATTTTAAAAGAAGTTATTTTTTGCATTTTTGAAGGTGGGTTTTTGTTTTTTTAAACATTTATTTTGTTTTATACTTTTTATTGATCCTATTTATGCTGTTACGTAGCTCCACTTCTAAATATTAATGACAAACTATAGAACATTACAAGCTCGCCGCAGACAATATTTAAAGCTACATGTGCTTCGTTATAGTCGCTCAACTACCTTAATCGAAATATCTTATCGCCACCCTTGAAATAGGTATCGTTAAGGAATTCCGGTGGCCATCTGTGGTCTTCATCATCAGTTCCACTTCACCATATAGTACTTTTTAAAAGCAAATGCACGAGTTACAGTGAAAAATACCAAAATCGCTATAGGTGTGCCGATAATATTTCAAGTGTCCTCTTGATTTCTCCAAGATCCCATCATCAGATCCTGACGTATTGACAATGGGACCAACTAGAAAGTATACCCATTCAAACAACGAAAACAATTTTCAAATCGGTCCAGTGGTCTACGAGAAATCGGGGAACATACATTTAAAAAAAAACCCGACGAATTGAGAACCTCCTCCTTTCTTTGAAGTCGGTTAACAAAAGTAATTGGTAATTAGTGTGCTAAAAATAAAATGGTAGCTTCTAAAAGATTATGGTTGTTTTTAGGGTTCCGTACCTCAAAAGGAAAAAACGGAAACCTTATAGGATCACTTTGTTGTTCGTCTGTCTGTCCGTCTGTCTGTCTGTCTGTCTGTCTGTCTGTCTGTCTGTCTGTCTGTCTGTCTGTCTGTCTGTCTGTCTGTCAAGACCCTTTATCTTGGGAACGCGTTGAGGTATCGAGTTGAAATTTAAACCATATACTCATCTCTACAGTCTCTTGTAACTGTGCAAAAACCAAACTTCTAAGTTAACTTTAAGAAAAGATACGGCCGTTTATGCCGCAAAACACGTATATTTTGATACTCTCAGGGAAATCAATATTTATAGGGTATTTTCCGTTGACTTAGAACTATGGAATTTGGCAAGTAATACCGTCAAGTATAGGAAAAAAAACTAAAAACCCAACATTTTAAATGAAAACACAAAAAAAACAGTCTTTATGCAAGGAACGGCGGCGGAGCACATTTTGAATTGAGTTAACCGTGTCATGTGCGGAACCCTCGGTGGGCGAGTCCGACTCGCACTTGTCCGGTTTCTTATCTTATCTTATTGGAGGGGTCCTTACGGATACGCTTCGACCCTATGGGATCTTTTGTGGTTGTTGTTAATAAGATTTATTGGTTTGTTGTGATTTTTATGAAGCTGTTGGTTTTCCATGGATCCATAAATAAATAAATAAATAAATAAATAAATAAATAAATAAATAAATAAGCATCTTGATTCTATACAAGCCTAACAAGCGAGACATCAACTAAGATGAATGGAATCACAAATAATTATGTCATTACCACCATGCCCAGTTTATTTAAAAAAACTACCAAAGTGTTTGATTGGTTAATCTTTTTTTGCTAATTCGTAACAATGAAAACCCCTGTTACATTTTTTATTTTAATCATCACTATCACCAGCTTTAGCAGAAACCTGGACAGGGGCCTTCCTCGAAGATCTACATTACGATTAAGGCTCAATTTGCTTGTAGCAATCCATTGCCGAGTTAGTTTGACAATATCGAGCAGGGAGCTATTACAGCGGCGCAATGTATCACAAATGCGGGCTATCGACCAATTAAACTGAGTGTTAAGTCCTGTGCTACCCCTCGACTATTCGACTATTTCCCCACCATCTTTATCCAATCGTTGATCCCCCTGGTCGCAATATTAAGTCTACCAGAATGTCCTCGCCACTCCAAAACTTCAACGCCTCAACAGCCATCGGTAATTTATTTTATTTATTTTGCATCCAATTTGCAACTTCTAAAATATCAAATAAAATCGTTTTACCCACCGCCAAGCAGCAGTGTTCACATTGTGTTCCGGTGAGAGGATAAGACATCTGAAATTACTAGCATAATAAGCATTCGATCTGAGTCCTTAGGGTTGGTAACGCATTTAAGGTCTTAGCATTGCAGTCTGAAGATTGTAGTCTTAAGATAGCAAATGTGACTGATATAATTATTTTTAGTCATAATGTGCTTTAGGTCATAATCATCGCAAGTCATAACGTGTTTTTTTAAATAAACTGTTACTTTTTCAGGATTTTTATAAATCAAACCTAACCTAACCTACCCTTGTCTACAGGTTAAATATTTCAGAACTTCTAAAAAGTTTACAGTTTCAGCGATATAAAAAATTATGACTATCAAAAATTATGTCAACAATTACATTATGATTAATAAAATTATGGGAAACAAAGGACTCCCCTTTACACCAAATGAAATTGTAAAATAATGCGGCGGGAAATATCTCTTTGTGAAATGAAAGTTTTTAAAATGATATAGTTTGTCAAATGATGATTTGGTAAAACATTAGTAAACCATATTTTCAGCAGTTTACAGTTTCAGCGATATAAACAATTATGGCAATCAAAAATTATGACCAATAAAATTATGGGAAACAAAGGGCTCCCGTCAAAGATTCCTTTTATCATCAGGTGGCCTGTGTGCTGGTTTGTCTTCCCCATTCCATAAAAAAACTAACAAAAAGTTAAATTCATGCTTGAGACATTTTCCTATCCAATAACATACACTCTACATCGCAATAAAAAGGAATGTTCCCTCATAGCCCTAAAGCAGAGTTAGTTTCGTAGCTAAGGTGCGACTGTCAGATCAACCCGCTATCATAATAAATATCATTAGCGAACACACTGTATACTTATTTGAATGGACGTATTCTGGTTAGAATCGGCGAGTTGGAATTTAACTGAATGCTGACTTTAATCGGTTACTCTGTCTACTTAGAATTTGTTACATAATATTTTGACATTATCATATAAATATCACACAAATTGACATAGTCCCAAAATAAGCTCGAGTCTTGTACTACGGGTATCTACTAGCCAACGATAAACATACTTTATAGAAAAATATTTACTTCAAAGCATATGTAGCGACACTATCTAAGCGTCCATTCGCTTAGATAGTGTCGCTACACTCGCACATACTTGTGGTTATTGTAATAAAATACGAATATAATGCGAAGTAAACTGCCAAATTCACTTGCGGGTGTTACGCGGCAAGAGAATTTGGAAGTTTACTACGACACTATCTAAGCGAATGGACTATACACGCATTCCGCACTTAAATATTTGCCCATACCGGGAATTGAACCCGGGACCGCTAGCTTCGTAGGTAGGGTTACTAACAAATAGATTAATGTCTAATATGTTAAAATGACACAAAAAGTCTTACCCCCTCATTTATAAATGTATAATAAAACTTTTAAGTTAAAGTATTATTTGACCCTTTCTGTCAAATTCAAAACAATGTAAGCCAAAGTATATTTTAAGCATACTTTAGCTGTTGTTTATGAATACGAGGGTCACTGACACCATCTATCATTTACCCCACCAAAGCAGCCTTGTTCGCATTGTTTTGTTGCGGCGTGGGGATAACACAACAGGTGAAATTACTAGCATAGGTGCCCTCACATCTTAGATCTCAGGATTGACGACGCATTTGGCATCATAAGATTGTAGTCTTGAAATTGCAAATGTCTATGGGTCTTAGATCCCATTGTACTTACCATCAGAGGCACGTTTTACAAAGCTTCATTATCGTCATCATTTACTTAAGAGCTATGCTCTTTTCGGTGGAGTAACTTCCATTCTTCCCTGTTCCAAGTCTTCTTCTCTTTAACACACTGATACGGCACCACTCCTACTTTCTCTTAATTAGTCTAGGTAAGTTCTTCTTGGTCTCCCTCTTTTCCTTTTTTCTTCTATTTTCCTTCAATTATCATCTTAATGTACTCGTCGTGCCGTAACAGGTGACCAAACATCTTTCCTCGTCTATTATCCATTGTTTGCAATAGGCTTCTCTTGTCTTTCACTATGCCTTGTACTTCCTCATTCGTCTTCTTTTCTTTTTATAAAGCTACAAGTAACAATTTTACAGGTCTAAACTGGCAACACTGTTCAAATGGCTGGTCGTCATTGGTCGAGGTTGTGTCTAATGGAAACTTGTAACCTGTAAATTGTAATTTGTAGCTTTATAAAACAGGCCCAGGTGGCTTTTTTGTTCGTTTGCCTTCATGATGCAAAAAAAATATATATTTATTTTAATATCTTTTACCTATTTATTCTTCCTATTTAAACCTTTACGAGTATGATCATTCATGATCACATCAAACGCAACATTTAAAACGATCATAATCGTTTTCATTATTCACAAATCGAAACTCGATCTCAGAATAAGCGCGCGCGCACCAAACAGGGCCACAAAAAACGAGTCGTCGCCAATTTGTAGCCGCGCCTGCGCCGATAAAGCCTTAAACGACGCCACGACAGATTGCCGCGTTGGGACTGGGGACCCATTTTGTAATGGCCCTTTAAGAGTTTTAAGTTTATAGGTTAGGTGGGATAGTTTAATTTATGAGTAGGTTGGTTTTAATTTCATGATTAATTTAGATGTGATAAATTTTTATTGCTGTGTAAGTAAGTTTTTTTCCACACATTTTTTTTTAAGCTTCTTTCAGTTCATTAATTTTAATTATTACAAAAGATAGTTTTCTAACTAATGGTTTCTTATCAGACGATTCCAATAAGAAAATTTTCAAGAAAGCTAATTTTCAATTAGTCATACGAGAGAAATGGATATAACAAGTTTTTTTTTACTGGCGATGTTATAATTATGTACCTACTGTTGAGGTATTTGATTGTTAAGTAGTTTAGCATAATATATCAAAAAGCCTGATTCAGTGATCGGAAATAGGTGAGCTAATTTGCCTAAACTTGATGCATGTTCATTCAATAATGTATTCCCATCTCTCTCACGCATGAATGAATATGCGTCAAGTTTAGGCAAATTAGCTCTACCTATTCCGATCACTGGATTTTACATTTTCCGCCTGTCATTAGTGGTGTCACGCTGGGAAATTTATAACACGACTAATTTACGTATTATGTCGAACTGATAAACAGTCAATATCCTTGACTATACCTTAAAGTACCAACTTAAATAACATTTTGAATAAGATCACAATTACATTCACCTAATATTGAATGCCATACAAAACCAACCCAATACGTAGTTTTAGGCACCAATTAATATGTATTGTATATAAAAATAATTAAATGCATTCCCACCTTTTAACGAGACCATGCTCTACTACAGCAGCAATAACGCACTTATTACCTTGCACTTAATGCAAGGCTGCGTATGCGCAGGCTGCACGAGTTGCAGTGCGCGACCGCGCTCAGAAGTTCAGAGAAATAGCGATAGATGGCGGTAGTAGTTCTGATTTAAGCTAAAGCTGATAAAGAATGGAATCTAACTTATTTTAACATAATAACATTATGATAAAGTATGTGTTGGAAGGACCTTGAGCAAGATTCGTCTGGATTGTAACCACTATCTTATCATTTAACCTCTAGCCAAACAACAGTGTTCGCATTGCTGTGCTTGGGTATAGGGGGGTTAGACAAATGGTAAAATAATAAATCTATACTAATATTATAAAACTGAAGAGTTTGTTTGTATGCTCAAACGCGCTAATCTCAGGAACTACTGGTCCGATTTGAAAAATTGTTTTCAGTGTTAGATAGCCTATTTATCGAGGATGGCTATTATATAGGCTATAATATATCATCACACCAAGACGAATAGGAGCGGAGCACCAATGAAGAATGTTTCAACCTTCTACGTAAACAAAGTCGCGGGTTAAAGTTAGCGTAAGCCCAAAGTAACTATTCCACGGGGACGAAGTCGCGGGCAGAAGCTAGTAAATAAATAAATATCAGGGGATAATGTCACACCATTCGACCTAATCCCAAACTAAGCTCTAGGCTTGTACTATGGGTACTAGACAACGATATACATACTTATATATATGGAAAACATCCAAGACTCAGGAACAAATATTCGCGCTCATCACACAAATATCTGCCCTTACCGAGATTTGAACTCAGGACCTCTAAGGTCACTACCAACTAGGCCAGCGCGTCGTCCAAATTATTAGCATAGAGGTATTCGTTCTGTCCTCAAGGTCACACATTTACAGTCTCGAGAAATGTCTATGAGCTTCAGAGCCCTTTTACAATCAGGGGCACGTTTTATAAAAGCTACAAGTAACAATTTTACAGGTCTAAACTGGCAACACTGCTCAAATGGCTGGTTGTCATTGGTCGAGGTTGTGTCAAATGGAAACTTGAACCTGTAAATTGTAATTTGTATCTTTATAAAACAGATCCCAGGCGGTCTGGGTCTATTTCCAGTTTTATTTAGCCTAACATGTGTCCATATCGTAGTCACATATCGGAGTAGCTCTTGTCAAATGAATGAGAGCTACTATAATGTTAAATTAGTTTCTGTTAACTTCAACAATTTTAAAATAAAACAATATCAGCTGCTGAAGAAAACTGAAGAAAATAGTAACGAAAAAAATAAAAGAGAAATAAAAAGTAGAGTAAATAAATCCTTAACAAGAAGCGATTGTTTTTATTAAAGATATAAAACAAGCAGTTCGTGAAATTAACTCAATAACATACCAACAATCAAATGGTTGACATTATTGGTAGAGTCGGCCTTGTAGCTGCACATGTAAGTACCTTGTCACTTTAATACCTTTCACAAGATTAGTGCAGCAGTTCCTACAAGACGTTAAAGTGACAAAGCGCTAAAGTGAGCAGCTACTTACTTATAAGACTTAAACGGCTAAAACAACCAAAATAATAACACGTTTAAGCACATGTTTGACGTTATTCTTCGAAACTTAGGTTCATTCTGCTTACCAGTCATCTAACTATCCTACTCATATTATAAATGCGAAAGTAAATCTACGCGGACGAAGTCGCGGGCAGTAGCTAGTAATTTAATCAATGCAAAAGTATACACAAACAGCTGGGGTGCTATTCTCTCAAAAAACGGCGGTCGGTCGGACGGACGAGCGAATCAAAGCGGCGAGTTTAAGTAGTCCCGTCCGAGCGAACAAAACACATTTTAGCGCGTGCATTGTCAAGGCAGCCTTATACGTTCGAGAAGTCATGCTGCCAAATTGAATACATGCTCTAAAATGTGTTTTGTTTACTCTGACAATCACTCGTTCGTCCGCCCGTCCGTCGTTGTTGAGAGAATCACACCCCTGAGCGTATTCGTATGAAACATACTTTTCATCCCGAAAAATGTTCAAGTTACCTTAGAAATAACGCAAAATATACTACGCGAACAAAGTCACAAACAAACGCTAGTCAACTGATAAAGTTACAAGCCAGTTGGTGCAAAAGTATTCCTAAAACTTGAAATAAGATAAATCAAAGCAAAGAACAAAGGCCGAATCAGGGTCGTTAATTTCTGAGACAGATCGCGCTCCATATTTTTATTGTGGCCCAAAATACAGGTAAGGTTAAGATTGTCACGTATTTAGGGTTCCGTGGAGGGACCTCTGTTTTTTTAGATGAGGCAGATAATCTCTCGCAATGATCCATGGAAGGATTTAGGTAGCAGAATTTTATTGTAAAAAGTTAATGAATAATATTGTAGTAAGTTCGATAAAAAACAATATTGCGAAAGTTTGGATGTTTGTTACCGCAAGAGCGGCTGAACGGTTCTGGGTGAGATTTGGCACATAAATAGATTGTAGTCTGGAATAACACCATCATATCAGCCTGTTGCAGTCCACTGCTGGACACAGCGCGCGATCTCCCGCCTTTGCATCCAGTCACTGCCAGCTGCCTTCTTCAGGTCATCGGTCCATCTAGCCGGGGGGCGTCCTACACTACGTTTGCCTAAGCGTGGTCTCGTGGAATAACACAAGCTACTTTTTCTCAAAAATGTCTGGAAATGTTGACATTACTATCTACATATTGAGACGCGAAGGACATAGTTTACTGACAGACCTCAAATTAAAAAAAAAAACATTGCGTGCTCGCTACACAAGCCCGCAATGTTGCATACAAATTCCATTACTATCTAGCTTGTAACTTTAAAAAAAGTGAAAAAGCCCATAATCAAATGAGGGCACAAGTCTTATACATCCAAATTTTATTCGAAACATAACTTTTTTATCTGTGTCTGGAATAGCTTATGTTTTTTTTAAAAACAAAGCTTGCGATTCTCCTTGTCATAAACAAAGAGGCGGTAAAGAGTGATAGTTTTTTCACATGTAGTTTGTTTGTATGCAATTAAAAAAATGAGTTCAAGCGATGAAGATTTTACTCCAACACAAAAAAAAACTTGCGATTTTTGAGAAAAGCACTATATTTGCCTCGGCAGGAACAGCAATTGCGGACTTCGTATTTTAAAACGGACGAGCAAGCTCGTCCGTTTAAAACAATACTCGGCCCGCAATTGCCTACTTCCATGCCTAGGCAATAATGTACTATTAACCTCGGAAAATTCAACAGTTACCGAGGGTATAGCCATAAATGACTTTTACGCGGACGCATTTGCGCGCAAAAGCTACTGATAATATAAGTTAAACAATTTATTAGGCTTCAATTCCACCTCCCTTCAGTGTAATTTAAAAATCTGAAATAATATCGACCAAAAAGCTTACGATATCATAATTATATTATGGGTTTGAACTAAGTATTATACAGGTTTTGGTCTTTCGGAATTACTTATATATCAGGCTTTGGTCACAGAAATAACATTAAATTAAAAAAAAACGAATTTAAAACATAACAACACATAAAAGGCATACATGACAGGCCATATCCTATTCTGTATTATATTCCATACCCGGTATAACCATATTGCTTTCGCCATTCTGCCCTGCGAATCCAATACGCAGTATCTCAGAAAAAACTCCTGTAGCAATATCAACCTTATTACTATCAGACGAGAATTGAAACTGCTTTGGTTATTACATTTGGGATAATGCTTATTACTTAGTAGCATTACCGTCAAGTAAATAGAGCTAACGTAACATTGACCATATTACGATAACATGTCAAATGCAATATGATTTTTCTGAGTATAATAGAGCCCCTGACTATATTTTTACTGACATAAAACACCACTGATATTTTTTATTCACGAAATAGCTTAGGCCCTTTTGTTTGATCTGGGCCCTCATAATGACATAACCATGCAGTTCAGGTGTGTTATTCTCTCAAAAAAGGCGGCCGGTCGAACGGACGAGCGAATAAAAGCGGCGAGTTTAAATAGTCCCGTCCGACCGAACAAAACATATTTTAGCGCGTGCATTGACAATTAGGGAGCCTTATACGTTAGTGAAGTCATGCTGCCAAATTGAATACACGCGCTAAAATGTGTTTTGTTCGCTCTGTCGGGACTACTTAAACTCGCCGCTTGGACCTTCACTCGAGCGGACGATCACCTTTGCTTGTTGAGAAAATCACCACCCAGTTTAAGCTGAGAGAACGGGACAGAGCTATATATCCGCTAAAGCTTTGTCCTTTACACTCTCCGTAAAATGAACTGAATAGCCATGTCATAATAACCCCCCAGTAGTTAAACAAACTAATGTTAAAATTCGAAAAAGGAATGGAAAATTTGACACTTGAGATTTTAACCATTAGTAACGTTTTTTGACCATTAGTTAGTTTAACTACCGATCAAACAACAGACCATTGGTTAGTTAGGTACTCGTAGGTAAATGTTGAGTGGAGTGACATTGTCTCCTGATATTTGATATTTAATGTTAAGTTGATTTACTCATGTTTTTGGTCGGTTTTAAGGTTTTGCCAAATATACGGAACCATCTGCTATCTTTACATGCATGTTAAAAAACCTGCGCCCACGCGACGAATTTTTTGCGATCCACATTTTGATTAATGCTCTCGATTGTAACTATTGAGTTTTATCGTTTTGGGCTCATCCTTTTATTGGAGCGTGGAATATTCGGGATTGTTGCGAGCGTCCTTTTGCATTATTTCTTAGTAAAGGTGTTTGGTATGTTTCTTTTGCATTTTTGACGTAACAAATTTATTGATATTATTGTTGACTTTATTTTTTAGTTTTCATTTCGTACTTTTTCGGGTATTTCATCATCTTGATATTAAGATTCTTTGGAGGTAATAAAATTACACTGTATTATCAAAACTTCTTTAATACTTTAAACGCGTTCACAGCAGATAATGCAGATAAGCAAAATATGCATTTAACAGTATGCAAGTCTCGTAAATACCAAAAGAGTCAGCATCTGGGGAAAGAACATGACCGTGAAGTTATCAGAGAACTTTCCAGCGAAGGGCCTAGAGAATAATGCATAACGTACTCGTTAGCGATTTTGGTAAATTGACAAAATGTATCAGGGTCACGCATGCTGTAGATCTATCGTGACGATATACGAAGTCAATGAGAGGTGACTGGTTACAATTCACCATACAAAGTTAGCAATTTTTCACATCACTGGGATTCATATATCTAATTTAATTTTAATTAATGGCTTTAACTCCTGTTAAGGTGTATTTCGCCAATGTCAAGTTATTTATAGACACTCCCATGGACTTATTAGAGAAATAAGTCCATGGATATCACACGCGAAGACAATTGTTCGGTAAAAGAGTATTTTCTCTAATGGACAAAACAGAAGCACATGGGCTTAGCGCCACGCGCTTCTGTCAAGTCCGGGATTCGTATAAGCTACGCTGGCTATGTATATTGAAATGTCACCTGTCACCTGTCATTTTCAGAGTGGTGAAGCGTGAAATCTCCTCGTACCTATCGCAAACACAGTCATTGTAACCGAAGACGAATATTAAGTTCATAATGTGAAGTTAGCAGATTGATTTCGTAATTACGTACAAGTTAATCAGTTAAACAATGCTCAAACATTATTTTGGGTCAGCAGATCATGTTTGATGAAAAATTAAATAAAAAATAAAAATCAGTGGACAATGTCGGACCAATTGACCGTGTCCCAAACTAAGCTCTAGGCTTGTACTATGGGTACTATATAAATACTTATATAGAGAAATAAATACTTAAATACATAGAAAACATCCATGACTCAGAAACAAATATTCGCGCTCATCACACAGATATCTGCCCTTACTGGGATTTGAACCCAGGCCCGCTAGCATCGTAGACAGGGTCACTACCAACTAGGCTAGCGCGTCGTCAATGAATTAATGTGTACTATAGTTTTTTCCATTAAATTATCGTAACGTTACCAATGAATATACTAATATAAAACTAGAATTCTGCTGCAAGATGCACTGAAAAAAATAATTGGTCGCTTGTAACAAGATTGTGATTGTTGTGCATAAGCGTCTTGATCCCATACGAGCCTAACAAGACGTTAGATACATCAACTAAGATGTTAGTTGAATCACTAAATAAATTGCTGTCGTTAACTATCAGTTTTGGTTGATATAACTAATATCTTAACTATTGTAATAATTTTTTGTCAACTAAGTGAAAATCCCTCTTTGTTGGCTCTCATTTTTTTGAGTGTGCCAAAACGCGTTTTGTTGTACGAAAGTCTAGTATTTAAATGAAACTGTTTATTATTTAAAACTAAACAAAATCTAGAATAATAATCAATACCACCCAATATCAACGACAACACTCCCTTTTTTTTACAAAAATAATTCAAACCAACAAAAACGACCAATCAACAAAAAAAACGTCGTAAATATCATCGATTTGTCGAAAAATCAGATAAATATTTATAACAACTGTCCCGTAATCATAACCCTCCCCGTGCCGAGATATAATCTCCACCTGGTTGTTTAGACCCTCATAATGTAAGGGACATACTCATTTTCACCCAAAAGATCGTATCTCCAATTAAACAATTAAAGAAAATTCAACCACGCTACAAAATCAATAAAGTAGTTTATAGATTGAAGAAATTTTGCAGAAGTGTTCTTTTTTAAAGTGAGGGTTGAACAGATGGTTAGTGACAAAAGAAAATTCGGTAGGCGGTGACTCGTAAATGGTTAGCGGTTAAGTGTGGACATGGTTTAGTGTAAGGCAGCTAATTGGGATAGTGTGGACATGCCCTTCAATTTACTAATTTTTAAATGTTTATCTTTTTTATTTAAAATGACACTGCTGGGTATTTTCTTCTCTGCCGAGCATCTTTATTGATTGGTATTTGAAAATGTAAGTTTTTATCTTTTGGGATTCAATCTTTTTCTGAAATGAAAGAATGTTTTGATGCTTTTATATTATAAAAGAAAAAAAGTTTATTTTTTTAGATAACTAGCTGTTACTCGTGACTCCATCCGCGAAAAATATATTTATCACGGTTAAAAAGTCGTTCCTAGGGGTTTAAACTATCTCCACACCAAATTTCATCAAAGTCGGGTCAGTGATTTAGCCGTTAAAGCTTAAAAGACATTATTTATAATACTAGTATGGACTGTTAAAGTATATAAACATAATATGGATAATACCGTACCAAAATAGGTTGGTTAAATATTAAAGATCTTACGTTTTATAAACTGAATTCTGGGGTCGGAGTGAAAAAGGATATATATGTCTTCTGAAGATCAAGTGAAAAAGGGTTTAAGTCTAGTATACTCCGTTCATGTATATACCCTTTTTTATTACGAGTTAAGTCGACTTGTACCCTTTTTCACTAGGACCCCAGAACTATCTCATATCATGTTGCATTTAAATAAATTTATATACGTTACTACAAAATTCACATAATTATTATTTTGTTTATAACAGACACAATTTTAAAGAAATCCATAATTTCCAATAGCAATCACATCCACGCTAAGTTAATTTACCGAAATAATCCAATAAATTACAGTACATTTTATAAAAAAACGCAATTTATCTTCGCCAGCCACAATGGTAACGAAAACATTGTCCAAAGTATTGACACGTCGTTCACAATAATCATAATGTTTGGGGTCGGACGGACCCTTGAAGTTGTCTAACGAGAGCATTTTATGGGTTAAGTGTAAGAGAGGAGCGATTTAACTACACTGCCCCGCAAAACTAAGTATCACACTTTTAATGATAGATAGTATTAAAAGTGTGATACTTAGTTTTACGGGCCAGTGTATAAGCACTAACTTTTGAAATATACGGGAGTCTATTCTACAGTGATTTTATCCCTATTGCAATTTTTATTGTTATAAACATGACACAAGCGGTTCTTGGTTTCAAGTTAATAATAGTTATCAATTCGTAAAAATTACGATAACTAAGTGATGACAATGTAAAAAACTCAAATTAAAATATAAAACTAAAATCCGAATGGCGAAAACTTTGACACGAGTGGTTATAAAACTTAGGCCAAAAGGTCAGGACCAAGAGTGAATCTTCCAATTTTGATTACCATGTACATTAGACCAAGGGTTTACCATTTTTCGATCTATTTTTATGATTTGTTTGAAGCTCCAATATTGGTAAAGAACTTTCTTGTTCGATTATATATTTACGTCAAGGTATTTCTTACCCAAATTAATATTTACGTCAACCTCTAGGACACCGTGTATAAATAATATATTTATACTTGCCAAGTTCCATATATCATAAGCCTAGAGCTTAGTTAAGTTTTTTAACATTTAATTTTTTTAGTTTGGGACAAGTTCAAAATCCTTTTGTACCTCCGATAATTGATGTCTTTTTGTTTTCCGCTTTCGCTTATGGCGTGCAGCATAAAAGCTGCAACCACCCAATGTTGTGAAAGATCGTGTCAATGATTATCTCTTATCAATTGCCATCTTGCCTTTGTCGTTGTTTGCCATGGTTTGCCATGGTTTGCCATTGTCAGCCGTTGTTCATCGTTGCGTCTGCATTCGTCAAGGTGCTTGAACATTGTTATTTTTTGTCAGTTACGTAGTACTTTCAATTATTTATGTTCATCTTCAATTATGTTTGTGCCATTTCTAAATAGGTTTGAATGATTTTTGCGAGCGGCTTCACATTTCTTTTTTTTTGTCTGCCTGGTTTTAATAGTTCGTCTTACTGCATCCCTTTTATGCCATATACGATTAGAATAAGTTTTCGATTATTTACCTCAACGATGTGGGTTAGTTTAATAAAAAAAAAACTGATTTTTCATTATAAACATAGTAATAAAGTTTTCTATCGATAGAAAAAGTAATGTGAAAAATAATAAAAGACATTAATTTTAAAGAACAAAAAAAAGTTACAAAAGAGTCTCTCCACACCTTTGTTTTTGTACTTTAGTATTTGTCTGTGAAAATTAAAAACAATTTAATGAACAAAATCTCAGTCACTCGCATTATAATAATTCTAATATAAGCCACAGCCGAAACGATTTCTAAATCGTATTTTAAATTTTGACCTCAGAAATAAACTTATATAAATATCACGGACGGGAATGTCACACCAATTGACCTAGTCCCAAACTAAGCTCTAGGCTTGTACTATGGGTACTAGGCAGTCGATATAAATACTTATATAGAGAAATAAATACATAGAAAACATCCAAGACTCAGAAACAAATATTTGCGCTCATCACACAAATATCTGCCCTTACCGGGATTTGAACCCAGGACCGCTAGCTTCGTAGACAGGGTTACTACCAACTAGTCCAACGTGTCGTCAATCAGTTATCATAATGTTTATACTAAGTAAATTCGATAGGTACGGCCGGCCAAGAAAGCGTTCTACCAGTTTTGACAAAAGTTTCTGTGAGATCTAATTATCGCTAAGGTTGACACTTGTCACTGTCATTATATTATTGCAAGGGAAAATCGAACTTGTTGTATCATGACGTGCAAATGAACTTCAACCCTACTGTACAGTCAACAGCAGAAATAAGTGATCATTTATGTACCTTGTCGCTTTCAATCGTTTCACAATTTTGTATGACATTTCAAACACGACGTTAAAGTGACAAGGTACATAAATGATCACTTATTTATGATGTTGACTGTACCTGTAGGGCGGTAGACCAAATTTTTGGCCGACTGTACTATTTCTTATTTTTCTCAATAACCCAAAGATTAGCAGATTCTATATCCGTATCCCAAGATCATAAATCTGTATTTCATGTATTTGTATATAAATAAATAAATAAACATAGCCTAAAGTAATTCGAAACAGTGACCATTCAACACAAAGGCTTAGAACACACGCAATAACACCAAAGTCCCAAGCGCCACGAAAGCCAACCCATAAAGGCAGATATACAGTCTAGGCAAAAACTGCTAAAGTAAAACTATGTTGGCACTAACGAAGCAACATTGTTGACTGCACGGATCCGAGTAAAATCGAACACACGCGTTTTTGTCTGTGGTCTAAGACGGGGAATTACCGCGGGCGGTCCTTTTTTGTTAGTTATTGAATGGCTTCAAAAGAGGAAGTTAATTTTATTTTCTTACTTTGGTTGGTTATGTTTTTATTATAGTGTGTTTGTACTTGACAGTGCGCTAATTAAGAGGAAATACTATGAACGCCGATCGTATTGCTCTTTATTGGTTTCCGAAGTATAACTAGGAACCGTTATAGTTTCACCTTGTCCGTCCGTCCGTCTATCTGTCTGTATATTTGTATGTCACACTCACTTTTTCTCAGATCAGAGTCATAAAACTGAAATTTTGTATACATATAGATATTTATACCGCGCAATTTAGAAGATCAATGTAAATAAGACGTTTCAATATTTAAAATAAGGAAATGGTTTGTACTCTACTTTTTTTTTATATAACAACTTTAATTATTTTTTTTTGTATTAGTGTTGAGAGTAAATTTTTCGTTTAATTTTTAATAAGTAGATCATAATTTAAAAGTTTTAGTTTATTGCACAATTCTCCAAAAAAAAGGTTAGTTCACGAAAAAAAAACCGCACAACACTACACCTAAAAAATTCTGTCATACGTAAAACAATAATTCTAAAGCACTAGTAATGGTCCGCGCTACCACCATCGACCATTTAACCTACCGCCAAGCAGCAGTATTCACATTGTTATGTTCCGGTGTGGGGATAAGACAACTGGTGAAATTACTAGCATAGAGGCATTCATCTCATCTCAGGATTGCAGTCTTAAGATTGTAGTCTTGAGAATTCAAATTAGGTCTCAGTTTCCACTTACCATCAGCTGGCGTGTGTGCTCGTTTGCCTTCAACAAGTAAACATTAAAATGTATTTTCTCTCGCCTTTACTTTAAACCACAATATACAAATCCGAGCAGAATCGAAGTGCCATCCAACAATAGCTCGTCCTCAATACAAAATTGACAATAGGGGGAGCA